>CM059428.1:28803573-30207419 GCA_030390025.1 Squalus acanthias | reverse complement strand
ATAAAAATTGAACAAAAGAACACATAGGTATGAACAAGAGTTGACTGGTGCAAAACTGTTAGCTGCTGCCGCAACATTAAAATATTTTGTACTGGCATGTGTCAAAATATTGATTATCCAATCTGAGCTTTAATTGTAAATAGTGGTTCAAGGAGGTCTTTTTTCTCATTTGGTCTACAATTGGATCATATCTCTAAGATGGGTGCGATGGCATTTTCGGTAAATTAAAAACTAGAGCAGCAGCAGGCTAAAGTCGTGAAATAATTAAGCAATTAAGTCAACAGGAACACTGAAAATTACAAGCACTATTCAGTGCTCATTTAATGGCTTTAATAACGTATGGGGCGGGGGGTTGGAGCAGTCTGTGGGTTACACTAACAGATTTCCCCTTCAATACCATCAGAACAGTATGCAAACATGAAGAGGGAAGTTCTTGCCATGACTTTCCAATGGTGAATCAAAACTTGCATTATATAGCACCTTTTACAACCTCAGGATGTCCCAAAGTGCTTTACCACCAATGAAGTACTTTTGAAGTGTCGCCACTGTTGTAATGTAGGAAAACGCGGCAGCCAAATTGCGCACAGCAAGGTCCCATAAAAAGTCACGAGATAAATGACCAGATAATCTCAAGATTGCTTTGCTTTAGTGAAAATCCAATAAAGTATTTTTAAGTTATGGAAACAAGTTCTAAAAGTTTCCATCCTGGTTTTAAGCTCTTACATGTCTAATGAAGAGATATTTTGACGCGAGTTTAAGGCCGACATAATTTGATTTACTTCCATAGTTCCTTTGGAATGTAGTTGGTTGGACGTGCTAGCTATTCTGTGCAGGCAACCTGTCGAAAAATATACCGAAGGCTAGTCACATACCTGCCATGGGTAAAAGAGTGGTGTCTGATCCAGAGGTACCCTTAAAGGAGCTACAATAACTAGTTCAAACAAGAGTCCTAAAAGAAGAGGAACCATTCCAGCCAGCAGCAAGGCCACTACCAATGTTTTCACTATCTGTGGAGAAACCAAAACCATTCATGAATATTCAGTTATGTTCTTCTCAAATTGCCATCTATAAATAAGTATCGAGTCATTTTTTGGCTTGCTTGCACACACAATGTGATGCAAACTACACCAACATAATCACTTGTGTGAGATGACACTGTGAAAATTAACAACTTTTCTGCCTCTCCATCCCAAAAAAGGTTTGCTGGACACTTTTTGATAAAGACTATGAGTTTAAAATACAAGATTGAGAAGTGAGATCTGCAACAAATGAGTTAAACCTCTCTTTTCCCTTTAATATAAACTAAGATCACCATCATCTCCAAGTTCACCTCCAAAACACACATCATACTGACTTGCACATATCACCGTTCCTGAATCGACACTGGGTTAACATCCTGGAATTTACTACCTAACACCATTGCTACAAGGACTGTATCGGTTCCAGAAGGCCCGCCACCTTCTCATGGGAACCAAGGATGGGCAATAAATGCTGCTTTGCCAGCGTCACTCACTTCCCAAAAAGAAACACAAAAATTATTGGGAGTAATTTTGGGGTTAAACTGGGTACTAATAGGGCAATTTTTTGAAGGGGTGGGCGGCTGAAGCAATTAACTAACTGTTTGGAAAATAAGCTCTACTGCCTGAAGATCCCTTCTTACAACCAATTATACAATGGGTTGCATTGTTCAGCTTGAGATAAATAATGAGTTGAACATTGCTGTACTTTTTAGCTCCATAATATGTATATCAGATTGTCCTACCATCTTCAACTGTGGTCTGCATGTAATTGCTCCATGAATTGCAGTCAGAAACTTGCACACTGTGGAGTACCGCTCTGACAACCCCAAAATTACACACTGGGACCCTCTAAGGTATTTAACTTGTACTGCCATCACAACAAATCAATCTACTTGCAGACCAGACATTATTTAAATAGTTATCAAAAATATTTTAAAACTTTTATTAATACCTTGGTATCAATTCTTGCACTATTGTTTTGTATCATGCAACCAAAACATGGAGTTCACAGGAAAGGACATTCACAAAATTCAATACTCGTTCCAAAAACAAAAGATATTCTCCATCACAGGAATTTTCTCTACACTGTGCATTGTACATCTTATAAAGCATGCTCCAGTATACACAAATGCACAATACAAGGCAGTGTGAACGGAGCAGAAATCTCACAATTGCTGGAAAGCGAGAGAATTCTTCTAAAATTTGTTTCCAGGAAAGGCATCACTGTAGCTGTCCTGCACTATGACCAACAGCAACTCAGTCATTTTATTATGCAGAGTTGAATCTTACATCGCAAATTGGCCAAATTGCACTAATCTGTATAATGCAATATATACTTTGGAAAAAAATAAACAGGAAAAATAGTAACATACATTTTTCTAATTATTTTCCAAATCACTGAAATGGAACATAACATTTTCAGTCTTCATATCCCCCCCAACTGTGACATGAAATATGCCATCAATAAGATAGATTTCACTTGGCACTTAAAAAAAAGGGTGTAAAAATTCAAAGGGTTCCGTAAAATGATAACACCCTGACAAAATAAAGATTAATTATATAAACTATGGCAATCTATGTGAACTTTTAAATTATGTTACTTTTCAGAGATAATGGGCTAAAAATTGAGTAGCGCCCCATTTGGGGCATGACTTTTAGCGCCCCGGAAAAATTAGCGCCCCCGCAACGGAAACTGAGTGGTTGCGCCCCAAGAGGGAAGTGGGGCGCTACTGGAAGCGCCCTGTATCCCCTCTTGGGGTGCTGTGAGGGAGTATCGCGGCGCTACGTGCCGCAGTATTGCAGGCCTTCCTCCCCTTCTTAAAGGGGAGAAGCCTTGCGCAGTGTGACCCGGGGCCCAGCTGGGCCCCCGGAGATCGGGAGTACCGGCAAAAGAGCCCAGCACTCAAGAGAAGTGCCGGGCTCTTGGAGTGCAGCCGGCAATCTGCGGGGGGGGGGTTCAGGAGGCCGAGAGTGCAGGCAGGCGGCGGCAGGCGGCCAGCAACAAAAATGGCCACCCAGCACCTCGCCTTTAAATAGCGCCTCCCCAGCCGCAGGTAGGCCCCCCTGACCCCGTTGGACATGGCGTCCGGTGGTAAGTCAGGGGGCGCTCCCGAAGATCGCGGCCGGGGCGCTGCGCACGACGATGACGTCATCGCTGGCGGCGCAGCGCCGCGGGACACTACCGGTTAGAGCCGCCGCTAACCTCCCGCTGAATTTCGCTGGAGGCATGGGCGGCACCGCGCCCGGGCGCTAGTTGCTTTGCGCCCCATTAGCACCCTCTATTAGGGTGCTAATGGGAGGCACAAAGCAACCCAATTTTCCCCCCAATAGATTTAACACATTACAGGAAACTCTTTATTAACCGGCACCGACGGGACCGGCGTGGTGCCGGTTTATCGAAAGTACCGGATAACGGAGAGTTATATCTACCGAGGCTATTTTTAACAAAGAAAAATAAATAAATCAAGAAATGTGCAGTATACTTCCGACAGCGCCAGGAGGCCGAGTAGTGGCACTTTTGAAAACTACGCCTACTGACTAAATCGGCGTTCGCGGACTCGGGATCGGCAACATTGCCGGTTATTTGAGAGGAGTTTTCGGAGTACTCGGCGTTCGCGGAGACTCGACTGCGACTCGGCAACATTGCCGGTTATTTGAGAGGAGTTTTCGGAGGATGATTTTTGCCGGTTAAGCGAGAATTCCGGATATTTGGGTGCCGGATAAACAAAAGTTTCCTGTACTTCAAAAATTTGCTTCCAACTTCTTTTCCAAGCTACATGCCATTGATACTTCATCAATTACACCAGTAGTTACTGTTCTACCATACTATACACATCACCTGGACATGTACCCAAAAACACACCGCACATTCATCAGCTGAAGGGACTCACCATGAGGGACCATTCCTTCAGTTTCTGAAAAATAACATCTCGCCCCTGTGGCATCCATGCTGCTAGCACTGTAATTGCTCGGATAGTCAACCAGCAGATATACAATCCACAGGCGGCTGTGTATAGCTCGTGGATTTTGGCACTCCCAGTCCAAAATGACATAAGCCAACGACCTGCTGAAACTGGACACAAAATACAAAGTGAGTCAGGAGGGTTTGACTGCTTTACTGAAAAATGCAACACAAAAGCATGGTCAAATTAACTCATATCGAGATAGAAATCTACATTCCAGTTCCATCTGAAGACAAAGGTCTAGAAACATTTATTTCAAAAGCCCATGAAGGATTCATCTAAGTTATCCTCTGGGGCCTTTAAAACCCAACCTTTTGGTAGTTCAATTCACCCAGCCTAGTACCTACATTTTGAATGCCTTTAAGGTCTTTCATTCCACTTTGCCTGGAAGTTAATTATAAACTTTCATCAACAATATTGAGTAAAACTAAACCTAATTATTTAAAATTTTTATTGGTCCTTGTTGCCTGACTTATCTTGAATTAATATCTTGGGTTTATCTGATCTAGACCATTTTAATACTCCTTTATATCCCATTGAGGTCTGTTCTTAACCACCTACTCTCCAAACTGTACATCTTAAATTTCTCTAATCTTTCCTCATCGCCTTGTACACCTGAAACCAATCGTGTTGCTCTTCTCTACTCTCTTTCTAATGCATTTACGTCCTTTTGAAGTGTGGTGACATATTCTGAAAGGTGCTCCAAGTTCTTGAACTACAGTACTTATTAGTATCCACTTAGGCACTTGTCTGATACTTGAAACTCACACCATAAAAATATAATATAATATATATATTATGGTGAGAGCTTCAAGTTCCAGACAAGTGTCTGAGTGGATACTAATAAGTGCTATAGTTCAAGAACTTGGAACACCTCTCAGAAAGAATTCATATTCATAAAAAAGGTGTGGTTTACATAATAAAATGTAATTATGCTTGTAAGAGTTATAAAAGTGCCATTAGACCTTCATGTACCTGGTAACGTGAGACAGAGGAGACTGGCAATCAACAACGTCACACACATGAAGATTACCAACAGCAGGACCTAGTTGAAAAAAGGAACAACTTTGAGTCACTGAAATATATGCTATCGAAACAAACTTAATATAAGCATTACATTCCAAGTCAAAGAACATGCTCGCGTCAAAGTAGTTTGATGCGCAGCTGGTTTCAAAACAATTCTGTGACAATAGTTTGCTAAGTTAAGTACATGTACCATTTCAACTTTAATTGTGGAGGGCAGGTTCAGTTTCCAGTGATAGCTTACTACCACAAAATATAAATCATAATTCAGTTATGGAGTAGAGTTTCCGCTTTGGGCACAACCGTGAAATTGCGCTGTTAGGTTACAGTTCAAGCCTCCGATAAAAATCATTTGCATAATCACCAACGCAAAATCTTCCATGAACCAGTGCAATCAGGTAGTGTAGTAGAACATAATTGTTTCTTTTCTTCTTTCCATTGAAAAGTATTAATTGATATATGCAAGAGTGGTAACCTAGTCCAGTTTTATTAATACAGCTGAAAATGGGATTAATCACAAAAAGTAAGCATTTTTTAATAAGAGTGTCCCATCCTCCACCTGTGAGTAACCTGATTTAAAATCACTGGAAATGACTTACAAAAACTATACTGAACCATTTGCTACTTTCATTGCTGTATACTAGTCAGTTTCAGTAAATTAAATATTTTTTATGAAAAAAAAGTTTAAAAACATGCCGACTAAAGCCGATAATTAGAGCCTTCCCTAACCAGTGGAATTGCGCAATGTTGCCCTGGGGGTGTAGTCAAGTTTTTTGGGCGGGGCCTGATCCGCCAAATTGAATCTTGAACTGGTGTTAAAGATCATGGAAAACACGAACGCATGTGGTTTTGGGTGTAATGCACTTAAGTTTAAAATTACCCGTTCTTTTGCGATGGTTCAGCCGATTCTGCCCTGATTGCGCTGTACTACTGGCGTAAATGAGCGGAAACTCCACCCCAATATTTCCATACCCCAAACCATTTCCTACTCACTCTGCATATAGTTATACAAAGTGTTAAAATCTAGGGTTCGAAGATTTCCCCCATTGGGCTTACAACTCACTACAAACAGCAATGCTTTACAAATGGATTTATGACTTAGTTATACTTGGCACGCAGAGGAAATCCTCCCTTCCTGGTTGGCAAGTGGGTATTGAGAGTCTTAGAGGTTAAATATGTAAACATTTACACTGATTCTTCTGAATGCTCACACAATTATAATTATAAAAAGGAATTATTGGTACGAAGTCTCCTCTTATTACTGTATCTTATTCTTTAAAACTGCATGAGGCAGATATGGTATATAGAATTTCCCCTAATGATGCACTACGCCAGTAACCTTACAAGTAGATAAGGCGAGCGGTGAGTAATGTTACCCATTCCCTTTTTCTTTTATAAAAAAGTCATTATCCTAAAAAACATTTATGATTTTGCACAACCCAATACACACTCAATAAACTTTCCCTCAAGCTCCTGGTGTTGAAGAATTTCAACTATAATTACAAAAATAAACCAACATTGACAATTTAGAAAGTTACCTACCCTAAGAGGAAACTGTAAAGGTTTCCGATAAGGCTGAAAGCCCACTGGCCCACCCTGTTGCAGTATGGCCTGGTGGGCTGCGTGAAGCCCCTCCCCTACTATAGGTATGGCATTGTTATTACGAGCCTGCTGGTTATTGTTAGCCTGCTGGTTGGCATTGTTCTCATTTTCCTCCTGGTCTCCAAGCAAATATGAATGAAGGTCCCTGTCAGCGAGAAAAAAATGCATTCAAGACATTAAACAAGATGAGAGATCAACAAGTTTTATGTAATTTGTTTTTGTGGCGGACTGATTTACTCAGCACTTCGTGTAACGGGAGTATTCATTCTGCTGAATTTATTTCAAAGGTGCTAAACTATCAGTGATAACTTAAAGATCAATCAGAATGTCAGCATCTGGACAATCTAGATCAAGAAACATGATTTTTAAAAACACAGGCATTACATAGAGTATTTAGACCAAATGTATTAAACCTAATTTCTACAAAGAAGAAGGGTACAAGCTTTCTTCAGTCTTCTGAGATTAAGATGCCAGATTTACAACCAATAGTTAACATCACGGAGAGTAATTTTTTTCAATCTCAAAATGAACTGGTTATAAGGTAGTACTAACTTTGCAGTAGCTTGCTAAATTATAGTAAACAATTCCTACTGTTGGCAGTGCATGTTCTGACAAACTCAAATTTGTGCGTACGTGTATCTTTTACATAGTGGGGCAGATATTATCTAGGTTCAAATTCGTATGACAACAAAAGCATTTAACTCCAAGCCAAATTTAGTCACATTTTTAAAGGGGGCTACAGATACTTTCCTTCATTTAAACCCAAGGTTCAATCATATTATTCCACATCACTGGAGAGGGTTCCCTCAGCACTCACTTAACCCACTATTCAAGCAATAATGAACAGTGTGCTTTTTTGGTTTTTTTTTCATGTCAGAACACGACAGATTATAAACTTGGATAATGATGGATTAATGTACTCTTCATTTCAAGTTGATGTGCATTACAAATAAAATTGGGAAGTTTGATGTGCATTACAAATAAAATTGCAACTGAGTATCACAATGCAGGACAACTGTACAAATGAACTTTGACCAATAAGTCTCTCTCCCCTCCCAGTCTTTTATTGATTAAACTCTTACCCATTGCTAATTAGCAATCAAAAGGTTGAAGAATTACTTACAGCAAATACCCAGCTGTGACAGTCCAAGCTCGGACCAGGCCCTTCAACCATTGCCGGGTGTGTCCTTGCTCCAGTAAGGCCGGCAATACCACCTGCAGTAGAAGCAGCTCCAGAGACAGCTCACTGACTGGAGCATCACTACAGAGAAACCAGAAAGTCAAACTGTTGATGCATGATATTTAACGGGATTGGAAAATAGATTACAAAAAGGTGCATTCTTTCCCGATTAGCTCCATATCCAAAACTGCCTTTTTTTCCCCCCTTTGGAATTTTCCCTTCTCTTCAGGGGGTGAGGGTTCACGTTGAAGGATCCTTCCCCGAGTGCCAGAAGGCCTCTAGTATCTATTACAAGTGGCCAATTCCTCATGCGTGAACCTAGACAGCGAGTGCTGGCAGCCTGTTCCAACCACAGGGGTCATTACAGCAGAGCCCAATCCAGTGTGCATTTTCCAGCAGGGGCAGAAAATAGCAATCAGAAGGAGAAGCCCTGGTTGATTTTCACCACCCTGGGCTGAAGCTGCTTAGCCAAGTTGCAGCAGCTCTGGCTAAGATTAGCTAACTCAGCACAGACCGGAAATCAAACCTGGGTCAGTCAGGGTGGGACTGGAAAGAGGAAGATTCACGCCAGGTTCTGTAGGTCTGTTCTGCATTTTGGTTCTGCTTTTTCTGGTGCCTGCTAGCAATCGCACTGCCATGTCTGGGCAACAGGAACCCATCATAAATGGAAAAGCGTGCAAAAAAAGAATTAAATTGCATACAGATTTCATAGCAATTTACATTGGTAAGCTATCAATTTTTTTTTAAATAGTTCATGGGATGTGGGCGTTGCTGGCAAGGCCAGCATTTACTGCCCATCCCTAGTTGCCCTTGAGAAGGTCCAACATATGGGTGAGGGTATGCATAAACAGGAGATTTGATAAATTAACAAGTCTTTAAAGCCTTTGCGTTTTATTCAGTACAAGAGTCTCACAAACTTGCATTATGCAAGGTATGCACACACAGATTTAATAGTTCTGCAGCAGTACAATGGAGAGGTGGCAAGCAGAGGCCAAGTACCACCTTACAGGGAGGCAAGGAGGAAATCTGGAGGGAATGCCTTTTCCAGCACACCTCCAAGCAGCTGCCTCAGGATGGTACTGTCAGAAGCTGGATAGCAGATCACCTATCCCACTCTCGGGCTAAGCTTAGTCCAAGATTTGTTTAGAAGTATAAATCAATCCAGAGGTCTTTGAATAAGAGATGTTAAACTGAGGTCCCGTCTGCCCTCTTAGGTGGATGTAAAAGACCCCATGGCACTATGTGAAGAAGAGGAAGGGAGTTCTCCCTGGTGCATTGGCCAATATTTATCCCTCATAGAAACATAGAAGATAGGAGCAGGAGTAGGCCATTCAGCCCCTCGAGCCTGTTCCGCCATTTAATGAGATCATGGCTGATCATCCAAATTCAGTACCCTGTCCCTGCTTTCTCCCCATATCCCTTGTTCTCTTTAGCCTTAAGAAATATATCTATCTCCTTCTTGAATATATTTAATGAATTGGCCTCAACTGCCTTCTGTGGTAGAGAATTCCACAGGTTCACCACTCTCTGGGTGAAGAAATTCCTCCTCATCTCAGTCCTAAATGGCTTACCCCTTATCCTTAGACTGTGACCCCTGGTTCTGGACTCCCCCGCCATCGGGAACATCCTTCCTGCATCTAGTCTGTCTAGTCCTGTTAGAATTTTATAAGTTTCAATGAGATCCCCTCTCATTCTTCTAAACTCTGGCGAATATAAGCCTAATCGACCCAATCTCTCTTCATACGTCATTCCTGCCATCCCAGGTATCAGTCTGGTGAATCTTCGCTGTACTCCCTCCATGGCAAGAACATCATTCCTCAGATAAGGCGACCAAAACTGCACACAATACTCAAGGTGTGGTCTCACCAAGGCCCTGTACAACTGCAACAAGACATCCTTGCTCCTGTACTCAAATCCTCTCGCTATGAAGGCCAACATACCATTTGCCTTCTTAACCGCCTGCTGCACCTGCATGCTTACTTTCAGCGACTGGTGCACAAGGACACCCAGGTCTCGTTGCACTTCCCCTTTTCCCAATCTATTGCCGTTCAGATAATAATCCGTCTTCCTGTTTTTGCCACCAAAGTGGATAACCTCGCATTTATCCACATTATACTGCATCTGCCATGCATCTGCCCAATCACCCAACCTGTCCAAATCATACTGGAGTGTCTCTGCATCCTCCTCACAGCACACACGCCCACCCAGCTTTGTGTCGTCTGCAAACTTGGAGATATTACATCTAGTTCCCGCGTCTAGATCATTAATGTATATTGTGAATAGCTGGGGTCCTAGCACCAATCCCTGTGGTACCCCACTAGTCATTGCCTGCCACTTGGAAAAAGACCCATTTATTCCAACTCTTTGCTTCCTGTCTGCCAACCAGTTCTCTATCCAAGTCAGTACCTTACCCCCAATCCCATGTGCTTTAACTTTGCACGCTAATCTCTTATGCGGGACCTTATCGAAAGCCTTCTGAAAGTCCAAATACACCACATCCACTGGTTCTCCCTTATCTATTCTACCAGTTACATCCTCAAAAAATTCCAGTAGATTAGTCAAGCAGGATTTCCTTTTTGTAAATCCATGTTGACTTTGTCCGATCCTGTCACTGTTTTCCAAGTGCTCTGCTATTACATCTTTTATAATGGACTCTAGCATTTCCCCACTACCAACGTCAGGCTTACCGGTCTATAATTCCCCGTTTTTTCTCTAACACCTTTTTTAAATAGTCAACCAACTAAAACAGATTATCTGATCATTATTACATTGCTGTTTGTAGGACCTTACTGTGCGCAAATTGGCTTCCACGTTTCCTACATTACAATAACAACTATATGTTAAAAGCACTTCATTGGCTGTATAGCGCTTTGGGATGTCCCAAGGTCATGAAAGACGCTATATAAATGTAAGTATCTTTTTTCCTTATACATTTCAGAAACAGAATACAAAAACATTTCTCAGGAACTCAAGACTTTTGAAAGTCCAACAAGGAAAAAAGTGCCAAAACTTGAAAATCTAATTTTCATAGACAGTATATTAACTATCCACACAGCTAATCAAAAATAAAGGTGTCCTGGACATGGAAAGGATTGACAGACTAAGAGCTCTTTCACAACATCAAAACTCAGTTTCTAGTTACAGCATATATCAATAGGAATGTCACTTTTGTGGTAAAACACTTTTTTTGCCTAAAGCGTAGAATGTCCTTTTTATTTTCTCCGCATTTATAGGTCCCCTTCATGGCACATACCATTCTGGGGTTGCGGGAGGGGGTGCGGCTAAAATGCATTTCTCAGGCCTCTACTGTCAAACTTCAATGGTTGCTAGGAAATATGAGCGAGGGGACGTAGGCTCAGGTTTCTTCTCCCTCTCAGTGGACATGACATCTCCCAATAATCTCACTGTATGGGAACCAACATCTTACTACTGTCACAGCGTTAGATCAGTGAGACATGCCACCAGGTTACCAGTTATAATGTCTTTAAGAGTACACGAGGCAAGATATTACCTGTAAAGCATTACATTGTACGGTAGAAAATCAGGGAGCAGAGTCTTAATAATACGAATTGGTAACCAAAGCATAAGGAGGACTATAGACCCAAAGACAATCTGCAAAGAAAAAAGGCAACACAGACAAGAAGCTTAACCAAGTTATATAAGAAAAATGAACAAGTAAAGTTTGCAGAGATTTTTACTTAATTTCCAATTTACCTAGAAAATCTACCCTTAAATTGTTTCCATTCTCTTCCAACCTATTAATATAACAGTTTTGTGTTGAGCATGCCTGCAGGCACAAAGCATGAAGATTGGTTTTCAGTGAATGGGACATTTGAACCGAAATCAACGATCCGAAAGAAATAAAATCACTTTTTTCCACTAACTCTCAAACCATTACTTTCTCGATAGCAATCCAATCACTGAAAAGTAACCACTGTTCAACTGCCACAGAAGCAACCAATGGAAAGTGATTCTTCCCCCGATGGACCTCCATCTACACCTACACGTATTCTAAAACTAATATACACACCTTAAAATATTCAATATTCAGAAAATCCACCCCCAATGCATGTCTGCCAGATCCCATAGCCCTCCATTGAATTCCAGGTTGCCCAATCAGAAACCTTGCCTGAGCCCTAGGCTGCCCATTCCTGCCCACCCAAGTACCTCTGCCCACCATTCCCTGTTGAGCATTCTGTTTAAATCCTCTCTTTTCAATAAGCAATTTTAATTTCAAGAGGAGTCACATGTTGATATTGTACTTACCACAGACAATATAAACCGTCTGAAATGCCTATAAATAGGTAGATGAATCATCTCCTGAACTGGGTTAAAGTCTGGATCATTCAGATTTCTTAAAAACCATAAGACACCAGGTCTCAACACCTGCAAGAAAACAGCAACATTAAACACTGACCTGAACAGATCCTAGGAACATCGGCAAAAGCAGCACAAGAGGCATTAAAAGTCAAAACAATTAAGTTTTTAAGCAAGAAAGAGACAGAAGTTAAAAAAATGTTATCAATGAAATCCATTGTATTTGGCTAAAGCCACAATCTGCTAGCAGTGTGGTTGATCAGATTTCCCGAGTGCAGAACTAGATAAGTTTTTGAATTCTAATCACTCTGGTGTACCCAAGTCAATTCTACCAGATAGTTAAGTATCAATTTGTATTAAGTATGACATTTTTAAAGAATACATTCAGGAGGAGGAAATATTAATTCAAACGCTTACTTGGATTACCAGAAAAAAAAAATGGGATTCTGTCTAGAAACATTCTTTGTTGCAAAGCAGCTTAATGAATCCCTTGAAGAGACACAAGGATGATTTTTACATTTCTTAAAAGTATATTTAAGGCTGTTTAACACCATTCTTCAAATCAGCTATGTTGTATGCCGTTTACTGGGAAATAGTAAATCAGGTAACCTGCTGCCAAATAGTAGGCTGTAACAACCGGCCAGGAAGTACAAGAGCCAATTGCAGCTCACCTTCAATACAATCCAAGGATAAAATTGAAAGACCGTCAAGGATTCTGCAACTGGAATTTAGTTTTAATATGAATCCAAGAGTGCATTTACACTACAAGTTAGCATCAGATCATACCAATACTACACTTAGGTAGTATAAATTGGTCATCAAGTCACGAACGGACTCAAATGAAGCAAAGAGACACTCTGGATTTGGACTGCATTTACACACAAACAAAGCAAAACTGCTTTGCACCAATGCTACAGTTGAAATGTGAATGCATCCTTAAACAAGTGACCCTAAAAGAGCAAGATTACAAAATGAAGGTTACATTGTTAACCCACATAAATCAGGAAAGAGATCAGAGTATAATTGTTGATCCAGCACTGAAAAACCTCAGTACATGGTAGAGGAACAATTACAAGGGCAAGAATAATGTTGGGGTACAGTCATAGATGTAAACGGTACAAAACCAAAGAACAAAACCTGATGCAATATAACTGGTGAGACCACATAGGAGTTGCAGTATCCAGATGTGCTCATCCAGTGCAAGGGTAAAGCAGTGGACTAAGACACAAGGGAGACATTCAAACACTGAAGCAGTACTGAGACGGGTTGTGAGGCTGAACCACTGTTTGCAACTTAGGTGTCATATTCTACCATGAAATGAGCTTCCGACCAGATATCCGCGCCATAACTAAGACTACTAACTATTTCCACCTCCGTAACATCGCCCGTCTCTTCCCCTGCCTCAGCTCATCTGCTGCTGAAACCCTCATCCATGCCTTTGTTACCTCTAGACTTGACTATTCCAACGCACTCCTGGTTGGCCTTCCACATTCTACCCTACGCAAACTTGAGCTCATCCAAAACTTGGCTGCCCGTGTCCTAACTCGCACCAAGTCCCGTTCACCCATCATCCCTGTGCTCGCTGACCTACATTGGCTCCCGGTTAAGCAACACCTCGATTTTAAAATTCTCATCCTGGTTTTCAAATCCCTCCATGGCCTCGCCCCCTCCCAATCTCTATAATCCGCCCCCCCCCCACCCCCGAGATATTTGCGCTCCTCTAATTCTGCCCTCTTGAACATCCCTGACTTTAATTGCTCAACCATTGGTGGCCGTGCCTTCAGCTGCCTAGCCCTAAGCTCTGGAATTCCCTCCATAAACCACTCCGCCTCTCTACCTCTCTTTCCTCCTTTAAGATGCTCTTTAAAACCTACCTCTTTGACCAAGCTTTTGGCCATCTGCCCTAATTTCTCCTTATGTGGCTCGGTGTCAAATATTTTGTCTTATAATCACTCCTGTGAAGCGCCTTGGGACGTTTTACTACATTGAAGGCGCCATATAAATACAAGTTGTTGTTGTGAGGCTGGTCTCTATCAGAGAACTGAGTGCATGCCATTACATGTCAACCCATGATTTCAGAATCCCAGCAAAATCTCAAGTCTACTAATAGCTGAATTTAGATTAACTTACCTCTCTCAGTAGAAGAATGAAAGATGCGAAGTAGAACACATAGACCATCCCCACCAGCCAGTGTAGGAACATTGTGGTCCCAGGTGCGGACTGAAAACTCAGCTCTCGGTCTTTCAATGTAGCATCAAACATTTCCTACAGACCAAATTAGAACCAGCATGATGCCATATCCATCCGTGCAACTAATCTGCATTTTATCACAGTACCCCATTGTTTAAAAAAATACATTTTATGAATCCAAGCAAAAAATTACTATTACAAGCTTACTATTCAAAAACCATTTTAAAAAGGTACAAATAAGATCTCAGGTTTCATCCACAGAAAAACAAGATTGTAGGGTCAAGTCTCACTACATTTCTATGTACTCTCTCTCCACTTACAGATGCTAGTTTTCTTTTAATTGAACAAATCTGAAAGGCAATGATGAAATCTTATTTTTGATTTTGTGTGTCTGTAAACACCTATCTTTTTACTAAAGGTAGACAGGAGCAATTTTACCCCTAGATTAGCAGCGAATGCTCCTTGCAAATGTAGCAGGTTCAGCTTAAATTATACATTTGTGCATTCGTACCATCAGACATCGTCAACGAGATGCACTTTGGAACATTGCGACAAGAGAGAGCAGAAGCCAATTACATAGCAGAGGTCAAGAAAAAGAAAGCAATTGCTTACAGTTGTATGTTTATACAACAAGGATGGTTACACTAGCACTGTGTCAGGAGGAGAGCTTGCTAAGGGGCCAAAATGATCTTGCAGAAGAATGCAGAAAGTATTTCGCTTCCCTTCCCAAGAAATACGAAGATGTATTGAAATTGATTAATGTATATCGAGCAGAACGCTTTGCATTTTTGTGAAGTGATTGACAATATAAACAATCCCTAAAAGCCCTCACTGCCTCTCAACTAGGCCAGTCTTCTACTCCATAACATCTTTTAAAGAATCACTGATCAGCTCCTTATGAGAGAAACCACTTACCAGTGAACAAATGTCAAGCCACCAGCCACATATAAGAGGGAATACACCAATTTCCACAACTACCAGTAAGGACACCTAAATAAAAAGAGAAAATCTTGAAGTTGTGTATAATGCATTCTTTTGTACATTAGAGATTATTGGTTAGACATAATCTCCAACAAGAAATTCCATTAAACAATTCTAAAATGCATATTTGATCAATTTCTTATTAATTTTAGTTATTAAGAATTATTTTGGTGCAGCTGAGTGGCATTGGGGTATCTGCATGCAGTGCCACAGAATGGAAAATACAAACTTGGAACCTCAAATCAGTTGAGTTCTTAAACTCAGTCATGCTGTGCATGGAGGCACTGAAAGGCGGCCAGGTGTCTCCCTACACGGGTAGAAAAAAATCAGATGACTCTGAGACTGCTCTCACACCCCCTCCCACTGCGGCAGCCTAAGAATGCGATTAGTGGTCTGGAGGCAGGCCATCCATTCAGTGTTCTCAGACAAAAAAAAGAGCCATATTAAAAGATGATTCTGGCTGTAAATTTCTTCAAAAATGGTTTTTAAGCACATGCTCCAAAACCAGAATGCTCTTGGTATGTGTCATTGATCACTGACAATGAACAAGGATCACATTTTTAAAAATTTGTTAATGATTGTAATAGAAAGTTTTAGCTACTAACTTGGAGGCCTTTTCAAAATCTCATCTAGACTAGCAATGACAAAGGACAGATTCTGCTGGGGCCAAGTTATTACCACCAATGGTAAAAGTAAATTCAAAGTATATTATTCTAAATGTTTTCAATGTGTAATTTTAACTGAAAAAGCACAGCTGTTTGAAACCTCCAAAAAATTACATATGCAATGGGATTAGAAAAGTAGATGGAACAATTTTAACCTAAAAATTGATGGTTGTGATCTGCTTATTTTCAGCATACATAAATAAAAGATCTAATTTCATTTGCATATGCAAAACACAATGATGGTTGTAACCTTTGGGGCAATGCAACAATACCTTAACAACAATATAGCAGACGCCCAATAAACGGCGAGATCGTTGGAACTTCACCAGTGCAGCCAAGCCCTGTGTAAAGTTAAGTTAAGCAAAAGCAACCAAACACTCCATTATGTAAACAGCACAATGTGTACAACCTGTATCCGAGAGCGACAATGGGTGGGGGGCCAATTGTGAATGCTGTGGCGTCGGAGGAGCACGCCTGTTCCTCCTATTTCCACAGCAACAATTACTGATTACATTTTTGTTTAAAAATATACTTGCATTTCCTAGGCGGCTGCAGGGGCCACTGAAGAATCCTAAGCGGAGCAGGCCAGGCACCTGCTCTGCTGGGACACCAAACAATTTCGGCGAGGGGGTCCTAAAACAGGCTTTAGACCCCTACATATGTAAATGAGGGGACTAACACCTGTTTTAGGCAGCCACCTGGAATACCTGCAAAGACACCTTTACCAATATAGTGCTGCCATAGCGCAGATGCAGATCGGACATGGGACGTTGCACCCCGAAATTGGTCCTTTATATCCCTGTTTGCCTCTCTGAAAACATGTAAACGAGGACCAGTTTCTCCCCAATAATTCTCCTGCAATTGTGAATCCTGAAACATCCCAACCATCAACCTGAAAAATGCTCTTATAAAGTGCTCAATCTGTTAGCCCAGTATAGCTGGCACAATTCACTGCAGCATTGGGTGGCATATTATAACCAGGTAGCTCTTGAAACTGTTAACATTTGGTTATGAAGTCTGCATTGTTACTTGGAGCTCTTAAAACAAATCCCCTTTAATGCTCGGTAAAAAGGATACATGACAGATTATTAGAGTCATAGCCAGCAGTACATAGCCCACTATAGTTGTTATCAGGCCTTCAAAGTGTGAGGCTTGAACCTGAAAATAAAAAATACCAATTGGTACAGTGCTCAATAAATTTACCACAATAAAATAATAAAGCGGTTTAAACATTAAAACACATAGGCTCTGTTTGACAGACTAATCATCTTTGTATACAGAACACATTTTTCCTTTAATTCTAATTCTTTCCCAAGAACTGAGAATGTTAAGATAGCTACGGGGGTCTCTCGCTAATGGTGACCATTACCTGTCAGATCATGTTTTGAAAGACAATTCAACAAGATGTCAGCAACATAACAGTCCATTAATTTTAATTTCATTTCCTGTGTTTGCATGCAACACCTGCCCTTTTACCTCCTCCCTTCCCACCATCCAGGGCACAAAACACTCCTTCCAGGTGAAACAGCGATTTACTTGTACTTCTTTCAATTTAGTATACTGTATTCGCTGTTCACGATGCACTCTCCTCTACATTGGGGATACCAAAAGCAGATTGGGTGATCGCTTTGAAGAACACCTCCGTTCAGTCCCCGAGCATGACCTGAGTTTCAAGTTGCCTGGCATTTTAATTCTCCATCCCTCTCCCACTCTGACTTCTCCATCCTTGGCATCCTACACTGTTCTAATGAAGCTCAACGGAAGAGCACCTCATCTTTCGATGAGGCACTTTACAGCCTTCCGGACTCAACATTGAGATCAACAATTTCAGATCATAACCACCGTCAATGTTCCCTTTAAGCTGCGTGATTGCGCAACGCTCCAGGGGTCCCGCGCAGCTGGCTTTTAAATAGAAAAACCGCGCATGCCCAGTATTTAACGGGCTGCGTGGCCCTCAAAAAAATGACAGGGAACATTGACCACCGCTCCCATTTTTTGGTGCAGCTGTTGGTAATGATTATGCTATTGCCATTTACACCTCCTCTAGACCCATCTTTTGTTTCTTTACTTGTCCCATTAATACTCTCTTTTGTCTTGCACCATCATCCCTTTTGTCATTTAATCACTCCTGCCTTCCACCCTATCACAGACCTTTCCTTTTGTTCTTTCCTCCCCGCCCCCCTTTCCCAGCCTCTGTACTTGCTTAAAACCTGCTGCAAACATTTTCCAGTTCTGATGAAAGATTGCCGACCTAACTTTGTTTCTCTCTCTACAGATACTGCCTGACCTGCTGAGTATTTCCAGCAGTTTCTCTATTTCAGATTTCCAGCATCTGGAGTATTTTGCTTTAGGATCAGAATATCAACTTGTTTTGACCATTTATAACTTATTGCATTATCACATTTTATAATATTCAGATTTTAAATTATACTGAAAGTACCCAGTGACAAAGGTTAGAATTATGCAATTATGTAGAAATTCAAGAGACATCAGAATAGGTTAAACACAACCAGCTATAAAGCAGATTTTAAAAGGGTAAACCTCTTTTCACCACTCTAATAGTCATTGACTTCAGTAGTACCAGAATCTACTGAGGTACGGTGCTCATAACGGCAAAAGAAACTGAGCTATACAGAGGAGGGAAGTCCCAGCTTTAATCCCTAGTTTGTCACAGAATCCCCACAATGCAGATAGAGGCCATTTCGGCCCATCGAGCCTGCACCGACACATATCCCACCCTATCCCCGTAACCCCACGTATTTAATCCCCCCTAACACTAAGGGTCAATTTATTATAGCCAAATCAACCTAACCCGCACATCTTTGGACTGTGGGAGGAAACTGGAGCACCCGGAGGAAACCCACGCAGACACGGGGAGAATGTGCAAACTCCACACAGACAGTCACCCGAGGCCGGATTCGAACCCGGGTCCCTGGCGCTGTGAGGCAACAGTGCTAACCACTATGCCACCGTGTTGCCCGTGTTCAGTTAGCTGATTTTAACTGGGGCAGCAGCAGGTACTGTAACTGGCCTAGGGAGGAAAGTGGGAATGTGACAGAGACAGAGCTCACGAGCAAGAGAGGGAGGAGGCGCACGCCAAAGAGGGGCTTGAGGAAGAGAAAGCGCAAGAGAGGGAGGGAGGCGGAGAGCCCGCGCGGGCGCCAGGGAGGCGGAGAGCCCGCGCGGGCCCCAGGGAGGCGGAGAGCCCGCGCGGGCCCCAGGGAGGCGGAGAGCCCGCGCGGGCCCCAGGGAGGCGGAGAGCCCGCGCGGGCCCCAGGGAGGCGGAGAGCCCGCGCGGGCCCCAGGGAGGCGGAGAGCCCGCGCGGGCGCGCCAGTGAGGCGGAGAGCCCGCATGGGCGCACCAGAGAGCCCGCGCGGGCGCGCCAGAGAGGCAGAGAGCCCGCGCGGGCGCGCCAGAGAGCCCGCGCGGGCGCGCCAGAGCGCCCGCGCGGGGCGCCAGAGAGGCCGCGCGGGGCGCCAGAGAGGCCGCGCGGGCGCGCCAGAGAGGCCGCGCGGGGCGCGCCAGAGAGGCAGAGAGCCCGCGCGGGCGCGCCAGAGAGCCCGCGCAGGCGCGCCAGAGAGGCAGAGAGCCCGCGCGGGCGCGCCAGAGAGGCCGCGCGGGCGCGCCAGAGAAGCCGCGCGGGCGCGCCAGAGAGGCAGAGAGCCGCGCGGGCGCGCCAGAGAGCCGCGCAGGCGCGCCAGAGAGGCAGAGAGCCCGCGCGGGCGCGCCAGAGAGCCCGCGCGGGCACGCCAGAGAGGCAGAGAGCCCGCGCGGGCACGCCAGAGAGGCAGAGAGCCCGCGCGGGCCGCCAGAGACAGAGATAAATAAAGAGCACCAGAGAGACAGAGATAAATAAAGAGCGCCAGAGAGACAGAGAGTGCCCGCGCGACGGAGAGAGAGATAAATAAAGAGCGCCAGAGAGAGAATGAAAAATGAGGAGCACCAGAGAAAGAGAGTGCGAGAGAGAGAGAGAGAGATAGATAGGAAGCACCAGAGAGAGATGCCACTCTCTGATTGCTAACCAATGTTCCTGCTAGATGTTCATAGTTATTGGCAGCATTGTTTGAGATACCCCAATGATTGAATGGCCAAAACAACTGTCCAGACTGATGAAGAATGGCGACTTGGGCAAGGTCCTAGAGAGTTGGTAGCTCCCACAGAACTGTACCTCAGTATGAGCTGCCATCTTCAGGAGAGGGCACAAAGCCCAAGAAAAATAATTTAAATCACACCTTTTCGAAAACACATTTCTTTCAGCTGCTTTTTATTTTTAAATTAAGCTATGTAAAATAGAATTGCATTGTGGAAAATACATCATTGTACTCCGAAGTGGTACCAAACTTTTCAAAGTATTTTGGCCCCAAGGAAAAAATGACTCCAAAAATCTACAAAATATTTTTTTTATGGGAGAGGCCATTCACAGTGGTGTCCTTGATTAATACGGTATATGATCATAATATAATAAAACAAGCATATGAACAAGTTTACACAGTACAAATATATTAATACCACACAATATTGACATATTACTACAAGCTAGTTTGATTAATTTCATATAAAGTCTTCTCAAAGGGCACGCACCGTATCATTGGTACTTACATACTCCTCAAAACCCAAACCAACAACTGAGAAGTGTCCAATATGGTAAGGACAGAATGCTGAAATGTACAACAGCAATGTTATAGAATAGTCACTGATACTCCCATGCTTTTTCCATCCTTGCTCCATCTAAGTTGTAACTTTAAACTATTACACAGTATAATTTTTCTTTCAAAAAAGGAGAAATTCAGCTTGTAATAAGTCAATCAGAAAAAAGGACAAAAAAAAAGGGAATAGCCAGTGGGTTAGCAGTCTTTCACCTTGAGACAAGTACAAATCCAACCCAGATTGAAAGGATAAAAGTCTCTCCTCTCTGCTGGTTTGGTAAAATGTGTTTGGGTAGTCTCAGCCCAGTTTTTAGTGGGTGCAGGCCCACAACACAGAACTGGCCACGATTCAGCTCAATTTGGCAATAGATTGGCAAAAATAGTTGGTGTGGGAAACTGAAAACCCACACTGGTGCAACAGGAGGCACAGGCACATGGTTGGGACAAAGCAAACGGCACTTTACTCTGCACTAAATGATGCCGTACCTGACCTGTGAGATTTGGATAAGGACACGGGATAGCAACAAAGAAAAGCCCTGCAAGGAGCTCCTTTACCTTGAGCATGAAACATTAAAAAAGGCGAAGCCCAACAATTTTTATAAGACTTCAACTTTAAAAGCTGACTTTCTCCCCAATAAAACAGCCAATAGTTCAGAATATTTAGTAGGAGATTCCATTAATGCCAGGACTATTAAAATTGTACATTAAAAAAAAATATTGGGTTGCTGCACCCCTTAAAATTAAGAGTACTCAAAGTTGTCAAATAATTGGAAACTCTAAGCAAATTGCTTTTCTCTCAGACTGTCTTGTTTCACATTCTTGTGCTCAGTTTTGTAAAAATAACAGTTGCAGTCAGGTCCATCATAACAATAAAAGGCAGAAAAGCAAACAAACATGTGCAACATTCATAAAATGGCTTCCCTAAGACGACTGTGGAAATCACCCAAAAGTGCTCAACTTAAGGGCATTTAAAACACACAAAATAGGCTTATCCAGCATTTAGCTGGGCCATACAGACGGGGAAGATTTAGTGCTCTATTCTCAATCTGTGCCAAGTTAGCCGATTTCAACCAAGGCATCGGTAGCGGGATAATTGTCCACCGCACCATCTCTATAAAAGGAGTGGAAAACATCAGCCAGGATTCTTACTCCAAATTGCTATGCAGCGATCCCTACTGGAAATGAATTTTTTGAGAGGATGGAATCAGACCTAGGTGTGATGCCCCTGCAGTTAATCAGCCTAAAGACTTGCACATGAATCACTAGACAAAGTACATAAAAGGATGTCTGGTGCCTGTGGAACTATACTCCAGCAAAGGAGTCAATTCCCTCTGGAGAGACAGGGAGGGACAAAAACTGGGCAAGGAAATAAAAGTAAGTTACTTTAGTGTTTACAAGCTATAAGATCGCTGTTTTAAGACTCTTGGCTTCAGGCCAAAAAAGGGCCAATGTATGTGTTCATAGTAATTAACTTATTAATACCACCTCATCTCCCAAGGTTTCTATTCTGCAAATCTTTGAAAGCAATCCAGTAGGACAGGAAGTTAGGTTAAAATGTGCTATCATTTGCCTTTTGGGGATTCCTGGGCTAGTCTGTCGAACAGCCTATTCAATTTTACTGCCGTCATGTCAGCTTCCACAAAAGTGCATGAGAGTAGACAGTTTACCGTTACCCTTTGCAATGTGGACTTCTTGGGTTTTGTTTATTAAACCTGATCAGCTGCTCATCTCAGTTTTCAAACACCTACTAAAATAACCCTATCAATATTACCAGTGCCCTTTGAACTTATCCAGCATCCAACCCAGAATTATGGCTACATAGCACAAGAATGGCTTCAACTTAAAACATAGCTCAGGCACTAGCAACTCCTGTGGCACAACCACAGTCATGATCTTGTACAGCTGGGGTGTTCCTCTGTGTACTAAATTATTTAAGTTAAAATATATAAAGGAAAACTGATGACATCCCTCCCAGAATTGCACATTTGTACTTTGAATCAATGATTTGGTTTCTGAGAGGGTAATAGAATTATATAAATTACTTAAGTGCATCGATACTATTCACCTCAACTATTGATTCAGGGGTTATGCTCTGGGATGTTACCAACACCAGAAGACGTTGTGGGTGAATAATGAGCAAGAAGAAACACACCATACGCAACTCTAGTTTCAAGACTTCATAATTACATACAAGAACTCTAGATCAAGAGGTACTTACCAAACACAAGAATAAACAGTGTATTTAAAGAAACCACCCAGAAGACATGCTCCTGCCAGAAAAAAACAAAGTCATTAGTTAGCATTAAAATGATCACAGCTTTACTCCTCAGTTTTAAATATATTATTTTTACACCATCTCTATCTTTAACTATCACATTTAAATGACAAGATATATTTAGTGACTTAATATTTACAGGCACCTAAACTATACGTAATTTTGCTTTTTTTTTTGGCAAAGTGAGTTATGTTATTCAATAACTCTTGCTCGCTGACCTGGCTATCTTCACATAAATTTGATAACATGGAAGAATGTCAGCTAACCATCACATCAGTGGAAAAAATTGTACATTAACCATGAGCCAATCAATTCCATGAAGCACAGAATTGAAGCGCGTTCTTTTAGGCATTGCTGTTAAATTGTAAACGGGCCAAGAATGGTAACATATACTTTAAATTCAATCTTCTCTCCCATCTTAGAGCATGCTCAGATAATCATTTTACTAGAAATACTGGAACAGCCTTTTTTAAACTTACCAGGAATACAAGTGAACCATCCAATCCAAGCATCTGTGAAACAGAAAGGAATGAGTTTAAACAGCACGCATGTTAATCAATACTACCCTTGATTATTGGAAGTTGTTTTGTTCCCCCACCCCCAAATCATTTTTTGGAATCATCCAGTAATTCAAATTAGGCAATTGCATTAAAGTGGCACAATAACCCTTTAAGAGCAATAAGAATTATCTACCAGTTTGAATTAAGCAACTTTGAATTAGCAATAGATTGTCTATAAAATTGCTGAGTGGGTCGCAATATTCCATTTCAAAATGCAGAAGTCCATGTCATAGTATCTCAAAGGGGAAAATGTATTATAAAAGTGTCAACATTTACCTGCATACTAGTTATGGCTATAGGTGGCACGGTTATCAATGATACACTTCATAATGTTAGCTGCCTAAAATAGCTGATAAAGTACAGTTAATGGTTTAAAAAAAAAGTTTGCCTGCAGTTGCAGGCTGTTGATCAAATGCCACCATGGAGCACCTCAACTCTCAGCCCCACTGTGTCAGCCAGCAGTCAAAGTACAGTCAAGTAATGTAGGGAATTAGGTTTAATGAGAAATGTAAATTATTCTAAACAATTTACGCCTCTCCCAGACTTCCCCTCGCCACACCATGCTTACTATTTTCTTCCCTGCTTACTCTATAAATACACCGCACCTCATAGCAACACACCTGCACTCTCGCTAACTTCACCCCACACGTACACACAGATCGGCCGCAGATGTTGTTCATGCTCCACTCCAAGCTTGTTTTACTTTACCTCCAGGCACACCAAAACCAGGCCGATCCACTCTATTGAGCAGGAAAACATCCTTATCCCACTGTTCCCCTTCACAGAGCCTCACAACAGGCGCTAGACTTCCTGGAATAGGTGTCCATTTTGAGATTAATCTTGACTGCCCTCACCACAGCCATTGATAACCAAAGACAAGTACATCTATCCATTAATCTTGAATAGCACACCCTGAACTCCAGCTGAAAATGCAGGCTTGGATAAGTATCTGAAGGAAAAAAAATTGCAGGGCTATGGGGAAAGGGACGAGCTGAGAGTCGGCACGGGCTCAACAGGCCGAATGGCCTTCTTCCGTGCTGTAACCATTCTATGATTCTATGAACCATCTTCAAGCCTTGAACATCTTTTATTACCAAGACTTAGCTTGCTAACAAATGAAAAAGTACAATACAGCAGCATGGGCTATGTCCAAATGCAAAAAGGGTGCAGTCATATACGAGGGTGCATAAATTTACATGGCATGCAACCTAAAACATTCGAGAGGGGTGCATGAATCACATCTAACAAAATTAACATTGCAGTATGACCCTGTGCATGTGAAAGTGAACAAAGATGAACTGATAAGAACTGACCTGTTTGCATCAGTAATCACAACTAGTTTTGCCAAATAAAATTCTTCTACCTTGGAGGTGAACTTCCAACTGTTCATAATGAGTGACTAGCCTTCTGCAGATCTGCCAAATGTATACTACAGATCCACCTTCAGACGTCCATCACTATCAGTAGAGACTGGCAACCTTCCCAGCCTGAACAACCACCCAGATGCTTCAATGCAATTTAAGATTCAGAGCAGATTGGGTTGTCTTTATTAGGTGGTGGGGTCAAGGGAAAGATGCATTTTTAAATGAAAATAAATTCTTGCCACCCACCCTTACTGCTAAGGCAACAGTTCACTGTTAAAGTATTTTATTGCAATGAACTTGTCTTTGTTTTTTAAAAGCACGTACTGAAAGTCAGTTTTAACTTCAATAAACTAACTTTGCTAAAAATTAAACTTTGAAGGTAGTCTATGTGACCACATACCCGCTCCCATGTAAGTTCTTCTGCAGCTCTGTCCCATTCCAGTGCATTCCAGTTCATGTCATCTGGAGACAGAAAAATAATTTTAATCCATTAATTGAACTCAAAGCCAGCACATTAAATATAATTAATGTGCACAATTTTCTCCTTCGGTACTTTATTGTTCAGTATTTAAGCCTCCTGTCAGTTGCTTTGTCAAGACATTTTTCTAATTGAATGAAATTGAGTAGAGGATGGTGGGGGTGGGGCAGGAGAAGCTTTTGCAGCTGATCAGAAGTCGACTCAAACAAAGTGAAAATTATTAGCGGATGCCTCAGAGTGCATCAAACCTTATACTACAGGAAACTCTTTATTAACCGGCACCGATGGGACCGGCGTGGTGCCGGTTAATCAAAAAGTCCAGATAATAGAGTTATATCTCCCAACGTACGAGAGCCCCGTACACACTGACATGCGCCTGCATTCGGAGCTCCGTCTCCCCGGGACCGCCAGCTGACCATCTGTCGTGTCCGCTGCCTACCCGGGCTGCACATTCCCCTCCCAATCTACACGCTCCGATACAAGGCAAACGCCTCAGGTTTTTTTAAAAGTTAATTTTAAACGAGAGATGAAGGAAAACCCCGGTTACCTACTCAAGAATTTTGCCGGTTAAGAGAGATTTCCGGATATTTGGGTGCCGGTTAATAAAGAGTTTCCTGTACATACATTATATGGAAAGATGGAAATACAGTTGTCCAAGTTTGCTGATACAAAACAGGGTGGCGCTTGGGGGGGGGTGTAACAAATAATGAGGAACATGTAGACCAATTATAGGGATTCAAATAGATTTGAACTGGTACTGGAAAGTGACATTATTTAATGTGGACAAACGTAAGGTGATGAGATTGGCTAAATGAAATAAGCAGTGGGAATTTCAAGGTGAATAGTAATAACTCCAGTAGAAAGATTTAGAGGTACTGGTTGACAGCTTGTCGAAGCAACTGTGCAACAATATAAAGACAGCAAACAAAATATTAGGGCGTATAGGCTGAGGGACAGAAGGAATGTCCCAGTCGGAGCAGTGAGCTTGCATAAAGCACTGGTTCGTCCCCACTTGCAGAACTAATGTACAATTTGGGTCATCATTGTGTAGTAGGATCATCCTGGAGTTGGGTAGGTACAGTGGAGGACAACTAAATGGATATCATGGATTGGGTACTTGGGATACAAGGGAGAGACTCACAGCAGTCATTGGTTTTGGAAAGACACCGTTGATCTATTGATCACATGAACAGATTTAGATGGCTGCCTCTTGACTGATCTCTTACTGGAACAATTAAGTATGCTTCATGGGCTAGTGTGGGGAAAAGGTCTGCAACGGCTTCATAAAGAATAAAAGGTCTCGGACCCAGCACCAACCCTGCTCAGGCCACCAATTTACTCATCATACCTTGAGCGCCATTGTTGGCATCGGCGCCATCTTCTACCACCGCATCATCTTCATCATCATTTTCATCGTCCTCATTCTCACCCTCGTCTGCCCGAACGTCAGCATTCTCTGCTACTGCAGGGGCAGCCCCGGCGGCGGCTGCTGGGTTTTCTGCTGCCTGGTTTGCTGGTTGAGCAACTTGGGGATTCTCGGCTGCAGCATTCGGAGCAGCTTGAGGCTACAGGATTGAAAATGCTTATTAATTATACCAAGTTTAAAAATTAATGTTTTCTGCACAACCATAACATTTCTGTAAAGATTTTTTTTTGGAGGTGGGGGCAGGCAGGCGGGGAAAGAGGGGTAAATTAATGTTGAAATTCTCAACCTTGTATCTCTGATTAGACTTGGATACAGACCAAAACACTAGCTAAAGCAGGGTGCTACATTCACTGCAGCAACTTTGTTGCTGATATATTACTTTTACAGTAGTAAAAAAGGAAAGAGAAGTATTAACTTGACTATTTAATAAAACCCAGACTAAATTTCGGTGACTACATGATAGTCTACAATCTACCCTTTTAAAAAAAAAAATTTAATCATCTACTGTAACAAGTTTGCCAAACAAAAAATGTTTCTAGATTTGCTGTCCCACGCTTGTCCACAATCCATGCATTGCCCAGTGATCAGGTTGCTTGGGACTGATGGGTTAGCATCTAGAGTAAAAGCATCTAGAGTAAAAGTGTATAAAATTGAAGTGATCTAATTTAAAAATAAAGATGCAAAATTAATTGATAAAAAAATAAGAGAAAATAGAAATTGACAGTTTTGTGTTTTTAATCCCTAAACTATATAATGTGGACAGCATAAGGTTACCAAAAATACAATGCAAGTATATTATGGGGGGGAAGCACATGGGATCCAAATATTCAGTCACATCGTCAATCTTATTATTTCCAGTAAAGAACATAACTTAGGGTTATTTCTATAGCCCCTACCTCATTCTGTTGTCCAACTCCATTGGGTGGTTGGGCCTGATTTTGTTCTAGCCACTGTGGAGCTCCACCATGTACGATCTGTTCTCGTAACCAGACAAGGCTAATGAATGCACAGAGCGTGCATGTTACCACAAAACAACCCTGCAAAGAGTCTGCCAGCAGATTCTCCCTGGAAATATATAGATCAGCGAAAGTTTAAACATGCAGAATCAGTTCTACAGCTAAAGTGGTTTGAAATTTTAATTGAAAATGTATTATCCAAAAGGAACTTCTATTGAGTAAATCTGTGCACATCACGTGGCTCACACAAGTGATGTGAAGTTTAACGATTCAAAAAACAGCAGTCCTACACCCGAACTGAACGGGTCTTCCCATCAGTACTAAATTTAGAAATACATAAACTAGCTCACACTAGGCTAACTTTGAACAAATCCAGTTTCAGAGGCCAGAATGCCTGTAGGGCACAGAGTCAGTTAGACTCTGAAAAGTGTTACAGTTAGCTGAGGCGAGACATCAGAAGTTGTTTAAGACCAGTGACACCTGCTGTGTACAACTTGTGCCAGTTACGAGGGTTTAGCTACAAACTTAATCAGATCCTTGATTTCACAGGACCAACTTGCCATGACTGATAAAAGATGGATTTTTTAAAATTGAAATTTTACAAAAAGGAAAATAAAAGTATCACAATAAGATCTAGTTCTGTCCAAAGATAACAAACTGCTACATAACGCTAATAGTTGAAGGACTGCAGCAGCATTTTTATCACAGTCAACAATACAGGTAATTTTTCATTCCCTTGGCAGCATACTGACCAATAGTATGAACGTGGCATAAACATGCTGGGATGGATGGAGCAAAAACTGTTAAGCCAATGGCATTTATGTTGAGGATTAGAAATTCATTAGACTGGACAGGGGAACAAAGCACACCAGGCTGGGCTGGTGGATCCCAGAACAAGAGAGGACCCTAAAGGTGAAGAATGTGAGACACTTCTTCCAAAGGCTTTACAGCACACCAGCAATCCTGTCAGTGATGTACGCCCAGGTTTACGACGTTGTGAGAAATGCCGAATTTGATCACTACGCCTTACCTGCCAATAATGAATTTTTACTTGACTGATCAGCTTCCAAGCCAAGAGGGATTACTATATTTCCTAATGGCAAGGCAGCTCCTTGCTGGCTGACCCTTCATTTCACAGGTCTGCTGCTCTTTTACAACCAATACAGCTAGTCTTAGGAAGGCTACCAGTGAGGGGACAAAACAAAGGTTTAACAGGTTGCAGCAATAACTTATTTTTGTAGGGATGGTATTAATTAATTCTTTATCCTGTCCTAGCCAACATTTGTCTTTCAACCAGCACCACTAAAATAGGTTATACACTTATTTATCTTGTTGCTGTTTGTGGGAGCTTGCTGTACACAAATCAGTTGCTGTGTTTCCCCACATTACAACAGTGACTAAACTTCAAAAGGACTTTGTTGGCTGTGAAGCATTTTGATGTGAAAGATGCTAAATAAATGCAAGTTCTTTAACTGAAATGATGATCAGTATTTACACAGAAAACAAGGAGGAGTATACGCTACTCTAATGTATAGAGCGATTTCTCCAATTCAGAAAATGTATCGATAAAAATGGAACAAATAAGATTGCGCCACCATTGAATCATATATTCAAGAATATCCCAAAATTCAATCAGTTCATGAACAGAAACCAGTAATATTTATAGCTTCACTACATTAAGAAACCCAATATGCTCTCTAAACTAGCCCATTACTTCAAACTACAACTTTATAAAAAACAAATGCCAAGATACATAAACTTACGTGGATAACATATCTAGCGGCAGTGTCAACAGTGAGCTCACAGAGCCAGTAAACAAACATTTGTAGATACGGCCTAAATAGAAAAAAAGGAACAGACAGTGAAAGGTCACTTGAATTACAGATTGTTACCCAAAATTATATATTTTTTTTTTACAATTTCAGTATAATTAGCGAGAGTCACAAATATTTACTAAAGAAACAGAGGCAAAGTAAACAAATTATGCAAGAGAACTGGCCCAAGCCAGGCCAGACTATTGGGAAAATTTATCTTGAAATATATACAGTAACATTTTGCCTTTAGATCTTTTGAAAATATTTTGTTTAGCGAGACAGAGAGAGAGATCAGTGCTAGAGACTTTGACATCCACAGGCAACATCAAGTACACATTGTTCAGGTCACAGACCAGATGCAGAGTAAAACTGCTATTTTCCAGTCATTCTCACGATCCAAGCAAAATCGTAATTAGTTGCTAGGTATGGGCAGTTTTTGTGCTGTGGACCCACTTGATTCAGACTACCAGATTCATTTCACATAGGACCTGTGTATCCAGCAGGAGTGGCCTTCAACCCACTCACATTAGCTGGATTTAAACTTGCATCACAGAACTGAAAGGGCAGTGTGTTACACCCAGTGCATGGCCCAAAACTGAACATTCCTCTGCATCACAGTGATGTGATCTCAGTCCCTCCACACACTGATGCTACTGCTCATTTGTTCTATGATAAGGTCGCAATGGAGAGTAGGAAAGATGAGAAAAAAGCTAATGGTTTACATAAAAAGGAGTCATAGCAGACATGAGCCCAGATGAGCCTATCATTGAAAAAAAACAGGACAATGTCCAAGTGCTGTCATACAGATATCATTAGCAATCTAATGGATTACACCAGGACCTGTTGAGGGAAATCATTTTACAGCACCTTAAAAAAAGTTTGAATATTTATTAAGTCCTACTTTACTGAGTAGAGCAAGTAGAAACTGGAAGGCTACTTTTTGTGCAGATATGATTGGGGCAAATAAAACTGAATTCATTTTAACTTCTCAACACTCCCTTCAATTATGAAATGTCTCATCAACTTCTACAGGGCTCAAGGCTCAAAGTAAAGGTTGAAGAACTGTTAGAGAGATGAAAAAGCACCTGCAAAAGGTCAGTGATCCAGAGCAAAAAAACACACAAAAATGTAGGAGCAGAGAGCCATAAATACACAGACATGTTACGGTCACATTCTTACTTTTCATAATTATTCAACAGAATTCTAATACCACTTAAAATACAAGCAATTTGGGAAATAAATTTTGATTTTTTTGGGTAAATTTTAAATACTCAATCTTATTGGAGTGGGATTAATTAGTTAGCTCTACCAAAGAACCAGCACAGGCACAATGGCCTCCTTCAGTGCTGTATCATTCTATGATTCTATTGTGCCTCTCTACTCTAGATATCCGAAATTGTCTAATTTAACCTTAGCCTTAACAAGAAACATTTTTTGAGGTTACTAGCCCCAGGCATGAACATAGTTGGGAATCTTATGAGGAAATGTAGGAAACAAATCAACTGGTCCACATAATTGAAAAATAAAATAAATAAACTGGCATTCCATAACACTTCCACTTGTAGATCTCAGTAGCGATTTGGAACTTTAAAAAAAAAATCATTCTGGGATGTGGGCGTCGCTGGCAAGGCCAGCATTTATTGCCCATCCCTAATTGCCCTCGAGAAGGTGGTGGTGAGCCGCTGCAGTCCGTGTGGTGAAGGTACTCCCAACAGTGCTGTTCGGGAGGGAGTTCCAGGATTTTGACCCAGCGACGATGAAGGAACGGCGACATATTTCCAAGTCAGGATGGTCTGTAATTTGGAAGGGAACTTGCAGGTGATGGTGTTCCCATGCGCCTGCTGCACTTTTCCTTCTAGGTAGTAGAAGTCGAGGGTTTGGGAGGTGCTGCCAAAGAAGCCGTGGTGAGTTGCTGCAGTCCATCTTGTAGATGGTACACACTACAGCCACGGTATGCCAGTGGTGGAGGGAGTGAATGTTTAAGGTGGTGGATGGGGTGCCAATCAAGCGGGCTGCTTTGTCCTGGATGGTGTCGAGCTTCTTGAGTGTTGTTGGAGCTGCACTCATCCAGGCAAGTGGAGAGTATTCCATCACACTCCTGACTTGTGCCTTGTAGATGGTAGAAAGGCTTTGGGGAGCCATGAAGTGAGACACTCTCCACAGAATACCTAGCCTCTGACCTGCTCTTGTTTCCACAGTATTTATGTGGCAGGTCCAGTTAAGTTTCTGGTCAATGGTGACCCGCAGGATGTTGACGGTGGGGGATTTGGCAATGGTAATATTGTTGAATATCAAGGGGAGGTGATTAGACTCTCGCTTGTTGGAGACAGTCATTGCCTGGCACTTGTGTGGCACAAATGTTACTTGCCACTTATCAGCCCAAGCCTGAATGTCATCCAGGTCTTACTGAATGCGGGCATGGACTGCTTCATTTTCTGAGGAGTTGCGAATGGAACTGAACACTGTGCAGTCATCAGCAAACATCTCCACTTCTGACCTTATGATGGAGGGAAGGTCATTGATGAAGCAGCTGAAGATGGTTGGGCCTAGGACACTGCCCCGAGGAACTCCTGAAGTGATGTCCTGGGGCCCTAGATGATTGACCTCCAACAACCACAACCATCTTCCTTTGTGCTAGGTATGACTCCAGCCAGTCGAGAGTTTTCCCCTGATTCCCATTGATTCAATTTTACTGGGGCTCCGTGATGCCACACTCGGCCAAATGCTGCCTTGATGTCAAGGGCAGTCACTCTCACCTCACCTCTGGAATTCAGCTCTACTGTTCATGTTTGGACCAAGGCTGTAATGAGGTCTGGAGCAAGTGGTCCTGGCAGAATCCAAACTGAGCATCGGTGAGCAGGTTATTGGTGAGCAAGTGCCACTTGATAGCACTGTCAACGACACCTTCCATCACTTTGCTGACGACTGAGCATAGACTAATGGGGTGGTAATATGTCGGATTGAATTTGTCCTGCTTTTTGGGGACAGGACATACCTGGGCAGTTTTTCACATTGTTGGGTAGAGGCCAGTGTTGTACTGGAACAGCTTGACTAGAGGCACAGCTAGTCCTGGAGCACAAGTCTTCAGCATGACAGCCGGGATGTTGGCAGGGCCCATAGCCTTTGTTGTATCCAGTGCGCTCAGCGGTTTCTTGATATCACATGGATTGAATCGAATTGGCTTCTGTGATGGTGGGGACCTCAGGAGGAGGCCAATATGGATCATCCACTCGGCACTTCTGACTGAAGATGGTCGCAAACGCTTCAGCTTTGTCTTTTGCGCTCGTATGCTGGGCTCCCGCATCATTGAGGATGGGGATATTCATGGAACCTCCTCCTCCCGTTAGTTGTTTAATGGTCCACCATCATTCACGACTGGATGTGGCAGGACTGTAGAGCTTTGATCTGATCCGTTGATTGTGGGATTGCTTAGCTCTGTCTATAGCATGCTGCTTCCGCTGTTTAGCATGCATGTCGTCCTGTGTTGCAGCTTCCCCAGGTTGGTACTTCATTTTTCGGTATGCCTGGTGCTGGCATGCTCTTCTGTACTCCTCATTGAACCAGGGTTAGTCCCCTGGATTGATGGTAATGGTAGAGTGAGGGATATGCCAGGCCATAAGGTAACAGATTGTGGTGGAATACAATTCTGCTGCTGCTGATGGCCCACAGCGCCTCATGGATGCGCAGTTTTGAGCTGCTAGATCTGTTCTGAATCTATCCCATGTAGTAAGAGGTAGAACCACACAACACGATGGAGGGTGTCCTCAGTGTGAAGACGAGACTTCGTCTCCACAAGGACTGTGCGGTGGTCACTGCTACCAATACTGTCATGGACAGATACATCTGTGACAGGTAGATTGGTGCGGACGAGGTTAAGTAGGTTTTTCCTTCGTGTTGGTTCTCACCACCTGCCACAGGCCCAGACTGGCAGCTATGTCCTTCAGGACTCGATCAGCTCGGTCAGTAGTGGTGCTACCGAGCCACTCTTGGTGATGGAGATTGAAGTCCCCCACCCAGAGTACATTGTGCCCTTGCTACCCTCAGTGCTTCTTCCAAGTGGTGTTCAACATGGAGGAGTACTGATTCATCAGCTGAGGGAGGGCGGTAGGTGGTATTCAGCAGGAGGTTTCCTTGCCCATGTTTGTCCTGAAGCCATGAGACTCCCAGGGGCACTCCCTCCCGACTGTATACCACTGTGCCGCCACCTCTGGTGGGTCTGTCCTGCCTCTGGGACAGGATATACCCAGGGATGGTGATGGAGGAGTTTGGGACATTGGCTGAAAGGTATGATTCTGTGAGTATGACTATGTCAGGCTGTTGCTTGACTAGTTTGTGGGACAGCTCATCCAATTTTGGCACAAGTCCCCAGATATTAGTGAGGAGGACTTTGCAGGGTCGACTGGGCTGGGTGTGCCGTTGCCGTGTCCGAAGCCAGTGCCTAGGTCGATGCCGGGTGGTCCGTCCAGTTTTATTCTTATTATTGTTTCTCGTAGCAGTTTGTTACAACGGAGTGGCTTGCTAGTCCATTACAGAGGGCAGTTAAGAGTCAACCACATTGCTGTGGGTCTGGAGTCACATATAGGCCAGACTAGGCAAGGACAGCAGATTTCCTTCCCTAAAGGACATTAGTGAACCAGATGGGTTTTCACGACAAAGTTTCATGGTCACCATTACTGTTATTCCAGATTTATTTAATTAACTGAATTTAAATTCCCCAGCTGCCGTGGTGGGATTTGAACTCATGTCTCCAGATCATTAGTCCAGGCCTCTGGATTAATAGTCCAGTAACATAACCACTATGCTACTGTTCCCATTAACTAGCTTATTGAATATTGCAAAATGTAGTTTAGTACTTACATGCTGTAAGAGGTACGACTCCCAGCCATGCAAAGGCCACCAATGTGTAATGGAACCAGTATCTTATTGCTGTACCAATACTCGTAACCAATCCTGCAAAAATATCCTGAATTGGAAGTCTAGATGGCATATCTGGAGAATAAACTGGAAAAAAACAAGCATCTTTTAAAACATAAATTTGCATTGATACAAAAGAATTTTTAAAAGACTATCACCATCTTCAATTTCTAATATTCTAGAAAGACATTTTTGTCTACAATAAAAGTGTACGCTGTAAAACATCCAGGATAGTGACAGATTGAAAATCCACCTCTACATTTTCAACAAGGTTTTCCAAAAGAATAAGTTTCATACACTGTAACTTTTTTTTTAAAAATTGAAGATTTCATGAAGCAGAGGCTGCTGCAATATTGGGTACTTACAAAAATCCTGGTAACAACGGGCATTTTTAAAACATGACTATAATCCCTGACTTAAATATATTTTTGAAAAAGGAAAAAAGTACGGAAATGGGATTAATGTAGATAGCACCAGTTGAAGAGCTAGCCCTTACACAATGGGTCAAATGGTCGCCTGTGCCGTAATTTCTATGATTCTATGACCTCCCGCATAATTTTACATAAAACTGGGCCTAAATCCAAAATGGTAAATTTTGTCCTTTCTTTTCTGCACCTACCTTCTCTACCTTGTCTTGGTTTAATGAGATGAACTAAACCATCTATTTTTCCAGCTGAAGGTGGCATTGTGGAGGTAATGGGGTTAAAACCTTACTTTGCTGCTGTCAAACTGTACTCAACACAGCATAGAAAACAGATTGGAATTTAGCACTGATGCAGGTTTTGTCCACATTTCTATTAATATCAAACTCCAAGACAAATCTTTACCAAACATTATACTTGAGATAATATATTATAGTTATGCTGTGGAAATCCAATTTATGAATGAAATTTGGGTGCAATAAGCCCAAATAAAAGTGCCACCATCAAATTAAGAAGGTTTAAAGTCAGTGTTGATTCAACTTCAGGAAAAAGTATGCTGGAAGTTTACAGTCCAGCATAAGTCAGTTTATTAAGATAAAGCCGCCTTTTACACACTTCTGTCAAATCAAGATGACTCCTTTTAAATGTACATCACCACCATTTTAGAATAGAAATTTAAAATTAAACTAGAATTACAAAGACAGAAGTTCTCTAGTTACCTGAGGCCTCTCACTGACAACCAAGAGGCAGCCCTTTGCCCCACCGTCAAAAATTAGAATCTCTCTACCTGGTTTTGTGATTGTTTTCCATATGCTTATTCTGTAAAGCATTAAGTAAATTTTAAAAATGTAATGGCATTATATAAAATGGAAGTAGCCGCTGATGTTTAATGGGACAGTTTGTGCTGTACAACTTTTACTCAGCAACTTGCTTCCAGAAACCTAGGGGGTGATTTTGCCAATGGGGAGCTTTTGGAGGCGGGACACCCACTTGTCGGGTTTCAGTCCCGCCGCCATCAACTTCTGGCCAACCCACGCTATTTTCCCTTGATTGACCTTGTTAAGCCCGCCCAGCCAGTTAAGGGAAAGCCGGTTGCAGAGAACGTCAACATATGACGTTTCATCTGTCAAAAATTTTTGACAGATGAATTGTCATAGTTTGACAGCTCTGCGAAGCTGTCAAACAGTGACATTCTCTGTAGTTTGATGAGGTCTTGAATTCAAGACTCATCAAACATCTTTCTTTTGCAGAAATGAGATGGTTGTTGCATTGGAGAATGCAACGGCCATCTGTCATCTCTAACGCAGAGGTGAGAGACTCTCCGCATACCCACCAACTGAAGCCTGCAGGAAGAAACAAAGGTAAGTACACTTTTTCTAACACTTTCCACTTACCTCAGATACTCATCTCTCCACACTTGCACCCATCACTTACCTTCACAGCACACTTTTACACCCCTCCGACCCACTACTCGCCTCGGTCGCCCTGGCAGGGCTCGGAGCCTTCGGGAAGCCTGCACTTGTGGGGGCAAAATGGTGATAAGCCTATTTTCTGCCTGTTAACAGGCAGTTAAGTGGCTGTAATCCCTTCCCGCCTCCAAGGAGACAGGACCCGGCACGGGATGGCTACCCGCCTCCTGGCAAGATGGCACAGAGGCGGGTTGGGCACCCGCCCCCAAATTCTGCCATTTTCCCAGCAGTCCCGCCTCCATAGCCGCCTCCCCAGGGCTGGCAAGATCACGCCCCTAGTCTTTTTCCTGACCTGAAAAGGTATAATGTGCGATATTAACAAAGACAATAAAAGTATCTGAATATACCTAATCGCTCAGCCTACAGAAATTCAAAAATAAGTCTGACTGCCACCCTTTTATATATTTAAAAAAGAGGTTCACCAATATTGCATGCTTAAAATTCAATGTCCCTCATTTCTATAGAATGCAATATTTATTTTTCTGACAGAAAACTTCTAGTTCTGGCTGGCGAGAGCCAAGCTCTGTTATCATAGACAAACCAACAAAAAGACAAAACAAGAACCCTGGCCTTGGTAACAAGAAGTCAAATATATCTGCTAAAACTTACCTCCACTTAAACATATAACAAGGTCAAAACAGATAACAAGGTCAAAGCAGATGACAAAGTCAAAACAGAAGTCCTGATTTATCAGCCCGGATTTTCTAAAGTAGGAAGCACTACCTGAACATCATCCATATAGAAAGCTGTTAGAATTGAACTAAATCTACTGTATTAATGGGTATAACTACAATGAATCCAGAATTCAATAGTTGGGTGGATCATCCAAGCCCCAGGAACCAGCTCAGTCAGGCGAGAAACAGATAAAGCTCCCTAAAGCCACATTCTCATATCCCGCCTCTAGATGGAGTAACAGCACAATATTTAAATATTGTCCACCGAAAAGACGATTTCAGAATTAGCATACTGCGCAGTGGCACAAATCTTTTAGGAAAACAAGCAGAGGATTATTTAAGTCAATATGCCTTAAGGTTGTTCCATAATGTTTGTAAATACCCGTTAACTCATTAGCTCAATTTGTTCCCAACATCACTACTACAAGGAGTAATTATTGAACTTTAATCAAGAGTATTTCATCCCATTTTACAATAGGAAATGCTCCCTCCAGACATGACCCAAATTTTGAAGAACAAAATCTATAACCTAATTGTACAGTTAGATATTTTTCAGCAGCTCATATGAACATAGTAACAATTTCATACAGCCAGCATTTACCAAAATCCTATTGACAAAACCACCCACAGTGCTTTTGTGTGAACACTTCACATTATGCTTTATTGAAAAAGTGGTGACAACACTGCACTATAAACCCCATTTACAAATTGATAGCTCAAGTTGCTGTGCAACAAAATCAAAGTCATTTTTTGACAAGACCGGGTAAAGTTCAAAACCTTTTTTTAAAAAACTGGCAGACCTCCCATAGCATTACTCACTGGTACTCTGGCGCTTGGAGCACAGTTATAACATTTAGCTGCTAATTTGGCTCATCCCTTTAAGGCCAATGCACTAAATGGATAAATGCAGGGAATTACAACCATTTGTAAACTGCCAAGGTCATTCACAGCAGCAATCAATGTGAAGCCTGAAATTTATTGCTAGTAAATTTCAGGGTCAAGTTCAAAATAACTGACCAAATTGTAAGGCCACGTTGCATCTTTAACAGTGTGAGGGGTGTGTTACTTGAATCTATGAGCCTATTCACAAACCTAGATTTGTTGCATTTACTTTGGTTCTGGACCAGTTGGTTATTCCTCCCTCTGTACTGCAATTTTACCTTATAACAGCTGAAAGTATAGTGCCAGGACAGGTCTCAGATCACTGTTAAACTTTTAAGAAAGTCAGATTCAAGTTTAATTCAGGTAGGTTACATAAGAAAATTAATTTCTGGAATAACTCTCTTTAACCAAAGATAGATTTGAGTGTATAAAAAGTCCATAAATTGCATGATCCAGCTTTGCAAAGATGGTGACTCACTTTAAATTAGTTTAAACCTGAAATCCATCTAAAGTAAATAAATATCTTATTTAAAATTTGTTAAATTTTAATAAAAATGGTCTGCTGACACAAATGCCCTTATTGCACGAAATGTGTACAGGCAACCATTAAATCACTTAACAGATTTTGATACTGTCAACTACCTTGAAAGTGTAAATAATCTGAAGGTTGGACTGATTTGTGATCTTGTTTATGACCCACGTTGTATAATATGACCAAATCAGTGGGTCGATTCCATCATTTTTTTCTACAAGCAAATAAATTTGTTGCTTTTTAAGTTGCAAACAAACTGCAAAGCTGAATACAGGACCATTAATAAAATGCATTAAGGTGGGTTTTACCTTAAGGAATGATGGATAAATTACAGCCAAATATGCTGGCAACAAAGTTTGCCAACTAACAACCTATCCCATCGCTGGATTAGTGCCCACAGAACTGGCACCACGTGATTATTAGTCAGGAGAGTAACTGTATTAACAACAGATAATTCAGATTTAATAGCTTCCAAGCTGGTTCAGGGGACCACAAGGCCCACTTTATTCTGCACACTACTGCACTTAATGATAAAGGAGGTTATGGACGGGTGATCTGCATTTTAAATTGAGAGGCAATGCTGCTTTAAATGCTGATTGAAGCTTACATCTGAACATATACATAAAGGTCACTCAGAGGAAGAACACAATGCATTTAATATTTACAAAAGATAGCTGTAAAAGAAAAAAAGAATTACCCATTACAATTCTAATGGCATTCAAAAGCCATTTAAGACTTTCTTCATTCAAAAATAAGCACACTTACTGTGGAATATATCACATGGTAAAGTGATATGAAGACAAAAAATGTACCACTATTTTATTAAGAAACAAGGCTGCTGGTACAATCTTGTCAAATTAATTAAAGCATTTCATCCTTGCTTTAGAAATTAGCCAGAATTTAAACATATAGAATCAGATACTGTAGAAAAGGCACACAGGGTCTCAATGTTGACTTTTTTAAATTTTATAAATGCATGCTCTTTGAGCAAATTCTCAACAGATCTTAGTGAACACCACACTGCATTTAAATCTCAATCACATTAGAGTGCCATCAGCATAGTTGCCGCTATAGTGACCCCCTTCATGGCACAGTAAAACTACAGGCAAGAAGTATGAAACATAATTTAAACAAGGCCAACTCAATGGAAGGTTATTCAGAGGGCTCAGGCTTTACTCCCTTCTTACAAAAATTTATGGCTGGACAAGTCAGTAGATAAGTTTTAAATGAATGCTACAATAACAAAAGAGCTTGGAGTGTTAAACAGGAGGCAACAACTCATTCATATACAAAGATGAAGAAATAGACCAAAACGCCCAGACTTCACTCGAGTGGAATTTATACAGTACACACAATCCCCTCTCCCACCCTAACCCTATTTGGTTAAAGTAAAAAACAAATATTGTTGGAATATTACACAGACGGTAGATAGAACAAAGCAAAATATGATAAACTATCTTACTCAGAGCCTGCAACTTCCAACAGGCAGTTCAGATTATGCACTATTAAACACCCCCCCCCCCCCCCCATATCCACTAGTAAAATTTCCGAGAGCCTGAAATTCCTAACTAAAGCCTGAAGCCAATCTAGCAAATTCTTCAAGACATCAGCATTAAAACAAAGTTTACATAGTTCAATCCTAATTTGCCACATTCCACAGATGAGAATATTCCAGAAATACGGGCACTCTACTGGAGGGGGAGGAGATCGCGGCGTTTGTGATATTTGGGGGGGGGGGGGGGGGGAGAGAGAGAGAGAGAGAGAGAGAGAGAGAGAGAGAGAGAGAGAGAGAGAGAGAGAGGGGGGGGGGAGGCGGGGCGTGGAGGAGGAGGAGGGGCCGATCGGGGCAGGCGGATTGTGGTGGGAGGGGAGTCGTTGTCGATTGCGGTGGGGAGGGAGGAGGAGATGAGATCGAGGGGGAAGGGAGGCCAATCACGGTTGGAAGGGGGTGGGGTGGGGTGGGGGTGGAAGAGAGGGAGTCGGAGGTTTAACATTCGCCCGCATAGTGTTGCACTGAGTTTTTTTTTAAAATCAACGTCTATACTTATCCTTTAAGCTCTTACAGCAAAATACTTATCCAGTTTCTTATCTGAAACAGGGATACAAATACCAGAAATATACAGTGGATTCATAATAATTAGGTCAACTTCAAAACTTACAAGGACAGCACCCAAATAGTTAAACTAACTTTAATTTTCAGATGCTGACCAATCGTCTGTACATTCTTAGCATTTTCTGTCCTTGACTCGGATTTCCAGTTCTTCCTAGGTCCCTTATTTGAAAGAGTTAGGGAAAACAACTATATATGATAGAGCACTACAGTGGTGAGGCTGCACTCATATCCACAATACTAGCGATACCTTAAACTAGTGCTCAGCAATGTTCCCTGTAATTTCTTTTTCAGGCCACACGGCCCATTCAAAATACCGCGCATGCGTGGTTTTTCTATTGAAAAGCCGGCAAGCTGGCTGCGCAGGATCCCTGGAGTGCTGCGCAGCCATACAGCTTAGATGGAACATTGGTGCTCAGTATGCTGGGATGTCAATATCCTGGAATTCATAAACAGTTGTCTTAAGCCATTGGAAAAGCTCAAATTTGGAGCTTGTCAGTGCAAATATGGCCTCATAGTAGAGTCAGCTCACTTATCCTTCTGTACTTCAATATGAAAAATGTTTACAGGATGCATTCCTGGAAGGTAGTAGCCTGATAATTCAGGAATACGTTTTCCGTCTGGCCAATTACTACACAAATAGCACAATAATTTATATGATTCATCACAGTGCTTTCTTCGATGATCAAATTTGCCTGCAGCACTGCAGGCAGTAAAATTATGATATGCTCTTTCAATGCATTAGCCTTATGTACTTGCCAATCAAGATGAACGTTTTTATTTCTGCCAAGCTGGCAAGGCTCATTACCTATCTAGGTTAGTCATTTAAATCACTGGGAAAAAATAGGATTAATGTCATGCTTACTTTCATGACAAAATATCATCTTAGTGAATATATTCAACTCTGCATTTGAAAATGAGTAAGTGCATACACAGACACAGCCTGCTGACCCAGAGCATTTGTTACAATATCAAACCACCAAAGCAAGTTTAACTACATTTATTCTTAAATATTCTTTGTACCTCCTCAAAGAAAGTCAACACCACACTCAGTGCAGATGATGTACAAATGTAGTTTACTGGTAAGCTATATTTGCACACCCACTAACAAAACAGATTATCAATTTAACTACAGGAAATAGAGGAAGAGAGGGGGAAGGGAAGGATAGGTAAGTGTTCTAAAAGGTACCAGATGTTAATTCTGTCTACTCCAGTGGTGCACAAGACCAGGGCTGTTCTGCTGCATTATTTCATTTAGCCCTTTATGAGTTTTGAATTATTAAGAGCCAGACCATCAGTGAGTCCCGGGAGGACAACAGAACATTCCATCATGCCTACAATGCACTCTTTACTACAGACTGCCTGTCAGTGCTTCAGCTACAAAGGTCAGCCAAAATATAAGTCCAAGCTGATGTAGCATACAGCAAGTCTCAGTGGGCCAAATGTTAATGGCCATATGTCAGCTCCTCAATATATTGAGACAAAGTCAAAAGGTTGGTGCACCACTGACCTAAAAAAAGCTTCTCCATTCCGATTGGGAAATTCCTTACTCCAGGTTCTGGGTTTCTCCAGATCATATGCCATACCCTCAAGGCAGCAGACGATTGACCTGCTCCCATGCCTCTGTCAATAACCCAGGACTGTCACCAGAAGGTGCAACCCAGGGTGGTTGCATACAATTTCCCAAACTCCCTGTATGGAACTGCCAAGCTCTACCCTAATGACATAACAAAGACCAAGATTCACCATATGGGGAAGCTACAAAGGGAAACCAGCCCCATCCCTCTGTGGCACAGCATGCTGGTGTGCCAACACATTGTGCCATCTTAACAATTCTTCCGAATTTGATACGGAAACTGATATTACAAAGCAATAAAGTAAGTTTGATGGTTTTCCTCTCCTAAATTGTGCATTTTTACCACTGTCTCTTAAGCACTGTTACTTTCTATTCAAGTTCCAGATCACTTATTTTAAAATGGAATTATAAACAGTGACAAACTTTAAAATAAGAAAATAAAATTACAATATACATTATCAAATCACTTGTAGAAACAAAGTACATTCATGAAATCCAACATAACATTAAAAATAGACAAATTCAGAATGAGATGAAAGTTAAAGGAGAAAGTAATGAATACTGCTTTCAAAACCTGTTTTTAGATACTTGATAATATGTAAACATACAACAAAGTGTTATGGTTGCTGGGATTCTAAATTTAAATCCTGCTGGAAATTTTAATCAATTTCTGCATTACATGCACAGACATGCATTTATTAAGTACAGCTCCTTGTACTATATTCATTAACAGAGAATTAGGAGCAGTCAAAAGCTTCTTACTCCATACAGGGCAATTCTAGTAGCCTCTGGTCAATCTTAGTTTTACTGGGAAAAAAATTATATACACACAACTTCAAGATGCCAATATAAAACAGGCACACAACTACCAGCTGAAATTAAGATAAAAGCAATACCAAGATAAGATAGAAGGAAGAGATCAAGAGTACATATCATCTTCTCCAGGTTCCGATGCTGTTGATAACCTGGGGTGTCCATACACTTTCCATTTAGGTCATCTGAACTCTGAGTTACAGTCTCATTTGTTAACAGTCATGCACTCCAATACTGGAACTCGCAGAACACCAATTAGTACCCCAGTCCTTTATCATGACCAACTCAACCTCAACTTGAACTATGAAAGTTTGTAAACCCAAAATAAGTTTTAAAAGACTAATCTGATCTTAAACATCTGCTCTCCTCCAATTGTTCAATATGCAAGTACATCATAGAAACATAGAAACATAGAATCTAGGAGCAGGAGTAGGCCATTCGGCCCGTCGAGCCTGCTCCACCATTCAATACGATCATGGCTGATCATCCAAATCCAGTACCCTGTCCCTGCTTTAATCCCCACAGTACACATATCCCATCCTATCCCCATAACCCCACATATTTAATCCCCCCCTAACACTAAGGGTCAATTTTATCATAGCCAAATCAACCTAACCCGCACATTTTTGGACTGTGGGAGGAAACCGGAGCACCCGGAGGAAACCCACGCAGACACGGGGAGAATGTGCAAACTCCACACAGACAGTCACCCTAGGTCAGGTTCGAACCCGGGTCCCTGGCGCTGTGAGGCACCAGTGCTAACCACTATGCCACCGTGTTGCCCTTCCATCTACAAAAATGAACTCTGAATGCTGTACATCATATCAAAAACACAGTGCCCCGAACAACCAGTATACTGTATGGAGCGGAGCAACACAGATTTGATTGCCTACTTTGCCAAGTTCTCAATCTCAGCCAATGTTTCCTGTTAGCTGCGCTTCGTTCTGCGCAGCCTGCTTCTTTTAGTGCATGGTCCCTTTAAATTTCCGCGCATGTACGGTATTTACAACGGGGAAGCCGGTGAGCGGCCTGCACGGGACCTTTCCCATTGCTGTGTAGCCGCACAGCTTACAGGGAACATTGATCTCAACCATGTCACTATAGGGAGGGACACCAAAACAAATGAATTGAGGGACCAGTTCAGAACAGCAGAGGCCTCAGGGCAAGGTGTTTGCTCATCAACTTAGCTGCATATGGTGCATGGCACCTAAAGTGACCAGATGGAGAAAATAGCAGGGTAAAAAAATCCCAAAAGTACACAAGAGTGACTCAGACATTAGTTACTTACTTGGTGTGAAAGCAAATCGGTGTTTGCAGAGTTCGCAGTATTCTTTTCTGCTGTGTTTGAGCCACTGAACTAAACTGAAAGGAAAGTGAAAAATATTAGTACTGCCAAATATGGGCAAGCATTATTTGCTATTTTTACAAGACTAAGCATTTTCCCAACAAGATCTCATTTCTCTCACACCACAGGTTTACTGGAACCATATAAAGTATGACACTCCCCATTCTGACTCAGTTATTCCCATACTGAAGTTTAAAAAGGTTTGTCTTAATTTTTGTTGAATGCATTCTCATACTGTACACAACATAGTCACTCATTATCTTATCATGTGTAAGCAGATGTTTAACTGCGTACAATTATGGTTGATTTGCAGCAACAGTTGCATCTTGCACTGTTATTTGCTGCATATACTGATGAACCTTATCTATCAAGCCACAGCTGATTTCTTTCCACTGAGTTGGTCATTAGGTGTCAATTAGCTGAGTTCTCAGCTTGGCTCAGTTGGTAGTACTCTTGCCCAGGTTAGAAAGCTGTAGGATCAAGCCTCTCTACAGACTTGAGTACGTGATCTAGGTTGATGCTTCAATGTAGTAGTGAGGGAGTGCTGCATTGTTAGAGGTCTTGCAGTAGATATTAACCATCAGGCAACCAGCCAGTGGAGCTCACTGGCCGGCCACCTGATCCTGCTGGCGGAAGGTCCGGACCGTTTTGAGGGCTGGGTCTCATTACCATGAAGCCCAGAGGCCGAACCGAATAGCAAGAAGATAGGTTGTTCATAGAATAATAGAAATTTTACAGCACAGAAGGAGGCCATTCAGCCCATCTTGTCCGTGCTGGCTGACAAAGAGCTATCCAGCTTCATCCCACTTTCCAGCACTTGGTCCGTATCCTTGTAGGTTACGGCACTTCATGTGCATATCCAAGTACAGTAAACTCTCGTTTAAGCGGCACCTAATTATCCGGAATTCTCTAATAACCGGCAAAATTCAGGAGTAAGTTTTGAGGCTTCCATATACTGTATATTTGTGGTTGTGCGGCCGGGGCTCCTGCACTTGCGGCCGGGGCTCCTGCACTTGCGGCCGTGCGATCGGGGCTCCTGCACTTGCGGCCGTGCGATCGGGGCTCCTGCACTTGCGGCCGTGCGATCGGGGCTCCTGCACTTGCGGCCGTGCGATCGGGGCTCCTGCACTTGCGGCCGTGCGATCGGGGCTCCTGCACTTGCGGCCGTGCGATCGGGGCTCCTGCACTTGCGGCCGTGCGATCGGGGCTCCTGCACTTGCGGCCGTGCGATCGGGGCTCCTGCACTTGCGGCCGTGCGATCGGGGCTCCTGCACTTGCGGCCGTGCGATCGGGGCTCCTGCACTTGCGGCCGTGCGATCGGGGCTCCTGCACTTGCGGCCGTGCGATCGGGGCTCCTGCACTTGCGGCCGTGCGATCGGGGCTCCTGCACTTGCGGCCGTGCGATCGGGGCTCCTGCACTTGCGGCCGTGCGATCGGGGCTCCTGCACTTGCGGCCGTGCGATCGGGGCTCCTGCACTTGCGGCCGTGCGGCCGGGGCCCCTGCACTTGCGGCCGTGCGGCCGGGGCCCCTGCACTTGCGGCCGTGGCCCCTGCACTTGCGGCCGTGGCCCCTGCACTTGCGGCCGTGGCCCCTGCACTTGCGGCCGTGGCCCCTGCACTTGCGGCCGTGGCCCCTGCACTTGCGGCCGTGGCCCCTGCACTTGCGGCCGGGGCCCCTGCACTTGCGGCCGGGGCCCCTGCACTTGCGGCCGTGCGGCCGGGGCCCCTGCACTTGCGGCCGTGCGGCCGGGGCCCCTGCACTTGCGGCCGTGCGGCCGGGGCCCCTGCACTTGCGGCCGTGCGGCCGGGGCCCCTGCACTTGCGGCCGTGCGGCCGGGGCCCCTGCACTTGCGGCCGTGCGGCCGGGGCCCCTGCACTTGCGGCCGTGCGGCCGGGGCCCCTGCACTTGCGGCCGTGCGGCCGGGGCCCCTGCACTTGCGGCCGTGCGGCCGGGGCCCCTGCACTTGCGGCCGTGCGGCCGGGGCCCCTGCACTTGCGGCCGTGCGGCCGGGGCCCCTGCACTTGCGGCCGTGCGGCCGGGGCCCCTGCACTTGCGGCCGTGCGGCCGGGGCCCCTGCACTTGCGGCCGTGCGGCCGGGGCCCCTGCACTTGCGGCCGTGCGGCCGGGGCCCCTGCACTTGCGGCCGTGCGGCCGGGGCCCCTGCACTTGCGGCCGTGCGGCCGGGGCCCCTGCACTTGCGGCCGTGCGGCCGGGGCCCCTGCACTTGCGGCCGTGCGGCCGGGGCCCCTGCACTTGCGGCCGTGCGGCCGGGGCCCCTGCACTTGCGGCCGTGCGGCCGGGGCCCCTGCACTTGCGGCCGTGCGGCCGGGGCCCCTGCACTTGCGGCCGTGCGGCCGGGGCCCCTGCACTTGCGGCCGTGCGGCCGGGGCCCCTGCACTTGCGGCCGTGCGGCCGGGGCCCCTGCACTTGCGGCCGTGCGGCCGGGGCCCCTGCACTTGCGGCCGTGCGGCCGGGGCCCCTGCACTTGCGGCCGTGCGGCCGGGGCCCCTGCACTTGCGGCCGTGCGGCCGGGGCCCCTGCACTTGCGGCCGTGCGGCCGGGGCCCCTGCACTTGCGGCCGTGCGGCCGGGGCCCCTGCACTTGCGGCCGTGCGGCCGGGGCCCCTGCACTTGCGGCCGTGCGGCCGGGGCCCCTGCACTTGCGGCCGTGCGGCCGGGGCCCCTGCACTTGCGGCCGTGCGGCCGGGGCCCCTGCACTTGCGGCCGTGCGGCCGGGGCCCCTGCACTTGCGGCCGTGCGGCCGGGGCTCCTGCACTTGCGGCCGTGCGGCCGGGGCTCCTGCACTTGCGGCCGTGCGGCCGGGGCTCCTGCACTTGCGGCCGTGCGATCGGGGCTCCTGCACTTGCGGCCATTTCCCCTGCACTTGCGGCCTTGCGATCGGGGCTCCTGCACTTGCGGCCGTGTGGCCGGGTCCCCTGCACTTGCGGCCGTATGATCGGGGCTCCAGCACTTGTGGCTGTGTGATCGGGGCTCCAGCATTTGTGGCCGTGTGATCGGGGCTCTCGTACCTTGGGCCATTGTCACTCCATGTCTCTTCTTCTGGTCTGAGGTCGGCCGATATATAAATTGCCTCGGTAGGTATACCTCTCTGTTATCCGGAATTTTTAATCAACCGCCACCATCCCGGTCCCATAGGTGCCGGATACGAAAGAGTTTACTGTACTTTTAAAATGTGATGAGGGTTTCTGCCTCTACCACCCTATCAGGCAGTGAGTTCCAGACTCCCACCACCCTCTGGGTAAAAACATTTCTCCTCAAATCCCCTCTAAACCTCCTACCAACTACTTTAAATCTATGCCCCCTGGTTATCGATCCCTCTGCTAAGGGAAATCGGTCCTTCCTATCCACTCTATCTAGGCCCCTCAGTTTTATACACCTCAATTAGGTTTCCCCTCAGCCTCCTCTGTTCCAAAGAAAACAACCCCAGCCTATCCAATCTTTCCTCATAGCTAAAATTCCCCAGTCCAGGCAACATCCTCGTAAATCTCCTCTGCACCCTCTAGTGCAATCCCATCATTCCTTAATGTGGTGACCAGAACTACATGCAGTATTCTAGCTGTGGCCTAACTAGTGTTTTATACAATTCAAGCATAACCTCCCTGCTCTTATTATCTATGCCTCGGCTAATAAAGGCAAGTATCCCATATGCCTTCTTAACTACCTGTCCTGCTACCTTCAGGGATCTGTGGACATGCACTCCAAGGTCCCTCTGATCCTCTGCACTTCTCAGTGTCTTACCATTTATTGTGTATTCCCTTGCCTTGTTAGCCCTCCCCAAATGCATTACCTCACACTTCTCCGGATTAAATTCCATTTGCCACTGTTCTAATCACCTGACCAGTCCATTGATATCTTCCTGCAGTCTGCAGCTTTCTTCTTCATCAACCACCACATGGCCACTTTTTGTATCATCTTCAAACTTCTTAATCATACTTCCTACATTCAAGTCCAAATCATTGATATATACCACAAAAAGCAAAGGACCCAGTACTGAGCCCTGCGGTACCCTACTGGAAACAGCCTTCCAGTCGCAAAAACACCCGTCGACCATTACCCTTTTGTTTCCCGCCTCGGAGCCAATTTCGGATCCAATTTGCCACTTTGCCCTGGATCCCATGGGCTTTTACTTTCGTGACCAGTCTGCCATGCGGGACCTTATCAAAAGCCTTGCTAAAATCCATATAGACTACATCAAACGCACTACCCTCATCGACCCTCCTCGTTACCTCCTCAAAAAATTCAATCAAGTTAGTCAGACACGACCTTCCCTTAACAAATCCATGCTGACTGTTCCTGATTAATCAGTGTCTTTCTAAATGAAGATTTATCCTGTCCCTCAGAATTTTTTCCAATAATGTTCCCACCACCGAGGTTAGGCTGACTGGCCTGTAATTACTCTGGTCTATCCCTTTCTCCCTTTTTAAACAACGGTACCACATTAACAGTCCTCCAGCACCACACCTGTAGCCAGAGAGGATTGGAAAATGATGGTCAGACCCTCTGCTATTTCCTCTCTTAACAGTCTGGGATACATTTCATCTGGGCTTGGGGAGTTATCCACTTTCAAAGATGCTGAACCCCTTAATACTTACTCTTTCACTATGCTTATTTCATCTAATGGGCCGAAAATTGATCCCGGGACGCGAGAGTACGCACTGCGTACTCTCGCGTATTCCCACTCCAATTGCCGGTTTTCTGCATGCCCTGCGCATGCGCTGAAAACCGGCAATTGCTCTTCTGAAAAGGGGGCGGGTCCTGGGTGCATCGCGTGCGCGCTACAGGCTGCGCGCACGCTGTGCACTTCATGCTTTGGACGCGCAGGTAAGTAGGGAAGATTTTGGAAATGTAAAAAGGAGTAAGACCCGCTTTTAAGAAGGTAAGTAGTGAATTAAGTATTTTTTTGAATTTTTTTTTACAGGTATATCTTTTTTAGAGACTTTAAAGACAGGTAAGTTTATTTTTATAACTTTTTAAAAGATTTTAAATTTTTTCAAAAATTTTATTTTTTATTTAAAATGGTTAATTTAATTAACTATACTTATTTTATTAATGTGATGGGTTTTTTTTTTAATTTAATTGAGGTTTAGCTGTTATTTTGGGGGGGTGTAAGATTCATAGATTTTACAGCAGGTCTGTGAAACTTATGAATAAAAATGAGAAGTCGCACAACACCAGGTTATAGTCCAACAGATTTATTTAATTTTACATAAGAAACTTATGAATGGAAGATGGTGTGCTGCCATTGGCTCGAACTGAGTCACGTGATCCCACAGCTCGCACGAATTCACTACGCCGCTGGGATACGCAAGCCCAGCACAGCTGATGTCTGGAACATCAAGTTCGTGTGAGCTGGATCTGAAAAAGCACAAGCGAGGTGAGACATCGCGGGGAAGGCTTACCCCCGCGGGAACAGAGCGAGATCAATTTCTGGGCCAATATTTCACACTCCTCCCCAGATTGTAATTTCTGCATCATCCCTCTCTTTTGTTGTGATGATCTGGAATGCACTGCCTGAAAGGGTGGTGGAAGCAGATTCTATAGTAACTTTCAAGAGGAAATTGGATAAATACTTGAAGGGGAAAAATTTGCATGGCTATGGGGAAAAAGTAGGGGGGTGGGACTAATTGGATAGCTCTTTCAAAGAACCAGCACATGGATGATGGGCCAAATGGCCTCCTTCTGTACTGTATCAGTCTTCTATTTCTATATCAGTCTTCTATTTCTCCTAGTTTCGGGGGGAATCCCAGGGCAGCAGCAACTCAAATGTTTAGCTGGTAAAGGATCGACATCCAAAGGGTTAATCTATCTTTTCAGATGCTGACGGAGCTGCTGTATATGTCCGGCATTTTCTTTCCTTTTTACTTTACATTTCCAATATTTACAGTTCTTGTCTTTCTACCTAATGTAGCTGTCAATTACTTCAATGCTTCACTCATTACAGAAACCCAAAAAAATGCATTTGAATCACTTTAGAATTTATTTGGAGCCATCCCAACCTTCCTGCTTTCATTCCCCATCTCCACTCCAAAGAGCAAGGTTTTAATTAGCTTTCATCATCATACTTAAAAAAAAGTTATTTTGCACAACATAATTGAGATGTTAATTTATGTGCAACTATTTTAAAGAAAGCCAATGATGGCAGAAAATTGTCTCTCCTCATTGTAATGTTACAGTACTTTATAAAATAGTATTTTGCGTAATGGTTAAAGACTACTGCGCAGCATATCAATCTGAGCCAACCTACCACTCTTGATGGATAAATTTGATACTGCCAGTGCACACACAAGGATGGTAAAGTGGTTTGTCTGGTGTTCCTTCTGATCGACACACCCGGCATATATCTGTAGGGGAGGAAAGAAAAAAAATTCAGTATTGAAATTTTGGTAAGCTCTTACCTTTTGACCTCTGGACATTTTTAGCTAAACAAAGACAACTGCTTTCAAATGGAAGCTTTGCCTCGCTTAGCTTACTAATTAAGCTGTTCAATTTGATCACTTATTCTGAAAGGTCAAACTAAAAGAATGTACCAACCAGCGCATAAATACTGAAAACAAGAGTCCCAATTACCATACATGTATAGTGTGGGGAAAAACAATTGTAGTTTTGGGCTGTTCACGTATGCCAACCGCACTGCCCGTCAGTAAAGAGATTAGTGCAGAGCACCACTCGCCTGGTGGTGATTTTTCAAATGTTAGGGAAAACACATCAGACAGTGCCCACTTTCTCATGATACTAGGAAGACTCTATAATATTATCAAGACTCTACGGTATTATAAAGTGCCAACACACTGAACACTTTTTAAAACCCAGCTTCACACCACACTGCAATTATATGCCATGTGGTGCCAATCTCAAGTGGTGTGAGATGGCTTCTTGCTGGATAGGATATTACATCACTGAATCTGAGCATTTTTGGTCGATGCACAACAAATCACATTGCAATACCGCAAAAGTGATAATATAACTGCAGCCCAAGACTAGCAGATCAGCCCCGAGTAATGCGCAATTCACGGTCAGATCACAAAATAGCTTATCACATGTTCCTTCTGAACAACTACACACTAACGTAATTTCTTCAAAGCTACTACCACAACCTTCAATTACTGAACATAATTTTGCTACTGCAAGAAAACCCCCACCCGCATTTGCAGTGACCACTCTTTCCTTCCTCAAACCACAGCTGAAAGTCAGCAGGACAACACAAGAGACTGAGCAGTATATAAATAGATTCTCAAATCTGGAATTTTATGCATTTTCCTATAGGTTTTGGTCAAACTTATGGAACACAGAATTCAGAAGGATGCAGAATACCAAAAGAAAACTCAAACGTAAAATATAATTATTGTAAGTTTAAAATTACTTTGTATTCACAATTAAAAAAATCTGCCTTGCACCTTTGGATGTTGCAAGCCAATAACCAGTTTTCTGTATTTTTGACTTACTAACGTTCTCTACCCCAGAGGGCTGTGGGTGCTCATTCGTTGAGTATATTCAAAGCTGAGATCGATAGATTGTTGGACTCTAGGGGAATCAAGGGATATGGGGATCGGGAGGGAAAGTGAAGTTGAGGTCAAAGATCAGCCATGATCTTATTGAATGGCGGAGCAGGCTTGAGGGGTCGTATGGCCTACTCCTGCTCCTAATTATTACGTTCTTATTTCTTTTGCTATATCTATATTTTTAAAAAATTACGTCTGCATGCATTTCCTGTCTATAAAACCTCACCTCCCGGTGCCAAAAAGCCTGACAACTTTTTTTATAAGGGCATTTTTATAATGGAAACTACCTACGTAAATGTCACAATTACATCCCCTCAGCAGTAGCAGCACTTCAGTTTTGTTAAGGACTTTGGAACGCTTGAGTGTCTTCCCAAACTAATTTTTCTTAAAAGGAATATTCCAGTTAAAGTTCATAAAAGCTGTTTTGAGCACTATACCCCAATACCCAGATGTGAATGGTCTGCGACTAATCCACTATGCCACTCAGTTCCCATCATATTTAATTTTATTCCACCACATACCCATTCTGCCAAGTCTAGCACAGTGCAAAAATAAATTTCCAATTCTTAGGTTGTCTTTCCAGAGTGAATACTTCTGAACGTGTAAAAGTAACCTGTTGTAAGGGCAGTATATTTAGTCAGTACTAAGTTTATTGCAGGAATCGACACCGAGCACTTAGTCGTTACTCTACAGTGCTCCAAAAATGAACACGAAGTGACTAGGTGACTGTAATGGTTACGATTGTCGCAGTACTCAATAGCATCTATTGATGGTGTAAACAGGTAGTGATATACTGATAAGTTTAAGCTCAGTTCGTGCCAAGGAAACTTGGAGATGCAGAGGAAGGCTCATTAGCATAACTTCCCTGGACCATATTCCTTTTAAAAATAAAGGGAGACTTTCACCCATCTGTCTGGGCTGGGTTTAAACTTGGGTGCAGAGTACGCTATGTGCAGCTTAGCATTATCCTATACCCTCTTCTCTCCCCAACCCCCAGAAAAAACATCTAGATACTTAGAGATTCTCAAATAATTAATGTGTTGCCAGTTGAATCCTTTGTATAAAGCAAAATTTGAATTTACACACAGAAGCCAAGTGATTTAATTTGGCAAGAACTTTTTTTTTTAAATACTGAAAACTCTGCATATTCAGTTTCATAAAAAACTATTTAAGAAGAAAAACTGCAATAAAATTTATGTTGAAGGAAATTAAAGGTGGGTGATCTTATATAATCCTCAAAGGGCTGGTCACAGTGTTTGTTCCAGTTATCTCATACCCTCCAATGGCAATGCTAAAAAGAGAGGCAATACACGAGCTTCCAGAAGTAGAGACCACCAGGGAAAATCCACAGATGGAAGCAGAAAGTTGAAAAACCAATTTTGTGCATATGTAGTTGCTGCAGGTCATGCTCCGAATCTGTCCTGCAGGATAAATGGGACAAATTTTGAACACTGGTAAAGCAAACGGTTCCACAATATAAATGGGGCACCAATTCTGGTTCACTCACAGGCCTACAAAGAGTACATGGGCTCTGTGGCAGGAGAAGGGAAAGCTCATCTGCATCAAAACCTGTCTCTTAAAGCAGAGTGCACGAATGATTTTCCCTGTGTTGGAGATGCTACACTCAGATTTGGACCTGGAAAAATACTAGGTAATTATAAAAATCATAGAATGACAGAACAGAAGGAGGCCATTTGCCCCATCATGCCTGTGCCAGCTTTTTGAAAGAGCTATCCAATTAATCCCATGCACCTGCTCTTCCCCGTAGCCCTGTAAAAGTTTTCCATTCAAGTATTTATCCAATTCTCTTTTGAATTTTACTACTGAATCTGCTTCCATCACCCTTTCAGGCAGTGCATTCCAGATCACGACAACGCACTGTATAAAAAAAAGTTTCCTTCAGACACCCACTGGTTCTTTTGCCAATCACCTTAAATCTGTGTCCTCTGGTTACAGACCCCTCTGCCACTGGAAACAGTTTCTCCTTTTTTACTGTATCAAGGCCCTTCATGATTTTGAACACCTATATTAAATCTCCTCTTAACCTTCACTGTTCTAAGGACAACAACCCCAGCTTCTCTTGTGTCCCCACATAACTGAAGCCCCACATCCCTGTTCCCATACTAGTTAGCTTCTTCTGCACCAAGGCCTTGACATCCTTCCTAAAATGTGTGCTGCCCAGAATTTAACAATACTCCAGCTGAGGCCTAACCAGTATTTTATAAAGGTTCAATTAACTTCCTTGCTTTTGTACTCTATTCCTATATTAATAAAGCCAAGGATCCCATATGCTTTTTTGACAGCCTTCTCAACTTGTCCTGCCACCAAAGATTTATGTACATACACCCGCAGATCTGTCTGCTCCTGCACCCCCTTTAAAATTGTACCATTTAGTTCATACTGCCTCACAGTGGTCCTAATACAAACACCTGGGGAACACCACTGTATACTTCTCTCCAGTCTGAAAAACAACCATTCACCACTACGATAGCAAAATACTGCGGATGCTAAAAATCCAAAATAACAGAAAACGCTGGAAAAACTCAGGCCAGGCAGCATCCGTGGAGAGAGAAACAGAGTTAACATTTCAGGTCGAAGACCTTTCATCAGAACTGGAAAAAAGCAGGAAATGGAATAGATTTTAAAGCAAGTATAATGCTGGGAAAAGGGGGAGGGGATGAAAGAACAAAAGGGAAGGTCAGTGGTAGGATAGAAAGCAGGAGAGATTAAGAGACATTAAGAGATATTCAAGGCAAGAGGAGGTGGTAATGTGACAGGTTGAGGAACAAAGGATGGCTCTAGATGAAGTGTGAAATGTGCTGGCAGAATGAAAGACAGCTGCCAGCTTCTGGGAGGGAAGAAAAAAAGAGAAAGGCCAAACAAAAGGGTGGATAAAAAAAAAATGTATATATGTGATGGGGGCTGGGGTTATGATCTGAAATTGTTGAACTCTATTGTTGAGTCCAGAGGGCGGTAGAGTGCCTAAACGAAAGATGAGGTGCTGTTCCTCGAGCTTACGCTGAGCTTCCGTGGAACAATGCAAGAGGCCGAGGACGGTGAGGTCCGAGTGGGGAGTGGAGCGGTGAATTAAAGTGACAGGCCACCGGGAGCTCGGGGTCCCCCTTACGGACTGAACGGAGGTGTTCCGCAAAGCGGTCACCCAATCTGCGTTTGGTCTCCCCAATGTAGAGGAGCCCACATCGTGAGCAGCGAATACAATATACTAAATTGCAGGAAGTACAAGTAAATCGCTGTTTCACCTGGAAGGGATGTTTGGGGCCCTGGACAGTGGGAAGGGGGGAGGTATAAGGGCATGTGTTGCATCTCCTGCGCTTGCATGGGAAGGTGCCGGGCGAAGGGGAATGGGTGCTGGGGGTGGTAGAGGAGTGGATTAGGGTGTCGCGGAGGGAGCGGTCCCTGCGGAATGATGAACCATTCACCACTGTTTTCTGCCCCTTAGCCAATTTTGTATCCATACCGTCACTGTCCCTTTAATCCCATGGAATTCAATTTTGCTAACAAGTCTATTATGTGGTACTTTGTCAAATGCCTTTTGAAAGTCCAGATACATATCAACCACACTACCCTCATCAACCCTGTCCATTACTTCAAAGAACTCATTCAAGTTAGTCAAACATGATTTGCCTTTAACAAATCCGTGCTGACTTTAATTTATTAGCCCATACTTTTCCAAATGTCAATTAATTTTGTCTCAAAGTTTCCCCACCACCGATGTTAGGCTGACTGGCCTGTAGTTGCCAGGTTTATCACCCTCCCCCCCTTTTTTTTTTTAAACAGAGGTGCAACATTTGCAATCCTCCAGTCCTCTGGCACCACCCCTATATCCAAGGCGGATTGGAAGATTGTGGCCAGAGCTTCCCTCAGTAACCTAGGATGCATCCCATCTGGACCAGGTGACTTTTCTACTTTGAGGACTGCCAACCTTTTAAGTACATCCTAATTATCTATTTTTATCCTATCCAATATCGCTATTGCCTCCTCCTTTACTGCTACATTGTCAACATCCTCTTCTCTAGTGGATACAGATGCAAGTACTCATTAGACCTCAGCCATGCCCTCTACCTCCACAAGATGATCTACTTTTTGGTCCCTAATCAGCCCCACCTTTCCTTTGACAACATTTTACTATTTGTGTGTTTATAAAAGACTTTTGGGTCTCTTATGTTAGCTGCTAATCTATTCTCATACTCTCTCTTTGCCCCTCTTATTCCCTTTTTTTAAGATCTCCTCTGTACTTTCTATATTCATAAGAACATAAGAACATAAGAAATAGGAGCAGGAGTAGGCCAATCGGCCCCTCGAGCCTGCTCCGCCATTCAATAAGATCATGGCTGATCTGATCCTAACCGCCAATCTACAATCTATCACATCTTGGCTCTCTACTGTATTATGAACCTTACAATTGTCATAAACCTCCTTATGTCTCATTTTAAACTCTATCCTTAGTCATCCAGGGAGCTCTAACTTTGGATGCCCTTTCTTTCCCCCTCATAGGAATGCGTCTGCTCTGTACCAAACCATCTCCTCTCTGAAGGCCTCCCATTGTTCAATTACAGTTTTGCCTACGAATTTTTGATTCCAATCCACCTGGGCCAGATCCCTTTTCAACTCACTGAAGTTAGTCCTCCTCTAGTTAAGTATTTTTATGCTTGATTGTACCTGGTCTTTTTCCATAACTATTCTGATGATATTATGATCACTGCTCCCCAAATGTTCTCCCACTGAAACATGTTCCACTTCCCCCACTTCATTCCCCAGAACTAGATCCAGCACTGCTTCCTTCCTCGTTAGGCTGGAAACACACTGATCAAGGAAGTTCTCTTGTACGGACTTCAGGAATTCCTCCCCCTCTTTGCCCTTTACACTATTACTACCCCAGTCTAGATTAGGATAATTGAAGTCCCCCATTATCACTACTCTGTAGTGCTTGCATCTTTCTGTAATGTGTCTGCAAATTTGCTCCACTATCTCCTTAGCTAAAATTGGTATAAACAGGAGAGCTCAGTAGTCAAAGAAGTTGAATACAATCCATGCATACTGGAGAAGACAGTAATAACTTACTCAAGCTCTCTTACGCTGTCCTTGTAAAAATTGACGAGAGGAAACCCAGAAAGCATGTGGAAAAAAAAATAAACCTATTCCTTTGTGCTGAGCTTTCTGGAACATTCACCCCAAGCTGATATAGCAGCAGGCTGTGCAGTTCCAGTCAAATTAATTATGATTAAACCCTGAACATATTTCCCCTTGAAGTAATAGGACCCAGGCTTAAGTATAATTTTGCATGTGGCAAGCATTTGATCTCAAATTTGCTGTCATGGAGAGATACCAAGTATTCCCCTCTTTTTTGGGGAGTGGGGTAAATGGAGGAAGAGAAGAAAAATCAAACCACTGGTGACTCTGGACACTTGCACATACTTGCTGGTGGCTAGCTTTAGAGGTGCACAGGCAGACAGCTGGGAGCAGGACTCCAGACTCATCATTCGCTGAATGAAGGTATGTGGCATTCGTGAGGAACCAGAGAAGAAAAATAAATTAAGGGGTCGACTACCAAGAGAACAACTCACTTACTGTTTCTCTACTTACAGCATTCCTGTTGACCAACGTTCAATGTTTACTATGCCACTGAAAAATTTTAACAAGGCCCACTAAAGTCACACACTGTATGCAAATATTGGAACTCCCAATTCCTTTGAAGTTTAATATGGAGTTAATCATTGACATCCAACTTAGCCACGTTTACATTTGTTTTACACTCGCGCTCTCCTGCCAGTTTCCACTCAATGTTCCAACTCTCCTCATTACAACCCAAAGCACATTCCTTCCATAAAAACAGGTTTACACCGGAAAACACAAGCACACAAATAAACCTTACATATACTGGAACCATGTCCCATGAAGTGTCATAGCTTACAAGTGAAATCCAGTAGCAACTACAATGGATCAACATTTGTAGATAACAGTTATGTATACTGGTGACTAAAATGTATGTCTGAAACAGGAACATTTAGTGTAGCATTTCATGTCTGCTGCATTCATTTAATTTTTAGCAAATTCCTTACACCAGCGGCTTTAGATCCACGGGTTCATCATAAATCACTGCTCATAGCAGTATTATATCTCAGAAGAGATTATACATTGCTACCAACATCTTTCAGCAAATTTTGTACTTTCAGAAGTTATAGCAATTTGGCTGAAAGTATACTAACATATAAATATAACCAAGTATTGCTCACAATGAGGTGCAAGGCAGACATCTTTAAGAATCTGGGGCTTTCTTAAATGTTCAGGGATCCATCGCCCTCCTTCACAACAATCATTTCACCTGCTTGTTGGGGTAAACTGCAGTCTTACCTTAGGAAGTCAAAATAATTTGGAGTTAAAAGTGGGCTTAAGTGAGAATTCTATGGAGGAGGGGTGTTCAACCCATGGCCCCTGGGTAATGCTGGTTCAGCCCTCAAAGCCCAGGCAGCTCAGTCCTATTTGCGCTTACACTTTTTGCTAGCTGATTTGTTCTTAGCAATGCTGTCTCACTGATGAATAAGCCTAAATCAGAACATTAAAATTGGTTAGATCAGCAATGAGATATATGTAAATTAAAGGGAACATGGATTTAATCTTTATAGATACAGCCCTCAAGACTCCATGGTACACACCTACATGACCCAAATACAAGGTCAAAAAAAGTAAGCTTACCCCATTGAGTAGCTGAGCTATAGAGACCAGGAAGGTCCCAAGTTTGATCTTCAGTCTATGCTAAGTTAGCTGATCTCAGCCAGGGCGATAGTGCACTACAATTAGCTTCTGCCCCTGGGGTAGGGAAAAAAAATTGGCTAGGGTTCCCTACTCTTAACTGCAATTCAATTACATTAATTGTATGAATATCACATGGGGACAGGATCAGACTCCCCTGCAAAATCCCCATGGTTGACTGGCGACACTCACTATTCAGGGAGGTGAAGAATGACCACTTGAATGAGGTACAGAAGAGCAATTAGCACTTGTGGAACCAAATCAAACAAGGAGTAAATGTCTTCAGAAGCAGAGAGTATGTGAGGAAATTTAGCTAAAAATGGAGAGAAAAGGTACCTAACTAAATTTCTAAACCATCGTGCTGAAGACTTGTGCTCCAGAACTAGCCGCGCCTCTAGCCAAGCTGTTCCAGTACAGCTACAACACTGGCATCTATCCAACAATGTGGAAAACTGCCCAGGTATGTCCTGTCCACAAAAAGCAGGACAAATCTAATCCGGCCAATTACCGCCCCATCAGTCTACTCTCAATCATCAGCAAAGTGATGGAAGGTGTCATCGACAGTGCTATCAAGCGGCACTTACTCGCCAATAACCTGCTCACTGATGCCCAGTTTGGGTTCCGCCAAGACCACTCTGCTCCTGACCTCATTACAGCCGTAGTCCAAACATGGACAAAAGGAGCTGAATTCCAAAGGTGAGGTGAAAGTGACTGCTCTCGACATCAAGGCAGCATTTGACAGAGTGTGGCATGAAGGAGCCCTAGTAAAACTGAAGTCAATGGGAATCGGGGGGTAAGACTCTCCGCTGGCTGAAGTCATACCTAGCACAAAGGAAGATGGTTGTGGTGGTTGAAGGTCAATCATCACAGCCCCAGGAGTTCCTCAGGGCAGTGTCCTAGGCCCAACCATCTTCAGCTGCTTCATCAATGACCTTCCCTCCAACATAAAGTCAGAAATGGGGATGTTCGCTGATGACTGCAGTGTTCAGCGCCATTCACAACTCTCAGATAATGAAGCAGTCCATGCCCGTATGCAACAAGACCTGGACGACGTTCAGGCTTGGGCCGATAAGTGGCAGGTAACATTCGCGCCACAGAGGTGCCAAACAATGACTATCTCCAACAAGCGAGAGTCTAACCACCACCCCATGACATTCAATGGCATTACCATCGCTGAATCACCCACCATCAACATCCTGGGGGGTCACCATTGACCAGAAACTTAACTGGACCAGCCACATAAATACAGTGGCAACAAGAGCAGGTCAAAGGCTAGGCATTCTGCGGCGAGTGTCTCACCTCCTGACTCCCCAAAGCCTTTCTACCATCTACAAGGCACAAGTAAGGAGTGTGATGGAATACTCTCCACTTGCCTGGATGAGTGCAGCTCCAACAACACTCAAGAAGCTCGACACCATCAAAGCAGCCTGCTTGATTGGCACCCCATCTCTTCTCTTAGGCAGTCCCTCAGAACAGAGGATGACTTGCTTCCACACTAAAAATGAGTTCTCAGGTGACTGATGAGTCCAATGCAGGACCTACAGTCTCTGTCACAGGTGGGGCAGACGGTGGTTGATAATCGGGGAGCAGTACTGTGTGGCGGGGGCAGGTTGGTAGAGGACTTTTGTCTTAAGGATATTTAGTGTAAGGCCTATGCTCTCGTACGCTTCGGTGAAGGTGTTGACAATGGTCTGGAGTTCGACCTCAGAGTGTGCGCAGACGCAAGCGTCGTCTGCATACTATAATTCGATGAGAGAGGATGGGACGACCTTGGATCTGGACTGGAGGCGACGGAGGTTTTACAGTTTCCCGTTTGTTCTGTAGATTAGCTCCGCTCCAGCTGGGAGCTTACTGAGGATGCGATGGAGCATTGCAGCAAGGAAGATCGAGAAGCGTGTTGGTGCGATGACACAGCCTTGCTTGACCCCGGTCCGTACGTGAATTGGGTCTGTGGTGGATCCGTTGGTCAGGATCACGGCTTGCATGTCATCGTGAAGCAGGCGGAGGATGGTGACAAACTTTTGAGGGCAGCCGAATTTGAGGAGGACATTCCATAATCCCTCACGGTTGACGGTGTCGAAGGCCTTTGTGAGGTCAAAGAAGGCCATGTACAGTGGTTGGTGCTGTTCCCTGCATTTCAGTTGATGTGCGGTGAAGATCATGTCCATTGTGCCCCTTAGTGGGCGGAATCCGCATTGCGACTCTGGGAGGAGCTCTTCAGCCACTGGGAGAAGGCGATTGAGGAGGATTCTTGCGACGACTTTCCCCGTGGCAGACAGCAGGGAGACTCCTCTGTAATTACCGCAATTGGACTTGTCACCTTTCTTGAAGATGGTCACGATTACGCCGTCTGAGATCCCCTGGCATGCTCTCCTCCTTCCAAATAAGAGAAATGAGTTCATGTATTCGCGCCAATAGTGCTTCTCCGCCATGTTTTAGCGTCTCGGCGGTGATTCCATCTGCTCCTGAGGCCTTGTTGTTCTTCAGTTGTCGGATGGCCTTTTCAACCTCATGCCGGGCTGGGGTTGTGCTGAGGTGGTGGCGGGTAGCAAGCTGCGGGATGGGGTTGAGGGCACTCGCGTCGAAGACAGAGTCTCGGTTAAGGAGATCTGCGAAGTGCTCCTTCCTGCAGGCACTGACTGCCTCTCTGTCCTTGATGAGTACCTCTCCATTCTTGGCCCGCAGTGGGGTAGGACCTTGGGTGCTTGGGCCATAGGTGGTCTTGATTGCGCTGAAGAATCCACGCACGTTGTGGTTGTCGGCTAGCTGCTGGATCTACCACCTTAAACATTCACTCCCTCCACCACCGGCGTATCGTGGCTGCAGTGTGTACCATCTACAAGATGCACTGCAGCAACTCACCAAGGCTTCTTCGGCAGCACCTCCCAAACCCGCGACCTCTACCACCTAGAAGGCCAAGGGCAGCAGGCGCATGGGAACACCACCACCTCCAAGTTCCCCTCCAAGTCACACACCATCCTGACTTAGAAGTATATCGCCGATCCTTCATCGTCGCTGGGTCAAAATCCTGGAACTCCCTACCTAACAGCACTATGGGAGCACCTTCACCACACGGACTGCAGCGGTTCAAGAAGGCGGCTCACCACCACCTTCTCAAGGGCAATTAGGGATAGGCAATAAATGCTGGCCTTGCCTGCGACACCCACATCCCACAAACGAATATAAAAAAATAGGAAGACTTTTTTTTTTACTGCAGCAAACATTAACTCAATAACTACTGTGTGAACAGGGCTTATGCTTTCATGCAATAAAGATTTCTTGCCAAGGATATTTACAACACTGCAATGTGGCTTAAGCTATCTAAGTAACCAGAACAATGATCTATCTATACACATCATACACCTTATGATCAAGTATTTAAAAACTCTATTTATAGTCCTTATTGGATCCATTGGAAGAAAATGCTTTCTTCTGTTTGATTTTTTGTAAAGTTATATTGTCCAAGTCATTTCCTTCCTGATCTAATGTACCATCTTCAGACCAAGAGAGCAGAGAAGAAATACACTGTTTAGGTTTCTTTTTCAGCTAGCAACTTTAGAGTTACAAGAACAATCTTTACATGACTCACACATAGGACTGAGGAAAGGTCATCAACCTGAAATATTAACTCTGTTTCTCTCTCCATAGATGGCTGCCTGACCTGAGTGTTTCAACCATTTTCTGTTTTTATTTTAACTATTGTTTTTTTAAATAGCCTGACTCCAGGATGCTGGTTCAGAAGCCCACCTGAAACCAATGTACATCTCGCAGCCCTGCTAATCTGTGAATTTAACCTTGAGAGCTACGTTTAGCATTTTAAAGATATTACAAGGTTCCACCCAGGGTGGCATAGTCTGAATTCCAAAACGTGACTGGTATTTTCTTCCAATTCATTTGATTTATTTTTAAACAAATTAATTTATTTTTTATTCTTTTGTCTTCTGGTACTTATTTTACAACTAGACTTTTTCTCCCTTTCATTATCTGACTATCTACTTTAACTTAACCCACATCATTGCAACTGACATTTGTATTAATCTGCCCCCAAAATCACACACAATGCTGCATCGCTGATCAACCAACATTAAAATGTTGCCAGGTTAGAGACTCCCCAGGCACAAAACTGATGAGCCAGATAAAAGCACCAAGGGAATTTACAACATGCAATCTCAGAAATTAAACTGGGAAGGATCAATATGCAAACAAGCATTAGGAGAGAATCTGTGAAAGAGATCAAACAGATCTCAATAGTTACTGGTAATTCACAACAAGGCTTTGTATATGCATAACAAAGGCACAAACTAGCTGAACATTACAGTAAAACCCTCAAGAAACATATACAAGTTTCACTTAGGGTCAGAATTGATCCTTATTTCCCAGTAAAGCACATATCTTACAGTCAAGATGATTTTGCTAATGCTCCCCAAAGTGGCAAACGTATTGAAGTCAACTTGTTTTAGCATGAAAGGGGCATGATCGGGCACAAAATGTAGCACAATAAAATAGAAAACATTATTCAAAACATAGAATTAAATTATTCTGAAGCATATAAAATGACCCTGTGCTACAGCAGAGAGTGGAAAACAACCAGATTTCCTGCTCCCAATTGCTATCACTCGCTGGAACAAGTGTATCTGTGAACAGAATCAGGATTGACTTTTAGGCCTTCCACTGTCAAACAGCTTGCCAACACACTGATCAGCATCTTGCATGAAGAATGGAAACTTAGCTGAGTTAGTGAAGGATGGACTGCCTCTTCTCCGGAACTGCATGCTAAGCAAGGGTCAGCGCCTTTAGGGATGAAAATTGGAACAAAGATTTCAACCCTCCGAGATATCGGCGCTCCACCAATTCTGACCTCGAGTATCCCCGATTTTAATCACTCCACCATTGCCGGCCGTGCCTTCAGCTGCCAAGACCCCAAGCTCTGGAATTCCCTCCCTAAACCTCTCCACCTCCCTTTCCTCCTTTAAGACACTCCTTAAAACCTACCTCTGACCAACCTGCCTTAATATCTCCTTGCGGCTCCATGTCAAATTTTGTTTGATAACGCTCCTGTGAAGCACCGTGGGATGTTTTGCTATGTTAAAGGCGCTATATAAATGTAAGTAGTTGTTGTTATTTCAACTGCACAGGCATTTCAACCTGCTGCATCACCAAGTGGTAAAACACAAGCTTGCACTCAATTCCTCAAACGTGGTGTAAAGTCTCAGAGCCAAAATTGTGCACTTCCACATATAAAATTAGAAGGAATTAACAAGGACTTGATAGGCGAGTTACTCTGGCCACTTTCATGCATTTCATTGCGGCTGGTTGCAAAACAACATTGCCATAAGCTTGGAAGCAGATTTTCACAGCCTCTGCCAGTCACAATGCATGAAGATGAGAAGAAACACCAATGACCTACGATTACGGTATTGTTATCAAATGCTCAATTTCAGTTCTTCACAGGTCGCAAATCAACTCAAGAGAAGAACCTATTCCTTTAATAACAGAACAGCAATTAAAAATAACTAATGGGGGATGTCTTTTTAATATTACCAATTTCAAAACAAGTTTAGGGGAGAGAACTGAGAAACATACTTCCAAGCAGACAGTTGGCCCAAACATCATCAGAAAATAAAGAAGAATATTTGGCCCATCAAGTTCACTTCTTTAAACATACCATTTTGTCTGTACTATCATGGATTTTACTCAACTCCTGAGGACAGAAGAAACTTCCAAAAAAATTAAACTCAAATTTCTTCCCAATCGTCAATGGTAGCCAGACAAAACTCCAAGATATCAATCTTAAACTACAACCGACATTATACAACCCGACCCAGGGGGTATCAAGTGCAAGACATGGATTAGTATCCAAATAAAGGAAAGAAACAAGAGGGTAGTTGTAAAAGGAGCTAGGTTGAAATGTAAAGAAAATACAAGTACTGCGGTCCCCTTGATTGAATTATAAACCACTTCCTCACGCTGCTACCTGTATTCCACAGCCAAATGATCACAACCACTACCCACTCCCTTCTAACTCATGTCAGCCTTGGCTCAGTGTCCTGAGTCAGAAGGTCATGGGTTCAAGCACCACGCCAGAGACTTGAGCACATAATCCAGTCCGACAGTTCAGTGCACTACTGAGTGCTGCACTGTCGGAGGTGCTGTCTTTCGGATGAGACATCAAACCGAAACCCCGTCTGCCCTCAGGTGGGCGTAAAAGATTCCATGGCACTATTCGAAGACGAGCAGGGGAGTTCTCCCAGTGTCCTGGCCAGCATTTATTCCTCAACCAACATCACACACAGATGATCTGATCATTTAACTCATTCCTGTTTACAAAGAGAGTCTCCAGCACAGAACTGGGCCATTCGGCCCAACTGGTCTATCCCGGTGTTTATGCTCCACGAGTCTGCTCCCACCCTATTTCATCTAACCCTATCAGCATATCCTTCTATTCCTTTCTCCCTCATGTGCCTATCTAGCTTGTCTCATTCAGACATAAAGAAAGGTCGCTGGGTCAAGGCACTGGAGAGCAATGGGCACAGAAGGAACTTCACTTTGGCAGGAGTCTGCTCCTACAGGAGAGGAGGAGAGATAACTGGACTTCAAAAGTGCTTCAATGGCTGTAAAGCATTTTGGGACATCCTGAGGCCGTGAAAAGCACTATATAAACGCAGGTTCTATCTTTTCTTTCATATTGCTTCAGTATCCAGAATACCACATGCCTGATACAATAGGTTGCCATAATGGAAGGAGGACAGTGGACAGTGAAACACACTGCCCATGACAATCTATAACTAAAAATACAGCTTTTAGATATAAATGGAAAATGAGGATCTTTCTGGGTACAGAAAATCTGGCAAATGTAATGATATTCTGGTGGTTTAGTTAGTTTTAAAAATATCTTCTCAAAGTAACATTTGTGGAAACCTCCATTGTAGAAATGAGTGAAACTAGACCTGACCATTGGCCGTGGAATACGAGTTAAACAATCAGCTCACTTATAAGTGACAGAAAAGACACAAGATTTTCTAGTAAGTACTTTTGGTAGAGGACTCAAGAAAACAATGTAACAGATCACACCAGCTGCTATTGCCATTTTAAAAAAGAGGCACCAAGAACTAAATCGCTCAAAACTCAAACAGTGAGAGTTTTAGGAGATTCCAAAGTTTGGCAATCCTGTTAAATTTTCAGCTGCTAAAATCAGCACAATTAGAAATGATTCTAATGCCTATAGCTAGCCAGCCCCTCGGAGGCAAGATAGCAGCCTGGGCCTCTTCACCTCCAATTTTCCTTCCCTAGCCTGAAGAAGCTGGGCTTTTTATCCAACATCAATGGAAATGGCCCAGAAAAGCTTAGCCACTGAATCATGGCCCATCTTAGGGTTTTATGTAATTAAAAAAAAAATCTTGGATTAAAATGTTGCCAGATGTTTACCCTTCCTTGTTTTCATCCCTGCAAATTACTAAATCTTTTTTCGGTTTCCAAACACTGGAATAACCCCAATATCTTTCGACTGAATAGTACATTAGATTATCATGACACCCTTACAAAAAATGTTTTAAATCTAGGCTGCTTGTTTTGAATAACTCTGGATGCACACAGTTTCAAATTCAAATTGAGCAAGTGTTTTCGGTGCTTAGTTGGTAAGTTATTGTATCACATAAGAATTTGGGTTTTGAACTCACTCACTTTGAATTTGATAACAATGGTTGCATTTTTGTTTTTTTACACTATTTACTTACTTGGGTTCTGTGCCAGAGAACAGACCTCACATTCCCGATGATCTGAGGTGAAGCTTTTGCAGTCCAATATCTAGATAACTAATAGCAAGAGCCAGGTATCATAAAACAGAACCCTTACTCTGTACACTGGCTACTGGAGTGTATCACATGCTGTCACATAATTCTCCACTCCTCAAAAGGCGGACTGGATATGAACACTCAATAGATCGAGAACTCAGATTTTTGAACCAACAAATGGTTTTATTTATGCAAGGCACAGTAAAAAATAACAGTGAAATACTTCTTTACCTTCTTCAATGCATAAAATAATAAATATGCCACTCGCTTTCCCTCTAAATATACAGGGGTAGAGTTTCCGCCTTGGGCACAATCGGCAATCCGCATGCAAACTTCCGAAGTGACGTTATGGTTCAAGCTTCCGCTCAAACTCATTGGCATAATAACAAAATGTAAAATCTGCCATGAACCAGCGCAATCGGGCAGCGTTTCAGAACGTAATTGTGTATTTTTTTCTCCCTTGCATTAAAAAATATTCCTCGATCTATTTAAGAGTGGTAACCTTGTTAAGTTATTAATACAGCTGAAAATGGGTTTATCACAAAAAATAAGCATTTTTAATGAGTGTCTAGTTCACCATTTGTGAATAACCCAATTTTAAATATCCAAAAAAACTACAAAACCATTTGCTAGTTTCATTGGTGTACACTAGTCAGTTTCTTAGTAAATTAAATAATTTAATTTTTAAAAGATTTTTTTAAAAAGGTGCCTATTAGTGTCCTTAATTTTAAGAGCCTCCTCAAAGGGCCGCAATGAGCGGAAACTCACCTGGTGATTAATTCGACCTGGTGGCATAGCCAGTTTTGTGGGGGGAGGCCGGCTTCCAGCAATGTTTTTTAAACCAGCGCAAAAGATCGGGAAAACTCGATTTGTGCTGGACGTAACTTGCGCTTGAAATTCCTCAATCTTTTGCGCTGGTCTGGCCGATTTCGGGCGAATTGTGCGAAAAACCTGCACAACCTAGTGGGAACTCTACCCCATATGGGCTTTAGAGAGGTTTACTGACTGTAAACTCAATCTAGCCATACTTTCTGGCTATATAGCACTCACACTTAAACCATACATCTCTGGTTGAGAGACTCTAAAACTTACTGCAAACTGCCTCCTGATGTTCAAAATAATTCTAATAGGTGGACCACCGAACTACCCATTAAAAAGGACTCCAGCCAGTGCCCCATGTCCCTTCTTAAAGATCAGACACCGTTGTCAATCAAAACCACTAAACCAGGCTGGGACCGCGGTGTCCATGCGGCTTGGAACCAACCCCCTCCCCAAGCTATCCTAGCAGTCGATAGCTGCATCTCTCATGGTGAATGTCTGTTCAATCTAATGTCATCACCATTGAATGAACAGCCAAAGGCCAAGGTGTTTGTGATTGCATATAATGGCACACTTCAGACAACCATTGCATAGGCCACAGAATCTCATACCTTGAGGAAGCCCTTTCCAGATGACTTGCCTGTCCTGAGCTGATGGCTTTCTATTTAAAAATTGTTTGAGAGATCACCTTGGGTGTCAGCCCCTCATTGTTTGTTTCTAGCACTGCAAAAATAGAAGTTAAAATTCATTTTTGCCACAACCATACACATCCACAGTAGAACCCTTCCCAGAGAAGGAGTCTGTCACTTGCATAGCTACATCACCAATTCTTTATCGCAAGCCAAGGACACCTAGTCTACTCCTCTCTCACCCCCAATACCCACGGCACCTCCCTGTGTAACTGCAGGAGATGCAACACCTGCCCTTTTACCTACCCCCGTCCCACTGTCCAGGGCCCCAAACACTCCTTCCAGGTGAAACAGCAATTTACTTGTACTTCTTTCAATTTAGTATACTGTATCCGCTGCTCATGATGCGGTCTCCTCTACATTGGGGAGACCAAACGCAGATTGCAGAACACCTCCGTTCAGTCCGCAAGTGTGACCCCCAGCTTCCAGTCGCCTGTTATTTTAATTCTCCGGACTACTCCCACTCTGACCTTGGCCTCCTACACTGTTCCAATGAAGCTCAACGCAAACTCAAGAAACAGCACCTCATCTTTCTATTAGGCACGTTACAGCCTTCTGGACTCAACAGCGAGTTCAACAATTTCAGATCATAACCTCTGCCCTCATTTTTTCCAGACAGCAGCTGTTGCTGATGAATCTGAGATTGCCATTTACAGCACCTCTAGACCGATCTTTTGTTTCTTTACTTGTCCCATTACCATCTCCTTTCACCTTGCACCATCATCCATTTTGCCATTTAATCTCTCCTGCCTTCCACCCGATCACAAACCTTCCCTTTTGTTCTTTCCTCTCCTCTCCCCCTTTCCCTGCCTCTGCACTTGCTTAAAACCTGTTATAGCTCTAACCTTTTCCAGTTCTGACAAAAGGTCATCGACCTGAAACGTTAACTCTGCTTCTCTCTCTCCACAGATGCTGCCTGACCTGCTGAGTATTTCCAGCATTTTCTGTTTTTATTATGGAAACGCTTCTATTGCTCAAGAGCTGCAATCCAGCCTCATTTCCAAATCTTGTAACTGTGCACATATGGAGTATATATTTAACCAGGATACATTCAGTTCTATGATGGCTACATGTATCTAATCATTTTACTAAACTATTCAATAGCTAGTTAGCACTGCCATAAATAACAACAGAAAGCGCTGGAAAAACTCAGCAGGCCAGGCAGCATCCGTGGAGAGAGAAACAGAGTTAACGTTTCAGGTCGAAGACCTTTCGTCAGAACTGGAAAAAGCAGGAAATGAAATAGATTTAAAGCAAGGATAAAGCTGGGAAAAAGGGGAGGGGATGAAAGAACAAAAGGAGAGATTAAGAGATGATCAAGGCAAGAGGAGGTGCTATATAGTCAAATAGTTCATCTACTTCACTTGCTCGCTCCATGATTCACAATGATTAGAACACTATATAAAACATTTATATATTATATAAATATTTATATTTTATACATTACTGTATAAAACACTAGTTAGGCCACAGCTAGAATACTGCGTGCAGTTCTGGTCACCACATTACAGGAAGGATGTGATTGCACTAGAGGGGGTGCAGAGGAGATTTACGAGGATGTTGCCTGGGCTGGAGAATTTTAGCTATGAGGAAAGAATGGATAGGCTGGGGTTGTTTTCTTTGGAACAGAGAATTATGAGGGGCCTAGATAGAGTGGATAGGAAGGACCTATTTCCCCTAGCAGAGCGGTCAATAACCAGGGGGCATAGATTTAAAGTAATTGGTAGAAGGATTAGAGGGGAGTTGAGGAGAACCTTTTTCAGCCAGAGTGTGGTGGGGATCTGGAACTCACTGCCTGAAAGGGTGGTAGAGGTAGAAACGCTCATCACATTTAAAATGTACTTGAACATGCACTTGATGTGCTGTAACCTACAAGGCTACGGAGCAAGAGCTGGAAAGTGGGATTAGAGTGGATAGCTCTTTTTCCACCGGCACAGGCACGATGGGTCAGATGGCCTCCTTCTGTGCCGTAAATTTCTATGATTCTATAACACTTCATAGGATTACACAGGATATACGGCACAGAAACAGGCCATTTGGCCCAACCAGTCCATGCGGCGTTTATGCTCCACTCGAGCCTCCTCCCGTCTTTCCTCATCTAAATCTATCAGCGTAACCCTCTATTCCCTTCTCCCTCATATGCTTGTCTAGCCTCCCCTTAAATGCATCTATACTATTCACTTCAACCACTCCCTGTGGTAGCGAGTTCCACATATTGATGGCCTCATTCTCTCTGTATCCACTCTATCAAAACCTTTCATAATTTTAAAGACCTCTATTAGGTCACCCCTCAGCCTTCTTTTTTCAAGAGAAAAAGAGACCCAGCCTGTTCATCCTTTCCTGATATGTATACCCTTGCATTTCTGGTATCATCCTTGTAAATCTTCTCTGCACCCTCTCCAGTGCTTCTACATCCTTTTTATAATATGACTACCTGTGCTAGTCACAAAATGACTTAACAGCTAGAACGCCATAACAACACGATCAAACATCCTTCAAAATGTGATTTACTTCATATCCATACGAAGGGAAGATCAAAGTGTGGCTATGAAGTTCCAGCAAATAGACATGTTATACGATAATGTCTTGATGCAAAGCAGTTCTGGATGCACATTTGCTTTGTGTAATTCAAGAGTGAAGAGTTGCCATAGTCAAAGTTAGACAAGTGGTAGGAGATCACCTGCAGGAAGTAGTCTCACACCACTTCAGCTTTACACTAGCTATAGTAATAACAGCAGCCTAGTCAATATGACATTCAAGAATTATCTGCCCAGTGCAGGATCTGGGAACTTTACCTAGAGCACATAGGACAGTCAGATCTCCAGCATTAACATTTAAACTGCATGTGGATGCTGTTGAGTAGTTCTGCACATGCACATTCCCTGGACTGAGAAACAATGTCACTTTAACACAGCTCTGCCACCCTGCATTGCTCAAACCAGCAACTGTCAGACAACAACCTTAGCCACACTCCAGGGCACCTTGTTTCCCAGCCTTAACCATTAAGCACAAATAAAAAGTCAAAAAGTGCCAAAAGTTGGTTTAAGCTAAAATAAATTGATGCGTCCTTGCAAGGAAGTTAAAGAAGCACTCTGCCACCCTGAAGTATCTTTCAGCTCATTTGAATCAACTTATGAACATCGCTCATGTTCTATTAATATATACAGAACAGAAGAAAATAAAGTATCACACATCTGTTCTGTGTATTAAAGTGGCAACATTCATTAGGTTTGGATGAAGTTACAACACATGTCCAAAAATGTGCGGGTTAGGTTGATTTGGCTATGATAAATTGACCCTTAGTGTTAGGGGGGGATTAAATATGTGGGGTTATGGGGATAGGATGGGATATGTTAGGGGGAATTAAATCCGTGGGGTTACGGGGGTAGGGTGGGATATGTGTACTGTGGGGATTAAAGCAGGGACAGGGTACTGGATTTGGATGATCAGCCATGATCGTATTGAATGGTGGAGCAGGCTCGACGGGCCGAATGGCCTACTCCTGCTCCTAGATTCTATGTATGTACAGTTAAACAGTCATGGTCTATAAGCTGCCCACTGTGGGTAACATAACCACAACCGTTACGTTTTATTTTTAACATATAATATTGTAATGTCGAAAGGTAGGGAACCTAATATTTAATGAGTGCATTATTTTCTTCTATTATAAATAGCACTGCAGTCAGCTGTGGCAAGGAATCCCTTCAACACTGCATGGGATGCTAAGTCATTTTGTGACCAGAAAAAAGAGCTTTAGAAAATCCTGAGCACAATCAAGGTTACATCACTTGCCAGCAAGAAACTTCTATTACAAAGCTTTATGCATACATAGGTTTATGTTATTTTCACCAGCCCTGCAAGGGTATTCCATATGTGTTAAAAATAAAAATAGCACCAATTTTCTATGAATTCTCCTTTCCCACCCCAACTTGATCTCCACTCCACCATTCTCCATCTGCAGAGGCAGACAAGCAATCTGCTCCCAATACCTATGCCGCTTTTAATAAAGTACTAGATGCAAGAAATGTGGGTCAGTATGACTGGTCCTTCAATCTTCTGTTATAAAAACTTAGGGATCATCACAACAAATGGTGCGTTTTTGCTTTCAGGTACACTGGAATTCTGAGCGGTGTTGCTGTAACTGGTTTCAGCTAGAATGATTTACTACCTGGCTTCTCATTTTTAGTTCAAACTGCAGTAGACAAAACCAACAAAAGCCATAAAAACACGGTCGCAGAATTTTGGGAGAAAACTTAAAAGTAGTTCATAAGTGACATGGCAAATGTTTAAGGATGACACAATACCAAAATCCCTTCACAAACTGACAATGCTGTACACACCACAGCAATATGTTAAATATTACACTTTAACAAAGTTTGTGCTCAACACAAACATGTAGAATATAACTTATTGTGCGAACAGGAAGAAAATTGCAAGTACTAAGAAAGGCCAGCAATTCAGGCTCCTCAAACTTGTGATGCGATCTCTGTTCCTTCCAGCACATCACTGTAACCATGTAACAAAAACAAGGCACAGATAATATAAACACACTTAAAGGTCAAGCCCTTCATCAAAATCATCCAAACCTCCCAATTGTTATATTAGAAAATGATTATTTTAGCACCGATTACAAAAGTAGCAATCCAATGAAGAGGTTCAGGGAACATCAACCCACAACACAACCCCAAAAATCGGATTACAACTTTTAGTGCTCTAGTGAACATCTCAAGAGTTACACTGCTATTTCCCCGCCTCCACCCCCCATGGATTAGTTTATTGTGATTTGTATTGTTGCTCATAGTAATTAATCCTTTAATTTGGAAATCGCTGAAAGTAGCCACTGATAAACAAAAGAAAACGTGAGGGACATTGACTGCAATTTCCTCTTGCCAGTAGCCGACCACCGTTAAATTTCCTTTCCACCAAGTTTTTGGCCACCTCTCTGAATTTGTCCTCCTTTGACTTGGCACCCATTCTTTTTTTTGGGGGGGACACTTTTTTTCTACGTTTAAGGTGCTGCACCGATGCAACTTTCTGTTGTCTTGCCTAGATAAGTAAGAGAAAGTTTTGCTTTCACAGCAAGTTCCACATTGAGCAATACCTCAGTAACAGTTTACAGGCACTGGCCAAGTGCTGCTAGCTTCTCTCCATTTATTGCTGAGAACTCACGTCCCTTTGGCACAAAAAAAGAAATCCACCTTAGGTGAAACGTCACCAGAAACCGTGGCCCCATCCAACTCTTGCCAAAGTCAATCCATCACCTGGATTTAACCCCCTCCCCCAAAAATAAACTGGAGGGAGGGAGGGAGTGGGAAAGAGTGGGGGAGGGGGGCCTCAGGAACATTTGACCTTTGACCCGAAAGATCCCCCAAGCAGTGAAGTTGCGGCCTGGCCTTTGGTTTACTCGGGACGCTGCCTCCCATTTTCCTGTCACCTAATCCCTTCCCCGGGGACGGGGAGCGGCCTGCTTATTCCCCCCCCTCCCGGAGTCCCCGGCTTCTTGATCCTCTCTCACCCTCTTCGGTGCTCTCCATCTTGTCGTCGGCGGCTCCTCCGCCTCTTCGCCGAAAGAGAGGGGGGGCAGGGCAGTGCCGGCCCCCGGGCTCGCACTCAGGCCCCCGGGCTCTCGCTCGCTCGGTGACTCACTGCAGCGGCTCGGGTGGCTCCTGTCGGCTCGCGATTGCGGCCGCTCCCGCGCTCGAGCCCGCGGCTGCGGTCAGTAGTCGAGGGAGGGAGCGACAAACACCGAAGAGCCAACGGCAGCGCGACAACGACGCACATCACCATTTACGGCTCGCTCGCGCTCTCTTTTTTTTGCGGGTGAGCGGCTCACAGCGCCCTCCAGAGGCGCCAGGATGCGCGCACCTGCAGGCTGAGGGTGGGTGGGTGACCGGCCCCCCCTGGATAGTTGCTGCAAGATCTCACACACATCCGTGCACTGGGGTGTGCTGATACACTCTGTGCCTTAACTTTTAACACGCAGTGAGATGAAATCTCTTATCAGAGATGAATAAATCTCCTGGATATCTGAAATAAAAACACACGGAAAAAAAAGCAGTAACATAGAAGAAGATAGGAGCAGGAGTAGGCCATTCGGCCCCTCGAGCCTGTACTGAGGGAGTGCTGCACTGTCGGAGGTGCCGTCTTTCAGGTGAGACGTTAAATTGACGTCCACGGTGGATATAAAAGATCTCATGGCACTATTTTGAAGAAGAGCTGGGGAGTTCTCCCCGATGTCCTGGCCAATATTTATCCCTCGACTAATATCACTAAAAACAGTTTATCTGGTCATTATCTCATTGCTGTATTTGGAACCTTGCAAATTGGCTGCCGCGTTTCCTACATTATAACAGTGACTACACTTCAAAAGTAATTTGTTGGCTGCGAAGTACTTTGGGAAGTCCTGAGGTCATGAATGGAGCTATATAAATGCAAGTCTTTATTTTTTTCTTTAAAATGCTAGCAATTCAGAGCCAGGTCATCAGCAGCTGGAAAAACAAGGTTAACGTTAAGCGTGCAGACTCCTCATCAGAACTATTCTGACACAGGGTTTATGCTTGAAGCGTTCACCTATCTTTTCTTATCAGACATTGATGGACCTTCTGTGCATTCCACTATTTTCTGTTTCTATTTCATGGTATCAATTAGATCTGATAAGTGTTACTCATTAGGAGTAATATTCACTCAGGTCAGTTTACAAATAGGATCAATTTTGGAATACATCTGATCTGATCTCACTGACACATTGGGGGGAATTTTAACCCCAAAAAATGGGTGGGTTGGGGTCGGATGGGAGGTTAAAGAGTTAAAAAACTGAATTGCAACCCCAACCCGTCCACTTCCGGTTTTAATGGAGTAATGCTAAGGTTGGGGATGGCATTAAACGGGAAATTAGAGATGCGTGCAATAAGGGCACAGCAGTTATCATGGGTGACTTTAATCTACATATAGATTGGGCTAACCAAATTAGTAACAATACTGTGGAAGAGGAATTCCTAGAGTGTATACGGGATGGTTTCCTGGACCAATATGTCGAGGAACCAACGAGAGATCAAGCCATCTTAGACTGGGTATTATGTAATGAGAAAGGATTAATTAGCAATCTTGTTGTGCGAGGCCCCTTGGGGAGGTGCGATCATAATATGATAGAATTCTTCATTAAGATGGAGAGTGAAGTAGTAGTTGACTCAGAGACTAGGGTACTGAATTTAAATAAAGGAAACTACGATGGTATGAGGCGCGAGTTGGATAGGATGGATTGGGGAATGTTACTTAAAGGGTTGACGGTGGATAGGCAATGGCAAACATTTAAAGATCGCATGGATGAACTACAGAATTTGTTCATCCCTGTTTGGCATAAAAATAAAACAAAAAAGGTGACTCAACCGTGGCTAACAAGGGAAATTAGGGATAGCATAAGATCCAAGGAGAGGACATATAAATTGGCCAGAAAAAGCAGCAAACCTGAGGATTGGGAGCAGTTTAGGATTCAGCAAAGGAGGACAAAGGGATTAATTAAGAGGGGGGAAATAGAGTATGAGAGTAAGCTTGCAGGGAACATAAAAACTGACTGTAAAAGCTTCTATAGATATGTGAAGAGAAAAAGATTGGTGAAGTCAAGCGTAGGTCCCTTGCCGTCAGAATCAGGGGAATTTATAATGGGGAACAAAGAAATGGCAGACCAATTAAATACATACTTTGGTTCTGTCTTCACAAAGGAGGACACAAATAACCTCCCAGAGATGTCGGGGAACATAGGGTCTAATGAGAGGGAGGAACTGAATGAAATCAGTATTTGTAGGGAAATGGTGTTAGGGAAATTGACGGGATTGAAGGCTGATAAATCCCCAGGGCCTGATAATCTACATCCTAGGGTACTTAAGGAAGTGGCCCTAGAAATAGTAGATGCATTGCTGGTCATCTTCCAAAATTCTATAGACTCTGGAACAGTTCCCATGGATTGGAGGGTAGCTAATGTAACCCCACTATTTAAAAAAGGTGGGAGAGAGAAAACGGGGAATTATAGACCGGTAAGCCTGACATCGGTAGTGGGGAAAATGCTAGAGTCCATTATAAAAGATGTAATAGCAGAGCACTTGGAAAACAGTGACAGGATCGGACAAAGTCAACATGGATTTACAAAAGGTAAATCATGCTTGACTAATCTACTGGAATTTTTTGAGGATGTAACTGGTAGAATAGATAAGGGAGAACCAGTGGATGTGATGTATTTGGACTTTCAGAAGGCTTTCGATAAGGTCCCGGATAAGAGATTAACGTGCAAAGTTAAAGCACATGGGATTGGGGGTAAGGTACTGACTTGGATAGAAAACTGGTTGGCAGTCAGGAAGCAAAGAGTTGGAATAAACGGGTCTTTTTCCAAGTGGCAGGCAGTGACTAGTGGGGTACCACAGGGATCGGTGCTAGGACCCCAGTTATTCACAATATATATTAATGATCTAGACGAGGGAACTAGATGTAATATCTCCAAGTTTGCAGATGACACAAAGCTGGGTGGGCGTGTGTGCTGTGAGGAGGATGCAGAGACACTCCAGTATGATTTGGACAGGTTGGGTGATTGGGCAGATGCATGGCAGATGCAGTATAATGTGGATAAATGCGAGGTTATCCACTTTGGTGGCAAAAACAGGAAGGCAGATTATTATCTGAACGGCAATAGATTGGGAGAAGGGGAAGTGCAACGAGACCTGGGTGTCCTTGTGCACCAGTTGCTGAAGGTAAGCATGCAGGTGCAGCAGGCGGTTAAGAAGGCAAATGGTATGTTGGCCTTCATAGCGAGAGGATTCGAGTACAGGAGCAAGGATGTCTTGCTGCAGTTGTACAGGGCCTTGGTGAGACCACACCTTGAGTATTGTGTGCAGTTTTGGTTGCCTTATCTGAGGAAGGATGTTCTTGCCATGGAGGGAGTGCAGTGAAGATTCACCAGACTGATACCTGGGATGGCAGGGATGACGTATGAAGAGAGATTGGGTCGATTAGGCTTATATTCGCTAGAGTTTAGAAGAATGAGAGGGGATCTCATTGAAACTTATAAAATTCTAACAGGACTAGACAGACTAGATGCAGGAAGGCTGTTCCCAATGGCGGGGGAGTCCAGAACCAGGGGTCACAGTCTAAGGATAAGGGGTAAGCCATTTAGGACTGAGATGAGGAGGAATTTCTTCACCCAGAGAGTGGTGAACCTGTGGAATTCTCTACCACAGAAGGCAGTTGAGGCCAATTCATTAAATATATTCAAGAAAGAGTTAGATATATTTCTTAAGGCTAAGGGGATCAAGGGATATGGGGAGAAAGCAGGGACAGGGTACTGAATTTGGATGATCAGCCATGATCGCATTGAATGGCGGCGCAGGCTCGAGGGGCCGAATGGCCTACTCCTGCTCCTATCTTCTATGTTTCTATGAGGCGGATGGGGGCGGGCAGCCAACCCGCACCCAGAAGGTGTTTCACCTATTTAAATATTATAATGAGGCTGGAGTGCCTCATGGTGATCCACCATTTTAAATTTAACTGAGGGCGGGCAGGTTTCCCTGACCTCGGGGAACCCGCCAGCTAAAGGGAGGCAAGGACTGCTGGATCCAGGATGTAAGTGCCTTTCCGCAATCGGACAACCCCCGACCCTTCCGATCTCCCCTTGACCTCCCCCCACGAGGCCTCCGATCACCCCTTCAACCCCCGATCCCCTCTCCGACCTTTGATCCTCGGCCCCCCTCCCGCAGCCTCCGATCCTCCCACCGGCCCCGATCATCTTCCCGTTCTCCCCCGCTCCTGCCCTGATCCTCCTCCGGCCGCCGGACAGCCCCCCCCCCCCCCCGATACTCCAGCCCTGATCCTCCTCCAGCCCCCGATCCTCCTCCGACCCTTAATATATGTGGGTAGAACAAATGAAGGACAGAGACAGGATGAGTTGCTAGTCCATATGCTTGCTTTATTAGGCCAGAGCGAACTGAGCATTCTCATACTAAGCCATGTGACAAACCATGTGATAATACACTACACTGCTTGCCCCTTAAAAAAAATGTATTTATTCCCCTCTCAAATACAACAAAACTATGGTCCCACATTTCCCAGCATTACATGTACCACATAACAAAAACTCCTGGCTTTTTTTCTTTTAAATGAACTACAAATCCTACAAATGAACTACAAATCCAGTTTAATAACAGGTTTGTGGAACCTTCCTGATCTCCTTACAGAAGGTTTTGTTGTTGAACCAATTTTCGGGCTGTTTTGTTTTGGTTCCGAACTCAAAGATGATCCTGTTTCTATCTCACACTTGTTTGAACCTGGTACTTCAGTCACTGAAGCCTCAACTGAGTCAAACTGAGTATGTGTTCATGATCAAGTGGTTTAAGATCAGATAGCAAAATACTGTGGATGCTGGAAATCTGAAATAACAGAAAATGCTGGAAGGGTTCGACCCGAAACGTTAACTCTGTTTCTCTCTCCTCGATGCTGCCTGATCTGCTGAGTGTTTCCAGCATTTTCTGTTGGTTCAAGATCATGTCTTGGTTCATCTCTAGCAGAGATCATTTGATTTAGATAAACACTTCGGATTTTGTCACGAATTTCAACCATGTATCTCTTGGTTCCACCAACCTCTACTATGGTTCCTACATCCCACTTGTGTGAACTCAACTTGCCAGGGGGACTGAGAACACGAACACACGCATTTTGTTTGAAACTGTGTTCTTTCTGATTGGTGTCATAATAACGTTTCTGACTCAACTGTTTCTGTTCAACCCTTGAGGCCAAATTCAGTTGAACAAACTCAATAATGTTCTCAATCTCCTCTTCATCAAGAGTACTGCTGGGGTATATCCAGTTGTAGTGTGCGGAGTAGTTCATGCTGAGTCCCGAACAACCCTGCAACACTTGCTTTTTGAGAGCTTCTTTCACTATTCTGACTGACCTTTCGTCTGCTCTGTTTGAAGCTGGATGATATGGTGTGTTTGATACTGTTCCATTTCATGAACTCTTGGAATAGAGCAGTACCGAACTGAGGGCCATTGTCAGAAACAAGCTCTTCAGGTAAGCCATGACATGCAAAGATAGACCTCAACTCATCTATGGTACATTCAGTTGTAGTATTTGAACCCATGTGTTTCACTTCAATCCACTTTGAGTGACTTTCTACAAGTACCAGGAAATAATCATTTGCTTTCTCACAGAAGTCTACATGCACTCTGAAAAGATCTACTTGGCCATGACCAGGGTTGTGGTGGGGTTTTCGGTGGTTTGTTTCTGCAATATTGGCAAACGCTGCATTTGCTGACAAATGATTCAAGATCACTGTCCAATCCAGGCCAGTAAACAAAGCTTCTTGCAATTGATTTCATACTGACGATCCCTGGATGTTCAGTATGAAGTTCGGCCAGAATTCTATCTTTCAAAGAAGTAGGTCTCACCACTCTGTTTCCCCACTTGATACAACCTTGCTCATAAGACAATTCAGTACGACGGTTATGGAAGGGTTTCAATTCTGTGTCCATACACTGATCAGTCCATCCATTCAAGGTGTTTTCATACACTCTTTTCAGTACTGAGTCCTTTTGAGTCTCATCTGCAATCTCAGTTGCATTCACGGGAAAGTCTTTGTCAACTGCACCTAGTGTGAAAATCGCACCTTCACTCCCAACACGTGACTTCATGTGGCAACCTGGACAAGGCATCTGCGATTGCATTCTGCATTGAAGTACGATATTCAATCGTGTAGTGATATTATGACAACAACACTGCCCAACGTTGCATTCTTGATGCAGCCATTGCAGGGATGGCAGATTTGGGCCCCAATATTGCTAGGAGCGGTTTGTGATCAGTTATCAGGGTAAACTTTCTGCCGATCAGGAACTGTTGGAATTTCTTGATTCCAAACACTATGGCGAGTACTTCATTTTCAACTTGCACGTAGTTTCTTTCGCTCTTTGTGAGGGTTCGTGATGCAAACGGCATTGGCTTCTCTTGGCCGTCATCCATTACGTGGCTTATGACAGCTCCCACACCATAGCTGGAAGTATCACATGCCAACTTAAGCTCACGCTCTGTGCCGTAGTGCACAAGTAGAACATTGCTAGAGAGACTTAGAATCATAGAATAGTTACAGCACAGAAGGAGGTCATTCGGCCCGTTGAGCCCGTGCCAGCTCTCTGCAAGATCACTTCAGCTAGTCCCACTCCACTGCCCTTTCCCCTTAGCCCTGCAAATTTTTTTCCTTCAGGTATTTATCCAATTCCCCTTTGAAAGCCACGATTGAATCTGCCTCTACCACCCTTTCAGGCAGTGCATTCCAGATCATAACAACTCGTTGGGTAAAAAAAGTCTCCTCATCTCGCCTCTGGTTCTTTTCCCAATTACCTTAAATCTGTGTCCTCTGGTTACTGACCCTTCTGCCACTGGAAACAGTTTCGCCTTATTTACTCTATCAATATCCTTCATGACTTTGCACATCTTTATTAAATCTCTCCTTAACCTTCTCTGCTCTAAGGTGAACAACACCAGCTTCTCCAGTCTATCCACGTAACTGAAGTCCCTCATCCCTGGAACCATTCTGGTAAATCTTTTCTGCACCCTCTCTAAGGCCTTCACATCCTTCCTAAAGTGTGGTGCCCAGAATTGGACACAATACTACAGTTGAGGCCGAACCAGTTTTATAACGATTCATCATAACTTCCTTGCTTTTGTACTCTATGCCTCAATCTTCAAGCCCAGGATCCCGTATGCTTTTTTAACTGCTTTCTCAAACTGCCCTGCCACCTTCAATGATTTGTGCACATATACCCCCAGGTCTCTCTGTTCATGCACCCCCTTTAGGATTGTACCCTTTAGTTTATGTTGCCTCTCCCCATTCATCCTACCAAAATGTATCACTTCGCATTAAATTTCATCTGCCACGTGTCCGTCCACTCCACCAGCCTGTCTATGTCCTCTTGAAGTCTATCGCTATCCTCCTCACTGTTCACTATACTTCCAAGTTTCGTGTCATCTGCAAATTTTAAGATTGTGCCCTGTACACCAAGTCCAAGTCATTTAACATGTATGTCAAGAAAAGCAGTGGTCCTAGTACCGACCCCTGGGGAACACCACTGTGTACCTTCCTCCAGTCCGATAAACAACCGTTCACCACTACTCTCTGTTTCCTGTCACTTAGCCAATTTCGCATCCATGCTGCCACTGTCCCTTTTATTCCATGGGCTTCAACTTTGCTGGCAAGCCTATTATGTGGCACTTTATCAAACGCCTTTTGGAAGTCCATATACACCTCATCAACCGCATTGCTCTCATCAACCCTCTCTGTTACCTCATCAAAAAACTCAATCAAGTTAGTTAAACATGATTTGCCTTTAACAAATCCGTGCTGGTTTTCCTTAATTAATCCACACTTGTCCAAGTGACTGTTAATTTTGTCCTGGCTTATCGTTTCTAAAAGCTTCCCAACTACCGAGGTTAAACTGACTGTCTTGTAGTTGCTGGGTTTATCCTTACACCCTTTTTTGAACAAGGGTGCAACATTTGCAATTTTCCAATCCTTGAGCACCACCACCGTATCTAAGGAGGATTGGAAGATTATGGCCAGTACCTCCACTATTTCCACCTTTACTTCCCTCAGCATCCTAGGATGTATCTCATCTGGTCCTGGTGACTTATCTACTTTAAGTACAGCCAGCCTTTCTAGTACCCTCTTTATCAATTTTTATCCCATCGAGTATCTCAACTACATCAACAACAACAATTAAAACATCTCAAGGCGCTTCACAGGAGTATTATAAGACAAAAAAAATTGACACTGAGCCACATAAGGAGAAATTAGGGCAGGTGGCCAAAAGCTTGGTCAAAGAGGTAGGTTTTAAGGAGCATCTTAAAGGAGGAAAGAGAGGTAGAGAGGCGGAGAGGTTTAGGCAGGGAATTCCAGAGCTTAGGGCCTAGGTAACAGAAGGCATGGCTGCCAATGGTTGAGTGATTATAATCAGGGATGCACAAGAGGGCAGAATTAGAGGAGCGCAGATATCTTGGGGAGTTGTGGGGCTGGAGGATATTACAGAGATAGGGAGGGGAGAGGCCATGAAGGGATTTGAAAACAAGGATGAGAATTTTGAAATCGAGGCGTTGCTTAACTGGGAGCCAATGTAGGTCCTCTTTCACTATGACTTTGGCAGCATCTTCTTTCTTGGTAAAGAGAAATGCAAAGTACTCATTTAGGACCTCCGCCATGCCCTCTGCCTTCATTTGTAGGTCTCCTTTTTGGTCCCACCCCTTCTCTTACTACCCGTTTACTATTTGTATGCCTATAGAAGACTTTTGGATTCCCTTTTATGTTAGCTGCCAATCTATTCTCATGCTCTCTCTTTGCTCCTCTTATTTCCTTTTTCACTTCCCCTCTGAACTGTCTATATTCAGCCTGGTTCTCACTTGTATTCTCAACCTGACATCTGTCATACGCCCCCTTTTTCTGCTTCATCTTACTCTCTATCTCTTTCGTCATCCAGGGAGCTCTGGCTTTGGTTGCCCTACCTTTTCCCTGCGTGGGAATGTACCCGAACCATCTCCTCTTTAAAGGCAGCCCATTATTCGATTACATTTTTGTCTGCCAATCTTTGATTCCTATTTACCCAGGCCAGATCCATTCTCAACCCACTGAAATGGCTTACCTCCTCGCTGCCTGTTGTAATCAGCACATCATCTGGATTGCATAAGCAATTTGGAACTCCTTTGCTAAATCTTATCCATCATAGCCTGGAAAATTTTGGGGGAGGACTTTACACCATACGGCAACTTGGTGTATGAGTACAGTCCCTTGTGTGTGTTGATGGTGAGATACTGTTGACTCTCTTTGTCAACATTCAGCTGAGCGTAAGTGTGCGACAGGTCAAGCTTGGAGAAAACCTTTGACCCAGAGAGTACTGCATACAAATCTTGCAATGTAGGTAACGGGTACTGCTCATCGTCATCGTTGATGTAGCTCGCTACAATAATAGGCAGCTTTACTGACTGGCCATTGTGTTGAACTGTACATTCCATTTGTCCACATGTCTCTAGGATTTCTCCGGAGTAGGTTTTTAACTCTACTGTACTCTTTGTAAGTGGTATTTGATTAAACTTATTCTCATATGTGTCTTTACTCATGATAGAGCAGTCCGCCGCCATGTCGATACACATCAATATATTGCTCGTTGATCAAAATTTTTGTACGAAAGTCTTTCTCACGACTGCTAGCGTTGCCGCTAGTGGCATAGATACTGTAGATGCCTAGTTCTTCAACATCAGGTGTGTTCACTTCAATATTGTGAATTCCTCCCTTTTGTTGTCACTGCTTTGCATTGCTACTAGAATGGTTCTTACTTCCTGCTTTAGATCTAGCTCTGCAAGCTGTTGAAATATGGCCTTGCTTCTGGCAGTGAAAACACTTCTCATTTCTGTACCGGCAGGACTGTGGTGAGTGATTTCCTTTGCAGCGATAACAATTCACTGAACTGCTCTCACTAACTTGCTTTTGACTTGATCTCACAGCTTTAGGTTTGGCGGTAGCTTTGTGACTGTAGACCTCAGCTGCACTAGTCACTTGAGTTGGACGGAGTTCCCTTGCATTCTTAGATGCCATCTCCATAAATAGGACAATTTTGTATGCTATGTCAAACGTTAGGTTTGGAGTTTTCAGTAACTTGGACTGTGTGCGCTCATCCACCAGTCCACACACAAAATGATCTCGCAACGCACGATCCAAAAATCTGCCGAAGTTACAACACAAAGACAGGCTCTTCTCCGCTCCACTCCCACTCTGACCTCACCGTCCTCGGCCTCTTGCATTGTTCCACGGAAGCTCAGCGTAAGCTCGAGGAACAGCACCTCATCTTTCGTTTAGGCACCCTACAGCCCTCTAGACTCAACATCGAGTTCAACAATTTCAGATCATAACCTTGGCCCCTATCACATTTATATTATTTTATTTTATTTTTTCATCCACCCTTTTGTTTGGCTTTTTTTTTCCCTCCCAGAAGCTGGCAGCTGTCCTTCATTCTGCCAGCGCATCTCACACTTCATCTAGCCTCAACCTGTCACATTAACACCTCCTCTTGCCTTGATTATCTCAATGTCTCTTAATCTCTCCTGCTTTCTATCCCACCACTGACCTTCCCTTTTGTTCTTTCATCCCCTCCCCCTTTTCCCAGCATTATACTTGCTTTAAATCTATTTCATTTCCTGCTTTTTTCCAGTTCTGACGAAAGGTCTTCGACCTGAAACGTTAACTCTGTTTCTCTCTCCACGGATGCTGCCTGGCCTGCTGAGTTTTTCCAGCGTTTTCTGTTGTTATTTCTTAAGAGCTACATTGTACTCACTGATTGTTTCAATTTGTTTTTGGTTACTGGTACCAAACTTATAGCTCTCTGCTATTTCTAATGGCTTTGGGTCGTAATGGTCCTCGAGTTTCTCGACAATGTCTTCAAATGACGCATCCTTCACTTTCTCTGGTGCGAGTAGGTTTGCCAATGTTCTGTAGACATCTGGCCCGCTCTGTTAGAAAAATTGCTTTTTTCCGTTCACGAATTACTTTATTTTGAGCTTGAACATTCTCATCTGCACCTTCAGTCTCAATAATGTTATTGGCCCTAACAAAAATCTCCATCCACTCAATGTAAGAACTGAATGGTTCGCGAGCTCGGTCATACATGCCGAGGCTTCCAATGAATCCCGTAGGTGCGGCCATGATTGTCCCGATCCCGTTGAACAGTGACTCAGCACGCTACCTGTGTACCTGTGAGAATCAACGCCGCTGTTGCTGTGTATACATACACACAAAGGCGAAGCACAGACAATTCTGCATCAGCATTAACAGTAAAACATCACAAAGAAATTCGGTTTAGGTGTCACAAATTCACCTTAAACTTTTCCACTCGAAGGTTGAACACTGTGTCCTTCCATGATCCCTAAAAATGGCTTTGGGATCCCATCCTTGTCGCCAAAATGTAATATATGTGGGTAGAACAAATGAAGGACAGAGACAGGATGAGTTGCTAGTCCATGTACTTGCTTTATTAGGCCAGAGCGAACTGAGCATGCTCATACTAAGCCATGTGACAAACCAAGTGATAATACATTACAGACCCCGATCCTCCTCTGGCCCCCAAACCCCTGCCCCCCCCCCCCCCCCCCCATGATCCCTCCCTCCCTTCTCTCTGCGGCCTAGTGCCGCAGGCCTACCCGCCCAAAAGCCAGCCAGCAATCTTCCCTTTAAGCTGCGTGGCCACGCAGCGCTCCAGGGGTCCCATGCAACCGGTGAGCCAGCTTTTGAATTGCAAAAACCGCGCATGCGTGGAGTTTTGGATGGGCCGCGCAGCCCAAAAAATAATTACAGGGAACATTGCCAGCCAGCCTCTCCAGCTGGCTGGCTGCAGGCGGGAAACAGCTTTGAAATGTTAATCAGTTCCTGCCGTTAAATATGGCAGAACCTGCGGGAAACCTGTTTTCCTGGGTTTCCCGACCGCCTTCTAGCCCCCCCCCCCCCTGCTCCCTACCCGCCTCCAGATTAAAATTCTGGCCATTAGCTTGGCCACAGGGCATGAAGTACAGATTGTCCAGACTAATAGAAGAAAGTTATACAGTGTTAATATATTTGGTTTTGGTTTGGTATCTCACTCGAGAGTGAAAATAAACACAGCTCTATTATTAGTTAATGGGTTTCTGATCAGTCTTGCTTGTAGATCTTAATACTTCTCCAATGTCAGCAGCCATTTACACAGAAGCTCCAGCACAGAATCAGGCCATTCGGCCTAACTGGTCTATGCTGGTGTTTATACTCCATAAGTGCCTCCTCCCATTCTAATTACCTCTTCCCACCCTGCCCCCAGATCCCCCTATTCCCTTTTCCCTCGTGTATGCATTAAGCCTCGCTCTTAAATGCATCAATGTTGTCTGCTTCAACCACTATATGTGGCAGCAAGTTTCACATTCTTACCACTCTCTGTGTAAATAAATTCCTCCTAAACTCTTTATCTGATCTGTTAGAGGCTATCTTATATTTACGCTCCCTTGTTCTGGACTCACCCACAAGTGGAAACAGTTTTTCCACATCCACCCTATCGAACCTTCCTTCTTTTAAAGACCCCTACCAGAGAAAAGAGCCCCAGCCTGTTCAATCATTCCTGACAGATGCATCTTCTCAATTCTGGTAACAGCTCTATCATTACTGTTCAAAACCAATGATTTTATAACAAGAAATTATTTCTGGTTGTTTTTTACTCAGTGACATTACATCTACCTACGGGGGGTGGAGGGGTAAAGAAAATCTCAGAAAGTGGAACTGAACTAATTCCTTGTCGGGATTGACGAGATATCTGTATCACCGCTTGCTCCTTTATAATTAAGTTCAATAAATCTGTAATTGCACTGTTTCTGCAACCACAGGAACATTAACCTCTGTATTAATTCAGGATATACCCTGTTTGTATAAATATTGTGCTTTATTGCTCTTTGTTCTGTTATACTGCCCAACATTTTAAAATGCAGAACTATTTTTTTTTAAATGGAGTCCACCAAACTGACCATCACCAAAACCCCTTTTTATGGGATCATACCTTCATAGTGAATTTGTACGTCACAAATCAGAAGAATGTGACTGCTTCTTAGCCTATCAGATTCAAATTATAGACGATGGGCACAATAAATATACTACCTATTAGTCATGTCACATTTGCTGAGATTGTGTCAAAGTCGTAAGAAGGATCTTGCTTCGGCTATGTTCACAGTCTGCAACATAACAGTCGGAAGGGTGGAGGTTGTATTTTACTTCCATAGATTTTGGGTATGTAATAATGTATCAGTTTGAGTGTGAGAATTTCTCTTAACATCAGTAAGCACTCTGTTTTGAACAGTCCAATGGGATGGCAATGGGTTTTGAACGGAACTGCTACAAAAGTCTCCCTAAAACGAAGGCACCACAAATGATAAAAAGACAGCCCATCCAAATTAAAACGCGACTGCTAGTAAATTTAGATGATAATTTGCATCCACGAAGCAATCAATCTTCCGCAATGCTCACCAATCGCGGAAGCTTCAAGGGAACCTCTGGATATTGCATGGTCAACTCCATGATCATCAAAGCGTGAACAAAAGATGGAACCATGGGCAAGCAGTCGGGAAAACTCCAAGATCGGGAAGTTGGGAATGTTTCAACTTTAGTATGAGAATCTGTGGATGCTCCCTTTTCAATTAAGCACAACCAGTGAGACCAAAGTGGAGAAGTAGGCTGGTTTGGAAGATGGAGTTTGTAAGTGGATGCTGAGCTGCTGAATGATACCAGAACATAAAGTGTTTTCAACCAGTTCTTATTCCTTTATCATTTGATGCTGGATTATTGGAAGCCGTAACAACATAAGTTTCCAAACTGGGGTCCCTGGGGTCTGCAAGCGGATAGTAGGAGATCATCAGATGTCTCTTTGTCTAGCGCTCGACATACTATATACTGTGAGTGTAGTGTCTCAAGAACTCTGTATTTTACAGGTTCTCAGTGTTAATCTACTGGCACATTATTTTGGTTGCTGTATATACTAAAAATGTTTTCTGGAATGATAGAACACTTTTCCTTCACATAGTTGACACACTCTTTCGGAAGTTAGGAAGGGGAGGGGCAGGAATGCATCAGGGTGTCACGAAAGTTTGTCAGTATTTGTAGGGGGTCCTCCATACAGAAAAGTTTGAAAATCACTGCTTAAGATCAATATAAAAATAAGAACAAATGGTGTTAGAACAGCTGAACAGGAAATCGGAAATGAAAAACAACAGTAAGTAACTGAAAAGAAAAGAAATCCTTGTGGATTAAAGTAGAACAGATATTAAAATTAATAAATTGCAGCCTTCAGCCAGACCTTTTCCTGTATGTTCAAAAAATAGAACAACGCAGATGCTGGAAATCTGAACAAAAACAGAAAACGCTGCAAACACTCTGCACGTCAGGCAGCATCTGTGGAGAAAGGAAAAAATTCACGTTTTAGGTATAACCCTTCATTAGGACTGGAAGAGATTGCAGATGAACAGCTTATAAACAGGGGAAAACAAAAGATCACATGCACAAGGAAAGAAAAAGAATGAGCTGTAAAGCGATTAGGTGGAGAACAGGAGATGGTTAGGTGGCAGAAGTGCTAATAGCGCAAGACAAAAAGAAGGCACAATGAGAGAAATTAGAGAAATAAAATACATATACGAGATGCAGAGAGTGTGTGAATAGTTAAATCAGGGTAGCTAATTGAAGAAGGAAGTACCAAAAATTTCAAAATTTGCAGATGACACAAAACTTGGAAGTATAGTGAACAGCGAGGAGGATAGTGATAGACTCCAAGAGGACATAGACAGGCTGGTGGAATGGACAGACACGCAGCAGATGAAATTTAACGCAGAAAAGTGCAAAGTGATACATTTTGGTAGGAAGGACGAGGAGAGGCAATATAAACTAAAGGGTACAATTCTAATGGGGGTGCATGAACAGAGAGACCTGGGGGTATATATGTGCACAAATAGTTGAAGGTGGCAGGGCAGGTTGAGAAAGCGGTCAAAAAAACACACAGGATCCTGGGCTTCATAAATAGAGAGGTCGCACAACACCAGGTTATAGTCCAACAGTTTTATTTGAAATCACAAGCTTTCAGAGCTATCGATTGCTCCTTCCTCAGGTGAAGTAAATTAGATACAGAATCGCCAAAGCATATATAGATAGAAAACAAAGCATGTGTACCTTACAATTGCAGACCACTAAATTAAATCATCCTGACTATCTGCCGAGGTGTGATAAAGTTAATTAAGTCAGCCAGGAAGGTACCACATCAAAGACATAGCAAGATACAACTGAGACAATGAGGTGTAGTCGCAGGGGTTCTAACGTGTCAAAAGCTGCCGTCTGTATGTAAAACGAAAAGCTTTAAAATTTTTACTTTTTTACTGGGAAAATTTTTACTTTTTTACTGGGAATCACATCTGTGAACAAGCTAACGACGACTCGAGTCCGGATCACGTCATGTATCGTGACATAAACCCAAGATCCCGATTGAGACCGTCTTCATGAGTGCGGAACTTGACTATCAGTTTCTGCTCGATGATTTTGCGTTGTCGTGTGTTTCTAAGGTTGCCTTGGAGAACGCTTACCCGCAGATCCGAGGCTGAATGTCCTTGACTGCTGAAGTGTTCCCCGACTGGGAGGTAACAATCCTGCCTGGCGATTGTTGCGCGGTGCTCGTTCATATGTTGTCTCAGTGTCTGCATGGTCTCGCCGATGTACCATGCCGCGGTGCATTCTTTCCTGCAACGTATGAGGTAGACAACGTTGGCCGAGTCACATGAGTATGTACCATGTACCTGGTGGGTAGTGTCCTCACGTGTGATGGTGGTATCTGTGTTGATGATCTGGCATGTCTTGCAGAGTTTGCCATGGCAGGGTTGTGTGGTGTCGTGGTCGCTGTTATCCTGAAAGCTGGGTAATTTGCTGCGAACGATGGTACTTCTGAGGTTAGGCGGCTGTTTGAAGGCAAGTAGTGGAGGCGTGGGGATGGCCTTAGCGAGGTGTTTGTCGTCATCGATGACATGTTGAAGGCTGCGAAGAACATGGCGTAGTTTCTCCGCTCCGGGGAAGTACTGGACGACGTAGGGTACCCTGTTGGTTGTGTCCCGTGTTTGCCTTCTGAGGAGGTCTATGCGATTTTTCGCTGTGGCCCGTCGGAACTGTCGATCGATGAGTCGAGCGTCATATCCCGTTCTTACGAGGGCGTTTTTCAGCGTCCGTAGGTGTCCATCGCGTTCCTCCTCGTCTGAGCAGATCCTGTGTATTCGCAGGGCTTGTCCATAGGGGATGGCTTCTTTAACATGGTTAGGGTGGAAGCTGGAGAAGTGGAGCATCGTGAGGTTGTCCGTGGGCTTGCGGTAGAGTGAAGTGCTGAGGTGTCCGTCTTTGATGGAGATTCGTGTGTCCAGGAATGAGACCGATTCTGAGGAGTAGTCCATGGTGAGTTTGATGGTGGGATGGAACTTGTTTATGTTATCGTGTAGTCTTTTCAGTGATCCTTCGCCATGGGTCCAAAGGAAGAAAATGTCGTCGATGTATCTGGTGTACAGCGTTGGCTGGAGGTCCTGTGCAGCGAAGAAGTCTTGCTCGAACTTGTGCATGAAGATGTTGGCGTATTGGGGTGCGAATTTGGTCCCCATGGCTGTTCCGTGTGTTTGGGTAAAAAAATGGTTGTCGAAGGTGAAGACATTGTGGTCAAGGATGAAGCGGATGAGTTGTAGGATGGCGTCTGGAGATTGGCTGTTGTTGATGTTGAGTACTGAGGCTGTTGCAGCGATGCCGTCATCGTGGGGGATACTGGTGTAGAGTGCCGATACGTCCATCGTGGCAAGGAGTGTTCCTGGTTCAACTGGTCCGTGGGTGCTGAGTTTCTGTAAGAAGTCTGTAGTGTCGCGACAGAAGCTGGGGGTTCCCTGTACGATGGGTTTCAGAATGCCCTCGACGTATCCAGAGAGGTTCTCACACAGGGTTCCATTGCCTGATACGATAGGACGTCCGGGTGTGTTGGCTTTGTGTATCTTTGGGAGGCAGTAGAAGTCTCCCACGCGGGGGGTACGTGGGATGAGAGCGCGTAGGATGTTTTGAAGGTCTGGATCGAAGGTCTTGATCAGTCTATTGAGTTGGCGGGTGTGTTCTTTGGTCGGATCTGCGGGTAGCTGTCTGTAGTGTTCCTGGTTGTCCAGTTGCCGGTATGCTTCTTTACAATAGTCCGTTCTGTTCTGTATGACGATGGCTCCTCCTTTGTCTGCTGGTTTGATGACAATGTTGCGGTTGGTCTTGAGAGCGTGGATGGCGTTGCGTTGTGCTCGGGTGACATTCTGGACTGTCTTGTGAGTGCGGCTGATGAATCTGGCGTTGATGCATCTCCTGACAGCTTGAGCATACATGTCAAGGGGCTGCGGGTAAGCGTTCTCCAAGGCAACCTTAGAAACACACGACAACGCAAAATCATCGAGCAGAAACTGATAGCCAAGTTCCGCACTCATGAAGACGGTCTCAATCGGGATCTTGGGTTTATGTCACGATACATGACGTGATCCGGACTCGAGTCGTCGTTAGCTTGTTCACAGATGTGATTCCCAGTAAAAAAGTAAAAATTTTCCCAGTAAAAAAGTAAAAATTTTAAAGCTTTTCGTTTTACATACAGACGGCAGCTTTTGACACGTTAGAACCCCTGCGACTACACCTCATTGTCTCAGTTGTATCTTGCTATGTCTTTGATGTGGTACCTTCCTGGCTGACTTAATTAACTTTATCACACCTCGGCAGATAGTCAGGATGATTTAATTTAGTGGTCTGCAATTGTAAGGTACACATGCTTTGTTTTCTATCTATATATGCTTTGGCGATTCTGTATCTAATTTACTTCACCTGAGGAAGGAGCAATCGATAGCTCCGAAAGCTTGTGATTTCAAATAAAACTGTTGGACTATAACCTGGTGTTGTGCGACCTCTCAATTTTGTCCACCCCAGTCCAACACCGGCATCTCCGCTTCATAAATAGAGGCATAGAGTACAAAAGCAAAGAAGTTATGATGAACCTGCATAAAACACTGGTTCAGCCTCAACTGGAATATTGTGTCCAATTCTGCACTTTAGGAAGGATGTGAAGGCCTTAGAGAGGGTGCAGAAAAGATTTACAAGAATGGTTCCAGGGATGAGGGACTTCAGTTACGTGGATAGACTGGGGTTGTTCTCCTTAGAGCAGATTGAGAGCAGGTTGAGAGGAGATTTGATAGAGGTATTCAAAATCATGAGGGGTCTAGACAGAGTAGATAGAGAGAAACTGTTCCCATTGGCGGAAGGGTCGAGAACCAGAGGACACAGATTTAAGGTGATTGGCAGAAGAACCAAAGGTGACATGAGGGAAAACATTTTTACGCAACGAGTGGTTAGGATCTGGAATGCACTGCCTGAAAGGGTGGTGGAGGCAGATTCAATCGTGGCTTTCAAAAGGGAATTGGATAAATACCTGAAGGAAAAAAATTTGCAGGGCTACGGGGAAAGGGTGGGGGAGTGGGACGGGCTCGACGGGCCAAATGGCCTCCTTCTGTGCTGTAACCATTCTAAAAAAGTGTGGCAAATGCTCCAGTGGCCCAGGAGTCTGGTGGAAGGTCGACAGCAGGAGTTCAGACCACCTTGCCGACAGTGTACTGATCCAATCAATGGAAAGGAAATCAATAGAAAGGAAAATCGGGCTGGGTGTATAATGGGATTGGGAAGCTAATCCAATTTTGCCACCCCTAAAAATTCTGAAGCAGACGTATCAATGATGGAAGGTGAATTGCTGGCATGATATTTGAGAACACCTACTTCATTTTGCCACTTGTAGTGGTGCCAAAAGATATCTGAGCGCCTTAGGAAAAATCCAATCTAGTAACAAGGTACTCACTAAAAGTTCAAACGGACATGAGGTATGGAATATTTATTTAGGAATACAAAGATCAACTTCAAGGTTTGGGTAATTTGCTGAGCAACACCATATAAGGATTAAGAAAAGAAGTGAGCCTGTGATTTATCCATTTTCATTGTGAGATAAACTAAAAACTAAAGGTCACAGAAAATAAATGAACCAGAATAGGTGAACTCATTAGTATTTCCTACATTATAACAGTGACTGTACTTCAAAATGTACTTCATTGGCTGTAAAGCACTTTGGGACATCTTGAGGTCATGAAAGGCGCTATATAAATGCAAGTCTTTCTCTTTAATTGTTGACAAAAGAAATTATAAATTGTAATTTTGCTTGAACCCCAGAGAACTAAACAGGGAACACTTAAAACTTCCAATTAATGAGGAAATTATGGCACAGTTTGATAATGCAAAATTGGATGGATGCTTGGGTTTTTGGTAATTGACACTAAATGTAGCAGGTTTCAAGTTACATATGTTCAATACATCTTATGGGAGATACAGGTTCTTACAGCCTCCCTGTGACACTGATTGTGATTTGGAAGAATATCACCAAACCATCCTCATGATATATGAGCACACTGATGGTGTTGACACAATGATGGAGGGCATAATGGTATGGGGGGTTTTCAAAGAGGAATATAATATTAGACTTCAAAAAGTACTTTGAGTCACTAGAAGAGCCTTGCCTGAAACTTAACAAAGACAAATGGGTATTTACAGTCACTAAGGTGACATTTGTTGATGATATCATCACCGAGTGAAATTCCCGGAGGAAAAATACTCTTGAAACTACATGTTCAGAAAGACTTATATATGTAAAAAAATTGTTTCTCAATACAACCATGTATAGATATTTATTAGTTTCATTAAGCAAAGAATTTCTGTTTATATTACATGTAAATAAGAGAAAGGGAATAAATAAGTGCAAATATTTACTTGTTTTGAAACGAGATGTAATGATACATCAGATTCAACAGTTTGAGTATAAAATTATGCTTCTGCTTATATCCGTAAGTGTTAAAGTTTCAATGTGATCATGAGAATTTACAGGTGTTCCTTTAATGTTTCAATTAATTTGTTAGAATTAAAAAAGTCTGCAAGATGGAGTTTGTAGGCAGAAGTTGAGCTGCTGAATATAACATTGTTTTCAACGATAATAATTCTGCTTGTTATTCCTCTGGAACTTGTTGGTGGATCATTAGGAAATATAGAGACAATATAAATATAAGTGCATATAAAAATGAAAGAAAACTGCAATTGCTGGAGGTCTGTAACAAAAACAAGATGCGGGAGATCAGTCAACGTCTGTAAATACAGAAGTAGTAATGCCAACTCTCGTGAATTAATCGCGAGGCACGCGATTTTTAATGAAAACTTAACACAACTCACGATCTGGCGATTCAACAGCGAAATCTCGTGTTTCTTTTCCTCGGAGAATGATGCAATGACGGGAGTTGAACAGCATGGCAGTACTCTGATTGGTCAGTGCGTGGCAGCGCCGCTCAGCATTGGCCACGGAGATTGGAACGCTCCCCAGGGGCACGCGCTTTCTTATTGCAAAAGATGGACAGACAGTGTTGCTGGGAAAGATCAGCCTTGTCTGTCGAGCGTGGGTTAGCGCTGTCGCCGCTCACACCAGGCTGCTCATTGTACAAGGTAGAGGTGCTCCGTGGTTGCAATCCACCTCGTTGAACAGTCCGCCACCAGGTTCCACCCTTTGACTGCGCTCATTGGCTACTGTGCAGGCAGCTCTGCTGAGACCTTAAAAGCGATTGGCTGGTTTTGCAATCAATCATACAAACTGACAACCGTGGTCGCTGCTTTTGAGGTAAAGGAAGCGCTGCGGGGTGGAAGCAGTCGATTAGATTCGGGCTTTGCACAAACAAACTAAATTAGAGATGTGACTGAGGGATGTGTGCTTTGGTAAATATAATTTATATTGTGAAAACAATTGGACTTGTTTTCACCCAGTTGAATTCTTATGTGCCAGTTATAGAGGGAAAAATAATCTCTTTTTTTATTCGTTCATAGGATGTGGGCGTCGCTGGCAAGGCCAGCATTTATTGCCCATCCCAAGTTGCCCTTGAGAAGGTGGCGGTGAGCCGCCTTCTTGAACCGCTGCAGTCCGTATGGTGAAGATACTCCTACAGTGCTGTTAGGGAGGGAGTTCCAGGATTTTGACCTAGTGACGATGAGGGAGTGGCGATATACTTCCAAGTCAGGATGGTACGTGACTTGGAGGGGAACTTGGAGATGGTGGTGTTCCCATGCGCCTGCTGCCCTTGTCCTTCTAGGTGGTAGAGGTCGCGGGTTTGGGAGGTGCTGCCGAAGAAGCCTTGGTGAGTTGCTGCAGTGCATCTTGTAGATGGTACACACTGCAGCCACGGTACGCCGGTGATGGAGGGAGTGAATGTTTAAGGTGGTGGATGGGGTGCCAGTCAAGTGGGCTGCTTTGTCCTGGATGGTGTCGAGCTTCTTGAGTGTTGTTGGAGCTGCACTCATCCAGGCAAGTGGAGGGTATTCCATCACACTCCTGACTTGTGCCTTGTAGATGGTGGAAAGACTTTGGAGATTCAGGAGGTGAGACACTCGCCGCAGAATACCCAGTCTCTGACCTGCTCTTGTTGCCACAGTATTTATCTGGCTGGTCCAGATAAGTTTCTGAATAAGATTAAGGTTGCATTGGTTTAGAATTTAAGAGATCTCAAGAATCCCTGGATACAAAAAAAAGTAAAACCCTGAAAACATTTAGCAAAACCAGCCCAAAGCTTGTAAAGTGCAAGTCAAGGCGGCCTCTTAAATACTGTAGATCCTGCCCCTATTTGTCAATCGTCTTGGAACATACATGTGCTGCCCATATCCCTCCCCTAAGGTACAACACCAACATGAATGTGGAAGGATGTCCTCAATAGACTGTGTACAGCTTTGGCAATTTTTGTTTAGAATACAATAATTTGTGCTTACATGATACTGAAAAATCACCCGTCTGAAACTCAAGAGGAGTACCCAAACATAGCAACGTGGTGATAACAGGTAGGATTTTAAAAAAATATTTTGTAAAGCATTTTCAGATGCAATAATATAGTTTTTGTAAAGAGCTGTGACCTGTTAGAGATTAAATAAAGCCACTAATGAGGTTTATAAACAAACTCTCAGTCTATATTGGTTTATGTTTGAAAAAAATAGCAACTCATTATTTCTTACCAAATCAATGATTTTTAAGAATTTGTCTCATGATTTATGAGTCGGTGGGGTTGGCATTACTGCAAAAGGCAAGTAACCCTCAGTCAGAAGGAAAGGGTTAAATATAAGAACGCAAAAAAAAAAGCCAAATTAATATACGTACCTGACCTGCTGAGTGTTTCCAGCACTTTTTGTTTTTGTTTGAAATGTCCATCTTTTTGTAGTTTGCGTTGTGTTTTAGTTTAACAGGTGCAAGAGCCACAGGATGCTGACTCAATAGGGGGGCGGGATAAGACCAGGGGTCTGCACGGACACAAAGTAAAGTAAGACTGAATGCACTTCGCTGCACGAAAAGCGACCGACACTTGTGCTGCGGATGAATGGGCTTTGCAGTGAGGAGCAGGCGAGTCCCATTCAGGAGCTGGGCGCATGACCCGGGCACAATTGATACCCCAGGTTCCATCGGCGCCGGGCCCGGAGCAGCGCGCGCTCCAGGTGCTCTGCTCCTTTCCCTGTCTGATGTTCCCGACAGCCTGGAGGCGCCTTGAACATTGTGACATGAACGACATTCCCCACCCCCGCACACAGAAAATGAGCAAAAGGGCCACGGGCGGGTCATTCAAATTAAAAGCAGCACAGGAAATACTCAAGCTCTCACCAGCAAGCTACACAGTCTGGTTTAGTAGCCTTGCAGCCAAGGAATTGCCGCGGCGCCGTGGCTTAGTTGGTTAAAGCGCCTGTCTAGTAAACAGGAGATCCTGGGTTCGAATCCCAGCGGTGCCTGCAGTTTGGTTTTTATTCCCACCAACCTTGTTTTCACATTTTCCAATTTTATCACTTATGACAAATGTTGACTACATATTGGAAAGAATTTAATCCCAATAATTTTACAGCATTCAAACATTTTACACCAGTAAATCAACATGAAAAGTCTATCTAATAGGTTGCCCCCTAGTGAAGTTTTATTTTGGAAGAATGACAGATCAGAAACATTGCTAGAGGATGAACAGCAATGGTTTTTCTTTCTTTGTCTTATGTCTTGCCAGCATTTCATCTGTCACATTTGAGGAACCTTACTTTAGGCATTACCCTTTTTTTTACAGCAAATTAACTCAAATCTTATATTCATAAAACAACAAGAAATCACAATTTCAGTCCGTGTTAGTTTATTTTTCAGGACATAATTGTTGCAAATTGCAGTATTTAGTCCATATTTTTTTGTTTGTTCTGTCTTTTCCTTATGCTGCCTTTGGAGTTAAAACCTGGCTCACTTAAAGAAAACCAAGTCTGTTAGAAACAATTGATAAGTCTCTATCAGGGAGACATTAATATATAAACGCCTTAAACTGCATCCCTATTTACCAGTTTGTTCTGCTCACTGGTTTCAAAGGAATGGTAACAGCATGTGTCAATTAGATTGTTTCAACAGCTGTTTGGTGGCAGGGTACACTAAACTTGGCAATTTCTTAAGTGTCATCTCCTTGGAGATAGTTTCTGGGAAGCGCAGCCATTATCTATGACATTTTTATGCAGCCAGGTAAGATACATACTTGACTTTTGGCACTTAAAATCATTTTGAAAGTATATCTTGAGGAGTCAGAGATCAGCTTTTCAGTTCTTCTGAAGCCATCAGAGAGAAGGGGCAGAGGGCTATGTGGTAAGTTATGTAGCAAATTCTCATGTGAAGTTTTTGTTAGGGGATGCTGTCAAGTCCAGTTTTACTCTGAGACTTAACATAAGAGTCCCAATTGTGTATTTTATATATTGTGTATGTTTTGTATTTTATTCTAAATCTGCTGTTTGTCTTTGCTACTGCTTTATTATCTATTTATTGCTAATAATTTTTCTGTAGTTTATAGCCTAAGCCACAGTCTGCTAGAGACCTCTACCACTTTCCGAAGTCAAGGAGATCACGTGTGGGTATAGAATCATAGAATCATACAGCACAGAAGGAGGCCATTCAGCCCATCATGCCTGTGCCGGCTCTTTGAAAGAGCTATCCAATTAGTCCCACTCCTCTGCTCTTTCCCCACAGCCCTGCAATATTTTCCCCTTCAAGTATTTGTCCAATTCTCTTTTGAAAGTTATTATTGAATCTGCTTCCACCACCCTTTCAGGCAGTGCATTCCAGATCATAACAACTCGTTGGGAAAAAAATTCTCCTCAAATCGCCTCTGGTTCTTTTGCCAATTACCTTAAATCTGTGTCCTCTGGTTACCGACCCTTCTGCCACTGGAAACAGTTTTGCCTTATTTAACATAGAAACATAGAAACTAGGAGCAGGAGTAGGCCATTCGGCCCGTCGAGATTTACTCTATCAAAATCCTTCATGACTTTGCACATCTCTGTTAAATCTCCCCTTAACCTTCTCTGCTCTAAGGTGAACAACTCCAGTTTCTCTAGTCTCTCCACATAACTGAAGTCCAGCATCCCCGGTACCATTCTAGTTAATCTCCTCTGCACCCTGTCTAAGGCCTTGCCATCCTTCCTAAAGTGTGGTGCCCAGAATTGGACACAATACTCCAGTTGGGGCCTAACCAATGATTTATAAAGGTTTAGCATAACTTCCATGCTTTTGTACTCTATGCATCTTTTTATAAAGCCAAGGAACCCATATGCTTTTTTAACAGCCTTCTCAACTTGTCCTGCCACCTTCAAAGATTTATGTACATACACCCCAGGTCTCTCTGTTACTGCACCCCCTTTAACATTGCACCATTCTTTCTAACAAAATGAATCACTTTACACTTCTCTGTGTTAAATTTCATCTGCCATATGTCTGCCCATTTCACCAGTCTATGTCCTCCTGAAGACTGTTACCATCCTCTTCAATGTTTACTACATTTCCGAGTACGTGTCATCTGCAAACTTGAAATTATGCCCTGTATTACCAGGCCCAGGTCATTAATAGATATCAAAAAGATCAGTGGTCCTGATACCAGCCCCTGGGGGACACCACTGTATACTTCCCTCCTGTCTGAAAAACAACCGTTCACCACTACTTTCTGCTTTCTGGGGGAGAAATTTGGTACCTTAGCGCCTCCAGTTAGCGCCTGGCAGGGGCGCTAATGGGACGCTGAGGCAGTAGCACTGCGGCGAGGCGAATCTAGCGCCGCACACCAAATTTGCCCCCCGTAGCGCCGCCGCTATGAGTTAGCACCAGGGATTTCAACGCCAGGCAGATTGTGACATCAGTGAATGTGCAACGCTCACAGGGCGCCCGATCTGCAAAATTGAGTATCGCCCCCTGCCTTAGCGCCTGGTCCCGACAACGACAGGGAGAGGAGGCGTCAAGCAGGCGGATGCCGGCTCCAGAGGCGCTATTTAAATGGATCATTAGTAATGAGTTGCAGCTGTCAGGTTAGTGGTGTTTCAGTGCTTCCTTGTCAGTTTGAGATATTTCAAGAGTTGAATTCAGTCATTCTAAGGTTGTTTAGTCTCTGGCTTCTAAAAGTTAGTTACATTTATTCTCACAAAATATCAAAGTGCTGCACTTCCTTACATTAATGGGGGTTGTACTGGCAGTCGACCTCGCCCTCCAGGATCTACTGCGGAGGGAGCGCAGGCAGCGAGAAAGATTGGAACATGTGGCCAGAGGGAGGAGAAGGGCCATCAGGGCTCTCAACAAGAGGCCTTACCCACCGAGGGTCTTCCAACAGCACTTCCCCTACCTTCAATTAAGCGAGGAGCAGTGTCTTAGAAGGCTCTGCTTCAGCAAGGACGTGGTCCCAGAACTCTGCCACCTCCTGCAACAGACCTCGAGCCTCAGATCAGGGCGACCACGGCTCTCTCAGTGGCAGTCAAGGTCACCGTCGCCCTCAATTTCTTCACCAGTGGATCCTTCCAGTCTGCAACAGGAGTTATAGGTAACATCTCGCAGTTCGCCATCCATCGCTGCATCCGGGAGGTCACAGAGGCTCTCTACAATAGGAAAAGGGACTATATTTCCTTCCCCATCACCAGAGAGAAGCAGGACAAGTGTGCATGTGGCTTTGCCAGGATAGCGGGATTCCCCATGGTGCAGGGCTCCATTGACTGCACCCACGTCGCTTTGCGGGCACCGCATAACATCCTGAGATCTTCCATAACCGCACAGGCTACCACTCACTTAATGTCCAGTTGGTGTGCGACCACAGACAGCGAATCCTCAGTGTGAATGCCCGCTATCCTGGCAGCAGCCATGATGCCTTTATCGTGTGCCAGCACACTTCCAGCCACCACATCAAGCTCGCGGCTGGCTGGTCGGAGACGAGGGCTATCCGCTCTCTACCTGGCTCATGACTCACCTCCACAACCCCGACACTCCTGCACAGCACTCATATAATGAGAGCCATGCCGCCACCAGGAACATCATTGAGCAGACCATCGGGGTGTTCAAGCAATGGCTCCGCTGCCTTGACCAATTGGGAGGAGCCCTCCAGTACTCGCCGGAGCTGGCGTCCCATTTCATCGTGGTGTGCTGCATGCTCCACAATCTGGCCATCATGAGGGCCCAGCCCTTGCCAGCAGGGATTGTGGGAATACCTCAGGAGGAGAAAGAGGGAGAGGAGGAGGAGGAGAGGGACGAGGAAGACAAGGAGGAGGACGAGGAATAGGAGTGAGGGAGGAGGCAGCCACACAATCGGCCTTTCGGAAGGGTGGTTCGTTACTGCCCCATCAGACTGCGGTTCCAGTAAGTTCAACGCCAGATCCCCGTTGCTCACCACATCCCCATCATTACATCCTGTCGCAGGCCATATCACAGCGAGAGACAGTACAAAATTATCCGAAGTGAATTAATAAATTTATCAATAATCAGTGAACACATCTTTACAACAACAATATTTACTATTCACCCTTGTGCAATCCCTTAGTGCCTCGCGTTACAGTGCCTTTGCCTACTCTAGTGTTCCAACGCAGTGTTGGCCTTGCAGGACACCCTCAACCAGCTCTGGGCCTGGAAGGCCCGGCTGTAGACTGCACCACCTCAGCATGGGCGGCAGCAGTCTGGCCTGGCTGGATGTCAGGCAGCAACAAGGGCAATGGCGGAGTGGCAGCGGTGGGAGCAGGAATGCTATCATCATGAGAGAGGACAGCAGGTTCCGGCTCCACTGACCCACTGCCACTCCCCCGGGGCAGAACCTCAGCATCCCTAGCAATCTGTTGGAGCACAGATTGCTGGCCTGCTGCGACACCGTGAAAGCCCCGGTCGACGGTAGTAGACCCAGCCATGATGCCAGCAGTCAGAGCTTGCGTGGCATCAAGCTGAGACTGCATGAGAGCAGTCTGAGATTGAACGGCACCAAGCATAGACTGCATTACAGCCCTAAGATGTTGCGTGGCTTCCGCCTGTGCTGCAATGGAAGCTGCCAGATCGCCCATCACACACGGCATCAGGTCTGGGTCGCCACTGTCTCTCTGAGAGTCTACCATCCTTTGCAGACTGGAAATGATGGGCTCCATGGTGTGCGCAGAGCTCTGTCCAATGTTGGAGGTGGACTCCTCCAAGCTCCTTATCATTGCCGACAGGCTCTCGGGCACCCTTGCCATTGCATCTTTGATCTCCATGTGCATGCCCATCACCCTTCTTCTAAAGACCTTCCCTTCGAGGTCCTCATCTGAGTCCTGTGCAGCAGAACTCGCATGCGAACTCGCCCTTGGGGAGCTGGCCCCCGAGCTACCCTTTCCCCTGGCCTTGCTGCAGCCCACTCATTCCCGGTGCATCACCCTGTGCAGATCCCGCTACTATACTAGCCTCTAAAGAACGCATAGCGCCAGTATCTGAACTGGTGCCTGCGGGTGAGACATGCAGTGACGTGGTGTGTTCTTCCTCCTCCTCTTCTCCCGCCTCGCTCTCTACGGTGCCTCAGGGACAGGCTACTCTGGTGCTTGCTCATTATCTGAAAGTATAAAGGCACAAGAGACGAGTTAAGGTGAGGGGAGGGGGGCAGGAAGGGAGAAATGCATGCATACAGCATGATTACCTGGAAAGTGCAAAAGGTTTGTGGAGTGAGGGCGAAGTGAGATGTGAGAAGAAGGAGTAGGGATGAACATACCGTTGTTGTCCCCAAGGGGGTTAACGCCGCCGGTGGTCACGGCGCCCACCACCTGGTGCCCACTAATCTCCAGCACTCTATTTTCCAGCGCAGACAGTGGTTGGGTGTCGGCTTGTCCCCACCTGTGCGCTCCTGCTCCCTCCTGTTGTGAGCCACCTTGGCCTGCAAGAGAGAGGAAAGTGTGTGAGTGTGGAGCAATGTGTTTGGGAGATGTGCCTGCCGTAGTTGAATAGGTGTGCAAGGTGTGAGATGTGGGTGTGAGTGTTGGTAGGTAGAGATTGTTGTTGGGTGAGTGCTGGGGATGTGGTACTTTGGCCAGTGTGTGCAGACTGTGGTTCAGACGGTGGTATGTAGCATTTGTTGAGGCATTGACTCACCCTGACAACCCGAGTGAGGTCGTTAAATTTCTTACTGCACTGTGTGTGGGTCCTGGGGACCACAGAGCTGCCTGAGACCTGATGGGCAACCTCCCTCCTGTGGCAATGATGACTTGTGATTAGACTGCACCTGATATTGGTTAGCGCTTTGAGTGTAACGCTTGATTTAGCGCTCCCACCCTTTGTTTGAGCGATGACACTGAATTCTGCATGCAGCGAGATTCATTAGCGCCTGGCACTAAATCTCAAACTTTTCCAAAGTTAGCGCCCATTCCTGGGCTATAATTAATTTCTCCCCCTCTGTCTCTTAGAGTCAATTTCGTATCTATGCTGCCACTGCCCCTTTAATACCATGCGCTTTAATTTTGTGAACAAGTCTATTATGTGGTACTTTATCAAATGCCTTTTGAAAGTCCATATACACAACATCAACCGCACTACCTTCATCAACCCTTTCCGTTACTTCATCAAAGCACTCAATCAAGTTCGTCAAACACGATTTGCCGTTAATAAATCCGTACTGGCTGTCATTTATTAACCCATATTTTTCCAAGTTACAATTAATTTTTGTCTCGGATTATTGTCTCTGAAAGTTTCCCCACCACAGACGTTAGGCTGACTGGCCTGTAGTTGCTACGTTTATCCCTCTTTTTTTAAACAGAGGTGTAACATTTGTACATGATATCCAGTAAGCCGAATACAGTGAGGCAATTCTGTTCAACCCCTGGGTTCAGTACTATGGCCCTATTATCAGGTGTGCAGGAAATGTGTGGGGAGTTTGTCGGGAGCAAAGGCTAGATTACATGCATAATCTTTGGTGCTGAGCATGAGGAAAACATCTGAAATAAAAGTCCAAAAAAAACATAACCCCAATCAAAAACAGTTACTTCATTATTTCTGAGCACATCTCACAAATTTCATTCCAAATCCTTTCAGGGGCCTTTGTACTCTTCTCCCTCATTCACTCACAGTGGGTGATCCAGTGAGAGATCTGCTCATATCAATAAGATATTGGCCCAGAAATTAAACAGTGAGTGTTCCCGCGGGGGTAAGGCTTCCCCGCGATATCTCACTCCGCGCCTACCTTTTTCCTCCGGGCCCACACGAACTTTAGTTTCAAGGCCAGTCCCACATGCAGCTGTGCAGTGTGTGCGTATCCCAGAGGCGCAATTAGTTCGTGCGAGCTCTGGGATCACGTGATTCAGTTAGAGCCAATGGCAGCACACCATCTTTCATTCATAGTTTTCACAGCAAGAGCTGTCAAAGCTATGAATCCTACACACCCCCAAAAGAACAGCTAAACCTCAATTAAATTTAAAAAAAAAGCCACCACATTAATAAAATAAGTATAGTTAAATAAATTAACCACTTTAAACAAAAAATAAAATTTTTGAAAAAATTTAAAATCTTTTTAAAAGTTATAAAAATAAACTTACCTTTCTTTAAAGTCTCTAAAAAAGATAAACCTGTTGAAAAAAATTTAAAATAATACTTAATTAACTACTTACCTTGTTAAAAGAGGGTCTTACGCCTCCTTTCTTCATGTGTAAAATCTTCCATGCTTACTGCGCGTTCAAAGCTGCAAAAATAACTAAGTGCACTGCGTGCGCGCAGCCTGTAGCGTGCACGCGGTTCACTTAGGAACCGCCCCCTTTTGAATTCACGAAGTGCCGGTTTCCCGCGCATGCGCAGTGCATGCAGGAAACCAGCAATTGGAGACCTAAAACGCGAGGGTACACAGTGCGTACTCTCGCGTATTAGGTCTAATTTTCGGGCCATTAAAATACTTATGTAGGCTCACACTGCATTGGAACCTGCAATGTAAGCATTTCCCATGGGAATTCCAATGTTATAATGTCAATACTTACGCGTGTGTAACATGCCAGTAATACCACCAAGTGGCGTTATAATAGGAATTCCAATGTCCCTATTGGTAACAGTTCCTCGTATCACCACTAGATGATGCTATAGAACCTGACCAAACCCCCTGTTACGTCTTCCCCACTGCTCTATCTGGAGTTGGTAAGTAATATTTTATTTTACATTTTCTGAAACTTCAGCGTAGATTTTTGTCTCCACCGCTTGGGCGGTAAACTGGAGGAAAATCGGGCGGGTTCTAATAACAGGTGGCGATTGCTCCGCCAGTTTACTTTTAATATATAAATGCTACCATATTTTTTAAAGGGACAAAGTATTGTCTCAACTGGTCTAAATTTAGGAACATAGTAACAGGAGGAGGCTATTCAGCCCCACAAGCCTGTTCCGCCATTCAATGAGATAATGGCTGATCGGTATCTTCAATCCATCCACCTGCCTTGGCTAGCAAAAATCTAACGATCTCAGATTTAAAATTATTAATTGAGCTAGCATCTACTGCTTTTTGTGGGAGAGAGTTCCACACATCTACCACCCATTGCAGGAAGAAGTGTTTCCTAACTTCACTCCTGAATGGCCTGGCTCTGATTTTAAGGTTACGTCCCCTCGTCCTAGACTCCCCCACCAGCAGAAGACGTTTCTCTCTCTCTCTCTGCCCTATCAATTCCTTTACAAAATCCTAAAAATCTCAATCAAATCAGCTCTTAACCTTTTATATTCCAGGGAATACAAGCCTAGTTTATGTGATCTCTCCTCATAATCTAACCCTTGGAGCCCTGGTAACATTCTGGTGAATCTGCGCTGCACTCCTTCCAAGGCCAATATATCTTTTCTAAGGTGCTGTGCCCAGAACTGTGCACAGTACTCCAGATGTGGTCTAACCAGGGTTTTGTATAGCTGTAGCAAAACTTCCTCCCCTTTATATTCTAGCCCTCTAGTTATAAAGGCTAACATTCCATTAGTCTTTTTGATAATTTTTGTACCTGACTACTACATTTTAGTGATCTGTGTACATGGACCCCAAAATCTCTTTGGACCTCCACTGTTCCTAACTCTTCACCATTTAAAAAATACTCGGATTTATCCTTTTTTGGTCCAAAATGGATGACCTCACACTTACTTGTGTTGAAATCCATCTGCCACAGTGTAGCCCACTCACTTAATCTATTATTTGTAATTTTATGCTCCTGTCTGCGCAGTTTACTACACCACCAATCTTTCTGTCATCGGCAAACTTGGATATATGGCTTACTATTGTTTAATCTAAAACATTAATAAATATAGTGAATAGTTGAAGCCCCAGCACAGATCCTTGTGGGACACCACTAGTCACTTCCTTCCAATTCGAGTACATACTCATTATACCTACTCTCTGTCTTCTACCACCTAACCAATCTCCTCACAAGGTCAATAATTGCCTTCAATTCCATGAGGATTCATTTTAGCTAACAGTCTCTTATGTGGAACCTTATTGAATGCCTTCTGGAAGTCCATTTGAAGTACATCCATAGATATTCCCCTGTCTACTACTTTAGTTACTTCCTCAAAAAATTCAATTAAGTTTGTTAAACATGAACTACCCTTTACAAATCCATGATCACCCTGATCAGCTCAAATTTCTCCAAGTGCTCAGTCACTCTGTCCTTAATTATAGATTCCAATAACTTCCCCACAACAGATGTTAGACTAGCAGGTTTATAATTTCCTGGTTCCTCTCACCTTTCTTAAAAAATGGAGTTACATTTACAATTTTCCAAACTAAAGGGACAATTCCTGAATCGAAAGAGCTTTAGAAGATTATAGCTGAAGCATTTGCTGTTTCCTCACCTACTTCCTCTAAAACCCTGGGGTAGAAACGATCAGGTCCTGGGGATTTGTCAGTCTTTAGTGGCATTGTTTTCTCTAATAGGGGGAAAAATTCAGTTGGTTGCGCCTCCCGTTAGCGCCTTAAGAGGGCGCTAATGGGGCGCAAAGCATCTAGCGCCCAGGCGCGGCGAAGTTTGCGCCGCTTGTGAAATTAACACGGCGGCGGCGCTAAACAGGACCGCCACGATCTCCTGCGCCGGCAGATCGTGACGTCAGTCGAGTGCGCAACGCCCCGGTATCGCCCAGGAACGGATATTGAGTGGTGCCCCCTGCCTTACTGCCTGACGCTAGCAACGACAGGTTGAGGGGAGCGTTCTGCAGTCATGAAGGGAAAGGGGGAGCGCTATTTAAAGGTGACCGCTTCCTGCCTTTTATTGTTGGTGCCATTTTTGAACTACGCATTCTGAGAGAGAGAGAGAGAGACTTCTGGAGAGATTCAACTTTGTGTGAAGGAGTTTTGGGTACTGAGCAGCACTTTGCAGGTTCATTTTGATTTGCCATTCCTTGTATCGATTTAGAAGAGACTGTGGGGGCTGCACTCTGAGCTCTTTGCCTGGTACTCTCCATTGTTCGTTCCAGCAGATTTGATGTGCAGGTCTCTCCAGGCCGAGATTCAAGGCTGCAATGAGCAGGATGTGGATGGAAAGCAAGATTAACCAACCCCTTTAAGAACTGGCCTGCGCCATTGTGTGTGTGTTCCATTGCTGACTGACATTACATGAGCTTCGCCAGCGCTCTGAGGTAGCGCCTCGCTCCTCGGCCTTTGCGCCTTAAGACAGGTGTGAAGCGCCTGATTTAACGCTCCAATCACCTCCAGGGGTGATAGAAGCCAAGTTTGCAGTCGGTGGCGATAATAAGCGGCAGGCGCTAATCTTTGCGCCCGGCTGATAATTGCGCCCCAAATGGGGCGATACTGAATTTCTCCCCCATACTGTTTACTTGCTTATGTTAACTTTAGTGAGTTCCAGTCCTTGATTCATTATTAATTTCCCTGGAATGTTAGGTACATGTCAGGTCTCAACTGGCCTAAATTTAGGAATTCACCCATTTGGTTTGGCACTTCTATCATTAATTAAAAATGCCTCTCAGCCCCACACCCTCCCATACCTTGAGCCCACTGATTTTTTTGTGTGACTTGCTTCCCGTGCCTTGCACCCTCCAACAGAAGATTTGGGGGGCAAAATTCATTATCGCACAGGAATGGGCGCTAACTTCTGAAAAGTTTGAGATTTAGCGCCAGGCACTAATGAATCTCGCTGCACGTTAAATTCAGTGTCATTACTCAAAGAAAGGATGGGAGCGCTAAATCAAGCGTTAACGACCTAGCTCAGTGGTGTTGGCTCAAAGCGCTAAGCAATTTCAGGTGCAGTCTAATCGCTAGTCATCATTGCCACAGGCTCTTTCCAGTTCTTAAAGGGGAGGTTCAATCATTCTCAGCATTGCTGGTTCTGCAGCAAGCAGCAGAAGGCCAAGGAGAAGGAACCGGACGACTGAAGGAGGTGTCATCACGGCAGATCAACGGCCCAGGGACAGAGCTTGCAGATTCTGCAACCAGGCATTGGAGGCGTTGGTCTTCACTGTGGAGAGACGGAGGGCGGTGCTGTACCCGGCAAGTCGCAGGAGGCCCTCGCCACAAGTCTTCTGCGCCATGTGGAGGGAGGGAGCCCAGCAGGTCTCGGTCAGCACTGTGGTCCCCAGGACCCACAAACTTCAATGCCTCAACAAATGCTGCATACCACCATCTGAACCTCAGTCTGCACACACTGCCCAAAGCACCACACCCCCAGCACTCACCCACCAACAATCTCCAACTACCAACACTCACACCCACATCTCACACCTTGGACACAATGGAAGCTATTCAACTATGGCAGGCACATCTCCCAAACACACTGCTCCACACTCACTCACACACTTTCCTCTCTCTTGCAGTCCAAGGTCTCTCACAGCAGGAGGGAGCAGGAGCTCACAGGCGGGGGACAACCTGACACCCAACCACTGTCTGAGCTGGAGGAAAGAGTGCTGCAAATCATTGGACGCCAGGTGGTGGGCGCCGTGGCCACCGGAGACGTTGACCCACTTGGGGACAACAACGGTATGTTCATCCCTACTCCTTCTTCTCACAGCCCACTTCCCCGTCACCCCACAAGCCATTCCCACTTTCCAGCTAATCATGCTGTATGCATGCCTTTCTCCCTTCCTGCCCCCCTCCCCTCACCTTAACCCGACTCTTGTGCCTTTATGCTTTCAGATAATGAGCAAGCAGCTGAGCAGCCTGTCGCTGAGGGCACCGTAGAGAGCGAGGCGGGAGAAGAGGAGGACGAAGAACACACCCCATCACTGCATGTCTCACCCGCAGACACCAGCTCAGATACTGGAACTACGCGTTCTTTAGAGGTTAGTATAGTAGCAGGATCTGCACTGGGTGAGGCACCGGGGACAAGCGGGCTGCAGCAAGGCCAGGGGGAAAGGGTAACTCGGGAGTCAGCTCCCCGGAGGGCGAGTTCGTGCACGAGTTCTGCTGCACAGGACTCAGATGAGGACCTCGACGGGAAGGCCTTTAGAAGAAGGGTGATGGACATGCACACGGAGATGATAGGTGCAATGGCAAGGGTGCCCGAGAGCCTGTCAGCAATGGTAAGGAGCGTGGCGGAGTCCGCCTCCAACATTGCACAGAGCTCTGCGCACACCATGGAGCCCATCATGTCCAGTCTGCAAAGGATGGTGGACTCCCAGAGAGACAGTGGCGACCCAGACCTGATGCTGCGTGTGATGGATGATGTCGCAGCTTTCTTTGCATCACAGGTGGAAGCCACACAACATCTTAGTGCTGTAATGCAGTCTATGGTTGGTGCCATCGATTCTCAGACTGCTCTCATGCAGTCTCAGCTTGATGCCACACAAACTCTGACTGTTGCCATCGTGGCTGGGTCGACCACCGTCCACCGGGGCTTTCACGGTGTCACAGCAGGCCAGCAATCTGTGCTCCAACTGATTGCTAGGGATGCTGAGGTGCTGCCCCGGGGTGTGTGGCAGTGGGTCAGTGGAGCAGGAAGCTGCTGTCCTTTCTCAGGATGACAGCATTCCTGCTCCCACCACTGGCACTCCGCCATTGCACTTGTCGCTGCCTGTCATCCAGCCAGCCCAGACTGCTGCCGCCCATGCTGAGGTGGTGCAGTCTACAGCCGGGCCTTCCAGGCCCAGAGCTGGTCGAGGGCATCCTGCAAGGCCATCTGAAGTCTCCCGCACAGACACTCAGCAGCCTTCCACCCGCCGTGCTGCAGCCACTGGGCCAACACTTCGTAGGAGCACTAGAGTCGGCAAAGGCACTGTAACAAGGGGCACTAAGGGATCGCACAAGGGTGAATAGCTAATATTGTTGTTGTAAATATGTGTTCACTGATTATTGATAAATTTATTAATTGGCTTTGGATGATTTTGTGGTCTCTCTCATTTCAGCTTTGCGCTGTGATATGACCTGCGACAGGGATGGAATGATGGGGATGTGGTGAGCAACGGAGATCTGGGGTTTAATTTATTGGAACCGCAGTCTGATGAGGCAGTCACGGACCGCCCTTTGCAGAAAGACAATTGAGTGGCTGCCTCCTCCCTCGCTCCTGTTCCTCCTCCTCCTCCTGCTCATTGTTCTTCCTCGTCCTCCTCCTTCTCTCCCTCTTTCTCCTCCTGAGGTGGTCCCACAATCCCTGGTGGCAAGGGCTGAGTCCTCATGATGGCCAAGTTGTGGAGCATGCAGCACACCACGATGAAATGGGGCACCTGCTCAGCTGAGTACAGGAGGGCTCCTCCCGAGTGGAAGAGTGCTGGCACAGATGAAGGATGAAGGCATCGTGGCTGCTGCCAGGATAGCGGGCATTCACAATGAGGATTCGCTGTCTGTGGTCGCACACCAACAGGACATTAAGTGAGTGGTAGCCTCTGCGGTTACAGAAGATCTCAGGATTGTTATGCGGTACCCACAAAGCCACGTGGGTGCAGTCAATGGCGCCCTGCACCATGGGGAATCCCGCTATCCTGGCAAAGCCACATGCACGTTCGTTCTGCTTCTCTCTGGTGATGGGGAAGGAAATGTAGTCCCATCTCCTACTGTAGAGAGCCGCTGTGACCTCCCGGATGCAGTGTAGATGGCGAACTGCGAGATGTTTGCTATTTCTCCTGTTGAAGACTGGAAGAAACCGCTGGTGAAGAAATTGAGGGTGACGGTGACATTGACTGCCACTGAGAGAGCTGTGGTCGCCCTGATCTGAGGCTCGAAGTCTGGTTGCAGGAGGTGGCAGAATTCGGTAACCACATCCTTGCTGAAGCGGAGCCTTCTAATGCACATGCTCCTCGCTTAATTGAAGGTAGAAGAAGTGCTCTCGGAAGACCATCGGAGGGTAAGGCCTCCTGTTGAGAGCCCTGATGGCCCTCCTGCTCCCTCTGGCCACATCTTGCAATCTTTCTTGCTGCCTCCGTTCCCCCTGCAGTAGATCCTGGAGGGCGAGGTCGACTGCCAGTACAGCCCCCATTAATGTAACAATGTGTAGCGCTTGGAAATTTTGTCAGAATAAATGTAACAAATTTTTAGTAGCCACAACACTCCTGATACTAAAGAACCTTTAAATGACTGAATTAAACTCTTGCACAATCGCAAACTGACAAGGAAGCAATGAAACAGCACTAACCTGACAGCTGCAACTTATCCCTTTAAATATCGCCCCGAAGCCGCCATCTGCCTGAATTTCTCCCCCATTGGCTCTTCCCCGATCTTTAGCTCCAGCTGTCAGCCCCCTACTTGCAACCGAAAAGGCACCCCGCTGGCCTGCAGACTTAACAACTTCCCCTGCAACCAACACCTGGCATCCGGCACACACGGTCAGGAAATGCAGCATGTAGCCCTTGGTAACCACCATCCCCGCCTCACCGATGTCCCGAAATTTACGGAAATTGCTGCAGATATTGATGTCAATGGAAGAAAAACTGGGAGATAAGCGAAACGGCCTGTGGAGTTGCTATCACTCGATTTTCGCCTGGCGATTAAAGTGCAAGTAACCTCCTTTGACTTTTCAGTAGAAATCTGGTCAGTTCTAATGGATATCCTGTTTTGTGTTTCAATATTTTTCACCTTCCTTCCTCTATGGTGCATTTCGCTCGCTCGCTCTACTTCAGTTTGGCACAGGGGTCGGCCGAGTGCATTTTAAAACAACTTTGATTTGCCACTGAAATATTCTTGGGATGCGGGCATCCCTGGCAAAGCTGGCATTTATTGCCCATTCCTAGTTGCCCTGAAGTTGGTGGTGGACCCAACAAAAATCAGTATTAAAAAGATAAGGAATTAGTGTTACTCAATCTACATTACTTGTGTTTTTAGTTAAACATCTCATTCATTACAGTCTTCCAAATTCTGGAGCATCAGGCTGGGTTAACAAAGAATCTGTGTCACTTTAAGTTGACATTTCTGATCTGGAGTTCACTTTTTCTTTTAAGCTTCGAGTGTGATTTCTCTGAGTCCTCACAGTAACCGTTTCAGACAGGAGAAGACCTTCGGCCCATCTAGCCCTCCTATCCACAGTATTCCCGTGGTGCATTTTGTAATAATCCTGAATCCCATTTGTTAACAAGAACCTGTCCAGTTCCTTCTTTAAACCCATTAAGGTTTCTTATGCCACCACCTGTGCCGGTGATCCATTCCACATACTTAGCACCCCTGAGTAGAAACGTTCCTCCTGCATTTCCTATTGTTGTCTTCGTTCGACTACATTTCCTGGTTTGGTGACCAGAGAATCTGGTGTCTCAGATAACGGAGATGAGTAGAATCCACAGACCATTCTATTATAACCTCAGCACTAAACTATGGAGTGGCTAGAAAATGTCTGACTGGAAAAATACATTCACAACTCGCCCCATGTCCTTGTGTGTAAAATGGCAATGTGTGATGTTTAGAATTCAAAGATTTCCTTGCTGAAAAAGGACCAAGTTCTTCCTGTATTTATGAGAGACTTTCTTTGGGTTCTTTTTCTTGATTACTACACAGTATCCTGCTCTAAGACCTTGGTCTAACATGAAGACACAGTACTGTATACAGTGCTGTATATACCATTACATCTGGCTCGCTGTGGTCAGAACTATTTTGATACATATACACTGTTAGAAAGAAAAGCAAGAACTTGCATCTATACAGCACCTTTCACGACCTCAGGACATCCCAAAACGCTTTACAGCCAATGAAGTACTTTTGTTTTTAAGTGTAGTCACTATAGTAATGTAGGAAACACATCAGCCAAAATATGCATAGCAAGGTCCCACAAACAGCAAGATAATGACCAGATAATCTGTTTTAGTGATGTTGGTTGAGGGATAAATATTGGCCAGGGCACCAGGGAGAACTTCCCCTTGCTCTTCTTCACATAGTGCCATGGGGTCTTGTTACATCCACTTGAGAGGGCAGACAGGGCCTTGGTTTAACATCTCATCCGAGAGACAGCACCTCCAGGTACTCCCTCAGTACTGCACTAGATTATGTTCTCAAGTTTCTGGAGTGAAACTTGAACCCACAACCTTCTGACTCAGAGGCAAGAGTACTACCAACTGAGCCAAGGCTGAAACTAGATACATTACTAATTTTACCTGCACATCAAGAAAGCTTTGCGAGTGATTTTTCTGGTTAGAAGAGGTCTAGTAGTTCTGGAGCTAGGAATAATAGATGTAAATGAGTTGCTCTCACTCAAATTTCTTTATAAACATGCTGGATTCTCGAAGGTTTTTTCATCAGGAGGAAGCTCAAGCTGAATTATTTGAAGCAGTTGTACAGTAAATTAGGGTTGTCTGGAAAGGTTTACTGCATTGTCTGTACTAATTTACTTCAGATTCAGAGGCAAAGGTCTGAATGCTGAAAGTTGGCAGTTTTAAATACTATCATCGTCTTGCGTGGCTGCTGTGGAAAAGGTCTGGTATTGTTTCTATTACATAAGGAAGGTGGTGGAGGAAAGCACTACCATCCATTATATATAACCAGTTGATATTGAACTTCAGTCCCTGGAGAATTCAGAAGTATGAGAATGGATGCAGGGTTGGTTGGAGGCAAAATCTTACATCCCCAGAGTAAAATACTTCTGCAGCTAGTGACACACTGAACTCCTCTTAAATGTATAACTGAAAACTGGTGTGGTGCATTGTGGTTGTACATAAATTTTACACTTAAACAGGGGATATGTGTATGAGTGTGCATGTGTGAATTCAGAAGTTTATAGAAATTATCCAATGTTAAAGGCTTTCTAAAGGTTACAATTTGAAAGAAAAGTATAAATCACACTGAACATACCAATAAAAAGGAGAAACGTGATGCGTACAAAACTTTATTAACAAATGCTTATTTTAGTCACAGCAGACATAATGAATAAATACTTAAAAATCATGACTTCAAATAATAAATACCTGTTACAATTTGAAAATTGTTGCTAATGGTAAAGGCTAGGCTTTGTTAAAGAACTAATTGGCTAGTCTTATCTTAAGGATGTGACGATTGGCTTGTTCAGTTGGCCAATGCTTAAAAATCACTGAGTGAAAGAAAACCAACTTATTTTGGAGGACTTTAGATAAACAGTCATAATTCCAAATTATTCCACTAATAATTTAACAGAAGAGCTACTTCTTAAAACAGTTTAAATGTTATCTTTTTAGTAACTACGATGAAATGCTTAACTGCAGCAAAGATTTAGGAGCACAGAGGCCATTTTCTTAAAAAAAAACTACACTGCACAAAAGTGCATCAGATTGTATATAACAATTCCCTTAATGCTCATAATTATACATTATTCAATTAATTTTTTTTTATTTTAGACAATGTTTGCTAACTCCATTCACTTGAGTTTTTGCCTTTATAGGCAACTGAAAAAATCCCACATGGTATATTTTGTTAAAAAATATCTTGACGCTTGGGAATAAAGACATTTTATGATCCCTATTCTTCCTGTAAGTGAGGCCAGTTTCACGTACCTCTGTGTGACAGCAAGAAATCTGCTTTCATTAACTTTATTACAAAAAAATAGAAAGAGTACTTCAAGTAATTTCTAATATTAGAAGTGGTGCTGTGTAGTAAAAGGTAGTTTTTGCTTAGCATTTACATTGTTTAAGCAACAAAGTAAAATAACCTATTCTTTTACAAAATCCTGTCCCTAGCACTGTATTAATCTATTTACTTCAATGCAAACCTGTACCTTCTTATTACTAATAATTGGATTAAAAGCAAACCTGTTGCAGAACTTCAAAATATACATTTAACTTTATAATCACTGAATAATGCTGTAAAACTGTACTGTAATATACAAACCAAAAAAAGGATTCACTGTGAATATATATAAACATCAAAATTACATAGATCCAAAATGTTAGGCAATGTGTGGCATTTAAAAAAAAATACTTTGACGAAAGTAGAGGATAGAAATGATGTTATGAATGCTGAGCACATTCATACCAAATTCCTCGCCCCATTATTTTAATAGAGGCAGTAACGCTTCTGTTAATGTAGTGGAGAAGAATTTGATAAAAGTGCGTTACGTGTTCATGTCACACCGGTGACAGTCATTTCTACCTTTATAACTTATTAGGGCCACACAAAATAAATGAATAGTTAATAATCAGCATCTGTATTTGCTTAAAACCTTGCATGTTCAGCTTATTTTACACAGTAGGCCTTTTCTACTAATTGTCCTTCTGGTTCAAACTTACAAAGAAATGCTTCCTACAGCTAAGATATAAATTGTAAACAAAACAAAAATATGTTTTCCATTAAATACAGAAAGGTACTTTGATTACACATTCATTTCTTTAATGTGGCCTTTTCTGCATTATTTAATATAACCTGAGGATCCTCAAGGTGTCAACGTCCAGCTTTGCATTTTAAGTCCTCAATGGCTCAGTGCTAAAACTACAGTAGCTTTGGGTCTAGCTTGGCTGTGAAGGGCAAGCATGCAAGCTGAAGCACTGAGCTGTTTGGCAATGGGAGCCTCCCATCAGTAGAGCAGTTCGGTTTGAGAATACTTTGAGAGGTCCCATGCTGTATCCTGACGATTCTTGAAGCAAATGATAACAACATAAATGGAAAGTAATCAATCTGCTTGGAAGCAACAACTTATCTTGTAGCCAGAGCACGTTTTTCCCTGCTGCGGTTTCGCCTTTGCTCAAGCGGCGTGAAGCTCCTCCGTTCACCTGTACGACGACGCGGGCAGGCAATGTGTTAGATCAAGGCACTTGCGCAGGTGGCGGAGAGCAGCCTGCTGGTGCTGACGCTCCATTTCATACCTCTGTTTGCACATTCTCAGCTCCTGCAGGAACAAAATGCCACAGGAAATGACGTTTATTACCATAAGAACTTTAATTAGAATCGAGTACAGTGGCATTTAAAAAAAATTGATTTGTAGAAACAATTGACCATTTGTTTTTTATAATGGAGATCAGCCAAGTTTCAGGCCTTCTTGTGCCATTAGCGGTATCAAGATGTGGGACTTGCAAGTAAATATCGAAGAACTTCTATAGTTCTACACATTTTCACAGAAATACATGTGGAGGGTTGGCAGGACTAGGTACCAATCCTTGATTGAGTAGGGAGGATGGGTTGGTCATCTCATTCGGCAGTGGGAGCGGGCTAGGTTTGGGCAGTATAGTTTCTGGAGGTGTTTATGTGGGTAGTCCAGAGCTGGAGCTTCCCCCGTTTGAGTGACCAATTTTTAAATCTACACAACAGACATTTAAAAAAAAAACGAACCTCTCTCAATCCTTTGACGTTCATAGATGGGATTTTGCACTTTGGCAGAATCCTGGTGGAAAGTCGGTGCACCCACCCAACTAGGCTGGCGAATTTCCAGAGTCAGGCTCTTTTGAGTGATTTTGTTGGCATCCCAGTGAGATTCCCACCTTTGCTGGGGAAGCGGGGGAGCAGGGGGTGGGGTGAGGAAAATGGCTGCTGCAGGCCTTGGGCACCTCTAGCAACAGAGCAGGGTATGCTGCTTGTGGGGGCAGCTGAAGATTAGTCTGATTAAAAAACAAATTAAACACGGCGGGTGCGAGAGCGTAATCTATCATTTCGTGACTGATTACATTCCTTGGGGATGGACTTAAGTTTTAAATATCCTCCCAACCATCATTCAATGATGGCTGACACCTACGGTGGGAACTCCCGGTAGGGAGTTGGTGGAACAGCTTCCCGGCTGATTTCCAAATCCATTCAAACTAGGAACACCGGAAATTAGCGGGGGGGGGGGGGGGGGGTGGGGGGTGGTGGGAAGGGGGAGCAGAAGATCGGGCCTCATATATTTAACTCTTGCATTGGCACAGGCAACTTGACTCACCATAAAGTGGAGGATCTGAATCTGTAGGAAGAACTAACAACTGTGGCTTTTTTAAACTACTGCAGAAGTACTGTTTTGTACTACACTCTTATACATTTGATTCATGCTATTTAATAATTGTAAGCACAAAAAAGGTGCGGTTTCCTGGGTAATGTTAGACAAAACATCATTGGTCTTCCTGACAAATTAGAATTGCAAAGTTCTAATTATCTCCGGTGGCCAAGTATGCAAAATGTTATGGTAAGCAGCACTTGGGAGCATTGGGTGGGTCGAACTAGCTCTACAGTTCAGCTGGAGCAAGGGTCTCATGTTTCCATGCAGTTAACAGGATAAGGCACCTCTGGAAACCCAAAAAGCTCTTTTCAAAATGATCCTGATATGGTGCCTGAAAGATTACAGTTAGAAGCAGAATGATTAAAAACATAGCAACTAAACCACAGGGGAACTTCTTTCCCCCCGCCCCCCCCCCCGATTTATCTTTTTTTGGTGAACTGTGCAGCTTTTGAAATTAGTTCTTCCTTCAAGTCTACAGCTGCATATATTGTCTGTCACAATACCATCTAACTACACACCAGCTCTGTGCTGTGATGCTCTCCTGTTTAGTGAGAAGTTATTGGCCACGATTTTGCCAACACTCAGAGGGTGGGTTCGGAGGCGGGTCAGCTGTTAAATTTGCAATGATTGATGGCGGGTTGTAAACCCGCCGCGATCCCGCCTCCATGTGAGTTTCCAAAGTGTCGGGTCTGCAATCTCAGAACAGACGCGACACCAAGCAGTGGGTGAGGGATTTAAGATACTTAGGGGTAAAAATTCACTTGGTTGCGCCACCCGTTAGCGCCTTAAGAGGGCGCTAATGGGGCGCAAAGCCGCTAACGCCCGGGCGCAGCGATGTTTGCGCCGCTCGAGAACTTAACTTGAGATTGTGCGGCGGCGCTAAAACTTACCGCTGCGACCACCTGCGCGCGCAGATTGTGACGTCATTCCATGGTGCAACGCCCTTGGGGCGCCCCGTAGCGGAAATTGAGTGGCGCCCCCTGCCTTACCGCCTGGCGCTTCCAACGACCAGAAGACTGGAACGCTATCAATCGCTGTGGGGCTGGGGGGGGCGCTATTTAAAGGGGGCCTCTTCCTGTCTTTTATTGTTGGTGGCATTTTTGAACTACGCATTCTGAGAGAGAGAGGGAGAGACTTATGGAGAGATTCAACGTTGTGTGAAGGAGTTTTGGGTACTGAGCAGCACTTTGCAGGTTCATTTTGATTTGCCATTCCTTGTATCGATTTAGCAGAGACCGTGGGAGCTGCACTCTGAGCTCTTTGCCTGGTGCTCTCCATTGTTCTTTCCAGCACATTTGATGTGCAAGTCTCTCCAGGCCGAGATTCAAGGCAGCAATGAACAGGATGTGGATGGAAAGCAAGATTAACCATCCCCTTTAAGAACTGGCCCGTGCCATTGTGTGTGTGTTCCATTGCTGACTGACATTACATGAGCTTCGCCAGCGCTCCGAGTTAGCGCCTCACTGCTCGGCCTTTGCGCCTTAAGAGAGGTGTGCAGCGCCTGCTTTAGCGCTCCACTCACCTCCCGGGGCGGTAAAAGTGAAGTTTCCCATCAGTGCCGATAATTAGCGCCAGGCGCTAATATTTGCGTCCGGACGATATTTGCGCCCCAAATGGGGCGCGACCTAATTTCTACCCCTTAACTCCTTGTTAAGTGCTTGTTAATTGCTATTTGGACAGCCTTTTCCTATTTTCCCGCATTTTAAACGGGTTTCACGACGTTCGGAGATCACGTCAGGTAAGTATGTCGGGAGTAGCAGCGAGCTGTATAGTTCACAGCTGCAACTGCAGTATAAAAGCTGAACTCTCACATCTGTTCACTTTCAAATGTCAGAGGTCGCTGATTTCAGGATTTTGAAGACACATTTGATCTGTCTGGAGGCTGTAAGTTTGTGGCGTTAACTCTATAAGCACGGTCACCTCCTTGGAGCAAGCTCTCTCACCACTGACAGATTGCTTCTGCCATCTCAACTTCAGCTGCCATCTATTCCAGCCCTTCAAAAAATATCACCTTGGTCCTCTGAATCCCTCCACGATCAGCCCCAACACCAACATCACCAGGCACACCAACATCACCAACAACACCACCAACCTTCTGCGCAATCACATGATGCTGCACAGGACACAGGGCATCAGCACCCGACCACATTGCTGCCCGGGATGCCATGGCCAGATTTACTTCATTTGACACTGTACACCCTGGCTGCCACATGATTCGCCAGGTTAACACCACCCCACACCAGCACCATAAAGCATTCCTACAATGTCCAAGCCATTCCTTTCACACTCATCATCATGGCGGGGGATACCGTTATGTCTCACCATTCATTGGAACTCACAAAGACACTTCCAAAGGTGAGCACAGATCTTACAATAAGGCATGGTGATGAGAATAAAGTTTTCAATGTTTGACAACACATTAACAGAAAATTTACATGAACATTGCATAACACACCCAAGTGCCTACCCTTGTGTGTTGTTAGTTGGTATGATTGGACTAGGATGAGTGTGAGTATGATGGGTGGCTAGTGAGATGGAGAAGTGATAATGTAGATAGAGAGGGATTGGTGGAGGTGCAAGGTAAGTTGGTGTCAGTAAGGATGTGCAGGAGTAGGGTAGGGAAGGCAGAGTGATGGGGATGTAATGAGTGGCACAGCAGGATGAGGTTGAGTGTGGCTTTGCAGTAACGTTTCGTGATCTACTTAGATCATTGAAAGGTTTGCGCCACTGCAGCCTGGTCCTCCTGACGACATCCCTGCTTGTGTCCTCCTGTGCAATGTGCAACCAAGCTGCGTTGGTCTCCTGGGGAGGTCTCTTCCGCCCATGGGAAGGGAAGAGAACCTCCCTGCGTGCTGTGACTCCCTCCATAAGCATATGGAGGGAGTCATGCGAGAGCCTGGGTGCAGCCGTGCACCTCTGTGCAGCGCTTGTCAGTGTTTGCAGCCCCTCAATGCTGTAGAACACTGACAGCACAACTGTCAAAATCAGTGTGGCCATGGTCCCTTTAAGGAAACCGGCTGATGACGCGTCATCAAATGACGTTATCAGACCCACTTCCTATTAATTAGCCGGGAACCCCGCAAAGCGGGCTGAACAAGGCCAATCTACGGAAAATCCTTTTCACAGAGCAGCTACAGCTGGGAGCGGGACTGGAACCTGCCAACCAGCTCTCCCGCCACCATCCCGCCTCTGCTGGGAAAATCCTGCCCATTGTTTCTGTTTACTTACCCAAGTGCAAACCCTGTGCTATGATACTCTCTCGTATGGTGAGTCATGTGAGTAACCTTTGCTTCAATTTGTAGATTATACAGTAACACCACACTGTAATAATCTTAGGTATTAAATAACCGTTGACAATAAAGAGGGCTTGTGGTTCTTCTGTTAATGCAGAAACCATGTAAAACATCCTTTCTATAAACATGCACCTGGCAATAACTCTCTTTAATGGCCCCCAGGACATACTGTTTTACAGAGGACCCACTTATATACGGTCTTAGTGCTAACATTAAGTCAAACCGCCTTTCTGTGCATGGAGAAGGAGTGAGCAACAAGTAAAGACCAAGTGTGCATCCGTAGAATTTCTAGTGGGTTAGTTTTAACATCGAACATTCAAAATGCAGCAATTACACATTATGGCCCCAAAATTCCTCTTGGGCAAAACCTCCATCTGCCCCGAACAAGACATATGACGGCGAGGGGGCAGAACTGGGGGACGGGATTCCCTATGCCAGGAGTTCCCACTCCTCAGACTGGATGGGAATGTGGCATTATCAGCGAAACAAAGTGAGGCGTGCCAACCTATACAAGGCGGATGTCGGCCCTCGAAGAGATCCAATTTGTTGTTCAAAAATCTGAGGGCAGATTGCCCCACCCTATGCTGAGTGGTCCAAGGGGAAGGAAGCTGGGGTTAGGGGGTGCTCCTCCACCCCCAACCCCCACCCCGCCATGGCGGGCGGAGGCTGAAGTTTCTGGGCACATGGGGCAGGCAGATGGCAGAGAAGTAATCGCCAGGATCGAGTCTTGAGTACTTTCGACCGCTGCAAATCACAAGAAATATATATATGATTTATGAAAAGGACTTTGTAGGGAGCCATCCCTCCCCCTAAAACTGACAATTACCAAAGACATTCTTCTTCTTACATTATCTGAAGTCTCTGGTTTCTGATAGCATGCTGCACACAGCATAAAAGGCACCTCCTGTAGTGGTTACACTTGAAAGCACGAACATCAGTAAATATTCAGAGCACCAAGTCCTCTGAAATGATTTTTATAAAATCACTGGATGTCTCTTTGAATTAAATTATGATAAATCTCTACTTGAATGATGGTTGACATTTTACTGCAATATACTGCAGGTACAGCTCCCATTTTCACTCAAGTGACCGAGTACCTTTGCTGGAATGAATAGAATTGGAAGTCTTCAGGACAGCAAAATGTCACACTTGTGCCAAAATGCTCCAACATACAGAGGTACCCTACTTAATAAACACCGCCTTTCAGAAGCAGCTTCATGTCTAGGCATCTGGCTATTGTACAGCCAAGTCATTTCTTACCAACATGTGTGCACTGAGGTGCTCTGCTGTCAAATTCAATTCGTGATTTCTTTCCTTGAGATGATTCAGCTGCTCCTGAAGGACTCGCTGCTCCAGATTTTTCTCTGCATAACAAAAATAATTTACCAATTGCATTAATAAAAGTCACATAAGCCAGCTTTCTCCTTTCTCTTCACAACATATGGCCATTTCCTGCCCCCTGCACACCCAGCCTGGAAATATTTGTGGTTTTTACATTTTTTTTTAACAAGAACAAAATTAAAGTGGCCGCGATTGTTTCTTTTTTCAGTTCATTTCAACTACAACCGTCTCTGCAAGGCACGATTGTACACTATACACAGTGACTCAAGAGTATTAACAAAGACAGAAATACACAAGGCAGCGAGAGTCAAAACAGGAAGATAAACAAGAAGAGACAAAGATGAGTCAGAAAGATATGTGGAAAGTAAGATAAATGGCTATGAGAAACTGAAGAGAAACCAGAATGAAACAAGCTGGCATCATTCAGAGAAAATAAGAACCAATGGGACAGGAAAATGAAAGACAAATTGCTAAATTCTTTACTCCTTATTTGTCTTTCTTCACTCAGCATTTTTCCTCCAAACTCATTTATCATTTTGTTTTCTTTCTCTTTGATCTTAAATCCTGTTTAACATGGTACTTAACATTACAGCACTGGTGCTTTGGAAACAGTCCTGTAATATAACAACAGCAACATGTTGCATTTATATAGCATGATTAACTTAGGAAAATGTCCCAAGGCGCTTCACAGGGAAGTAATCAGACAGAAATGGACACTGAGCCAAAGAAGGACGGATGACTAAAAGCTTGGTCAAAGAGGTAGGTTTTAAGGGGCATCTTATTGGAAGAGAGAGAGGTAGAGAGGCGGAGAGGTTTAGGGATGAAATTCCAAAGCTTTGAGCCAAGGCAGCCAATGGTGGGATAGAGGGATTGGGAGATGCACAAGAGCCAAGAATTGGAAGAAAGCAGAGTTCTTGGAGGGTTGTAGGGCTGCAGGAGGTTACAGAGATAGGGAGGGACGAGGCTATGGAGGGATTTGAACATGAGATGAGAATTTTAAATTTGAGGCATTGGTAGATCGGGAACCAATGCAGGTGAGGCGAACACAAGGGTGAAAGTTGAGCAGGACTTGGTGCGAGTTAGGCTCTGTCTTCAGATGATGTTATCGAGGAGCAGAATGTAGATGAGCTATAGGAGGGAGACAAGGATAGATCCTTGGGCGACTCCAGAGGTAATGGTGCGACGGCAGGAAGAGAAGCCATTGCAGAAGATTCTCTGCCTACGACTGGATAGGTAAGAGTGGAAACAGGCGAGGCCAATGTCACACAGCTGGATAACGGAGGAGAGGCATTGGAGCAGTTGTGTGTGGTCAACCATGTCAAAGGTTGCATAAAGGTCGAGAAGGATAAGGAGGGATAGTGCACCATGGTCACAGTCACAGAGGATGCCATATGTGATTTTGATTAGGGCCATTGCAGTGCTGTGGCAGGGGCAGAAACCTGATTGGAGAAGTTCAAACATGGAATTGTGGGAAAGATGGATATGGATTTGGGAAGCAACAATACTGTTGGAGAATATATATTCGCTTTTGCAACTTTTTATAGAAACCAAGCCAATGGCTAATGCAAGAATTATGGGTTGGATAAAGTGCAGCAATATGGGTAAAAGATAGTTAGCCTAAGAAAGTAGTGTGTGCTTCTGCATGTAGCCTTTCTAAAACCCTAAACTCAAGATAACGCATCGTGAGCAAAATGTACAGGAAGCAGAAGTTTAACATTTTAAATAGCTTACTTTACCAGCTGTGCAGGAAGGTATTTTGGCAGAGACATGTGTAATGAAAGATAGTTGACCACAGTTTAAAAGGATTATAATTTTAGACAATGGAACAGGATCTGATAAGGATAAATCCCCAATGGTTGTGCGTGTTAAGCAATCTGTTCGATGACCTAAGATTCATAAGATGCCCAATAAAATTAAACTCATTGATCTAAGGGTCACAAGCTAAAACTTGATGACTTAAGTGAATTGTAAAAGTCACAAATCTGACCATATATGAGCAATGAAATTACTATAAAGAGGGGAAAAAGCTTTTGCTACCTGTCACTTTGGGAAACAGGAGAAGCATCCGAACCTAGCCAAGTGTCCCAAGTGTAAGTATGCAGTCAACTGCTTAATTACAGCTTGCATTAGAATATGTCTGGAAGGCCTAGAAATTCCTCTTGGGCAGTGGCACGAAACAGGCGGTATCGGATCGGCCGCCTTTTACACGCAGGAACTGACTATCAGGTGCTGTGTAGAACGGGCAGCCGATCTGGTACCACCCGTTTTGCGCCACTTCCCAAGACGAATGTCTAGGCCATAGACTCTTGTTAACTTTCTATTCATGTAAGTCTAATTATGTTGACATGGTCGTAAAGTAATATGTTGAACTGACGTCTCATGAATTCATTAGAACCAGAACTTAACAAATAAGTTCAATAGACTTTGGAGTGGAAAGGGTGGTTGGAGATGGGGCTGTAGTTGGCAAGGGCAGAGGGGACAAGGGTGGGTTTTCTGAGGTGGGAGGGGATGGTGGCAGATTTGAAAAGGAAGGAGACGGTATCCGAGGAGAGGGAGGGAATGGTTTGCAATATCAGCTAGCATGGGCACCAGGAAGGTCAGTAGTTTAGTGGGAATGGGGTTGAGAGAGCAGGAGGTGGGTCTCATGGACAAGATGAGCTTGGAGAGGCTATGAGGGGAGATCGGAGTAAAACTAGAAAAAGATGCAATTTTAGGGCTAGGGCAGGGGGGATCTTTCGGGGGAAGTTTGGCTTGGTGTGCAAGGGGAAGAGAGGGATGTGGCAGAGACAGCTGGCCGAATTAACAATTTTAATGATCCTTAACCATGAACCAATTTTCCTTACTTCTTTGCAATTTTTAAATTGTCTTTTCTTTTTCTCACTGTTGTTCCTACTTTCCCTGTGATTAATAAGCTGCACATTTTTCCTTTTGTAGTTGACTATGCTTAAATATTATGACGGAATAAATAGAGCCAATATCCAAATATTCGGTGTTTTAACAGGACTGGCAAAAGGAGCATTTCAAGACGGCAGAGGTTAAAAACTACTCTTCTCCGGCATTTTAAATATGTAGATGTGTGTAATTACCCCTGAGCTTCACCTTTATGTACATTATTATTGGTATAACTAGAAACAGATCTGAAGTGCTTTCAATGCCATTAATCATCCTCACTATTTCAACAGGCTGTCAGCCAGACTTGGTTCTAATCATTTGAAGCGTACAGGAGTAATGCAATAAAATGAATTAGCATTTTGTGACACAAAAGTTTTTTCTGTTCCCCAACAGATGTTTTGGCACTCTGATACTGTATATTGTTCTTTCTATGTCTCTCAAAGTGAAGGATCGAACATTTTAGTCAAACTTACAGAGTAGAGTTCCAACTACATTTGCGGACTTACACTTCTCCTCTTAGAAGGACACATTTTGAAAATATATGTTTTTCCATGCCTGTCAAAAATGGATTATAAATGACTCTCACTACAATCTGGGGATCAAACATGTGGAACACAAGCCCCATGCAGAGTGAAAATTGGGCTAGGTAGACTATCACTTGGGACTGACCATTTCCTTATTTTTCCTGGAAGTCCCATCTTAATATTTATGTGATTGCCTTTCTGAATCTATACTTAAATGTTGCACCTGCACTGTCAGTCACCGCCACTTGCTCAGAACTATCACTCATTTTCTAAGCAAACCCGCTGAGAAGTTGGACTCTGTCTGCGATCAGACAGGAAATGAAGTCAGGAAAAATGAATTCCTTGGCAGGCCAGGGACTCAGGCGTCAGAAGTCGAGAGCCCCAGAGCAATGCAGCGATCCCAGCAGGAGTCAAAACATGGATCCCAGCAGGAGTCAATGCTTGGATCCCAGCAGGAGTCAATGCTTGGATCGCAGCAGGAGTCACTGCAGGAGGTAAAATTAGCAAAACCAAGTGCAGTGTTAAAGTACTTTTAACCTTCACACATTCTCCGCAAAAGGTTGTAACACCTTAAGGACTACATACATTTTTAAAGTCTTAATTTGTCAGCATGGGCTAGATAAAATCATATGTAAAAAGTCACCAAAAGCATGCTCTTTAGCTGATGCTATTGTGTTTTATTTTAAATATACTAAATTGTACATTCAGCCCTTCTCCAAGCCACAAACTTAGTAGTGGGGACTTCACCTGCTTTCAATACTCCAGACTGGTAGAACTCTTGAAAAATAGTGTGCAATCCTTACCAAAAGAACGAAATATTCAAAAATATTTTTACACAGAGGGTCTTAGAAAAGACTTGAAAGAAAGACTTTCATTTATGTAGCGCCTTTCACGACCACCGGACGTCTCAAAGCGCTTTACAGCCAACTAAGTACTTACGAAGTGGAGTCACTGTTGTAATGTGGGAAACGCGGCAGCCAATTTGCGCACAGCAAGCTCCCACAAACAGCAATGTGAAAATGACCTTTAGGACAGGGAATGCCCTGCCCCAAACAGTGACGGAAGCAGAGTCCATAACAGACTTTAAAAAGGTGTGGGTAAATACTTGAGAAAGAACAATTTAAAACAGGCAAATGGGGACTAAATGGATAACTCTTTTGGAGTGTAGGTGTGGTGGGCCAAATGGTTTCCCTTCTGTGCTGTAAAACTCTATAGGACTCATTTTAATTTTAGGCGGTTAATGGGCAGTCACCAGATGGAGCTCGCCCGCTTGTTGTTGCCGATATGAGGTCCCAGCCATTTTAAGGCCTGGGCCTCATTTACATACTGCCAGAGAGCTACAGGTGCCAAGCGGGTGCCTTGCTGCAGCTCCCCAGTTGTGGGAGGGTGGGAAATTGGCCGGCACCCAGGCTGAGCCGGTTGACAGTCGGAGCCCGGGAAAGGGAGGGGATCCAGAGAAAGGGCGCCTTGGACAGGCTGGTAGCTGGAGAAGCATTCCAAATAGTAAACGTTTCTTATATTAATTTTCTGAGTGGCCTCCAGCAGTCCCTTTAAGAACCACTAGTTAGGTCACTCAATGCCTGGTAACAATAGGTGCAGTGTGTGTGGCGCACGCACTCTGCCCAGTTGTACTTCAAAGTTACAGTAGTTGTCATTGGACCCTGATTTCTAGTTTTCAAGTGGACTCCCACCTGAAACAGGCAGACACTCTGGCCACCCATCTTAGGACCCAACTCAAGATGGCAGCTGCCGGAGCACCAGCGTAACAGCGTAAACGGGGTGCTAAGTTACCCGAGGCCATTTTCAGGCCACTAAAACCGACCCTTGTGATTCTAATGCGTTATGGTTTCCAGGAAAATGCGTTACTTTAATTTTACATAAAATATAACCCAATCCTGTAGATGTTGCACAGTTACATCTGCAAGTTTGGTTCAGGTGGACTCTCCTTACCTTCAAGGTATTCTTGGTAGGCTTCGAGGACACCTGTCACTCCCTGCCATTTTGGTTGCTGATCCATTTCATCCTCACTGTCCAATTCCTCAGGCTGAGGGTTAACTTGTCTGCTCTGATCCAAGATCTCGAGCACTTGCTGTTTTGGTACATCACACAGTGATGAACTCGGAGCCAGTGAGCTGCAATTCCTGTCACTCTGCCGATCACCCACTGAACAGTTAATAAACAAAATGATATTTCAGTTAACAGATACATGCATGGTGGATCAGTTACCACGCTGTTGTATTCTGAAGACAGCGTATTTGACAAAGGCAAGGATATAAAGTATTTATCTGCTGTAGATCCAAACATAACACAAAGGCAAAATGTAATGTCTTACTTTAAAGTTATCAGTCAGTTAACAACAGGGAAAAATCTCCTATCATCAGTTTAATGCAAATGTTGACTTCAAACTGCTTCCTGTTTTTCACCAAATTAACATATAACTTCCACCATATTGTGCTATAGTATAAAACGTGCACAAATTCAGTTAGCTGGATGTCCCAATGCACTTTACAGCCATTGAAGTATTTTTTGAAGTGGAGTCACTGTTGTAATGTAGGAAACGCGGCAGCCAATTTGCACACAGCAAGCTCCCACAAACAGCAATGTGATAATGACCAGATAATCTGTTTTTGTTATGTTGATTGAGGGATAAATATTGGCCAGGACACTGGGGCTAACTCCCCTGCTCTTCTTCAAAATAGTGCCATGGGATCTTTTACGTCCACCTGAGAGCGCAGACAGGGCCTCGGTTTAACGTCTCATCGGAAAGACAACACCTCCGACAGTGCAGCACTCCCTCAGCACTGCACTAGAGTGTCAGCTTAGATTTTTGTGCTCAAGTCTCTGGAGTGGGACTTGAACCCACAGCCTTCTGACTCAGAGGTGAGGGTGCTGAGAGAACTGAGCCACTGCCTGTATCAGAGTTGAGGTGGTAAATAGCCACAATCAGTAATCTGTATAGTAATCGGTACTCTCGGCTGACAGCACAATCTTTGGTCTCATTATCCTCATTTTTAAAACAAAATAATCTAAATATAATGGTTCTAAGTTGTATCTAAAACATGAAATGGGATCAAGTGTATGCGAAGGGTTAGATTTTAACTGTAAATAAAAATTGACTTGTTATCACTGCAGCATTTGTCCCAAAGTGCCATTTGTATCAATGTCATTAGTCAACGTTTGCTCACACTTGAATTTATTACATGCTGCTACTTCATCCCAGTTTTACAGCCCCAGGTATAATTTGCAATCCCTGGGAACTGACCAATAGTGGCACACTGTGGATCGAAAACAAGGAAGAGACTGCACACGAACCACTGGAAATTTGATACCCTTTTACATCACCACACGATGGGTATTGACAAATCCTGATACCATTAAATAAAGGATAGCACAGTACTTGAATCCCCTCACTGGTAGAAGAACAGGATTTCCTTACTGTACTGTAGTGGAGGGGGTGGGAATAGGCAAAGTGCCATTGCAACTAGCAATGCTACTTTCTCCCCATTCCCCTAGGCTTGGAACATGTTTCCCTGGACTCTGGCAGTCTTGAAGTGACTGTCTCTACGGCCATTTCTCATGGTTAGAAACATAGAACATAGAAACATAGAAAAATAGGAGCAGGAGTAGGCCATTCGGCCCTTCGAGCCTGCTCCACCATTCAATATGATCATGGCTGATCCTCTATCTCAATACCATATTCCCGCTCTCTCCCCAGGTTGAGCCTGGACAGCGAGTGTTGGCGGGCTACTTGAAAGTGGGAGGCTACACAATCAAGCCTGGTGCTATTCTTGCCCAATTTTCACACGTGCACAGGTTTCAGCATGTTTCTCTCTCTTGCCTAGGGATGTTGAGGCTAATTTTATTGGCCTTGCTGATGTCTCTAAGAAATAGGCTAACTCAGTATAGTTCAGGGACCATACATGGGACCTGACTGACTTGTACCACACCGTGTGGTGGATTTATAAACTCTGCCACCCGGCCAGTATCAAAAATTATTTTAGCTATTTTTCTTGAGCGTGACGCACTTGCTCTTTTTAAGTTATTTTTCCTCAACCCTTTTCTTAGTCTCCCCAAGTCACATATCGTCTGTGCCTGAGGCAATACAGAGATAAGAATGCATGACACAAATCAGAATTTAAATATTAATATGATGGTGTTCAATTTAACTTTGTGTGAATAAATAAATTCTCAGCCGACAAACAACTATGAAGAGGGCTCGTGATTTGTTATTGCTCAGAAAATGGCGTTTTCACTGCCTGCAGGATTTTTTTAATGCAAATCGCATGATTTTATGCAGTAAGTATGGAAACCCAGGGAGTTTACGACAGAATGTCATGCTGCAGCAAATTATATATGCTGTCTATCAGCATAGGTTGAAGAATTACACTGCCTGGCTCAGCTCATTGGAACTGTGCGTCCTGTTGCCCGATTGTGGAGAGGGACTGATACCAGTCACACAATTTGCCAGGTTGGAGGCAGAGGATGCCAGGTGGTGTGTGCCCAGCAAGGAGAGAGAAAAGGGAGGGGGAAGACACAAGGGGTGAATTGGGTCTTTCAAAATAAACAAAAAAAACTTACAAATGAGATTCATAAGTAGGGTTGCTTATCTTGACTTGGTGCATTACCTTTGGGCTGATCTGAAGCCTGGTTTTCAGTGCTCTGCAACACAGACTTGCGAAACTTCTGCAAAAACTCGTCCAGCAGTTTGATTTTTCCATTCCTGTCAGTTACCATCCCAGATGGTTTAGCCTTGTCACTGGAGGCACTGCTAGAATCTGCTGCTCCCAGCTTGTCAGATTTGTTCTCATTTATGCTGCTTGTGTGATCCTTTGGCACAGTCTCTGATGTTTCTGGTGTCAGCAGTGGCCTGTGTCGCTCTGCCTGAGGCTGGGCTGGCAGGTCCTCGTGAGAGCGAGCAGTTGGATTGCTGTCAGGTGGAAGCACCGAGAGACAGCTGACGTCAGCTACACCTGTCACACCGGGAGCATCTGCAAAATAAAAACAGATCATCTGTTCGCTTTCTGATGTCTCTATGAACCTTCGAGTTCCTTGGTGTAAATATCCTGACAGCAGCATTACTCACATCTTGTGTCGAGAGTATTTCATCTGGGGATGATCTAGTTGTTTTGAATACTTGAGTGAACAGCTGAGTCTAAACCAAACTTGACATAAAATCTGGTACGGGTGTTTGCAGGGGTCATCCAGGCAGTTGTGGCAAACCTTTTGCTGGATGCCGGCAATGAATGCTAAGTTGAATTGATCTATTATAAAAACGGTCAGAGGGCTCATGTATTTTATGCCCCCACTGAAAATTCTGCACCTTGCCAGTTTGGTTTAGGTTGGCTCTGAATTCCTGCATCTCATCAAAAATACCCAACACTTCAGTGATTAGAGAAGCAAAATCACATTTATCGTGCACAGCTGGGGGCCTGCCTCACTGAGGTAGGGACTCCAGATTGTAAGAATTATTCAATCCACTCATCAATAATAACATAATAATGTTTACACAGACCCAGGGAGAGTTCGCCTTAAGTGGCGCCAGCTTCTAGTTGGCTTCCTCTTTGCTGGTCAGAGCACCCAATTAAAGCAGTGGCAAAATCATCACCATAAGCTCTGCTCCTTGTTGATCAGCCCGCACCCTTCCCTGTTCCCAGGTAGTAGGCGCCTGGGAACAAGAAAGGAATCAGCAACCCGCAATAATCTGTTTCTGCCATTACTTCCCTTCAGTGGGAAATTAAATGATCGCCAGCATGTCACATTTGGTAATTAACATAAGAACATAAGAAATAGGAGCGGGAGTCGGCCATTGGGCCTGTCGAGCCTGCCCCGCCATTCAATAAGATCATGGCTGATCTTCTACCTCAACTCCACCTTCCCGCACTATCCCCATATCCGTTGGTTCCCTTAGTATCCAAAAATCTATCGACTGTCCTCCGTTTCATGTCTGTTTCGATTTTAGATTATCAATGGAAAATTACACAGCTACCAAAAGGTAATCCCCACTGATCTGATACAGCGAGTAAGGAAAATTGGGTGGGATCTATTACAGGCGGCTGGTCTGATACCGCTAGTAAGGAAAATCAGGCGCTTTCTATAACGGGCTTGCCGATCCGATATAGCCAGTCTTCCACCCCCGCCGAAGTTGAAAGTTACACCTATCATTTTTACTTTTAAAATTAAATAATCACAAAGAACAGTGGTATAAATTTAAGGATGAATTCTGGTACTCATTAAGTGTGTCTGTGTGTGTGATGGGGGGTGGGGTTGAATGCCAACTAATTGATACAGTGGGCGAGTACATTGTTCGTTAACCTTTGGATCCTGGATTTGAACCCACACTGATATGATGAACACTTTCTCTCCCTGTAGACTGTGAGGTCCTAGAGTGACAAGTGAAACTTTAGACGTGAAATGTTGCTGTGCTTTAATGTCCATTTTGTGATGTGTTCTGAGTGACTGGGGCAGCTGCGTTTCTTTTAGTAATGTGTTTCCTTTTGCACCTGAGAGTGAACGCAAAGCAGGAAAGAATTAACATAAAGGAGGGAAATCCTGGAAGAACTGTACCATTATTCAAGTTTGGAAGGAGTGGATCTGAATAAAGTCCTGAATTTAAACATGTTGACCCTAAGTTTCCTCAGGGATTTGGCGTTCCTGAGGCAGGATTCCAGTGGCAGTGGTGGGGGTGGAAATGGGGTGGAACTCAGTAACACTGGGTCTCTGCCCCGAAAAGCAGGATATAGAGCAAGAGTTTCCTATGGGCAGAGTAGCAAATTACAACCAGTAATGTGCATGTCACCCCTTCTGCCCTGTGCCAAGAGACTACCTGGGCTGACTGCTGAAATGTTGCTCAGGGCATTCGGGAAGTGGGCCAGCATATTAGTGACCATTATTCTGACATGGGAGCTAGTGGCACTCAGAAGCTTGAGTGTGAGCTCAAAAACAACACCACCTTCTTAGTAGGAGGTGATGGTGATGGAGAAAGATCCCAATCCCTAAGCTTGGACCTCCCTAAGTTAAACTTAGTGGTAAAGTCAGATGTAAATGAACCACTTGTACCCTAGGGAACTGACAAAAATAATAGGAGATTTTGGTTTTTACTTTCTGACTCAGATACAGGAATGCTAACACGAAGCCAAAGGCTCCCTCTAAGCAAATGAACCAACAGCACAAAATTGCCCCGAATTTGGCACTATATTTGAACTAAATTGCCACCCTCACTCAGAGGCCGGAATTTTAATTTGGAGGTGGGTAGGGAGCTGGGGGGCTGGACAGCAGTCGGGAAACCGGGGAGAACAGGTTTCCCGCAGGCCCTGCCAAATTTAACGGCAGGGCCTGATTAGCATTTAGAATCACTGTTTCCTGCCCGCAGCCAACAAGATGGAGAGGCTGGCTGGCTGTCAGGCGGGTAGGCCTGCGGTACTAGGCTGCAGAGAGGCGGGAAGGAGGGATTGGGGGGATTGAATGCCGGAGGGAGGATCGGGGGCCGGAGGGGGGAGGTCGGAAGGTCAGAGGGGGATCGGGGGCCGGAGGGGGGAGATCGGAAGGCCGGAGGGGAATCGGGGGCTGGAGCGGGGAGGTCGGGTCCGGGCGCTGATGATCGAAGGCCGGAGGGGGGATTGGAAATCGCAGGCCTAGTTGTTGTCGGGGGGGGGGGGGTGTGGTCGCAGGGGGGGGGGGGGGCTGTGGTCGCAGGCCTCGGGAGGGAGTTTGGGTGGTGATTGGAAGGGTCAGAGGGGTCTGATTGCGGGAGGTTGGCGAGGCAGGAACGCCGAATCCAGCAGGTAAGTGGAAAGGCACTTACCTCCTGGAGCCAGCATTCCTTGCCTTCCTTTAGCTGGCGGGTTTCCCGAGGCCTGGGAAACTTGCCTGCCATAGTTAAAGAAAAGAAAGAAAGACTTGCATTTATATAGCGCCTTTCATAACCACCGGATGTTTCAAACCGCCAATGAAGTACTTTTTGAAGTGTAGTCACTATCGTAATGTAGGAAATTTAATTTAAAATGGCGGTTCATCACAAGGCACAGAGTCTCATTTTAATATTTACAGTGCCAACCTGCCTCCTGGGATCGGGTTGGCTGCCTGCCCCCCATCTCGTCTCCGTTAAAACTGGATGTGGCCAGGTTGGAGTATTCAGATTTTTCACTCTTTAACCTGCCACCTGACCCCAACCCACCCATTTTTTGGGGTTATAATTCCCCCCAGAGTGGCCATAAACATGGTATGAAAAATGAAAATAGTAAATTGATATAGTAGAGGGTGCTCTTGTGAAGTTGAATTTAAGACACTACTGTGTAAAGGGTGCTTTGCTTTCTCTGGCCCAAGTTATATCATAAATTTGAGTTTGGATGCTAAAACGGAGTGCAGAACATCTAAATTCTTCCAGACATTAACCCAGGCTGTTTAAGGCAATGTGTCTTTCTTTTCTTATTGAGAAACATTTACGTAATTGAATGGGAAGATTAAACACGACTCTGTACATGGAAAGAGCTGCAAGAAATGCCACCATCAGTACTACTTTCATACATTGTTTTCCTTTCGTCCTGTGTCTTATAGTAGCCTAGTGAATGATGACTTGTTCCTACATGTCAACAATAGGCAGTATGTTAAATAACTTCCCTGCACTTTTTCACTAAGAATCAACAGGGTAGAAACTTGTTCTGAGTGGTAGCATAAAACAGGCCATTGACATCAACAGAACTGAATATCAAGCGGGGCGTATAACAGGCAGCCCCACAGGCGGCCCATGCGATATCGCCTGTTTAATATCCCTGCCCAGGTTAAAGTTTGCCCACATAATATTCTCACAAACCTGTCTATCCCTGAACTTGCCAAAAAGCTCATTAATAAAGAAGCAAAATTATTATAATAAGGCTTTCTGCCTACTTTACGAGCTGTTAATCTCAGTGACATTATGACCTCTTAACAATGAGGCATTCATTTTTTTTTAAAAAACATTGGTGGCGTGGCATGTAGCTTCCAGCCCTGCCAGCATTAATCAACAAGAGAACACAATTATCAGAATATTTCTAGGACTATTGGGTGTCTTACTTTGCTTTGCCTGAGGCTTAGCTATCAGTTCCTCACGACAATGGACTGTGACAACTTTATTCAGTACATATACTTTTAGATCATCAATTTCAGATGAGAATGTCCTTCCGGGAAGGGAAGTGAAGTACTTCTAATGTAATTACACTCCTCAGGAAAATGTGTCTAAAAAGATCTTTAAAACATCCCCAACTTTAAAGGACACATTCTCAGATGAAGCAGTCCAACTGCAGCATCGTAAAGAGAGGGCATGTAGTGACACCTGGCTGGAAGAACCTCCACTCTGATTGACTATCATTTGGAGGGGATTGGTATTCTTCCCACTCGTTGTCAAACTCACTCTTGGAAAGTAAATAAAGAGCTCAAATTGGTCATGAATTCCCACCATTCCAATGGCAGACAGCTGAGAAGATCCATTGGATGTGTCATCAGCGCAAGTCTTTCCTGCTCAGGAGACCTACAATGCCAGGTCTCCATGATGGTGCTTTAATGCTGCCAGAAATGGGTATACCTCCTGTCAGTGAGAAGATACCCTAAATGTCTTTGTTTCAATATTTCTGAAAACAAATTTCTCTTCAAGCTCTTTTATTTATCTTCTCTTTAGCTCTCCCTGTGCAACACACCATTCCTTAGCTGCAGTGGCCATCACAAGAACCTACTCCCAAGCATTTGTCATTGTTGCTCTTGAGCAGGTCCCAAGAAAGGGTATGGTCTTCACTCTGATTCCTGTGTGGAAGAATCTGACCTCTGGTCTGCATCACTTCCTGACAGACTTGCAGAGATTGTGAACTTGTCATATGGTGAATCACTGACACAGACCCTGTGCTGTACATCTTCACAGCACAGCAGACTGGAGCAGAAATGTTTCAATAAACATTTGAACATATATTAACAGAATAACATGGTGGATAAGACTCAAATACCAAATTATCACATCATGTAAACATCTTGCAGTGTCTTGTGAACAGGCCGTATAATGGAAATCTGCCACATTTGAATGCTCATTTCCAATAAAAACACAAATAAAAGTAAGTTCTGGAAATGCACAGCAGATCTTTCAGCCTTTGTTAAGAGTAAAGACAGGTTAGCATTTCAGGTGTAACCCTGTACAAGTTCTTTCCTTTGTTTTCTAGTTGTAATGAAATTGTAAACATGAGTATAAAAGATCGGCTTATGATTTCATACATATAGCAAACAAAGGAAATCCTCCCCCTTAATGAGGAGTAAAGGGAGAAGATGAGGAAAAAATAACGGTCACAAAAGAAGGTGATCAAAAAGTGTAATACAATACATCTCCTTCATTACAACAGTGACTACACATCATAAAGTACTTCATTGGCTGTAAGCACTTTGGGCCACTCGGTGGTCATGAAAGGCACTATATAAATGCAAGTCTTTCTTTCTTTCTAATAGTGAGGTTTACCTGCCACTCCTGTAAAGACAACAATGCTGTGATGATACAGTCTATACATGTCAGATTATTAAATAAAACATATTTTACCACATAAAGCCAAAGTTGGAAGCGGGCAAACAGGTAATCCTTGTGATCCCTGCCATTACCCATTTCTTTCAGTATGATCACGATATTTAGAACTGGAATATTGGGAACATTACCACACAAACAGATGATTCCTACCTGAGCACAGAGTCGCTTTCTTGTTGGACTGTGCTGAATCTGAAGGTTGTGAATGTGTTTGAGAAGTGCATTTTTTCTTACTTTTACTTAGGAGCTTCAACAAAGTCTCTTCAATATCTGTAATGTAATAGTTTTACTTTACTATGCAATACAATTTATGATTAAAACAAATTAAATAGAAGAGGAAACTTTTCTCTGAGGTGGCAGAATTGCTTGAGGATTGAAGGGCCAAATCTTTATAACACAACTATTAAGTGGATCTTGGATGATTCAATTGCTTTTGAATCAGGCAGTGTAATGATTAAATGCTACATCCAACTCCCAGTGTATTTTACATTACTTGGAATCCTTTGACCACACCATTTACACCTTTAGTCCTTTTCCGCTTTATCCTCCCATTATTCTCTTTCCTCCTTAACTTCTACCCATCGCTCTCCTCCTTTACTTCTGTCTCAGTTCCTTCACTTTTGTCTCTCTCCCTTTACTTCCCATTTTCATTTCTTTCTCTACTCCTTCACTTTTGTGTGTCTTACTTGCTCTTCCCCTCTTTCTCTCTTCTACTTTTTTTCTTTGCCTTTCATTTTCTTCTGTTGTTAACTCTCTCTCCAGTATATTTCTGCAACTGTGGCAGCTTCAGGACTCAGCAGGATTGGCATCCAGGGCCCATATTCAGTGTTGCTTTCGTCCTTCAGTTGAAACCTACAATATTGGGGTTTCCTGTGGTAGGTCTCAATTGAAGGAGGAAAGCAGCGCTGCTGGAAGTATGACATTATCTGTCAATTTGGTATTTTTCTACCTATAGGAGAGATTAAGGGGAAATCACACTGCTGGGAGTGTACTATAGACCCCCGAACAGTCAGAGGGAGGTAGGAGATAAAGAGCAAATATGTCGGCAAATTTCTGAGATGTGCAAAAGCAATAGGGCGGTAATAGTAGGGGATTTCAACTACTCTAATATTAACTGGGATAGAATCAGGAGGAGTACTGATTAATCAGCTGAGGGAGAGTGGTAGGTAGTAATCAGCAGGAGGTTTCCTTGCCCATGTTTGACCTGATGTCATGAGACTTCATGGGGTCCGGAGTCAATGTTGAGGACTCCCAGGGCCACTCCCTCCCGACTGTGCCGCCACCTCTGGTGGGTCTGTCCTGCCGGTGGGACAGGACATACCCAGGGATGGTGATGGAGGTGTCTGGGACATTGGCTGAAAGGTACGATTCTATGAGTATGACTATGTCAGGCTGCTGCTTGACTAGTCTGTGGGACAGCTCTCCCAATTTTGGCACAAGTCCCGAGATGTTAGTGAGGAGGACTTTGCAGGGTCGACTGGGCTGGGTGTGCCTTTACCGAATCCAGTGCCGAGGTCGATACCGGCTGATCCGTCCGTTTTTATTCTTATTGTTTTTCAGAGCGGTTTGTTATGACTGAGTGACTTGCTAGACCATTTCAGAGGGCAGTTAAGAGTCAACCACATTGCCGTGGATCTGGAGTCACATATAGGCCATGCAGCAGATTTCCTTCCCTAAAGGACATTAGTGAACCAGATGGGTTTTTCCGACAGTAGTTTCATGGTCATCATTACTGACACTAACTTTAGTTAATTAGCTAAATTTAAATTTGTGCTGGGATTTGAACTCACATCTCCGGATCATTAGTCCAGGCCTCTGGATTACTAGTCCAGTAACATAACCACTATGCTACTGTACCCTAGTTCAGGACTTAATTTTAGGGAATGAAGCTGGGCAGTTGGAAGGGGTATCAGTGGAAGAACATTTTGGTGGTAGTGATCATAATTCAGTTAGATTTAGCGTAGTTATGGAAAAGGACAAAAATAGACCAGTAGCAAAAGTTTTCAATTGGGGAAAGGCCAATTTTACTAAGCTGAGATGTGATTTAGCAAAAGTGGACTGGAAACAACTACTTGACGGTAAATCAGTGTCAGAGCAATGGGAGGCACTCAAGGAGGAGACAGTGAGGGTTCAGAGCAAATATGTTCCCACAAAGAAAAAGGGTGGGTCTCCCAAATCTAGAGTCCCCTGGATGTCAAGGAGCATACAGAGTAGCATAAGGAAAAAAAGGGAAGCTTTTGTCAGATACCGAGAGCTAAATACTGCAGAAAGCTGAGAGTATAGAAAGTGCAGGGGTGAAATTAAAAAGGAAATTCGAAAAGCAAAGAGAGGGCATGAAAAAATATTGGCAAGTAAAGTCAAGGAAAACCCAAAGATGTTTTATAAATACATAAAGAGCAAGAGAAAGAAATACTTGCATTTATATAGCGCCTTTCACGACCACTGGACATCTCAAAGCGCTTTACAGCCAATGAAAGTGTAGTCATTGTTGTAATGTAGGAAATATGGCAGCCAATTCGCACACAGCAAGCTCCCACAAACAGCAATGTGACAATGACCAGATCATTTGCCAGGACACTGGGGATAACTCCCCTGCTCAGTGGCAGGAAGCAAAGGGTAATGGTCAATGGGTGTTTTTGTGACTGGAAGGCTGTTTCCATTGGGGTACCACAGGGCTCAGTACTAGGTTCCTTGCTTTTTGTGGTATTGATTTAGGGGGAAAAATTCGGTTGGTTTGTGCCTCCGGTTAGCGCCTTAAGAGGGCGCAAAGCAACTAGCGCCCGGGCACGGCGATGTTTGCGCCGCTCGTGAAATTGACCAGACATTTTGCGGCGGCGCTAAACACTACTGCCACGATTTCCTGCGCCCGCAGATCGTGATGTCAGTCGAGCGTGCAATGCCCCAGTAGCGCCCCGGACTGGATATTGAGTGGCGCCCCCTGCCTTACCGCCTGCCACTAGCAATGACAGGTTGAGGGGAGCGTTTTGCAGTCGGGACGGGACTGGGGGAGCGCTATTTAAAGGTGACCACTTCCTGCCTTTTTTTATCGGCGACATTTTTGCACCACGCATTCTGAGTGGAGATATTCAACGCTGTGTTGAGGAGTTTTGGGTACTGAGCAGCACTTTGCAGGTTCATTTTGATTTGATCTTCCTTGCATCGATTTAGAAGAGACCATAGGGGCTGCACTCTGAGCTCTTTCCCTGGGCCTCTCCATTTTTCCTTCCAGCAGAATTGATGTACAGGTCTCCCCAGGCCAAGACTCAAGGCTGCAATGAGTAGGGTGTGGATGGAGAGTAAGATCAACCCTCCCCTTTAAGAACTAGCCAGCACCAGTGTGTCTGTGTTCCATTGCTGACTGACATCACATGAGCTTTGCCAGCGCTCTGAGGTAGCGCCTCGCTCCTCGGCGTTAGCGCCTTAAGAGAGGTGTGTAGCGCCTGATTTAGCGCTCCAATCACCTCCAGGGGCGAAAGAAGCCAAGTTTGTAGTCGGAGGCGATAATTAGCGCCAGGCGCTAAACTTTGCGCCCGGCCGATAATTGCGCCCCAAACAGGGCGATACCGAATTTCTCCCCCTTAGACTTCAATGTAGGGGGCATAATTAAGAAGTTTGCAGATGATACAAAAATTGGCCGTGTGGTTGATAGTGAGGAAGAAAGCTACAAACTGCAGGAGGATATCAATGGACTGATCAGGTGGGCAGAAAAGTGGCAAATGGAATTCAATCTGGAGAAGTGTGAGGTAATATATTTGGGGAGGGCTAACAAGGCAAGGGAATACACAATAAATAGTAGGATAATGAGAAGTGTAGCGAAACAGAGAGACCTTGGAGTGCATGTCCACAGTTCCCTGAAGGTTGCAGGACAGGTAGATAAGAACATAAGAAAAGAACATAAGAAATAGGAACAGGAGTAGGCCATTTGGCCCTTCGAGCCTGCTCCGTCATTCAATAAGATCATGGCCGATCTTCTACCTCATCTTCACTTTCCTGAACTATCCCCATATCCCTTGATTCCCTTAATATTCAAAAATTTATTGATCTCTGTCTTGATTATACTCAACGACTCAGGCTCCACAGCCCTCTGGGGTAGAGAATTCCAATGATTCACCACCCTCTGAGTGAAGAAATTTCTCCTCATCTCAATCCTAAATGGCCGACCCCTTATTCTGAGACTGTGACTCCTGGTTCTAGACTCCCCAGCCAGGGGAAACATCCTCCCTGCATCTACCCTGTCAAGCCCTGTAAGAATTTTGTATGTTTCAATGAGATCACCTCTCATTCTTCTAAACTCTAGAGAATATAGGCCTAGTCTACTCAATCAGTCCTCATAGGACAATCCCCCCATCCCAGGAACCAGTCTGGTGAACCTTCGTTGCACTCCCTCTATGGCAAGTATATCCTTCCTTAGGTAAGGAGACCAAAACTGTACACAATACTCCAGGTGTGGTCTCGCCAGGGCCCTATATAATTGCAGTAAGTTGTCTTTACTCTTATACTCAAATCCTCTTGTAATAAAGGCCAACATACCATTTGCTTTCCTAATTGCTTGCTATACCTGCATGTTAACTTTCAGTGATTCGTGTACAAGGACACCCAGGTCCCGCTGAACACCAACATGTCCCAATCTCTCACCATTTAAAAAATACTCTGCTTTTCTATTTTTCCTACCAAAGTGGATAACTTCACATTTCTCCACATTATATTCCATTTGCCACTCACTTAGCCAGTCTATATCCTCTTGAAGCCTCTTTGCATCCTCCTCACAACTTACATTCCCACCCAGCTTTGTATCATCAGCAAACTTGGATATATTACATTTGGTCCCCTCATCCAAATCATTGATGTAGATTGTGAATAGCTGAGGCCCAAGCACTGATCCTTGCGGTACCCCACTAGTTACAGCCTGCCAACCCGAAAATGACCCTTTTATTCCTACTCTCTGTTTTCTGTCCGTTAACCAATCCTCAATTCATGCTAGTATATTACCCCCAATCCCATGAGCCCTAATTTTGTTTAATAACCTCTTGTGTGGCACCTTATCAAATGCCTTCTGAAAATCCAAATACACCACATCCACTGGTTCCCCCTTATCTATTCTGCTAGTTACAACCTCAAAAAACTCTAACAGATTTGTCAAACACGATTTCCCTTTCATAAATCAGTGTTGACTCTGCCCAATCCTATTATCATTTTCTAAGTGCCCTGTTACCACGTCCTTAATAATAGATTCTAGCATTTTCCCTACTACTTATGTCAGGCTAACTGGTCTGTAGTTCCCAGTTTTCTCTCTCCCTCCTTTCTTAAATAGTGGGGCTACATTTGCTACCTTCCAATCCGTGGGAACCGTTCCAGAATCTATGGAATTTTGGAAAATGACAACCAATGCATCCACTATCTCTATAGCCACCTCTTTAAAACCCTAGGATGTAGGCCATCAGGTCCTGGGGATTTATCGGCTTTCAGTCCCATTAATTTCTCCAGTACTATTTTTTTTTACTAATATTAATTTCTTTCAGTTCCTCATTCTCGTTAGACCCTTGCTTCTTCACTATTTCCAGGAAGTTTTTTGCATCTTCTTCCGTGAAGACAGACAATTTGTTTAATTTCTCTGCCATTTCCTTATTCCCCATTATAATTTCTCCGGCTCAGCCTGTAAGCGACCCACATTTACTTTCGCTAATCCTTTCCTTTTTACATACCTATAGAAACTTTTACAGTCTGTTTTTATGTCTCTCGCTAGTTTATTCTCATATTCTAACGTGGTTAAGAAGGCATACGGGATACTTTCCTTTATTAGCCAAGGCATAGAATATAAGAGCAGGGAGGTTATGCTAGAACTGTATAAAACACTAGTTAGGCCACAGCTAGAGTACTGCGTACAGTTCTGGTCACCACATTACAGGAAAGATGTGATTGCACTAGAGAGGGTACAGAGGAGATTTACGAGGATGTTGTCAGGACTGGAAAATTTTAGCTATGAGGAAAGATTGGATAGGCTGGGGTTGTTTTCTTTGGAACAGAGGAGGCTGAGGGGAGACCTAATTGAGCTGTATAAAATTATGAGGGGCCTAGATAGAGTGAATAGGAATAGACCTATTTCCCTGAGCAGAGATGTCAATAACTAGGGGCATAGATTTAAAGTAATTGGTAGAAGGATTAGAGGGGAGTTGAGGAGAAATTTTTTCACCCAGAGGGTGGTGGGGGCCAGGAACTCACTGCCTGAAAGGGTGGTAGAGGCAGAAACCCTCATCACATTTAAAAAGTACTTTGATATGCACTTGAAGTGCCGTAACCTACAAGGATACGGACCAAGTGCTGGAAAGTGGGATTAGGCTGGATAGCTCTTTTTCTGCTGGCACAGACACAATGGGCTGAATGGCCTCCTTCTGTGCCGTAAATTTCTATGATTCTATGATCAGTTGTGTACGTTGGACAACTTGTACCATTTCCTTATACCCCTTATGTACGAGGGTGGATTGTTAACCCTGAGATACGCTATTCCAGCCACTTCCTGTACAAGGGTGAGTTTCAGTTCAGGAGGCAAGGACTTGCATGTGGAAGCTGCTTTTTCTGGTGCGTATGCATAAACAGTGTGGGAACAGGAGCTCCAGGCCATGGAGTAGTGAGGTGGCAATGGAAACAAAGGTAAAATAAATATATTGACCAGGATATTTATAATCAGATTCAGTTATTCTTGTATGTAAGGTATGCTGTAAACTTTCTGTTCATACATTTTGGGATAGAATACACATTAATTAAAATTTTCTGTGCCAGTTGCAGAAAAAATGTAGCTATTGGGTTTAGAACAAGTGATGTTACTCTCTTCCTGCACTTACCCCACATTTATTCAGAGGCCAGGCTCTTGGCTAGAAAAGATTATGAACAAAAGAAAGACTCCTCATTGTATTGTCCATTTATTGTTCAATCCAATCTATCATGGGTTATTAACTCTCATTTGCAGAAGCTGTGATGTCACTTTAATAGTGTTCACCTACCTTTCCTCTGTGCTGCGGTCAAGTGCTTTAAGTCGAAGAGTGCAAGAAATTGTTTCTTTTCCTCGAAATCTGCTGCCTTGTTCAGTTCATCTGGAGAGTGGTTGATAGAACGGACTTGAGGAGGAGGAGGAAGAGGAGAGTGTTGTTTCTTCTCCAAACAAAGTGGGGATGGGCTGCGTTCTCTCAGCATCCTGCGCCGCTTCCTCATCTTCTGCTGTTTGACTTCTTCTTTCTTGCTCTGAGTGGTCAGACCCACAGCTCCAAGGAACATCATTTTCTGTGATGGGATGTTAAGTAGATAACAGAAATCAGTTTAAATGAACCTATATCTATGTGACTACATAGAGTGAGCACTGATGACTGAGCCTGATGGTCTTTTCTTGCACTTCAACCATGTAACACACGTAATTCAACCACATAACATATGGCTGAATTATTCAGCACTGCCTAATTAACAGAAAGGATAACTTTCCCTAAAGCGCTTTAGGATGTCTTAAGGTTGTGAAAGGCACTAAATAAATATAAAGGCAAGTCTTTCTTCTTTCTTTCATATGAATAGCCAATGAGACCATGAACATTGGTTAGTCCCAAGCACTATGTGGGATATGAAGGTTGTATTTGGTATTACAACGGAAAAAATTACAATTCAAAATCTTATCACAAGAGTGAGAATATAAATACAACATACAGAATAATTCGTACCAATATTTTTAAGATTTGAACCTTTATTGTTTGTGCACTTTACCCAACATTCAAGTGTAAAGTCGATCAATGCCTGCACTTAAGTCATAAATTCCTCTGTTCTAGATTAATATAATGCTTCTAGTTACATAGCAACTGATCATGTTGGAATATCTCGAAGCTGCACCCTTGCTGGAAGCACACATGTCAGGTGGGGACTAGATTGGGTTCGGCTGTAATGCCGAGTAGCTGATGGCATTCATTGGCAAAATTCAGATGTGAATAATAGCTGCCTGGTTGAGACACCAGGTACCTTAGCAAGAAGGCAACGCTTTCAGGAAAGGAGAGCGGAGATAGTTGGTGAGATAAAGAAAACAATGGAGGGGTTAAAATGTGGCAGAACACATATAAAGAACTGACCCATTCTGCACCAATCAGAAATGTCAATTCATGACCTTTACAACATTTTCCTAACGACTTCCTGTCAACCCAAGAGAACCCAAACAATTTTAAGCACTTCTAAAGAGTTTGTTCCAGCACACAGATATGATAAAATTATACAACAGTGAAACAAGAACATAAAAACAAAAGATGCCCCCAAAATAAAATCAGAGGAAGAAGTCTCTCTATTTTCCTTTGATAGATGCAAGGTCAGCGTTTCATATGAATAATTTTTTTTAGTAATAATTACATGATAAGTTATTGTCCAATAGTTGAGTTTTAGAAGCATATATCAGTTAAAGGTTGGACAGATGTGTATGTTTTCAATGTTTATGGTTTCCATTAACATATTTTATTTTATGAGATTACATTTATTGTCGATCTAAATGTTTTACATGAAAATACCAAAAACCAATAGGAGGACATTTAATGTCAGAATCTCCAGAAACATCCTAAAATTGCGGTAAGCAGTGAATATGTTGTTTTGTCCAATCACCACTTATATGAGATTTCTGTGCACCTACCCTAGGAGTGTCATCTAGCTTGAGAGGAGGTCGTTCTGCCAGTCTGCGTATCCTGTGTCTTATCTCTCCTTTGCAGACTGCTCCATCTGAAGAACTATGACCAGAATGCTGTCCTGGGAAGAGGAAATCAAGAAGGAGAAATAAGTGCATCATAAAAAGTATGTGCAGCATCAAAAAAATATATAATTTTTAGTCATATGCCCTCAACCTCTATCGCAACACTTCTGCATCAAATTATGAAAAGGTGTAAATTAAGACCAAGCAGCACTGAAGTCTTTTCAGTTTATTCACTATAGTTGTTACATCATTCTGACACAGCCTAAACAGCTTGTTTACATCTGTCACACTCATGAGTCAGATGGCTCACTCAATGCACCTTGGTTTATTTTGTTTCACTCACCGGCTTTCTAACATGTCTGCTCATACACAATGGTGCCAAAATCCTTGGGGTCTGGGGCAGAGATCTGGCATAAAATGAGCAGGAGAGGACTAGCGGAGGAGGGAAAATATGCAGGACCCAGAAATCCTGAGTGTCTGCCCCAATGGCACCTCCTTGGGATTTCCTGCTGGGAGCAGGGGTGGGAACGTGGAAGGTGGTAGTTCCATCCACTTCCCTGATGAACTGATGTCAGGAAGGAGGTTGAATTGGTGGGACCAGCAAGTGTCAGCTTAGCTCAGTCATAGTACTTTAGCTGCTGGGTCAGAAGGTCATGGGTTCAAGCCCCACTCCAGGATTTGAGCAGATAACATAATCTAGGCTAACATTTCAGTGCAGTACTGAATGAGTGCTGCACTGTTGAGGTGTTATCATTCAGACGAGACATTAAACCAAGGCTCCGTCTGCTTTTTCAGGTGGATGTAAAAAATCTCATGGCACCATCTGAAGAACAGCAAAGGAGTTCTCGCTGAACCATGATCACCAAACTGGTCATTTATCTCTGCTGTTTTTGGGACACTTATGCAAATTGACTGCCGCATTTGCCTATGTAACAAGAGTGATTGTAATTCATTGGCTGTTTTGCACTTTAGGACATCCTGAGGACATGCAAGGTGCCATATAAAAGCAAGTATTTTTTTCATTCTGTCTACCTTTGAAGTTAAGGAGAGGGAAACTTTGAAAGGTATCTTAAGTTAATCTTTTTTAATTTTTGTGCTGCCTTTCTGTCCTTCAAATATATTGCACTAAAATTACCACAACTGACACACAGATTCATGCTATTTAAGGCAGCCAAGCCCTCAACTGTATCCAAATTAGAGAGAGATGCAAGGCATCAATGGTCATTTACAATGACAAATCTGTAGAAATAGGACTGTGGTGCAAACTGAATTAATGGGGTGGAGGGGGTTGTGCTTAAATATGGGACAAGTTTATAACGATAGAAATGTCATACCATTCATCCTGGCTTCCTTCAGTTTCTTTTCTGCCAGATCTAACTTGCTGACAACAGGTTGCTGGAGTGAAAGCTCCTCATTGTGCACGCTGCTGGCAGTGACATCATTGCTATAAAGCATAGACGTGTTGGGCACGAGAGAACTCTTTCTGTTTTTCAGACTCAGATCAGTTGCGCCAGAGGTGGTAGACAGATCCAAGCATTCTTTCTGCAGCTCTTCAAGGCGGCTATCTGCAATTTGGTGTTTGAAGTCACTGTTAAAATCTTTTATGGATTGATGACTAGAATTCTGCTCCTTCAAGGGTGGCACCGTGTCAGTTTTTAAACTTGGCATTCCAGATTCCTTAATTACGCTCACATCTTTAACAGTGCAAGATTTAGGAAGTTCTGGGTTAAAGTGTTCTCCAGTGGTCTTGTTGAAAGCATTGCTTCTCACGTTATTGTTCTGAAGTCTTTCTGGGTCCTTCAGTGCATCATGATCGATCCTCGAGCAGTTAGTGCTGTAGTTAAGTGCTTGAGCTGGTTGAAGTGCATGAGCAGATAGAAAGGGTCTCGCCAAAGGGGAGGTCTCTCTCAAAGGATGCTGTGGTGAGATGAGAGGAGGAGGAGCTCTTAAGCGTAGCGGCCGATCCTGGTTTTCATCTTCAGGGATAGCTCTGCAAGAAAAACGTACGCTTTAAGAAACGACTGCCATTACTAACAGTTTTATTTGGTATTGCTTACATGAAAACTATACACAGAAGCAATATCTTCAACAGATTATTTGTTATTACAAACTGTACATTTACATTTTTTTGATTATCACACTTCTTTCTTTGCCCAGTAATGACATTTACCGGAGCACAATTTTGAACCATTTCAACTGAAGTCATTTTTAAAATTGCACACGAATTAATTGTAAACTCTTTTGAAAGTCATTTTTCTTTTGTGTGCTTTATTGCAATATATTAGCAATGGAAAAATAAGCAATTTGAAGTTAAGGCTGGAGCTCAAAACAATTATACCTTTGTAAAAAATTTTTTTTTTAAAGAACAAGACAATCTTCCTGTCAAAACCAACAGTAATGCTGTCACAGGGAACAGAGCATTCATTTTTATATTGGCGTCCAAGAAACTAACCACCACTTTGAAAGCCACGATACAATGGAGGTCATTCTATAACCATGCAGGAGTTCGACCAATCAACAGCAAGATGGAAACTTTTGTGTTAACTTAGCTCTTTTTTTTGTTGGGCTATTAATTCCCTAAAATCTGTGTGTATAAAATTGATTTATGAGCTTCATCAACAGCTTAGTGGGTGAATGCACTGCCTCTGGTGTCATACCGAGCCGTACAGCTGAGTTAGTTGGCCTCAGCCAGGGCAACAGCTCGGGACTACTATTGGGGTCAGCACCTCCGTGATAGGGAGTGGAAATTAGCAGCCAAATTTCCCCCTGCTAATCGCTATTCACAGGTTCCATATACTTGCTCGGAAGGAGCGGGGAACGTGATGTCGAAGCCGGGCCAGCAGCGGTCCGCAGTATTTTTGTGGAGGCAGGTGAAGCATTCCTGCTCCTTCCGGTTCCACGAGAAATTCGTTTTTAAATTGTTCTGGCCGTTTCCTGATCAGAACGCCAGTACGCATGGGAGGAGCGTCAATGGGATTTACATGGGAAAGAGGCCTACCACTTGTTTCAGGCAGGCGTTTCGACTGCCCAGCGGTAAGCCTATGTGAAGCTTACAGTGGGCCCATCGCCAGGGTTAACAGGGCGGTAAGGCTACTGTCCCTGTTCTTAGACCCTTACTGAAAATCGGCCCCATGTGTAATGTAAGACAAGAGCATAATTTATGTAACCTGAAATCCTAAGCCAGTCGAGAACATCTCCAGAAAATAATGTAGGTATTAAGCTCTTATGATGTGTGTGCAATCTTCAGGTTGAGAAGCTTCATGGTTTTTATTTCTGGTGTCTGAAGACCTTTGATCGGAAAGTGCTATTTTTGAGGGGATAGAAGAGAAACTAGAATAGTCCGAAGTTTTGAATTCCAACAAATGTAGCTCAGTGTGTATTGGATCCGTCTTTTGGGAAAATAGGAGACAATGGTCCAAAAATTTGTGAGGAAGCCTTCGTGCGAGGGTAAGGCCTCTCCGCGATCTCTCACTGCGCGTTGGCTTTTTCAGTTCCAGCTCGCACGAACTTGATGTTCTGGACATCAGCTGTGCTGGGCTTCCGTATCCCACAGGCGCAGTTAATTCGTGCGAGCTGTGGGATCACGTGACTCAGTTAGAGCCAATGGCAGCACACCATCTTCCATTCATAACTTTCACATAAGTGCTGTGAAAGCTATGAATACTATAGCCCCCCAAAAGAACAGCTAAACCTCAATTAAATTTAAAAAAAAACCCATCATATTAATAAAATAAGTATAGTTAAATAAATTAACCATTTTAAATAAAAAATTAAATTTTTGAAAAAATTTAAAATCTTTTAAAAAGTTATAAAAATAAACTTACCTGTCTTTAAAGTCTCTAAAAAAGATATACCTGTTAAAAAAAAATTCAAAATAATACTTAATTCACTACTTACCTTGTTAAAAGTGGGTCTTACTCCTCCTTTTTTTATGTGTAAAATCTTCCATACTTACCTGCGCGTTGAAACCACTAAGTGCACTGCATGTGCGCAAGCCTGTAGCGTGCACGCGGTTCACCTAGGAACCGCCCCCTTTTCCATTCACCAAGTGCCGGTTTTCAGCGCATGCGCAGTGCATGCAGAAAACCGGCAATTGGAGACAGAATACGCGAGAGTACACAGTGCGTACTCTCGCGTATCAACACAAATTTTTGGGCCATTCTTGGAAAATGGGACGTTTGTTTCTATTCCAAAGGCAATCGAGTGAACTGGACATGAGCAAGAGGAAGGTTTTGGAACTGAAGTTGTTGCATCACAAACATTATCAGTTTATCAAAACTGCTAGATATGTTCCTCATGTTCAACGACAGCTGATGAAAAAATAGGACTTTTCCAAGCATCAATCAGGGATGAAGTTTCAAATATCCTTGACCGTTGTTTACCTTGATCAAGGAGTATTTATAAATGAGCATGCACAAACTATAGCTTCAATTCATAACTAGCCATGGTTCTAGAATGGACCTGACACATGACAAGCTTGTATGTGGAATCATTTTTGATTCATCTAATTTTAGCCTGAGTGCGCCACAATATCCAATAAATGGGATGGATGAGGGGAGGTTTGCTATATACATTCATGGGAATTTTAACCTAACAAAAAGTGGGTTTGGAGCCTGGGGGTAGTTAAATTGTTAAAAATTGGATTCTCGACCTGAACCTGCCTCCAACCTGCCCACTTCCGGTTTTAACGGAGGCGGGACAGGAAGCAGGACGGGGACGGGCAGCCAACCCGCTGCTAGGAGGCGGAACGTCAATTTAAATATTATAATGAGATTGGAAGCCGCCTTTTTAAACTCCATTTTGTTTTTAACTGCATATGGTCGGGTTTTATACACTTCGCAAAACCTGGTAGTTACAGCAGGGCGGGGACTGCTGCATCCAGGAGGTAAGTGCCTTTATACCTACCTCCTGGATCCAGGGTCCTTGCCTAACCCACCCACGAGGCCTCTGATCGACTTACTGGACCCCCCCACCCCCACCGATCACCCTGAGGCCGTCCACGATCCACTGGTGGCTGGCCCCAAAGTGTTCTCCTCCCACCCACCACGACCATCTTGAGGCCATCCACGATCTTCTGGTGGCTGGCCTCGAAGTGATTGTGGCAGCAGCAGCACCATCGTATTTCACCATTTTCTTCTTTGCTTGGCTCTGGACCAATTGAGGAATTTACTGGGCCAGATTTTCGGGAGAGGTCCCAGCGGATTGGAAAACCGCAAATGTAACGCCCCTATTCAGGAAAGGAGGGAGACAGAAAGCAGGAAACTATAGACCAGTTAGCCTAACATCTGGATTGGTAAAATACTGGAGTCCATTATTAAGGAAGTAGTAGCAGGACATTTAGAAAATCATAATACAATCAAGCAGAGTCAGCATGGTTTTATGAAAGGAAAATCATGTTTGACAAATTTGCTAGAGTTCTTTGAGGATGTAACGAGCAGGGTAGATAAAGGGGAACCAGTAGATGTAGTGTATTTGGATTTCCAGAAGGCATTCGATAAGGTGCCACATAAAAGGTTACTGCACAAGATAAGAGCTCACGGGGTTGGGGGTAACATATTAGCATGGATAGAGGATTGGCTAACTAACAGAAAACAGAGAGTTGGGATAAATGGGTCATTTTCAGGTTGGCAAACGGTAACTAGTGGGGTGCCACAGGGATCAGTGCTGGGGCCTCAACTATTTACAATCTATATTGGATTGAGGGACCAAGTGTAATGTAGCCAAATTTGCTGATGATGCAAAGATAGGTGGGAAAGCAAGTTGTGAGGAGGACACAAATAATCTGCAAAGGGATATAGATAGGTGAAGTGAGTGGGCAAAAATTTGTCAGATGGAGTATAATGTGGGAAAATGTGAGGTTATCCACTTTGGTAGGAAGAATAAAAAACCAAATTATTATTTAAATGGAGAGAGACTACAAAATGCTGCAGTACAGAGGGATCTGGGGGTCCTTGTACATGAAACACAGAAAGTTAACATGCAGCAAGTAATTAGGAAGGCAAATGGAATGTTGGCCTTTATTGCAAGGGGGATGGAGTATAAAAGTAGGGAAGTCTTGCTACAACTGTACAGGGCGCTGGTGAGAGCACACCTGGAGTACTGTGTACCGTTTTGGTCTCTTTATTTAAGGAGGGTTATACTTGTATTGGAGGCAGTTCAGAGAAGGTTCACTAGGTTGATTCCTGAGATGAGGAGATTATCTTATGAAGAAAGGTTGAGCAAGTTGGGCCTATACTCATTGGAATTTTGATGAATGAGAGGTGATCTTATTGAAACATATAAGATTCTGAGGGGGCTTGACAGGGTAGATGCAGGGAGGATGTTTCCCCTCGTGGGGGAATCTAGAACTGGGGGCATAGTTTCAGAATAAGGGGTTGCCCATTTAAAATGGAGATGAGGAGGAATTTCTTCTCTCAGAGGGTCGTGAATCTTTGGAATTCTCTACCCTAGAGAGCTGTGGAGGCTGGGTCATTGAATATATTTAAGGTGGAGATAGACAGATTTTTGAACGATAAGGGAGTCAAGGGTTATGGGGAGCGGGCAGGAAAGTGGAATTGAGGCCAAGATCAGATCAGCCATGATCTTATTGAATGGAGGCTCGAGGGGCCTACTCCTGCTCCTATTTCTTATGTTCTTATGTTGTTATGTTGTTATGTTAAGGAGGAGGGCAGGTTGGGGGCTGGGGGGGCTCCGAAGCGGTCAAGAAACCCAGGAGTCCAGGTTCCCCGCAGGCCCTGCCGACTTTAATGGCAGGGCCTGATTTGCATGTGAGGCCTCGGTTTCACACCCGCAGCCAGCCAGATTGAGAGGCTGGCTGGCTGCGGGCGAGTAGGCCTATGGCCGCATGGGGACATGGAGGTAGGGTTCGCGTGAGGGCCGGGCCGTTAAATGGATGGGGGAGGGGGAGCGAGGACCGGGGATCGGGGGCCGGGGGATGGATCGGGGGAGGAGGGGAGCGAAGACCGGGGATCGGGGACCAGGGGAAGGATCAGGGTGGGGGGGGTGGTGGGTGGGTGGTGTGTGAGGCAGATGATCGGGGTGGGGCAGGGAGTGGGGCCAGATGATCGGGGTGGGTGAAGAGTAGATTGGGGCCGGCCACCAGAGGATCATGGCCGGCCTCAGCAGCATCTTTGGGGGGTGCGGGGGAGGCCTGGGAAGGTGATTGGAGGCCTCGTGACGGTGTCTCCGATCGCGGGGGATGGGCATGGTCGGGACCCTGGATCCAGGAGGTAGGTATAAAGCCACTTACCTCCTGGATGCCGCAGTCCCCGCCTCGCTTTAACTGCCGGGTTTCACGAATTGTGGGAAACCCGTCCACAGGCAGTTAAACAAAAAATGGAGGTTAAAAACGAGGCTTCCAGCATCATTATACAGGAAACTCTCGTTTAAACGGCACCTAAATATCCGGAATTCTCTATTAACCGGCAAAATTCAGGAGTAGGTTCAGGAGTATATTAGTGGCCATGTAACCAGGGTTCCTGCACCTGTGGCCGTGTAACAGGGACTCCTGGATCTGTGGCCGTGTAACCGGGGCTCCTGCACTTGTGGCTGTGTAACGGGGCTCTCGTACCTTGGTAGGTATACATCTCCGTTATCCGGAATTTTTAATAAGCCGGCACCATCCCGGTCCCATAGGTGGCGGATACCAAAGAGTTTCCTGTAATATTTAAATTGACGTTCCGCCCCCTGGGAGCGGGTTGGTCGCCCGCCCCCTGTCCTGCCTCCGTTAAAACCGGAAATGGACGGGTTGGATGCAGGATCTGGTCGGGAATCCCATTTTTAACAATTTAACTGCCCGCACGCTCCAAACCCACCCGTTTTTCTTTTAAGTTAAAATTCCAGCCATAGTTAACAAGAGAGACAGGGAGAACGGGAATAAGAAACAGGAGAGTGAGAACGCAAGACAAAAGGAAGTGGAAATGAGAAAGGGGAAAGGAAATGAAAGAAAAAAAGGCAAGAAGAATTGAGAAAAACAATGAATGAGAAGAAATGAGGGAAGAAATCTAACACTCGAGTATAGCTTCTCACAGGGAGCGTGAGATTGGTGAATTTATGCTTGTATTTATAATTTGTGGGTTTTTGTTGGTATACAATTTATTTTTCTCACTATTGAGCTTTGAAAGAATGGCCACCTCAAATCAGGCTGACAATAAATAGGCATTTGAACTGTACCCAGGGGAGAGAATTACATAAAAAATGGAACTTAAAGTTGGCCCTATTATGGTGAAAAAAAATCTTATTGCATTGTTTACACACGAACGGACTCCTATACCATGAAAACCAGTTGATGACCAACCACCATTATTTCACAAAAACACACATTGGCCCGTATTTATCCGATCCCTATGGGTGTGTACGCGCTGCGTACACACCCGTAGGGACCTCGCAAGTGCTGGTTTCAGGCATGCGAAGCGCATGCGCTGAAAACCGGCATTTCCGATCTGTCAAGAATCCTCTTGATAGATCGCACACCTGCCCTGGAGATGGGCCTCTGCGGGAGGAGGGTTCTGCTTTCTGCACAAACTCCGCCCGCTGAAATCCCTTAAAAATCTTACGCCTGGTAAAAGCAGACGTAAGGCTTGCTTTTACCAGCATAAGAGTTTAAAAAAGTAAAAAAATATTTTTTTTCCCCACTCATTTATAATTTTAAAATACTTTTTAAAAAGGTAAGTTTATTTTTAGCCCCGTAAAAAACTTTAATTTTTTTTTCAAAAAATTACATTTTTGTTTAAAATATTTAATTTAATGTAATTTTAACTAATTTTAAATACGTGCTTAAAAAAAATGTATTTCATGTTTTGATGTGTTTTTTGAGTGATCTCCATTCATACTTTTGATGGGTCTAAGCTGAGAGACCTGTCAAAAGTGTGAAGGAGGATTCCCTTCTTCCATTGGTTCCCCATGGCCCACGTGATCCCAGGGACGCCTACATACCGCCTGCGCCCCTGGGATACCTGGGCCCTGCGCATTTCGTAGAGCAGAGGCCCAGGAGCGGAAGTGTCCGGACCTCCGGAGCCCTCAGGTAAGGGAGTAGATTTTTTCCAGATCGGAGGCCTCCGCACGCAGGAAGCCTCCGATCGGAAAATACGAGCCGTTGTCTGATTGCCTTTGAGAAGCAACCTGCAGCCATTTTTCTCATTGAGACAAACTGCAAAACAGTGGCAGAAATGGAAGTGAATTACTGTCTGTGCCACCAGAATATTAGAACATTGTTTGAAAATCAGCCCACTTATACAGGGAATTGTTTTATTTTGTAAGTTTTGCTGCATGTTACAAAAGCAACATGTGCTTCACAAGGGAAAATTAATTCCATAGTGTGTGAATCAAGATTAGTCACAAACATGAGATTTACTTTTCCAGATAATGAGGTTTAATTAAGTAAAGTTTAATTAAACTGTTGAAACTTTCAACATTTAATTACAGTATGTTATCATGCGGAAATTGCCAAATAGAAATGAATAACTTTATCATGTAGAACTATATTTATAATCATCAAGTAAGTTTCGATCTCGGAGTCCCCACTGCAGGAGATGGAGTACTCAAATATGAACTACTCTTCATTCTTCAAATTAAGAGATCCCCCATGTACCGTGAGTAGTAATCTGAAGACAGGGTAGCTTCCCTCCTCTAGGGAAATATTCTCTTTATAACATCATCCCATCACGCGACATTCCCCATGGTTCATATTTTGTCCTCAAGCCATCTCTTTTCTGATTTACAGCTTTCTAATTGCCCATAATTCATTTAGAAAATGGGATGTAGCTATGGCCTCTGCTGGATCGAGGTCTGAGGTCCAAATTTAGCAAGGCTGGATAATAGGAAAGCATTTCGGGGACCCAGTATATTATGGCGTTCTCCTTCCATCCTAGGATTGGCGTGAAAACGTCTGTCACCTGATATTTTACACAGTTTGAGTAATATGTTTTCTTGATAACATAATAATTCAAATTACCTGTGGTTGTAAGGAAATGAATGCTTAGCCCTTCCTGGCTAATAATTGGCCATAAGTTGGAGAATAAAGTTCCATTTACAGCAGAGTCAGAGAGTTGAGTCTCTAACATGTCCCATACAGCTAATTAGCGTTTATCAGACCTTGCCTTCTTAATTTTTCAACGTGCAAGGGAGTGAGAGGAAAGGTGGAGAAACAAATAGTACTTTCCTCATTCAGCAAGTTGACAAGTTTTCAGTGACTAAGGTCTTGAAATCCTCTAACAAGTGGTAATTATGGGGTAGAGCACACCCAAATTTCTGACTTGCGCTACCACCAGACTAAGCTCACTACCAGCAGCATGGACTTGGAAAATAGTCCCTACCAAATATTGCCCCCACCAGCTGAAACCAGGCATGGTACTGTAAAGACTCCCTCCCTCTTTCTCAGGTTTACAGAAGCAATAAGACTTATGCTGGGGATGAGATAAAGAACTGGAAGCAAGAGTATGAAGAGCAGGAAAGGAGAAAGAAAAGAAAAAACATGCATTTATATCATGTAACGGGAAACAGCAGTGTGGTCTTAAAGAGGATGGCATGCTAGACAACACTAGCTTTGGATTTATGCAAAAAATAAAAGACAAATCTTTCTGGACTTAATGTAGATACTGCTTGTTTCGGAATAGTCTGAACTCTTTGCTTGTGAAACAGCAGCATCTTTTGACATGTTACTCACCTGCTTCTGTCTCGTTCCTGCTCTGAAAACTGACGCCCTTGCTCCCTATAAAGCTGCTGAAAGTGGTGCTGCCGGAAGTCAACTCCATGTCCTGGTCGTTCCTCTCTCCCCTGTTGCAGATGGCTGTGACGCAGTGCACACTTCCCCTCCAAGGGTGAAGCATATGAGGAAACGTTTGGGGGGACCCCAAGTCGAGAAGAGGAAGCAGGTAGGGCAACAGGTTCCAGAGGCAATGTTCGAACTTTTCCACTTCCCAGAGAGGGCTCTTTGGCTTTCTCTGGAAAAAAGAAATTGCCGATCAAAAAGACTATTTTCTGCTTATTAAAAATATAAACATATAAATAACACAATTAATAATGTACCAAGCTTTAGAATTTTAGGCCAAAGATTATATTTAATGATTATTAAATGCAAATCTCACAACAATGGATTTAAACACCACAGGGATCAAATTGTCTTGGGTGGTAGTGCAAAACGGGCGATAGCAAATCGGTCACCCGCAGTACATCCCAATGTGCGAGGTATAAAATGGGCTGCCGGTTCACTATCATCTGTTTTGCGCTCCCTCCCAAGACCACTTTCACCTCCATATTTTTTTATTATGGCCTGTTTAGCTTTTCTTTGTATATTTGAAAACTAGGCTACTTCTGATCTTAGAAGATGAATGCCTAACTCGTTTGGCTGACATTCCTTTGCCTGCTACTTTAATGCAAGGCTTTCAATGGAAATGTAAATCACATGGTTTCTATAATGGGCAGCCAATCAATGGCAGTTTTATGCCTTGGTGGCAAGTAGAAGATCAACCTCATTGTGCCTGACTTCGTTGCCTATTTTATGTGGGCAAGCTGAGTGTATAGTGCATTCTTTGTGAGAAAATTGGGGAATCGTGCTAACACTCATTATCAAGCTATAGATTTTCATGTTTAATTTAAGCTCATGCACAGTTTGTGTAAGGCTACTTAAGGCTAACGTTTTAAGAAGATCATGTGTTGCGCTAATCCCCTTTGCTAGGACTTATCCTGGCAGCTGCAAGATATACCCTTCTGTGTTTAAAGGTGTATTGTCTTCATATCCAAGTGTTTGGAAAACCTGTTTCTTGTTTGGGGACAAGGTAGGGCAGGAGAGATGCAGGCAACTTTTTTCACAGACAAGTGATGTGCTCATGCATTTTTTATGTGATTTATTTCATTTTTCTGTTTGTATTTAGTTGGAAAAAGTTTTATTGAATAGTTTTTATGAAGGTGGTAGCACTTTAATGGGCCAGATTTATCTGTTTAAGTAAATGAGTGGCAGAAAACTTTGAGACAATACCTGGTTGAGTAGATGGAATAATACGCCATGAGTTTGCGTGTTCATCATTCCTTCGAATAGGCTGGAACTGTTCCATTGCAGAGATGAAATCCTTCCACCCTTCCAAACGTCTCTTTCCTGTATCATTGATCAGAATTGCATTCTTCTCTGCCCCATATTCAATCTCGAGCTCTTTTTCCTGCTTCATTTCTTTCCTTCGTTTAATCTCTTTCTCCCATTCCATTTCTTGCTGTTTTTCTCTCTTCCTGCCCTGTTCTGTTATCACTTCTGGCTCCCTTTCTCGAGGAGTCCCTCGTTCCCAATCCTTTTCTTTCTCGTGTTCATGTTCCTTATCTCGCTGTCTCACCTCATCATCTATTTGCAACCTGTGGTGAAAAAAAATAAGCCGCAAGTATTTTTTTTTTCCCTCTTGCTATTTTTTTCTTCCCTCTTTTAAAGTTCCTCCCAACATATGCCATTCATCAACTGAGAAGGATGGTGGATGCCTTGTTCCTAGGCCAGTATCACTGCAAGTGGATGTTAGAAGATGCTGAGCTGCAGTCACTTATCCTTTGTAGTTCCATCCTTCCCATTTTAGAATTTTTAGGATGTTCAGAAGGCAATTGACAAGATCCTCATGTAAGGCTGTTAAGAAGGTTAAGGCTCTTGGAATAGGTTCTAGTCCATACAGATGGATTGAAAATGAGCTTTGCAACAGAAGCCAGAGAGTAGTGAAAAGTGGAAGATGATTTGCCTGGGGAAAAGTAGCCAGTTGTGCTCCCCAAGGATGTGTTCTAGGACCCCACTGTTCACAATATTTGTGAATGATAATAGGGCATTTAAATAGTATTTGCTGATGTCACAAGGCTATGTTGACAGGTAATGAGCAGAAAGGAGACTGATTACCTTTATGGAGATGGGCTGAGATACAGCAGATGGATTTTAATTTGGACAAATATAATGTAATGCATATAGAAATAGTAAATTTTGTGTAACTTGAAAGCCTCCCATTTTGTGATAGGCTGGAATAAACACTAAGTGAGGCAAATTCGGCCCCACAGGTACTCAAGCAAGTAACTCCCCTTAAAGGGGCAGCACCACTAATATTTCCAGGGAGGGTGGTCTAAAATAACAGACTAAATTAGAATGGTAAAATCAGGAAAGATCAAAACAAAAATTCCATGTGGTGCACACTGGTCACGAAAGTTATCCTTGGTGGTAGGCATTGCAGGTTTGTGCCCATTGGATCACCCAAGAGTCTTTTATTCTTTTCCTTGTCCATTAGCTGGGACAGAAAAGGAAAAGGATATTAATTATACCTTGAAAGTATCTAGCTAATGTGATGCAGTTGTTAAGAAAGAAAACTGGGCATTCAGATATATATTGAATTCCAAGTTATAATAACATACAAGTCACTGATGAGGCAAGTCTGGAGTATGATGTGCAGTTTTGGTCACCCTATCTCAAAAGGACTATCGATTGGATAGAGTTCAGGCGCTAACGATTTCAAACTTTTGAAAAATTCACCGTTTGCACTCCAAGAAGGAAGTGGAGCGCTAAATCAAGCGCTCCACTTCCTTCTTGGAGCGTAATCGGCAGCAGGCGGGGCGGAGACTTCAGCAGTGCTGCACACTGGGTCATGCAGCGCTGCCGCGTTCAAAGGCTCCTTCTCTCCCTTAAAGGGAAGGGCCATCGCTGCAGGCTCTGCAATATAAAAAATACCTACCTGGACCACCAAGGCAGCCGCGATCCCGTGCGATCAGCCCGGCTCTCTAGGAGGAAGTCAATTTCGGGTCCGGGGCGCTACCAGGGCGATGCGCACGGCGATTACGTCACGATCTCCGGGCGAAGGAGATCGGGGCGCAATGCCATAGCGCCGCCGCAAAACTCCTACTGAATATGGCGGGAATCGATGTCAGCACTGCGCCCGGTCGCAAAGCCATTTGCGCCTCGTTAGTGCCCCCCGGGGGAGCTAACAGGAGGCGCAAAGGCACCCAATTTCGCCCCCAAATAAACTATTTAAAATAAACGCTGCAATTGTTGATATTCCAAAAGGTGTGTATGCTTTGCTCACTACTTACCTTCCTGCTGTAAGGACCGACAAATGATCTGAGTGTAAGCCGGAGAGTGAAGGGTGAGCTATGCCCGGTGGCTGTCTCATCCCAGCGAGGGCGAGGTGCATATTGGCAGCTTGGAGAGGTGGAAGAGTACCAGGCTGTGGAATGTGAAAGAATGGCGCTCGAAGTGACAGGACATAAGGGTCATCCATTCTGTAAATTAAACACACACAGATTACTCAAACTCTTTCCAACGATTACAAGCATTCATTGTGAGCAGCTGTTTTTCATTAACGCACTCTTATTACTAGCCAGCTATGTTGAGTGGATCATTATGGATACCAGACCTAACACAAGGATATCATGCCATCCAAAAGATAGTTACAAATCAAACCCAATTCTAAGATGGCGCTGCATGCTACAGTAGTATTTCCTGGATTGCATGGTTCAAATGCTTAAATCAAGTTATAAATACATATAGGAAAAGGCCATCTTATTTGTCTAATGGAACCACTAGAGGTTGATTTGAACTTTCTATTCAGTTTGGTACACACGCCAAACCAACATTTTTATCGTGTCATACCAAGATACTAACCTGTATGTTGGATGCTGATAAGGAAGATGGGATAGGAAGGCAGGATGGTAGTAAGCTGCAGATGCAGCAGCTGTTGGGGAATCCAATCCTAGCGAAGGCAGAGAAGGCAATGTCCGGATTTCATCTCGTCCATGATATGGACGGAAGCCTGTGAGGAAATCATCTGATCTGCTGCTGGAAGATACCAAGTGTGGAACTGGTCTCTGTAAACTGCAAATTTATAGCCTGTCAGGAAATATATTCTATTGAAGCTGAGAATTCAGATACAGTTACTAAACTAAAGAGACAATACTATTCAAATCTACATTTGCCACAACATTATAGGGTCCGAATGTTTCTCTTTTGAAAGATCTCTGTCTCTTCAGTGTCTGTAACACACATATCCAATAATAAGAATTCTTATAGATAGATCACTTAGCTCTCCCATACGGGTGGCATTCATTCCAATGGTATATTGATATTTGGAACTTGAATTCTTTTTTAAGATGAGAGACATTAAGCTTATGTAATGAGACAGGGTTAATTAGTATTTTCTAGTAAAGGATTCTCTGGGGAACAGTGATCATAATATGACAGAATTTCATATTAAGTTTGAGAGTGATCCAGTTAAGTCCGAAACTAGGATCTTAAATTTAAACAAAACCAATTACGGAGGTATGAGAGACGAGTTGGCTTAGGTAGATTTGGGAAATTTGATTAAAAGGTATGACAATAGATAAGCAATGGCAAACATTTAAAGAAATAATTCATAATTCTCAACGTATATACATTCCCTTCAGGAATAAAAACTCCACTGGAAAAGTGGTACAGCCATGACTAACTAGAGATGTTAAGGATAGTATTAGATTAAAAGAAGAGGCTTACAATGTTGCCAAAAAGAGTAGTAAGCCTGAGGATTGAGAAAGGATGACCAAGAAATTGATAATGAGGGAGAATAAAGAATATGAGTGTAAACTAGCAAGAAATATAAAAAACATTGTAAGAGCTTTTACAAGCATGTTAGAAGGAAGAGATTAGTGAAAGTAAACACAGGTCCCTTACAGTCAGAGACAGGAGAAATTATAATGGGGAATAAGGAAATGGCAAAGATGTTCAACAAATATTTTGTGTCTGTCTTCACAGTAGAAGACACGAAGAACATATCGGAAATTGTGGGGAACCAAGGGTCAAATGTGAGTGAGGAATTTAAAGTAATTAATATTAGTAAAGAAAAAGTACTGGAGAAATGAATGGGACTAAAACCCAACAAATCTCTTGGACCTGATGGCCTACACCCTAGGGTTTAAAAAAAAAGTGGCTGCAGAGACAGTGGGTGCATTGATTGTGATCTTCCAAAGTTCCCTAGATTCTAGAACAGTCCTGTGGATTGGAAGGGAACAAATGTAGCCCCACTGTTCAAGGAAGGAGGGAATGAGAAACCAGGGAACTATAGGCCAGTTAGCCTGACATCAGTAGTAGGGAAAATGCTAGAATCTATTAAGGACATGACAACAGTGCACTTGCAAAATCACAATATGATTAGGCAGAGTCAACATGGTTTTATGAAAGGGAAATCGTGTTTGAGTTTTTTGAGCATGTAACTAGCAGGGTAGATAAGGGGGAACCAGTGGATGTAGTATATTTGGATTTTCAAAAAGCGTTCGAGAAGGAGCCACACAAGAGGTTGTTACACAAGATTATGGCTCATGGGATTGGGGGTAATTTTTTTCTTTATTCGTTCCGGGATGCAGGCGTTGCTGGCAAGGCCAGCATTTATTGCCCATCCCTAATTGCCCTTGAGAAGGTGGTGCTGAGCCGCCTTCTTGAACCGCTGCAGTCCTTGTGGTGAAGGTACTCCCACAGTGCTGTTAGGGAGGGAGTTCCAGGATTTTGACCCAGTGATGAAGAAGGAACAGCGATATATTTCCAAGTCAGGATGGTTTGTAATTTGGAGGGGGATTTGCAGATGATGGTGTTCCCATGCACCTGTTGCTCTTGTCCTTCTAGGTGGTAGAGGTTGCGAGTTTGGGAGGTGTTGTCAAAGAAGCCTTGGCGAGTTGCTGCAGTGCATCTTGTAGATGGTACACACTGCAGCCACGGTGCACCGATGGTGGAGCCAGTGAATGTTTAAGGTGGTGGATGGGGTGCCAATCAAGCAGGCTGCTTTGTCCTGGGTGTTGTCGAGCTTTTTGAGTGTTTTTGGAGCTGCACTCATCCAAGCAAGTGGAGAGTATTCCATCACACTCCTGACTTGTGCCATTGTCCCCCACCATCAACATCCTGGGGGGTCACCATTGACCAGAAACTTAACTGGACCAGCCACATAAATACTATGGCTACAACAGCAGGTCAGAGGCTAGGAATTCTGCGGTGAGTGTCTCACCTCCTGATTCCCCAAAGCCTTTCCACCATCTACAAGGCACAAGTCAGGAGTGTGATGGGCACTTGCACCGCTTCATGGTTTGAATTCAAACCCATGTCCTAGAGGTGAAAGAACAGCACTGCAGCTTATCCATGTTCCTGGGTTAACAAAAATTTGAAATCTTAGTGTGCGGATGTGGCTTTTAAGATAATTTGCAAAAGAACCAGGGGGAGATGATAATTTCCCAGGCGCTAATGTTTTTCAACTTTAAAAAAATTCGGTTTTGCGCTCCAGAAAGGAAGTGGAGCGCTAAATTAAGCATTCCACTTCCTTCTTGGAGCGCAACAGGCAGCAGGCGGGGCACACTGGGCCGTGCAGCACTGCCGCGTTGGAAGGCTCCTTCCCTCCCTTAAAGGGAAGGGCTAGCGCTGCAGGCTCTGCAAGGGCAAAACTTACCTGGTCCCCGACGGCAGCTGCGATCCGGCCCAATCAGCCCAATGCACTCCAGCAGAGCGCCGGGCTGATCGAGCGCTGGCGAAGAAAATGGAAAAAAAAACTGAAAGAGCATTTGAGAATATTTTCCACTTACCTCAGCCACCTCGCCTTTAAATATCGCCCCCGAAGCGTTCGGCCTCCCGATGAACGCCTCCTGCAGCTGCCGATGTTGTCGCCCGGCGACGCTGCAGGGGGCGGAACCGAAGTTCGGGTCCGGGGCGCTACCGGGGTGATGCGCACGGCGATGACATCACGATCTCGGGGCGCAACGCCATACCACCGCCTCAAACCTCCCGCCGAATATAGCGGGAGTCGATCTTCTCGCCGCGCCCAGTCGGTAAGTGATTAGCGCCTCGTTATCGCCCCCCCCAGAGGTGCTAACGGGAGGCGCTATGGTGCCCAATTTCTAGCCCTAAGATTCTAAGGAATTTGTACCCATTTTAACCGTGCAGTTAATATGTACACGAATTAAAACTCTATCATTGGAAATATTGTTGCAGAGGAAGTGTAGGTGTAATGGAATAGACAAATGTGATTTAAAAGGGATCTTTCATCAGATTTTGTGATCAAATAGAAAGTTCAGTTTGTTAGGAAACTGACTTCACAACATTTTTATTGGACGAACCAAAAAGAATTAAAGACAAATGCAAATTTACGCTTGACACAACTTTTCTTACTTATTAAACTCTACCCTCCACTTCAGGAGAGGTTTAATTTCAGTTCTGTGTTCATAACTCCATTAGCTGTACAGAATTCTAAATGATTCATTTATAAACGGCTCGTCAATCTGACTAACTATATAGTTTGCCCTCGTGTATACATCACTCCGTGACTTGCTGTTTTATCGTAACTGCAATATCAACTTCATGGCTTCCTCCCAACGATCTACAGTACAATTTCAGCAAAGGCCAGGATTTTGTGAGTGTACCTTTTTGCTCTGCAAGATGACATGCAGGGAGTAATTTTATATAACCAAGCTACTGGCAGGGAACTTCACCAGCTGGGAGTGTGCATTAGAAATTCTGGCCATGATTTTCTGACCGTTTAGATTAATGGTTTGTAAACCATGAGCAGTACGTGCCTGAATTTCCAATATGTGCTCCCGGTGGGCGAGACTCCCCACCAGCAATGTGAAGTCGGAAAATTACCCAGATATACATAAATTGCAATGGATAATTAGCAGATAAACCAAAGTTTAGTTGACGTTTTAAACTAAGAGCAATAAGTCGAGAAATTCACTCTCACAAGACCATAAAGTTCACAAGGTGGCAACTTCTTGCTGATATTCTAATGCTGTCATGATTAGGAGAGTAAGCGATAGCTTAAAAAATTTCTTTGGTGTTCCTGGCACAGAGCTTTATGACTGGCAGTACATATTGCAAATTTAGACATGCAGCCCCACAATTAATGGTTGGAAAATTGTGGGGTGTGAACCCTAATTACAATGTGGGGCCAGGCTGTGCACTGGTAATGCTGAAGATGAAAATTTCTCTCAAGGCTGTTAAATTTTGGACAAGAGGCTTTAAAAGTGGATGATTAACCAGTATCAACCTGAAACATTAACACTCTCTCTCTCCACAGATGCTGCCTAACCTGCTGAGTGTTTCCAGCATTTTCTGTTTTCATGTCTTAAAGGTGGGTAGTTTTGTAGTAGTGATACATGCTGCCTAATCTATAGTGACACATACAAGCCAATCAGTAGTGCTACATACTGGCCAATCAGTAGTGAAACATACTGGCCAATAAGTAGTGATACATACTGGCCAATCAGTAGTGATACACACTGGCCAATCAGTAGTGATACACACTGGCCAATCAGTAGTGATACATACTGGCCAATCAGTAGTGAAACATACTGGCCAATCAGTAGTGAAACATACTGGCCAATCAGTAGTGAAACATACTGGCCAATCAGTAGTGAAACATACTGGCCAATCAGTAGTAATACACCCTGGCCAATCAGTAGTGACGCATATTGGCCAATCAGTAGTGATGCATATTGGCCAATCAGTAGTGATATACACTGTACAATCAGTAGTGACGCATATTGGCCAATCAGTAGTGATACATATGGCCAATCAATAGTGATAAATACTGATTAATCATCCACTTTTAAAGTCTCTTGTACAAAATTTAACAATGTGCCTTTTTTAAAGATTGATTTGTTGGTGAAAACGATCATTACATCTGACATGGCATATTGCGGAATATACCAGATTTTAACTGGGTTGCTGGGTGCAGTGGGAAGGTACCTAGCTGACAGGCGAAAGAGAAGGTTGGTAGTGGCTCGCAACACCTTGGACCTCAAGTCAGTACACTCTGCCAGCTGGTGACCGTGCATCCTGCTGCGGAGGCCATGGAGATGTCTGCAGTAGCCTGCTCGTAATTTCTATCAAAACATTGCAAAATGCAACGACAACAACAAAAAAATCAAATACATTACTTACTGGCAGAGAGTTCTCAAACCAGTCCAATTAAACTATGAACAGATACGCTTCTTTGGAGGAGAACCACGCTTGCCATATGTTTTGCCCTATTTTGACAAGCGGATTATAAAAATTGCTGTGTTAGGGGAATAATTAGGCAAATCCTAAATAGATAGTCTTGTGCTCCTATGAGCAGCATTGCCACTGAGACTGTGTAGCTCCTGAGTTTTTGTTTATGAATCAATTTGCTTGTGTTTAAAACACTTCTGCACCATTTGCAGCACTGCCGGTAGTTGAATCACAGCTATCCCTTTGGAATTCCACAACCAGATGTCTCACAACAGCAGCTCAAAAGGAACAATTGAGACCCAGCCGACTATAGCGTCATAAAACGATATAGCACTATAACTCAGAGTGATAAAGCAGTGAACCATTGATATAAGGTGAGGAACGAAAGAGCACAGAAAGTGCTATTTGCCCTCCTAGCTCCGTCTCATCCACAGACTGGTATTCTAGTTGATCTATCATGGGGTTTGAAATTACGCAGCGGAATAAAAATCGACCCCCTGGACTTTATACCACTTGTCAGTCGCCCCTCTTCCCTGCCTTACAGCCACCTTTAATGTGAGTGTCATTACCTCACTCGTGCTTGAATGCAAACATGAGTAAATTTGCATGTTCTCTGTTAACTGCTGCTCAACAGGTGTTTAACAAACAGCAGGTAAGTGCGGGCACATGTAATAAACTGGTTCATTTCCAGGTGCAACTTTAGGAGTACAAGCAGAAATTAGCAACAACTCTGTTAGTGCTGGCGCATAAAATTGATGCAGCGAGCACTAATGCACAGAGGAATTCTATCTGTAACTTATCGAGTCATGTCATGCATCTTGGTAAGCGACACACTACGAGGTTAAAGATCAAAATGAAAAGCTAGGATGTTTTATTGTGAATTTTACTTCACATTGTAGATTTTGTTTGTTGGGATGGGTGGATTCAGTGCTGGCTGATGAATGTGCATCAAGGCTCAGTTTGGGCTCAGTTGCTTATCAATCACTGCAGGATAATGCTTTTGATGTCTTTTTCTGTTTCATTTTCCGCCCTCTGGCACAGAAATGGAAACAAAGGAAAGGCAGAGTGGAAGGCTGCGGCAGGTAGAGTACCAAGAAGTAAGCAAAGCTGGTGCGGGAGGGAGGCGGGGCAGGGGGGAGGAGGGGGTGACTAGAGTTTAAAGTTTAAAAGGTTGCCATTCCTAACTATGCATATGCATAAGTCACATGCTACAGTACACGACCTCGAAGCCTCCACGAATAAATCAATGATGATTATTGTACTGGCGTGGTGTAAAATTTTAATATAGTAACAAAAATACAGATTATCATGCTACACAACATAAAAATCAATCATATTGGGGGGAAAAACTTAGTTGAGGGAAAAGAATTGATTAAAATATATTACATTTAATAATACTTAGACATTGTAAGACTTGTGGTAGTGAGACGTAAGGGCTGAAATTCCTCTGTGCATTAACTGTAACTACAGTACACGACCTCTAAGCCTCCACAAATAAATCTAACAAATAAATCTAACGCACCACGTTAGATTTCTGGGTGCGCTATTTTAAATGGGTTGACAAACTTCATAAAAAATAGTACAGGGAGAAATTTCAACTTTCTAATTCTGTAGCTGTTGAAGAAAAAGTCAGTGTTCTGGTGACCAATATAATCAGGATACATAAAGACTTACTTGATGGTTGAATATGGTGACTCTTGGATGGAGTGACTGGATAGATAGAAAGCAGGATGTGAGGAAGCAAGGTGTGTGGGCACTGGTGGCTTGTCCTTTTTTAGCAAAGACTCTGTGGAAAGTGGGTGGTCGCGACTTCTGGATCTCAGGGTGCTGTCTGAGGGCTAAGGAGAGAGAATGTAATTATTGTTAGTTGTCTAAATCCTTAACTCCAGCATCTGCTCTAAACACCAAGAAGGAAGAATGTGTCATTTCACATACAATTAAACAATTACAGTTTGATTGGAGAGGTAATGGAGAAATACTCATTTGCATATTTGCATGCCGCTGCTTTCCTAATTAATCTTTCTCTCCGTTAGCAGCCCTGCTGCAGCTGGCCTCTGTCTGTTTAGATCTGTGTTGCTTTCTCACTCCAGGGAGCTAATTTTGTGTAATTTGCAACAGAGGAAAACTGCATTAGTGGCGAAAAGAGTGCCACAAATTCAGTTTAGTTGCGTGCACAGTGCGACAAAATCAGATTAATGCCATGCACAGTGTCACAGAGTGTAGTGCCATAAATCCAGTTTAGTGCCACATTTAAAGCCACGAAGACAGTTTCATATAAACACACTGTAAATGCATTTTACACATGCACTATTTGTGCTCAGGTATTTTGAAGGAGGTGACTGAATGAAAGAAGGAATAATAAATTATATTCTGTAGCCACCTTTGTCTGTTCCACTACGGGAACATTAAATTCATGATTTCTGCAGTCTAGTTCTGCACTACAGTACCTGATTTTTATGGAAAGTAATTTATGAAATTGGATTTGTGAAATTTGGTCTTGTCTACACACTACAAAAATCGTGGTGCCTACTCAGTAGCAAAGACACACAGGGACAGGAATACCATAAATGAAAGTCTATATTCAATCTTAGCAGATATTGGGATCAATGACATTGATCCCAGTGGCTGCCATGAATGACCTAAATCACATTAAAAAAATCAGAAAGGTGAAGTGATGATACAGAGACAGAAGGGAGAATTATAACTCTCTCTGTCCAGCAGAAACTGGGCAAAACGGGACTTAAATTGGAAGCAGTGTACTTACCGCTCGATTCCCACCCAGTAGCTATTTTAACATCGCTGGTTTTTTTTTTGGTGGCTGACTCAAGCGGGAGCCTCATATATTTATGCAAATCAGGGTCCTAACACATTGATAGGACTCCAATGCAATTTTAATGGCCTACTGAGTGAGGCGTCCACTGTGAGAAAGCAGCAGAGGGTAAGGTAGGGTAAGTGTTAATGGCCAGGATTTTACTCTCGCTGACAGCTGCCCAAATACATTTTGCGGGCTTGTCAGCGGAGATTTCCTTCAATCCAACGTCTTTTCCAGAGCGGCATCCTCTACATGGAATCTGTGGCATCTGTGAACAGGGAAAGCAACAGCGAGGCTCTTCAACCAATTAGATTGAAGAATCTTCACTGAGACATGCAGAGGCCAAACCAGGAAGTATTAAGCAGGAAATATAAATTAGATTTAAATGATGTACAGAAAGCAAAATAAAGATTGGGAAATTCAGATGGGATTAAAGGAGAAAGATAAAAGATACAGACAGAAAAAGTAAAAAAAAACACTTTATTTTAATTTAAAAAAAACTCCAACACAAATTTTCTTCTGAGGGAATGAGGCTCCACACTTGTAAAATTATTTTTTCAGGACCAAAGAAGTTGTTCAGCAGTAATTATCAATTATTATGCCATTAAAACCTCACTTACTCACAGAATGCAGCAACCCTAACTTTTTCAGCCATTTTTAGTGTGGAACTAGTGGACAAGTACAGCAAGCTCACGCTGTTAAAGTCATTTCAATGCCGAGTCTATCAGCGAGGACTGAAACAGTGCACTCTGTGGAGGAGCAGGGTATCTCTGACAGCAACTTCTGGATTTCCACATTTAACTGCGCCTGTGCCTACTCCAGAAATTGCTGTCAGATTTCTTCCATTATACAGGTGATTGCTGATAGCCTCGCCGTTATTCTTATCGCAAATTCTGGGTCATTGTTTTCTTTGTGTGGCCAGGAGGACCCTGCTCACATCTTTCTACGCACATTGAAGGTAATTTTCATAGAACCATATAAATTTACAGCACAGAAGGAGGCCATTCGGCCCATCTTGTCCGTGCCGGCCGACAAAGAGCTATCTAGTCTAATCCCACTTTCCAGCTCTTGGTCCGTAGCCTTGTAGGTTACAGTACTTCAAGTGTATATCCAAATACTTTTTAAATGTGATGAGGGTTTCTGCCTCTACCACCCTTGCAGGCAGTGAGTTTCAGACCCCCACCACCCTCTGGGTGAAAAATTTCTCCTCAAATCCCCTCTAAACCTACCAATTACTTTAAATCTATGCCCCCTGGTTATCGACCCCGCTGCTAAGGGAAATAGGTCCTTCCTATCCACTCTATCTAGGCCCCTCATAATTTTATACACCTCAATTAGGTCTCCCCTCAGCCTCCTCTGTTCCAAAGAAAACTTTGAGTTTTGACTTTGGGTGTTAGTGTAAAATGGGCAATATCAATTCAGTCACCCAGTATATATCTCTCCATCAATCGGGAGAGATGTATAACAAGTGGTTGAATAGCTATCGCCCATTTACACTATCGCCAAAAGTCAAAATTACCCACAATGTGACAGGATGTAAATAACTATATTGGGGAGTGCTCACTCTGCTGCATGCAGATTCTAAAAGGGCTATAATGAGATGTAAAACACTGCATGTTGGGGCTCGCTTACATCACTCTAGATGTGTTGTGACATGGCAAATAAATCAGTGCATGTCGGCACTAACATCGATCTAGTTCCATTCTCCTCAAAATTACACTACAGGTATGTGCCTACAATTTATTGCACCCATTGTTAATGGAAAGCTTGATTTTGTCGCAAAATCAGTAAGAACTTGCTGGAGTCCTTCTGCGGTTGGTGGTTTTGGAAACTATTTAAAGTATGCTGACAATCAAATTACAGAGAACCAGCGCAATCACGCCCATGATAGATGTTGGCATAACAAACAAATATTCACTGATAAAATATTCTCAATACATTGCAAGTTTGCATAATGTGATTGCTAGCCTTTTAACCGTGAATTGTCACTTCTAAGCCAACAAACCACATTTCAGTTTTTATTTTCTGCTGTCTTTACATGTTGTTGTTCCTTTTGATTCATGCGTCTCTTTCTAATTTATGTTAGGCTTACATACTTATTTATTCAGTCTTGATAAATCATCCTGCTAACTCCTGACCCATCTTGTTAACCTATTCTTTTGCTTTTTGTCACAACACTCTCTTGCAATACGGTCATAAAAATAAATATTTGGTCAGCAAGTGGCATAGCTCCATATTAAGCTGTATTTGTATGCAAGTCAATAAGTGTTTGGAGCATGTTACAAATTCGCCACCAGTGTAGGAAACAAGCATTAGGACAAATTCACGCCTTCTGATTCTATACTATACGCTGTACTATTTTGAATACTTGCGAGAAAGGAAACTGCTTTTTCACTGGTCACCAGCAACTCATAGGCATCTCAATCAGCCCAAGTATCTTGCCAGGTTTCTCCACTAGACGACCAGAGCTAGGACACATCCACAGTTCCACACCCTCTCGATAGACTGCCAGATATCGAACGCTAAGCAGTGGGCTTCGACTCCTATTCATAGTCAGTGTGTAAAATACTGACAAGATCACTGCAGAAGGGTGCACTATTTGCTCTTTGTAATTTCTTGAACTGAGATTTAATAATGTAAGAATTTCCTCATCAAGTACCAATGTCAATGATAATGGGTGTTCATGTCTCTTGGGTGTGTTTTATTTTGTTTTCCAACAGAGTGACTGAAAATTCACCAGAACATTCTTGATGTTATGGTGATCATGTCAGGAAGACCTTTAGATATCTACAGACTGATGCAACATAATAAATCATTTTCTTTTATAGCAATATCACAGTTTTCTGTAGATACGCACTGAGGTATCAAATCCCACAGCCTTCACACTTGCAAACATCTACACACTTACAAAGGCGCGTATTTGGAGTTTGTTATTTATTTAATATTTTCCCTCAGTCCTATTGGGGCTGATTTTCATTTTCAGGAGTAAAACAGTTTTGCTTTAAGAACCGTCGGAATCTCAAGTGCTACTGCATTCAATTATCTGGAGTAAACTCATTTGCATAACTACTCACAACTCTAGGTGCACACTCAGGTGGATCTAAAGATGACACTGTTGGTAGGAGAGAAAAATTGTAACTAAGTCAAATTTAAAGGGATGGGATAAATTAAAAGGAAGTCTCGTGGGGGTGGGGGTTGGAGGTGGGGGTGGGGGTGGGGGTTGGAGGTGGGGGTTGGAGGTGGGGGTTGGAGGTGGGGGTGGGGGTGGGGGTGGGGGGTTGGAGGTGGGGGTTGGAGGTGGGGGTTGGAGGTGGGGGTTGGAGGTGGGGGTGGGGGGTTGGGGGTGGGGGTGGGGGGCGGTGTAGACACAAAGATTTGGAAAGCTTCTGGAGAGCATTAAAAGGAATCTCAACCCACCAACCTTTGCCAAAGCTGCAGATGTAGGAGATTAAGAAGTGGCAGGCCATGATGAAAGGAAAGGGATCCCTGTGTATATACATGAGTCTACAGACAAATGATGGCACAGCCAAGCACCTAAATTCCTCTTTGATGGCTGTTGAAGTTGAGGTGCTGCTGCATGAGATGCTTGCAAGGAGGGTTTTCTTCACTCCAGAGTGCCACTGCAGTGCGGAAAAGTTTCTGGCCACAGCAGACTGTCCCTGCACTCTATGCTGCATGGTAGCAGCAGGTCTCCTAGCAGCAGATGGCACAGCTTGGCTTCTGCTGATCCAAAAAATTCCCATTGTCATTCCTAGGTAGGTTTTCCAGGGCTGCAGATATGACTGCAGGTGTGACCAAACAGGCAATTCTGGCTACTTATTACTCTGGCGTGTCTACTTTCATGCAATACCATGTGAAGCATGGCATGCTGTGACTGGAGTTGCCCAGTTTTTCCTATCTTATATCTGTACCCAGGAGCTACCCTTAGGCTTAGTAGTAGCATTCCCATCTCTGCGTATTCTCTGTAATGTGTCACTGACATCTAGTTCAGATAAGCCTACATTACGTGTAATACACATAGGGGCACCTTTTCCAGCTGCTAGTTTTGGTTCTGCCAGTATAGAACGTGCGAGTGTAGGCCACAAAATTGAGCAGGGAATCCCTTTTTTGGTATCCCCACCCAATTTGCAATTTCTCGTTTTACTTGTACGCTCAACTTATCCATAGAAAATAGTAGAAGAGGGTAACCACTCATGCAGTCACTGCAAAGTTGTGAGCATAACGTTAATAGAACTGTTCATTGATGAATATTGCGCACAAGCAGTTAGTGCAAAGTTGTGTCTGCAGCTTAGCCAACACGAATGGGATCCCCCCTGATGTTGGGAGAAGGTCCATGCAGATTAGCCATACTAAAAGTCCACCTGTGGCCAGACCCAAAATGGCAGTCCTGATCTTGGTGCTGCCGACAGTCACTCTTTACCTTTGCCAAGGACAGCACATGGCAATCAAAGACACTGAGAAAATTCTCCACTTAGGGCGACTCTTGGTGTTTCTAACAGCACAGGTGATGCTACATTTACTTTGCAGGGTTGTTTCTGATGGTGCGGTTGCCATTAGAGCCTGTAAATGGCACATGAGATGCCCAAAGTCTAGGGATAATCTCTCTTGCTAATAAAGGAGCAGTTAAAGTAAGAAAGAAATTGCATTTATATAGCGCCTTTCACAACCTCAGCATGTCCCAAAGCACTTTACAGCTAATGAAGTACTTTTCAACTGTAGTCACAGTTGTAATGTTGGAAAGGCAGCAGCCAATTTTCACACAACAAGGTCCCACAAATAGCAATGAGATAAATGACCATCATCTGATTTAGTGATGTTGGTTGAGATGTAAATATTGGCCAGGACACCGGGGCAGAACTTCCCTACTCTTCTTTGAAATAGTGCCATGGGATCTTTTACATCCACCTGAGAGCGCAGACAGGACCTTGGTTTAATGGCCCAGAAATTAAAGACGGAGCCTTCCTGCGGGGGTAAGGCTTCCCCGCGATATCTCACTGCGCGCCTGCCTTTTCCTTCCGAGCTCACACGAACTTTAGTTTCTAGGCTGCAGCTGTGCAGTGTGTGCGTATCCCACAGACGCAGTTAATTCGTGCGAGCTGTGGGATCACGTGATTCAGTTAGAGCCAATGGCAGCACACCATCTTTCATTCATAGTTTTGACAGCAAGGGCTGTCAAAGCTATGAATCTATACCCCCCCAAAAGAACAGCTAAACCTCAATTAAATTTTTTTAAAAACCATCACATTAATAAAATAAGTATAGCTAAATAAATTAACCACTTTAAACAAAAAATTAAATTTTTGAAAAAATTTAAAATCTTTTTAAAAGTTATAAAAATAAACTTACCTTTCTTTAAAGTCTCTAAAAAAGATAAACCTGTTGAAATTTTTTTAAATAATACTTAATTAACTACTTACCTTGTTAAAAGAGGGTCTTACGCCTCCTTTCTTTATGTGCAAAATCTTCCATGCTTACCTGCGCGTTCAAAGCACTAAGTGCACTGCGTGCGCGCAGCCTGTAGCACGCATGCGGTTCACTTAGGAACCGCCCCCTTTTGAGTTCACCAAGTGCCGGTTTTCAGCGCATGCGCAGTGCATGCAGAAAACTGGCAATTGGAGACAGAATACGCGAGAGTACACAGTGCGTACTCTCGCGTAGTAAGACTAATTTTTGGGCCGATGTCTCATTCGAAAGACGGCACTTCTGACAGCATAGCACTACCTCAGTACTGCACTGGGGTGTCAGCCTAGATTTTGTGCTCAAGTCTCTGGAGTGGGACTTGAACCCGCGACCTTCTGACTCAGAGGTGAAAATGTAAACAAGTCTTACATAATTTACACAGACATGCTTCGTCTCCTAAAAATATATAGACTTTTGAACAATATGCTACACATTTTTAGAAAATATTCAACATTGGCCAGAGGCCCAGGAGACCAGTAGTCTCACAACACAAATGCCATAGCCACCTGTTAAAGTCACGTGCCCAACTAAGATAACTACAGTTAACAGCCACCCTAAAAAATGTTGTCTGAATGAGTTGAGTCCTATTTACGATTTGGATCTGCTTTCATTGTTGGCTGTTATTGTCAATGTACTGGATCTTATGCTGCTTCAGCATAGATGTCTCCAGGTCTTTTGTGCAATATCTAGTTGAAGAATCCTGTTCCACATCTTTCAATTTATAGGAAATCAGGAGCAGATGTAACATTATTTGTTTGAATGTTTTAAAGCTTTGCCATCACATGTGGCTCACCTTTGGGTCCCACTAGCATGAATCTCCAGTCTTTTAGCATCACTGTAGACCCAACTCTCAAGTGACTGAAGAAAGGAAAACTTGAATTGCAGGAAGTAAATCCTTTGACCCTACTTATCCCTGAATTTCTGCTGGAGTTGGTTAAAAATACATTTGATTCCATCAACATCCACTCTCCCAGTACTGTACCTTAATATGCAGTTGTTTTTGAATAATTTTCTGGCCTGCCTTTGGTTATAATGAGTGAGTTTTTCCATATTGGCTGTTATCCAATTATCTTAACGAGGTGTTGGCTTAATTCCCAGCATACTGTGTTCTTTATTAAAGAACTTTGTTGGCCAGTGTCAAGGACAGGGATATTTAGGCACTCTATTCATATATGACAGGGAACCAAATTCAACCTTTGCCAGAAAATTCCATTAAATTTTTTTACCAGCTAGGAGATTCTGCTTGCTTGGGGGTGGGGTAGTATAATGCACCCATGATTACATAGAAATACATAGAATTACACAGAATATACAGTACAGAAACAGGCCATTTGGCCCAACTAGTCTGTGCTGGTGTTTATACTCCACACGAGTCCCCTCCCATTTCATCTACCTTATCTCAGTCTTTCAGCATATCTTTCTATTCCCTTTTCTCTCATGTACTCATCTAGTTTCCTTTTGAAAGCATGTAAGCTATTTGCCTCAACCACTTCTTGTGGTAGCGAGCTCCACATTCTGACCACTCTCTGAGTAAAGAAATTTCTTCTTATTTCCCTTTTGGATTTATTAGTAACTATCTTGTATTTATGGCCCATAGTTTTGGATTCTCCCGCAAGTGTAAATATTCTCTCCACATCTGCCCTGTCCAGCCATTCATAATTTAAAAAACCTCTATTAGGTCTCCTCTAAGTCTTCTCTTTTCTAAATAAAAAGCCCCAACCTGTTCAATCTTTCCCGATAGCTGTAATCTCTTAGTTCTGGTAACATCCTTGTAAATCTTTTTTGCACTTGCTTCATTGCTTCTATGTCCTTTTTAATAGTATGGAGATTAGAACTGTGTAGAGTACTCTAACTGCAGCCTGACCAGGGTCTTAGACAAGTTTAACATAACTTCACTACTTTTGAATTCTATACCCCTAGAAATAAATCCCAGAGCTTTGTTAGCATTTTTAATTGCTTCGCTAACCTGCGATGCTGCTTTTAATGATTTGTTCACCTGTATCCCTAGATCCCTTTGCTCTTCTACCCCATTCAGTTTCTTATTTTCTAAGGTGTAGGTAATGTTTCTATTTTTCCTACCAAAGTGCATCACCTCACATTTATCAATGTTAAAGTTCATTTGCCACTTAACTGCCCAGTCTGTAAGTTTTCTAATGACTTCTTGTATTATGCTGCATTCTTCCTCAGTGTTAGCTATACCCCCAGTTTGGTATAATCTGTAAATATTGATATTGATTTACTTGTTCCGAAGCCCAGATCATTAAAGTAAGTTTTGAATAACAGTGGCTCCCAGCACTGATCCTTGTGGAACACCCCTTTCTACCTTCCTCCAATTTGAATAACTACCCTTTACCCCTACACTCTGCTTTCTATTTTTCAGCCAATTTGCTACCCATTCAGCTATTCGTCCCCTGACACCACATGCCCTAACCTTTGTCATGAACCTGCCATGTGCTATCTTATCAAAGGCCATTTGAAATTCCAAGTCAAATTTGAACAGCCAATACCACCAATGTTTTAACAGTGAATCCACTTGGATGATCAACTGGACATCTGTCTCCAGCAACAATGAGAGTACAAGTGGAAAGTCAGTAGAGCTGCCATTCTGCAATGGGATTATAACTTTAATAGTAAAGTTACAGGGTAGTCACAGACAAAATCACAAAAATCCACAAACTGCGGCAACCCAAGTTATATGCAAAGGTTCCATTCCCAGTGTGCTGGACCGTCAGGAGAAAAGGGATTGTGCTTATCTGATAGAACACAATGGGCTGAATTTTGCCGGCGCTCAGAGGGTGGGTTCAGAGGCGAGTCAGCTGTCAAAATAGCAAAGATTGACAGCGGGTAGGTAACCCGCTGTCAACCCGCCTCCACGCAAGTCTCCCAGGTGTCAGGTCTGTCTGCGCAGAACAGACCTGACACTAAGCAGCGGGGAAGGCAATTCACATCATTAAATGGGTTGTTAACATCCATTTAACTGTTATTTTAAGCCTACATTTCAATTTTACGTGCTCCCCACGGGTTACCCGCAGCTCGGGCAACACGTCAGCTCAGCATGTCGTGAGTGGATTCAGCATTGAATTATCTCATGACCTGACAGCTGCCAAAGTTGTATAAAAGATCCCATGTTACAGCTGTTCACTTTCAAAACTCAGAAACTGTTGGTTACTGCATTTGGAAGACATATTGAGCTTTCTGCAGCTTGTTTGGAGCCAACTCTGTATCCAGTGTCACCTTATTGGAACAACCTCTCTCACCATTCACAGATCGTTTCTGTCATCTCAACCTCCCCTGCCATCTATTCCATCATGATGCGGAGATGCCGGTGTTGGACTGGGGTGGACATCTATTCCATCAGCATCGTTGCCCTTGAGAATATCTCACCTTGGTCCTCAGAATCCCACCAAGATTAGCCCCAACAGCAGCATCACCGGGCACACCAGCAGCACCAACAACAACACCAGCCTTCTCCACAATCAATTGATGCTACGCAGGACACAGGGCATCAGCACCCGACCACATTATTGCCCAGGAGGCCAGGGATGGCCTCACCATGGCCAGATTTACTTCACTTGATGCTGCACACCCTGGCTGCCACATCATGTGCCAGGTTGGCACCATCCCACGCCAACACCATAAAGCATCCTACAATGCCCAAGCCTTTCCTTTCACACTCATCACCACTGCGGGGAGAGGGTTACCGTTATGTCTCACCATTCACTACAACTCACTAAGCCACTTCCAAAGGTGCACACAGATCTGTCCAAGAACGCAAAGTGTTGAAAATAAAGGTTTCAATGTTTGACAGCACATTACCAGAAACTTCACATGAACATTGGCTAAACCACCCAAGTGCGTACCCTTGTGTGTTGTTAGTTGGTATGCTTGCAGTAGGATGAGGGTGAGTGTGAGGGGTGGCTAGTGAAATGGGGAAGTAATAATATAGATAGAGAGGGATGGGTGGAGGTGCAAGGTAAGTTGGTGTGAGTAAAGATGTGCAGGAGTAGGGTAGGGAAGGCAGAGTGATGTGGATGTGATGAGTGGCACAGCAGGATAAGGTTGAGCGTGGCTTGGCAGTAACGTTTCGTGATCTACTGAGATCATTGAAAGGCTTGCACCACTGCACCCAGGTCCTTCTGACAGCATCCCTGGAAAGGGAAGAGGACCTCCCTGTGTGCTGTGACTCCCTCCATAAGCATATGGAGGGAGTCATGGGAGAGCCTGGGTGCAGCCGTGCACTTTTGTGCAGTGCTTGTCAGTGCTTGCAGCACCTCAATGCTGTAGAACACTGACAGCACAACTGTCAAAATCAATTTGGACGTGGCCCCTTTAAGGAAACCGGCTCATGATGTGTCATCAAATGACATCATCAGACCTGCTTCCTTTTAATTGGCCAGGAACCTCGCAGGGCGGGCTTAACAAGCCCTATTAACGTAAAATCACTTGGAGAGCGCGGGCTGGAGCAGGCAGCGGGCTGGGACTGCACTACCGACCCCAGCCGCCCCGGACCTGCCTCGGTCGGCGAAATCGCAGCCAATCTCACTGTGCATTATAGCAAAGGGGAGCACTCACCTCTTTATAGACCTGTGAGAGGTGAGACTGTGTGGAGGGTTGCCATGGAAAGCCACTGACAGCAGATACACATTTGCTGCACCCTTACTGTCCATGTACAAGAGGAAACATGTTGGGGGAAAAGGGAAGACACCACGAGATCCGCTGAAGAGGTTTTCAAGGCATTTTGAGTAGAAAGGATGCCAGGCAATTCAGGGAAGCAGATTAGTTAAGGAATGAAGTTGAAGAGACATAGGGGAATTTGGAAGATTAGGGACACCAGGGGACAAGAGAACAAAAGATGACTGGGAACTCTGTGGATGAGGCACTATTGGATAAAGTATGCTACACTTATGGCTTCTGGTATTCAAGTGAAAGAAAAAGTGGGGCAAGAAAGAGAAAAAAAGAGCTGTCAAAAAATTACAAGCTACTTGACCTGTGTTATAAGCTACTCAGCCCTAAGGATGTGTACCACCACTGCACTTCCTTGCTACTCATTTTTTTAGTTATTACTCTTAAAGCTTTGTTGCAGCAGCAATGGAAATGTGAATATACAGGAGAGAGAAAATAACACAGCCATCTCGGTCCTGGTTATAATCAATTAGCTAATCTGGGAAATAGTAGAGATTTCCCCAGTTAGCTGGCCTAGTTAATGGTAGCTGGTTGTAACTTACAGCAGACCACCAGAGAAAATCAGGGGTGTCCCTGGTTACCTGGGGTAATTAGTGGTGGCTTGTTATTGAATAAGGAGGCACTTCACTGGGGAAGGAGACAGATTCCCCTAATTAGTTCCCTTTTCACAAAGCATTTGCACGGCCACAGAAATATGGTTTCTCATAATTAATTTCACATTTGTAGAATTTTTGCTAACCAATTATGACATTTCTGAAAAATGTTAGGGGAAAGTAACTATTACAGGTACATAGAATCTCTGTGAATGAGGAATGGTTAGTTGTAATTAATAGAAAAAAGCCATGGACATTTAAACAGGTGCCCTATTAAGATATCATTCTTATTTGCCTTTTGTCTACACTCATTTGTATTCACATACATGCTGCTACTTTGCTATGGTTATGTCACCAGACAGCTATTTCAATTGAAAACCTAGGTGGAGGGCTAAGACCCAAAGTGCAGGGCAACACCAATATTGAAAAGACTAGGAAAGAATATACAGTACATCAAGAAACAGTGACTAGGTGTTGCCAAGCTTGGGTCTTAAAAGTGTGTGGATTGTAGGAGGAAGGGAAGACTGAGCGGATAAAGAATGAGTTAGAGCAGGAGATTGATATGAGTCTTTATTTTGACGCAAGGATACAAGAAGGAGGAGAAGAAAGAACGCAGCAGTAATGATAATATCAGTATTGATAAAATAGAGAGAGAGAGAGAGAGAGACAAGAAAAGTTATAGTGGAAAGAGTTTGGAGGCAAGAGGTATCACCTGGCTCAAGCATCTTGTTGCTTCTGCTATAGTCCTTGTTTACCCATTTTGTCTGCTCACTTTCTAATCCTATGTCACCTTCAAGCCCAGCATCTATCCCTACAAGATGTATTGATACATGAACTTTGAGCAATAGTACCAGAATTTTTAAATTTAATCTGACATTTTTTTCTTAGATATTAAACTGAAACAAAGATATCGTGATTCATTTAGTATTTCAATTCAGATTTTCTGTTCTGCTTATTGAATTCAGTATTTTTCTTCAGTGTATTACATTCAGCAGTTAATGTTATCATTTTAATTATACACTGTGACATTGCTCATAGTAAGACAATGGAGTATTGTGTCCAATTCTGGGCACCACATTTTAGGAAGGACGTGAAGTCTTTGGAGAGAGTACAGAAGAGATTTACCAGAATGGTTCCAGGGATGAGGGATTACAGTTATGTGGATAGACTGGAGAAGCTGGGGTTGTTCTCCTTAGAGCAGAGAAGGCTAAGAGGAGAATTGATAGAGGTGTTTAAAATCATGAAGGATTTAGATAGAGTAAGTAAAGAGAAACTCTTTCCAATGGCTGAAGGGTCAATAATGAGAGGGCACAGATTTAAGGTGATTGGCAAATGAACCTGGGGTGACAGGAGGGAAAACTTTTTTTACGCAACGAGTGGTTAGGATTTGGAATGCTCTGCCGGATAGGGTGGTGGATACAGATTCAATTGTAGCCTTCAAAAGGGAGTTGGAGAAATAGTTGAAGGAGAAAAGATTGCAGGGATATGGGGAAAGAGTCGGGGTATGGAACTAACTGGATTGCTCTTCGAAAGAGCTGGTGCAGCTCGATGGGCCGAATGGCCTCCTTCTGTGCTGTACTATTCTATGATTCTATGAATCTACTGTTAACAAAAAATAGTGGTTTTGTTTGGCTAGGTTTGGTTTCGTGGCTGTCCCTTTAAATCTAATTACTGTAGTGCCACAATAGGGGCACCCAGTCAGTGCAGGAAACGGAAACCCAGTGTGGCATCCTACTGCTCTAAGATGGGAATCCAGAGGCTTGTCAGGCCGAAGCAAAAAGGTAAATCTTGGAAGTCCTCCTTTGATCCAATGCTGGCAGTCCCAGAATGTAATAGTAATTGATTGCCATTTGATTCCTGCTTGGTGGGGCCTTCACGCTGCCCAGGCGGTACCTACTGCTGGCCAAGCAGAAGCATCGCTGGGAGATTCCCAGAAATGTCCCCCAAATATGCACCCAAATTGATGTTGGGATATAGGGGCATGGGCAGAAAATAAGGCGCGTGCCTCTAGAAGGAGTGGAATTTCTGGGCTTATGTACATGAAAGTTGTATTTAATGGTTATAATTCAAGGGTTTTAATGTCAAAATCAGTTTTTATCAATCCACAAACCAGAATAAAATCCAGGAATGTATGAGGTAAATTGATAAGAACCAACTTTAGTTCCTATCTCTAAAGGAACAGTTTAGCATTAGATTATATCATTGTTAAATTATACGCTTGTTCATTCTTTAACAAATTTGCTTAGTGACATGAATCTGTCATTCATGAAAGAAAGACTTATGAAATAATACTGAGTGGCCTGCGGGTGGCGCTGTCCAGGGAGAGTATAAATACTCGGGCACGGGCCCAGCTTGCGCAGGACATTCTTAACAGGAACTAGTGAAGGACACAACTAGACCTCCATGTTGTAAAACAGTTGATTAAAGCTTTGTTTAACGCTTAGACCAAGTGCCTAGTAGTTTTCTTACGTCACTTGGTATGTTAAACTTAAAATGAGTTTTGATGTAATGCTCCTAACATTTATGAAAACTGGAGGAAGATCCTGTGGAGCCATAGAATAAATTCCAATAGGTTAAAAATTATTACCAGGCAGAGTTTGCTGTTCATTATCATTATCCTATGGTCAATTAAAGGGTAATTATTTTGGTGAGGAAAATTTACAGGTTGATAGATGTTTAGAAATTTCTAGCTCTGTAAGAAATAATATTGAAATAACTATCGATCATTCTTTTTATATACTTTTGACATTTTGAAGTGTGATGTACGAATTGTGATGTCAGATGTATATATAATGGGCCAGAATTTACTGTAAAAATAATGGTGAGGCTAACGGTGCTCTCCGTTATTTATGCACAAATTGGACAGAACTTCAGGCAAATGCAGATGTGCAATTAAACGCAAAAATCTGGAAGTTCCTGTCTGAGATGTGCCGCTCCTCCGTAAACTGCACAAAGGTGGCATCTCGCCGTCCGGCTACCCATTCAAATGTATTGAACGGCGTGCAGTTCCTGTACTTGCATGGTAGATACGGATTAAACTCGCCACAGAAAGTTAGGGCTTGTCCATTTCCAAGTACCCTTTTTAATGGTGCGATAAGTCTTAATTACTGCCAAATAACCTCTTTGGCACTGAAAATTAACTTTTACATGTGTGGAGTCTCATTCCTTCAGATTTTAATTGTTGTTGGAGATTTAAAAAAAAATTAATTAATTTTATTTTTACTTTTTCTGTTTCTTTTTTCTCTCTCTCTTAATCCTATCTTTTTTTCCCCTCTCTTTGTTTTGCTTTCTGTACCTGATTTGATATGGAATTCTAACTTACACTTCCTGGTTCAGACTCTGCGCTGTGTATTAACAATACTTCAATCTGATTGGTTAAGCAGACACAAAGTTGCTTTCCCTGTTCACACAGGTACCAGATGCCCTGTAGAGGGCGCCGCGCTGTTTAGATCTCTAACTTTAGATCTCTAACTTACAGCAACCTCCAGTGCAAAAGGTCATAGAAATTAAATGTGTAAGGGCAAGTCTAAAGAGTGGCTCTCGCCAGCTACAGTAAATTCTGGCCCAATATATATATATATGTGTGTGTGTGTGCTTCTCTGTATGCACTGGATATTTCAACTTTGAGGGCAAGGATAAGCATCGCATCAAACATGTGATTTCTTTAGTTTAGGGTCGACATAAAACCTCTACTGGGATTAAAGTTGGAGGTTTTTTGAGTTAATGTGCACACTCTTGAATACCTTGTTTCCAACTGTTTGAATTGTCAGTGCTGGCACTTGTATCTGACAGGTATTCCACTGGGAAAAATTAGAATTCCCTAGATTAGTTGAGACCATAAGTTATAATCCACAGACAACACAAGATGTGGCCAAAGTTCACCTTCTTACTGATTGGGTTTCTAGCTATGAATTTCAAGTAAGAACCAGAGTCTTTGAAATTCACGAGTGGTTCCGGTTGCTGAGTAATCATTCCATAGTGAGTGGAATTTTAGACTCATCTAGGAAACAAAAGGTTGTATCTTCAGTTTCCAGTTAATCTGTCTCTTAAAAGTTAGCACACAGCAGGTACGCAATGTAATACTCAATATTAGAAAAATGCAGTCAAAGCTACAATTAATGCTTTTGGAACAAACTATAAAGCAATAACGATTAACTAACTGCATTGCCAAACACCTTTGTTCTGTCCGCAAGTGTGAACCCCGAGCTCCCTGTCAGTTGCCACTTCAATTCCCGTCCCATCTCTGACCTCTCAGTCCTTGCCCTTCTACGCTCTTCCAATGAATCTCAATGCAAGCTTGAGGAACAGGACCATATCTTTCTATTAGGTACTATGCAGCCTTTGATATTGATGTTAATAACTTCAGACATTAACTTTAGCCACTTTGTCAGCTTTTCCTGTTTCCATTTCAGACCTGCCTAACCCTCACTGCCTCGGCTATTCACACGTTCTCTGTGTCTCTTAAATAACGTTAACTTCTTTCCTTATGCTTCTTCCTAATATCTCATCTTACTATCACTTCAGTCAATTAATCATATCCCATTTTCCATTTAGGCACCCTTGAGTCATTCTACTTCCTTTCTTGTATGTGTGTGTTTTTTTTCCCTTCTCCCTTCCCTTTATTCCCTTCCTTTTAAAATGCTGTTCATTTGTCATTTTTTCCAGTTCCGATGAAGGGTTGTACCAGAAACATTAACTTGTCTATTCTCCCACAGATGCTGACTGACCTGCTGAGTGTCTCCAGCATTTTCTGTAAGTTTTTTTTTCAGATTTCCAGCATCTGCAGTTTTTTTTTGTTGCATTCTACGCAAAACAATAATGGTCTGTCTGTCAGTCCTATGATCGTAGAATGAGCAGGTTAAATTTCCTCGTTCTGGCACACAGACTGTAGCAGCAGTGCACTGAAAGCCTTGCGCCACATACCAGTTAGAAAGAGCCAACAGCAGTGGATCTTCCAGGGTTGGCCCTCAGCCAGATGGCAGAGTGGAGCACAAAGTTCTCAATGGATGGGAAATCTCACTAGGTGTTATTAACATCTTTTTAAATATATCATATTTAAATGAAGCTCTTGCATGGTTTGTAGGAGACCACGTTAGGCCAACTAGCAAATCACATGATGTGTTAATGGGCCGGGGGTCCAGAGAAAGGGACCCCAACCCAATTTGTTGGTCTGCACACACACATTTTGTGCTAACAGGACTGATCACACCTCAGTATGTCCTAGGGTTTTATATGGCTAAATGTCAAGAGCTACGAATACAGAGAGAAGGGGAAAAGGCCAGGAAAGAACTCATTTAGAGCAAGTGGAAGGAAAAACTTCTTACGGTATTTTACAAAAACATATAATGGAAGTTTCGTGTGTCAGCTTTGGCTCAGCGGCAGCACTCTTGCCTCTGAGTCATGGGTTCCAACCCCACTCCAATGACTTGAGAATATTTTCGAGGTTAACACTTCAGTGCAGTGTTAAGGGAGTGTTGTACTCTCGGAGATGGAGGCCGTGATTTCCCATACCTCGGCGGGTCTGGTGCGGCTGGTGTCGGTGTCGGGTCCTGACCTCGCTGCTGGTTCCAGCCTGCTCTGTAGAATGACTTTCCCCTGATTGGGCTTGTTAAGCCCGCCCAGCGGTTTCCTCCCACAGTCCAAAAATGTGTGGGTTAGGTTGATTTGGCTATGATAAATTGACCCTTAGTGTTAGGGGGGATTAAATATGTGGGGTTATGGGGATAGGATGGGATATGTTAGGGGGAATTAAATACGTGGGGTTACGGGGGTAGGGTGGGATATGTGTACTGTGGGGATTAAAGCAGGGACAGGGTACTGGATTTGGATGATCAGCCATGATCGTATCGAATGGCGGAGCAGGCTCGACGGGCCGAATGGCCTACTCCTGCTCCTAGATTCTATGTTTCTATGTTTGCCAGCAACTGAAGGAAGCGGGTCTGATGACATCACTTGAAGACGCGTTATCAGCCGGTTTCCTTAAAGGGACATGTGCAAATTTATTTTGACAGTTGTGCTGTCAGTGTTCTACAGCACTGAGGTGCTGCAAACACTGACAAGCACTGCACAGAGTTGCACCGCTGCACTCAGGCTCTCCCATGACACCCTCCATATGCTTATGGAGGGAGTCACAGCACACAGGGAGGTTCTCTTCCCTTCCAATGGGCGGAAGAGACCTCCCCAGGAGATCAATGCAGCCTAGTTGCACATTGCACAGGAGGGCACAAGCAGGGATGTGGTCAGGAGGACCAGGCTGCACTGGTGCAAACCTTTCAATGACTTCAGTAGATCACAAAATGTTACTGCAAAGCCACACTCAACCTCATCCTGCTGTGCCACTCATCACATCCCCATCACTCTGCCTCTCCTACCCTACTCCTGCACATCCTTACTCACACCAACTTACCTTGCACCTCCACCCATCCCTCTCTATCTACATTATCACATCCCCATCTCACTAGGCACCCTTCACACTCACCCTCATCCTAGTCCAATCGTACCAACTAACAACACACAAGGGTAGGCACTTGTGTGCTTTAGCCAATGTTCATGTGAAGTTTCTGTTAATGTGTTGTCAAACATTGAAATCTTTATTTTCAACACTTTGCGTTCTTGCACAGATTTGTGTGCACCTTTGGAAGTGGCTTAGTGAGTTGCAGTGAATGGTGAGACATAACGGTACCTCCGCAATGGTGATGAGTGTGAAAGGAATGGCTTGGGCATTGTAGGGATGCTTTATGTTGTTGGTGTGGGGTGGTGCCAACCTGGCACATCATGTGGTAGCCAGGGTATACAGCCTTAAGTGAAGTAAATCTGGCCATGGTGAGGCTATCGCTGGCCTCCCGGGCAGCAATGTGGTCGGGTGCTGATGCCCTGTGTCCTGTGCAGCATCAGTTGATTGCGGAGAAGGTTGGTGTTGTTGTTGGTGCTGCTGGTGTGCCTGGAGCCGCTGGTATTGGGGCTGATCGTGGTGGGATTCTGAGGACCAAGGTCAGATAGTTTCAAGGGCATCAATGCTGATGTAATAGATGGCAGATGAACTTGAGATGACAGAAACGATCTGTTAATGATGAGAGATGTTGTTCCAATGAGGTGACACTGGATACAGAGTTTACTCTAAACACTTGCAACTTGCATAAAGCTCAATCTGTCTTCCAAATGCAGTAAGCAACAGCTTCTGAGCTTGGAAAGTGAACAGCTGTGAGATGGGAGCTTTTATAGCACATTTACAGCTGTCAAGTAAAGAGATCATTTCATGGTAACACAACTCCTGACCTCCTTACCTGACGTGATCCCTGAGCAGCGTGGACCCCATGGGCGACCTCATAAAATTTAAAGGTGAGCTCAAAATACTTTTAAAGTGGCTCTTAACAAGGTCATAATGACCTAAATTGCCTCTCCCGCCACTATGTGTCGGGTCTGTTCAGTGTTGACAGACCCAACATCTGGGAAAGTTGCATGGCGACGGGTTGACAGCGCGTTCCTGACCCGTTGTCAAAAAACTTTTTTCCTACCCGACCTGCCACCAAACGTCCCCGCTGACCCTCTGAAAAATTCCCCTGGAGTCTTTTAGATGGGATGTTGAAAGTGAATCCCCATCCATCTACTTAAGGGGAGTTCTCTGGTGTCCTGGCCAATATTTATCCCTCAACCAACATCACTAAAACAGATTATCTGGTCATTTATTTTATTGCTATTCGTGGAACCTTGCAGTGCCATGTTTCCCTATGTTACAACATGACTACACTTCAAAAGTATGTCATTGGCTGAGAAGCACTTTGGGACAGCTTGGGAATGTGAAAGACGATGGGCTGGATTTTCTCAATGGAGATGTTTTGGAGGCGGGACTGCTGCTTGCCTGGTTTCAGTCCCGCCTCCATCAGCCTCTGGCCAACCAGCAGGATCTTCCCCTGATTGACCTTGTTAAGCCCGCCCGGCGGGCTCAGCAGGCCAATTAGGTGGAAGTCAGTGACAGAGCACATCAACATATGACGTGTCATCTGTCAAGAATTTTTGAAAGAAGAAATGTCATCGTTTGACAGCTCTGTGAAGCTGTCAAACACTGACATTCTGTGTAGTTTGATGAGTCCTTGTGTTCAGGACTCATCAAACCTTTCTACTTTGTAGAAATCTGATGACTGTTGGATCGGAGGATCTCTACAATGGAGATGTCGGGACTCCGGCTCCACAGTGGCTGAAGGCTGTAGGCAGAAACAAAGCTAAGTGAACATTTTCTAACACTTTACACTCACCTCACATACTTACCATCCCACACTTGCACCCATCACTCACCTCTACATCACACTTTCAGACCCCGCAGACCTCCTACTCGGCTCCTACACCCTGGTGGGGTTCCCCGAGGTCGGGAAGCCCGCACTTCAGAACAAAAAATGGGGATAATCCTATTTTCTGCCTGTTAACTACCTGTTAACAGGCAGTTAATAGGCTTTAATCCCTTTCCCGCCTCGAGGAGACGGGACCCGGGGCAGGACGGCTTCCCGCCTCCTGGCAAGAGGGCACGAAGGCGGGTTGGGGGCGGGTTTGCCACCCGCCCCCAAATTCTGCAACTTTCCCGGCAGTCCTGGCTCCATACCCGCCTCCTCGGGGCTGAGAAAATCCAGCCTGATATATCAATGCAAGTTCTTTCTTTCTTAATATACAGCTATACGGTAATTAGAAAGGTTGTGAGTTGTGTATGTTCCTTTTATTTCTGCTCTGTGTATGCTCCATACAAAATCCCGCTCGCACATCACCCCCATCCTCACTGACCATCATTGGCTCCCCAATTGCCTGCACTAGCTGGGCGCCCCTATTGTGGCACCACTGTAATTGGCCTTTGGAATCTCTTGCAGGTCTATATCTTACTACCCACCTTTGGCCTTTGGTGCATCCCATCTCCCTTCACCCTATCATTAGCAGCAGACCTGCAGTTGTTCGGATCCTATTTTCTGGAATTCCTTCTTTCAACCTCTTTGCCTCTCCACCTTCAAAAAACCTTCAAAAACCACCTGCTGCGACCTTGCCGTAACTCTGACCAATAATCCTTGGTCAGGGGTAGTTTGCCACTGCCGAGGAGTAGAATCCAGGCAGTACTGCAGTGGGAGCACCGTTCAAGCAGACAAAGAGACAGCCACCGATTTAAAGGGGGCAGAAGAGTCCCAAAGAGGAAACAACATTTTTTAGGCCTCAGTTGAAACCAAGGCCTAGAAAGGTAAGTCTTTGCGACTCACACAGAAGGACAGGATGCCACTACTAGGCCCCCTCCCAGATGAAAATCCCACCCATAAAGTTTAAATCAAGGTTCCATTAATTTGTGTATATCTGAAATTTGCGAAACGAGCAGATTTTTGTGTTCTGATTTAGGATTTATTTGTGAATGAGGCAACAGTGCTGAAAGCAGCCCTTTCCAAACCTCCAGGCCCATGAAATTTACATGGAACAAACCAACAATTAAGAAATACAAGTACAAATAGGGATGAGTTACCTGGGACAAGGGCTAAATTGCTAGGGCATGGGCACTGCATGTGGCCAGAGGGCCATAGGTTGGACAACTCTGGCCAAGTAGTTTCTGAGCCCACGATTTTCTGCCCATTAAAATTAAAGACAAAAATTCACCTCCATAAAACTTAATTTTAACCTAAACGTAGACAGCTTTACTTTCAAGAATATGCCAGTAATCAAAGCCTAGCAATCACCACAAGTGGTGTCATCGTACGAACGCTTGATGCTTGCACATCAAATTAACAGAGGCATTAACCCATTTATTTTACTATGTTAAAATAGCTAAAAGGGGAATTCAATACAAACACTTTACATGTTCATACAACACATCACTCAATGTAATCTCCTGGCTTAAATAGCACATCGCAATATTGTGATAAATTCCTAAACACTGTATCATAGAACAAAGATAATTTGAGACCCCTAAGCACCATTGGATGCAACAATTTTATCAGGTTTCTTTTCTTACCTGTCTGCCGTCACCTCTCCAAAGTCCATTGACTGTTTGTGTTGGAGCAATGGTAACCACAGGTGGAGTATTTGCCACTCTCTGGCTCCCAGGTGGAACTATTATTGTTCCTGGAGCCCGTTTGGGTGTGCCAGCAGGAGAACTGTGATTGGCAACTGGCGAGGATATAGGAGAGCGTTCACTGCCATGGGAAGATCCTGAAAATATAAAGAGTAAAATTGAACAAGACAGTATTATATGGTTCCTATTAATCACCACTGTACTAATTAGATAAACACCCTTCCCCTCATCCAACACTCAATACAGTGTTCAATACTCAAAGAAAAGACATCTATTTTTCTTCTTGATGATTAAAGAAAGCGTAATTATCTAATATATGACAATCTCCTACCTAACCCATTCACCATATTCAAATTAGGCTCCAGAGACCTACTGCCAAGGGGTCCCAGGGGTCAGTGAGGTCATTAGTTATCTGTCTGTCTGGGGCCAAGCATGCTGTACGCTGCAAGCACAGTGTCTCAGGAATGGTGTGCTCTATTCGAATCTGACCTCGGGTGACTGTCTGTGTGGAGTTTGCACATTCTCCCCGTGTCTGCGTGGGTTTCCTCCGGGTGCTCCGGTTTCCTCCCACAGTCCAAAAATGTGTGGGTTAGGTTGATTTGGCTATGATAAATTGACCCTTAGTGTTAGGGGGGGATTAAATATGTGGGGTTATGGGGATAGGATGGGATATGTTGGACGAATTCACTGATCCTGCGCTCCCAGCGGAGGAACTGCACTCGAGGAGTCTGGGTCGGAGAATTAGGCCTGCAGTATTCCAGCTCTGGAGTCTGGGTTTGAGAATCAGGCCTACAGTATTCCAGGTCTGGAGTCTGGGTCGCAGAATCAGGCCTACAGTATTCCAGCTCTGGAGTCTGGGTCGGAGGATCAGGCCTACAGTATTCCAGCTCTGGAGTCTGGGTCGGAGGATCAGGCCTACAGTATTCCAGCTCTGGAGTCTGGGTCGGAGGATAAGGCCTACAGTATTCCAGCTCTGGAGTCTGGGTCGGAGGATCAGGCCTACAGTATTCCAGCTCTGGAGTCTGGGTCGGAGGATAAGGCCTACAGTATTCCAGCTCTGGAGTCTGGGTCGGAGGATAAGGCCTACAGTATTCCAGCTCTGGAGTCTGGGTCGGAGGATAAGGCCTACAGTATTCCAGCTCTGGAGTCTGGGTCGGAGGATAAGGCCTACAGTATTCCAGCTCTGTCTCCAACCCACACTTTCTTGGAGAGCGGCTCCCAGCTGCGATTGCACAGCCCGTGAATTTACCCTTAACTTCTTCGACAAGTTATGCTCCATATATTTCCCATCCTGCTCTTCCATTTGCTGACAGAATAAACATATATGTTAACAGTAATAATAAATAAGACATGAATACAATATTTAGTGTACTTAATTTATTTTTATTTCAGTGAGAGTACATGTAGGCTGTGTGAATATTATCATTGTGAATTGCCTCTGTGCTAACTGCGTGTGCTACTTATACTGTAGCACTGTGCTGTGCCTGTGTTTTTCTTTTAATGGAAGGAGTAGATTGCTAAGTGGCTTACTAAGAGCTACTGAAGATCTGCTTATGATTCCACAGTCTGTGTGGCTTGAAGTAATAAGAACCCAGATGGTCCTGCTGGTGAGCCAGAAATACCCTGTCCTATTCCGGCTATAGCAGCTGCACGCTTGCTGCACATTCTCCTGTCTCTTTCCCAGAAGTAGATGCTGGCAAGGGGCTTGAGGTGGCCTCAGAGCCACCAGCCTGTTCCTGTGATTCAATATGCATGCCACTAATGGTGGCCAAATCCTTAGTTGACCCATAGGCCTGTGTGAACATAGACCAATCCACCTCAATAAGGCTTGTGAATCACTCATTCATGGTTGGCTATATTCCGTTTCAAAAACATGGTGAAGCTGACAGTTAGCAAGTCATGGGGCATGGACCTCAATGTTACCAAGAGCATTCCTGAGAGACACTGCTGCTGTGTTTTCATCCTGCACGCCTAAGGTCCTCCCTGCATGTTGTTCAATGGGAGTGTGCAGGACAGATAACTCTTCTCCACTGGTGATAAACCGAATGGCAGAATCTACAACTCTTTTCACCCTAGCTTGCAACTTCTTGATAGAAGCTAAGCAAGTGACTTGCTTAGCTGCTCTTGTTAATATTGTAACTTCTGGGTCATAGGTAGCCGTGTGAAGAGGTAATCAAGAACCGACTCAGCAGGACACGTGGCCATGCTTAACCTTCTCTCAGTGGGGACTGCCCTTTGGCATCGATCTCCTTTGTCCCTTCTTCGCTCACAATCAGTGACTCACCCTTAAACTCACTATTACCTTCCAAAATGTGTGTGACTGGGATGCTACCGACTTTGGGTTATACAGTGTGCTACGAAAGAAGTTTTAGTCTTAGGAACCAGGTTGACCTTGAGAGACTTCTTTCTTGCTTCTTCCTAAGCATTTTGTTATTACAATAACAGGACATGCTATATTTGAATGAGGGACAGAAACATTGGTTTTAGCACGATTCAAGTGCCAATCATTGATGCAATGAATGGATGTAATTAACAAAACACAAGACCTAAATGTTGGACTCTGACAAACTTCTGCTTCATCAATGTACTTTCCATCGCCCAATGACTCAAACATGGTCAGAGTCATGAGTTTCACACAAAGTCAGAATTTTGGGGCCCCCGTGGGTGTGTCAGCATTTGCTGACAAAGATCAGTGCAGATTGTGCCACTCTCCTCCTAGTCTCACTCCTACACAAGTCTGGCTACTATTGCATTGGACTGGGTCCCACGTTCCACTCACTTCTCAGTGCCGCACCCAATGCTAATGACAGGGATTATGGCATCTGCATACTGTAGGTGGGAGCTGTCATGCAGGAGTTCATGCGTACAGTATACAGAGGCCACAATTTGGGTGGAAAATCCTGCCTTCAATGCACAAAGAGGTAATTGAATTCCAAAAAAACTTGGCACGCCGTATTGAGTATGAATGAGCAAGCCATAGATTTCTGACAGCCCATGCAAGCTCCAACAATCCAAGTTCAGCACGTGATTGTCCATTTTGAATCTGAATTTAAACTTTGACAAACAAAGGAAAGAATTCCAGGTGACAACACTTGAGAAACTACCACTGACATAAGAAGGGATCTAAAAAGCTTTGTGCCTGAAATTCCAGTCTGGAACTGGGGCAGAGCTCTGGAAAATGGGGAGAAACCAAGGTGTGCCTGGATTCCGCCTGGTTTTCTTAGCTCCAGCCATTTTCTGGTAGGGCAGACCTTCCACCTGCCTCCTCTACATCATGGAGACATGTCAGGGAAGTGCCCTGGCTACCCCAGGAACTCTACCCTTTACGTCATTAAGAGGTCTCAATGAAACTTATGAGAGTTGTGCTGGGGTGAGTCTGCTGAGGTCCCAGATTTTGCCAGAAGGAGCGATGCCTGTTATAGTATTGATCTCCCAAAGGAGATCAATTGCCTTACTGTACCAGACATATGGTTCCTGTTGGAGCTGAAAATCCCTTGGAGCCATTTTTTCCTTAGGCTCAGGCAGCACCTCCAGATAACCCTAGTGGTGTGCTGCTCCCTCTTCCTGCCAGTGGATTGGGGTGTGCACCACTGACGCACTCTTACAAGAGTGCGAATGAAATGCACTCGCCCTGAACATGCTTATGATCACCTCCCCAAGATTTGGGACAGAGTCGGCATCCATGGGTATAGACAGCTGGAGTCCCGCTTTCTATTCTTCCAGCGAAGGGGTAGGGACCCCAGTATTTCAGCCCGTTTGTCACTGGCATTTTCTAAAGTAATGGTTACATTTATTAAGAAAGAGTACTCATCTTTGACCCCACCCCTGCAACCTTTCAGGTTCATAAGATCAAAGAGTAATTTATTAATTTTTCCTGGGTTGGGGGTCATTAAGTATTCATAGCAGGCTTCCAGTGGAATTGCAAGTGGGAGCCAGTGGCCCGAAGGAAAATCCTGGCAGTGCTGCAGCGGAACTTTCATTGTAACACCAGAACAGGGGGGAGGCCATCATAAAGGGGCATCGGAGTCCGAAGACAACAAGCAGATCTTTTACTGGAGCCCTTGACTGAGACCCAGGCCTTCACTAGGTAAGGGAGCCGAGCGAAATGGAGGCCTAAGAGCTTGCTACTTGGCCCTTTCCCTCCACTGGAAAACTTTGGGACCTGGCAGTCCTGGAGTGCAGCAATAAGATGGGCCAACAAGAGTGAAGTTGGCTCGAAACCCAGGCCCTGCCTACCCACCGGTATTTGCATGCGTCAGGCAGGGAAGGGACGGTCAGCGGCAGGTGTGGGAAATTAAGGTCAGGGTGGGGAGGCAGCAATAGGCCTTGTTGCTACCAGAATAAAATTAAACCAATAGGATTTTTCAGATGTTATCATTCTGGACTATCCAGCCTAATGGGTATGGCATTACAGTAGAAAATCAAGAAGACAGCTGGCTATGGATCTTAGGAACATATAATGGCATCTCATCAGCTTGGTTTAAGGGTTTGATGGAGTAATTGTGCAAATCACCATCGTCAACAATGCACGGCCAAATGCAATTAAAGAGAAAAACAGAAACTCTCAATATAGCACTGAAGTTCTGGTTGTTGTTAAGTTGTCTGTCACTATCACTTTGCCCATTCTTTGCTGATAATTATTTATAATTTTTCCACAATTGCTATGTAATCACATCTTTTTATGTGCACTCCAGTCACAGAATGACATGCAGATGTGAAATTTTATTAACATGCAGAAAAATAAGACAGCATGGAAACAGAAATATAGGATAATGTTGTCCAGAAGGCATTTTGTTCAAGGCTAAAGGTACTGTAGGATTGTGTCAGAGTTAAATACATCTCCGGAGACCCAATCAGACTCGTTCCAGGAACAACTCAATGCAGGTTAACTCTCCTGGAGCCTTTTCAAGGTTCAGAACTGAAAATAAAAATGGGCTGCTGGGATTTTCATGGTAATCAGAATGAAAATAGATCTCAGGGCACAACTGTTTCAATTCAGCAGCTGGCTCCGAATGCATCATCGAATCGTATAGCACAGAAGGAGGCCATTCGGCTCATCGTGCCTGTGCCGCCTCTTTGAAAGAGCGATCCAATTAGTCCCACTCCACTGCTCATTCCCCATAGCCCTGCAAATTTTTCCTTTTCAAGTATATACCCAATTGCCTTTTGAAAGTTACTATTGAATCTGCTCCCACCATCCTTTTAGTCAGGGCATTCCAGATCATAACAACTCGCTGTGTAAAAAAAATTCTCCTTATCTCCACTCTGGTTCTTTTGCAAGGTGCCTACATTTCAGGTCTCCTCCCAGAAAGAGATATAAAGGTCTCGTGAACCTGAAATAATATAAAAGAGTAGTGGCAATTCAGCCCACTTATTGGTTAGGAATCCACAGTGTGGGGTTTGCTCTGATGAGTGCTGCTACATATATGATTTTGTGCTATGTAGTATACACCTGATGGTTGACAGTTACGTGCGTAGCTGGTGGGGCAGCAAAAAGGCCAGTGAGAGCAGCAAAAATGCAGCGGGTCACAACAAGATGGGCAAGGGTGACAACAAAGTGGATGTGTTCAGTAACAGAGTGGTAGGGGGGTGGTGGTGATGGTTGGCAGCATCACGACTGCCAGGTTCACAGCTGCAAGAGAGAAGCCGGTACACAGTGCAATGAGCCATTCGCTATACACTGCAATCAAAACCTGAAGAAAAATCACTTTAAAATATAAACGCATTAAGAAATAATAATGGGCTCAATTTTCCATCAATCAACTATGTTTAGCTTAGCCTCAATCAAACCTGCAACTATAACATCAAAAAAGGAAATACCCTGTACAATTTCAAAAATAACAAAGTCTCTTTACCTCAACCATTTAGCAAGAAATTATTTGCCTACTTTATTAAGATTTTTTCCAGAGAGTATCACCTTCTGTTCGTTTGCTCCAACCAGCAGCCCCATGGTTATCTGTGGTCCGACATTCTGAGGCCTTCACTAGGCCCACAACGGAACCTACGCCTGCTCTCAGTGGGCCTTTCGGAGGTGCTGTCAATGGAATTTCCTGGGAACTCCCCCAGTCATGTTCTTTGGTGGAACATATAAATAGCTAAACTAATGTCTGATTCACTGTGAACAATGCCATGGAAGATCTGATAGTTTGATAAAAAGAACAATTTGGTCTACATTTGCCATAAAGCACCAGTGAATTTAAGATACCAATCTAATTTTTGTTTCTCAAAAATTGACATATGTCAACTTGTGCGACTATTTTTGCAAGCCTTGGCTGAAAGCCCTCAGGTGGTTCATTATATTCGAATCTGCAGCTGCTATAAGAATATTTACTTTCTGTAATTTGTTAATGCCAATGAGGGCATTGCACAGCTAAAAAAATGGTTTTGGTTGGCGACACAATACTAAGTTTAGATGGGCTGAATGAATAGTAAGTTTTTACATCATAAGAATCAATCTATAATGCTTGGAAGTATCCTCACAATACAAGAATCAACCCCCAACGCTTTATAGTACATGAAGCTATATCCTAAAAACAAAAGAAAATCCAAATGTCCTTGTGTATCCTTGACCCTCATCGTGGGCAGATGGACATAAAAGATTCCATGGCACTATTTTGAAGAAGAGCCGGGGAGTTCTCCTGGTGACTTGGTCAATACTTATCCATCAACCAACATGACTAAAAACTTGGTTATTTATTTCATTGCCGTTTGTGGGATCGTGCTGTGTGCAAATTGGTTGCCGTGTTTGCCTACATTACAACAGTAATTCATTGATTGTTAAGTGTTTTGGAATGCCCTGAGGATGTGAATGGTGTTATATAAATGCAAGCTCTATTTTTCTTCAATGTGCTTCTAAATAGTGTCAGTGGCGGTAATTTTAACTTTATTCGCTGAGCGAAAAATGAGTGATAGCAAATTGGCAGCCCGTTTTACTCTCTCCATGGAAAAGAAAATTGGACATGGTGTAAAACTGGCTGCCAATTTGCTATCACTCATTTTTCGCTCAACGATAAATGTTAAAATTACCCCCAGTGTCACAACTACATGTGTGAACATTACTTAATAGTTGGAAATGAGGAACAGAATTTTGCCAGGCTTGATTTTGGTAGTGCTGTTAAGTATTTCAATGGCACAATCTGGATCTCTAATGGAACTTATTGTCATGAAAACCAGCAGTGTCTCTCATTCCCTAGCATTGGTAAGGGAAGGTATTATGATCCATCACTAGGAAGAAGGCATGGAAATGCCAATACAGAGGAGGGAAGGCTACCAACAAAATGGCATACTCTGCTTAACCCCTTACTGTCAATCTAACCATGCTGGAGGCAGCAAAGGAGTGATAGTATTTACTGTTGAAATTGAAAGCTACAACCAAACATTTTTCACCCAAGTGCCACTGACCCTGATGGCTTAGGGGGTTCCCAGTGGTCATCCTACTATTGCGATTCACTTTGGCCCGGAATTTGCGGTCAGCAGCGAAATGAAGGCGTTCACTCCTGGCCCCGAAGTACGCTCCGCACAAGGATCTCGCAATCCCTGTGTCGAGAAGTTTGGGTTTTCCGACTATCAATTTAATTCAATGGAGTTTAGTGGGGATTCCCTTGTTCGAACTGCTGTGATATCAACAGGCTGTCTAAGCAGCCAATCAAAAGACAGAATTCTCATAGACAACGACCAAGGAAGTGAGTAAGCTCTTAAAATTCTAACTTTTTAAAATAGATAGAGGGAGCAAAAGAAAGATTGGAGCTCTCACATGGGGAAAAGGTAAACCTGAAATAAAGATGGACAAACTTAAGAAAAAATTTTAATTTTTTTTGAAAAGTTACTTAAAAATGTTAATTTTTATTAAAATGGACAAATTTCACACTGCACAAAATTAAAATTGGTTTTCCAGGCCCTTAAGATTTGTTTAGCAGTCAATATGCTGTTAAAACCCCAGTTACACCTAATCCCTTTGGGTTGAACTTTTAGTGGGGAATTTAACAGCGTAATTACTGCGGAAGAGCCGACGTTTTCGTCAGTTTCAATGATTTACGAGATTTCACTGATTGCCGGCTCTGTGGGGGGTGTGGGCGGGCACAGTGCAGCCAGTTTCGGAGCTGTCATTGACAGACCACAACTTTGGGATTTCTGCATGGGCCTGCACATGCGGCAAATTCCGAAGTTGCGGTCAGTTTCAAAGGCGGAATGACGGCGAACGCTGCCAGTTCGCCATCATTCCGACCGCAAATTCCGAGCCTTTATGTTTTGCCATTGTGTTCCTAGAGCCTTGCAAGGACGTTGGCCTACAATTGGAGTTCAACAACAACAACAACTTGTATTTATATAGCGCCTTTAACGTAGTAAAACGTCCCAAGGCGCTTCACAGGAGTGATGATAAGACAAAAAAATTTGACACCGAGCCACATAAGGAGAAATTAGGGCAGAGGACCTAAAGCTTGGTCAAAGAGGTAGGTTTTAAGGAGTGTCTTAAAGGAGGAGGGAGAGGTAGAGAGGCGGAGAGGTTTAGGGAGGGAATTCCAGAGCTTAGGGCCTCGGCAACAGAAGGCACAGCTACCAATGGTTGAGAGATTATAATCAGGGATGCATAAGAGGGCAGAATTAGAGGAGCGCAGATATCTTTGGGGGGGGCGCTGGTTGTGGGGCTGAAGGAGATTACAGAGATAGGGACGGGCGAGGCCATGGGGGAATTTGAAAACAAGGCCACAGCTCAGACACAAAGTCGCAATGAACATTAGTTTCAATTTAGCTGTTAATATGTTGCTATGATTTGGGCTTCCTCCACACACTCAACTCAGTAAAGAGGCACTGTCCATTAGGAGCAGATAGCGTGCCACTCAACTAAGTTTACTCTTTAAATATGGTATTCCGCACTGGAAGAACACCAAGCTTTCCCTTCCACTCTGAATTCATCGAGTCTACAAACTCATATACATTAACACCTCAAAAGGAATGACACAGACATCAAATATTTTCTCATATATTTCTCAATACAGGCAACAATATCAATGAAGAAAACCATCAGACAGACAGACTGACGAATCTTACTGAAATACAACAGAAGCAGGAGTATTGGGTGCTCGCTGACACAAAGAAACTCTTTTAAAGACACCGCTAATCCAAAAGCAATCTTTAATCTACATCACTCGGTCTGACTAAAGTCGTATAAAAAAATACAGACATTTTCCCTATATGACACATGATGGATCTCTGCTATACATAGGGTCGCCAAATAAAAATGACATTTTTTTCCACCAGGTTTCCTGGAATTGCAATTTGTGTAGGTGTTAACCCTGACATAAGTAGAATTTAGTCTCGCATGTTTCTGCCTAACACTATCTGCTAACCTACTACACTAATAGAGATTTATGTAAAGAAAGGTATTGTGGGTGCTGTTAAGTTTGCATTGCCAGAGTGATAGAAAGCAGTCCGAGATTGCCACCAATGATCAGTCCCAAAATTGAACAAGAGGCACTTTCCATTGTCTAGGGAAAAATTCAAATCATCACCTTAGCATATACCTACGCTTTAGAGGCACGAATACACAAAAACGACTTTTACAACCCCGATATGTAGAAAATTCAGTATTGTAATGTATAAGCCAACACAAATGAGAAGTTCAATTACTATATCACAGCAGGTGCAGTGTTAGTTACATATATTCGGTCAGCTACGTCATATAATAAGTACCTGGTATTTTATTGGAATTGGAATATAGTTTAACAAATCCCTCTTTTGAGGCGCTGGGTGAATGTCAGCCCATGTAAACATAATTAAATAGGTTTTGCGTGGCGTGCCAGGTTGGTTGCCAAGTAAATTCTTACAGGAAGTCAAAATAGACCTTTCCTTGGCCTTTTGACATGAACATTAGGTAATAAATTAACACTCGGGTTTAGGCCTTTTGTCTAAACAAAAGAAAAAACAGTATCAATTGGCAACAAGACACTTTGGGAATTCAACATGCTCCCAGCAGCTCGTGCCTCTATCTGTTGGTTATGTCAGGTAAGTTATTTCTGTAATAAAGTTTGCTGTTGAAGTGTTCCCCATTAGAGCTACAAGGTCTGTTTGAGCTCTGCAAGGATTCCGCGGAGTAAACAGCTACAGAAACGTCAATGTTTCAATGTTTCAAAAACCCCACCATGAATCGGGGGTAAAGTGCCCTGGAGTTCTGGCATATCAGGGATGCAATTACATCACCATTGTACATTCTAATATATTTCACTTCCTGTTTGATCCTTATAGGGGTATTATTGATTCTGAAATAGCTATCGATCTTGTTTTAAAAAATAGCATTTAAGTTTTGCACTAATAGACATGTTTAGATTGGGAGATGGAAGATCGCACCATTTCAGCGACTCAATGTCAGTATAAAGCACTCCAAGTACAGGTAGCTGCAGAGTTAAGCACCTTTTGCTCTGTTACAGTAGTGACAATGTTAAAAGAACACCCTCTGGCACCAGCGTGACACTTTCCTTTTGCACATCGGTGAAATTGTCACTATGGTGCTAATTAATACCATATCAGAGACTGATGTAATGTGTCTCTATGGAAACTACGATGAGATTACCCAAGATTATTTCCTGCAGATCTCTTCCAACCAGCAAACACGAGACTTTCATCCTATCAGTCTCGGATGGATAAAATCCAGGTCCCAAAAGTGATGTTGCTAATCCACTCCACTGCCCAGTCCCAAACTGAATTTAACAACTGCAGATCAGCACAGTCTCTAGACCTTGTAAAATACAATAAAATCTAGTCTGCTGCCTGGTTGCAATCTGAACTGAATGCATTCACTTCAAATGCAACCTATGAGAATGCCTTTTTGAGGCTGTAAATGAACATAAGATCATTTTCACAGCCACATTACTTTCCTCAGCAACTGTCTCCGGTTCCGACTTATCCCACGTGGATTCCAACTAAACTTCCACCCTTCGTGTTTCGGATCCACCCAGGATTACAAATATCTCCAAGATATTCATCGTTCCTCGAACTACTGCTCTCGCCGCATCTTGAGATCCACGCTCAATGCCATGCGGCGCCACATGAACACTCTCGACATCTCTCTTCAGCAGCACCGACGCACTCTATCTCAAAGCTGTCCGGGTCCACAGTTCCATTTCATCCTTAGACTCATCCGACGCTTCAACAAAAAACTTTTCTTCTTCCTTTCCGATGTCAAGGATCGCAAGCTTCAACAACTCTTGGACACTAAAGCCCCTCCGGAACCTTCTTCCCCTTCACTTTCCTCTGACCCCCCTTCTCCCAATCTCACCCCCTGCCGCGTTTTCACTATCCCCTCTGACCTTCCCCTCTCTGACTCCGAACGATCAGTCCTCAGCAAAGGCCTGAGCTTCATCCCCTTACGCCCCCATCTCAATGAATTTCGAGCTCGGCACGATGCTGAGCTCTTTTTCCGCCGCCTCCGTCTCCGTGCCCACTTCTCTGGCCAGGAGTCTTCCCCCCGCACGGCTGACCCTTTCTCCCGCTTTCAGAATTCTCGTTCCACCTGGACCCCTCCCTCTGGCCTCTTACCCTCTCTTGATCTTTTCATTGCTAACTGCCGCCGTGACATCGGCCAGCTCAATTTCTCTGCTCCCCTCACTCACTCCAACCTACCTCCCTCTGAACTTGCAGCACTCCATTCTCTCCGATCCAACCCTGACATTGTCATTAAACCTGCTGACAAGGGTGGCGCTGTTGTTGTTTGGCGAACCGACCTCTACCTAGCGGAAGTTGAACGCCAACTCTCTGACACCTCCTCCTACCTCCACCTGGACCATGACCCCACTACCGAACATCAAGCCACCGTGTCCAAGACTGTCACTGACCTCATCTCCTCTGGAGATCTTCCCCCCACGGCCGCCAACCTCATAGTTCCCCAACCCCGCACAGCCCGCTTCTACCTCCTTCCCAAGATCCACAAACAGGACTGCCCCGGTAGACCCATCGTTTCAGCCTGTTCTTGCCCCACGGAACTTATCTCTTCCTATCTCGACTCTATTTTTTCTCCCCTTGTCCAGTCTCTTCCCACCTACATCCGCGACTCTTCCGATGCCCTCCGCCATTTTAACAGTTTCCAGTTTCCCGGCCCCAACCGTCTCCTCTTCACTATGGACGTACAATCCCTCTACACCTCCATTCCCCACCAGGATGGCCTGAGGGCGCTCCGCTTCTTCCTTGAACAGAGGCCCAACCAGTCCCCATCCACCACCACCCTCCTCCGCCTGGCTGAACTTGTTCTCACATTGAACAACTTCTCCTTTGACTCTACCCATTTCCTCCAAATTAAAGGTGTTGCTATGGGTACCCGCATGGGTCCTAGCTATGCCTGCCTTTTCGTGGGATATGTGGAACACTCTTTGTTCCAGTCCTACTCGGGTCCCCTCCCTCACCTCTTTTTCCGGTACATTGATGACTGTATCGGTGCCGTCTCCTGCTCTCGCCCTGAACTAGAACATTTCATTCACTATGCTTCCAATTTCCACCCTTCCCTCACCTTCACATGGTCCATCTCCGACTCTTCTCTTCCCTTCCTCGACTTCTCCATCTCCATCTCTGGGGATAGGTTATTGACTAACATTCACTACAAGCCCACCGACTCCCACAGCTACCTGGACTACACTTCCTCCCACCCCGCCTCCTGTAAGGACTCTATTCCATTCTCCCAGTTTCTCCGTCTCCGCCGCATCTGCTCTGATGATGCCACCTTCCATACCAGTGCTTCCGACATGTCTTCCTTTTTCCTCAACCGAGGATTCCCCTCTACCGTGGTCGACACGGCCCTCGACCGTGTCCGTTCTATCTCCCGCACATCTGCCCTCACCCCTGCCCCTCCCTCCCGGAACCACGATAGGGTTCCCCTTGTCCTCACCTTTCACCCCACCAGCCTCCACATTCAACGGATCATCCTCCGCCATTTCCGCCACCTCCAGCGTGATCCCACCACCAAACACATCTTCCCCTCACCTCCCCTTTCAGCATTCCGCAGGGACCGCTCCCTCCGCGACACCCTAGTCCACTCCTCTACCACCCCCAGCACCCCTTCCCCTTCGCCCGGCACCTTCCCGTGCACGCGCAGGAGATGCAACACATGCCCTTATACCTCCCCTCTTCCCACTGTCCAGGGCCCCAAACACCCCTTCCAGGTGAAACAGCGATTTACTTGTACTTCCTGCAATTTAGTATACTGTATTCGCTGCTCACGATGTGGACTCCTCTACATTGGGGAGACCAAACGCAGATTGGGTGACCGCTTTGCGGAACACCTCCGTTCAGTCCGTAAGGGGGACCCCGAGCTCCCGGTGGCCTGTCACTTTAATTCACCGCTTCACTCCCACTCTGACCTCACCGTCCTCGGCCTAATACACTGTTCCACGGAAGCTCAGCGTAAGCTCGAGGAACAGCACCTCATCTTTCGTTTAGGCACGCTACAGCCCTCTGGACTCAATATCGAGTTCAACAATTTTAGATCATAACCTCAGCTCCAATCACATTTATATTTTATTTTATCCACCCTTTTATTTGTCCCCCCCACCTTTTTTTTCCTCCTAGAAGCTGGCAGCTGTCCTTCATTCTGCCAGTAGATTTCACAATTCATTCAGCCTTAATCTGTCACATTAACACCACCTCTAGCCTTGCATATCTCTTAATGTCTCTTAATGTCTCTTCATCTCCTCCTTTGTTCCTTTATCCCCTCCCCCTTTTCCCAGCTTTACCCTGGCCTTAAATCTATTTGATTTCCAGCTCTTCCCAGTTCTGATGAAAGGTCATCGACCTGAAACGTCAACTCTCTTTCTCTCTCCACGGATGCTGCCTGGCCTGCTGAGTTTTTCCAGCGTTTTCTGTTGTTATTTCGGATTTCCAGCATCTGCAGTATTTTGCTATCGCATAAGATCATATGCAGTGTGAGACTGTGTACCACTGAAATGTGCTAACACTGTAAACACAAATTCTAATTAGTATATAATCAATACCCAGTGGAGCGTGATATGATCACAAATTGAGAAAAAGTATATTTAATTAATTATATTTTTGAACTATGCAGTGTATCAAAGAGACATTGATTTTGGGTAGATAGCAGAAATGACAAACTCTGAAAACTCTCTCATATTGTCAGCATGGTAACTTCACATTGCAGCAATGTGACCTTTTGGAATGTTTAAATTTGTTTATCTTTAAATGAATGGTTGACGATGCAAAAACATCACCGCTAATAAATATCATGGACAGGACAGTGGGCCTGAGATTTCCTGACTTGTGCTTCTTGCGAACACTACTAATTGCTAGGTGTGCCTGATCGTGAAATCATTCCAATCAAATCAAGAACACAGGCCAAAAACATAAAAATGAAGACTGTCTCTCAGAAAAGAACACGTGGCAATTTGCAAGTATGCATCCAGGGTTTAAAACACATCCCACAGCACAAAGCTTCAAACCATGAATGACCCAGAGGTCTAAAATTGTATTTTTTCTAAATTCAGCTGTTACTTTGAACATGTTAGCATGTCTAATTTGATCAAAGCCTTCCTGCGTCTGCTTTGTAAATCAGGGAAGCCACTGAGGTTTGCTAGTTTGCAATCAAGTTGGCTAAATTCATTTCCCAACGTTTGTCTAAATCAGGGCTCAGATGCAGACTAAGTGAATGTGAAAAAAATGAAGGCATACTTGAGCACCCAGATTCAGAACAGCGTGTCCATGATGATATTTTCCAGCTCATTGTAGTGTGTGACTGCTGTCTGGATCCGTGCCAGACACACTGGGATTAGTGCCAGAGGTCAGAGGTGCTTTCTAATGTTTTTGTCGCCAGTTCTGAAGCATAAATCTGTCTTTGAAGTGTAAACACATCCCGGTGTCCACTCAGCCACCTTGCCTTGTGGGGGAGATGATGGGCCTGATTTTATGTCTTTTTTTTCTCCACGGATTATTTTGAATCTGATTCCTGGTAAAAGTATTCTGCTAACTGACAAAACAAAATTCGAAATTACATTTTTAAGCATTCTCTATACACCCATTTTGGGTAGGGGAAAATACGAGTGGGCAAAAAGCTCGCACCAATAACAGGCTCCAAAAGAGCCTGCAGCACATTAGGTGCGGGTTGCTGTTTTATTGAAGTTTTCAACGCACAAATGTCAGAACCTCCTCTTCTGATGGCTTTAATAAGTCCAAGTTTGTTTTTAATTTAAGCCAAGCATTTTGATTTATTTCACAGTCCAGATGGTAAACAGACAAATTATTTTTAATTTAGTTATTGAACACCAGTGCAGGCCAAATCTGTACACCTGAAGGTGAATCATAATATTATTTTGGTACTTGCTTTAACGCAATATAAATAATGTAGTGTCAAATTCAACATCCAAATCGTCAGCCTTGGCTTAGTTGTGTCAGCTGTGGCTCAGTTAGTAGCACTCTTGCCTCTGAGTCAGAGTTGTGGGTTCAAGTCCTACTCCAGAGACTTGAACATAACAATCTAGGCTGACACTTCAATTCAGTACTGAGAGTGTGCTGTGTGCTGTGTTGCTGTGTTGTTGTAAAAGCCGGTGAGCAACCTGCGCGGGACCTTTCCCATTACTGCGCGGCCACCCAGCTCAGAGGGAACAGTGTTCAAGTCCCACTCCAGAGACTTGAGCACAAAAATCTAGGCTGTCACATCAGTGCAGTACTGAGGGAGGGCTGCACTGTTGGAGGTGCCGTCTTTCGGATGAGACGTTAAACCGAGGCCCTGTCTGCACACTCAGGTGGATGTAAACGATCCCATGGCACTATTTCGAAGAAGAGCAGGGGAGTTATCTCTGGTGTCCTGGCCAATATTTATCCCTCAATCAACATCACTAAAACAGATTATCTGATCATTATCACATTACTGTTTATGGGAGCTTGCTGTGTGCTGCCATGTTTCCTACAATACAACACTTCAAAAAGTACTTAATTGGCTGTAAAGTGCTTTGGGATGTCCTGAGGTCATGAAAGGTGCTATATAAATGCAAGTCTTTCTTTCCTTCTTTTGTTTTTCCTGTCGCTGATCACCAGCATATTGGCTGAACCCTCAAATTAGATATAGCATACTACAGTACATGGATCGATGTCTTCTTGTAGCACTGTAACCTTTCAATATTAGAACTTAAAAAAACTCTTCTAGAACTCATTTACTCCCATTAAAAATTTATAATTAGAACCTTTGAAGATTAAAGAGTCAGTGACAGCTTAAACTGTCTGTTTGAAAGGAATGGGCTTGTACGGCCAACTGGCCTTTGCCTTTTCTCATTCATACTTTATGCTCGTCTGTACAGCTTTTCAGTGGCAGCATGGAAATAAAAATTGGTTATGGCCCGTTTTGAGGCTCGCCAGAAATTAGGCCTCAGGTCTCGTTGGAATAATTTTGGAGAGCTGATGACGCCCGCTGTGTCTCCTGAGGGAGCTCGCCCATTACCAGAATTCCAATTTGGGCCTACTGCCTCACTTAAGCGGCTCTCAGGTACATCCTGGGAGGATGACCGATTGCAGGCCGGCAGCAGCCCTCCGGAGTGCTGTGGAGCTAAGAGGCGCATTCCTGTTCCTCCCGGCTCCACATCAAGCTTTAAAACAAATATTTCACTTAACTTTCTGATGGCGGCCACTTGCTAAGCCGCATCCACATCAGAAAATCCCCAGCGGAACAGGCCCAGAGCTCAGCAGCCCAATTTCCCAGAGGGGACCTAAAACAAACGTTAGGCCCTTCGTTAACAAATGCAAGGGGACTAAGGCCAATATGGGATTGACATATTTCAAGAGCCCTTGGGGTACGGCAGACAACCCCGGGAAATTGGTGCTTTTGGCCCCTGTTCTGCAGCCGAAATATTTATCAGACTGTTGCTACTTTATTTACATTACTTTATTTGCAGTGCTCTTATTTCAAAAGGTACTTGAAGCACTTGCCCCAACTATATCCTTACTGCTACAAAAGCAAAATATTGCGGATGCTGGAAATCTGAAATAAAAACAGAAAATGCTGGAAATACTCAGCAGAATGATCGACAGCTGCTATGTGAGAGAAAAAAAAATGAAAAAAAAGATAGGGGTAGAGGTTATGGTCCTTTTTTGGCCCTCTTTTTTTTCATTTTTTCTCTCTCACATGGCAGCTGTTGATGATTCTGCCATTGCCATTTACACTTCATCTAGAGTCATCATTTGTTTCTTAACTTGTCCTATTACCATCTCCTTTTGCCTTGCCCCATCATCACTTTTGTCTCTTAATCTCTCCTGCCTTCCATCCTATCACAGACCTTCCCTTTTGTTCTTTCCTCCCCTCCCCCCTCTCCTTGCCCCTACACTTGCTTAAAAACCTGTTCCATCTCCAACTTTTTCCAGTTCTGACGAAGGGTCATCGGCCTGAAACGTTAACTCTGTTTCTCTCTCCACAGATGCTGCCTGACCTGCTGAGTATTTCCAGCATTTTCTGTTTTTATATCCTTGCTGCACTGCTTTTGGAGGCCACTGATCTGTTACAAGTGACTCAAAGACCTAGTCAGACAAACACAAATGACCAGCAACTCTCAGGAAGTAATCTGAGCTATAAGGAACACAGTAATTCTTAGTGGAATGGTCTGACTTGTCTCAAGAACAGCAACTTAATTGTAAAATAGGCCGCAAACGGAGTTTGGAAACTGGGTGATGGGGTCTCTATACATACACTTTTGGTCTGTTCTCTGGTTGATTGGCAACTAAAGAAGCACACTGAACACTTTTGTCTCTTGACATCACTTAGCATGCATGTTAGAGATCTCCACCTTGTCATGTTTAGCATTTGTCTGAAGGCAAGATAAATATAAAGCCCACTTGCTTATATTGTGTGCAGATGATTAGACTCATTCAAGAGACAGTTGGATGACATGAAGGGGGGGAGGGGAGGGAAGGTGATTTTATTCTTTATTCTGAAGAAATGAGCTAAGATGGACGAATTGTCTGTATCAATCTTGTGATGTGTAGGCTTAGTGGCTTGATTTTGTTCCATTTTGTTCCAGTTCAGTTTCCGCTTATTTATTTCACAATAAAATCACAGAGCTCCCAACCTTGGCCCCATTTTTAACATGCCACATTTGATAGAATAAAACAGCAGTATTTGTGGGGCTGAGCCCATTGTTGGCGTGACCTATATGGCACTGCAATGGGGTAGCAGATGGTCCTTGATGAATAGTACATGCGCTGCACCAGTGGTGTTCCTGTCACTGTCTATAGGCCCTCAATCAATCAGCAAGAATTTCCCATTTTAGATTTATAGAATGAAGCACAGTGCAGTCCTATTATATCTAAGTTGTAGATTTAAAAACAAAAGAATGCTATATAAGCGGACTCGTATTTACCAGGCTATCTACAGTTTTACCGACAGTAAGAAGCAAAATTGGGATTCAGTAACGATTTGCTTACAATGTGCTCTTTACAAAGTACTGAGAAACAAAAGCATCACATTGTACAAAATAAACCTTGTGACACCCTGGCACTTGTCATACGGTTATCTTGCATTATTTGCTTTTGTCGCAATGCAGTACACTCTGAACTTCACGAATAACCAGAACAATCGCCAGCACGTTGCACAAAAAATAATATTGATACGGTCAGAGACCACACTCAGCCTTAACACTGAGTCTTAAAACGTCCCTAAAGGAGAAAAAGGAAAAAAAAAACCTGTAAATACTGGAAATCTGAAACAAACCCAGAAAATACTGGAATTACATCGCTGGTCCGTCAGCACCTGTGAAAAAGAGAGCAGATTGCTACTAAAGTGCTTGCTTATCTTTCAGTTTCCAGTTCTGGTGAAGGGTCTACATTGGAACATCAATCTGTAATTTCTCTTTTATATACCAACAGACCTGCTGTGTATTTCTAGCATTTTCTGTTTCTGTTTCAGTTATCTCAAAAAGAGAGCCTTGTATACACATCAGGATGTGAAACAGAAGATGTGGAGAGTGTGGAATAAGTTCTATTTAGGCAACTCTATAAACTGCTTGCGATTTATTCTTATGATTTGGAGCTCATTGATCCTTTGTAACACGCTTTTGGGCATCTATTATACATTATATACACTATTAATTTGCTTATGTCCAGGTTGTGTATATGTAATATATGATTTTACATGTAGAAACATGGAGACTACACAAGTATTCTCCATAAATGTGAAGATGTTGCCTTGACGACCATCCCAAATGAAATAAACGTGAGGGTTGATGCCGTGTATTGATGGGGTGTGGTCTGCACCTGCGAGAGTGCTGGTGAGGCGTCCTGCCATTGTGGGCAAGCACCAACCAGGTGACTGATTATGGGGAGCGGAGAGGGAGGAATGGAGGATAGCTGCTCGCACATCTCTCCTAGTGGCCAAACATACAGAAACATAGGCAGAAACCAGAGCAAGCTGCACACCCAGCCTCTTCAGAAGGAGATGATGCACAGTGCAGGATAATGATGGAAAAACAAGGAAACAAAGATAAAAACTTAATGAACACTCCTTGCTTTAGAGCTTTTATCAGTGCATTACCACATCCATGATACCGAGCTGCAGATATGATTTATATGACAATATCATAGAAATTTATACGCTTTCGCACACGAGCAGACTTACAGTGAGGCATGCTGTAGTTTGATTAAATAATGCGCTGTGTTTTTATGCTTTCAACAATGGAGCAGCGCATATCTGTGCCAGTTACAATTACAAGACAGGGATGAAAAATGACCTCTTGCTGATTTATTACACCATTAAAAGAAAAGGAGTCACTTGATAAGTTTCGCAGTGAATTGCTGAAATGCAGGAACTGCACAATCCTGGGTTCTGGGAAAGCCATTTATGACTCTTAACAGTTAGATTTGAATGGCTAGTGAGAGAGTAATTCTGGAAGATTATATATCAAGTTACTAATAAATCTGCTTGCTTCTAATACCGGCGTCAAGCAATGTTTCAATGCAGAAATTGGAAAATGACCTGTCTGTGGTAAATGGAACTATGGCAGAAGAGAACACAATAAAGGAGACACACAAGGCAGTTAAATATACAAGCTGCCTGATCTCTTGGTGTTTCTTAAAGACTCTTATTTAAAGCAGGATTTCACCACCTGGTGTAATTGCACTGTACTTCATATTTACAACAGCTAGAACTTACAAGAAAAACCGCAACACAACACACAGTTTGTAATGTGTGCATTTAACATTTAAAATGTCTCCTGCTGCAGTTAGATAGCCAAAGTGATATTGGATAATGACTATGAGGAGGAATGTCCATGAAAATCCCAAGACCTAAAGGAATAGTCATAAGATGGGGGATTGTTTTCAAACGGGCACGTGTCATTAAATTTTATTATTAGCATTAGGTGCAAAACTCTAAAATGTTTTCCACAAATGTGACAAAAGACAGCTCTGTCTTTCCTGAGCGCAATTAGTGCCTGGTTTTGCTCTGTATGCAGATTATCTGCGTTTAACAGCTTCCCATCTGTTCTTTTCATTAACGTACATAGCTCTGATTTTTATTTATACAAGTTGCAACTCCTATTAGTTGAACTGCTACAGTTTGTTACCAAATTGGGTCTTCGACATATTACGTGACTAGTAGGTGGGAACTGAAACATTGATTTTCAGTGAAATATCGGGTATTCACTGCGATTACCCTCATGGTAAGGTGTCGATCTCAGCCGTGTCATTATGGGGCGGTGCCGAGCTTGGGTCAGGGCATTTCTCCACTGGGAGAGAGGAAAATCATGCAATTTTCTTTTGTTCCGATGAAAGCGTGTGAAAACTATCAGCATCCAGCAGTCTCCAGGGACAAACATCAAAGCCTTGTTTCAGTCAGTGAAATCCACTGACAGATGTGCCATATAGTTGCCAGTCTAGACTGCTGGGAGTCTTACACTGGTGCTGGCTATTTGACTACAATCATCTAGACTTCAGGTGGAATAAATTATAAGACAATACACCCAACTGCCACAATATTCCTTAACTAGCTCCCACTGAATGCCGAGGAACTGAATGCCTGATGATTGGGCTCAATATCATATATCCAGTTTGGCCCAGCGATAATTTGGTATTAATTGAAATACAGTAGGGAAAAATTAGTGAGGTCCAACCAGGGTCTTGCACACAACCAGTGAAGATTCACTGCCTGCAACGTTCTGGCCACTGATAGCAGCACACAGCCTTGAACTGCACTGGCTCCATGCATAAACCTGCCTGAAGATTTATTCTACTAGGTAATTAAGGACCATTAGAATCACTTTGTATTGTTAATTTAAAAAAAAATCAGGTTCTATTTTGAAGGTCAAAAACTGGGAGAAAAGCGGGGGCGAAAGTGGACCCCGAAAACCCCGGGTAAATTTGAAGATGACCAGCAAAAATCAGTTTTTATTTGGAACATCGTTAGAAGTAAAGAAGGCAATCAAGGGACTAAAAATAGACAGCGTTAAAGTAAATGATGACCCACAATTATTTACACAGTTCACAGACACCACTTTTATGTGCCTCAGTGGAGTCTAAAAGTTCTGGCAAGTGTATGTTCAGCGCACCATGCAGATTAAAAGAAGCTTCTGACCCTGGATAATGGCAACAGGACAACTAAGTGCTGATCCTCCTGCAACAACATTTCATGGCACTGTTTGCTCTCCGGGTTTGATATGCGGTCTGGTATCACAAGCCTCACTGTTGTCAGCCAGGGCACTGCAGCTCCTCATTATTGTACAGAAATGCATTTCTGCACCCAAAGCTACTTCAGACGCGCTGATGCCTGATCTGATCAGAACCACCTCATTAACTCATCACTGAAAGAGTCGATAAAAACAATCGCCGCTCAAACTCAGAACTCACTTCAATGTTCCATTGATTTGGTACTGAAAACCGGCTGCCAAAATGTGCGTGTTACATTAGTGATGTCATCATGCGCACTGTGCCATATACATGCTGTACATGAGCATGTAACACACATCACATCACATCACATACATGATACTGTCACTAATGCGTGCGCATCTTGGGACCTGATTTACAGCACAAAGACGGGAGGAGTATTTAAGGGTTTTAATACCAAAATCTGGAGAGAATCGCATTTTACGAATCCATCAACCCTAAAAGGTCTGTGAAGTTACAGGAGGGAATCGGTAAAAAATACTTTACTGATCCATATATATTTAAATGTTTGGCATAAACGTCTGGGTATTTGTTATTGTCTAATATATACTGATCTATTGCTGATTATCAATCAAAATATTTGTGTTGATTATATTGTAGTCATTAATCCTTCAGTCCGACAACTCCTCCCACAACTAACAAGTCAGCCTCTGTTTGACAATGCAAAGACTGACTCTATTTAAGCAGTAATGGTTTGCATGAGGTCCAGATCGTTGGGGTTTCCAGTATTAATTAGCTGTTAATATTAATTAGCTGTGAAACAATTTTTATTTCGCAAAATAACAATTGCAAACATTTCCAAACACTTGGAACTGGCTAAATAGTTGAAGGAGAGAAAATTGCAAGGATGTGGAGAAAGAGCAGGGGAGTGGGACTAACTGGGTTGCTCTTTGAAAGAGCTGGCGCAGACTCGATGGGCCGAATGGCCTCCTTCTGTGCTGTACTGTTCTATGATTCATTTGGCCATTTAGCTTTTGGCAGTAAATAAAAGAAATACATGGGAAGGTGTTTAAAGTGACGTGGGAAAACACTAGAATATTTGGGTAAAACGTTGGGCAGAACTGGGGGGGCTTCAATATGCCCTATCACGGACTATACCCAGTTTATTTCACATTCTAAGGGAGTTAAATGTTCAATGGAAAAGCTGTGAAAAGCCTCACTGACCCTCGAGCAAATATAGCATTTCAGTCTAACATTATAAACTTTATTTTTTAACACTGAAATTGGTCACAGATGGCATTTCCATCCATAGTCCCAGAAGCTCAGCAACCATTACTGATACCAGGTTGGCCATCTAGACATGCTTCTAATTCTTAACATAGAAACATAGAAACATAGAAACATAGAAACTAGGAGCAGGAGTAGGCCATTCGGCCCGTCGAGCCTGCTCCACCATTCAATACGATCATGGCTGATCATCCAAATCCAGTACCCTGTCCCTACTTTCCCACACAGAATCCCCATCGAGCCTGCACCGACACATATCCCACCCTATACCCGTAACCCCACGTATTTAATTCCCCCTAACATATCCCATCCTATCCCCGTAACCCCACATATTTAATCCCCAATTTAATAACCAAATATTAATTCAGCCAAATCCTGTGACCACTTTAGGATCATTCGAAAACTCCTTTTCTCTGCCTCTTCTCATGTCCTGCCATCCTCACCTCTCAAGCCAAGTGTGAGGACCTTGTGCGTATCTTGTTTCCAAAATTGAGGCTATCTCCTTGGCTGCCTCAGCCTTGGTATCCTCCTCCACTTGATAACCCTAGTTCTTCCCTTAGCCCAGCACTGACCCCACAATATTCTGTGGCAGCACATGATGGCATTTCCCCATCCCTCAGCAGGCTCATTCACTCCACAAGACCACCTCTTGTTCCTCTGAAACTCCTACCAATCCAGCTTCAGATCACTCAACTACCTTTCCTTGACCCAATGCTTGCTTACATTACTCTAATCAGTTGATCAGCATCCATATACATGGAAGGGTTTCAACGCCTCCAACTCTACCTCAGCTGCTCCACTACTGAAACCCTTAAAGATGCCTTTGTCATCTCCAGACTTGACTACACTTACCACAGTCCTTGCTAGCCTCCCATCCTCTACCCTCAGCACATATACTGTCCCACACTAAGTCCGGCCCACCCATGAGCCCTGTCCTCGCTGACCTATACTGGCGTCCCAATCCCCAGTGCATTCATTTCAAAATCCCTGGCCTTGCCCCACTCTACCTCTGCTATTTTCTGCACCTCTATGTCTCCTCCTGAACACTTCATTCTTCTGACTCCAGTCTTCTGTGCATTCTCCCTTTGAACCCACTTTTGGTGGCACAGCCCTCAGCTGCTTCAGTCCTACCTTTTGGAACCCCATCCCTAAATGTCTCTCCCTATAAATCTCTCTCTCCAACTTTAAAAACCTCCTCAAAACCCATCTCTCAACTTAGCATTCAATCACCACCTCCCCCCACCCCCCTCCCAATCTCTTTCTTAGTGGCTCGGGGTCTGTTTTCACTCTGGCTATGTGTGAAACGCCTCGGTATGTTATTTTACATTAAAGGCACTCTATAAATTCAAGTTGTTGTTGTATGCTGACTACACCCAGTTTCACCTCTTTGGCATAACCCACGATTCCACCACCATGACCATCCTTTCAGTGTCCATGTTACATTCCTGGATAACGACGGAGAATTTCTTTATAATTCTGTTAAATTTCATTCTGACTGTGCCAGTATTATGCTCGTTTCGTTCACAGAATGTCATGCAAGTGTGCAATTTTCCTGCTTGAGCAACAATAAAGAAATAAACAGTGCAGTAAGTGCAGGTAGTCTAGATCCTCCCACTTTAGACCTGTATGTGTATTTGTGCCAGTGAAAGGTTTGACAGATTGCTACTTATTGCTGAACTATACCTCTTGGTTCTTCTGCTTGCTTGGCCAGTTTTCTAAGGGCTGCGGCGAAGCTGGCTGTATGACCTCCTCGGGCATTTGGTGTCCCGTGAGCCGACTGACTCCCATTTGTAACAACTGGTCCATTCAGCGAGGAAGGAGTTAGGGGGTTCACAGTTGCTGTGGTCCTCTGTGTCGCTGAGATCATACCGAGGGATGACGACTTTGGCTCATGGCTCATGCCTGCAAGTAAAGACAATCACAACATAATACTCTTGCTTTAGATCCTAAAAAGCATTACTGAAACTAATTTCAATACATTTGCTAGAATTTTTTTCCTTTCTTTGTTTTAATGGATTACAGACTTTGGCAGGATTATGATACAGAGGAAAGATTCTATAAAGCAGAACACTCCCCTCAAGTTTCAAGTTGGCAGTAGTGTCGACCCAAGTTTAAGAGCGTTCTGTTTTACAACAGTTTCACGGTATTCATGTTTAAGCAGACTCAGGAAATCCTTCGAGTGCTTACAGAGCTGAAACAGCTGATTAGCAAACAAAGGCCACGCTTCATGCCTCACTCCTTTAATCACCTTAAGGTTTACTGTATATAACTAGCAGTCAGTCACATGATGGACGGTTCACGGCCGCAATAATCCTGAAGCTTTCTGAAGTCTTTTTAAACTGATACCAATGTTTTATTCTTATACAGTGAAGATTTAGGTATTAGTTTTAAACTTTCTCCTATTCTTTGAACTGGCGACATTAGACAAGGATGAAATTTCTTCTTGCCACTTGGGCTCTTTCAATCCTTTCGCTGAAAGCCATTTTTGAATAAAAATTAAAAGCTTTCAATTGCCATTGAAAACTTTGGAAATTCCTGAAAGCTGCAGATGGGAAAGTTTGACATTTGCGCTGGGATAACTGGGTTCTGAGATCAAAGAAATCAATGATGAAGGCTGCAGACTTCTCAACAACTGATATTGGGGTGTTTTTTTAAATATTAGATTTTCTCTTCACATCTCCCTCGGCCATGCATCATTCTGCAGCTGAGACTGTGTACAACTTGCTGCCTGGCCCTCTGAAGGTAGACAGGAGTCGATTGAGGTGTCTTTCACCTCCAATTTTCAGAACTCAGCCAAAATCAATTATTACCAGTGTCCCTGGTATGGTAAGACAAGATCCACATTACTAAACTCTTTTAGTGGTATCCTAAAACTAGTAAATGAGCCCGTGTATTTTAAACAATGTCAAAAGGTCTTCAATTTAACAAAATGACTCGGTACCATTGTCTGTCAGCTCCCTCAGATGGCCACAGCTTTGAATGCCAAGGTTGTATATCTATTATTTATATAAAATCTTATGTCTGAATGCACTTCCTGTCAACTTTTTCCATTACGGATAACTACGTCCACATTTTGACTGGAAACTGCTTAGCTAAGCTTTTCTTGCTGAAATTATACACTCTTGCTAGTGGTGGTGCTGTGGCACTACAACCAACAGGAGGGTGTGATTACAAGTTTCTCTTACACATGTGGACATCATTTATAATGGAAATATAAAAATAAGAACAGAATGCATGATTTTAACATGGGGACTGAAATATGCCTGCACACCCTGGTTCATTTATCCCCTGCCCTCTTCACCTGAAGCCTTGACTACCCATATGCAACACCATAGCAGATTGACAAGTGGTTGAATAAATATACTCTGCCACTGTCACGAGGAATGTAATTTGTCATCAGCTTGGCTGCCAGGTGCCAGGCCTGGCAGAAGCAGTGTATTTCACCCCTCTCAGGAAGAAAGGTTGGCATGACTCCCTCATCCCACGACTGTTTCTGCCCTTTGTGGGATGGTCACCAGGACTGTCCACAATCTCAGCTGAAGAACGTTCTGCAGAGGGAGGTAGACCCCAGTGAGGAAGAAATGTGAGCGGAAATGGAAACAAAATGGTCAAAATAATTGAAACAGATCAATAATATTAAAAAAATGTTGTCATTGGCTGTCTAATGCTGTCATCTGCTTCAGAATTTTATGGGTTTCAATCACCTTAAGTACTCCATAGTTACAGTATGCAATAGATCTACAGGTGGCATACCGGACATATATTATAACCTAATGATTGCAAATTGTAGTAACGTGCTTTCATAACCACAGATTAGTTGTCGCCACTTAGAAGTAGCCTCTGGTCTCCAGTATGAGAAGTGGAAATTTGCATGCATGAGCTACATGGTCATGATCTACAGGTTTGCTCCATTAGGGAAGAGCGTTATCGGTTCCCTGGCTATTTGGAGTGCTAAGCCCTAGAAAATCAATTCTCGATCTGTCTCCCCCTGCTGTGAGCACATCTCCTGATGACTGAGGAACAAAGGGAGATTGTTATCTCAATCTTTCAAAAACAAATCCTCTTTCAATGTCTGCTTGAGTACAATTGAGAAAGTAAGGAGAGAGAAAAAAGAAATTGAACTGAATGTGTGAAATTCATGATCAACTCAGTTTTCATTAATAAAACAAAAGCAAAATACTGCGGATGCTGGAAATCTGAAATAAAAACAGAAAGTGCTGGAAACACTCAGCAGGTCAGGCAGCATCTGTGGAGCGAGAAACAGGGTTGATGCAGATCTCTGGGGTCTATCTGCCTTCCTTCCGCCACATTCCCGGGCCAAGGGAGCCTTCTCCTCTTTGCCAGATTTTCCGTGCTTCCCTCCTCTGCTGCTCTTCTGCTGTGACCATTTACACCTCCTCTGGATCCATCTTTTGTTTGTATATTTGTCTCATTACCAACCCCTTTTGCCTTGCACCGTCATCCCTTTGTCATTTAATCACTCCTGCCCTCCACCCTATCAGAGACCTCTCCCTTCTGTTCTTATCCTGCCGCCTTTTTCCATGGCTTTGCATTTGCTGAAAAGCTGTTCATGGCTAACATCTTCCAGTTCTGATGAGCTGCGATGTTAAATTTTGTTTCTCTCTCCACAGATGCTGCCTGACCGGCTAAGTTTTTCCAGCAATTTCTGTTTTTATTTCAATTTTAATGGAACTCCTTTCATAACATCAATAAAATAAGGAAACACAGCCGTGTTTTTTTTTTATTTGTCTTCGGATGTGGACAATGCTGGCAGGGCTGCATTTATTGCCCATCCTAATTTGCAATGAGAAGGCGGTGGTTGGCCTTCTTACTGAACTGCCCCAGTCCTTGTGGTGATGGTGCTCCCACAATGGTTAATAGGTAGTAAATTCCAGGATATTGACCCAGCGATTTCCTATCTCTGGCTGTCAGTTAAACATTTGCCAACAGAATTTGCATGATAGTGGGATGATGTCTTTAATCTCTATCTGTAGTACTTTGGGTCATTTTGTCAGGAAATATTTCACAAGCACTCCTTTGAGAGATTTATTATATCTATTGTTTGATGTTGGTTACAGCAATTTTCAATTAAGTGCAGATAATTATTTCTGAACACTATAAAATGAAACCCATGTTGCAGCAACTATATGAGAATGAGAGATTATTACAACCAATTGATTAAAATTAGAGCTAGGCTATTTAGGAGTGAAATCAGGCAGCACTTTTTCACACAAAGGTTAGTGGAAGTCTGGAACTGTCTCCCCCAAAAGGCTGTGGATGCTGGGTCAATTGAAATGTTTAAGACAGAGGGCATTAGATTTTTGTTAGGTAAGGGTGTTGAGGGGAAAAAGTGAAGTTGAGCTGCAGATCAGCCATGATCTAATAGAATGGCGGAACAGAATCAAGGGGCTGTAAAGCCGACTGCTGTTCTTATGTTCCTGTGTATTTTTTCTTTTGAGCAAATAAATGAAAGATGAATTATCACAAATTGCAGTCGGACCCACCTCTTTATAAGGCTATCTTTGGGAGCCACATAAAATGTGTCTAATTAAGTGCAGTAGGTTATAAAGGGGTGTTTTACATGGATTGTTTATTAGTGAAGGTGTACTGGAGATTAGGACGCAGTAGAGCATTATAGTGAGAGCCAATTGCAGTAACTTTCAAGGATCCATGGAGCCACAAATCTACTAAACACTGTAAAATGTGGTAGAACCAGTGTAATTGTCACACTCCCAATTTCTAGGTGCCTGGCTAGCTGGAATAATCACCAAATTGCCAGTCAGAAAAACATACCCGAAGCTGTTATTCATACACATGATTGTACTGGATTTGGTGCATAATTAATTTAGGGTATAAAAGAAAGAAAGATTTGTATTTATATAGCACCTTTCATGACCTTAGGATGACCCAAAGTGCTTTACAACTAATTAAATACTTTTGAAGTGTAGTCGCTGTTGTAATGTAGTAAACGTGGCAGCCAATTTGTGCACAAGGTCCCACGAACAGCAATGTGACAATGACCAGATAATCTGTTTTAGTAATATTGGCTAAGGGTTAAATTTTGTCCAGGACACTGGGACGAACTCCCCAGCTCTTCTTCAAAATAAAGGGCTCTTTTACGTCCACCTGAGAGAGCAGATGGGGCCTCGGTTTAATGGCTCATCCAAAAGATAGCACCTCCGACAGTGCAGCACTCCCTCAGTACTGCACTGGAAGTGTCAGACTAGATTATGTGCTTGCTTCTCTGGAGTAGGGCTTGAACCTACGATCTTCTGACTCAGAGGCAAGACTGCTAACATTGAACAAAGGCTGACACTTAATAAGGATATTCCTATACACACTAAAGATAAATGGGCTGAAATTCCTAGGCCCGGGGTGTACCAATGTCATTATCGGGCAGGCAGAGGCAAAATTTGCAGCTGGACCTGGTTATGATGGGCGTCTGCACTTTTTCTTTTTCAAAACTGTGCTGTTAATGGGGGCAGGCACTTCTTGCTCCATGCAGAGTTCGAAGAGATGGGACTGGCAAGATGACATCAGCTATCAGAATTCCCGCCTGATTTGCCCCCACCACAATGTAGCGCATGAAGCAGCCATATTTGCTTTCCAACACCTGGTGGATATTTTTCAGAGGTTCATCACATCGGGGCTGATGTCTTAAGTCTCCTGAAAAGATTGAAAAGACAAAAATCTGGGCTGGCTGGATTAATCAACAGAACATTTGATACTCCAATCTCTGTCTAATCTAACCTCCACCACCCCGTATGGAGAGGTAAAACAAAGTGGTGGAGTGGAGTGGGTCCTGAGGTTTTATATTGTGGGGGAGTAGGAAAACCCTGTACAGCATTGTTAGTCTTCAGCAACATGACGGCATTTTGACGTGCGTGTTTGCCGTGTGGTTTCCCCAGAACTTGTCGAGCTAAATTATACTCCTACCATCTGTGGGGGATGTGGAATGAAGAAGGAAATTCAGTTACTCACACATGGCCAGTTGTTCATTAATAATTGTGGAAGAAATTTGTCACTCGTGGAAATGATTGTGGGCGCCGCATGTTAACAAGTCAGGAGCAGTTCTGTGAATACAAGCTCCATTTACTGCTGATATCCTTCATTCCAGTAACAAACACATCTTATTAGAAGATGTTGTTTTATTTGCCCTGACCTACGGCATAGAGCGTGACACATTTGTACTCTCCCGTTATCTTATGAGTTTTATTAATACGCAAGCACCAGTTTTGTTATCATGGTCAAATGCGCTTTATTTGAAACAGCACACACGCTTTTAATTCAATGAATACGATTGATAATTTCACTGTTTGAAGGATCCATATTTCAAAGCAGTGAGAAAATCATCAATAATTCACACAAGCAATATAACACTTAACAGCTAGCAGCAATTTGCAGGGGTGCCAGAATTTATTTGAAGGATGCACTTAACGTTGTACCAGGAGACAGGTCCATAGAATGAACAGAATAATTGAAAGGAAAGAGCATCATAATTCACCTGTGCCTGGAATGCTCATGAGTTACAAGTTCTCACATCATAATAGGATGACCTAAGGTGTTCGCTATATATCCCTCCATTATGGAAAGTTCTGAGACAACCTTTACTGGCAAAAAGCACGGTCGGCCAGTGACTCGAAGCACGCATTCCCATTCAGAATAAGACTATCTTATTCAACTGTCAACTGTACAGTCCAGTAATTGAGTGGGTTATCTAAGACGTGAACAAGACACCGAGGGAAGGGGGCGGGAGGGCGAGGGGGAGAGGGGTGAGGAATTTGTCTCAAGGCAGAGTTGTGGTGGGTCAGACCTTCCTCTCACCCCTCTGTACCCGCCCCAGCCCTGATCCACTTTCCTCGGATGCCGCTGCAGCACCAGAAGATCTGACGAGGCACCTTGAAGGAATGAACGCTCCGAAGATCGCAGTTGTCCCACTGAAGGCCATTCAGGAGGCAGAACTCAGAAGGTGGTGAATTGGAAATTAAACACATCAGCGGATTGCTTTGTGTTGGCGCATCCGAAAGCACTTCACCAATTAAATACTTTTGAAATGTAGTCACTGTTATAATGTAGGCAAACTACACAGAGCTCATAGATTAGACCTGGGATATGCTGCCACATTCATTTATTAACATCAGTGACTCAAGCCATTCTTAATGTTAGCCAACCAAGCTTCAGAAAATAGTTGCACAGACAGATGTAAAGATTTCATTTAAAGTTAATTCTGATATGTTTCCATTTGTATGAATGTAGCAGAAACTTAACAAGTTCTTACACTTCTGAAACCTAGATTTGAATCAAGCTTACACTGATGGGACAGAAGTTTCCTCTCTCTATTGGCTATAAGTGTCAGTCTTAAACCAACTCCAAGTAGATATGGGTCCACAAGAACACTATCCTTAAATTTGACACCAAGCTGGTAAACCTCACTCGGAACCATATAGCTGGTGTAGGAAATGGAAAGCTCACGCTGTTACAGTAGGTTCTAACACACATTGTTGGGTCAGAGGACAGGGACTTTAACTCTATCTCTCACATAGTTATGGCTACCTTGGGAGTGCTTGATGCTGACCCTATGTACCTGAAATGGGGCAATCCTTCCATTAGTCAGCAGCAACATCCCTTGCTTTAATGAGCACAAAAAAAATCACCACTTAAAAAATATAAACATGCTTATTTCAGCAAAGATTATATCATTTTTCTAGCTATTGAATCCACTTGACCCCCCACACACACAGACACCCTAAAGACAAATACTTGCCTCTTAAAAGCCTCCTTTATTGAGAAGGCACAGAGTTCCATAGCTGTGACCATCTGATATTAAGCACTCTTGTGGTTGGACACAGTAAGCAAAGTGTGGTACTTATTTCCCTTTGAAATTATGTACACAGCACACAGTTATGTACAGCCTCAATTCATCAAAATAGAAACATCTAAAGTTTTAAGTTTGATAGTATTGTTGAAAGCAATGGCTACATTAGTATGTATTTATGCCTGCAGTTTGTCAGGATTTACTCTACCAACTGGTTTGGCCACAATGCGGATATCCAATCATCATAAAGGTGGGTGAATAAAGATGAATACCTGAGGGATGCTTCAGGTAAATTGCAATATGATAGGAGAGACTGGGAAAACCAGACAGGGGACCAACACATCAGTCTCTCTGAACATATCAGCTACAACTGCAAGGCCAGCCACTAACGTATATTTTTCTTATCAACTTTGGAAGTAGTAAAGAAATGTCTTAACAAAAATAACGACTGTGATTTCAAGTTGGAAATTTGAAGTTAGGACCATTATTGAATCTTTTCCGCAAATATTTTTCCTCAGATATTCAGCTAAACTAGTAACATGCATGTTCCTCACAAATATGCCAAAGAAAAATCCCCCTTCCACATAATCTCCACACTTTTCTGTCAATATGAATATCATTGGATACCTACATTGGGGCAACCAATGTAGAGTAAATCCTGACAAACTGCAAGTATAACAACATACTAATGTAGCTTTCAACAATACTATCAAGGTCCATTGAACAGTGAATGAAGCTGCTGGCTCAGAACCAGTGACAATGGAGTTAAGATTTAGCTTAATTTAGTTGCATTTTGCTTGTACTAAATTCAAACAAATAAGTGCTTTTCTAATTTTGCAAACTGCAAAGAACCACTGATGTATTTTTAAAATCACTGCTGCCGGTGACTCATTTGTCCCTATGTGCTACTGTGTATTGCATAGGAAACAGCAGTTTTATTTTCTTCCCATTCTAAAACTATTTTTGTTGCTCAAGTCAGTCATAACATCTCAGAACATTCTGAACACTTCCATAGATAGAGCATGTCACACTAGACAGGCTCCAGCATCAATATTAGGTCAGTTGAACATCATCACTCCTCATGACATTTCCTGTTGGAGTTCATTTTCCAACTAAAAATGTAGACTGGGAAAAAAAACGAGTGAGCCCACGAATACTAGAGGTCAAAAAACTTCAAAGGCGGCCTGAGCACAGCTTAAATACTTCAATTTGAATGCAAGTTGAGCCTGGATTTTGATAAAACTCAAAAGAATTTTGTTGATAGTCTGCCTTGTTCAAAATGTCTGTAAAATAGCTTTGATGATACAGGAAATGACTCCTACTGTCTGAGATCCCAGAACTGTTACTATGCTATTACCAGCACTGTACAACATATTGGCCTGGATTTTGCGGTGGTAATGATGGCAAAACTGTCAGCGTTCGCCATCATTAACCTTCTGAAACTGACAGCAACTTCAGGATTTAGCACGTGCGCAGATAAACACGAAAATCCTGAATTTGCGGTCAGTCATTCACTGCTCCGCCACAGGTTGCGCTGTGGAACTGCCCAGAGCCGGCAATCAATTGAGATCACATATAAGGATGAAAACTTCACCTATTATGCTGGAATATTGCTGTTAAACACCCCCACCCCCCCAAAAAGTTAAGCCTTGTTGAAAGAGGTGTAACTGGGTTTTTTAACAGCGTATTGACTGCTGAACAACTGTCCTGGCCCTGAAAAACTAATTTTATATTTGTAGAATGTCAAATTTTTCCATTAATATGATTAAGAGTTACATGGTTTTTAAAATAATAATTTTTTTTAATGTTTGTTTATGATGTTTCAGCTTCTACCTTATTTCTATATGTAGGTCCCAATCTTTATTTCGCTCTCTGTAAAATTTATAAAAAGTAAATTAGAACCTGTGCATTTTACTTCCTGGTTTGCTATCTGTGAGAAATCCTCAATCTGTTTGGCTGCTTAGCCAACTTGACGACATCACTGGTGTAGACACTGGAGATTCGCTTGAGGTTGGGAGAGGTGAAATCGACGCCACAGAGATCGCAAGATCTTTGTGGGTCGCTTTCTTCGAGGTCAGCGGCAAGCACCGTCACTTCGCCACTGACCACTAAGGGAACATCGCTGGCCAAGACTTTCCATTTACTTCAGTGCAAAGTGGAATAATTACATATTAAATGTGGTTGCTGTGGGCCATGGATCATCTCACTCACTCACTCCACAGGCTGCCACAAAGAGTACATTTAAGATGCTCTTTTTTGGGGAACTCCCAAACCCGATGATGCTATGTAAGGGCAGCAGAGTCATGTGGGCAGTCATGCAGGGAAGGAAAGAAAAATCGTGGAAGAAAGCAGAAAGAACTTTTATTTATAGCACACCTTTCATGGCCTCAGGATGTCCCAAAGCACTTAACAGACAATGAAATACTTTTTGAGTTTTCACAAGGTTGAATTAATCCAGACCCCTCTCGCAAACCTTCCAACAGCCAATTCCAATCACCCTAGACAGAAACGGGTAAGCAAGTTGCATTCCTTTTTGGATGGGGAAAAGTGGATGGCAATAATGGGTTGGGGGGGATGTAATCTAAAGAGGATAAATATTTAAATTTTGTGTAAAAATGTTAAAAATCAGCTCCTTTACCCCACCAAAAGGAGTGGAAAACTGAATCAGATTCATTTTTTGGCACTAGCAGTTCAGTGATATTCGAGCACCAGTCTGCCAAAAGTATGCTAATGGAAAGAGCTGTTGGCTGAAAAAGTCATTGCCTTATTAATGCCCCACTGGCACCGCACACTCTTTAAGCTGAGCGGCCGCACAGCGCTCTGGAGCTCCTGCGCAGCCGGCTCCCGGGCTGTTAAATGGGAAAAACCGCACACCCCAAAAAAAAATTGAAGGGAACATTGCTGCCCACGTGTGTTTTGTTTTTCTTGTAGATCGGGGTTCCTCATCTTTCAGCTGCTTTCAACGGCAAAATAAATAGGCGAAAAAGAAACACAGGTCTAACCTACAGCAAATAACTTTCGACCCACTTCCCTCCCCAACTTCTTTTTTTAAACAGCTCTGCAAAGAGAAACTGCAGTCGTGAGCCAGATCCCAGGAGGTCTGCAGGATTTGTGATCTTTCAGGGCTAGATTAAAGTTTCCAAGGACAGGAAATAGAACCACTGGGTCTACAGCAGCTCGCCTTGTAGCAGCTCCAAAGAACATAGGCCTTAATGATAAAGCAGACTCACAGCAGTGACAAGTTAGCTCATGTTTAAAACTTGGTTTTTAATTCTACAGGAGTGTAGAAGTGATCAAAATGAGCATCCGGCCTCTGAGACTAAGCAATTACAGCAGGTTCCCAATGGAAGCTGTGAGAAATATTTATTCCTGCCGTGGTAGCGTTCTGCAGAAACATTGTGGAAACACATTACTCTAATATTAAAATGGCATCGCAGTCATGACCATTGCTATGATGAAGTGATTTACATGTCATTCTGTCAGGGGTTTCTAAGCAGAGGTACAAAGTAGTGGGACTGGTGATGTGGGTCGTGTCTGCTGCTTTAGACGCTCTGCAAAAGTTCAAAGGTTAACGCCCCAGAAAACTGACTGCAACTGTTCAAGCTACAGCATAAACCTTTCCCAGCATCAATAAGATGGCTGTGAAGCAGAGCTTTTGAAACTAAACTGTTATGGGCTGTTGGAGGAACCGAACTATACTATTGTGATGTCCTTTAAAACCCCAAACATTTCTGCACTGAGGCGAAAACAAAGATTCTTTTTGAAACTTAAAAAAACGTTTCAACTTCGCTTTGCTCGTATCGGTTTTTCTCATGTGTTCAACCTCTGTTTAAAAAAAAAACAGTTTCCAGTCATCTGGTATCAAGAGTAGCTGGGCAATGAGCCTAATTGATGACTTTTGACCTTGAATGAGCATTATTGATAGAAGTGCAATGTGAGGGGTGAAAGACAGATAACATTATTTGCCCACACAACTTTCTTTGTGGTCTTATTTGCTTGCTACTGCTTTGAGATAAGTCCAAGCTTTTGTGAGTTTGACTTACTTGATCTTGTTTGTAATTAATCTAATTAAGTGGTAAAATGATTCATGCAATTATCACATTTTATGGGGGGATGTAAATTGATCACATTAATTGGTTGTGTGCTATAATAATTCCTGAACAAGTCCATTATTTTTTCTCTCGGGTTGGGGTGCAGAAAGGAAATGAACTCTTCGGTGGATCCAGGAAAATTCCTGTCTCTATTGGAGGCAGGTCGGGAGTGAAAATTGAAATAAATCGGAGCGGGTCGGGAACCTGCCGCCATCCCGCCTCCGCGAGTCTTTCACTCGGGCGCGTTTGCCAGCGGGGCCGCGACCCGAACGGCAGAGGCGGCCGAGCTAATTTAGCTCATTATTAGGTACTTGTTAGACCCTTAAGCATCTTTTTAACCCTACCTTTCCACTTTCACTGCATGAGCACGGGAATCATGCAGCTTGGGAACCACGTCCGTGAACCTGAGGCGGAAGTTCAGTGGCCATTGATGGAGCTCATTACTGCACAGCATGGAAAGCACAATAAATACTCCCACCTGACACCTGCTCACTTTCCTAAGGCAGATGCTGTTGCTGAGTGCATTGTCAGCACAGATTTAGCTTTATAGAGGTTGCAAGTCTTTTCAGCAAATTTGGGAACCACTGTTTTTCATATAAGTGACTGTTGTATGCCATGTGGCTGTATGAGATGTAATTCTGTCACCAGGTTGCTAAGATGTCCCCCTCTCTCTGTCTCCCACCTCCAGCTGCTCTGTGACTTCTGCTATTTCCAACGCAGCCTCCTCTGCTGTAGTTAAGGTGGCCAATGATAAAGAGAAGTTTGAGTGAGAGTGATGGAATGAGTGTAAGGAATGGATGGGTTACATCTGTAGAGGGTGACTATGAGGGAGTGGGGTGGCAATGCCAAATGGCCTCCTTGTGTGGTGTTAGTTGGTATGATTCCATTAGGATGAGGGTGAGTGTGAGGGGTGGCTAATAAGATGGGGATGTGATAATTTAGATAGAGAGAGAGGGATGGGTGGACGTGCAAGTTATGTTGGTGTGAGTAAGGATGTGCAGGAGCAGGGTAGGGAAGGCGGAGTGATGGGGATGTGATGAGAGGCACAGCAGGATGAAGTTGAGTGTGGCTTTGCACTCACCTTTCCTGATCTAATGAGATAATTGAAACGTTTCCGGCACTGCACCCAAGTCCTCCTGACCACATCCCCGCTGTTCACCTCCTCTGCAATCTCCAACCAGACTCATTTGGTCTGCTGGGGAGGTCTCTTGCGCCCATCGGAAGGGAAGAGGACCTCCCTGCGTCCTCTGACTCCCTCCGCAAGCATATGGAGGGAGTCATCTGAGAACCTAGGTGCAGCCCTCTGCCTCTGTGCAGTCATGTTTCCAAGGCTTTGCAACACTCCAATGCTCCAATATTGCACAATCCTAGATGAACCTTCAAATGCAATGCAGCCATGGCTCCTTTAAATATCCCGGTGAAAATGAGTCATCAATGACATCATCAGACCCGCACCATTTAATAGGGCTGGGAAACGCGCAGGGCTGCCTTAATAGGCGCCATAAAGGGAAAGTCGCTCTGAGGAGTGGCAAGAAATGGGGAACAGGTACCCGACCCGCCACGCCGACCGCCCACACTCGACCCGCCCAGGTAAACAAAATTCCGGCCCAGGAGTAACTATAATATTACTATATAAATTAAACATTTAAACATAATTATAATTAAAAATAAAATATGTTTATCACTATCATTCTGATCATCCTGAATCCCTTCCCTTTCCTTTCATCCTTTTCTCTCTGTATTTTTTTAAACATTAATTTTAATTTTTTTTCAACTCATCTATGTTTTCTGGCCCTTATTTGTCTAAAAATAAATCAATACTTTGAAAGGCTAGGTCCTCTCTCTCTTCTTCCTCCTAAGCCCATTATCCATTTTTCGAGATGAAAGCAAAATTTAAAAAAAAAATGTTTAGATTGGCCAAACGCTGGCCAATATTTAAAAAAAAATTGCTTAAAGAGTAAGTGCTCAAGGCAGCCTCATGGGGGCTGGCTGTAGAAATTACTGTGCTTGACATTGTGTTGGAGCACAATTAATATACACAATTAAATCACAAGCCTGCGGAAGGACCCTAGGTTATTGATTGAGTCTCGTGATAACTCAACTGTGTCGTATCAGCATTCATTGTCCAACAAACCTGTTGCACCAGTTTCATTTTTACAAGAAAGAGAAAGAAAGAAATTGCATTTATATAGCACCTTTCACAACCTCAGGGCATCCCAAAGTACTTTGCAGTCAATGAAGTACTTTTGCAGTGAGTAATGTTGGAAACGCAGCAGCCACTTTGCGCACAGCAAGCTCCCACAAACAGCCACGAGGCAAATGACCAGATAATCTGTTTTAGGTGTTGGTTGAGGGATAAATATTAGCCAGGGCAAGAGGTGGAACGCTCTGTTTAAGAATTGAGACATATTCTGGCCATAAACTGTCCAAGCTAATTCTATTCAAAGAGAATCTGAAATATCAATGTACCTCAAAGAATGGTAAATTCACCGCAAATCAAATGAGCAACTTTACCTAACCATAACCTGGAATGTACTTATCACCCACATTGTGGACTTGGTCAATTCTGATCTGAACATGTGCAAACAAACTGGGAGTTAAAAATAATGTACAAAGTGAAGGAGGTGTATGCTTCAATCAATATGCAAACCAATGAAAAACTCTGAAAAATTTACCTATACTTATAAGGAATCATTTTACAAATCTGCACTCCCAACATGGAGCTTTGCCCACCAGGAGCACTTAAAAGGAATTCAAGCGCGTACTGCCCATGATTTTCAGCTGCATAAAGTGACACCAATGGCGCGATCTTGCCAGCCCTGAGGAGGTGGGTTTGGAGGCGGGATTGCCGGGAAAATGGCAGAATCTGGGGGCGGGTGCCCATCCCGCCCCCAACCCACCTCCGTGCCATCTTTCCAGGAGGCGGGTAGCCGACCCGCGCTGGATCCTGTCTCCTGGAGGTGGGAAGGGGATTACAGCCACTTAACTGCCTGTTAACAGGTAGTTAACAGGCAGTTAAGAGAATTATCTTCATTTTTCCATCAGAGGCGCGGGCTTCCCAACGTCGGGAAACCCCGCCAGGGTCACCGAGGCGAGCAGTGGGTCTGCGGGTATCGGAGGGGTGCAAATTGCGCTGTGAAGGTAAGCGATGGGTGCAAGTGTGGAGAGGTAAGTATGTGAGGTGAGTGAAAAGTGACAGAAAATGTTTACTTACCTTTGTTTCTTCCTGCAGGCTTCAACAGTTGGGGATGCGGAGAGTCTCGCATCTTACCAGCAGAGATGACAGATGGCTGCTGCATTCTCCGATGCAACATCCATCTAATTTCTGCTCACAAAAGTGGTTTGATGAGTCTTGAATACAAGGACTCATCAAACAACATAGAATGTCAGTGTTTGACAGCTTCACAGAGCTGTCAAACAATGACAATTCATTTGTCAAAAATTTTTGACAGATGAAACGTCATACGCTGACGTTCTCTGTAACTGGCTTCCCCTTAATTGGCCTGCTAAGCCCGCTGGGCGGGCTTAACAATGTCAATCAAGGGAAAATAGCGTGGGTTGGCCAGAAGTCGATGGAGGCGGGACTAAAACCTGACAAGCAGCAGTCCCGCCTCCAACGCGCCCCCATTGATAAAATCGCCCCCCTATTATTCCCGACCAGGTGAGATGATTAGACAATTCCCCTGTCAATAACTCCAGGATTGCTTTAAGTGACTGGGATTGATTTTACGCACAATATTTGTATTATGTAACTATCTTCACTCAATGCATTTTGCTGGAGAAATAACCCTGCTTTTAATGGGAGACTTTGCTGTAGGTTCGGTTATGAGTTCTGTTTGTTGTAGTTTGTGGAGACTCATTTTAAATAGACTCTGTTTGCTGAGTAAATAGACTTCTGTAAAATAGACTGTTTGCTGTAAGTCCCACCCCACCTCCAATTCAGTGGTGTCAGTAGACACTTTGATGATTTTCTGCCCACTAACAAATATCACCTTGAAAACAGGTTCCAATATTTTTCACAGACAAACTTTCCCGCGCAAAAGCCTCGGTTTTATCTCAGGATGCGCCTATTTACAATACTTTCCCATAGGGAGTTGTTGAGCAGATGGAAAATCTGACGAGTTGGACTATGTGATCTTAAAGGGACAGGCACAGTAAACACACTTCACTTTAACGGCCTTCTTTCTGCAAGGTAATCCTTTCATACCTATTAGGAAAGGGCTAACAAGAGTAAATGGGGTGGATTTCCCCTTCCCTCATGAGTTGGGCAGCTGGACATTGGGATGCCTGGTCCAATTTGAGGGCTAGGCATTATTAGCATTTGGCTGGCGGGCTGCAGGCGGAAAATGAGAGCCCGGCCTGCTCTGGCCCGCTGCAACAGTGGGTGGCTCAGCACAGTCACTGAGCCGGAAGAAGGTTGGTTCAATGGAAGGGGGTCAGCAGCCCAGGCTGGTTGTGTGAAATATGAAGGTCACCTTCCATTGAAGTCAACAGAAAGGAAAATGAGGCGGGATGTATAGCGGGCGGCTGGTCTGATACTTCCAGTTTCCACCTCCGCTGATGTTGAAGTTTACTCCCTATGTTTCTATCTATCCTGTCACATCCCTTCAGTCTCTATAAATCAGCCCAATAATCTCCTCTGTTCTAATGCAAACAGGCCCAATCTTTCAACCCTTTCTTTGTATTTGTATTTCCTCATACCAGGCAGCAACCTAAAGAATCTGTGCTGTCCTCTCTCTATTCCCTCAACTTCCAGTCTTTTTCCCTTGCAAATGTTCTTAGTAGCTTTGTGCTGTCTATTTGAAGATAAAAGCTAAGCATTGGAGCTGAGACTATACTGTTACTGCAGAATGTGTCTGCACTAATATATCCTTCCCATTATGTTGCTGGGCTTTGTTTCCTGTTTATAAAAATCTCTTGACAGAAAGTGAGTTATTTTATTTTACTCTGTCTAACATTCCTCACAAACTCTGTCAGGCTAAATACATCTAAGGATGAAGATAAGTATTTACAGTAACGGCAATGTAATACAAACAAAGCACCTTTATTTCTGTATTAACATTCAAATGAAAATTCAGTGTGTGGCACAGCAGTCCATACACAATCTTATTTTGTCCAGGTCTATCGGGAACAATTACTTTGAGGTTATTGCTCAGTTTCATTACCTCTTATAAATCTGAATTTCTTCCTGGCTAAGCTGCCTTTTTAATGTTGTACCTTGATAACAAATATGCAGGATTGGGTTTCATTCAGTAGCAAGTTCCAGGGTTTGAGAGGGCATTCATTAACATCTTTCAGCTATATATTTTTCAGTTTACTGCATCAACATGATTCTATTTTACATCAAGACACATTCCTGTAAGTAACACAAATCCATGAATTTACAATCCTGTATAGATACACACACACATAATAAATATATAAAAGTCTTGCATCCAGTGAGCATCTGTCACACTCCAAATATCATACTTCAAAATGTCAACATTTTGTTCCAAAGACAAAACAATCAAACAATCTTTAAAAGAAATGAAGAAAGCCTGGAATCAAAAATATTCCTCTGATTGACCTGAGGAGGTTACAAGCAGCTACCTTTCCCTGGATTTGCCTATTTATACCACTTGCCCACAGGGAGTATTTGAGCAGTGGCCTTAAAGGGGAAGGCCAAGTTCACAGCTAAACATTGTAGCCACGTTTCAGACCCCAGACTATCTGTGAGCAATGTCACAGGAGATCAGCTAATACATGTGAATAGAAACTGCGAGTTCCTTTGTCCCCAGTGCCGCACCATTAGAAGTGATGGAGCAGTTTCTGGTCGTTTTTGTGGAACATTTTTTGCTCCCTCTCCTTTGCAGCAATGCACCATTTCTGTGACATGTTGTTAATGAGGGGGCAGAAAATGACCCAACATGGATCTCTGTAAAAGAGTTCACACTGCAGAATTCAAAGCAAACATATTTTTATTTCAACAGACACAAAATAGCCATGTATCTAGAAGGAACAGATGTAACTAATTAAGCTCCTGAGGTAAAGCCACATTTGGAGTGGCATTTAACCAATAAGCAAGATACTAGAGCATTTGCCCCTCTTTCTGATCGTGTACGGGATGCAATCATTGGGGATTGTATAACAACAACAACAACTTGTATTTATATAGCACCATCAAGGTAGTAAAACGTCCCAAGGCGCTACACAGGAGTATTAAAAGATGAAAACATTTGACACCGAGCCACATAAGGAGAAATTAGGGCAGGTGACCAAAAGCTTGGTCAAAGAGGTAGGTTTTAAGGAGCGTCTTAAAGGAGGAAAGAGAGGTAACGAGGAGGAGAGGTTTAGGCTGGGAATTCCAGAGCATAGGGCCTAGGCAACAGAAGGCACGGCCACCAATGGTTGAGCGATTATAATCAGGGATGCTCAAGAGGGCAGAATTAGAGCAGCGCAGATATCTCGGAGGGGGGGGGGGGTTGTGGGGCTGAAGGAGATTACAGAGATAGGGAGGGGCGAGGCCATGGAGGGATTTGAAAACAAGGATGAGAATTTTGAAATCGAGGTGCTGCTTAACCTTTCTAAATGACACACTATTCTGGCTTATCATTCATGTGTACCCATTCCCAGCATCTTTTCCAATTTACTAAGCTTTTCTGTTGGATTTGAGGATATATACGGAGAGAGAGAGGGTAATAATGCAAGGGGTAGGCAATGCAGGGTGTATCTAGAGTCACAATGATAGCACCACTGCTAAAAATTGTAGGAAGCTAATACTGTATCACAAGGTATCGCACCTGGTTTTTCTTTCAAGGGTTTTCCATTATAAATGTGGACATAGTCATTTATAACAGAATAAAGTGACAATATAAAGTAAAATGGCACAGATAGGAAGTGCGTGCAGATGTAAGTTTTTAATATATTATAGAAATAGATTTATCGTTAAATAGCAAATTTATGGCAATCAGAGAAGTAGAGTTGGTTGGAACAAAGGAGTTTCTCTGCAGCACAGGATGAGGTGCTGTGAGACGCAAAGCTGAGGCACTACCGTGCCACCATGGAGTGAACAACTTTTGTATTGCAAAACAAATACATTAACTGAGTTAACAAAGGCTCAGCAGCCAAGTGGTCAATATATATTTCATCTGAATTATTACAGAACTTAGATTACAAATTGAATACATTTACAAAAAAAAAATACTACTCTGAATATAACCAGGGTAAAAGACTTCACTTTTATGTGTATTTGCTATACCGGCAGCCACAATTACTGTAGTTTTGCTAGAAACAAACTGCAAGGCCTAAAGTTCGGTATATATTGTTTTTACGTGATCATTGCCTTGGGGTCCAAACTGCCTAATCCCAGAAACCTTGTCATCTTTTGATAAACACATCTGTAATGAATATTTCAGCAGCAGTAGCTCTCATTGGACTATTCATTGGAACAAATTATGCAACATCAGTCCTTCTACTTCTGCTCAAGCCAATGTTGCTTAACTTTAAAATAAAATGAATTGAGCACAATCTCTGCTATTGTACATTTTCTTATCTTTCCCTGGGTTACTTCAGTGTCACCCTGCATTCAACATTGCCTACTCCTGAGTCTGGTGTAGCATGCCCTGTATTAAGTTTCACATACAGTTTGGATTCCGTCATTTTCTTTCATTGCTGTTTTAATCTGCATGTATAGCCTTGTAGTTTGTGGTATTAGTATTACCCCTTTCTCCTACACTAGGTCATGCGATCGCTCCTCTTTTTCTTTGAAAGCATTTCCTTATTCCTTGCCTACCATCATCGCTTTAATCCTTGAAATCCCCAAATAAATCAATTTTTGACAACTGGATTGTTTTGATACTCTACTTTCTATCTGTATTTGCTTTGTAATGATATTAAAAGCTAAATTTGACACGGTAAACATCTTATCCTATAACACTGATTATCAGGGGAGTAAGCATATAGCTCAATAGATTTTTTTTAATTATTGAGATATTTAATATAGTACTTTGTAAAATAATTCAATAGATGTTTGATGGATTTTAAAATATTAGACTGTCCTTTATAAACAGAATAACGTGGAATTTATAATCAAATTCAAAACTAAAACAAGAAAGCAAATTGATAAATGATGTCATCACTGTAGGGAGTTATTCATAGTTATCCTCAGTTCCTGCAATGCAGTACCCCCCAAAAAGGTTTGCACCCAAATAAATCCCTGGGGAATAGCTGGCACAGCATCAGACTAGCTGTGCTGCAGTTTGAGTTTCCTGGCCAAAAATAAATTAAGTTTCGTAACTACTAGCAGACCTCCCTTCGTGTTGTGCACTGTGAGCTGGAGGTTACACTGCTTTATAACAATAGGGGTATTATTAACAAAATGTGATGGAGAAAGTGTTATAGGAAGTAAGTTCGACATTTACAGGAAGTGAACACTATATGGCAGACTTCAATATATTACAGATATGTATTTTTTTAAATGACCCTGATATGAGTGTTCGGAGATCTTCTTATATCATTGTGTATTCAGTTGACCATATTGGCAAATAAAGTGTGGAGTCTTGCTAAACTTTTTTCCCCTTTACATAGAATTAATCTGGAAGAACCTCTTTTTTAATTATGCCCCTTCCTCCGCACACCCGCTATTGCCAGGTACTGGGATGGGTGGGCGGGGTGAGGGGCGGGGGCGCGAGAGAAGACATAAGTCTCCTGTTTGTCCTCTTAGTTGCTCTAATTGTGATATAGTGAAACCCAGGAGTGGGTTAAGTGAAGAAAATACATTTAAAAAACAGACGTCTTGGGTAAGTGAACAGGTGATACGATATCTAGCAATACAAACCAGAAAGCTCCCAGCATCGATCCCCAATCTGTGCTGAGTTGCCAGTATCTGCAAAACTATTGGGGGTTGCTCCTCCAATCCCCTCCCAAAACCCAGGGAGCGTGTAGCTGGGGAAGGGGAGTCTAAGGCCCTGGGCACTACGTGACAGCTGGTACACTCTGTGAGAGAAAGCATACTGACCTGGCCAGTGGAGATGGTACCCACGGGGTTCAAGCCTGGACCCCTGAAAACTCAAGCTTCCGGTGTTTGATAATCGACTCCCTGACAAAAGGCTGCTTGGGCTGGGGCCGCTGGTGTACTGCCCTCCACTGCCTCTCATGCCCCCCCTGTTCGGGTGGGCGCCTGAAATGCACCCGTAGTAGCACAGCTGCCCGTCAGCTTTATGATAATAAAGGAACCTCCCCCTGGCCCTGCTTGCTCTGGCAGGATCAACAAAGCTTCCCGGTGGGCAGATCCGGGGACTTGCACTAAGATCAAAGGCCAATGGGTGTTCCGGCCTAGTACCTGCATGCTCCACGGTACATTTTGTATGTTTTTATCCCTGTTGTAAAATAAGTCAAATGAACATATTTGGTATTTAGAATTCAGTGTAGTCAAATTCTCCATTTCACCGTGTTGTGCAAATTAATTCATTATTCTCCATGTGTAGATGGAAATGTATCAAAACCGTTGAATATATTTTAACTTTGCACAAGCATGAAGGCCCTCATGATGCTCGAAATCTCATTCAAAGCTTCAGAAGGCTGCCGGTAATCTGTTCCATCTGTTTCTCTTGCTGTTGGAGGTGTTTTGAATGTTGGGTTAATGATCCAAATGTCTAATCAGTGAAGTGAATGGACCAGTACAGGTTTTGATTGACTAGCTGGTAAGGCTTAGGTCACCACTGGTTCCAACCCAGTGACTCTGACTGATGAATTTCTGATTACAACACAATGTAGTTCTGCATTATTGATGCTGTCCTGAGGTGATTGTTCTTACAATTAAAATAAAGACTCCAGTGAGCTCACGATGCATTATAATTAGCCTGACAGTATTAATATGTAGTACATGTGGAAGTAAATAAAGAGCGCATCATTATTAATCATCAAGGAAACTAAATTAAGAATGTACATTCTGAGGAAGAACTTTTGAGTTGGCCTGTGTAGATGGATTGCCTTTCAGGTTAGCAAACCGACCCCACTTAAGAATTTCTGTTGAGTTTTAAAAGTCAAAAGCTGTCAAATAACTTTCAATTAACCTGCATTCAACTGAATATGAAAGGCTAATTTTTATATTATACTTTGGCAGTCCCCATTTTTACACATGGCCTGGCCTTTCTGATTGCACACCAGTCCCGTTTATGTCCTATTTACCTACTGCTGCTCCTATGTCCACTTACATTTAGAAGTATCTGATTTGAACCACCAGTTTTATTTACATGCTTAGATTGAGACATAATAACATTTAGGAGTGGAGCTCAGCGAGGGTATCAAGCACTCCCAGGCCAAATATAGCTCAAGGCAGATATAAAGCAGAGCTTGCATTGCAGTACCATGTGTACTCAACCTTGGAACAGCAACCGGCACCACAACAGCACCTCTGAGCGGGTTAATGCCCGTGTTAAACGAGTGCAGGCAAGAATTTAACACAAGTATGTCTCTGAATTTTGATTGATTTTAAAAGAAAAATATCAGTTTTCTTACATTTATATCTACCCTAGAACAAGGGCCGCGATTTCGCCAACCGAGGCGGGTCCGGGGTGGCCGGGGTTGGTAGTGTGGTCCCAGCCCACTCTCTCCATGTGATTTTACGTTGATTGGGCTTGTTAAACCAGCTCAGTGAGGTTCCCGGCCAATTAAAAGGAAGCAGCTCCGATGTCATTTGATGATGCCGGTTTCCTTAAAGGGGGCCATGCCCAAATTGATTTTGACAGTTGTGCTGCCAGTGTTCTACAGCACTGAGGTGCTGCAACACTGACAAACACTGCAAAAAGGTGCACGGCTACACCCAGGCTCTCCCATGACTACCTCTATAAGCTTATGGAGGGAGTCACAGCACGCAAGGAGGTTCTCTTCCCTTCCAATGGGCGGAAGAGACCTCCCCAGGAGACCAACGCAGCCTGGTTGCACATTGCACAGGAGGACACAAGCAGGGATATCGTCAGGACGACCAGGCTGCAGTGGCGCAAACCTTTCAATGATCTCAGTAGATCACAAAACGTTACTGCCAACCTCTTCCTGCTGTGCCACTCATCACATCCCCATCACTCTGCCTTCCCTACCCTACTCCTGCACATCTTTACTCACACCAACTTACCTTGCACCTCCACCCATCCCACTCTATCTACATTATCACTTCCCCATTTCACTAGCCACCCTTCACACTCACCCTCATCCTACTGCAAGCATACCAACTAACAACACACAAGGGCAAGCACTTGGGTGGTTCAGCCAATGTTCATGTGAAGTTTCTGTTAATGTGGTGTCAAACATTGAAACCTTTATTTTCAACACTTCGCGTTCTTGGACAGATCTGTGTGCACCTTTGGAAGTGGCTTAGTGAGTTCCAGTGAATGGTGAGACATAACGTTCCTCCCCCCGCCCCCCCAAAGATGGTGAGTGTGAAAGGAATGGCTTGGACATTGTAGGGATGCTTTATGGTGCTGGTGTGGGGTGGTGCCAACTTGGTGCATCATGTGGCAGCCAGGGTGTACAGTGTACATCCCTGGCGTCCCGGGCACAAATGTGGTTGGGTGATGATGCCCTCTATCCTGTGCAGCATCAGTTGATTGCAGAGAAGGTTGGTGTGGATGTTGGTGCTGCTGGTGTGCCCGGTGATGCTGGTGTTGGTGCTGATTGTGTTGGGATTCTGAGGACCAAGGTGAGATTTTTTTCAAGGGCACCGGTGCTGATGGAATAGATGGCAGGTGAGGTTGAGATGACAGAAGCAATCTGTCAATGTTGAGATAGGTTGTTGAGAAAGGCCTTCGACACTGTCAACCGTGAGGGATTATGGAATGTCCTCCTCAAATTCGGCTGCCCCCAAAAGTTTGTCACCATTCTCCGCCTGCTTCACGACGACATGCAAGCTGTGATCCTGACCAACGGATCTACCACAGACCCAATTCACGTACGGACCGGGCTCAAGCAAGGCTGTGTCATCGCACCAACGCTCTTCTCAATCTTCCTTGCTGCAATGCTCCATCTCACCCTCAGTAAGCTCCCCGCTGGAGTGGAGCTAATCTACAGAACAAACGGGAAACTGTTCAACCTCTGTCGCCTCCAGTCCAGATCCAAGGTCGTCCCATCCTCTGTCATCAAATTACAATATGCAGACGACGCTTGCGTCTGCGCACACTCGGAGGTCGAACTCCAAACCATCGTCAACACCTTCACCGAAGCGTACGAGAGCATGGGCCTTACACTAACCATCCGTAAGACAAAGGTCCTCTACCAACCTGCCCCCACCACACAGTACTGCCCCCTGATTATCAAAATCCACGACGAGGCCTTGGACAACGTGGACCACTTTCCATACCTCGGGAGCCTACTGTCAACAAGGGCAGACATCGATGATGAAGTCCAACACCGCTTTCAGTGTGCCAGTGCAGCCTTCGATCGCCTGAGGAAGAGAGTGTTTGAAGACCAGGACCTCAAGCCCGGCACCAAGCTCATGGTCTACAGAGCAGTAGTGATTCCCGCCCTCCTGTATGCTTCAGAGACATGAACCATATACAGCAGGCACCTCAAAGCACTGGAGAGGTACCACCAATGCTGCCTCCGCAAGATCCTGCAAATCCATTGGCAGGATAGGCGCACCAATGTCAGTGTTCTCGCTCAGGCCAACATCCCCAGCATCGAAGCTTTGACCACGCTCGATCAGCTCCGATGGATGGGCCACATCGTCTGCATGCCCGATACGAGACTCCCAAAACAAGCGCTCTACTCGGAGCTCCGACACGGCAGGAGAGCCCCAGGTGGGCAGAGGAAACGCTTCAAGGACACCCTCAAAGCGTCCTTGAAAAAGTGCAACATCCCCACCGACACCTGGGAATCCCTGGCCCAAAACCGCTCAAAGTGGAGGAGAAGCATCCGGGAAGGCGCCGAACACCTCGAGTCTCTTTGCCGGGAGCAAGCGGAAGCCAAGCGCAAACAGCGGAAGGAGTGCACGTCAACCCAAGCACCCCATCCACCCGCCCCTTCAACCACCGTCTGCCCCACCTCTGACAGAGACTGTAGGTCCCGCATTGGACTCATCAGTCACCTGAGAACTCATTTTTAGTGTGGAAGCAAGTCATCCTCGGTTCTGAGGGACTGCCTAGAAGAGAGAGAGAGAGAGAGAGGTTGTTCCAGTGAGGTGACACTGGATAGTGTGTTGGCTCCAAACACTTGCTAGCTTCATAATGGTCAATCTGTCTTCCAAATGCAGTAAGTAACAGCTTCTAACCTTGGAAAGTGAAGACCTATGAAATGGGAGCTTTCATAGAACATTTGCTGCTGTCAGGTTAGTTAATTAAGCTCCAAACACTATACTACAAGATGTTCCTCCTCTCTAAATTCTTACTGTGTTGAAATTAAGCTTTACCACACAGTCTTCTACTCAAATGAACCTTTTCTTTTCAACATTGTTTCTCAAACACTAGATCCTACCCTATCCTGCCCATTGCATGTAAATAATGGCAAGGGAGGCAGGTCCGCTAAGCCACCCCATTTCCCTGCCTTCTGCCGCTGATCCTGCTGTCTTTAGGGACTGCCCGGAGAGGGATTGCCCACTGATATCTCTTTTAGAGGGAGATAATCCATGAGAGGAGGCCTCTCCCTTCCCTCAGGTCTCAAACACTTAGGGGGAAAAATTCATTAGTGACCATTTTGGGTCGCTAACATCGCCTGGGTGCTCAATTTAGTGCCCGCGCAAAATAGCGTCAGCAATCGCTAGCTTCAGTTTTAGCGCCCCAAGAGGGAGGTGGAGCTCTAATTCAAGTGCTCCACTTCCTTCTTAGAGCGCTAACCCCGAGTATCGGGGCGGTGCGTTCTGCAGCGCTACGCACTGGGCCACGTAGCGCTGCTGCATGGAAGGGTTCCTCCTTTCATTAAAGGGGAGGGCCCAAGCCCTCAACTCTGCAGGGCCCTACCTGGACCACCGGGGAGCGGGGTGCTGTGCCAGCAGCCCGGCACTCAAGAGGAATGCCGGGCTGCCAGATCGCGGCAAGTAAGATGGACGTTTTTTTCCCCCCGCCGGCCACCTCCCCTTTACTTACCGCCCCGCGAGCCTCCTGCCGCTCGGTTCCCGCACCGTGAATCGGTCGCTGTCATCGCCCGGCGCAGATTCAGGGGGCGCGGGCCAATTTTGCAGGCGGGGTGAAAATGGAGCGCTACGTACGGTGATGACGTCGTCATCGCCTGCGCAATGGAGTGGGGCGCTACCGTTTACCGCTGCCACTAAACTTCCGCTGAATTCTCTCCTTTTAGACCTCAGCTCAGTCCGAGGCCGAACAATAAATACCTCTCTGATCTTTGGGGCTGTTTTGCCCCCTTTATGTGGTCTTTTCCTCTTCAAGTACTACAGCTGTGATCCCGCTACAGCACAACTCGAAAATTCCAGGCTGGCAGGGTGAGGGCTCCCGCTTGTTAGCAGGCATCCCAACAGGAGCCCACCTTGCATACCTACTGACGTCCAATCCAGAAACTGGACCAAGGTCGTGGCAGGGTCCGGGCAGCAGGCAGAAATTCCGCCCAACCCTTGTGGGGGTGTATTCCGGTAAATCCAGCCCCAGTGCTCCCACCTCCTAGTCAGCAAGTGGTAGGAGTCAGTTTCATACTGGCAATCCCCACACATTAAGTTCTTTTGCTAGCAGGAAGTGCTGGACAAAAGGCAGGTGCTTTCCCACAGGGAAAGAAAGTAAGTCAGAGGATTAGTCGCCTGAATGGACTCTCATACACCTCATGCATGAGAGTCCATTGATACAGAATTAATAAAGGCCTGGGATTGGGTCATCAACACATGCTGCGTTTGGGGAATGGTGTATGATTTAAAGAGACGGAAAAATAAATGTTTTTAAAAGGAGGAAACCATTAGATTTGTGACTCATTGTATCATTAAGCGGCTTAATCTAAAAAGTATTCATTACTGAAAAACAAGCCATGTCCTAACAATGCACGTTGCCCAGAACACTCCTAAAATATTGTTTTCATACTGTCAAGGACTTCATCTCACCAGTGTATTGCTATCACTAGAGGAAACAAGTCAATCAGATTTTTAACACATCTTTATTACAGCTTCCTTTACAGATTCTCTGGGGGTCTACAGTTAATGAAAATCACCTCTCGAAATCAAGCACAATTGTCATTCGTTGAAAGCTCGGGGGTCACCTAAATTTTTTGGCTTGTAACCTTCACAAGCAGGCTGACATCAAGACAAAAAACCCCCCACTAATTTAGAAATGGTTCAGGTGTTATTGAAAAAAATGATCATGGTGCAAGCGATCACTATTTTTAATAATATTTACAGCTAGCTACTTTCTCATTAGGAACTACATCGTGATGATGATGTTTGGTCAGGAGGAATTTCTGGTTTACAAATCACAAATTCTGTTCAATAGAGGGTATTTATCATCATGGGGGCATGGGGTGGGGACATGTGATCTTGTCATTAACCCACCACAGCAGCTGCTCTCCAGGTGCTCAAAGCAATTGCAGGCACGGCGACTTATTAGTCTGACCCACAGGTTAATTTATAGTCCATTTCTTAATGGTTTTTGTTCCCCTTTTATACTATTAAAATATTTGCGCAAGATAGAATGAACAGCATTATTACAGTAATTCACACTTCACTAGTGAATGACAGATCACCTTTGGGCAGAATTAGCTATCATTATTAGAGGACCACTCAGCACTTCCCTGCCGTTGGGCAAAAGTGTCCACTGCGATGGATGAGAGTCAAATGAAGCCAAGGAGCCAGTGAAGAATTTACTATTGTGCATTAACCTCTGCCACAAAAGTCTGATTGTGGCTTCACGGCATATTTAACCAAACCACTGAGGTATTACATTTCCTACTAAAGGTAATACTCACAGAGGCTCAAGGAATTTCACTACTGAACTGCAGGATCTTACAATCTCATGCTCCTTATCTATAAACGGTCAACTCTTTCATCTGTTTTTGGCTGTACTCCTGCTTACGCAACCTTCTCAAGAACAAATTAAAACCACAAAAGGGACCAAGATGGACAACAGAATGTTTATGGTGAATAAGCTAAAGTCAGATCTGTTTCAGTGGTACATCCCAAAGGCAAATCTTCTGCAAAATTCAGAAAACAGGATTTTAATAGCAGTAATGAAATTATCAAACAATATTTCATAATCCTGTCAGTATATCAATATGTTTATAAAAAAATATCTGAAGTATAAGTAAGGCAAATAAACCTGCATGGTAATGTGGAGTTGTTGTCTTCATTCACAAAGAACCTCTCTCTCAACTACTATGGGTTACTGATGGGTCAGTACTTATTCAATTGCCTTTTAAATGATGTTATCATCTCTCTCCTGCAATAGCTACTTGTGCCCCTTCTAGTTTAGTATCATCTGCAAATTTGACAACTTTGCATTGAGTTTCTGAATCCAGGTCATTTATGCAAAATTAGAAACAGTTGTGGTCCCAGCACTGAGTCCTGAGGCACCCCACTCAGTATTTCCTTCCACTCTGACAGAACTCCACCAATGATTACTTATTGTTTCCTACCCTTCAACCAGTTTCTTATTCATTCCCAGCATTTGCCCAAAATCCCCACAGCTTTGAGTTTAATAGCCTTTCAGATAGAACTTTGTGAAAACCCTTTTCAAAGCCAAGGTAAACCATGTCATAGGACTTACCAGTCTGCTTGTGTACCACTTCCTCGAAGAATTCGAGGTGTTTGGTCGAGCATAATCTTCCCCTTCTAAATCCATGCTGACTGTTGTTTACTAGATTGTTATTGTATAGATGGTCCTTAACTTTAATTCTGATAATCAATTCCATTATTTTACATGGAATGAAAATAAGGCTAATGGGTGTGTAGTTACCTGTGTTTGTAATGTCACTCTTTTTAACTATGGGCACCACGTTAGCCTTTCTTCAATCTTCTGGTATCTCCCCAGTGTGACTCCCTCATAATAATGTCAATGCTTCACAAATCTCTTCCCTAATCTCTTTCAGCACCCTGGAATAATCACCATCTATCCCTTTAGCATTATTTGTTTTGAAGCACATCAGCCTGTCTAGGACTTCCATCTCATTTATAACAAAGCCATTGATTTTACTTGGCATATCTTTGTTTTGAGAGAGCAGGTTGCCTGTGTCTTCCCTTATGTATATTTTGAGGAAGTATTCATTCAGAATATTTATTATTTTGTGCTCCTCCTCAATTTCAAGTCCATTTGCTAATGTTATGGTTTACTACAATGTTTAGCCTTAGGTGCTATGCCTTTTTTTACAGATCACCTTTTTAACATGTTTCTTGTATTCATCCCAGGGGGCACTTTCTCCTTTCTTGCTGCAGGATTTGTACATGTAATTTTTTCTCTTTATCTCAATTTTAATTTTTTTGATGATCCATTTAGCATCAGCTTTGTATAGAGTGAGCTTGTTGATTTTGGGAATGTATTTATCCTGCATGCTCAGCATTAAACCTTTAAAGGCGTTCCATTTGTCTTTTACTGAAGTGTTAAACAACCTCCCTCACTCTATTTGCTTTAGTTGCTTCCTCATTTCCATGAACTTGGCCATTTTAAAGTTATGTACCTAGCTCCTGGTCTTAGGTATCTCTGACTCTGAGATCATGTTAGTCTGTATCATTCTGTGGTCGCTGTCCCCCCTCCTCAGTGCTACGAATTCCATTTCCTGTACATTTTCTGGGTCATTTACAAACACCACATCAAGAAAGCCTCCTTATTTCAGAGGGTCACGGAGCAGTCATGAACTACATCTGCCACCTCTGGCTCTGCACAACTTTGGTTTTCCCAGTTAATATTTAGTTGATTGAAGTTTCCCATTGAAGTAACTTTGCTTTTCTCACATCCCCATTCTATCTCTTCATAGAACAAATTGTCCCCCTTCTCATGGTGACTTAATGGTTTATAACATACTCCCAGTGTTAGCTTTGTATTTTGGGAATTAGTGGTGTCTGCCCAGAGTAGTTCATTTAGTAGTTTTCTACCCCCTCAAAATCAACTTCTTTTACCTCCCAGGTGTCCCTGACATATAGAGCTCCTTTTTGTCCACTCTATATCTGCCTGTCAACTTTATCCATTATAAATTTCTATGTCTACATTTTTAATGAAAACTGCCTATTAAACTTATCACAATGCAATCACACCCCAGAGGTGGTGTTAGTATGACCAGTAGCAGGGATGTGTAATTACAGAGTGACAAGGCTACGTAGGCAGTTTCCATTATAAATGTAGAAACAGGAATTTATAGTTGAAATATAAAAATAAAGACAGACTGTACAACTTTAAAATGGGGACTGAATTATGGCTCGCCTTGATCCAAATACCACCTGGCCTCTTGCCCATTTCACCTGAAGACTACACCTGGTCTTGATTCCCCATGTGCAGCATTATTGGAGATTGACTCAGAATAGTTTCAGGTCCTGCATACAGTTTTCTCTACACTAAACGAGGCACTTGGAAAAAAAACACAACTGGAAAAACTGGAAAACTCGCTGCGCTGTACGGAGTCTATACAGCATGTTTTTCGGTGCTTTTGCAATATCTCCAATATGCTCACAGGCATTGCCAGACCAGGTGGTTATTACACAAAGAAAGCATCAGGCTTTTTCAGGGATGCTTTCCGGAAATACGGTCCCTTTTATCAATTAAAACAGAACTATGATGCATTCTTCCTAGGACAGACTGCTAGAAATGCCAAATCAATGTGTTACAGCCCAATGCATCCAGCAAGAGTTTGATAAGCAAAGTAATATTATATAATTTTTGAGAATAAAATTTCCATTTGCACTTTGCAAAAACAGAAACCATTTATTGAACATCAACAAGGACTACATGTGATTAAGCTACAATCCTAACGAAATTTTTCTAAGTTTTTTTGACAGTCTTATACCTCTCCTTCTGTAACAATTGAAGATACTGATCAAACTTCTTTTACCACAGATTCCTCACAGATATGCTGTATGTTATTATCTGTACAAAAGTAACTCAGTAAAAAAATTCCTAACTGTAGGGTTCAACCAATTATTACGATAATCAATTATTCTATTGAATTACTGAAGCAATTAATTAAATATTCAGAGACACTGCTAGATACATTATTGAACCCGAGAGACTGTTTTGGCTGGGAGAGTGGGCATTAATGTGTTATAAAAGCTAGTGTTCTTATAACGGGTTCAGTGATCAAATGCAATTCCACATATCCGTAAGAGGCAGGAAAGATAAAATGTTGCAAATGGGAATGGCAAAATCATACAGCATGAAAAATGGGGCGGGGTTATAGTTTGAAATTGTTGAACTCAATGTTGAGTCCAAAAGGCAGTAAAGTGCCTCATTGAAAGATGAGGTGCTGTTCCTCGAGCTTACGTTGAGCTTCATTGGAACAATGTAAGAGGCCGAGGACAGAGAGATCAGAGTGGGAGTGAAGCGGCCCCCCCTCCCTGTCTCTGCACCTGCTTAATATCTGTTACATCTCCAGCTTTTTCCAGTTCTGATGAAGGGTCCCAGACCTGAAACGTTAACTCTGTTTCTCTCTCCACGGATGCTGCCTGGCCTGCTGAGTGTTTCCAGCATTTTCTGTTGTTATTTCAGATTTCCAGCATCCGCAGTATTTTGCTATTGTAGTAGCAAGAGCTGAATGTTGTTAGTGCACATGTACAGACTTGTGTTTCTCACTTACATAGGTGTGCACATTATTGCTTTGGACTCATATATATGCAAATTATTTTAGAAATGATTATCCAATAATTTTAAAGTAATTTTTAAAAAGCTTACTTTTGTGGGGGCTTCCCCCATTACACAGATTGCAACCACACATGGTATGAAAAAATGTACAATAGTATTCCAGTGCATACAAACAGAAAGGCTTGTTACAATCACATTATAAATGGAATAATAAACATTGGTTGTTATTGTTTTCACATTCTTCCCTTGAAGAACAGTGTGAAGCACTGGCAGGATTCCCAGGCCTACTAAGAGTCTGACAGGCCGCAACATGACTGGTCCTGCCATTGCCACCACCATCTTTACACCAGTTGATAGAGTGGTTCGTCCTATATGGTGGGAGGGTTTTCATGGGCTCCCACAACCCATGGGAGGGGGTGGGGCACCCTTTCCTCACCAGGCATGAGCATCACACTGGATGTCAATGCAGAATTCAGAGCTGCACCTCCAGTTGCAACTCACCAGCACTGTCTGCAGTGAGGTTTGAAACCCTGCAATTTCCTGAGCCAGAGGCAGAGAATGCGACCACTAAGTCAAAGGCTCACTCGGTAACAATCTGCAAAACTGCCGATATGTCTATAGATACTCCTAGGACACATAAATACATACAAATTCCTTTTCTACATTTCTTGATTCCTGAAAGAAAAAGCCTGCGCTGAGCTGACTAAGCAAAGAGGTACTGATGATGTAGAACTATGGATGCATGACATTACCTGTACATCATCAAAACTGTGTTATATGCTGCAGGTATAAACTTATAGGGAAACAATCTGCCTATTTTGACCTTAGAGATACTGAATGCAAAGGGGGAATTTTAACTCTTTTCGCCTGGCGGAAGTAAGATGGAATAGGAGTTAAAATCCAAGTGGTAGACTTACCAATCGTTTTCTGCCACGCGGCCATTTTAAAGTTGCTGTTTTCTTGGGCGGTTGAGGTGCCCGCTTGACTCAGGTGGGAGCCTCATGAATAAATGTAAATTGAGGTACTATGATGTGCCCATCTGGGCCCCACAAAGAAAGTTTGGGCTGCGGCCACCCTGGGTTCCCTCGCCCGCCCCCCACTCCCCTTCTGATCCGTGAAACCCACCTGAACCCCTGCCGTGCCTTACCTGACTGCTGGCCCGGTGGCTTCTGGGCTGCCTGATTTTCACAGGCCCAAAGCCAGCGAGCTGCCTCTAGACTCCCGTGTTGGGCAGGCAGCTGACCGACAGAATGTTAATAATACCTGGCCGTTAAATTGGCTTCCTACTACAGCTCCCGGACATGGAAAGCGGCTTCAAATCTATGGTCCTGAAATTATATTACGGGATACTGACACGTCCGGCCGGAATTTTGTTCGGGGAGGTGGGTTGGGGGTGGGGAGGCGGTTGGCGGGGGGACTCCAAGGCGGGTGGAAAACCTGGGAGGCTGGGTTTCCGCAAGCTCTGCCTATTTTACCGGCAGGGTCTAATTTGAATGTGAGGCCTTGGTTTCCCGCCTGTACACAGCCAGCTTGAGAGGATGGCTGCGGGCAGGTAGGCCTCAGTTGCGAGGGGTTGGTCTGGGGGAGGGATCGTGGGAGAGGGCTCGGGATCAGTGGGGGGGCGGGGGGGGGCGGCGACTGGGAGAGGTGTCACCGATTGGGGGGCGGGTCGGCAATCGGGAGGGGGGAGAGAGGATCGGCGGGGGTCAAAAATCGGGAGGGGGAGAGCAATTTGGAGGGGGTCGGCAATCGGGACGGGGGACAAAAGGATCTGGGGGGGTTGCAGGATCAGTACGGGATCAGCAGGTGATGGGGGTGGTTGGGGATCGGGGTGGGTCGGAGATCGGCAGGCAAGCGCGGGGATAGCGGGGGGGGGTTGGGGATCGTGGGGGGGGAATCGGGGATCGTGGGGGGGGGGGGGCAGAGGTTTGGCAGGGGGGTCGGACACCAGAGGATCGTGGCCAGCCTTATCATCATCGTTGGTGGGGGGAAGCGGGGGGAGGAGGCTTTAGGAAGCGATCGGAGGCCTCGTGGGGGAGTCTCCAATCGTGGGGGGTGGGTTAGTTAGGGACCCTGGATCCAGGAGGTAGGTATAAAGCCACTTACCTCTATTTTGTTATGGGAAAATTCCAGCATTCATATGTTAGTACCCTACTGTGTAATTTCAGGACCTAGTTTTTTACCAAGGACAATGAAAAAACTTGTACAAATAGAACAGGAAAATAAAAGCATAATTAATTTTAGGAATAGGTATATTCCATTAATCTAACAAGCCTATTCCTATGTTAAAGATTAACCCTACCTCTCTGTCTTCGCACCAGAACCGTCAAACCCTTCTGAGACATAACTGCCTCTTGAATCCAATTATTTTTGCTGCTTCAATAGCCTTCTATGGTAAATTTATTCCACAACACCAATACCCTTTGGGTAAACAATTTAGCATTCTCGCAAGACTGGTGTCTCTACCCGGTTCAATGTGTTGTATTATGGATTGTAAAGCATTAGCCTGAATGAACTTCAGCTCATTCAGATTACATTTCTTAGCTGTACATAGGTCAGCAGCACAACTAATAAATGAGACACCAAATATACATTTCAGTGTTAGCATTGTTACATTTTGCAGCAATTTCACCAGTCTGAGGCCGAACAGAGTCAAAGGTCTCTGTGTTGTACATTTCTCATTATTTTTCCGTTGATTTAATTAATTTCTTTTGGGTGATCAGTGAGTTTGAACTAATGAGCCAGCCCAGAGTTCCTTATAAGTGATGCAGAGAATAAAAAACACAAAATAGAGTCTTTGTTAAGATTACTCTTCGAATAAACTGAAAGATGTAAACATTGTTACTGCATCTTTTACATTTTTGGGGGTGGAAAACACATGCCGAAGCCGCCGTGATTCTGAAAGTGATAAACAAAGCTAAAATAATAATGATATTCTTGGGTACCGGGTTATAGTTGCTTGCTTTACAATAATAGCCAAACAATTAATTTACCACAAACACTTAAGCTGCGATTTTGCCAGCGGAGGCGGGATCGCAGCGGGAGAGGTGGTTGGCGGGTTCCAGTCCCGCTCATGGCTCCAGCCGCTCTGTAAAAAGGATTTTCCATTAATAGGGCTCGTTAAGCCTGTCCAGCGTGTTTGCCGGCCAATTAAAAGGAAGCGGGTCTGATGACGTCACCGTCATCAGCCGATTTCCTTAAAGGGACCATGGCCACATTGATTTTGACAGTTGTGCTGTCAGTGTTCCACAGCATTGAGGTGCTGCAAACACTGACAAGCACTGCACAGATGTGCACGACTGCACCCAGGCTCTCCCATGACTCCCTCCATATGCTTATGGAGCGAGTCACAGCACGCAGGGAGGTTCTCTTTCCTTCCAATGGGTGGAAGAGACCTCCCCAGGAGACCAGTGCAGCCCGGCTGCACATTGCACAGGAGGACACAAGCAGGGATGTCATCAGGAGGACCAGGCTGCAGTGGCGCAAACCTTTCAATGACCTCAGTAGATCACAAAACGTTACTGCAAAGTCACAATCAGCCTCATCCTGCTGTGCCACTCATCACATCCCCATCACTCTGCCTTCCCTACCCTACTCCTGCACATCCTTACTCACACCAACTTACCTTGCACCTCCACCCATCCCTCTCTATCTACATTATCACTTCTCCATCTCACTAGCCACCCCTCACACTCAGCCTCATCCTGCTGTGCCACTCATCACATCCCCATCAGCCACTGGTAAGGAGTGTCCACCCATCACTCTGCCTTCCCAACTCTACTCCTGCACATCCTTACTCACACCAACTTACCTTGCACCTCCACCCATCCCTCTCTATCTACATCATCACTTCCCCATCTCACTAGCCACCCCTCACACTCACCCTCATCCTAGTCCAATCATACCAACTAACAACACACAACAGTAGGCACATGGGTGTTTTATGCAATGTTCATGTAAATTTTCTGTTAATGTGTTGTCAAACATTGAAATCTTTATTTTCAGCACTTTGCCTTATTGTAAGATCTGTGCTCATCTTTGGAAGTGTCTTAGTGAGTTGCAGTGAATGGTGAGACATAACGGTATCCCCCCGCAATGGTGATGAGTGTGAAAGGAATGGCTTGGGCATTGTAGGAATGCTTTATGGTGATGGTGTGGGGTGGTGTTAACCTGGCGCATCATGTGGCAGCCAGGGTGTACAGTGTCAAGTGAAATAAATCTGGCCATGGTGATGCCATCGCTGGCCTCCCGGGCAGCAATGCTGTCGGGTGCTGATGCCCTGTGTCCTGTGCAGCATCAGGTGATTGCAGAGAAGGGTGTTGTTGTTGTTGGTGATGTTGGTGTGCCTGATGATGTTGGTGTTGGGGCTGCTCATGGAGGGATTCAGAGGACCAAGGTGAGATTTTTTCAAGTGCTGGAATAGATGGCAGCTGGAATAGATGGCAGCTGAAGTTGAGATGACAGAAGCGATCTGTCAATGGTGAGAGAGCTTGCTCCAAGGAGGTGACAGTGGATAGAGAGTTTACTCCAAACACTTCCAAACTGCATACAGTTCAAAAGTGTCTTCCAAGTCCTGAAGGCTCAAGCTTCTGATATTGGAAAGTGACCAGCTGTGAAATGGTAGCTTTCATACCACTTTTGCAGCTGTCACCTATTCACAGCAACAGGGAGACATAGAGAACCCGACCTACTTACCTGACATGATCTCCGAACGACGTGAACCCCGTTAAAAATGTGGTAAAATAGAAAAAGGTTGGCAAAATAGTAGTAAACAAGCAGTTAACAAGCAGTTAAGTATCTTAAATGCCTCCCCCATCGCTTGGTGGCGTGTCTGTTCTGAAATTGCAGACCCAACACTCTGGAAACTTACATGGAGGCGGGTTCGCAGCAGGTTCCCAACCCACTGCAATCATTTAGATTTTGACAGCGGATCTGCCTCCAAACCTGCACTCTGAGCGCCGGCAAAATTCAGCCCTAACTATTTATTCAAACCTCACTTTGAACTTTTAATACCTCTCCCCTTTGGAACTTCCATTAGGATAACTCGTGTTGTATATTATTCCAAGAAATATCACTGACACCTGGCTAACCACCAACCTGCCATTATCCCCACTAATAAAAATAAAAGAATGTCAGCAGGTCAAGCACCTAGCAACAACAAGCACAAAAAGCTGCCTCACCTTTGATCCTGAAAAGTCCAAACCCAGTGCTACCGTTGAACTGTCAATAACTGCAACGCAGCAGGCTTTTTGATAAAAGCAATACCATATCCGCTGGTAGATTATACTGTGTAGCAGCCCAATAGACATGTACTTTCAGCATTTCAAAAATCCCTTGGTGGCACAGTGGAGCAGCACTGTGGGGAAAAAATTCAGTATCGCCCCGTTAGGGCGCAATTATCGGCTGTGCGCAGAGTTTAGCGCCTGGCGCTAATTATCGCCTCCGACTGCAAACTTGGCTTTTATCGCCCCTGGAGGTGATTGGAGCGCTAAATCAGGCGCTACACACCTGTCTTAAGGTGCAAAGGCCGAGGAGCGAGGCGCTACCTCAGAGCGCTGGCGAAGCTCATGTGATGTCAGCCAGCAATGGAACAGAGACACAATGGCCCCCGGCCAGTTCTTAAAGGGGAGGGTTGATCTTGCTCTCCATCCACATCCTGCTCATTGCAGCCTTGAATCTCGGCCTGGAGAGACCTGTACATCAAATCTGCTGGAAAGAACAATGGAGAGAACCAGGGAAAGAGCTCAGAGTGCAGCCCCAACAGTCTCTTCTAAATAGATGCAAGGAAGGGCAAATCAAAATGAACTTGCAAAGTGCTGCTCAGTACCCAAAACTCCTTCACACAGTGTTGAATCTCTCCAGAAGTCTCTCTCTCTCTCAGAATGCGTGGTGCAAAAATGTCACCAACAAAAAAAGGCAGGAAGTGTTCGCCTTTAAACAGCGCTCCCCCAGTCCCTTCCTGACTGCAAAACGCTCCCCTCAACCTGTCGTTGCTAGCAGCAGGCGGTAAGGCAGGGGGCGCCACTTAATATCCGCTCTGGGGCGCTACCGGGGCGTTGCACACTCGACTGACGTCACGATCTGCCGGCGCAGGAGATCGTGGCGGTAGTGTTTAGCGCCGCCGCAAAATGTCTGGTCAATTTCACGAGAGGCGCAGATATCGCCGCGCCCGGGTGCTAGTTGCTTTGCGCCCCATTAGCGCCCTCTTAAGGCGCTAACAGGAGGTGCAAACCAACTGAATTTTTACCCCGTGTGTCACAGAGTGGTAGGATATGCCTTTGTGCCCACAATTCCCACATGCCAGATTCCCGATTGCGACCCATGCCACCAGGGAAGATGCTAAGTCAAAGAGTTTCCCCACAAGAAACTCTGAGGACAGATTCCCCCATCCCAAAGTCCCTGTTGGTGGCCAACTGCAGGAGAGTGCTCGTGGAGGCTCATTAACAAGTCACCTGATCATCATCTCAGCCACAAAATGGAATGAAACTTAGCAGATGGAGAGAAAAAAGATAATGTAAAGTGGAGGGGGGATAACTTTAAGAAACAGGAGGTACAGAAAGCATGCCAACACATCTTGGTAAAGTCTGCGCCAGTCTTGTTCCTATTCTCTGTTTCCATCTAGGATTTTGCATGGTAGTCGGGGTCTAGGTCTAGAAATAGGCTAAATTTAACGGTGACCACATAATAGAGGCGTTTAACTCACTTCCCATAATCACTCATCTCAGTCTTGTACAGCAACAGCCAGATCTCCAGGGACTGAAGAACACAATTCGGAATATTTTTTTTGTTCAACAAGGGTAGTGCGAGGAAAATTTCCTTGAAGGAAATGGCTTAACTTCGTAATAAATGAAACAAAACGGAAGCCTCAAAACCTTAAGTAAGAAGCAAGTTCCATCACTGGCTGTGGTTTGGTTACATCACTGGTTTCCATGGCTATTGCCATCCAACTCTCATTGGCCATGTCACATTTGCACTCCTTTTTGTTAAGCTTTAGCATATGGTTATCTCTAAGGTGCCAAGAAAACACATCCTTTATCTTGTAAAACAGCCATTTCCTAAATGTCACACTATCGTTATCGTGTGAAAGAGGCAGCACTCAGCTCAGTTTGGTAACAGTAAGCAACTCAGATAGCATACAACGCTAGTTCCAAACAAACCCCCAGGAATGATAGTACTTATCTCAGGGTTACTAAGAGAGATGTGGAGATTTCTGAACACTGATCACCATAAGGAGTTGATTTGTGCTGATGAGGTCCAACTGTATTGAAATAAGCTAACATGTGTACTCATAATCATAAAAGGTGGGCAAACAGGCCCAGGCAACTACAGACCCTTGGTCTTCCATCAAAAACTGGCAAAGTAAGAAAATTGATTATCAAAAGCAGATTTGAAGACAGCATGTACTGTAAATAGCAGCCAACAGACTTCAGAAGGGAAATATCATGTACATCCTTGACCTTTTTGAGGAAGTGACATTCCAATGAGCTCTAGAAAGTCTTAGGACACAGCGTGCTTTAACTTATGGCCAACGTTCTTCATGAAGGGCTGCTACTGAAGCTTAAAGCAGTGGGAATTGACAGTAAACTTGGATATCAATAAGAAATTGGGTCAATGAAAGTAAAAAGTATGAAGTATGTGCTTGTTGGGAAGTGACGTTGAGGTGGGGAGAAGTACTAAGTGGAGTGCTCTGTGGAATGGTGTAAGGGCCCCTACAGTTTCTAACTTACATCAACAACTTAGATTCAGAAAGTTAATCCAATTTGGTCAATTTTGAAGTTACTAAACTAGGGGAGAGGGGCGGGCTGGAGTAGTCGAATCTGATGAGACATTCATGGATATACAAAAGGAGATGGACAAAATCTGTAAATGGACATAACAGTGGCAGATGAAATTCAGTATGGATAAGCGTAAGGTACTGTACACTGGAAGAATAAAATGGGTGATGAATGTACTCTGTGTTGAACTATAAAACTGAAAAGATCTAGGGCTGTTAGTAGGCTTGGCAATTAACATATTCGGTCAATATAGAGCAACAATGAACAAAGTAAATAGAATGCTGAATTATTATAAGCTAGTGCTCTGGTCAAACCATATCTTGAATAATTTTGCTTTTCATAGCCCCTGCCCGGTAGGAACGGGGGGTGGGGTGGGGTGGGGGGGGGGGGGATAGCAGGCCGCAAATGGCAGCGCACCACTTACCGTCCCGTTCATGCTTCTGGTATAGCTGTTGCAATTTTCATTGGGGCCTTCACATGGGTAGCCCAGGCACTTGCCTGTTTCAGGCAGGAGCCTACTTGCAATATGCTAATCGTGGTCCTATGATGTACACGGCACCACACTGTAATGTTGAGATACCAATGGTTAGGGCGTGCACAGTGCGCCCTCTGCCATTGGTACCAGGCGTAAACCAGCCTAATCCAGACAGCCAGGTCCATAAAGGCTGCTCAGATAAAGGTAAGTACCAGTTTGTTTAAGATATTTTTATGTGGCCAGGAGGCTGATCTTTAATGTCAGAGGATTGAATTGTGAGCACAGAATGCAGAAACTGGGCACTTTATTGTTGAAATAAGGCAACTGAGAGGGGATCTTAAAAAGAGATATATAAACTACAGGGTAGACTTTCAACTTGTATCCAGGCAAAAAAACTGGCATTGCGGATTGGCTGCCCATTATAGACACCGCCTGATCTTCATTTCCACTGATTTAATTTCTATTTACCCCTAGTAATGTCAGGGATCTCTTCAGGGCTTTTCCTGTTCCACCACCGTAACTTTGGTGAAGTTCAACAGAAATTCCGTTTACACGCGTAAACGTGGGGTTTCTGCCAAAGTTACGGCAGTGGAGAGGGAAAAGCTCCGAGGAAATTCCCGGTGTAAATGTGCAAGAAAAGGTAAATTCAGAGCACTACTTCAAGCTATGCCATGAAAGCAGGACAAGGTGGCCATAGGTTTAAGCTGGTGAAAGACAAATTTAGCACCTCCATAAAGGTATTCCTGTTCACGCAAAGTGAAGGTAACGTAATGGAGGCAAGAGCATTGTAATAATTTAAAAGAGATTTAGATCCTGTGATGGAGGACTCTGGGGGAGGGGGGTGTCTTTGTGGGAACAATGGACGGGCAGCAGGTGGTGTGATTGTGCAGTCGCCCAATTTCCTTGGCGGAGGGCCCAAGCCATTTTGAGGGATCGACCTCATTTTCTTACAAGTGGTGGAGCTGTGAATGTTCACAGGCAGCTCACCAGTCGGGAGGGGTGGGAAACCCAGCAGCCCCTCCACACAGCCGAGCCAGAAGTAACAAGTTAAGGGGGGTGGGGGGGAGAGGAGTCAATCGAGGGCGGGTGGAGGGGGCAGGGTTGCACCGACAGTCCAGCAGCTGGTGCAACATTTTAGTGGGGCCAGAGGAGTATTCATCCCCCACCCATTGGTACCTCAAAATTGCATTGATGTCCTATGTATAACATATTACAAATAGGCTCCTCCCTGAAACAGGCGGATCCCTGGGCCGCGCTGGCGAAGACGGTCGGGTGGATCTGGAATGGGAACGGGGCAGTAAGTGTTGTGCCGCGATTTTCGGGGCTCTATTGCTCTGTTCCTGCCAGGTGTGGGTCCTCAAAATCACTTTCTAGGTTTTTCATAGAATCATAGAATGGTTACCATGGAGGCCATTCGACCCGCCGAGCCTTTTTATCTTATGATCTTGTGAAAAATTGCCTCAGCACTGCATACAGATAATCAGAATGTTGTGAAATGTCAATAATTGTTTATTTTCCTGGAATTCCAGTCAGTCTTTTAAGATCCATTCGCTGCTAATCTACCAGTTTTCTTATTCTCATGGTTCATGATAATCAAGATGGAGGACTTAACAGATGGTCAATAATCAAGCACTTTACATATTATGATAATTCAATATTGTAATATCAGTAGCCAGTGGGAAGGAGGAATTTTCAACTGGAAACTTGTTCTTACCTGAAATTCCTGTGTGGACTTTGCCTTTTTTCTTTGCTTCAAAAATGAATGCAGGCCATGGGAAGTGGGGGAGGGGAAGAATTGCTCTAATGAGGAGATTTATTTTAACTCATTAACTAGAACGTATCACTATGATGTCACTTGTTATAGCCCACATCCGCTCTGCACAGCTGCCGTCTGGTGCCTTCCCAGGACTAGGAACTGCTGTGGGAATGATGCCAAATGGCATGTCTATGCATTGAATGAGATAAACAGCAAGTTCCTAAGAGGGGCAATCACCCATGTATCAATGTGTATGGATGTTGTGATTTAAATCCATGTTCTGCAACTATGTCAAAGCTCCTTTTTTCCATATTTTAAAGAATTCATGCCTACAGCTAAGACAAATAAATAAGCCATTTTGCACAGAAGACATATTCAGGTATTTATTTTTAACACGCCAACTATACGCCTATTGAAAAATGATAGGAGAGTGAGGGTATAAAGCCACATTTTGCCCATGACAGTACTCCTCTTATTTGCAATGACAAGAAAAATAAAAAAGAATGCCTTCTCCAAGAGCAATGCAACTCAAAAGCTCTGAAAATGATTTCTCTTAATAAGGACATTTTCAAATTATATCAAAAATTACTGTTTTAAAGTGTTAAAACTTAAGTCTGGATTAGCTGCCACTAACTTTGAGATTAGACAGACTGCTAAAGACCTTGCTGCACGGATTCACAATGATTATGGTTTACCCTTGGTCTTAAACTAGAATCCTTTATTTTTTATATTGCATAAATGGCAATGTAAACACAAGACTTGGTGGTTTATTTGCTTGATGATATTATTCAAGTGTTCAAGTTACTTAAGGAAACAGATACATTGAACCTTGACAATATGCTCACGTTGTCACAAGCTCTAGAACCAAGGAACATAGCTCAAGCTTAGAAAAGGGAAGGGGCACAGACTGTTTAGATTGCACACTTTACAAAAACTGAATGCACAACTACATGGGGAAGATAATGAATAGGCATAATATAGTCCCACGTTCAAGGAGCGGTAATGGGAAATAACTAGGAATAGTACAGCTCTAATACGAAAAGGGAGTTGGAAGATGACAAATTAGGAACATCTAGGTTTCCTCTTTCATGCCAAACTCTTCTTTTTCCTACAGCAACTCTATTAAGGTCCAAGTCATTTCAAGACTTGGATATTGCTCCCATATCTGAGAGTCTCTGTAAACACCTATCTTTCACTCCTAGGCAAAATACAAAAAAAAGCTCCTTGTCAATTCTTTCTCACCTCTGATGCCAATCTCTCTCTTGTTCGCAACCTTTCTTGTCTTTCTATATTAGCAATACTACTACGGTCAGTGCGCCTCTGAAATTTCTTCTGTCAATCTTCTGAAGTTCCAAATATGTCATCTCACATGAGCATCCTCCTTTTTTGTCTCTCTCCTGTTTTGAAATCTTAACACCATCTCCTACTCTAGCTTATTCTTTCCCAGGGTCTCAAAAGTGTAGCATTTCTTATCCCCCTTCTACCTACAAGTTTTAAAAGCCAAGCTTGGCATCATCGAACCAGTACTTCTTGATTTATCGCGCCATCACTCTTTCCCCTTTCAGCGTTGGTGGGATCAGTTGTTCTTCACACTGGTTTCAATTTTTTTTGGAGAAAAGAACAGTTCTAATGCACGAAGCAGATGGGGTGATCAAGTATTAGAGAAACTAGATTCCCAATGGACAAAAGATGAGGAGAAAATAAATTGGGTAGAGCTGTCCTGATGCACAAAAGAGCAGGGGAGATGATGAATTCACAATAGTACAGTCTCACTAAACATTGGAGAAGAAAATGAATTGCGGGGTGGTCCAACTTTAATGCATAATATGTAAGTGAATGGGGGAAATAAATTGGAAGCAGTACAGTAACAATACATCAAATAGGTGGAGAGATATGGAATTGGGTAAGACCTGGTTCCAATACAGAAAAGAGTGGAGGAATAATGAACTGGATATAGTGTAGTTCTAATGTAGGAAATATTAAAGAAACACTGATGTAAAAAAAAAGTCAGTTAAAACTGCAGTAAGATTCTCCCAGTATATATGTAGAAACTGAAAAGGTCTACCCGTTAAAATTATTTAATGCAATGACGTTCATTGTGGAGGTATTCACTTTTTTTTACAACAGAGATTGTCAGGAATGCATCATTTATTTTATTTTCATGTTGCCCATTCCTTGCGTCATGGCTCTTGCAAATCACAGAACCAGTGTCCAGGGCAAAGGGCAGAGGTCAGTGGTGTGAACACAGAAACCCTTACATTCCTGAAAATGACCTCCACTGTGAAAACTTGAATAACCACATAATGGCCCATGCAGTCAGGTAGGCATCTTTAGCTCCTGCTCATACATCAAGAAAACATAAATGAGACACGAAAGCTTCAAATCCCAAAATACATTACAATTGCTATAATTTAACCCCTATAATCCACTGGCAGAATTAATTTATACTTACTGTAAATCACACTGGTATCAGCATTACTGTTCACAATAGTGTAAAGTTTACACCTGTTACTTTTATGTCAGAAGCCAGTCAGAGACAAAATGTTGAATATATAAGTTACACCACCAAGTTTGCAGGTCATAAAAACCTGTGCAAAGGTATGCTTTATACACCAGACCATCTCCTCCAGCCCTACAACCCTCCGAGATCTCTGCACTCATCCAATTTTGGCCTCTTTCGCATCCCCGATTTTAATTGCTCCACCATTGGCAACCGTGCCTTAAGCTGCCGAGGCCTTAAGGTCTGGAATTCCCTCCCTAAACCTCTCCGCCTCTCTTTCCTCCTTTAAGATGATCCTTAAAGCCTACCTCACCTGTCCTAATATCTCCTTATATGGCTTGGTGTCAAATGTTGTCTGATAACGCTCCTGTGAAGCACCTTGGGACATTTTACTACGTTAATGGCGCTATATATATGCAAGTTGTTGTTGTTGGTACTATGTTTGAAACATAATTTACCTGCAACATTGTAAATGATTTTAGTGCTATCAATATAACAAACAGTTTTAACTTTGTTAGAGTAATGTTAATTCCTCTCTGGTCTTCAGAAATATTTTTTCTCCTTTACACCAATTTTCTCCTCTCCTCTGCTGCTGGCATTAACTTATGCCAGGATATCGTCTCACGAAAATTGACTGCCCTCCAACACCTTAACCAAGTGGCTATTCGTCATGTGTGCCTGATCCTGTCCCCACCTGTCGTCCACACACTTTACAACAGGAGTAACTGGATAGAAACCAGAAGTGAATTGCAGCTTCTCACACTGCTATTCAACACACACCTGAGACCTTCCTGGTCCTTATGGCTCAGTTCATTGGGCAGTGCATTGACCGAGTCAACAGGGGAACCTTTCTCAGTCGAGGGTAATAAGTAGCAAGAATGAGAGGGGATCTCATTGAAACGTATAAAATTCTGACAGGGCTAGACAGACTGGATGCAGGGAGGATGTTTCCCCTGGCTGGGGGGCTCTAGAACGAGGGGTCACAGTCTCAGGATATGGGGTGGGACATTTAGGACTGAGATGAGGAGAAATTTCTTCACTCAGAGGGTGGTGAACCTGTGGAATTCTCTACCACAGAAGGCTGTGGAGGCCAAGTCACTGAATATATTTAAGAAGGAGATAGATCAATTTCTAGACACAAAAGGCATCAAGGGGTATGGGGAGAGAGTGGGAATATGGTATTGAGATAGAGGATCAGCCATGATCATATTGAATGGCGGAGCAGGCTCGAAGGGCTGAATGGCCTACTCCTGCTCCTATTTTTCTATGTTTCTATGTTTTCCATATGCTGAAAATACATCCTTTTCAGCATTAGTACACTGTTGTTCTTGTCCCTCTAAAATACTGTTTGCTGCAGTTTCCAGCTTATTAAATTTGAGAAGTGAAACAGTCCTGTGTATTTGTCAAAGGATGGCTGGCAGCACAGTCACTGGAACATCTGCCTCCCACCTAGATGATCATAGTTTGAGGTCCTGGGGCTGCCTGGAATACAAGCGAGCTTGCTACTGTTGCAAGAGAGTCATTAGTTTGCCACTGAGTTACTGGACCATGAGATGAAGAGCTGTGCTGTGGGGTGGAACTCACACAGTTGACATACACCACTACAAGAGCACCTGCTGTCAACCAATCATGCAGCACCATCAAGAGTGACCGAGGAGATGCCCCTGACTGAGATCATCCTGCCCTCCTACCAAAGGAAACACACTACAGAGAATCACGTGGGGAAGGCGATGGGAGACAATGGACCACAATTGTGCCATATTTGAAACATTTTAAAATTATATAATACAACTCCGTTAACCTGTGAAGCAAGGATATTGCCATCAGCGTTAATACCTTTACAACCACATGCTTAATGAAGTATATGAAGAGTATGGTAAGTGCATGTGTACTTTAGTGTGTGTTGTTCTTAATTAAGTTACGAAAGCAGAAAGGTCACTCCCCCCTGCACAGTAATTCCACAGTGCTTGCTGTCATCTTGTCAGCCTGCCTCATGTATTACTTTAATTAGGAGGATAGATTCAGCCTACCCATTTCCCTCAACATCAAGATTTTACCTTGTACCTCACACTTTCCAGGATTTGTATTCCACGGCCCTTTGCTAATGGAGCTGGATCCTTTGCTCAACTGCTCTGACACATTACTAATGCACATGCTCAAAAGCTATTAGAAGAAAAATAGGAGAGAAAAGAAAAAGGTTTTCTACCTCTTAATTAGGCACTACAGGAAAGTACTTCATGCTCTGACCCATCACACAAGACAAACCTCCTACATTGCAGTTTTAAATACTGTTGCTGTGGAAACCAGCAATAATCGCTCGATACCATAATGCTTTACCTATATTAACGAGATTGCCCACAATAAGTGCAATTACATACAGTTACAGTCTGTGTGCAAGAACAGTTTTGATGTATTTTAAAAAGTGGGAACAGGTTTGTGAATATATTTCTTCTCACACTTGAACAGATTGACTTGTTCCAGTGCAGTCACAACAGACCATCTGAAGGATAAATACATGGCTAGTTAGATGGGGCAATTCAATCATGGCTGCTCTGGGTCCCAGCTATGCAGAAGCAGGTTAAGATGTTCAGGTCAGTGATGCTGGCAGGTTTCTCAGCTCTCTCCATTTAAAGCAGTCAAATTCAGCGAGAAAACAATCCCACATGGAATAGGAAAAATCTAACAATGCCTTTCTCTTGTAACACATCCGACCTGGACTGACCTCCAGGAAGAGGTTTGGACAAAGTCTGTGTCCCAACTGAAATGTAATAGAAATTTTGTAACAAGAAGAAAAAAATTCACCTAATTGTAGTCCAGCGATTTCTCGAAGGTCACAACATGTTCGCATTTCTGAAGGGAAAACTGCCACTTTCTAGGTTACATCTATGTGCTCAGCGCAGTTTAAGCTCATTTACAAATCAGGTCCTGACAACCTCGACAGGACGGCTGCCACTATCTAGCAGGGAAAGGCGAGACATGCTAAATGAAGGTTCCAAAGCAAAATGTTTACAGAAATATCACACCTTTATCATCTGTTTTCACAATAGTAATCGACCTGCTGTTTTTTTTCGGGGGGGGGGGGGGGGGGCAGTCAGCTAACCCTTGATCTCAGCAGGGTTGTAAAGTACAAACTCCTGGAGGCAGCATTCAGAAATGTGGGGCGGTATTACCGACAGTAGCGCTGTAGGTTACGCGACTATGCATTTCATCAATACACAAATGTGACCATTTTGACACCGGTAATACACACACACACAGCACTGTTCTAGTTAACCAGGCAAACAGGAGCGTTTAAACAGCACTGTAAGTTGCTGAAAATGAGCGCAGGGATAAAGTGACCTAACATACGAAACCATTCATCTTTCTATCCGCTTGGGATTTGCTTTTCTCTCTCTCTCTCTTCCTCCTCCTTCTCAAACAGATTATAAAGTGCTCGCCCCTATTGTGTACACTGCCTGTGGATTCATCTGCCTCCCCCAAACGCTCTTAAAACAGAGACAAACAAATGACGCTTCCAACATTATTGGTGCCGGATTTTGTATTAATTTCAAAGATTATTTGAACACGGTTCCATTCACACGAATTAATAAATGTAATCATTGGCTTAACGGGGATTTATTTATGTTTTTTTTAAAAACTCCAGTCAAAGCAGTGAAACTAACATGCCCGGTGAGTCCGAGGTAAGGAACTGAAACTGATCTTACCTGTGAAGAAGTACGTTGAGGATTTTAATCCGAACATGTTCCTTCTCAGCACATCTTTGTCATGATAAACAGAAAAATAACCCGAAGGGAGATTTTTTTTTAATTGCAGAGGGTGGTGGGAGAGGAAAAAAAACCTTGATAATTCTGCGAACAAAGCATCCGAGAGGTTTCTTCGCAAACAGGCGGCCGTCCGAGCAGAGATTGGTGGGGCAAGGTACACAGCACCGAGGAGAATGATTTCTGCTGCCCTCTCAAGTCAGCTGGAGGTCCCCGACAGACAGACAGACAGACAGAGAGAACAAACAGAAACAAGAAGGAAGCGAATGATGCGAGGAGTCAAGCGGCAGCATGAAGACACGCTGAAGGGGGGCCGGCTTCCTCACATTGCCTCGCCGTTTCAACAAGGGGAAGGAATGGGTCCCGGTCACAGACTCCGGGGGAGGGGAGCGGGGCTCTGCTTTCAAACTCTGGGAGACATCAAACTACAAAAGGACCCCCTGCTGGCCAAGATCCAGAAAGGAAAAAAATATATATATAATGAACCCGCTCTTTCTGCACAAGATTTCTCCCTAACTAGCTGCAGGTCAGCCTCAGAGCAGCACGGGAGCTGGTTTTCACCAGAGACAGATCCTTTCGCACTCTCCCCTCTTGACTTAGTCCGAGTCAGCGAGCAGCGCTGACACACTGGAGGCAGCAACACCTTTTCGGCTCCAGATGGCACCAGGCGGTGTATAAATATCCTGCTCGGCTTTCACTGACGCGGCTGCGGCGGCCCCGAGCAATCTTTGTGCTGGTGTGTTGTTGGCACAGTGACAAGGAGGTTGAACCAGGGCTCGCTCTTTCCCTCTGTGTGTCTGAGCGGCCGGGGGAGGCGCCCACACATCCTGGCCAAGTCACCCCTGGCTCCTCCCGCACCCTTACCCACGGACCCTCGCTACATTACACCCCTACCCACGGACCCTGACTACTTTACACCCCTACCCACTGAACCCTCACTACTTTACACCCTTACCCACGCACCCTCACTACTTTACACCCTTACCCACGGACCATCACTACTTTACACCCTTACCCACGGACCTCACTACTTTACACCCCTACCCACGGACCATCACTACTTTACACCCCTACCCACGGACCCTCACTACATTACACCCTTACCCACGGACCATCACTACTTTACACCCTTACCCACGGACCATCACTACTTTACACCCTTACCCACGGACCATCACTACTTTACACCCTTACCCACGGACCCTCACTACATTACACCCTTACCCACGGACCATCACTACTTTACACCCTTACCCACGGACCATCACTACTTTACACCCCTACCCACGGACCCTCACTACATTACACCCCTACCCACTGAACCCTCACTACTTTACACCCTTACCCACGGACCATCACTACTTTACACCCCTACCCACGGACCCTCACTACATTACACCCTTACCCACGGACCATCACTACTTTACACCCTTACCCACGGACCATCACTACTTTACACCCTTACCCACGGACCCTCACTACATTACACCCTTACCCACGGACCATCACTACTTTACACCCTTACCCACGGACCATCACTACTTTACACCCCTACCCACGGACCCTCACTACTTTACACCCCTACCCACTGAACCCTCACTACTTTACACCCCTACCCACTGAACCCTAACTACTTTACACCCCTACCCACTGAACCCTCACTACTTTACACCCCTACCCACTGAACCCTCACAACTTTACACCCTACCCACTGAACCCTCACTACTTTACACCCTTGCCCACTGGACCCTCACTACTTTACACCCTTACCTATGGACCTACACTACTTTACACACTTACCCATGGACCCTCACTACTTTACACCCCTACCCACTGAACCCTCACTACTTCACACCCCTACCCACTGAACCCTCACTACTTTACACCCCTACCCACGGATCCTCACTACATTACACCCTTACCCACTGAACCCTCACTACTTTACACCCCTACCCACTGAACCCTCACTACTTTACACCCCTACCCACTGAACCCTCACTACTTTACACCCCTACCCACTGAACCCTCACTACTTTACACCCCTACCCACTGGACCCTCAATACTTTACACCCCTACCCACTGAACCCTCACAACTTTATACCCCTACCCACTGAACCCTCACTACTTTACACCCTTGCCCACTGGACCCTCACTACTTTACACCCTTACCTATGGACCTACACTACTTTACACTCTTACCCATGGACCCTCACTACTTTACACCCCTACCCACTGGACCCTCACTACTTTACACCCCTACCCACGGACCCTCACTACATTACACCCCTACCCACGGACCCTCACTACTTTACACCCTTACCCACGGACCCTCACTACATTACACCCCTACCCACGGACCCTCACTACTTTACACCCTTACCCACGGACCCTCACTACTTTACACCCTTACCCACGGACCCTCACTACTTTACACCCTTACCCACTGAACCCTCACTACTTTACACCCTTACCCACGGACCCTCACTACTTTACACCCCTACCCACGGACCCTCACTACTTTACACCCCTACCCACGGACCCTCACCACATTACACCCCTACCCACTGAACCCTCACCACATTACACCCCTACCCACGGACCCTCACTACTTTACACCCTTACCCACGGACCCTCACTACTTTACACCCTTACCCACGGACCCTCACTACTTTACACCCCTACCCACGGACCCTCACTACATTACACCCCTACCCACTGAACCCTCACTACTTTACACCCCTACCCACTGAACCCTCACTACTTTACACCCCTACCCACTGAACCCTCACTACTTTACACCCCTACCCACTGAACCCTCACTACTTTACACCCCTACCCACGGATCCTCACTACTTTACACCCCTACCCACTGAACCCTCACAACTTTACACCCCTACCCACTGAACCCTCACTACTTTACACCCTTGCCCACTGGACCCTCACTACTTTACACCCTTACCTATGGACCTACACTATTTTACACTCTTACCCATGGACCCTCACTACTTTACACCCCTACCCACTGGACCCTCACTACTTTACACCCCTACCCACTGAACCCTCACTACTTTACACCCCTACCCACTGAACCCTCACTACTTTACACCCCTACCCACGGATCCTCACTACATTACACCCTTACCCACTGAACCCTCACTACTTTCCACCCCTACCCACTGAACCCTCACTACTTTACACCCCTACCCACTGAACCCTCACTACTTTACACCCCTACCCACTGGACCCTCAATACTTTACACCCCTACCCACTGAACCCTCACAACTTTACACCCCTACCCACTGAACCCTCACTACTTTACACCCTTGCCCACTGGACCCTCACTACTTTACACCCTTACCTATGGACCTACACTACTTTACACTCTTACCCATGGACCCTCACTACTTTACACCCCTACCCACTGGACCCTCACTACTTTACACCCCTACCCACTGAACCCTCACTACTTTACACCCTTACCCACTGAACCCTCACTACTTTACACCCCGAGCCACTGGACCCTCACTACTTTTCACCCCTACCCACTGGACACTCACTACTTTACACCCCTACCCACTGGACACTCACTACTTTTCACCCCTACCCACTGGACCCTCACTACTTTTCACCCCTACCCACTGGACACTCACTACTTTACACCCCTACCCACTGGACACTCACTATTTTACACCCCTACCCACTGGACACTCACTACTTTACACCCCTACCCACTGAACCCTCACTACTTTACACCCCTACCCAAGGACCCTCATTACTTTACACTCTTACCCATGGACACTCACTACTTTACACTCTTACCCATGGACCCTCACTACATTACTCTCTTACCCATGGACCCTCACTACTTTACACCCCTACCCACTGAACCCTCACTACTTTACACTCCTACCCACTGGACCCTCACTACTTTACACCCCTACCCACTGAACCCTCACAACTTTACACCCCTACCCACTGAACCCTCACTACATTACACCCTTGCCCACTGGACCCTCACTACTTTACACCCCTACCCACTGGACCCTCACTAATTTACACCCCTACCCACTGAACCATCACTACTTTACACCCCTACCCACTGAACCCTCACTACTTTACACCCCTACCCACTGGACCCTCACTAATTTACACCCCTACCCACTGAACCATCACTACTTTACACCCCTACCCACTGAACCATCACTACTTTACACCCTTACCCACTGAACCCTCACTACTTTACACCCCTACCCACTGAACCCTCACAACTTTACACCCCTACCAACTGAACCCTCAGTACTTTACACCTTTGCCCACTGGACCCTCACTACTTTACACCCTTACCCATGGACCTACACTACTTTACACTTTTACCATGGACCCTCACTACTTTACACCCCTACCCACTGAACCCTCACAACTTTACACCCCTACCCACTGAACCCTCACTACTTTACAACCTTGCCCACTGGACCCTCACTACTTTACACTCTTACCCATGGAACCTCACTACTTTACACACCTACCCACTGGACCCTCACTACTTTACACCCCTACCCACTGGACACTCACTACTTTACACCCCTACCCACTGAACCCTCACTACTTTACACCCTTACCCACTGAACCCTCACTACTTTACACCCCGAGCCACTGGACCCTCACTACTTTACACCCCTAGCCACTGAACCCTCACGACTTTACACTCTTACCCACAGACCCTCACTACTGTACACCCCATCCCACTGAACCCTCACTACTTTACACCCCTACCCACGGACCGTCACGACATTACACCCCTACCCACTGAACCCTCACTACTTTACACCCCTACCCACGGACCCTCACTACTTTACACCCCTACCACTGAACCCTCACTACTTTACACCCCTACCCACGGACCCTCACTACTTTACACCCCTACCCACTGAACCCTCACTACTTTACGCCCCTACCCACTGACCCTCACTACTTTACATCCCTACCTACTGAAACCTTACTACTTTACACCCTTACCCATGGACCCTCACTACTTTACACTCTTACCCATGGACCCTCACTACTTTACACCCCTACCCATGGACCCTCACTACTTTACACTCTTACACATGGACCCTCAACACTTTACACCCTTACCCATGGACACTCACTACTTTACACCCTGACCCACTGGACCCTCACTACTTTACACCCTTACCCATGGACCCTCACTACTTTACACTCTTACCCATGGACCCTCACTACTTTACACTCTTACCCATGGACCCTCACTACTTTACACCCTTACCCATGAACCATCACTACTTTACACCCTTACCCATGGACCCTCACTACTTTACACTCTTACCCATGGACCCTCACTACTTTACACCCCTACGCACTGAACCCTTACTACTTTACACTCTTACCCATCAACCCTCACTACTTTACACTCTTACCCATGGACCCTCACTACTTTAAACCCTTACCCATGGACCCTCACTACTTTACACACTTACCCATGGACCCTCACTACTTTACAGTCTTACCCATGGACCCTCACGACTTGACACCGTTACCCATAGACCCTCACTACTTTACACTCTTTCCCATGGACCCTCACTACTTTACACTCTTACCCAAGGACCCTCACCACTTTACAACCTTACCCATGGACCCTTACTACTTTACACTCTTACCCATGGACTCTCTCTACTTCCCACTCTTACCCATGAACACTCACTACTTTACACTCTTACCCATGGACCCTCACTACTTTACACCCTTACCCATGGACCCTCAGTACTTTACACTCTTCCCCATGGAGCCTTACTACGTTAACCACTTACCCATGGACCCTCACTACTTTACACCCTTACCCATGGTCCCTCACTACTTTACACCCTTACTCATGGACCCTCACTACTTTACACACTTACCCATGGACCCTTATTACTTTACACTCTTACCCATGGACTCTCAGTACTTCACACTCTTACCCATGGACACTCAGTACTTTACACACTTACCCATGGACCCTCATTACTTTACACTCTTACCCATGGACCCTCATTACTTTACACTCTTACCCATGGACCCTCACTACTTTACTCTCTTACCCATGAACATTCACTACTTTAAACCCTTATCCATGAACCCTCACTACTTTACTCTCTTACCCATGAACCCTCACCACTTTACACCCTTACCCATGGACACTCACTACTTTACACCCTGACCCACTGGACCCTCACTACTTTACACCCTTACCCATGGACCCTCACTACTTTACACTCTTACCCATGGATCCTCACTACTTTACACTCTTACCCATAGACCCTCACTACTTTACACCCTTACCCATGAACCCTCACTACTTTACACTCTTTCCCATGGACCCTCACTGCTTTACACTCTTACCCATGGACCCTCAACACTTTACACCCTTACCCATGGACCCTCACTACTTTGCACTCTTACTCATGGACCCTCACTACTTTACACCCTTACCCATGGACCCTAACTACTTTACACTCTTACCCATGGATCCTCAATACTTTACACACTTACCCATGGACCCTCACTACTTTGCACCCTGTCCCATGGACCCTAACTACTTTACACTCTTACCCATGGATCCTCACTACTTTACACTCTTACCCACTGGACCCTCACTACTTTACACCTTTACCCATGGAACCTCACTATTTTACACCCCTACCCATGGATCCTCACTACTTTACACACTTACCCATGGACCCTCACTACTTTACACTCTTACCCATGGACCCTCACCACTTTACACTCTTACCCATGGATCCTCACTACTTTACACTCTTACCCATGGACCCTCACTACTTTATACCCTTACCCATTGACATTCACTACTTTACACCCTTACCCATGTACCCTCACTACTTTACACCCTTACCCATGGACCCTCACTACTTTACACTCTTACCCATAGACCCTCACTACGTTACACACTTACCCATGGACCCTCACTACTTTACACCTTTACCCATGGACCCTCACTACTTTACACACTTACCCATGGACCCTCACTACTTTACACATTTACTCATGGACCCTCACTACTTTACACCCTTCCTCATGGAAACTCACTACTTTACACACTTACCCATGAACCTTCATTACTTTACACTCTTACCCATGGACTCTCAGTACTTCATACTCTTACCCATGGACACTCACTACTTTACACACTTACCCATGGCCCTCACTACTTTACACCATTACCCATGGACCCTCACTACTTTACACGCTTACCAATGGACCCTCACTACTTTACACTCTTACCCATGGAACCTCAGTACTTTACACTCTTACCCATGGACCCTCACCACTTTACAACCTTTCCCATGGACCCTTACTACTTTACACTCTTACCCATGGACTCTCGCTACTTCACACTCTTACCCATGAACACTCACTACTTTACACTCTTACCCCTGGACCCTCACTACTTTACACCCTTACCCATGGACCCTCAGTACTTTACACTCTTCCCCATGGACCCTCACTACGTTACCCACTTACCCATGGACTCTCAGTACTTCACACTCTTACCCATGGACACTCAATACTTTACACACTTACCCATGGACCCTCACTACTTTACACCGTTACCAATGGATCCTCACTACTTTAAACTCTTACCCATGGACCCTCACTACTTTACTCTCTTACCCATGAACCCTCACTACTTTACACCCTTACCATGAACCCTCACTACTTTACTCTCTTACCCATGAACCCTCACCACTTTCCACCCTTACCCATGGACACTCACTACTTTACACCCTGACCCACTGGACCCTCACTACTTTACACCCTTACCCGTGGACCCTCACTACTTTACACTCTTACCCATGGATCCTCACTACTTTACACTCTTACCCATGGACCCTCACTACTTTACACCCTTACCCATGAACCCTCACTACTTTATACTCTTACCCATGGACCCTCATGGCTTTACACTCTTACCCATGGACCCTCAACACTTTACACCCTTACGCATGGACCCTCACTACTTTACACTCTTACCCATGGACCCTCACTACTTTACACCCTTACCCATGGACCCTAACTACTTTACACTCTTACCCATGGATCATCAATACTTTACCCACTTACCCATGGACCCTCACTACTTTACACCCTTACCCACTGGACCCTCACTACTTTACACCCTTACCCATGGACCCTCACTATTTTACACCCCTACCCATGGATCCTCACTACTTTACACACTAACCCATGGACCCTCACTACTTTACACTCTTACCCATGGACCCTCACCACTTTACACTCTTACCCATGGACACTCACTACTTTACACTCTTACCCATGGACCCTCACTACTTTGTACCCTTTCCCACTGACATTCACTACTTTACACCCTTACCCATGTACCCTCACTTCTTTACACCCTTACCCATGGACCCACACTACATTACACTCTTACCCATGGAGCCTCACTACTTTACACCGTTACCCATAGACCTTCACTACTTTACACTCTTACCCATGGACCCTCACCACTTTACAACCTTACCCATGGACCCTCACCACTTTACCACCTTACCCATGGACCCTCACTACTTTAGACCCTTACCCATGGACCCTAACTACTTTATACTCTTACCCATGGATCCTCACTACTTTACACACTTACACATGGACCCTCACTACTTTACACCGTTACCAATGGATCCTCACTACTTTAAACTCTTACCCATGGACCCTCACTACTTTACTCTCTTACCCATGAACCCACACTACTTTACACCCTTACCCATGAACCCTCACTACATTACTCTCTTACCCATGAACCCTCACTACTTTACACCCTTACCCATGAACCCTCAATACTTTACTCTCTTACCCATGAACACTCACTACTTTAAACCCTTACCCATGAACCCTCACTACTTTACTCTCTTACCCATGAACCCTCACCACTTTCCACCCTTACCCATGGACACTCACTACTTTACACCCTGACCCACTGGACCCTCACTACTTTACACCCTTACCCGTGGACCCTCACTACTTTACACTCTTACCCATGGATCCTCACTACTTTACACTCTTACCCATGGACCCTCACTACTTTACACCCTTACCCATGAACCCTCACTACTTTATACTCTTACCCATGGACCCTCATGGCTTTACACTCTTACCCATGGACCGTCAACACTTTACACCCTTACCCATGGACCCTCACTACTTTACACTCTTACCCATGGACCCTCACTACTTTACACCCTTACCCATGGACCCTAACTACTTTACACTCTTACCCATGGATCCTCAATACTTTACCCACTTACCCATGGACCCTCACTACTTTACACCCTTACCCACTGGACCCTCACTACTTTACACCCTTACCCATGGACCCTCGCTATTTTACACCCCTACCCAGGGATCCTCACTACTTTACACACTAACCCATGGATCCTCACTACTTTACACTCTTACACATGGACCCTCACCACTTTACACTCTTACCCATGGACACTGACTACTTTACACTCTTACCCATGGACCCTCACTACTTTGTACCCTTTCCCACTGACATTCACTACTTTACACCCTTACCCATGTACCCTCACTTCTTTACACCCTTACCCATGGACCCACACTACATTACACTTTACCCATGGAGCCTCACTACTTTACAACCTTACCCATGGACACTCACTACTTTACACTCTTACACATGAACACTCACTACTTTACACTCTTACCCATGGACCCTCAATACTTTACACCCTTACCCATGGACCATCACTACTTTACACTCTTACCCATAGACCCTCACTACGTTACACACTTACCCATGGACCCTCACTACTTTACACCCTTACCCGTTGACCCTCACTACTTTACACACTTACCCATGAACCCTCACTACTTTACACCTTTACCCATGGACCCTCACTACTTTACACCCTTCCTCATGGAAAGTCACTACTTTACACACTTTCCCATGAACCCTCATTACTTTGCACTCTTACCCATGGACTCTCAATACTTCATACTCTTACCCATGGACACTCACTACTTTACACACTTACCCATGGACCCTCACTACTTTACACCGTTACCCATGGATCCTCATTACTTTACACTCTTACCCATGGACCCTCACTACTTTACACTCTTACCCATGGACCCTCACGACTTTACACCCTTACCCATGAACCCTCACTACTTTACACCCTTACCATGAACCCTCACTACTTTACTCTCTTACCCATGAACCCTCACCACTTTCCACCCTTACCCATGGACACTCACTACTTTACACCCTGACCCACTGGACCCTCACTACTTTACACCCTTACCCGTGGACCCTCACTACTTTACACTCTTACCCATGGATCCTCACTACTTTACACTCTTACCCATGGACCCTCACTACTTTACACCCTTACCCATGAACCCTCACTACTTTATACTCTTACCCATGGACCCTCATGGCTTTACACTCTTACCCATGGACCCTCAACACTTTACACCCTTACGCATGGACCCTCACTACTTTACACTCTTACCCATGGACCCTCACTACTTTACACCCTTACCCATGGACCCTAACTACTTTACACTCTTACCCATGGATCATCAATACTTTACCCACTTACCCATGGACCCTCACTACTTTACACCCTTACCCACTGGACCCTCACTACTTTACACCCTTACCCATGGACCCTCACTATTTTACACCCCTACCCATGGATCCTCACTACTTTACACACTAACCCATGGACCCTCACTACTTTACACTCTTACCCATGGACCCTCACCACTTTACACTCTTACCCATGGACACTCACTACTTTACACTCTTACCCATGGACCCTCACTACTTTGTACCCTTTCCCACTGACATTCACTACTTTACACCCTTACCCATGTACCCTCACTTCTTTACACCCTTACCCATGGACCCACACTACATTACACTCTTACCCATGGAGCCTCACTACTTTACACCGTTACCCATAGACCTTCACTACTTTACACTCTTACCCATGGACCCTCACCACTTTACAACCTTACCCATGGACCCTCACCACTTTACCACCTTACCCATGGACCCTCACTACTTTAGACCCTTACCCATGGACCCTAACTACTTTATACTCTTACCCATGGATCCTCACTACTTTACACACTTACACATGGACCCTCACTACTTTACACCGTTACCAATGGATCCTCACTACTTTAAACTCTTACCCATGGACCCTCACTACTTTACTCTCTTACCCATGAACCCACACTACTTTACACCCTTACCCATGAACCCTCACTACATTACTCTCTTACCCATGAACCCTCACTACTTTACACCCTTACCCATGAACCCTCAATACTTTACTCTCTTACCCATGAACACTCACTACTTTAAACCCTTACCCATGAACCCTCACTACTTTACTCTCTTACCCATGAACCCTCACCACTTTCCACCCTTACCCATGGACACTCACTACTTTACACCCTGACCCACTGGACCCTCACTACTTTACACCCTTACCCGTGGACCCTCACTACTTTACACTCTTACCCATGGATCCTCACTACTTTACACTCTTACCCATGGACCCTCACTACTTTACACCCTTACCCATGAACCCTCACTACTTTATACTCTTACCCATGGACCCTCATGGCTTTACACTCTTACCCATGGACCGTCAACACTTTACACCCTTACCCATGGACCCTCACTACTTTACACTCTTACCCATGGACCCTCACTACTTTACACCCTTACCCATGGACCCTAACTACTTTACACTCTTACCCATGGATCCTCAATACTTTACCCACTTACCCATGGACCCTCACTACTTTACACCCTTACCCACTGGACCCTCACTACTTTACACCCTTACCCATGGACCCTCGCTATTTTACACCCCTACCCAGGGATCCTCACTACTTTACACACTAACCCATGGATCCTCACTACTTTACACTCTTACACATGGACCCTCACCACTTTACACTCTTACCCATGGACACTGACTACTTTACACTCTTACCCATGGACCCTCACTACTTTGTACCCTTTCCCACTGACATTCACTACTTTACACCCTTACCCATGTACCCTCACTTCTTTACACCCTTACCCATGGACCCACACTACATTACACTTTTACCCATGGAGCCTCACTACTTTACAACCTTACCCATGGACACTCACTACTTTACACTCTTACACATGAACACTCACTACTTTACACTCTTACCCATGGACCCTCAATACTTTACACCCTTACCCATGGACCATCACTACTTTACACTCTTACCCATAGACCCTCACTACGTTACACACTTACCCATGGACCCTCACTACTTTACACCCTTACCCGTTGACCCTCACTACTTTACACACTTACCCATGAACCCTCACTACTTTACACCTTTACCCATGGACCCTCACTACTTTACACCCTTCCTCATGGAAAGTCACTACTTTACACACTTTCCCATGAACCCTCATTACTTTGCACTCTTACCCATGGACTCTCAATACTTCATACTCTTACCCATGGACACTCACTACTTTACACACTTACCCATGGACCCTCACTACTTTACACCGTTACCCATGGATCCTCATTACTTTACACTCTTACCCATGGACCCTCACTACTTTACACTCTTACCCATGGACCCTCACGACTTTACACCCTTACCCATGGACCCTCACTACTTTACACTCTTACCCATGAACCCTCACTACTTTACACTCTTACCCATGGACACTCACTACTTTACACACTTACCCATGAACCCTCACTACTTTACACCCTTACCCATGGACCCTCGCTACTTTACACTCTTACCCATGGACCCTCACTACTTTATACTCTTACCCATGGACCCTCACTACTTTATACTCTTACCCATGGACCCTCATGGCTTTACACTCTTACCCATGGACCGTCAACACTTTACACCCTTACCCATGGACCCTCACTACTTTACACTCTTACCCATGGACCCTCACTACTTTACACCCTTACCCATGGACCCTAACTACTTTACACTCTTACCCATGGATCCTCAATACTTTACCCACTTACCCATGGACCCTCACTACTTTACACCCTTACCCACTGGACCCTCACTACTTTACACCCTTACCCATGGACCCTCACTATTTTACACCCCTACCCAGGGATCCTCACTACTTTACACACTAACCCATGGATCCTGACTACTTTACACTCTTACCCATGGACCCTCACCACTTTACACTCTTACCCATGGACACTCACTACTTTACACTCTTACCCATGGACCCTCACTACTTTGTACCCTTTCCCACTGACATTCACTACTTTACACCCTTACCCATGTACCCTCACTTCTTTACACCCTTACCCATGGACCCACACTACATTACACTCTTACCCATGGAGCCTCACTACTTTACAACCTTACCCATGAACACTCACTACTTTACACTCTTACACATGAACACTCACTACTTTACACTCTTACCCATGGACCCTCAATACTTTACACCCTTACCCATGGACCATCACTACTTTACACTCTTACCCATAGACCCTCACTACGTTACACACTTACCCATCGACCCTCACTACTTTACACCCTGACCCGTTGACCCTCACTACTTTACACACTTACCCATGAACCCTCACTACTTTACACCTTTACCCATGGACCCTCACTACTTTACACCCTTCCTCATGGAAAGTCACTACTTTACACACTTTCCCATGAACCCTAATTACTTTACACTCTTACCCATGGACTCTCAATACTTCATACTCTTACCCATGGACACTCACTACTTTACACACTTACCCATGGACCCTCACTACTTTACACCGTTACCCATGGATCCTCATTACTTTACACTCTTACCCATGGACCCTCACTACTTTACACTCTTACCCATGGACCCTCACGACTTTACACCCTTACCCATGGACCCTCACTACTTTACACTCTTACCCATGAACCCTCACTACTTTACACTCTTACCCATGGACACTCACTACTTTACACACTTACCCATGAACCCTCACTACTTTACACCCTTACCCATGGACCCTCGCTACTTTACACTCTTACCCATGGACCCTCACTACTTTATACTCTTACCCATGGACCCTCACTACTTTACACCATTATCCATCGACCTTCACTACTTTACACTCTTACCCATGGACCCTCACTACTTTACACCCTTACCCATGGATCCTCATTACTTTACACTCTTACCCATGGACCCTCACTACTTTACACTCTTACCCATGGACCCTCACTACTTTATACTCTTACCCATGGACCCTCACTACTTTACACCGTTACCCATACACCTTCACTACTTTACACTCTTACCCATGGACCCTCACTACTTTACAACCTTACCCATGAACCCTCACTACTTTACACTCTTACCCATGGACCCTCACTACTTTACACTCTTACCCATGGACCCTCACCACTTTACAACCTTACCCATGGACCCTCACCACTTTACCACCTTACCCATGGACCCTCACTACTTTAGACCCTTACCCATGGACCCTAACTACTTTATACTCTTACCCATGGATCCTCACTACTTTACACACTTACACATGGACCCTCACTACTTTACTCCCTTACCCACTGGACCCTCACTACTTTACACCCTTACCCATGGACCCTCACTATTTTACACCCCTACCCATGGATCACTCAGTACTTTAAACACTAACCCATGAACCCTCACTACTTTATACTCTTACCCATGGACCCTCACCACTTTACACTCTTACCCATGGACCCTCACTACTTTACACTCTTACCCATGGATCCTCACTACTTTACACACTTACCCATGGACCCTCACTACTTTACACCCTTACCCATGGACCCTCACTACTTTACACTCTTACCCATGCACCCTCACTACATTACACCCTTACCCATGGACCCTCACTACTTTACACCCTTACCCATGGACCCTCACAACTTTACACTCTTACTCATGGACCCTCACAACTTTACACCCTTACCGATGGACCCTGACTACTTTACACTCTTACCCATGGACCCTCACTACTTTACACTCTTACCCATGAACCCTCACTACTTTACACTCTTACTCATGGACCCTCACTACTTTTCACTCTTACCCATGAACCTTCACTACTTAACACTCTTACCCATGAACACTCACTACTTTACACTCATACCCATGGACCCTCACTACTTTACACCCTTACCCATGGACCATCACTACTTTACACTCTTACCCATAGACCCTCACTACATTACACACTTACCCATGGACCCTCACTACTTTACACCCTTACCCATGGACCCTCACTACTTTACACACTTACCCATGAACCCTCACTACATTACACCTTTACCCATGGACACTCACTACTTTACAACCTTCCTCATGGAACCTCACTACTTTACACCCTTACCCATGGACCCTCACTACTTTACACACTTTCCCATGAACCCTCATTACTTTACACTCTTAACAATGGACTCTCAGTACTTCATACTCTTACCCATGGACACTCACTACTTTATACACTTACCCATGGACCCTCACTACTTTACACCAGTACCCATGGACCCTCACCACTTTACACTCTTACCCATGGATCCTCACTACTTTAGACACTTACCCATGGACCCTCACTACTTTACACTCTTACCCATGGACACTCACTACTTTACACTCTTACCCATGGATCCTCACTACTTTAGAAACTTACCCATGGACCCTCACTACTTTACACTCTTACCCATGGACACTCACTACTTTACACTCTTACCCATGTACCCTCACTACTTTACAACCTTACCCATGGACCCTCACTGCTTTACACCCTTACCCATGGACCCTCACTACTTTACACCCTTACCCATGGACCATCACTACTTTACACTCTTACCCATAGACCCTCACTACGTTACACACTTACCCATGGACCCTCACTACTTTACACCCTTACCCGTTGACCCTCACTACTTTACACACTTACCCATGAACCCTCACTACTTTACACCTTTACCCATGGACCCTCACTACTTTACACCCTTCCTCATGGAAACTCACTACTTTACACACTTTCCCATGAACCCTAATTACTTTACACTCTTACCCATGGACTCTCAATACTTCATACTCTTACCCATGGACACTCACTACTTTACACACTTACCCATGGACCCTCACTACTTTACACCGTTACCCATGGATCCTCATTACTTTACACTCTTACCCATGGACCCTCACTACTTTACACTCTTACCCATGGACCCTCACGACTTTACACCCTTACCCATGGACCCTCACTACTTTACACTCTTACCCATGAACCCTCACTACTTTACACTCTTACCCATGGACACTCACTACTTTACACACTTACCCATGAACCCTCACTACTTTACACCCTTACCCATGGACCCTCGCTACTTTACACTCTTACCCATGGACCCTCACTACTTTATACTCTTACCCATGGACCCTCACTACTTTACACCGTTACCCATAGACCTTCACTACTTTACACTCTTACCCATGGACCCTCACTACTTTACACCCTTACCCATGGATCCTCATTACTTTACACTCTTACCAATGGACCCTCACTACTTTACACTCTTACCCATGGACCCTCACTACTTTATACTCTTACCCATGGACCCTCACTACTTTACACCGTTACCCATACACCTTCACTACTTTACACTCTTACCCTTGGACCCTCACTACTTTACAACCTTACCCATGAACCCTCACTACTTTACACTCTTACCCATGGACCCTCACTACTTTACACTCTTACCCATGGACCCTCACCACTTTACAACCTTACCCATGGACCCTCACCACTTTACCACCTTACCCATGGACCCTCACTACTTTAGACCCTTACCCATGGACCCTAACTACTTTATACTCTTACCAATGGATCCTCACTACTTTACACACTTACACATGGACCCTCACTACTTTACTCCCTTACCCACTGGACCCTCACTACTTTACACCCTTACCCATGGACCCTCACTATTTTACACCCCTACCCATGGATCACTCACTACTTTAAACACTTACCCATGAACCCTCACTACTTTATACTCTTACTCATGGACCCTCACCACTTTACACTCTTACCCATGGACCCTCACTACTTTACACTCTTACCCATGGATCCTCACTACTTTACACACTTACCCATGGACCCTCACTACTTTACACCCTTACCCATGAACCATCACTACTTTACACCCTTACCCATGGACCCTCACTACTTTACACTCTTACCCATGCACCCTCACTACATTACACCCTTACCCATGGACCCTCACTACTTTACACCCTTACCCATGGACCCTCACAACTTTACACTCTTACTCATGGACCCTCACAACTTTACACCCTTACCGATGGACTCTGACTACTTTACACTCTTACCCATGGACCCTCACTACTTTACACTCTTACCCATGAACCCTCACTACTTTACACTCTTACTCATGGACCCTCACTACTTTTCACTCTTACCCATGAACCTTCACTACTTAACACTCTTACCCATGAACACTCACTACTTTACACTCTTACCCATGGACCCTCACTACTTTACACCCTTACCCATGGACCATCACTACTTTACACTCTTACCCATAGACCCTCACTACATTATACACTTACCCATGGACCCTCACTACTTTACACCCTTACCCATGGACCCTCACTACTTTACACACTTACCCATGAACCCTCACTACATTACACCTTTACCCATGGACACTCACTACTTTACAACCTTCCTCATGGAACCTCACTACTTTACAAACTTACCCATGAACCCTCATTACTTTACACTCTTAACAATGGACTCTCAGTACTTCATACTCTTACCCATGGACACTCACTACTTTATACACTTACCCATGGACCCTCACTACCTTACACCAGTACCCATGGACCCTCACCACTTTACACTCTTACCCATGGATCCTCACTACTTTAGACACTTACCCATGGACCCTCACTACTTTACACTCTTACCCATGGACACTCACTACTTTACACTCTTACCCATGGATCCTCACTACTTTAGACACTTACCCATGGACCCTCACTACTTTACACTCTTACCCATGGACACTCACTACTTTACACTCTTACCCATGTACCCTCACTACTTTACAACCTTACCCATGGACCCTCACTGCTTTACACTCTTACCCATGGACCCTCACTACTTTAGACCATTACCCATGGACCCTCACTACTTTACTCCCTTACCCACTGGATCCACACTACTTTATACCCTTACCCATGGACCCTCACTATTTTACACCCCTACCCATGGACCCTCACTACTTTACACTCTTACCCATGGACCCTCACTACTTTACACTCTTACACATGGACACTCACTACTTCACTCTCTTACCCATGGACACTTACTACTTTACACACTTACCCATGGACCCTCACTACTTTACACCCTTACCCATGTACCCCCACTAATTTACACTCTTAACCATGGACCCTCACTACTTTACACCCTTACCCATGGACCATCACTACTTTACACTCTTAGCCATAGACCCTCACTACGTTACACACTTACCCATGGACCCTCACTACTTTACACCCTTACCCATGGACCCTCACTACTTTACACACTTACCCATGAACCCTCACTACTTTACACCCTTCCTCATGGAAACTCACTACTTTACACACTTACCCATGAACCCTAATTACTTTACACTCTTACCCATGGACTCTCAATACTTCATACTCTTACCCATGGACACTCACTACTTTACACACTTACCCATGGACCCTCACTACTTTACACCATTACCCATGGATCCTCATTACTTTACACTCTTACCCATGGACCCTCACTACTTTACACTCTTACCCATGGACCCTCACGACTTTACACCCTTACCCATGGACCCTCACTACTTTACACTCTTACCCATGAACCCTCACTACTTTACACTCTTACCCATGGACACTCACTACTTTACACACTTACCCATGAACCCTCACTACTTTACACCCTTACCCATGGACCCTCGCTACTTTACACTCTTACCCATGGACCCTCACTACTTTATACTCTTACCCATGGACCCTCACTACTTTACACCGTTACCCATAGACCTTCACTACTTTACACTCTTACCCATGGACCCTCACTACTTTACACCCTTACCCATGGATCCTCATTACTTTACACTCTTACCCATGGACCCTCACTACTTTACACTCTTACCCATGGACCCTCACTACTTTATACTCTTAACCATGGACCCTCACTACTTTACACCGTTACCCATAGACCTTCACTACTTTACACTCTTACTCATGGACCCTCACTACTTTACAACCTTACCCATGAACCCTCACTACTTTACACTCTTACCCATGGACCCTCACTACTTTACACTCTTACCCATGGACCCTCACCACTTTACAACCTTACCCATGGACCCTCACCACTTTACCACCTTACCCATGGACCCTCACTACTTTAGACCCTTACCCATGGACCCTAACTACTTTACACTCTTACCCATGAACCCTCACTACTTTACACTCTTACCCATGGACACTCACTACTTTACACACTTACCCATGAACCCTCACTACTTTACACCCTTACCCATGGACCCTCGCTACTTTACACTCTTACCCATGGACACTCACTACTTTACACACTTACCCATGAACCCTCACTACTTTACACCCTTACCCATGGACCCTCGCTACTTTACACTCTTACCCATGGACCCTCACTACTTTATACTCTTACCCATGGACCCTCACTACTTTACACCGTTACCCATAGACCTTCACTACTTTACACTCTTACCCATGGACCCTCACTACTTTACACACTTACCCATGGATCCTCATTACTTTACACTCTTACCCATGGACCCTCACTACTTTACACTCTTACCCATGGACCCTCACTACTTTATACTCTTACCCATGGACCCTCACTACTTTACACCGTTACCCATAGACCTTCACTACTTTACACTCTTACCCATGGATCCTCACTACTTTACACACTTACACATAGACCCTCACTACTTTACTCCCTTACCCACTGGACCCTCACTACTTTACACCCTTACCCATGGACCCTCACTATTTTACACCCCTACCCATGGATCACTCACTACTTTAAACACTTACCCATGAACCCTCACTACTTTATACTCTTACCCATGGACCCTCACCACTTTACACTCTTACCCATGGACCCTCACTACTTTACACTCTTACCCATGGATCCTCACTACTTTACACACTTACCCATGGACCCTCACTACTTTACACCCTTACCCATGAACCATCACTACTTTACACCCTTACCCATGGACCCTCACTACTTTACACTCTTACCCATGCACCCTCACTACATTACACCCTTACCCATGGACCCTCACTACTTTACACCCTTACCCATGGACCCTCACAACTTTACACTCTTACTCATGGACCCTCACAACTTTACACCCTTACCGATGGACCCTGACTACTTTACACTCTTACCCATGGACCCTCACTACTTTACACTCTTACCCATGAACCCTCACTACTTTACACTCTTACTCATGGACCCTCACTACTTTTCACTCTTACCCATGAACCTTCACTACTTAACACTCTTACCCATGAACACTCACTACTTTACACTCTTACCCATGGACCCTCACTACTTTACACCCTTACCCATGGACCATCACTACTTTACACTCTTACCCATCGACCCTCACTACATTACACACTTACCCATGGACCCTCACTACTTTACACCCTTACCCATGGACCCTCACTACTTTACACACTTACCCATGAACCCTCACTACATTACACCTTTACCCATGGACACTCACTACTTTACAACCTTCCTCATGGAACCTCACTACTTTACAAACTTACCCATGAACCCTCATTACTTTACACTCTTAACAATGGACTCTCAGTACTTCATACTCTTACCCATGGACACTCACTACTTTATACACTTACCCATGGACCCTCACTACTTTACACCAGTACCCATGGACCCTCACCACTTTACACTCTTACCCATGGATCCTCACTACTTTAGACACTTACCCATGGACCCTCACTACTTTACACTCTTACCCATGGACACTCACTACTTTACACTCTTACCCATGGATCCTCACTACTTTAGACACTTACCCATGGACCCTCACTACTTTACACTCTTACCCATGGACACTCACTACTTTACACTCTTACCCATGTACCCTCACTACTTTACAACCTTACCCATGGACCCTCACTGCTTTACACTCTTACCCATGGACCCTCACTACTTTACACCATTACCCATGGACCCTCACTACTTTACTCCCTTACCCACTGGACCCACACTACTTTACACCCTTACCCATGGACCCTCACTATTTTACACTCCTACCCATGGACCCTCACTACTTTACACTCTTACCCATGGACCCTCACTACTTTACACTCTTACACATGGACACTCACTACTTCACTCTCTTACCCATGGACACTTACTACTTTACACACTTACCCATGGACCCTCACTACTTTACACCCTTACCCATGTACCCCCACTAATTTACACTCTTAACCATGGACCCTCACTACTTTACACTCTTACCCATGGACCCTCACTACTTTGTACCCTTTCCCACTGACATTCACTACTTTACACCCTTACCCATGTACCCTCACTTCTTTACACCCTTACCCATGGACCCACACTACATTACACTCTTACCCATGGAGCCTCACTACTTTACAACCTTACCCATGGACACTCACTACTTTACACTCTTACACATGAACACTCACTACTTTACACTCTTACCCATGGACCCTCAATACTTTACACCCTTACCCATGGACCATCACTACTTTACACTCTTAGCCATAGACCCTCACTACGTTACACACTTACCCATGGACACTCACTACTTTACACCCTTACCCATGGACCCTCACTACTTTACACACTTACCCATGAACCCTCACTACTTTACACCCTTCCTCATGGAAACTCACTACTTTACACACTTACCCATGAACCCTAATTACTTTACACTCTTACCCATGGACCCTCAATACTTTACACCCTTACCCATGGACCATCACTACTTTACACTCTTAGCCATAGACCCTCACTACGTTACACACTTACCCATGGACACTCACTACTTTACACCCTTACCCATGGACCCTCACTACTTTACACACTTACCCATGAACCCTCACTACTTTACACCCTTCCTCATGGAAACTCACTACTTTACACACTTACCCATGAACCCTAATTACTTTACACTCTTACCCATGGACTCTCAATACTTCATACTCTTACCCATGGACACTCACTACTTTACACACTTACCCATGGACCCTCACTACTTTACACCATTACCCATGGATCCTCATTACTTTACACTCTTACCCATGGACCCTCACTACTTTACACTCTTACCCATGGACCCTCACGACTTTACACCCTTACCCATGGTCCCTCACTACTTTACACTCTTACCCATGAACCCTCACTACTTTACACTCTTACCCATGGACACTCACTACTTTACACACTTACCCATGAACCCTCACTACTTTACACCCTTACCCATGGACCCTCGCTACTTTACACTCTTACCCATGGACCCTCACTACTTTATACTCTTACCCATGGACCCTCACTACTTTACACCGTTACCCATAGACCTTCACTACTTTACACTCTTACCCATGGACCCTCACTACTTTACACCCTTACCCATGGATCCTCATTACTTTACACTCTTACCCAAGGACCTTCACTACTTTACACTCTTACCCATGGACCATCACTACTTTATACTCTTACCCATGGACCCTCACTACTTTACACCGTTACCCATAGACCTTCACTACTTTACACTCTTACTCATGGACCCTCACTACTTTACAACCTTACCCATGAACCCTCACTACTTTACACTCTTACCCATGGACCCTCACTACTTTACACTCTTACCCATGGACCCTCACCACTTTACAACCTTACCCATGGACCCTCACCACTTTACCACCTTACCCATGGACCCTCACTACTTTAGACCCTTACCCATGGACCCTAACTACTTTATACTCTTACCCATGGATCCTCACTGCTTTACACACTTACACATAGACCCTCACTACTTTACTCCCTTACCCACTGGACCCTCACTACTTTACACCCTTACCCATGGACCCTCACTATTTTACACCCCTACCCATGGATCACTCACTACTTTAAACACTTACCCATGAACCCTCACTACTTTATACTCTTACCCATGGACCCTCACCACTTTACACTCTTACCCATGGACTCTCACTACTTTACACTCTTACCCATGGATCCTCACTACTTTACACACTTACCCATGGACCCTCACTACTTTACACCCTTACCCATGAACCATCACTACTTTACACCCTTACCCATGGACCCTCACTACTTTACACTCTTACCCATGCACCCTCACTACATTACACCCTTACCCATGGACCCTCACTACTTTACACCCTTACCCATGGACCCTCACAACTTTACACTCTTACTCATGGACCCTCACAACTTTACACCCTTACCGATGGACCCTGACTACTTTACACTCTTACCCATGGACCCTCACTACTTTACACTCTTACCCATGAACCCTCACTACTTTACACTCTTACCCATGGACCCTCACTACTTTTCACTCTTACCCATGAACCTTCACTACTTAACACTCTTACCCATGAACACTCACTACTTTACACTCTTACCCATGGACCCTCACTACTTTACACCCTTACCCATGGACCATCACTACTTTACACTCTTACCCATAGACCCTCACTACATTACACACTTACCCATGGACCCTCATTACTTTACACCCTTACCCATGGACCCTCACTACTTTACACACTTACCCATGAACCCTCACTACTTTACACCTTTATCCATGGACCCTCACTACTTTACACCCTTACCCATGGACCCTCACTACTTTACACACTTACCCATGAACCCTCACTACTTTACACCTTTACCCATGGACCCTCACTACTTTACACCCTTACCCATGGACCATCACTACTTTACACTCTTACCCATAGACCCTCACTACATTACACACTTACCCATGGACCCTCACTACTTTACACCCTTACCCATGGACCCTCACTACTTTACACACTTACCCATGAACCCTCACAACTTTACACCTTTACCCATGGACACTCACTACTTTACACCTTCCTCATGGAACCTCACTACTTTACAAACTTACCCAGGAACCCTCATTACTTTACACTCTTAACAATGGACTCTCAGTACTTCATACCCTTACCCATGGACACTCACTACTTTATACACTTACCCATGGACCCTCACTACTTTACACCATTACCCATGGACCCTCACCACTTTACACTCTTACCCATGGACCCTCACTACTTTACACTCATACCTATGAACCCCCACTACTTTACACTCTTTCCCATGGACCCTCGCTACTTTACACCCTTACCCAAAGACACTCACTACATTACACACTTACCCATGGACCCTCACTACTTTACACCCTTACCCATGGACCCTCACAACTTTACACACTTACCCATGGACCCTCACGACTTTACACTCTTACCCATTGACCCTCACTACTTTACACCTTTACCCATGGACACTCACTACTTTACAACCTTCGTCATGGAACCTCACTACTTTACACACTTACGCATGAACCCTCATTACTTTACACTCTTACCCATGGACTCTCAGTACTTCATACTCTTACCCATGGACACTCACTACTTTACACACTTACCCATGGACCCTCACTACTTTACACCATTACCCATGGACCCTCACCACTTTACACTCTTACCCATGGACCCTCACTACTTTACACTCATACCTATGAACCCCCACTACTTTACACTCTTTCCCATGCGTCCTCGTTACTTTACACCCTTACCCAAAGACACTCACTACATTACACACTTACCCATGGACTCTCACTACCTTACACCCTTTCCCATGGACCCTCACTACTTTACACTCTTACCCATGGACCCTCACTACTTTACACTCTTACCCATGCACCCTCACTACATTACACCCTTACCCATGGACCCTCACTACTTTACACACTTACCCATGGACCCTCGCTACTTTACACCCTTACCCATGGACCCTCACAACTTTGCACACTTACCCATGGACCCTCACTACTTTACACTCTTACCCATGGACCCTCACTACTTTACACTCTTACCCATGCACCCTCACTACATTACACCCTTACCCACGGACCCTCACAACTTTACACCCTTACCGATGGACCCTGACTACTTTACACTCTTACCCATGGACATTCACTACTTTACACTCTTACCCATGAACCCTCACTACTTCACACTCTTACCCATGGACCCTCACTACTTTTCACCCTTACCCATGAACCCTCACTACTTAACACTCTTACCCATGAACACTTACTACTTTACACTCTTACCCATGGACCCTCACTACTTTATACTCTTACCCATGGACCATCACTACTTTACACCCTTACCCATGGACCCTCACTACTTTACACACTTACCCATGAACCCTCACTACTTTACACCTTTACCCATGGACCCTTACTACTTTACACCCTTCCTCATGGAACCTCACTACTTTACACACTTACCCATGAACACTCATTACTTTACACTCTTACCCATGGACTCTCAGTACTTCATACTCTTACCCATGGACACTCACTACTTTACACACTAACCCATGGACCCTCACTACTTTACACCATTACCCATGGACCCTCACTACTTTACACACTTACCCATGGACCCTCACTACTTTACACCCTTACCCATGGACCCTCACAACTTTACACACTTACCCATGGACCCTCACTACTTTACACTCTTACCCATGGACCCTCACTACTTTACACTCTTACCCATGAACCCTCACTACTTTACACTCTTACCCATGGACCCTCACTACTTTTCACCCTTACCCATGAACCCTCACTACTTAACACTCTTACCCATGAACACTCACTACTTTACACTCTTACCCATGGACCCTCACTACTTTACACCCTTACCCATGGACCATCACTACTTTACACTCTTACCCATGAACCCTTACTACTTTACACTCTTACCCATGGACCCTCACTACTTTCCACTCTTACCCATGAACCTTCACTACTTAACACTCTTACCCATGAACACTCACTACTTTACACTCTTACCCATGGACCCTCACTACTTTACACCCTTACCCATGGACCATCACTACTTTAAACTCTTACCCATAGACCCTCACTACATTACACACTTACCCATGGACCCTCACTACTTTACACCCTTACCCATGGATCCTCACTACTTTACACACTTACCCATGAACCCTCACTACTTTACACCTTTACCCATGGACACTCACTACTTTACAACCTTCCTCATGGAACCTCACTACTTTACACACTTACCCATGAACCCTCATTACTTTACACTCTTACCCATGGACTCTCAGGACTTCATACTCTTACCCATGGACACTCACTACTTTACACACTTACCCATGGACCCTCACTACTTTACACCATTACCCAAGGACCCTCACCACTTTACAATCTTACCCATGGACCCTCACGACTTTACACTCATACCTATGAACCCCCACTACTTTACACTCTTTCCCATGGACCCTCGCTACTTTACACCCTTACCCAAAGACACTCACTACATTACACACTTACCCATGGACCCTCACTACTTTACACACTTACCCATGGACCCTCACTACTTTACACCCTTACCCATGGACCCTCACTACTTTACACTCTTACCCATGGACCCTCACTACTTTACACTCTTACCCATGGACCCTCACTACTTTACACCCTTACCCATGGACCATCACTACTTTACACTCTTACCCATAGACCCTCACTACGTTACACACTTACCCATGGACCCTCACTACTTTACACCCTTACCCATGGACCCTCACTACTTTACACACTTACCCATGAACCCTCACTACTTTACACCTTTACCCATGGACCCTTACTACTTTACACCCTTTCTCATGGAACCTCACTACTTTACACACTTACCCATGAACCCTCATTACTTTACACTCTTACCCATGGACTCTCACTACTTCATACTCTTACCCATGGACATTCACTACTTTACACACTTACCCATGGACCCTCACTACTTTACAACATTACCCATGGACCCTCACCACTTTACATTCTTACCCATGAACCCCCACTACTTTACACTCTTTCCCATGGACCCTCGCTACTTTACACCCTTACCCAAAGACACTCACTACTTTACACCCTTACCCATGGACCCTCACTACTTTACACTCTTACCCATGGATCCTCACTACTTTAGACACTTACCCATGGACCCTCACTACTTTACACTCTTACCCATGGACACTCACTACTTTACACTCTTACCCATGTACCCTAACTACTTTACAACCTTACCCATGGACCCTCACTACTTTACACCCTTACCCATGGACCCTCACTACTTTACACCCTTACCCTCTGGATCCTCACTACTTTACACCCTTACCCATGGACCCTCACTATTTTACACCCCTACCCATGGACCCTCACTACTTTACACTCTTACCCATGGACCCTCACTACTTTACACTCTTACCCATGGACACTCACTACTTCACTCTCCTACCCATGGACACTTACTACTTTACACACTTACCCATGGACCCTCACTAGTTTACACCCTTACCCATGTACCCCCACTAATTTACACTCTTATCCATGGACCCTCACTACTTTACATTCATACCAATGAACCCTCAGTACTTTACACTCTTACCCATGGACACTTACTACTTTACACACTTACCCATGGACACACACTACTTCACTCTCTTACCCATGGACACTTACTACTTTACACACTTACCCATGGACCTTCACTACTTTACACCATTACACATGTACCCCCACTACTTTCCACTCTTACCCATGAACCCTCACTACTTTACACTATTACCCATGAATCCTCACTACTTTACACTCTTACGCATGGACCCTCACTACTTTACACTCTCCCAATGGACCCTCACTACTTTACACACTTACCCATGAACCCTCACTACTTCACACTCTTACCCATGGACCCTCACTACTTTACTCTCTTACCCATGGACCCTCACCACTTTACACTCTTACCCATGGACCATCACTACTTTACACACTTACCCATGGACCCTCACTACTTTACACTCTAACCCATGGACCCTCACTACTTTACACTCTTACCCATGCACCCTCACTACATTACACCCTTACCCATGGACCCTCACTACTTTACACCCTTACCCATGGGCCCTCACAACTTTACACTCTTACTCATGGACCCTCACAACTTTACACCCTTACCGATGGACCCTGACTACTTTACACTCTTACCCATGGACCCTCACTACTTTACACTCTTACCCATGAACCCTCACTACTTTACACTCTACCCATGGACCCTCACTACTTTTCACTCTTACCCATGGACCATCACTACTTAACACTCTTACCCATGAACACTCACTACTTTACACTCTTACCCATGGACCCTCACTAATTTACACCCTTACCCATGGACCATCACTACTTTACACTCTTACCCATAGACCCTCACTACATTACACACTTACCCATGGACCCTCACTACTTTACACCCTTACCCATGGACCCTCACTACTTTACACACTTACCCATGAACCCTCACTACTTTACACCTTTACCCATGGACACTCACTACTTTACAACCTTCCTCATGGAACCTCACTACTTTACACACTTACGCATGAACCCTCATTACTTTACACTCTTACCCATGGACTCTCAGTACTTCGTACTCTTACCCATGGACACACACTACTTTACACACTTACCCATGGACCCTCACTACTTTACACCATTACCCAAGGACCCTCACCACTTTACACTCTTACCCATGGACCCTCACTACTTTACACTCATACCTATGAACCCCCACTACTTTACACTCTTTCCCATGAGTCCTCGCTACTTTACACCCTTACCCAAAGACACTCACTACATTACACACTTACCCATGGACCCTCACTACCTTACACCCTTACCCATGGACCCACACTACTTTACACTCTTACCCATGGACCCTCACTACTTTACACTCTTACCCATGCACCCTCACTACATTACACCCTTACCCATGGACCCTCACTACTTTACACACTTACCCATGGACCCTCGCTACTTTACACCCTTACCCATGGACCCTCACAACTTTGCACACTTACCCATGGACCCTCACTACTTTACACTCTTACCCATGGACTTTCACTACTTTACACTCTTACCCATGCACCCTCACTACATTACACCCTTACCCACGGACCCTCACAACTTTACACCCTTACCGATGGACCCTGACTACTTTACACTCTTACCCATGGACATTCACTACTTTACACTCTTACCCATGAACCCTCACTACTTCACACTCTTACCCATGGACCCTCACTACTTTTCACCCTTACCCATGAACCCTCACTACTTAACACTCTTACCCATGAACACTTACTACTTTACACTCTTACCCATGGACCCTCACTACTTTATACTCTTACCCATGGACCATCACTACTTTACACTCTTACCCATAGACCCTCACTACGTTACACACTTACCCATGGACCCTCACTACTTTACACCCTTACCCATGGACCCTCACTACTTTACACACTTACCCATGAACCCTCACTACTTTACAACTTTACCCATGGACCCTTACTACTTTACACCCTTCCTCATGGAACCTCACTACTTTACACACTTACCCATGAACCCTCATTACTTTACACTCTTACCCATGGACTCTCATTACTTCATACTCTTACCCATGGACACTCACTACTTTACACACTTACCCATGGACCCTCACTACTTTACACCATTACCCATGGACCCTCACAACTTTACACACTTACCCATGGACCCTCACTACTTTACACTCTTACCCATGGACCCTCACTACTTTACACTCTTACCCATGCACCCTCACTACATTACACCCTTACCGATGGACCCTGACTACTTTACACTCTTACCCATGGACCCTCACTTCTTTACACTCTTACCCATGAACCCTCACTACTTTACACTCTTACCCATGGACCCTCACTACTTTTCACCCTTACCCATGAACACTCACTGCTTAACACTCTTACCCATGAACACTCACTACTTTACACTCTTACCCATGGACCCTCACTACTTTACACCCTTACCGTTGGACCATCACTACTTTACACTCTTACCCATAGACCCTCACTACGTTACACACTTACCCATGGACCCTCACTACTTTACACCCTTACCCATGGACCCTCACTACTTTACACACTTAACCATGAACCCTCACTACTTTACACCTTTACCCATGGACCCTTACTACTTTACACCCTTTCTCATGGAACCTCACTACTTTACACACTTACCCATGAACCCTCATTACTTTACACTCTTACCCATGGACTCTCACTACTTCATACTCTTACCCATGGACACTCACTACTTTACACACTTACCCATGGACCCTCACTACTTTACACCATTACCCATGGACCCTCACCACTTTACACTCTTACCCATGGACCCTCACTACTTTACACTCATACCCATGAACCCCCACTACTTTACACTCTTTCCCATGGACCCTCGCTACTTTACACCCTTACCCAAAGACACTCACTACTTTACACCCTTACCCATGGACCCTCACTACTTTACACTCTTACCCATGGATCCTCACTACTTTAGACACTTACCCATGGACCCTCACTACTTTAAACTCTTACCCATGGACACTCACTACTTTACACTCTTACCCATGTACCCTCACTACTTTACAACCTTACCCATGGACCCTCACTACTTTACATCCTTACCCATGGACCCTCACTACTTTACACCCTTACCCACTGGATCCTCACTACTTTACACCCTTACCCATGGATCCTCACTACTTTACACTCTTACCCATGGACCCTCACTACTTTACACTCTTACCCATGGACACTCACTACTTCACTCTCCTACCCATGGACACTTACTACTTTACACACTTACCCATGGACACACACTACTTCACTCTCTTACCCATGGACACTTACTACTTTACACACTTACCCATGGACCTTCACTACTTTACACCCTTACCCATGTACCCCCACTAATTTACACTCTTACCCATGGACCCACACTACTTTCCACTCTTACCCATGAACCCTCACTACTTTACACTATTACCCATGAATCCTCACTACTTTACACTCTTACCCATGGACCCTCACCACTTTACACACTTACCCATGGACCATCACTACTTTACACACTTACCCATGGACCCTCACTACTTTACACTCTAACCCATGGACCCTCACTACTTTACACTCTTACCCATGCACCCTCACTACATTACACCCTTACCCATGGACCCTCACTACTTTACACCCTTACCCATGGGCCCTCACAACTTTACATTCTTACTCATGGACCCTCACAACTTTACACCCTTACCGATGGACCCTGACTACTTTACACTCTTACCCATGGACCCTCACTACTTTACACTCTTACCCATGAACCCTCACTACTTTACACTCTTACCCATGGACCCTCACTACTTTTCACTCTTACCCATGAACCCTCACTACTTAACACTCTTACCCATGAACACTCACTACTTTACACTCTTACCCATGGACCCTCACTAATTTACACCCTTACCCATGGACCATCACTACTTTACACTCTTACCCATAGACCCTCACTACATTACACACTTACCCATGGACCCTCACTACTTTACACTCTTACCCATGGACCCTCACTACTTTACACACTTACCCATGAACCCTCACTACTTTACACCTTTACCCATGGACACTCACTACTTTACAACCTTCCTCATGGAACCTCACTACTTTACACACTTACCCATGAACCGTCATTACTTTACACTCTTACCCATGGACTCTCAGTACTTCATACTCTTACCCATGGACACTCACTACTTTACACACTTACCCATGGACCCTCACTACTTTACACCATTACCCATGGACCCTCACCACTTTTCACTCTTACCCATGGACCCTCACTACTTTACACTCATACCTATGAACCCCCACTACTTTACACTCTTTCCCATGCGCCCTCGCTACTTTACACCCTTACCCAAAGACACTCACTACATTACACACTTACCCATGGACCCTCACTACCTTACACCCTTACCCATGGACCCTCACAACTTTACACACTTACCCATGGACCCTCACTACTTTACACTCTTACCCATGGACCCTCACTACTTTACACTCTTACCCATGCACCCTCACTACATTACACCCTTACCCATGGACCCTCACTACTTTACACACTTACCCATGGACCCTCGCTACTTTACACCCTTACCCATGGACCCTCACAACTTTACACACTTACCCATGGACCCTCACTACTTTACACTCTTACCCATGGACCCTCACTACTTTACACTCTTACCCATGCACCCTCACTACATTACACCCTTACCCACGGACCCTCACAACTTTACACCCTTACCGATGGACCCTGACTATTTTACACTCTTACCCATGGACATTCACTACTTTACACTCTTACCCATGAACCCTCACTACTTCACACTCTTACCCATGGACTCTCACTACTTTTCACCCTTACCCATGAACCCTCACTACTTAACACTCTTACCCATGAACACTTACTACTTTACACTCTTACCCATGGTCCCTCACTACTTTATACTCTTACCCATGGACCATCACTACTTTACACTCTTACCCATAGACCCTCACTACGTTACACACTTACCCATGGACCCTCACTACTTTACACCCTTACCCATGGACCCTCACTACTTTACACACTTACCCATGAACCCTCACTACTTTACACCTTTACCCATGGACCCTTACTACTTTACACCCTTCCTCATGGAACCTCACTACTTTACACACTTACCCATGAACCCTCATTACTTTACACTCTTACCCATGGACTCTCAGTACTTCATACTCTTACCCATGGACACTCACTACTTTACACACTTACCCATGGACACTCACTACTTTACACTCTTACCCATGGACCCTCACTACTTTACACTCATACCCATGAACCCCCACTACTTTACACTCTTTCCCATGGACCCTCGCTACTTTACACCCTTACCCAAAGACACTCACTACTTTACACCCTTACCCATGGACCCTCACTACTTTACACTCTTACCCATGGATCCTCACTACTTTCGACACTTACCCATGGACCCTCACTACTTTACACTCTTACCCATGGACACTCACTACTTTACACTCTTACCCATGTACCCTCACTGCTTTACAACCTTACCCATGGACCCTCACTGCTTTACACTCTTACCCATGGACCCTCACTACTTTACACCCTTACCCATGGACTCTCACTACATTACACTCTTACCCATGGAGCCTCACTACTTTACAACCTTACCCATGGACACTCACTACTTTACACTCTTACCCATGGACCCTCACTAATTTACACCCTTACCCATGGACCCTCACTACTTTACACTCTTACCCATGAACGCTCACTACTTTACACTCTTACCCATGGACCCTCACTACTTTACATCCTTACCCATGGACCATCACTACTTTACACTCTTACCCATAGACCTTCACTACTTTACACACTTACCCATGGACCCTCACTATATTACACCCTTCCTCATGGACCCTCACTACGTTACACACTTACCCATGAACCCTCATTACTTTACACTCTTACCCATGGACTCTCAGTACTTCATACTCGTACCCATGGACACTCACTACTTTACACTCTAACCCATGGACCCTCACGATTTTACACCCTTACCCATGGACCCTCACTACTTTACTCTCTTACCCATGAACCCTCACTACTTTACACTCTTACCCATGGACACTCACTACTTTACACATTTACCCATGAACCCTCACTACTTTACACCCTTAACCATGAACCCTCACTACTTTACTCTCTTACCCATGAACCCTCACTACTTTACACCCTTACCCATGGACCTTCACTACTTTACACCCTTACGCACTGGACCCTCACTACTTTACACCCTTACCCATGGACCCTCACTATTTTACACCCTTACCCATGGATCCTCACTACTTTAAACACTTACCCATGGACCCTCACTACTTTACACTCTTACCCATGGACCCTCACCACTTTACACTCTTACCCATGGACACTCACTACGTTACACTCTTACCCATGGATCCTGACTACTTTATACCCTTACCCATTGACCCTTACTACTTTACACCCTTACCCATGGACCCTCACTACATTACACTCTTACCCATGGAGCCTCACCACTTTACACACTTACCCATGAACCCTCATTACTTTACACTCTTACCCATGGACCCTCACTACTTTACACTCTTACCCATGGACCCTCACCACTTTACACACTTACCCATGAACCCTCATTACTTTACACTCTTACCCATGGACCCTCACTACTTTACACTCTTACCCATGGACCCTCACTACTTTACACCATTACCCATGGACCCTCACTACTTTACACTCTTACCCATGGACCCTCACTACTTTACACTCTAACCCATGGACCCTCACGACTTTACACCCTTACCCATGGAACCTCACTACTTTACTCTCTTACCCATGAACCCTCACTACTTTACACTCTTACCCATGGACACTCACTACTTTACACATTTACCCATGAACCCTCACTACTTTTCACCCTTTCCCATGAACCCTCACTACTTTACTCTCTTACCCATGAACCCTCACAACTTTTCAGCCTTACCCATGAACCCTCATACTTTATTCTCTTACCCATGAACCCTCACTACTTTACACCCTTACCCATGGACCCTCACTACTTTACACACTTACCCATGGCCCCTCACTACTTTACACTCTTACCCATGGACCCTCACTACTTTACACTCTTACCCATGGACCCTCACTACTTTACACCATTACCCATAGACCCTCACTACTTTACACTCTTACCCATAGACCCTCACTACTTTACTCTCTTACCCATGGACCCTCACTACTTTACACTCTTACCCCTGGACCCTCACTACGTTACTCTCTTACCCATGGACCCTCACTACTTTACACTCTTACCCATGGACTCTCAGTACTTTACACTCTTACCCATGGACACTCACTACTTTACACCATTACCCATGGACCCTGACTACTTTACACTCTTACCCATGGACACTCACTACTTCACTCTTCTACCCATGGACACTTACTACTTTACACACTTACCCCTGGACCCTCATTACTTTACACCCTTACCCATGTACCCCCACTACTTTACACTCTTACCCATGGACCCTCACTACTTTACACTCTTACCAATGAACCCTCACTACTTTACACTCTTACCCATGGACCCTCACTACTTTACACTCTTACCCATGGAGCCTCACTACTTTCCACTCTTACCCATGAACCCTCACTACTTTACACTCTTACCCATGAACCCTCACTACTTTACACTCTTACCCTTGGACCCTCACTACTTTACACTCTTTCCAATGGACCCTCACTACTTTACACCCTTACCCATGAACCCTCACAACTTTACACTCTTACCCATGGACCCTCACTACTTTACACTCTTACCCATGAACTCTCACTACTTTACACCCTTACCCATGAACCCTCACTACTTTACACTCTTACCCATGAACTCTCACTACTTTACACTCTTACCCATGAACTCTCACTACTTTACACCCTTACCCATGAACCCTCACTACTTTACACTCTTACCCATGGACCCTCACTACTATACACTCTTACCCATGGACCCTCACTACTTTACACCCTTCCCCATGGACCCTGACTACTTTACACTCTTACCCATGGACCCTCACTACTTTACACTCTTACCCATGGACCCTCACTACTTTACACCCTTACCCATGGACCCTCACTACTTTACACCCTTACCCATGGACCCTCACTACTTTACACTCTTACCCATGAACTCTCACTACTTTACACTCTTACCCATGAACTCTCACTACTTTGCACCCTTACCCATGAACTCTCACTACTTTACACTCCTACCCATGAACTCTCACTCCTTACACTCTTACCCATGGACCTTACTTTTAGCCCAGTTTGCTCTCCCCTCAACCCTCACTGATTTTGTCCTCACTCCAACACCCCCAGATAGAATTCAGGAAAACCACTTTAGAATATAACACTTCTTGAAGGAATATACCCCCCCCCCCGCCCCCCGCCCCCCGCCACACACACACACACACTTTTCCTTCCTCCCTTTCTCGTGCCTCTACAATTTGAGGCTTCACTCAAAGGTCAGGAACCAAGCAGCTTGCAGGAGCTCCGAGCCGGTGACCCTGTGAAAGTAGAATTCTGAGAGAGCAGGTAATGAGGTGATCCCTTGGAGGCCCCGGGAGACACCAAGTCCTGTACAATCAAAGCACTGTTTGATTTACAGCAGGGGGAGTCAGCAGACTCCTAGGAAACCGTGAAGGAAACACTGGGCAGATGTCCAGGTCTCTAATAACCCTCGGATGCACTCTTCCCCTCGGATACTGTAGTTAAGAAGTCTCCGAATAAGAAAAACAGTGGCAACTGATGCGTGACATCCCCTGCAATTGTCATATAGTATGACTTCATCCGCAGTCTTTGCTAAAGCCCGTTTTTGTCTCTGTATTTAAGAACTGTTTGCTCTCTACTGCAGGTTTCAGTGAATGAACATTACGTGCCTAGCGGTACTTTAAATCTACAGTTACACAAGGCTGCTAAATCTGTTTTTAATACGACAAAAAATCCCCTAAAGATTAAGTCAGACAACTTTTATATTTTTTGCGCGCATAAAAACGTTCCTTTGTAATAAATTCAACTCAACACAGTGGTACAGGGGTTCTAATTAGTTTAATTATTTCAAATGTAGATGAATGCAGCGCACACGCCTCCCAATTGTTGAGATCAGCATCTTCCCATGCAAGCGCAGGAGATGCAACACATGCCCTTATACCTCCCCCCTTCCCACTGTCTAGGGCCCCAAACTCCCCTTCCAGGTGAAACAGCGATTTACTTGTCCTTCTTGCAATTTAGTATACTGTATTCGCTGCTCACAATGCGGTCTCCTCTACTTTGGGGAGACCAAACGCAGATTGGGTGACCGCTTTGTGGAACACCTCCGTTCAGTCCGTAAGGGGGACCCTGAGCTTCCGGTCGCCTGTCACTTTAATTCTCCGCTCCACTCCCACTCAGACCTCACCGTCCTCGGCCTCTTGCATTGTTCCACTGAAGCTCAGCGTAAGCTCGAGGAACAGCACCTCATCTTTCGTTTAGGCACTTTACAGCCTTCTGGACTCAACATAGAGTTCCACAATTTCAGACCATAACCTTGGCCCCTATCCTGTACAGGAATCCCGCCGCAACTGCGGTTTTGCCATTTGCGGATTTCAAGTCTACATGGTTTCCTCTCTGCGACAACTTTTGCCAACCGCGGCAGTGAATTTTGCGTATACGTGGTTTTTAATTTAGGATTAAGGTAAATAACATGATTTTATTGCTTTTATATTCTTTTTTATTGCGTTATTTGAACTAACCACGGGGGTTTTCAGGGAAGTATCGCCCGCGGTTGGGGAGGGATTACTGGCTATATTTTTTATCCACACCTTTTGTTTGTGTTTTTTCTTCTCTCCCACATGGCAGCTGTCTTTCGTTCTGCCAGCGCAATTTACACTTCATCTAGAGCCATCCTTTGTTTCTTAACCTGTCCCATTACCATCTCCTTTTGCCTTGAATATCTCTTAATGTATCTTAACTTCTCCTGTCTTCTATCCTATCACAGACCTTCCCTTTTGTTCTTTCATCCCCTCCCCCTTTCCCAGCCCCTACACTTGCTTAAAAATCTGTTCCATTTCCTGCTTTTTTCCAGTTCTCACGAAAGGTCATCGACCTGAAACGTTAACTCTGTTTCTCTCTTCACAGATGCTGCCTGACCTGCTGAGTATCTCCAGCATTTTCTGTTTTTATTTCAGATTTCCAGCATCTGCAGTATTTTCATTTTGTGCCAATTGTTAAGGCTGTGTTCATTGAGTATGTTGTGCTTCCTTTCAGCAATCTACCAAAACCTACCACAGTTAACTGAACATAGTTTGCTTAACTTAGAACGTTTGTCTTGTCCCCACGTATAATGCAAATAAAAGGCAAAACAGCTGCAGATGCTGGAAATCTGAAAGAAAACCAGAAAAAGTTGAGAAAATGAAACAGTTGAATCCAAAGGGCCCACACCTCAAACCTTAACTTAATCTGTTCTCTCAATCGATGCTGACTGACCTGTTGAGTTATTCCAGCATCTTCAGTTCTTGCTTCCCAAAAAATAATGGTTTGGTTATCTGCATAATTTGCCTCTGATTACACGACACTTACAATTCTTAACATTTTAGTGTGGGCCGTAAAACAGGCCAGCTCACATCAGCTTAATTTAAGTGCAGGTCTGCTCAACTGTGAGATACAACCACTTACACTGCACGTGAGATATGGTCCAAGTAACCAGTGTATAATCAGCCTCTTTTGCTGACTTGTGAAAATATGCAAAGATCCCTTGTAATTCACGCATGTGCCACCCAGCGATGCTAACGTTTGAAACTGTCCACCAGCCGGCCATTAACCATGAACTGCAGCGCCCACCTTGGTAGGAGTCCTCACGTGAATGCCCCCTGTCATTCTGTCTGTCTCTATGCTCTGTCTCTGCGCTTTTCTTTCTCTACCTCTGCCTCTGTCTCTCTCCCATCAAATCTCTCCAATTACGGTTTCCTCCACAATGTCGAAAACTATGGCCCGAAAATTAAACCTAATACGCGAGAGTACGCACTGTGTACTCTCGCGTATTAGATCCCGAATTGCCGGTTTCCTGCATGCACTGCGCATGCGCGGGAAACCGGCACTTCGTGAATTGAAAAGGGGGCGGTTCCTAAGTGAATCGCGTGTGCGCTACAGGCTGTGCGCACGCAGTGCACTTAGTTTTTTTTTCAGCTTTGAACGCGCAGGTAAGTGGTGACGATTTTACACACAAAGAAAGCAGGCGTAGGACCCCCTTTTAACAAGGTAAGTAGTTAATTAAGTGTTATTTTAAATTTTTTTCAACAGGTTCATCTTTTTTAGAGACTTTAAAGAAAGGTGAGTTTATTTTTATAACTTTTAAAAAGATTTTAAATTTTTTCAAAAATTTAATTTTTTGTTTAAAGTGGTTAATTTATTTAACTATACTTATTTTATTAATGTGATGGCTTTTTAAATTTTTTTTATTGAGGTTTAGCTGTTCTTTTGGGGGTGTGTAGTATTCATAGCTTTGACAGCTCTTGCCGTCAAAACTATGAATGAAAGATGGTGTGCTGCCATTGGCTCTAACTGAATCACGTGATCCCAGAGCTCGCACGAACTAATTGCGCCTCTGGGTCACGCAAGCACTGCACGGTTCCAACAGAGAGAGCCTTTGAAACTAAAGTTCGTGTGGGCCCGGAGCAAAAAGGTAGGCGCGGAGTGCGATATCGCGGGGAATCCTTACCCCCGCAGGAAGCATCCATGTTTAATTTCTGGGCCATTGTCGCCTACTTCTCATTTCCAAGGGGCGAATAAAGCACGGCCTATGGAGTCCAGGCCCCGGGGCCCCAGACAAATATGGGGTCCCCAGTCAAACTCATCATAACGCGTAAAACCTGCACACAAGCACTGGATCCGCTTCATTTAAGTTCAGTGTATTGTGATATGATTCGCTTTGATTATTAATGCAGTGTGTAAACATTCTGGGGCATATTTCTTCATGCATTTTATGACACACTTGTGTTTCAATGGTTCAGAGGGCCCCGAATGTTCTTGGTGCTCAGAGCCCCCCCAAAAATCTTAAACCGGCTCTCCCCGGCTCTACCATGTGCCCACCAGTCAGCCTGCTTTGATGCTGAACTCAGCAATTGCCACACGGCCTCATCACAATCATGGAGTATGCAGCAGTTTTCCACAATGCTAAATGTCTGTTCAATTATGTTGTCATATTTTTTCTGAACTGACTGAAAGTGCATTGAATAATCATTGAACGTATGGTGTCAATAATACATAATTATGTTTGGGTAGTTTATTGAAAAAAGACTACCTGTGAATTGGGCCAACATGGTCCTTTGAACTCCTGAGCTATGTGGCTAACATCACTCAGTTGTTTACTTTTCAACAATCACCAAGTCCAAATATGTACCTCTCTTTATCTCAGCAAAGAAGAAACAAAAGTACTGGGATAAATTAAACATTGAGTAATTGCTGCAGTTACCAAAAAATACAACATTGCCAGATCTCCATTACTCACACTGGCAGTCACATTGAAGCACGAACTGGACTTTCTTTTTAAGTATGTATATTTTTGTTCCTGCACTAGTAAAAAGGATAAACATTTATTCCTTGCTTGGGCCTCTGGTATCTTGCATCTTATCATCCTTTTTTTGAAACAGAAATATTGGCATGCATGTTGTGGTAAATGGCTGTTTTTCAGACTGGAGGATGGTAGACAGTGGTGTTCCCCAAGGGTCAGTGCTGGGGCCACTGCTTTTTGTGATATATATAAATGACCTGGATATTGGAATACAGGGTAGAATTTCTAAATTTGCCGATGACACCAAACTTGGGGGTGTGGCAAACAGTGATGATGATATCAATCGACTGCAACAGGACATAGAAAGGCTAGCAGAATGGGCAGACAAGTGGCAGATGGAATTTAATACAGAGAAGTGTGAGGTGATGCATTTTGGCAGAAGGAACAGGGAGAGGCAATATACTCTTATTGGCACAGTTTTGAAGAATGTGCAGGGACAGAGGGACCTGGGAGTTAATGTGCATAGGTCCCTGAAGGTGGCAGGACATATTGGGCCAAAAATTGATGCCGCTACGCGAGAGTACGCACTGCGTACTCTCGCGTATTCTCTCTCCAATTGCTGGTTTTCTGCATGCACTGCGCATGCGCTGAAAACCGGCACTTGGTCTTTGGAAAAGGGGGCGGTTCCTCGGTGCGCCGCGTGCGCGCTACAGGCTGCGCGCACGCTGTGCACTTAGTGCTTTGGACGCGCAGGTAAGGACGGAAGATTTTAGAAATGAAAAAAGGAGGAGTAAGACCCACTTTTAACAAGGTAAGTAGTGAATTAAGTATTATTTTGAATTTTTTTTAACAGGTATATCTTTTTTAGAGACTTTAAAGACAGGTAAGTTTATTTTTATAACTTTTTAAAAGATTTTAAATTTTTTCAAAAATTTAATTTTTTATTTAAAATGGTTAATTTATTTAACTATACTTATTTTATTAATGTGATGGTTTTTTTTAAAATTTAATTGAGGTTTAGCTGTTATTTTGGGGGTGTGTAAGATTCATAGCTTTCACAGCACGTATGTGAAACTTATGAATGGAAGATGGTGTGCTGCCATTGGCTCTAACTGAGTCACGTGATCCCACAGCTCGCACGAATTCACTACGCCGGTGGGATACGCAAGCACTGCCCAGCTGATGTCTAGAACATCAAGTTCGTGCGAGCTGGATCTGAAAAAGCCAACGCGGAGTGAGAGATCGCGCCTGCTCCTTACCCCCGCGGGAACAGAGCGAGATCAATTTCTGGGCCGTTGAGAAAGTGGTTAACAAAGCATATGGGATCTTGGGCTTCATAAATAGAGGTATTGAGTACAAAAGTAGAGAAGTTATGCTGAATCTTTATAAGGCGCTGGTTAGGCCACAACTGGAGTATTGCATCTAGTTCTGGTCACCACACTTTAGGAAGGATGTGAAGGCCCTTGAGAGGGTGCAGAGGAGATTTACCAGAATGGTTCTGGGGATGCGGGATCTTAGCTACAAGGACAGGTTGGAGAAGCTGGATTTGTTTTCATTAGAGCAAAGGAGGTTGAGGGGTGATTTGCTAGAGGTGTACAAGGTTATGATGGGTTTGGATAGGCTAGATGGGGAAAGGCTGTTCCCACTAGTTGATGGCACAAGGACCAGGGGACACAGATTTAAGGTTTTGGGCAAAAGATACAGGGGGATGTGAGGAAAAACTTTTTTACAGAGCGAGTGGTGATGACCTGGAATTCGCTGCCGATGGAAGTGGTGGAAGCGGAGACACTTTGGGCTGGATTTTCATTGACCCGTGGAGGCGGGTTTGGAGGCGTGTGGGGGGTTAAAATTGCGAAAACTGGCGGGTGGGCACAAATCCGCCTCCATCCCGCCTCCACGCAATTTTCATTAAATTGTGTCTGCTGGTCCCGACTCCGTCCCGCCTTTAAGAGACGGGATAGGCTGTTAGGGCCCTTAACAAGCACTAAATTGGCTGTATAATGCCATTTTGAAAGGCCTTTGTGATTTTAACCCTTGATCTACGTGAAGCACGCCTGTTCTGAACCACGATTGTGAAACCTGGCGGGAGCACATTTGGATAGCTGACTATCAGCTGCAGGTCCACTATTACAACGGAGATGTGATGAAGGTAGTAGTAGTATTAGGTCTGAAAGTCGCCTCTGATGCTGCTGCATTGAAGTTCTTCACAGACTGCCTGGCCTTTGCTGTGAGAGGACCTGGATGCAAAAATTTCTCTCTCTCTCTCTCTGATGACATAATCAGAGGCGACTTTCAGACTGAAACCACTAATTGGTTCATGGGTTCCCACATGCTGGAACTCAATTGCCCAATTAAGTGAAAATTGCATCAATCTCCCACATCAAATTGCAGTCGGGTGGATAACACGAAATGCGGATGACACGACCCCAACCCAGCCCAGTATCAAAATCCAGCCCTTAATGTTTTCAAGGGGAGACTGGATAGGCACTTGAGTGAAATAAACTTGCAGGGCTACAGGAATAGAGCGGGGGAATGGGACTGACTGGATTGCTCTGCAGAGAGCCAGCACAGACTCGCTGGGCCAAAGGGCCTCCTTCTGTGCCATTATGACTCTATGGGGGAAAAATTCAGTTGGTTTGCGCCTCCCGTTAGCGCCTTAAGAGGGCGCTAATGGGGCGCAAAGCAACTAGCGCCCGGGCGCGGCGATGTTTGCGCCACTCACGAAATTAACTAGACATTTTGCGGCGGCGTTAAACACTACCGCCACGATCTCCTGCGCTGGCAGATCGTGACGTCAGTCGAGTGCGCAACGCCCCGGTAGTGCCCCGGTGCGGATATTGAGTGGCACCCCCTGCCTTACCGCCTGCCGCTAGCAACGACAGGTTGAGGGAAGCGTTTTGCAGTCAGGAAGGGACTGGGGGAGCGCTATTTAAAGGCGACCGCTTCCTGCCTTTTTTTGTTGGTGACATTTTTGCACCACGCATTCTGAGAGAGAGAGAGACTTCTGGAGAGATTCAACGCTGTGTGAAGGAGTTTTGGGTTCTGGGCAGCACTTTGCAGGTTCATTTTGATTTGCCCTTCCTTGCATCTTTTCGCCCGGCCGATAATTGCGCCCCAAATGGGCCGATACTGAATTTTTCTATATTGGCCCAAAAATTTGGCACTTCCCGGGTGAGTACGCGCTCTGTACTCACCCGTATTGCTTCCCGAAGTGCCGGTTTCCTGCATGCACTGCGCATGCGCAGGAAACTGGAACTTCCGGTATGGTGAAGGGGGCGGTTCCTAGGTGAACCGCGTGCGCGCTAGAGGCTGCGTGCACGCAGCACACTTAGATTTTTTTTCAGGTTTCTACGCGAGGGTAAGTATTGAAGATACTACGCTAATGAAAAGGAGGCGCAAGACCCGTTTTGAACAAGGTAAGTGGTTAATTAAGTATAATTTTAAATTTTTTTCAACAGGTTTATCTTTTTTAGATACTTTAAAGAAAGGTAAGTTTATTGTTATCACTTTCAAAAAGTATTTTAATTTTTTCAAAAATTTTAATTTTTGTTTAAAGTGGTTAATTTATTTAACTATAGTTATTTTATAAATGTGATGGGGTTTTTTTTAAATTTATTTTAAGTTTAGCTGTTCTTTTGGGGCCGATTTCAATTCACAGATTTGACAGGTCTCCTGTCAAATCTATGAATGAAAGATGGTCTGCTGCCATTGGCTCTCCATGGCCCATGTGATCCCAGGGGACGCATCGCACTAACTGCGCCCCTGGAACATGCAAGCACTGCGCGCCGGCAGTTGGGAGAGGCCCAGGACCCGAAGTTCCCATGGGCCCAAAACACAACGGCAGGCGCGGTAGGTAAGAGCGCGTGCGATCCTTACCCTCGCGGCAAGCCGGAGAGGTGAATTTCTGGGCCATTACGTTCACATGTGCAGATCAGTGTTACTTATTGTTGGAGTTGCATTAATCTTGACCTGCTTAAAACTTCTTCAATTCAGAATGCCATTTTCTTATGTAAGTAGCATATACCCTTCTTCAAAGTTATAAATAAAAAGATTTACCTCCCTCATACCAGCCTCTTTAAAATGTAGACAACATAGGGTGGTTTTAGCAGGAATTGGAGGGATGCATAAAGTCTACGGGGGAGAAATTAGGGTGGCGGGGGCGCTTACGTCGCCAGGGCGCTAATTTTAGCGGCCCGATAAAGTTAGTGCCCATCCGCTGGAAATTCAATAGTAGTGCCCCAAGCAGGAAGTGGAGCGCTACTGGAAGCACTCCACCTCCTTCTTGGGGCGCTACAACTGAAGATAGCGCCGTGTCATTGCAGGTCTCCTCCCCTGATTAAAGGGAAGGGGCCTAGCGCTGCGCGCACCGGGGCCCTGCTGGACCACCGGGTAGTGGGGTGCCGGGAAAACAGCCCGGCACTCAAGAGGAGAAAAAAAGTGAAAGGGGTCAGGTGCTGTAGTCGGCCAAAAAAAAATGGCCGTCCCGACACCTGCCCTTTAAGTAGCACCGCCGCTGCAAAAAGCCCCCCCCTGACCCTGTCGGACATATCGTCCAGCGATAGGTCAGGGGGCGCAAGGGAAGTTTGCGGCCGGGGTACCAGCGGGGCGCTGTGTATGGCGATGATGTCATCGCCAGCGGTGTAGCGCTGCGAGGCGCTACCAGCTACTGCCGCCGCCAACCTCCCGCTGAATTTTGTGGGAGGCATTAGTGGCGCCGCACCCGGGCGCTTGGGGATTTGCGCCCCATTAGCGCCCCCCCCCCGGGGCCGCTAACGAGAGGGGCAAATCAACCCAATTTTTCCCCCTACATATATCTACATATTTAAATCCAGAAATCCCATAGGGACAAATTCAACTATTTACCTGCAAACTGAGTTACATCATCAACAACCAAATATTGAGACTCAACAAATAATTGAATCAGCTTAGTTTTTAGGCATAGGTATTTACATATGAGTGAGATATAATGTAACTTAATTATTTCATTTTCCTCTACCCATTCGAGTATTTTTTCTCCTTTTTGGACCTCTGTCACAAGTATAATTCCCTGACTGAAAGAATAGGCTGGTGACTCCACTGTAAGGCCGCGATTTTCCGAGTGGAGGCGGGTTGGAGGCGGCTTTGATGTTTGGCAGGTTCTGGTCCCGCTGCCTGTTTCAGCTGCTCTGAAATAACGATTTTGACTTAAGTGGGCTGATTAAGCCCGTTGTGCGCGATACCCGGCCCAATCAGTTGGGGTCTGCTGCTCGCCTCTGCTGACGTCTTTCAGCCAGCTGCATTTAAGGGGCCCACGCAGCCGTGTTTTTGATCAATCCTATTCTGCTGCTTCTCGGTGTGGCACAACTCAAAATGACTGCTTCAAGACCAAAGGCCTCTCCACAATTTGATGATGACTCCCTCCATGCTCTTGTGGAGGGGAGTGAGAGGGTGCCAAGAGGTACTGTTCCCCTCAAATGGACAGAGGAAGCCTCCTCAGCAAACCAGAGCAGCCTGGCTGCAAATTGCGGAGGAGGTTAGCGCCAGGTCTTTGTGTGGTCGCACCTGGGTTCAGTGCAGGAAAAGGTTCAATGACCTGCTACGCACAGCAAAAGTGAGTATAACATCACACTTACCTTCAATCTGCTCCCTATCTCCTCTCATCACCAGCACTCTGCATTGCCAACCTACTCCTGCACATCCCAATTTACCCTTACCATCCCTCTCTCTCTATGTACAGAATCACTTCACTATTCTACTATGCACCCCTCACACTCACTATCACTGTTATGCAATGACAACAACTAACAACGCACAGGGAGGGAACTTGGTATTGGCACCTCACTCCATCTTTGTCTCCCTCTAAGCATCTATGCTATGGATTCTCTACACTCACTCCAACATTCTCACTCAAACTCCACTTGTGTCCCTCATTGCAGGAAAAGAGAGCCCGCAATAAGAGGGAGAGGGGCAAGACAGGAGGAGGGCCCCCTTCCATTGCCCACTTGACCACCGCTGAGGAGGCTGCTCTCGACATCATCAGAGGTGGTGAGGAGCTGGAAGTGGGGGACGGTCAGACTGGTGCAGTAGAGCAAGCTGGTGACAGAATAGATTTGCAACCCTCTCATTTAGGTTGCATGAGTGACTGATATGGCATCTGATGTTCATACAGATTGAGTTCTGATCATCTGCACAATTCAATATGCCTGCTACGTTAATATCACATGTCTAACTCATGCCTTTTACCCTCACAGGACCATTGAGAGCCCCCCTCCCCACTGTCCAGGAGGAAGAGCCGGAAGACTCCTCAGAGGAAGCTGCAACCTCTGAGGGCGCAGTGTCAGCAGAATTGAGTGCACCCAGCACCAGCGCAGAGACGCACACCTCGGTGGGACCTTCGCGAGATAGATTAGTGTTGTCACCTGGTGCATCACAGCTCACAAGTGAGCATCAGCAGATGGTGGAGACAGGGACAGCAGTGGAGAGTCCTCGTCGGAGGACGTGGGACGCTCCTAGCTCTGCTCAGCTGCCTGTGGACCCTGTGCCTCTGGGGCCATCCAGAAAGAGAGCGGTGCTGGAACAAGTGCAGGAGTCTCTGACAGGTTTTGCATCCACGGTAACTGCGAGTGTGCAGAGAATGGAGGAGTCCATCTCAAACATAAGCAATGCCATGTTGGAGGCAATGGCGCATGAACGTGCCACCATGGAGAGGGTGGCAACCTCCTTGGAGAACATAAGTTGCCAGACTCAACAGAGTATGGTGACTCTTCTAAATAGATGGTCTGCTATGGAGGATAGATGGGCAGCTATTGAGGAGAGACAACAGAGGCACATGGACGTCCCCGTTATGAGGACTGTCAGTACAGAGACGGGCCCTTATGGCTCCACTGATGTGCAGCAAGGTGCTCTCCGGCTACTTGCTAGCAGTGAAGTGCGGGCAACCCATGAGAGGGATGTTGGTGGTCGACAACAAGGAAGTGTGGGCTCCTCTCCAAGCGCTCACACTCCCATGCCACTGCAAAGCCCTTAGTCAGAGCCCCTGATTCCTCACCCAACTGAGATGGCCGTCTCAGCCCCTGCACAGCCGCAGGAGGAGCAGACTGTTGCCGAGCCCTCCCAGGCTCCCAAACCCAGAGGACGCCCACCAAAGGTGTCGAAGCAGGAGCAGCATGAATGTGAGCAAGGTGCCTCAACATCTGCTGAAGCCACAGGGGAAGCACCACGTAGAAGCACGCGTAAGAGAAAGTTAACACACAAATAGTCACAAGGGTAGTCACTTGGGTGTTTTGATGCAATACAAATTGAAGATTATCATCGTCATTTCAATTGTAATAAAGAAATGCGATGGCAAACATTCAAAGAGTTGGCCTATGTGTGCCCAGAAATGGAAGTGTCACAGTGAGGTGTCAGGGTGCCTTTCATCTGTAATGATGGTGGTGAGTGTGATATGAACCCACAGTTTATTGTACATTGTGTATGGTGTGTTAAGAAGGTGGCAGCCACATGTGTTTGCTTCATAAACTTAAGCGAATCTGGCATGGATTAGTGCATCCCTTGCATCACGGCCAGCAATATGCTCGTGTGCTGGTGGAACTGCCGCATCCTCCTCTGAGGAGGAAGAGGCTGTGTGGTGAGCCACTTGTTCCTCAGGCAGCGGTAAGCCACGCTGCTGTGCGGTGTTGTGCAGGGCACAGCAGACCACGATGATTCTGGAGACCCTGGCTGGTGAGTACTGTAGGGCTCCACCTGATCTGTTGAGGCATCTGAATCGCATTTTGAGCAAGCCGATGGTTTGCTCGATGATGCCTCTGGTGGAAATGTGGCTCGCATTGTAGCGCTTCTCAGCTTTGTTTGATGGTCTCCTCAATGGCGTCATTAGCCACGTCTTCAGGGGATAGCCCTTGTCTCCAAGTCGCCATCCGGAAAGTTGGGTTGGCGGATTGAAGAGCTGAGGCACAGTAGACTGCCGCAGGATGAACGAGTCATGGCAACTGCCAGGGAACTTGGCGCAAACATGCATGATGATCTTCCTGTGGTTACACACCAGCTGGACATTGAGGGAGTGGAAGCCCTTGCGGTTCACAAATACAGCTGGGTTGTGATGGGGTGCCCTAATGGCCACATGTGTGCAGTCTACGACGCCCTGCACCCTTGGTAAGCCTGCCATATTTGCAAAGCACGGCTACACTTGCTTCATCCGTGGAGAAGTGGATGTAATTGTGCGCCTTTGCAAAGAGGGCATCGGTAACCTGCGTGATGCAAGTGTGTGCAGCCGACTGGGAGATGCCGCTGATGTCTGCTGATGATCCCTGGAAGGACCCTGAAGCAAAAACATTGAGGGCGGTGGTGACTTTGACAGCCACTGGTAAGGAGTGTCCACCCGCTCCTCTGGGCTCCAGGTGTTGGTGCAGCATTGCACAGATGTCAGTGATTACCTCTCGCGAAAGTCCCAGCCTCCTTTGGCACTGCTGCTCACTCATGTTGAGGAAGCTCATCCTCGGCCTGTAAACCCTTTGTTGGGGGTATCTCCTGCGGCAAGGTGCAGCCCTGCGCTGACACCCTCTGCCCTGTGCAGCATCAGGTGGCTGAGGAGAAGGTTGGCGCTCCTGTTGTTGCTGCTCCTGTTGTGCCTGGTTCTGCTGCTGCCGCGGCTGCTCTTCCTCCGATTCTGAGGACCAGGATGAGAGGGTATAAATGGTTCCCATTCCGCTGGTATATATGTCAGTTGAGGAATAGATGTTATAAGCACTCAGGCAATGTGGGGAGAGGGTTTTCCAAGGAGGTTACAGTGCATCTGGATCTCAGCTTAACCACTTACAAGCTCAATAGACCTGCAAAATGTGTTCCAACAACTCCAAAAACAGAGTTCTGTCATCTGAAACTCCCAGACCCGACACGTTGCAAAATTGCATGGAGGCGGGCTGACGGCGGGTTCAAAACGAATTTAACCTCCAAGCCCGCCCTCTGAGCGCCGGCAAAATCGTGGCCTTAGTTTCCGTTGGCGCCTCTTGAGAATCGGCCTCTAGGATATACACAAAAGCAGCCTGGAGTAACATTCCCTCTCTGTGGAAAGCAGCTAGTTTCTGTCCAGCGACTCCCCCTTTGTGCTGCACCACCTTAAAATTAAGTTAATCCCAATGCTTTGAGGTGCACCAAATTTACAGTGAGTGTTTTTACAGTCATTTACAGTATTATTCTACATTTGTATTTTCCAATTAAGAGTGTCACATAAGTATCAGTGCTCCTAGTAATCAAGCACACACAATTCTCTTCACAGCAAGCATTCAGAACAATTATAATATATGATGCATTACATGAAGGCTGTATGGTAACAGGATCAATTTCTAAACGGAAACTCCCCAGAACTGTAAATGTTAGAACTATGTCATTTGCCTTAGAAGTGGTAGCATCACTGTAATGCAGACTGATTCGTCTAAAATACTGGTCTGAAAAAATTAGTCAAATAATATAATGAAATAGCGTGGGTGTTTGTAAATCCCAATCTAAATATACATTAAGTTACAACAATCAATGCCTTTCATTTACAATCCTTATCTTCATACGTGCAATGCAGTGTCAACTTGGCACATTCACAAGTGACGATGACCACAGTTTAGAGAGGTGAGTATACATTCCATGATGATTTTCAGGTTCAAAACCATTGCATTTCAGCACAAAAACATAAACTAAGATAAACATAATGTCCTAATAAAGCATCACCAACTTCGTCAGAGCTATACTTGTTGATATTAGTCTTACGTCATACATAGCACAGAATATAACCTCAGGAAAGAATACTGGATATTAAATAAATGACAGTATTTATTCAGGACTGGACATTAAATAAGTGACAGTATTTATACAGGACTAGATATTAAAGAAATGACAGTATTTATTCAGGACTGGACATTAAATAAGTGACAGTATTTATACAGGACTAGATATTAAAGAAGTGACTGTTTATACAGGACTGGTTGTTAAAGAAGTAATAGTGTTTATACAGGACTGGTTGTTAAAGAAGTAACAGTATTTATGCAGGACTGGATATTAAAGAAGTGACAGTGTTTATACAGGACTGGTTGTTAAAGAAGTGACAGTATTTATACAGGACTGGATATTAAAGAAGTGACAGTATTTATACAGGACTGGATATTAAAGAAGTGACAGTATTCATACAAGACTGGATATTAAAGAAGTGACAGTATTTAGAACAGGATTGGATATTAAAGAAGTGACAATAGGAGCAGACTGGCCATCTAGGAATTCGTGAGATTTCCCAAGTTCCCTTTGAATGGTTCCAGGGCACCACATTGCTGGCGCCCTCCTTTTTCCATGAGAATCCCGGGGAATCCCATGCCCTTTTGGTGGAGTCAGTCCAGCCCTGAGTGACAGTATTTATACAGGGCTAGATGGTTTCGAGGTGACAATGTTTATATAGGACTAGATCTTAGAGAAGTGACTATGTTGATACAGGACTGGATATTAGAGAAATAGCCATGTTTGTGTAGGACTGTGTGTTAGAGCTGTGACCCTATTTATATAAGACAGTGTGTTAGAGCACTGACTGTTTATGACGGACTATGTTTGGGTGTCAGAGAAGTGACCGTGTTTATAGAGAGTTAGATTTTAGAGAAGTAATCATTTTTATACAGGCTTGGATGTTAGACAGATGGCTGTGTTTATACAGTATTGGGTGTTAAGAGAAGTAAGAGGGTGTCTATATTGCTGGATGTTAAGAGAATGAAGGTGTGGGGACAGTATTGGAATGTTACAGAGCATGCTGAACAACATTACAGTCTGGTCCCTTTAGGATCACTTGTCTTTAACCCCTGTTTATTATCAAGGTATGTCAACTTTCTATCACTATCATGTGATTAACTTGCGGTCTTTGTGTAATATCATCAAGACTGAGTGTTGCACTGATAACTCTCCACCCTCATCTTTGCTCCAGTTTTTTGTTCTTATTGCCTATTTTATGCAGACAAAAATGTTTCAACCGATCAGCAGGACTTGAATGGATTGGGGCTTGCTTTACCCCTGGCAGACATTTAGTCTGCATCACTCAGCATTTGGACTGTGAATCAAAATAGTTGGGTGACCCAGCAGTGTGCAGAGCAGTGAACTATGTTCTGTTTTTATCAGATAGACTGGTGTAGGGGCTGTTATGGCCTGGTGAGCTGATTAATTATTCAAGTGTCAGTCAGTAACTTTGCAAGGGCAGGATGTCGCGTTATCAGCCTTGCACTTGGGAGTCTATTCATTCTGTGTGAGCAACGGTCTGTCAGACATCTACTGAGCCAAAGCATGCAGCATAGAAAATGTGGAATGGATTTCTCGCAAGATGGCACTTCTCTCATTAAATAGACTCCATGACCGGCAGGAATAACATATCCAATTTCTCGACAGAATTAATATTATGTCCAATTATAAAAGGATGTTGGTGTTCATAAATACATAAAATCTGCATATGGAATATATATTTTTTTACATTTGTTTTTCCCTTTCTCTGTACTTTTATTACACTTTATATAATTTGAGGTGTTAATTAGTTCCTGTGACAAAAACATACTTTTTGCCTGTATTAAATTTCTAATCTGGATTGTTCATGGCTAGAATCAGCATCTAAATGGTTAAAATCCCACAGGCATGCAGAGTATTTCTCAATAGAATAGCTGTCAACTCAGAGACCTGGACAGGCTTACTGCAGGGGCTTCACTAAGTGTGAGTTTTTACGGTAAGCACAATGCAACGGTGTAAATTGGTTAATATTGCCGGAGCCATTGCATTCAATCATGCACCTCCTTGCCATTGTCAAAGATTGGCTACCCATTCAATACCGATAAAGTAATGCAGCTTTCCGTGGATGGCTGTTGATCAATTGTAATTATGAGAGATGTAGGTGTACATCACTTTGTGCTTCTGTACAGCTTCAAAGGTGTTTGTATCACATTTCTATGAGCAAGCATGTCTGCAGAGTTGATCCCAAGCCAACTTAGCATGGAGCAAAGAATCAAGCCTTACCTGGGATAGTGGGTCCGACTGACAGCTATGTCTTTGAGAAAGAGCCAGTGTCATTGATTAGCTGTCATCCACTTGCTAGAGTGGCCAGTGATACTGAACCTGAGAATTGATCCAGTGTATAAACCCCAAAACATGACAGTTCCATAACTCAATAGTGCAAAATGTTTACCCCAGTTTCCCAATATTCCCAATAGAAACCTAGGGGTAGATTTTAATGCCACTTGATAATGCCGACATCAGGCTCAGTCCATTTTGAGGGCCAGGCCTCCTTACGATATGGCCGACTGGCTGCAGGTACCACTTGGTCACCCCGCAGCAGACTGCGGGCTCTCGACCGGCACAATATTGGGCAGCCCAGATGCCAACTTGGCCAGTATTAAGGTAGGTCTGTGGATATGGGAGGGTGCTGTTAGTGGAAGCAGCATCACTCCTACTCCGAGGCCACCATTTCTGTTTGGTCAAAAAGTCAGCAAGACTTACCTTTTAGGGGATCTTGGTGCTCCAATCTCTGGCTTCCTCATGTACCACAGGAGAGGAGATGTGCCTTAAAACAGATTTGGTGTCTTTTTTCCAGTTATATATTCTTATGCTACATAGCTGTTACATATAAAAGATAGGTCGTGTCTATTTGCAACACCAGATTTCTGATTGGTCCCCTTGGAGGACAAGACACACCCAACAGTTTATCTGGAATGTGTAATTTGATGCTGCCTGCAAGATCTTTGCAATGTGTAAGTTGATCCATTCATTGTGATAGCTAAGCTCCAAAAGTGTTAATACTACTGCTTTCAGAGAACAGACAGGGCTCACCCTCCTGGGTTAGGAGCACTCACAGCGCTCACACTGCCGAGTTCAGATAGGAAGTGGTGAGGCGATGGATGGATTTTAAACTGAGGATAAGAATTTTAAAATCAAGGTGGACAATGTTCCCCCTAATTTATTTTGGGTGCGTGGTCCCTTTAATGGGCTGTGCGGCCCCTTCAAAATTTCACGCATGTGCAAAATCTCTCATTTAAAAGCCAGTAAGCGGCCTGCGCGGGACCTCCAGATGGCTGCTCAGCTTAGCGGGAATGTTGTTGGTGAACCATGAGCCAATGTAGGTCAACGAGCATGGGGTGATGGGTGAATGGGGCTTGCTGTGTGTTGGGATACGTGCAGCAGAGTTTTGGATGAGCTCTAGTTCATTGAGGGTGGAAGATGGGAGGCTGGACATGGAGAACATTGTCGAGTCCAGCAAATAACACACAAATGTAATGTCATGCGTGTTGTAGGACCAACACAGAATACGCTCTCATTTTTAAAATTTATTTATTTATTGCCCATCCCTAGTTGCCCTTGAGAGGGTGGTAGTGAGCTGCCTGCTTGAACTGCTGTGGTCTGTGGGGGTGGGGGGAGGAGAGGGAGAACGTGGTGCAGCTGTAAAGGGGGTGTGGGTGGAAAAACGTGATCCAGGCCTAACAGTAGGTGGGAGAACATGATCTATCTTCCCATCTGGATCACGTACTTGCTCTCATCACCCGTCCCTCTCCTTTAGACCGGGATCATGTACTTTCCTCCTCCCCACTGTTCTCATTGTGCTCCCCCGCCCCCAGGTTCCTGACCTTCACCCCCCCCGCGAGCTCCTGACTATCGCCACCCCCTCAGAGTTCCTGACCTTCTCCCCACTCGAGCTTCTGACCTTCACCCCCCCCAGAGTTCCTGACCTTCTCCCCACCCCAGAGTTCCTGACCTTCTCCCCCCCCGCGAGCTCCTGACTATCGCCACCCCCTCAGAGTTCCTGACCTTCTCCCCACTCGAGCTTCTGACCTTCTCCCCCCCAGAGTTCCTGACCTTCTCCCCACCGAGCTCCTGACCTTCTCCACCCCCAGAGTTCCTGACCTTCTCCCCCCACCGAGCTCCTGACCATCTCCACCCCCCCCCCCGAGCTCCTGACCTTCTCCCCCCAGAGTTCCTGACCTTCTCCCCACCGAGCTCCTGACCTTCTCCACCCCCAGAGTTCCTGACCTTCTCCCCCCACCGAGCTCCTGACCATCTCCACCCCCCCCCCGAGCTCCTGACCTTCTCCCCCCACCGAGCTCCTGACCATCTCCACCCCCCCCCCCGAGCTCCTGACCTTCTCCACCCCCAGAGTTCCTGACCTTCTCCCCCCACCGAGCTCCTGACCATCTCCACCCCCCCCCCCGAGCTCCTGACCTTCTCCCCCCAGAGTTCCTGACCTTCTCCCCACCGAGCTCCTGACCTTCTCCACCCCCAGAGTTCCTGACCTTCTCCCCCCCCCCCGAGCTCCTGACCTTCTCCCCCCAGAGTTCTTGACCTTCTCCCCCCCCGAGCTCCTGACCATCTCCACCCCCCCCCCCCGAGCTCCTGACCTTCTCCCCCCCAGAGTTCCTGACCTTCTCCCCCCCCGAGCTCCTGACCTTCTCCCCCGCCAGAGTTCCTGACCTTCTCCCCCCCGAGCTCCTGACCTTCTCCCCCCCAGAGTTCCTGACCTTCTCCCCCCCCGAGCTTCTGACCTTCTCCCCCCAGAGTTCCTGACCTTCTCCCCCCGCAAGCTCCTGACCTTCTCCCCCCCCAGAGCTCCTGACCTTCTCCCCCCAGAGTTCCTGACCTTCTCCCCACCGAGCTCCTGACCTTCTCCACCCCCAGAGTTCCTGACCTTCTCCCCCCCCCAGCTCCTGACCTTCTCCCCCCAGAGTTCTTGACCTTCTCCCCCCCCGAGCTCCTGACCATCTCCCCCCCCAGCCCTGACCTTCTCCACGCCCTCAGAATTTCTGACCTTCTCCCCACCCCGAGCTCCTGACATTCTCCACCCCCCAGAGTTTTTGACCTTCTCCCCCCCCCCAGAGTTCCTGACCTTCTCCCCCTTCTCTGAACTCCTCTCTCCCCTCTCCGAGCTCCTCTCACTGCCCCCTTCGATCCCCTCTCCTCTCCCCCCCCGCAGCCCCATTCGATCCCCTGACCCTCTCCGCACAGAGCCGAGGAAAGTGTGGCGGTGCAGGCCACAGCCGCTGCACTGTTTGGTGCTGCACATGCGCGACCGGATCGAGTGCGCAGCCGCAGTTCCAAATGGCCACTCATGTGCAGAGGGAGTCCAAACACCGTGCAAATAATCACTCTGTAAAAGATTGCGGTCAATTTTAACCCAGAACGGGTTTCAGGCTGGCGGGGGCAGGACGAGTGCAAAACGCACTCACTGGCCTAGATGTCAGGGCCGGGACATTTTAACTCCCAGGCCTCAATTTAAATTCAAATGGTGGGTTTTCCACCCGATATATGCAAAGGAAATAATATGCTGTTATTTAAACCAATTCACAAAAATCCAGACAATTGATGAGAGATAGGAGAAATATGTTGACCTCGTAGATTTCTTAGGAACCCTGATATATTCCCAGAGGATCGAAACACACTAGTTCTTAAACCTATGCAGTAAGATCCGATCTGATTCGAGCACTGTATGGTTTAAGTTTGACTTCCTCTGACTAAGTATGCTACTGTTCAACATTCTGTTTGCTTTGTTGATTACTGCTTCAAGTGGTTGGAAATGCTAAGCACCCAATCTACTATTATCCCTAGATCTCTTTCAGTTTCACTTTTAGTTATTTCAAAGTCAGATATGGAGTATATTTGTTGCCCATTTTTGTTCCTAGGTTTAATACTTTACACTTATAGCCTTACTAAATTACTAAATTTAATCTACTGTCCTACTCATACTTATTTTTGTCTAATTCATTTTATCGGTACCTGACAGCCATTTGGATTCAATTTCTTATGCCTGAATTTGGCATTGTGTCTGAATTTGATTATTTTGCACTGAGTTTCTGAATCCAAGTTATTAATGTAAATTAGAAATAGCAGGGGTCGCAATAGCAATCCCATTCAGCACTTAACCCCAGCCTAACATCACTACCGTAACAACTACAAACTACAAACTACGACACGAAACTAGGTGGGATTCTGAGTTGCGAGGAGGATGCAAAAAGGCTTCAAAGCGATTTAGATAAGTTGAGTGAGTGGGCAAATACATGGCAGATGCAGTATAACGTGGATAAATGTGAAGTTATCCACTTCGGTAGCAAAAACAGAAAGGCAGAGTATTATTTAAATTGTGATAGATTGGGAAATGTTGATGTACAAAGGGACCTGGGTGTCCTTGTACACCAGTCACTGAAAGCAAACATGCAGGTCCAGCAAGCAGTTAGGAAGGCAAATGGTATGTTGGCCTTCATTGCAAGAGGATTTGAGTACAGGAGCAAGGATATCTTACTACAGTTATACAGGGCCTTGGTGAGACCACACCTGGAGTACTGTATGCAGTTTTGGTCTCCTGACCTAAGAAAGGATATACTTGCCATAGAGGGAGTGCAGCGAAGGTTCACCAGACTGATTCCTGGGATGGCAGGACTGTCGTATGAGGAGAGATTGGGTCGACTGGGTCACTAGAGTTTAGAAGAATGAGAGGGGATCTCATTGAAATGTATAAAATTCTGACAGGGCTAGACAGACTGGATGCAGGGAGGATGTTTCCCCTGGCTGGGGGCTCTAGAACGAGGGGTCACAGACTCAGGATACGGGGTAGGACATTTAGGACTGAGATGAGGAGAAATTTCTTCACTCAGAGGGTGGTGAACCTGTGGAATTCTCTACCACAGAAGGCTGTGGAGGCCAAGTCACTGAATATATTTAAGAAGGAGATAGATAGATTTCTAGATGCAAAAGGCGTCAAGGGGTATGGGGAGAGAGCGGGAATATGGTATTGAGATAGAGGATCAGCCATGATCATATTGAATGGCGGAGCAGGCTCGAAGGGCCGAATGGCCTACTCCTGCTCCTATTTTTCTATGTTTCTACTTTTTATCCTTCAGCCAGTTTCTTATCCATTTTCACATTTTACTCAAATCCAAGGCACTTTAAATTTAGGTATAAGAACAGAAAATGCTGGAAATACTCAGCAGGTCAGGCAGCATCTGTAGAGAGAGAAACAGAGTTTCAGGTCGATGACCTTTCGTCAGAACTAAATTTAGGTAGCTGTCTTTCATGCAGAACTTTGTTGAGGGCCTTTTCAAAGTCCAGGTAGACTACATCATAGGGCTTTTTACAGTCCTCTTGGGAGATGCTATTTCCTCAAAAATATCAAGAAGGTCGGCCAGGCAGCATATTCCTCTTCTGAATCCACGTTGGCTGCTGTTTACTAGGTTGTTATCACACAGCAAATCCTTAAATTTCCTCTTGTTAACCAATTCTAATATTTTTCTGGGTATTGATGGAAGACTGATTGGTCTGTTTTGTAACCTTTTTTGAAAATGGTCACCATGTTAGCCCACTTCCAATCCAGCAGAACTTCCACAGGGTTCGTCAAGTCCCTCATAATGATCATCAGCACCTCACAAATTTCACCCCTTATCTCTTTTATTACATGAGGATAGATACAATCCATCCTGAGGATTTAATTTTTATCCTGTCATGATCACTCATGACGTATCTAAATCAAAACAAACTTCTTTTTTTCTTGCTTATTTTCTGATTGAACAGAAGTCATCATTTAACTTGCTCCAAACAAGCCAAACACTCTCCATATATCCAGCATAGCAACCTGTGTCTACAATGACAATGATACTCCTTTCACTGGTGAGTGCCATCTTGTTAGTGTGTTTATAATTGCTAATTTTCTATTTGGTAAAGCTCAAATTCCACACTGCAGTAGAAAAGAGTGTGGTATCTATTTTTAAATGAACTTTCTTATCAATTTCATAGAATCTTCAAACCAACGAGCAATTTTCTGACAGATTAGTTCCATCTTGGACAGGTCCAGGGGGATCTCTGATTACCCGAAACTTCATTTTCTGAACTTGATTTAAAAGAAAATCTGTTTTACAAGTGATGTTGTGGGTTCAGAAACTATTTCCTTCCTCACATTAAATGACGTTCAAGTCCAGTGCTCATGATGTAACAGATTGTGTTAAAAGCCGACCGTATATTTTCTTATGTGCTAGGTTTTAATTTGCTGCAGGAAAATGCAGCAGTAACACAAAGGCTTTGCTAAAGTTTCCTACAGATACAGCCACAGCTGACTTTGGATATAATATTGCACCATTCAACTTCACCACAGTTTTGCTGGAGGTTCTGGCAGTTTGCCCACGGGCCGCTTTCAATGGAGGATTTTATTAGCTTTGTCTCCAGCTCATTACAAATAATCAGAATGAACATCTGGTTCATTAAAAAAAAAAGCAGGAGGAGAAAAAAAAGATTTTATTTCAGATCACAAGTTAATAGAATCATTCCCATCAGGAATAGGAAACTGTGGGATAATTCTCCATCCCTAGAATAGTGAGGCTAATGGCTAAAAACTTCAGATCAGTGAGAAATATTGCAATTGACAGTTCTTAAATGGGAAGTCAATTAAGCTTAGATTTCTGAGGCTCCAATATCAACACTGAGCTAGTCATAATATTGTGATGTAATATATTGTTGTTCTAAGTCCAAGGAGGATGAAGAAGGAGCTATAAACAGCCTTAGTGTTCGTTTCCTCCCTTGCTTTCACGATGTTGCCCCCAGTTTTCCTGAATTCCCTACTTTGCTGGGTTGGTATTTGGTTATTTTTCCTCATTTTCACTTTGCTCCTCATGAACTGAAACCTCCACGTGGAAAACAAAACTTAAATGAACAATATGACACCATTTTTAAATAATATTTTGTTTCATAACGAACACAAAATAAATAAATCATCACTTTGATCACAGTTCAGTATAAGTAACCATCAAAATAAACACTTTCAACTTATGGTCAATTGAAGTATATAAATGAAGCTTACCAACAGAAAGAACTTGCATTTATATAGCACCTTAGAACATCCTCAAGGGATCCCAAAGCACTTCACAGCCAATCAATTACAAAGTATAGTCACTGTCATTATGTTAATAAATACAGCAGTAGCCAATTTGCACCTTAAAGCACTGGAGAGGTACCACCAACACTGCCTCCACAAGATCCTGCAAATCCATTGGCAGGATAGGCGCACCAACGTCAGTGTTCTCGCTCAGGCCAACATTCCCAGCATCGAAGCTTTGACCACACTCGATCAGCTCTGATGGACGGGCCACATCGTCCGCATGCCCGATACGAGACTCCCAAAACAAGCGCTCTACTCGGAACTCCGACACGGAAAGAGAGCCCCAGGTGGGCAGAGGAAACGCTTCAAGGACACCCTCAAAGCCTCCTTGAAAATGTGCAACATCCCCACCGACCCTGGCCCAAGACCGCACAAAGTGGAGGAGAAGCATCAGGAAGGCGTCGAACACCTTGAGTCTCTTTGCCGGGAGCAAGCGGAAGCCAAGCGCAAGCAGCGCAAGGAGCCCACGTCAACCCAAGCACCCCACCCACCCGCCCCTTCAGCCACCGTCTGCCCCACCTGTGACAGAGACTGTAGGTCCCGCATTGGACTCATCAGTCACCTGAGAACTCATTTTTAATGTGGAAGCAAGTCATCTTCGGTTCCGAGGGACTGCCTAAGAAGAAGAAGTTGTTAAATACAGCAGTAGCCAATTTGCACATAGTACGTCCCCACAAACAGCAAATCAGTTGAATGCCCAGTTAATCTGTTTCTCAGTATGTTATTTGAGGTAGGAATGTTGGCCGGGACACCAGAATAACTCCTTGCTCTTCTTTGAACAATGCAACAGGATCTGTTGCAACAACTAGATCTACAGGTCAACTCGAGCCCTCATAGAAACATAGAAGATAGGAGCAGGAGTAGGCCATTCGGCCCCTCGAGCCTGTTCTGCCATTTAATGAGATCATGGCTGATCATCCAAATTCAGTACCCTGTCCCTGCTTTCTCCCCATATCCCTTGATCTCCTTAGCCTTAAGAAATATATCTAACTCCTTCTTGAATATATTTAATGAATTGGCCTCAACTGCCTTCTGTGGTAGAGAATTCCACTCTCTGGGTGAAGAACTTCCTCCTCATCTCAGTCCTAAATGGCTTAGACTGTGACCCCTGGTTCTGGACTCCCCCGCCATCGGGAACATCCTTCCTGCATCTAGTCTGTCTAGTCCTGTTAGAATTTTATAAGTTTCATTGAGCAGACTAAAGGAGACCAAACAATAATCCTGCTGTCTGAACAGGTCTGGGCTTCCTTCAATACAGCTCTGAGAGTATGTCCTGTATCATAGTGGTTTGCTGCCTAGTGTATAACTTTGTTGTGCAATGGGGACAATAAGAGAAGCCACCATTGGATGAGGACCTTCAACCAGATGATTAAGATGACACAGAAGACATTGAGAATAGTGAAGAAACGGGAGGGCAACACCAGCCTGCAGTCAGAGCTCGCCTCCACCATATGACGGTAGCTCCCTGGCAGATTGTCCAATACACTGAGCTAGTTAGTGTACAGAAAACATCTTTCTTTTGAAGGCTGGGCCTCTTCGTCTCTGTCCTCTTCAGAAGAACAAGGACCTGAACCATTCCCTGCAATGTCCTTTCCACTTGCACCTGCTCCTGCTCACTTGTGCTGAGTGAATCACTCTGTGCAGACCCCTCAACTCATTATCTATACCGCTCCAGCACCATTCTCTGTGCTGGTGCTTGGAAAGGTATGATTGAGTAACAGTACATCCGTGAGAGGGTAGTCGCCCCTCTCTAGCTGACCAGCTGCAGGGCCAGAGTCTTGGAAGGACACAGAAAAAGGGCAGGGATAAGGGTTAGGACCTAATGACAAGGGTAAGCAGTCGCAGATGAATGGCAACACAATACAGTCCCAGGCTATGGGCTGAATTTTGCCATCGCTCAGAGTGCGGGTTCGGAGGCGGATCCACTGTCAAAACGGCAGTGATTGACAGCGGGGCAGAAGTCCGCTCTGAACCTGCCTCCTTGTTAATTTCCCAAGTGCCGGCTCTGCCTGCACTTTGCAGACCCGACACTAAGCGGCAGGTCAGGCAATTGAGATACTTAAGAAGCTGCTTAAAGGTATTAAGCAGCATTTAACCAGGTCCTAACAATTTTTCCATGTTTTTTACGAGGTTCCCGGCACTCGGGGATCACGTCAGGTAAGTGTGTCGAGTTCTCAGTGACTCTGCATTGCTGTGAATAGTTGACAGCTGCAAAAGTCGTATAAAAGCTACCATTTCACAGCTGTTCAATTTCCAATCTTAGAAACTGGAGCCTTCAGGATTTGGAATACACTTTTCAGCTTTATGGAGGTTTGAAGTGTTCGGAGCAAACTCTCTATCCAGTGTCACCTCCTTGGAGCAACCTCTCTCACCATTGACAGATCGCTTCTGTCATCTCAACTTCAGCTGCCATTTATTCCATCAGCATAGGTGCCCTTAAAAAAATCTCACCTTGATCCTCAGAATCCCACCACGATCAGCCCCAACACCAACATCACCAGACACACCAGCAGCACCAACAACAACACCAACCTTCTCCGCAATCAGCTGATGCTGCACAGGACACAGGGCATCAGCACCTGAGCACATTGCTGCCTGGGAGGCCAGGGATGGCCTCACCATGGCCAGATTTACTTCACTTGACACTGTACACCCTGGCTGCCACATGATGCGCCAGGTTGGCACCATCCCCACACCAACACCATAAAGCATCCCTACAATTACCAAGCCATTCCTTTCACACTCATCACCATTGCGGGGGTTACCATTGTGTCTCACCATTCACTGCAACTCACTAAGACACTTCCAAAGGTGCACACAAATCTGACCAAGAATGCAAAGTGTTGAAAATAAAGATTTCAATGTTTGACAACACATTAACAGAAACTTTACATGGACATTGGCTCAAACACACAGGTGCCTACCCTTGTGTGTTGTTAGTTGGTATGATTGGACTAGGATGAGGGTGAGTGTGAGGGGTGGCTAGTGAGATGGGGATGTGATAATGTAGATAGAGAGGGATGGGTAGAGGCGCAAGGTAAGTTGGTGTGAGTAAGGATGTGCAGGAGTAGGGTAGGGAAGGCAGAGTGAAGGGGATGTGATGAGTGGCACAGCAGGATGAGGCTGATTGTGGCTTTGCAGTAATGTTTTGTGATCTACTGAGGTCATTGAAAGGTTTGCACCACTGCAGCCTGGTCCTCATGACCACATCCCTGCTTGTGTCCTCCTGTGCAATGTGCAACCAGGCTGCGTTGGTCTCCTGGGGAGGTCTCTTCCGCCCATTGGAAAGGAAGAGAACCTCCCTGCATGCTGTGACTCCTTCCATAAGCATATGGAGGGAGTAATGGGAGAGCCTGGGTGCAGTCGTGCACCTCTGTGCTGCGCTTGTCAGTGTTTGCAGCACCTCAATGCTGTAGAACACTTAAAGCACAACTGTCAAAATGATTGTGGACATGGTCCCTTTAAGGAAACCGGCTGATGACGCGTCATCAAATGAGGTAATCAGACCCGCTTCCTTCTAATTGGCCGGGAACCTCGCAGGGCGGGCTTAACAAGCCCTGTCAATGAAAAATCTTGTTGGAGGCCGGGATCGGACAGATGCAGGGTCCCCACACGCCACGGACCTCGCCCACCATGGACCTGCCGAGGTTGGAAAAATCTAGCCCTATGTGTGTGTGAGCGCTAAAGAGTTAAGTGAAAAGAGTAAAAGAAGGGAAAATGGCCAAACACCCTGTTGTGTGTGACCTCCAGCCTCAGCATCTCGAACGCTACACATCCTCCCTCTGCCAATGACGTCAGTGGCAGCATCCTACATTGGAGTGAGAATTTGCGACGTGGTTGTACCTCCCCCGGTTCTTCCAGACTGCTGTGTGCAAGCTTGTCTTGCAAGGACAAGGGCTACTGTGTGGGGCGTGAAAGAGTTTCAAAGCTGTGTGAGGCAGCTTTGCATAGTGTGCATCCTGGGAGGAATAAGCCGCAAATGTGGGCAAGAGGGGGAAGTTGTTGGACGAGACTGTACAGTTTGAAGTATCAAATAATTAAACAAAAGTATAAGAATTAATCCATCCAATCAAAATAAAAGCAGAATGTTGTTTGTGCCAGTTTTGAGGACCGGAGCAGCTGTTGAGTGTGAGCAGAAGGAGGTGTGGTGAAGTGTCCTGTTGTTATTGAAGGAGAGGCTTGTGCTGTGTGGGAGGGAACACTGTGGTGTTGCAGGAATTTGATGATGAGTCTTACCTTGGCAGATCTGATAAGGTCATTAAACCTTTTGTGGCACTGCAGCTTGGTCCTGGGAGTGATGCTGCTGGCACTGATTGCTCAGTCACCTCTCTCTAGGTATGCCAACTTATTTGTCGAGGCACCCGCCTGCCAACTGAGGGAAGCAGAGCCTCCTTCCTGGGCCTGACTTCTTCAATAGGATAACAGTATCAGAAAATTGGAGTGGCCTGGCCATTGACATTAAGCCTGCTGCCCCACAATATGCTTTCCACGCACCATCATTGAAAATTACACCTCCATTTTAAGCTGGCTTTAAGAAGCGGCACGCCTGCCAGATTTCCTGTCCTCCCAAACGGCCAGCTGCCTATAAGTAACACGATTCACACAGGCAGCTCGCTACTTATATTTACCTGAGGCCCAATCACCAAAATTGATTGGGCCTCCCGCTGACGTCATCGGGCAGGTTGAGCGAGCGCCCTGCCCACTGCCTGCCCGCTTTATGCTATCCAACCCCTCCGCCCCCCCCCCCCCCAACCTCAGCCAACAGTTGAGCACTGGAAAATAGCAGAGTCAGTATATAACATAACACAATATATATCGAACAAAGAATTTCCTGATAAATTACTTGTCAATAAGCTTGCAGTGTTTACACCAGAACTATTAATCGTTTATCAATGGTCTGCGTTAATTACTGTAGCTACTATTGATTCCCAAATCCTTGTGCAGACTAAGAACACCTGCTCTTACGGAGTGGAAATAGCAAACCCCACTAATCTGTGTATGTTTTTTTACAGCTTTTAAATTTTCACCAAATTTTGATTGGCAGTGCACAGTCTCTTAACTCAGACTTCCTTCTCCCCCCCCCCCGCACCCCCATGTTGTTCCCAAACACTTAAAAATGACACTAAACGTATATCACAGACTGAGCCATGATGTTTCCTGCTTTATAACCATTACTCTAAGATTAAATTGCAGCCTTGAAATCACTGCATGATATCTATTTTTCTTTGTAATTGCGCACTTTAATTTAAGGATTGCTTTTAGTCAGTTTTTGCTCTGTTTCTGTGCCACCAGTGCAGATGATGGCTGGACAAAAGAGTTGTATTCTCATCAGTAGGCACTGTCATTAACTCAGGGTGATTTCATTGTCCTGTCTTCCAGTTACGTGCATGATAATTCAGCTCCATCAACACTGTTGGAATTAGTAACTCCTCCAGGCCAGGAGTCCCTGGGTAATCCAGTCAGCCCTCACTCTTTAAGCAAAAATATTCGAAGGAATCAATAGAGGTTTTTTTCCTCTCCTTGCTAAATATAGTGGAAAGGTAGAAACACAAGTAAAAATGGCGTAATGTCAGCAGTAAGCGCGAACGCACATCAGCGAAAAGAGAGAAATAATACACAATTTTTGCTTGTAAAAGCTTGTAAAAGCTTTGGGTCAGCATTCCACAGCTGCAGATATATCAGCGGCAAGTGCGATCAAGGTCGCCAGTGTGAGACTTGGGCGGCTTAACTTCCAGGCCTCATTTGAATATGATCGAGGGCTGCCCTCCCGATAGTGTCGGTAAACGGGCAGCCCACCCAATTTCTGCCGGACCGCCTGAGGCCTATTTAAAGTGGGAATGCACCTCTTAAAGCAAAGTTGCGCTACCTGCTTTTCCATTGGGCCTCTGTTTCTTGCTCGAGGGAGGGGGTGGTTAATTGATCATGTAATGTTGTGTTTACAGTGCCTACTAAAGGTGCAATATCTTCAGTATTTTTAGACCACTCTCTATTTCTAATATATTATAGATACTAGTATACTTCCCACTACATTGTTCACAGTGAGTCAGACGATATATAATGCTGTGTAACTATAGGACTGTTATACTGTATAACACAATATTAATCCACCTGCTTGGTGGGAACAGGGCTGGAATGCAGTTAAAGTAGCTGTGCAAAAATTTACCGTCCCATTACCGCTTGACTCCCGCCCACCGCCATCTTAACTGGGGCCTTTATTTAGGTGGCCAAGACACCATGCATGATTCAGGCGGGAGCCTCATTAATACAGGCAAATAGGGGGTTCTATGATGTCATTAGGACCCCAGTGGTATTCTAAGGGCCTACTATAAATCCTGGCAGTAAGGGAGAGGAGGCGCTCTATGGTAAGTCAAAAACTAACCTCACTGGGACCAGGAGGAGCAGGAGTGTTCCTCTGGGCCCCACAAGGATCATCTGCGCCTCTGCTCCCCCGGGATTCCCTGCCTTCCCACCCTGGAAACAGCCCTGACCCCTTCCCTCATACCACTTACCTTGGTGCCAGTGGGTGGCCTCGGGTCCCAAAATGTTGACCTGCCCGAAGCCGGACAGCTACCTCTTTCTGCCCATTTCTGGCAGGCAGCTGGCCAGCAGGATGCAAATGAGGCCTGAGAATTAAAATATCCCGGGCCTCAAACTGATTATGCCAGGCAGGTTTGACGCTTACCCCCCCCCCAACCCATCCAAAACCCGCTCCCAGTTAGAATTCCCCCCAAGATGCTGCTGTAGGGAAGGGATTGGGACTAGGGGTTGCCAACTCTGGTTGGACATACAAAAAGAAAATACTGCAGATGCTGGAAATCTGAAATAAAAACAGAAAATGCTGGAGAAACTCAGCAGGCCAGGCAGCATCTGTGAAGAGAGAAACTCTGTTTCTCTCTTCAGTTTCTCTCTTCACAGATGCTGCCTGACCTGTTGAGTTTCTCCAGCATTTTCTGGTTGGATATATTCCTGGAGGTTTCATCACATGACCTCCTGCCTCTAACTGACCCGCCCTCACACTCTCGCCATTGGTCGCCCGACATGTCCATCCTTGTGGAGCACCACCTTCCTCCGCCAATCGGAAAGCGAAAAGACTCTTCGTTACCTGATTGGATAACTCTTCACTGTCAATCAACAGCCTTTTTTTCTCATGTCTGCTACTTTTATAACACAAAAGTGTTCAAAGAAATCTTTTTTAAACAATTTTTTAAAGCCCCTCTGATTTTTCTCCGGGGTGGCCTGCAGATTTGTCTTTAATTCCTGGAGACTCCAGGGCAATCCTGGAGGGATGGCAACCCTAGTTGGGACAGGAGTGGGATGGGGAAAGGGGCCATGTTTTTGTTTTCTATTTCTTTTTGTCCATTTTTTTTAGGTTCCTTCATTACTGTGTTTTGTTTTGTTTCTAGCTCTATCTTTTCTTTATAGGGTACAGTTTATTCAATTGTGCTCCCAGTGTGGAGCTTTTCCCGCCAGTAGCAGAATCCAGGCACCTGTCTCCCATGATTTTCCATCTATTGGTTTAAACATTCTTTCCGTAATGAATCTTTGCTGAAGAGTGGTTGTGATGGAGTTGGAGTGAAAATAATAGAGGCCTATATTCTCTAGAGTTTAGAAGAATGAGAGGTGATCTCATTGAAACATACAAAATTCTTACAGGGCTTGACAGGGTAGATGCAGGGAGGATGTTTCCCCTGGCTGGGGAGTCTAGAACCAGGGGTCACAGTCTCAGAATAAGAGGTCGGCCATTTAGGACTGAGATGAGGAGAAATTTCTTCACTCAGAGGGTGATGAATCTTTGGAATTCTCTACCCCAGAGAGCTGTGGAGCCTCAGTAGTTGAGCATATTCAAGACAGAGATCGATAGATTTTTGAATATTAAGGGAATCAAGGGATATAGGGATAGTGCAGGAAAGTAGAGCTGAGGTAGAAGATTAGCCATGATCTTATTGAATGGCGGAGCAGGCTCGAAGGACCAAATGGCCTACTCCTGCTCCTATTTCGTATGTTCTTACACGGATTCACTGCCCAAGTCGAATTTCACCCCATATTACTTTCATTTATTTTTACCTTTTCCAGTTTTTTTCTCTCGCCCTGTTTCTCAATCCACCTAACACTTTAAATGTTGATTGCTTTCTCTATTACAGTTTCAGAATCCACGGCAGTGTGGAGCCACTCTGATCAACGGTAATAATTTATATAGCTGTTAGCGTTGACTAGAAGGGCTACACCCGGCAGCAGCGATTGAAGTTAGGAACTGCCCTTCTTTGAGACTGTGAAAGCCGCTCAGGATTTAACATTCCCAGGATGCAATGATCTCACCAGAAAATGTGGGCCCAAAATAAAACTTGTCACATGAATTTCCAATTTATTGGGATCACTGTTCATATCCAAAGTCTGAGTGCAAACTTATACCTTTTTGAAAACAGAAGAGCTGCTAGCTTTATGAGATACAGATTTGTAAGGAAGAGTTTTTATACTATGGGCTGCATTGTTCACCCAATCGTATGATATCTGTAAGATTTAATTTTCATTGGGACTAACAGGACATCATTTCAGCACAAAGTTTAAACTGACTTGCTCTTCAGCTGAGCACAAGGAAGTGTGTGAGAGGAGGCCGCGATGATTTCCTTACTGATTCCCTACCTTTACCGTGGGAAACGCCTGGCCTCTCCCTAAAGCACCTTCCCTGAAGGTGTGACAGATTCAAACCTCACCACATGGAGACTCACGCCTGAGGACTGGCATCCTCACATTGCATAGTGCAATGTGTTGGAGCATCATCAACCGGTTGTGCTCTTGCATTACACAGAGCTTTTCTGTTTATATTCATGGCATCAACAGAAAACCTGTTGGATAAGACATTCAATGGATACAATTGATGTCATATTATATTTGTGACTGGGTTACTTGTGTATTGTTTGGTTCTATACATTCAGTGGCTAAAGATACATCCCATTGGGTACCTGACAAATATCCAACGGCCAATTCTAACCTCCCGTTCCCAACAAGAACGGGGCATGCAGGGGATAAAAATTGGGGCTGCAGGGGATAAAAATTGGGGCTGCATGGTACTCACCTTGTCGAAGCTGCATGCGCTCTGCACCATTTTAACAGGCCCTTCTGATACAGCATCGGAGACCCTTGTCACAGGCAGATGAGGGTCTCATTAAGATGCAGAAGTCGTGATCTGATGATGTCATTCAGACCCTGACACCATTTTAACGTAGTGTCACTTATTTGGCGCCCGGTGCTGGCCTCACCAGGAACACCGGGTGCCAAGAAGCGTCAGGCCCAGATGAGGGCCGGAAAGGTAAGGAAATACATTTTTTAAAGGTTTCTTTGTGGGCCACGGGGAGCAAGGTTCGCATGGGAATTAGGCCTAAATAATGCTAATGAGGCCCAGGAGTTAAAATGGTCCAGGCTTCACATCGGCAAGTTGGAGCGAGTGTGCCGCTTGCCCTGCCACTCCCATGCTGAACTCTCGCACTGAGTTAAAATCAGGGCTCCACTCTTTAGCCTTCTGCTTTTAGTTATTTTCTCTTGTTTTCAGGATCGGTGTTTAACATGTAACAATATCACCAGTAGGTTTCTAATTACTTGAGGAGCTTTTGCACGAAAGCAAAGCAATAGCACCAAACTTACAGCACACCAATAATGACTAATACAACCAACGACAGGCAATATTAAGTATCTGTACAAATTTATGTTGTATGCTTTCATTGACCAAGCCATGTGTTCATTCAGCTGTTTTCTAATATACAAAGTTCCTCTTTATTTCCAACATCAGGTCAAATGTCAGAGTAGTTGACGACGACAGAATAGTTGCACTCAGTAAAAATTATCTCTATACAAACAGAACATTATTTTAAATATGATAATCTCTGGAGTTTAAATTACAGTGCAATCTTGTGTCACCAATCTGGATTTTTTTTGTAAAAGACTAGATTGTATGCACTAAGTTGAAAGAGGAGTCTTTTTTCTGAAAGAACTGAAGCATCCATATAAATGGCTATTCAATAAGGCATAAACACAAAGCAGAGCATAGAAGTCATAATACAACAATATGAACTTGTCATGCCCCAGTACCCCCTTTGACCAAAAGAGAAGCCATGCATTTCACATGCAAATGTGTCTCCTTGGAACCCATTCTGTGAACATGTACGGCTGCCGAACAGGTGCATGCAGTAGCCTTTCGGTCATGAGTTCGGAGCACAGGACTCACAACGTTCTTTATATCTATACTAGTACTGAACAAAAACTCTCAGGGCGTCACATTCAGGTTTAATAACAAAAGCGACAGCGGGTTATTGAATAAACTGACACATTCTGCAACAGAAAATAAATTCTACATACACATCAAATCAAGAACGTTCATAACAATGCTTAATATTAATTTTGTTATCTTAGATTTAAAGTTTCCAGTGACAACTTTATTAATTCCCCACTTTATATTTTCTCTTTAAGTCCTTCTCTCTGTGAGTCACGTATCATTCCCTGTTCAAAAAGGCAAGCAGAAAGCCTGCTCCTAAGTTTCTCTTAAAGTGGTATAACAAGGTGGCTGTGATTTCGACTCACTGTCTGTTCCAGAAACTATGGCTGAGAACGGACTTCACCATTTGGATTGTCATGGAGAGAACCCACATGCTACCCACCATTCAGTGGAACAGAACAATGTTGCACCACTATGCTACCAGTTTTTAAATTTAACATGAACTGAATGGAAAAGTAAGTGCGAGAAACAGAGATGTCACATGATGTGGCATTGCACCACACAAACCAGAAAGGTGCCACGTCATTCCTTGGTCTGCCCTGGGCAATAGGGGCAGTATCAATGGCTTCGGTGAACTAGAGAAAGAAAAAGTTAGCCAGGGTTTCCCCTTCTGAGCACTGTCCAGCAACTCCGGCTGGAAATATGCATGAGTGAATGTTAAGTGAGAACAGGATTGGTCTTGGCTGTAATGCCCCACATTGTTGACTAGCCTGTTGACATTCATGTCTAGGCTCATCCATGAAGCCAGATAAATGATGGCTGGCTCCCATAGGTCCATATCCTACCCGGTATCTTCAGCACAGAAGGGGAAGAATTAGGGGGAACAGATATCTGATTAACTTATTATTAATTATCAAGACTTCCAAGTCACAATTATGCTTCCAGAAGGAAGAAAAGTTCTCCTCATTTCAATCAGCATTAAGGAGTCATCATTAGCCCTTTATAACTTCAACAGGTCATAGAGTAATGACCTTTTTGTTGATCCCTGCATTATGACAGGCATTCACAGCATTGATGACATTCTGACATTGTTTGATGTACTTGATAATGTACATCATGTATAGGTATGTAGATTTGAAGTATCTACTAGAAGTCAGTAAGCACACAATATTCCCAAGATTTTTTCGACACTTCATTACTGAACAAATACTCAGTCGCACAACACCAGGTTATAGTCCAACAGTTTTATTTAAAATTACGAGCTTTCGGAGCTCTGCTCCTTCTTCAGGTACAGTGAGGGAACACATCGATTACACCGTATATAAACCCAGAGAACAATGTGTCTGCAGAGATACAATCTGTTAGGGAGGCATTACATCAAAGACACATCAGAGTACAGCTAAGACAATGAGGTGGGTCACAGGGGGTCCAACGTGTCAAATGCTGCCGTCTGCAGTTAAGCTTTTAACTTTTTTTTAAAAACTGGAAAAACAGACAACGATGTCGAGTCATGTTCTGTAGCGTGACATGAACCCGAGATCCCTGTTGACTCGGCCAACGTTGTCTACCTCATACGTTGCAGGAAAGAATGCACCGCGGCATGGTACATCGGCGAGACCATTCAGACACTGAGACAACGTATGAACGGACACCGCGCAACAATCGCCAGGCAGGATTGTTACCTCCCAGTCGGGGAACACTTCAGCAGTCAAGGACATTCAGCCTCGGATCTGCGGGTTAGCGTTCTCCAAGGCGGCCTTCGAGACACACGACAACGCAAAATCAGCAGAAACTGATAGCCAAGTTCCCCACCCATGAGGACGGACTCAACAGGGATCTCGGGTTCATGTCACGCTACAGAATGTGACTTGACATCGTTGTCTATTTTTCCAGTTTAAAAAAAAAGTTAAAAGCTTAACTGCAGACGGCAGCATTTGACACGTTGGACCCCCTGTGACTCACCTCATTGTCTTAGCTGTACTCTTGTGTGTTGTTAGCTGGTATGATTGCACTAGGATGAGGGTGAGTGTGAGGGGTGGCTAGTGAGATGTGATAATGTAGATAGAGAGAGAGGGATGGGTGGACGTACAAGGTATGTTGGTGTGAGTAAGGATGTGCAGGAGTAAGGCAGAGTGATGGGGATGTGATGAGAGGCACAGCAGGATGCAGTTGAGTGTGGCTTTGTATTATTATTTCCTGACCTAATGAGATCATTGAAACGTTTGCAGCACTGCACCCAGGTCCTCCTGACCACATTCTTGCTGGTGACCTCCTCTGCAATCTGCAATCAGGCTGTCTTGGTCTCCTGGGGAGGTCTCTTCCACCCATTGGAAGGGAAGAGGACCTCCCTGCATGCTCTGACTCCCTCCATAAGCATATGGAGGGAGCCATCAGAGAACCTGGGTGCAGCCCTCTGCCTCTGTGCAGTCATTGTCAGTGTTTCCAGAACTCCAATGCTGTAGTGCACTGACAGCACTATGCTAGATTAAACTTCAAATCTAATGTGGCCATGGTCCCTTTAAAGATCCTGGCTGAAAACGCGTCATGAATGACGTCACCAGATCCGCTCCATCTCATTGGGCCGGGTAACGCACTGGGTGGGCTTATTAGGCCCCATTAAAGTAAGTTCATTTTCAACAGCGGGATGGAGGTAGCAGCGGGGTCACGACCCACCACGGACACTGCCCACACCGGACCCACCCAGGTAGGCAAAAATCCGGCCAATATCTTGGAATTCTGTACCTAACATCATAGTGGGAGAACCATCACTCCAAGGAATAAAGCATATTAAGGCTCATCGGCACCTTCTCAGGGTAATAAGGCATAGGTAATAAATGTGCCATGTCAGCGTCGTCCACATCCCAAGAATACATTTTGTAAAGTTTACTGGAGCAGATGGCTGAATATACTTGCATTCATGGTCCTTAGTGAATCTTTTAAATCTATGGAAAGTAATCAGAAATAGGGAGTGTGGTTCTTTTGTGAAATGGTTTATGGAGCAACACAAGTCTTTTAACATGTAGGAGTGAAGGGTGTAACATGCAACTTATGTTGACCTGGTAATGACCCTTCAAACTTCCTCTGATCCTGAACTGAAGCCCATGGTAAATCAGTGCAACAACACGAAGGCAGCAAGAGAATAAAACAAAACAACAGCAGTGAACATGCACCATACCACTGCTCTCTTTCTAGAACACCCACACATTTAAAAGATAATATTAGTTTTTACTCTGTTTATTGTGTTATGCTTGCAGACTTTCAGAACTATGATGGGTAACATTTTCAATGTCACCTACGTACCGCTGTGGCAATATTTCACAACAGAATTTTTTTATGGTGTGTTTTCATGAATATAATTAGAGTACAATTTCTGACAGGCCACTGATTTGTGCTATTCTTTCATGAAATTATGTTTTTGTAGTTTTATCAACAAGGACCAGTGAATGTGGAAGGGCGGAAGGAATGCCCCTGACTGATAATGATGTGATTTTTACCAGACACTGGCTGCCACTACACCTTGCAGTTATATCAGCCTCCTGAAATTCTGGGTGCTTGGGGACACAACATCAGTGTTATAAGAACATAAGAAATAGGAGCAGGAGTAGGCCAATTGGCCCTTCGAGCCTGCTCCGCCATTCAATAAGATCATGGCTGATCTGATCCTCACCTCAAATCTAAAGAACACAAGAAGTAGGAGCAGGACCTGGATGGGGTTGAAATTCCATTTTAAAGACTGTGAAAATTTCTGGCTATTTTGGGGATGATTGCATAATAATCTTGTCCACATAAGGGTGGACGTATTATGATGGCATGCAAATGATGGAAAATATATGGTACAACATATCGGGCCCCAACAACTGAGATGGTCATCCAAGCTGCACTCCAAATGGTACTGGCTCCTGCACATAATACTCAAATGCCTCTAACCCCAGGAAATGGGCTGCGGTTAGGGGCGCATCCAAGGGGTGGGTGAAAGTTCTGCCCCTGCCCCAGAACCAGCCCCAAAAGGCCTCCCTGAAAATTTCTGAAGCGTATTCTCAACCTCATTTGCTGCCATGTGATGGCAACTTACTGTGTGTTTTGTGTCATGATATTTATGGTGACTGTGGAAGAGTCGAACCCTGCAGCAACACGGAGGAGTAGCAGCAGAAGGCGCAAACTCAAACCGGATAGATTGTGTAGACTGTAAATGCTAATATCTGGCTTGAATAGTATGTTGTAAAGCGGTCATGTAATCTCAGGCGGTTTTGTAACCCACTCATGTCATTCTTGTATGAACACAGTCTTATAACACAACGTGAGTCAGCTATTTCTGACGAAGGGTCATCGACCTGGAGCATTAACTCTGTTTCTCTCTCTACAGATGCTGTTTGGCTTGCTGAGTGTTTCCAGCATTTTCTGTTTTTATTTCAGATTTCCAGCATCTGCAGTATTTTGCTTTTGTATTAGTGAGACAGCTATTATCCTATGACGTGGTCTTAAGTTATTACATAATTGAGGCGTCAGGTCTGCTCCCAGCACTGAAGATCCTTGTTTCTGTTGAAAGTACGGATTGTAGGAATAGATTACCAATGGCAATATTAGTGAACAATTGCTTAATGCATTCATATAACATTAAAATAAACAGGTTAACGTCTCTTAAAATAGCAGATAGCAGGATGTGATATGAATGGTTTAAGTGTTGGTCTGTTAATATTGCACATAATAATTTCCAGCTTTATGTGGCTAGGTTGATGAGGATTAGGAGGGATTTTGCACCCTGGTCAGTCACAGAGAATGTAATTTGTGGTAATTTTGGTCCTGAGGGAGGGGCAGAAACCTAATTGGAGAGATTCAAACAGGGAGTTTCAGGAGAGGTGGGGCATGGATCTGCAAGGTGACAACACATTCAAGGACTTTAGAGAGGAAAGGCAGGTTAGAGATAAGGCAGAAGTATTTGAACACTAAGGGGTAGAGAGTGTTTTTTTATAAAGCAGGTGATGATAGTGCTTTTGATGGCAACAGTGTGCAAGGAGAAGGAACATTAACAATATCAGCTAGCATGAGAGGAAGGAAGGGAACTTGGGTGGTTGGGAGTTTAGTGGGAATGGGCTTAATGGGATCAGGAGGTGGGTCTCATGGGTGAGATGAACTTTGAGTGGGCACTGAAGGAGATGGGAAAGAAACTAGGGAGAGACAGGGGTTCAGTGGTAGAGTAGGAAGTGGATGATAGAAGATTTAGCCTGGTGGACAAGGGGAAGTGGGGCGGTAGCAGCAGGGGCAGCAACATGACTAGGGTTTATCTTGGTGACAAAGAAACTCATAAGCTCCATACATTTGTTATTAGAAGTGGGGGTATACGAGGCAAGGTAGGAGGGTTTAAGGAGGCAGTAGATAGTACAGAAAAGGAGCCTGGGGTTACCTTTACACTTCAGGACGATCCTAGACTGGGAGGGGATTTTGGCAGAGGAGAGGTGAAGCCTTATAGAGCTTGTTGTGGTCGAGCCAGATCTGGCGTTGGATGGCTGAGCATTTGGAAGCAAAAGGTAAAATGGTTGCCAAGGCTTTCTCTTTTTCCTGAAGACAGTGCCCCTTTAGTTTGCACGTTATATTATTTGAGTGCTACATACAATATGGTCTGCTATTTTATGTTCTAAAAGCATATTTTGGAGTCAGGCAGAATTAGGAGTCTAAGGGGGAAAAATTCGGTTGCTTTGCGCCTCAGTAGCGCCCTAAGAGGGCGCTAACGGGGCGCAAAGCAACTAGCACCCGGGCGCGGCGCCGCCAACGCCTCCCTTGAAATTCAATGGGAGGTTAGCGGCGGCGCTAGCGCTCCGCAGCGCTGCGCCGCCAGCGATGTCGTCATCGCCGTGCGCAGCGCCCCGCTCGCGCCCCGACCGCGATCTTCGGTAGCGCCCCCTAACTTACCACCGACACTATGTCCGACGGGGTCAGAGGGGCCTACCTGCGGCCAGGGCGGCGCTATTTAAAGGAGAGGTGCCGGGTGGCCATTTTTGTTGCTGGCTGCCTGCCAGCACCTGCCCCCTCTGCCGTCCCCGGCCTCCTGACCCGACCCCCCACAGAGTGCCGGCTGCGCTCCATGAGCCCGGCACTTCTCTTGTGTGCCGGGCTCTTTTGCCAGCACTCTGATCCCTGGTGGCCCAGCTGGGCCCCGGGTCGCGCTGCACAAGGCCCCTCCCCTTTAAGGAGGGGAGAAAGGCCTGCAGTACTGCGGCGTGACGTGCCACAGCGCATGGCGCGATATTCCCTCACAGCGCCCCAAGAGGGAGGTGGGGCGCTTCCAGTAGCGTCCCCCCTTCCCTCTTGGGGCGCTACCACTCAATTTCGGCCGCGGGGGCGCTAATTTTTCCGGGGCGCTAACCGGCGAAGTTAGCACCCCAGAGGGGGCGCGACTCAATTTCTCCCCCTAAATTCCAATTGTCGTTCCTGCTTATGTAAAATGCAGGAATCACTGGAATTGTTGATGGAGTCAGGTCCAAAATCTTTCTTATGGCATATACTAGTTTTTCTATTGTTTTTATTGATTTGATTGATTTACAGACGTGCTGGAAGTATCAGTAATTGATTTGTGTGTCAACCTGCATTATCCACAATTAAATAAAAAGGATAAATGCTGAAATCTGAAATAATGAGAGAAAATGCTGGAAAAACACAGCAGGTCAGTAAGCAACTTTAAAGAAAAAAGACAGGTTATGATGTTTTGGATGTGAACCCTTTATCAGTTCTGGTGAAGTGGATACCCCTGAGATGTCAAAAACTGTCCTTTCTCTTTACAGATGCTGACTGACCAGCTGTTTATTTCTAGCATTTTCTGTATTTATTCACAATAGAGGTTTAATTAACTTTAAAAGGACATTGCATGGCGTGGAATTGAGCCATACAGGCTTGGAAGTTTACTTGGAATGAGGTACTCAACAGCTGTTGATTCCTGTGGAACAGTACGCCACCTTTAGAAGAGAAGGGGTGAAGGGGAAAAATTGGGGTAAAATAATAATTTCCTGTTGCTGAGGTTTTTATTTTACAAGCTTTATCGTTACAGAGCGTGTACTTATTTAACAGCATTTACTTATTTGGAGAGAGTGAATGACAGTTTCTGCGTCTGAGAAGTGATCTTTAACACAAATGAAAAATCAAAACGACGTGCATGTGCGAATCACCAGTGCTCGGTTGGTAGCCATGCATAGTATTTGAGAATTAACTTGCAAGGCTGTACTAAGAATCTGGGGATCACTCACTCCCGTAGAATAAACAGAATCATTTGCTGCTGACAGAAAGCTCCAGGTGTTCATTCATGCTATGTGAAAGGCCATCATAACTCACAGATGCTGCAGGAGTACCAGTAACCCAGTGTCACCAGTCAGATAGTCCCTAGTCATTACTGCAGCATCTGCACTTTTCTTCTTTCAAATACCGATTCAACTATACTGCGGCTTCTTTGTTCTCTAAACCCCCACCTTGACGTAAAAACGTGCAATTGGGAAAATGGTGTTTTCCTCACTTATGCTTTCCGATCACTACATTGATATTTACATACCCAATGTAAAATCATGATGCGGAGATGCCGGTGTTGGACTGGGGTGGACAAAAATGAGAAGTCGCACAACACCAGGTTATAGTCCAACAGTTTTATTTAAAATTACGAGCTTTCGGAGCTGTTGCCCCTTCGTCAGGTAAAGGTACAATGAGGGAATCGATTACACAGTATATAAACACAGAAAGCAATTTGTCTGCAGAGATACAATCTTTCAGGGAGGCATTACATCAAAGACACACCAGAGCACAGCCAAGACAATGAGATGGGTCACAGGGGGTCCAACGTGTCAAATCCTGCCGTCTGCAATTGAGCTTTTAACCTTTTTTTTGGGGGGGGGGGGTTTTGGTTTTTTTTTGTGTTTTTTTTTAAAAACTGGAAAGACAGTTCAACAATGTAAAATCAGCATGGCACCGTGAACAGTCACCATCAGGAACTTGGGTGTGCATTTATTGGGAGTTTTACTTGCTTAGCCGTACATACTCATTCAAGTGTGAGGCAGCAACATCTGCAATTCTTGGTGCAGCGCATGGTACAGTCCTAAAGCAAATCATTGCCATGTTTGTAAAGAAAATCAAATCTACGTATGCCTTTGAGTGTGTAATTGTAGTCAGATGTAATAAAATCTGACTTGTGTTTATCCATTTATACAACACGATATTGTAAACGAACAATATATTTACCGCTCAATGTGGCTTTAAATCTGGAATGATCTTCACTGTAAATTTGGACTTGAGCTAATCAGCCACAGAATAAGGGTACAGTTACCACTTTCACAGTTAAAAAAGTATTTTTGGTGTCTGCATTAATACAAATGTAGCAGTATAACTCAGGAAATTACCCAACGCTAAAGCCCTGAGGTGAGTCTCTCTCGAGGAGGCTGTCTTGAGTTTGTACTGAATGCAGTATAATTCCACCCTCAGGCTCACTTTACATTGCCCTAAAAAATTAACCCCAGCCTCGATAAAGAACCTTCTACTGCGCCAATGTGAACTTTGATTTCCCAGAGCCAGATTAGTGCTGAGTAAAATTGCCAATTAGTGAAAATGATAGGAATGGTTGAGAACGTCCAAACTCATTTCACATCGGATCCTTACAGAGGAATCAAACTCTCAGTACTCCCATCCATCTTTAGTTCCACCAGCTCCACATGCACATCAACTTCAAATTTCTTGTCCTTGTGTTCAAATCTCTCCATTGCCTTGTCACATCCCACCTTAGAGAACTCTTTCTGCTTTATATTTCAGCAAACACTGTGCACTCTCTAATACCAGACCTCCTCACCCTCACTCTGCTCCATCATTGCAACCATTCATTTAGCCATTCTCTACCCAGTTGTGTTTCTCATTGTCACCTCCCTCCCTGCTTTTAAAAACCTCCTCAAAACCCTTCTGTTTTGATTACTGCGCTAGCCCACTGTGCTAGTCAGTCCCTAGGATGAATCAGTTAAGTTTCCAATTTTCTCCCCCTTTCCTAAAAGCTCTGACACTTGCTGGGATATGGGTCCCAAGGCACCGGTTATATGCCCCGTCCGATATTCTGTTCAATTGAGTGCAATAGAACTGCATATCGGGCAGGGTGTATAACATGCGGCTGATGCGATATTGCCTGTTTTGCACTGTTGCCCAAGGTGAATTTCTACCCCATGATCTTGTGTTGAAACAGGAGAATGTTCTCTGAGCTTCTAGCACTTCGCACAGCCATTTCTCCTGGCACTACAGTAAAAATATTTTAAATTTTTTTTTAATTCGTTTATGGGATGTGGGCGTCGCTGGCAAGGCCAGCATTTATTGCCCATCCCTAATTGCCCTTGAGAAGGTGGTGGTGAGCCGCCTTCTTGAACCACTGCAGTCCGTGTGGTGAAGGTACTCCCACAGAGCTGTTAAGGAGGGAGTTCCAGGATTTTGACCCAGCGACGATGAAGGATATACTTCTAAGTCAGGATAGTGTGTGACTTGGAGGGGAACTTGGAGGTGGTGGTGTTCCCATGTTTCATAGGACACTGTCCTGAGGAACTCCTGCAGCGGTGTCCTGGGGCTGTGATGATTAACCTTCAATCACCACAACCATATTAGTATTGCCTCAGATGCTAGATTAATCTGATAAAGCAGATGTCTGTATTCCTGTGTGACCCATTTATATTACAGGTGGTTCGATAAGCTGGTAGATGTGGAGAGGGGAATGGCTACTATTGTCTGTTGGTTGATGGAGACCAGGATAATGACATGAACGGTGTTAAAGAAGAGATTGATCCCGAAGGATAATGAACAATCTGAAAGAAGAAATCAATGATTAAATGCCAACATTGCTCTCAAACTTGTCCTTTTGTACCCAGTTTGCTGTCCTACACACTGGTTTTCCCCCTACCTACATTGGCTGCTGTTTAGAGACTACCAGAAGAAAATGTGACTAAAAGTAAAGAGGACTAAGAAATTATAGAAAAAATACTATGCATACACAAGTACAATTCCTTTTTAAATAGGGCACAGTGCTGAAACTGAAATTGCTCCATTTATCTGATTATCCCTATTAAACAAAATACATCAGCAGTGGATTACATGCATTGGAAATCAATTGTAGCCTCAGAGAATGCTCCCATAAGTTACCTACTGTGTATTAGGTAGCGGAATATATCTCCGGACAAACTGTTAAAGACTCCCCAGGATAACTATATAACAAACAACAGGAACGTGACAAAAAACAGTCAGAACAAAATTGCCTGCGTGTTGAAGGGAAACCACAATTATAGTACAAACTGAGTTAAAACAAGAGATTGATCCAGAAGGGTAATGAGCATACAGAAGCAAGACACCAAAAATTGAGTGCTTTGCAGTCAGCCTCTTGGGTCTGCACAAAACAGCGAGCTCATTTTAGGATCAATCTATATATGCTTGCCACCACGTTAATATACTCATCTGAAATTGTTTATTGTGTTTCTGGTCTGAAATGTAGAGTAAAGGATATACACACACAAAGATGGGAATTTTAACTCACCCTGCGCAATGAAAACTGGGCAGGCGGGTAGGTAAAATGAGTGAAATACCCACTCCATTCTAATCTTAACACGCCTGACTTTTCATCCGTATAAGGCACCGGTTATATGCCCCGTCCGATATTCTGTTCAATTGAGTGCAATAGAACTCCATATCGGACAGGGCGCATAACATGCGGCTGATGCGATATTGCCTGTTTTGCGCTGTTGCCCAAGGTGAATTTCTACCCCATGATCTTGTGTTGAAACAGGAGAATGTTTTATGAGCTTCTAGCACTTCGCACAGCCATTTCTCCTGGCACTACAGTAAAAATATTAGTATTGCCTCAGATGCTAGATTAATCTGATAAATCAGATGTCTGTATTCCTGTGTGCCCCATTTATATCACAGGTGGTTCGATAAGCTGGTAGATGTGGAGAGGGGAATGGCTACTATTGTCTGTTGGTTGATGGAGACCAGGATAATGACATGAACGGTGTTAAAGAGGTTGTTACCGAAGGATAATGGACAATCAAAAAGAAGAAATCAGGTGGGAGCCTCATACATTAATGCAAATAGGGATTATATTGTGTCAATACAACCTCTATGTCATCTTAGCCAGGAAGTCGGCAGGGTGGCCGCAGTGGCTGCCCCGACAGCAAGAACCTGGTCTGAAGACATGTTAATGAGGCTTGGCCGTTAAAATTAGTTGGGTCTCCCGCTGTCGCTCCCAGATGGGCCAGTTAGGCCGTTTTCCCGCCTGGGAGTTACAATTCCCACCAAAGACCTCAAAGCGAGTTCGCTCGGTTTGTCATTCTGAAAACTACAGTAGCATTTACATTTCCACTCTATTAAATGAAAAATAAATGAATAACATTTGAATATTGGCATTTACTCAGGAGCATCCAACAGCTAACCAAATAAATGACTACTTCCAATTCAGCTATATTTCCAAGACCCAACAATAGTCCACAATCTCAAATGCAAACTAAGCCTATAACAGCCCTATCTCCACAGTCTAGAAACACCCCACAAACACATTTTCATCCTATGAAGCTTATTCCCCTCCAGGTCAGCAACCAACACAGAAAATGTGAAGATTGCTTACACTACCTATTAGTGGAGGCACAATGGGGAGAAGAACAGATATAGACCCTCACCACTCTCTCATGCAGCAGAACTCAGGAGGATCAATGCAAAATCAAATACTGGCTGGATTTTCCTGGGTGCCCCCTGCACGGTGCGGGGGGACCCGGGAGACGGCGGGAAACCTAGAAGATTGTCACGCCTGCTCCTCCCGGCCCACAAGGATTGCTCCCTGAGGCCGAGGCCGCCTCGTTGCAGCCACTGGGAATCCCAAGCCCTGGGATCCCCAGCCGCCTGCAGTAAAACCTGCAAAGCAGGTTAAAGTAGAGGCTTCAGGCCTCATTATAATATGTAAATTGCCAACCCACCTCCTGGCAGCAGATTGGCAGCCCGCCCCCTCTAACTGTCTGAATGAAAGGTGAAAGTGGGCGTGTTGGAGGCAGGCTGGGGTTCACATTCTTTCAACTTTCCCATCCCCCCATGCGTCCAACCCACCCGCTCTTACCTCAGAAAATTCCGGCCCAAATGTCTGCACCTCACACAAGCTCTATAAATTCCATCCAGAGGAATGCTGGAGGGGCTGCAGTAGAATGGCACATGTTAGACATATCCAGGTCAGTCTTCCAAATCCAACCCAGTATGCTAGAGCGTGGGAGGCAGCGAAGACTATGACAAAGCTTGAAATTCCCCAGACCTAGTGCCTGGTCTGTTGGGCCAGCTCACCAGAGAAAGTGGAGCCCTGTAGCATGGAGCAATGAGTATTGTTTCCTACTATCAGTGAAGCACAAGCTTACAACAATATGAGTAAAACATGTTTAGAGTGTATGCCAATCCACACGGATGACTTATGGCCTCTGGCTAGAACTGGGGCGTCCAGAGCAATAGGAGTCCATTTCCTGGAGAGCCAATCAAGACAACTGACCACCACCAGTGTATCAATCTGCCTCATAGCATGACTGGATTTATGTAACTGAGCAGCATCTTGCTCAATATATACAGTTATACCAACAAACTCAAAATATATCAATGTCAAATTTGCAAATACCACATAATCATAACCTAATGTGTATGCATAACAATTAAATGTGTTCCTCATATTGCCCTAAATGGGCTCTGAAATTTTCAGCACTTAAGGGTTTACAGAATACTCTTCATAAACATTTTCTAAATATTAATATTTGTTATTTTTCTAAGCTGCATAGCTTGTTCAGTCCTCAAAGGCTTAATCCTCAATGAATCTTCAATGACTCTTGGGACATAACCATCTACTGCCTGCAATAATTTAATCATCATTTATTCATCAAGAGTAACTGCAGACTGGAGTTGAAAATGATATTTAAATTTGAAATTATTTCTTCATCAAAGTCTTCAAAGTCTTTGGAACAGTCTACTATAATCTCTGAAGATATTCCCATAGAGTCTTCACAATACAGGGATTAGTAAGGCAATAAAATGGCATAATTATCTGGAGGTCTGAATTGTGGAGGCTGTATGAAAGTAGCTTCAGTGATTGCAGAAAATCTGTAAAGAAGTCTTTTTCTCCACAGTTTTGATGTGCTTGAAAATATCAAAACAGCTCAGCCCAATGGGTCAACTTCATTATGACACTGACCAATGAAGCAGGCTCAACCCCCTGTCTTTTCTGAGCTTGTGATCTTAGCCAGAGTGGGCTAGGGAGAAGAAAATCTAACCAGGGTTCCTGCATTTGTTTGATACCCAGTATCACTTGCTGGATGTGCATGGTGTGCATGAACGTCAGGTGAGGACAAATCTGGCCCAGCTCTGATGTGAACAGCAGTTGGACATCCTGCTGATACTAACTATTTAGGTACACAGCAAAAGAATGGCCATTTAGACTGTGGTACCATACATTACAAGGAGTCAACACCTCGTGGAGAAAGGGAAGGGAAGGGGAGGGGAAGAATTCCCACTCATTTATCAAATCAATGCCACTGAGTGGGAATATATAGTTCTACATCTATGATAACCAGCAAAATGAATTATCTGATCTCAACATTGCCATTGTGGAGGAAGAAAGTGTGTCTGTATTCTTTCAAATGGGAATGGTGGTGTGGAGGAGAAAGCAGCAGGTAATCACCTCACCGCCTGATAACTAACAAGAGCAGTATTGTGAGCTTTTGTCTGATTACGCCCCTGTCTGATTATACCTTGGTACTTTTTACTACACTAAAGGCGCTATATAAATGCAAGTTGTTGTCGTTGTTATTGTACACTAGCAGAGGCACAATGTTTCTATGCTGTAATTTATATCATTCTATCGGGAGAAGTCTGGAAATAAATCTTGAACTTGTCCACATGTGAAGGTGTGCAGTGTGGGAGACTTTGAGGAGATAAAAGGAGAAAATAATACAATAATTTTAAAAGGAAACATATGCCTAACTGTAAGTAAACTGGTGCAGAAAGACGTACAAACATTCTTTTTTGCAAATAGGTTACCAAATCTTCAGTCTTCAACTCTAAAAATAGAAAAGGATAAATAGTTTCATAATAACAGTCCTAAAGAACAATACATTTTGCCTTTTTATCTTTCTACAACCTATTTAATGCCAAACCTCGTAACAGAGAATACTAGCTTGCATTGTCCCCTTAATGTAAAGAGCTTTGAGACATCTTCCTGCACCTCAGGAGCATTTTAGAAATGCAATGTGTCGTGGATCTACAATTTGAATGAAAAGCTGGATTTTCTGAATGTTCTTAATGTTGAATATTACCAAATATAAGTAGAGACTGAAACCACAGAATGTTCCTTACAATACTATTCAAGATAGGTAAATAAATGTTTAAAACCCAATCATTTTCTCCGGGGCAGAAATTAGTTAATCAAAGAGATTTTAAAAATCTACATTTCAAAGCTAACATTGCATATTTCAAAACCCTGTCAAAGACAGCTGTCAGTTACTGTAATCGGCAGAATTGATCAGAAAGAAGGATTACTAATTAAAACAACACACATCTGGGCTGTCTAAAGCACTCCAGGAGATGCAGCATATAACTGTTAATGAACGACCTCCTGCATATGCAAAATAATTATTTTCTACAACAACAGGCCAGAAACATGTCACATACCTTTATTTCTTAACTTGTTAATGTTCACTACTCTGTATAAACAGGGTACAGCCTTTATAGCAGTTAGGAAGATATACCTGATCAGTACAGACACCCTCTGTAAGGGATAAGTGCTGAGCTTTCTTCCAGTAAAAGGGAGCGATCAGTACTAAAAGTCTGTTATATACAAATGTTTGATCTCCAGTTGTATTGTTCTAATTAATGGCCATACATACAATAATTACGACTTCTCCTCCCAACCTTCTCCATTTGCCCCATGCCTTTTGCCACCGTCTCTGCTTGGCTCAGTTAGTGGCATTGAGTTAGAAAGACTCCACAATAGATTTGAGCACATACTTAGGCTGACACTCAGTGCCAGATTGAGGGAGTACTACATTGTCATCGGTGTTATCTTTCAGATGAGATGTTAAACCAAAGGCCCATCTGCCTGCTGGATGTAAAAGATACCATTGCACTTACTGAAGAGGGCAGGAAGCCAGTGTCCTGACCAACATTTCTCTCTCAACCAACACCATGAAAAACAGATTATCTGGTCATTTGTTCATTTACTGTTTGTGGGATCTTGCTGTTGGCAAATTGGCTGCCAGGTTTCCCTACATAAAAACAATAATTGTACTTCAAAAGTAATCCATTGCGATCAAGTGCTTTGGCACTAGATAAATAAAAGTTCTTTCTTTCTTCCAACTGCCTATACAACATTAAAACCTGGATGAGTAAAAATTCCATTCAGCTTAATGTTAGCAAAAGTAAAACCATCCTCTTCAGCTCTCATGAAAACCCACGCGCCTTCAGCCTTTACTGCATCTCCCTCACCGGTTGCCACCCTAAACAAGAAGGGCAGAACCTTGGTGTCCTTCTCAATCACAAACTCATTTTCCTCCTCAACATCAAATCTGACACCAACTATTTTCTTTTACCTCCATTATATCACGTCCATCTACCCTTACTTCTCCCCCTTGCTGCCGAAACAGTAATCCATGCCTTTATTGCCTTGCGGCTAAACCTCTCCAGCATTCTTGTTGTGCACCTCCCCACTTCTACCATTCATAAACTTCAAGTCATCCAGAATGTGATGACCTGTGTCCACACTATGGCCTTCTCCATCATCATCCCTATCCTTGCCAAGCTCCTCTGGCTTCCAGTGTCTCAGATAATTGAATTTAGATTTTTGTCTTCACCTTCAAATTCCAACTGGTCTCATCCTCCTTACCACCATGATCTCCTCCAGCCTTATGTACCTGCATATGGATTCTTAATCTCCAAAACTGCCCTACTTCTTTTTCCAGACGCCCTCTGTTCCACTATCAGAAACCATTGCTTCAGTCACCTTACCCTTATCTGCTGGAACTCCCTCCCTCAGTACCTCTGCCTTGCTACCTACCTTCTTGCCTTCAAAAAGTCCTTTGATTATACTCTGCACCCTTGTAACATTCTTCCTCCCCTCATCGCTTGGTGCCTTAATCAATACCCACCATCTTGTAAGGTGATTGAGATATCTGTTTGTAGATAATGAATACTATGGAAATGTAAATTCTTGTTCTATCAGCAGCCATATGTAAACTAAAATGTGATGAAAATCACCAATGTCCAGTATTTATATCTTTAAACTTCATTGCTTACTAATGGTTCACTTTGTTACACAAGCACCCATTATAAATGGAATTATAAACAATGATCCTTATCCATCCCATAAATGTGTTAGAAATAAAGAACAACTTGCATTTATATAGCACCTTTAACATAGAAAAACATCTCAAGGTGCTTCACAAAGGTGTAATCAGACAAAAAAGAAAGAGCTTGCATTTATATAGCACCTTTCAATTCCAACATTAGAAAGTACTTTACAGCCAATTAATTACTTTAGAAGTGTAGTCACTGTTGTTTTGTAGGCAAATATAACAATTTGTACACAGCAAGGTCTCACATACACCAATGAGATGAATGAACAGTAATCTGTTTTTGGTGTTGTTGGCTAAGGAATAAATGTTAGCAAGAACATCGGGAGAACTCCCCTGCTTTGAACTCTTTGAATAAGGCTGTGGGATCTTTAATATCCACCCACGAGGGCATATGGAGCCTTGCTTTAATGCCTTATCTGAAAGATGACATCTCCAACAATGGATTACTCCCTCAGCCTAGGTTATGTGCAGTCTTTCCCCAAGCAAACATTAGTGAGTTTATTAATGATGATAATATTGGAAAATCCATTAGTGGTCAGTTCTTTATTTTCCACCTCATGCTCGTGAATAAAAAATGTCACTGGCCATTTTAGCCAATGACAGAAGTATACAATGTCTGGGCTGGCCACACAAAAGATACCATATATGGTCAATATGTAAAATCTCAGCTGATGATTGGACTGCAGTGTCAGTTAGAAATGAAGAACTGTCTACTACCTTTTAATAATTTTTTCCCCTGGAAACAGGAAACGGGAAACTAAAGGGAACATTGGATAGCAAGTCCCTGTGATTGCTAATTCGAGTTCTATCAGGAACACTGGCAGCAATAGTAGACACCACCTCCAGTTTAAAGGGAAGAATCACAAGTTTGGCAGTAGTCCATTTTTCTCACTTCTTCCAGATGAAAAATCAACTTAATATCCTCCATGTTCACCACCAGCAAAAAAATCTCATTCTATATATAATAGCTTTTTGAAAACAAATTTCCTTTTAAAGATATTTAGTTTTTTTCTCTTTTCTCCCTTTTCTATGATCCCAAGGATCATGCATCATCCCTGGCCAACCGTACAGTCAGCTACTCTACTCCTAGAACACTTTCTATGTCACTTAGTAAGACACTGCTACAAAAGGGCCCTCCCTATTTCTTTTTTATCTCGCTTGTGGGTCAGCACAGGGCAAAGACACAACTGAGACCAGTATAAGCAGTTGTGCACATGAAACTATATCCAACCAATCTGTAGGAGTTGCAGTGCATCACCACTGCACCACTTCCCAAAACAAATCATTTTAGAAATCTCCAAAGTCTAGTCAACTTAACTATAAATGTTCTGATGGCATCAGATCAGAGTATATTCAGCATTTATCCACTGAATATTAATAAAAAAATAAAAGCAAGAGGAAGCTGCTATATCTTTTAATGAATGGGGCATTGTTCCATCATTTTAAAATCCATATGTGATTTACTTTTATGCTGTTAGGCTGGAATGTGGCTGCAGATGGTAGGATAGTTCGACACATATTGACCTATAGATATTTCAGAGGCAGTTAGATGGATTACAGAATTTCTTCTCTGTTTCTGCTTCAAATTTGTCGATGGCACAACAGAAAGTGTTTTGGAAGTGTTGGTTGGACATCTACCATCACTGATTTCATAATGGACACAAGATATTATGAGGCATCGTTGATCAAACAGTCTCGATGAAGCTTGAGTCTGCGGAAGCAGCCAAGATTTTAGAGGAGGTATTTGAATGAATGTTTAACAGACTGAGAAATATGTTCAATAGTTCAGCAACAACAACTTGCATTTATATTGTGCCTATAATGTATCAAAACATCCCAAGGCACTTAACAGCAGTGTAATCAGGCAATAATTGACACCGAGCCAAAGAAGAAGCTATTAGGATAGGTGCCTAAAAGCTTTGTCAAAGAGGTAGGTTTTAAGGAGCATCGTAAAGGGGGAGCGAAAGGTGGAGCGGTTTAGGGAGGGAATTCCAAAGCTTAGGGCCGAGACGGCTGAAAGCACGGCCGCCATATCTTAAAGGTTTATAAAAGACTGCGTGAGACGAGAGAGATGAATTACATAAGGGCCTAGAAATTCGTCTCGGGCAGTGGCGCAGAACGGGCGGTATCAGTTCCATTGCAGTCAATGGAACTGAATATCAATCGCTGCGTATAACGGGCGGCCGATCCGATACCGCCGCTTTTGCGCCACCGCCCGAAATGAATTTCTAGGCCAAGATCTGCAAGACAGACTGTGTGAGAACAGTTTAAAGGTCTGTACAAAGCTGACCGGAGAAACGTAGGAGTAAAAGCAAAAGATCGAAATTTGAAGTATAACATTTTCCACTAAAGATACAAACATGATAAAACTGAAATAACAAAAAAAAATACCAAACAGTTGATTAAGCATAAAGAGAATACCACGGGGGGTAAATGTAGAGTAATATTTATCTTGGGGTCTCTCGAGCATGGTGATAGGTCTCTGCATTCATTTCGACTAACCAAAAGACATTGCACATGGGTAAAAAATCTGCATAGCTACTGCATGATGAAGTCATAGGTAGGTAGAAAGGTGGGGTAATAATGGTATTGCATAGTAATTTACTGATTATCCTATTTATACCCTAAGTTTAAATGTTAAAAGTCACAAGATTTTATTTCCATTTCAGATGTGCTTAGCCACCACATTGATTTTTTTTCCGTCTTACTATCTCTCTCTTCTTTCTTACAAGTATTGACTACTTGTTGGGAGATTCTTCCACAGGTGCTAGTTGCAACCAGTACCAATGTCTAAATAATGAGGTGCTGGCAGGCTTTTTTCCCACAAGGGGCTTCACCCGATGTTCATAGACATACATTTCAGTAGGGTTCACTGCGTAGTATTTAAGAGCAGGAACATTGTCACGTTCCCCTTCCCTAACAGAGTACTGTGACCAGTTTTTGGACCTCTTTTGTCAGCCCAGCTGAAATTGGCTAGTTCAACTCAGACTGGAGATCAAACCTGGGATCTTCCTGCACTATATGGGTCAGCTATTAACTGAATAAACATTCTGAGCTATTGGCGGACCTCATGTTGAAAATTATTTAATAGCGATTTAGGATAAACACTTTGGGCCACTGCAGTCTATTATAGTTGATAGGAAGCAAGGGGCTGCTGAGAATTTTTATCTTCATGACTGAACAATAATAGTTCAAAGAGTTAGAAGCAGTTATTCAAAATAAGTTGAGCATTAAGAGTGCAATTTGGATACTGTAGGTGCTGGTACTGAAAGCAATGCCATTATATAGCATGTGATGTGTAACAGCACTGCTGGTATTGAAAACGATAGGTAACAACACATATTTTTAAGTTTACATCCCCAGTTAGGGTACTTTTAAGCTGGTAGCCAAAGAGGGAGGGGTTACATCATTCCCATTGGGATCTTTTTCTGTTGTTAGCATAGAATAAAATGTTGAATTTTATAGGATTAAAGTCACATAATTTAATAAAGTAGCTGCCTAGAACTGATGTTACAGATTGTAACAGGTTTACAGGATTTTGACCTCCCTTATTCTGGGAAAGTTACTGCTTGGTGCTTTTCCCAAATTATCAGGCTGAGATCAACCATTCACCATATCAAGAGCCATAAGAGGAGAACTTCCCTCTCACATTACAACTACTTAAGGAGAATAGTACTATAAATATTACACATTGTTGGGTAATCTAGATTACAGCGTTTTCCTTCTGGCATTATATATCCAGATATGGGATTACTGTGTGAATTAATGTTTTCTACCATAATGAGTAATTGATTAAAACATGTTATGGTTTTATTGTACTTAGTTGGAAGAAGAAAAACAATAATGTTAACCAGATTAAAAAATAAAATAAAGCAGATGTTACCTTTCAACCAACTGATGACATCAGTACAATCAAAATCTGTTATGAGCACTCAGTAGCTGGACCAATTACAATAGATAGAACAGAAGATGCTGAAAATCTGTTCCAGTTAAGATAGTGACTGACAACTGAAGAAAAGATAGAGACAGTGAATCATATTGGCTACTGTGGACAGTTGTTGACAATGTATTTTGAAAGTAAACCATTCGGCTTAGTAGTGCAGATGAAACTGTTACAGTCAGGTCAACAAAGAAAATCCTATTTGTCTTTAATCTATGTTTCTTTGCGTTTTACTCAAGAATAACATTATGATATAGAAGGCATGAAGACATGGGAACAGCCACAGGCAAGGAGAAGGGGGTCCATATATGGTGTGTTACAGGCCTTTTCTGTACAAAAGACAGGAATAAGCATCAAAGCAGTCAGAGTAAGTAACACAATACATCCTCTGAGGTCCCAAATTATAGATCCAGTTCTATCCTATGACAGCCAACCAAACCAAGCAACTACAAACAATCCAGCCCTGAGGGAGGGGGGAATCTAATTAATTGCATCTTGTGGGCATAGTTGTTCATGATGATTTACATGTTTGCGCTTGTAGCTTAATACTTTAAATTCCCTACTGTTCCACTACATAAAGCTTAGTGTAACCAGACTGGAATATTTCAGCCCAGTAGATTAGCAGAGTATTTCTAGAAGTTGTGATTTTACAATAAGTGATTGTTTTACAATAAGGACGAAAGGGATAGGGTGACCTCAGAGTGTGGGTATGGAGAAAGAAATTAATAGACTAGAAGGTGGGACTCAAAGGCACGTAGAGAAAGGTTTGAGAAGATTTTTGAGAACAGAGAAAGAGGTGCCAAGGAGGAAGGAAATTGGTAATGAATTCAGAGAGTAGGAATATAGTGGTTGAATGAGTGGAAGGCAAGGAGGAGCAAAGGGTACATGTGGGGAGGTGAGCCAGGAGGAGGTCACTTAGTTAGAGTAGGACAAGGCCATGGAGCAATTTGAAAAGAAAGAAGAGAAATTGAAATCATCAAGATGGGGCAATGGAATCTATTAGAGCTTAGAAAGGATTGGAGGTAAAGGAATGGTGCTACTTTGGGTGGGTGAGGATGTGGGCTGTGTCATTTTGGATGAGTTGAAGCTTGTGGAGGACTGATGTTGGGAGGCCAGATAGGAGGGCACTGAAGAAGTCAAGCTTTGAAGTGATAAAGGTATGGACTCGGGCTTTCACAGCAGAAAGGGGAGAGCTGGGGTGGAAGAGAGTAATATGGCAAAGGCAGAAGAAAGTGGATGTGATAGCAGAGAAAATGTGAGGGAAGAAGCTGAGCTCAGTTTACAGCAGGATGCCAAAGTATTGCAATTCTTGACCAGCTTGAGATTACAGCTAGGGAGGTTGGTGGAATGGAGGCCAGAGGCAGGGAGATGCTGACAGGGGCCAAAGAGGATGGCCTTGGGCTTGGCAACATTTAGCTGGAAGAATTTATTGCTCCTTCAGAAAGAAATTTGAGAGTGTAGCTATAACCTTCGGGTCACTGAAGAAGAGATCAAGGCAGAGCTGGTGTCATCAGCATATGTGTGAAAGCTAACCGTATTCTTCTAGATAACGTTGCCAAAGGGTGGCAATTTGATAGTGAATTGGAGGGAGCCAAGGATGAACTCCTGGGGTACACCAGAGATAACTGTGTGTGCAGAGGAGGAGAAACCATTGGGTGCAATGTAGAGATAGTAGGGTCTTGGAGCTGGACTGCAGAAGGAAAATGTTGGAGATGGATGGAATGGTCAATGGTGTTGATGGCAGCAGAGAGATTGAGGAGAGATAGAGATCCATGTACACAGTTAAATAACATATACCATTCAGCTGCATCACAGACTTTTACCTTCTATCTTAAATATACTGAGATACCCAATTTTGAGAAATAATAATGTTATATTCATATCATGAATGCCATGGGTCACTGTAATTTAAAGACATTTTATTTTTCACTTGTCTGTCTCCGTCCTGAACCCAATACTGAAAACCAATAACCCCCTCAGAAAGATTTCCGGTAACAAATACACTTTAATTATTAATAATAAAAAGTAACATAAAATAAGGTACACAAAATAATAACATGCTATACAGAGGTCAGATGGCTTGCAGGATTTTTCATTCCTTGACTTAAATGAACGGACAATCCAATGGGTGAAAAAAGTCTGTGCCGAGAGCACGGATTTGCAAAATTTACCCTTATATATCATGGCCATATTGTTTCCTGGGTGTCAACTGTTGATCATCACTCAATTAAATTTGTAGTGGTTATGTCTCAGTTGTTAACCTTTCAGTATGGACATCATCAAGCAATAATAACCCAGAGCACATTGGCCATCACCATCTAAACTGAAATCTACTGTCAACAAAGAAACAGACTCAAAATTGAATAAAGACACCCCATGGAATTCATAGTATATGTTTAATATATACCCTGGAGTAATTTCAGGGCTCAAATGATAGTTATAAATTGTCCTTGCAGTTTACATTGTTATCTGAACTCTTGATTAGATTACTGACCAGTAATCACATCCAGATATCCGTTATTGTCAATATAAACCATTTAAGTTCTTGGATTATATTGGCCCAGAAACTTGCCCACAGACTTTCTATTGGGCTTTTGCACTGGAACCTGTGGTAATTAGAAATCAAAAACAGCGCGGCTGCCTCTACAGGGGATTTGGGACTTGTGTGAACAGGCGAAGCAACTGCGTATCTCCTTAACCAATCAGATTGAAGAATCCTTGCTGAGAAATGCAAAGTCAAAACCAGAAAGTTTAAGTTAGAATAGTTAATTCAATGCCAACTCATGTACAGAAAGCAAAATAAAGATAGGGAAAGAAAGATGGGATTAAATGAGAGAGAGATAAAAGAGACAGAAAAAAAAGTTTAAAAAAAAATTCAATCAAAATTTTTAATTAAAAAAAATCTCCAACATAATTAAAATCTGAAGGAATGAGACTCCACACTTGAACGCATTTAGCTGCATTTGTGCGGACGGCAGAAGTTGCTGTCCGATTTACTCCTTAATAACGTGAGCGCTGATAGCCTCGCCGTTATTTCTACCGCAATATAACCCTATTACAAGTTTTGTGCCTTTGTTATTCTGCATGTAACCCATCAGAACACCTTGATTAGATTACTGCCTTGTAATCACTCTGAAGCATCCAATACACTTTTGTTGGCATATTGCCTTGTAATCACTCACAAATATTTGTTATTCTATATATAACCAATCTGAAATCCTCATAACAAAAAATATAAGAAAGCATAGAACTAGAAGAATTGGGCTCATTATATATTTCCTTCTACAGACAATGCACAGCCAGCTGCACCATGGATTTGACCCAACCTACTTAGGCTCCGAAGGAAAGCTTTCCACCGATGAGATTTCCTTAGTCCCACCAGACCATGAATCATTCGGGCCGCTTTTCATCGTCCCCCACCCTTCCCATCAGCTGGGAACAAAGTGGTAGTACAATTAAAATGGCAGTGCAGCACTTACAGCCCTGTTCCCACCAATATCCAGCCCGCTGCGATTTTAGGAAATAGGGGGGAGAAATTCAGTATCGCCCCATTTGGGGCGCAATTATCGGCCGGGCGCAAAGATTAGCGCCTGGCGCTAATTATCGCCACCGACTGCAAACTTGACTTTTATCGCCCCTGGAGGTGATTGCAGCGCTATATCAGGCGCTTCACACCTGTCTTAAGGCGCAAAGGCCGAGGAGCGCGGCGCTACCTCAGAGCGCTGGCGAAGCTCATGTAATGTCAGTCAGCAATGGAACACACACACAATGGCACGGGCCAGTTCTTAAAGGGGATGGTTAATCTTGCTTTCCATCCACATCCTGCTCATTGCAGCCTTGAATCTCGGCCTGGAGAGACCTGCACATCAAATGTGCTGGAAAGAACAATGGAGAGTACCAGGCAAAGAGCTCAGAGTGCAGCCCCCACAGTCTCTGCTAAATCGATACAAGGAATGGCAAATCAAAATGAACCTGCAAGGTGCTGCTCAGTACCCAAAACTCCTTCACACAACATTGAATCTCTCCAGAAGTCTCTCTCTCTCTCTCTCTCAGAATGTGTAGTTCAAAAATGGAACCAACAATAAAAGGCAGGAAGCGGTCACCTTTAAATAGCGCTCCCCCTTTCCCTTCATGACTGCAGAACGCTCCCCTCAACCTGTCGTTGCTAGCGTCAGGCGGTAAGGCAGGGGGCGCCACTCAATATCTGCTCCGGGGCGATACCGGGGCGTTGCGCACTCGACTGACGTCACAATCTGCCGGCGCAGGAGATCATGGCGGTAGTGTTTAGCGCCGCCGCAAAATCTCTAGTTACTTTCGCGAGCGGCGCAAACTTCGCCGCGCCCTGGGCGCTAGATGCTTTGCGCCCCATTAGCGCCCTCTTAAGGCGCTAACGGGAGGCGCAACCAGCTGAATTTTTCCCCCTAGGTGTCCAGTACTTCCGCCCGAAGCAGGCAGGAGCCTCATTATTCTATGCAAGTTGGGGTCCTACAACATACTTAGCAATTTTACATTTCCAATGCACACACCCACTGCAACTCAACCATGGAGCGCCGTCACCAACTGTCCTGAAAGGCCACTCCAAAACTGTGGCAGATAAGTTCTTTAACGATTTTGTGGGGGCTAGGAGGACCACGAATGTTCCTCCTGGCTCCACAAAAATTGTCCCACCTGCTGCCCCCCTCCGCGATTGGCTTCCCCCTTTAATCAAGTACTGCCGGCTTGGTTCTGCTCGAAGCACAATGGAATTCACGTTTAAATGAGGCCCAATCACCAAAATCGATCGGGCCTCTCACAAATGTCATCGGGTGGGCGGAGCAGACGCCCCATCGACCACCAATCTTATCTCCGTCCGAAATGAAAATCGACCCCGTGTTTTTCTTAAATATAAATCTTAAGATCTTAAATAAGAAAACAGTCTTCAATCTGTTTCACTAAAAAATTTTTCCTTTACACAGCCTGTTTTGGCAGTTCCTGTGAGTTTCGTGCTGTACACTGCTTTGTTCTCACCATATTTCTGATCTGGAATCCTAATATGTCAACTGCAGCTGCTAAACTGTCCTACTCAGGAGCAGAGACGGTTGATACGGCATTAACACTTCTTTCTGTAAACAGGCTCTTATTATTCTCAAGTGCTGTGTTAATTAGAGCAGACATTTCTGTGACAGCTTCTGGTGAAACTTAATTACCTTGCTCTTATTCAAAGCTCTGCGAAACTCCCTCCTGGGCGATGCTGCTAACACCTCACTCAAAACAAACCCTTGTGGCAGGCCTCATGAAGCTAGGTCTTCAGGTCAGTCTGCATACAACCTTTACAAACCCAGTACATGAAAACTTAAGATCATCAGATGCCACCCATATTGACAGTACAATATAGTGGCTTAATATTAGCGGGAAAATAGGAAATCACTTCATAATATGTTGTAATTCCTCAGCATTTCACACAAAAGAATATGTGTAGAACACTCATTGTCTTCAGCCCATTTAATATACCACTATGTGCACTGATGGAAATAAACAGTGAAAGAGGGGAAATTGCTCAACCACAAGCTACAAATGAGGATCATTCAAAATAAACATCTTTTACAATTTTCCTGTATTGGTGTTAGCTTTCTGTTTTAAATATTTCCTGAAACTTCACTCCCCATCAACGAATGGCAGGCTTTATTATGTAAGCATATTTCATGAAACTCTTGATTGAGGTGTTTTATACTTTGCTTCAGAAATTGTTTTAAAAATATAGCATTAGATTAATGATATCACAAGACACATGGATGAGAAAAGCCATTTGACCCACCTTAATTCATCCATCCATAAAAACCCTACAGTTCCCCTATTGCTGTATCTAATTGTTTCTTAAACTATTCTAGGGTTTTTGCCTTTACTTTTGGTCATGTCAGCTGTGGCTCAGTGGTAGCGCTTTTGCCTCTGAATCAGAAGGTTGTGGGTTCAAGATTCCACTTCAGAGAATTGAGCACAAAAAAAGGTTGACACTCCAGTGCAGTGCTGAGGGAGTGCTGCACTGTCGGAGGTGCCGTCTTTTGGATGAGACGTTAAACCGAGGCCCCGTTTGCTCTCTCAGGTGGATGTAAAAGATCCTATGGCACTATTTCGAAGAAGAGCAGGGGAGTTATCCCCGGTGTCCTAGCCAATATTTTTCCCTCAATCAATATCTAAAACAGATCATCTGGTCATTATCGCATTGCATTATGCGGGATCTTGCTGTGCACAAATTGGCTGCCGCGTTTCCTACATTACAACAGTGACTACACTTCAAAAAGTACTTCATTGGCTGTAAAGCGCTTTGGGACGTCTGGTGATCGTGAAAGGCGTTATATAAATGCAAGTCTTCCTTTTTTTCTTTTTACTACTCTATCTGGAAGTCTATTCCAAGTGTTAGTCATTCTCTGCTTGAAGAAGAACTTCCTGATATCAGTCCTAAAATGACCTTTTCCTAGTTTGAAGCTATGTCCCATTGTCCTACTCCCATAGTATTATTCCGGATTAACCTTTTCCATTATATACTTCTTTAAGATCAGCTCTCAGAGACTTCCTTTCCAGGCTGAAAAGCTTGCGTCTCCAGTCTTTCCTCGTAACTGTATAGATCAGCCTGACACTAGGGATAAACCTCATGGCGCTTCTGTGCACTGCCTCGAACATTTGAACGGCTCCCTTCTTTCGTGGTGACCAGAAATAGACACAGTGTAGAATCATAGAATCATAGAAGATAGGAGCAGGAGTAGGCCATTCGGCCCCTCTAGTCTGCTCCGCTATTCAATGCGATCATGGCTGATCATCCAAATTCAGTACCCTGTCCCTGCTTTCTCCCCATTTTTAAGATGCGGTCTGACCAGAGCACTGTACAGCTTGATCATCACCTCCTCTGACTTATACTCTACAGCTTTGGCTATGCAGGTCAACATTCTATTGGCTTTGTTGTTTGCTGCTCTGCATTGGTTGGAGATGTTGAGCTTTGAGTCTACCAAGGCTCTCGATGCTCTTTCAACTTCTTCCTTTGCCATTTCAACATCATTCATGCAATACAAATGATGCCCATTATCCTTCCTTTGTGCAGTGCTTTGCATTTATCGGCATTAAATTTCATCTGCCATTGTTCTGACGACTCACATATTTTGTTTCATACTCAGTTCATTCCTTTTGTTCTTCCCTTCCAATTCTGGAGGACTGACTTGTGCTGAAGTCCAGTTGCACAGGTGCTGGTTGACCGCCACTATCTCACCCATGCGCTCATCTTTCACTTGAGTCCGGAGAGTATTCGGATGCTATTTTACCACAGGGGTCATCACAGGTGATCCCAATCCTGTGCTTAGCTGACATGCACACATATACTTTCCAGCAGGAATCACTGGGTAGCATTCAGAATGGGAACCTTGGCAGATATCTTTTCCTCCCTAGCTCAGGGGGCACTGAGGTCAATTGTAAAATCCATAGATTATCATGACTAAGATCAGTTAACTCAGTACTGGCAGGGGTTTGAACCTGGGATCTTCCTGGTCTGCATGGCTTAGTTTCACTCTGTATGTGCATTCACTAACTGTGGCACCAGGGAAGCCCAATATCCCCATTCATTTTGGGCCACAAATTGCGGTCAGCAGAGTACCTGCGAAGAGAATACGCACCTACCTGATGCCGGCCCTCCTGCGAAAACTTGCGCTCTGACACTGTGAGTAGGAGGGTAGCGCAATGACCCATGGAGCCCAGGGACGCAGCCTGTGCAGAAGCGTAACTGGGATCACGTGGGCCTGGTCCTCCAATCAGAAAACCGATGGCGGCGAGTTTGCCAGCCCTGGGGAGGCAGCTTTGGAGGCGGGACTGCTGGGAAAATGGCAGAATTTGGGGGCGGGTTGGGCACCTCCTCCATGCCATCTTCCTAGGAGCCAGGTAACTGTCCCGCGCCGGGTCCCGTCTCCTTGGAGGTGGGAAGGGATTAAAGCTTATTAACTGTCTGTTAACAGGTAGTTAACAGGCAGAAAATAGGATTATCCCCTTTTTGCCCTCACAAGTGCGGGCTTCCCGAAGGCTCCAAAACCCACCAGCTCAGCGAGGCGAGTACTGGGTCTGCGGGGGTCGAGGGGGGTGGGGTGCAAAAGTGTGGTGTGAAGGTAAGTGATGGGTGCAAGAGTGTAGAGGTGAGTATCTGAGGTAAGTGCAATGTATTTTTAAAAGTGTACTTACCTTTGTTGCTTCCTGCAGGCTTCAGTCGGTTTGTATCCGGAGAGTCTCGGACCTCCGTGTTGCAGATGAGAGATGGCCATTGCATTCTCAGATGCAACAAACATCACATTTCTATGAAAGAAAGAAGGTTGATGAGGTCTTGTATGCAAGACCTCATCAAACTGCAGAGAATGTCACTGTTTGACAGCTTCGCAGAGCTGTCAAACGATGACAATTCATCTGTCAAAATTTTTTGACAGATGAAACGTCATACGTTGACGTGCTCTGCAACCGGCTTTCCTTTAATTGGCCTGCTAAGCCCTCTGGGCGGGCTTAACAAGGTCAATCAAGGGAAAATAGCGTGGGTTGGCCACAAATCGATGGAGGCGGGACATCGACCCGCCAAGCAGCAGTCCCGCCTCCAATGCGTACCCATTAACAAAATCGCTCCCGATGTCTTTCATTGATTTAAATTACTACAATACTTCATTAATACAGCCTTTAAAATACTATCAGATTTAGCTTTTATCGTGGGAATCCAATTTATTACTCATAATTCCACTTCTAAACAAATACTTTGCACGGTGCAGTAAGTTATGAAATATTTAAAAAAAACCTGCAGCTTTAACATACACTATTAAAGCTTTTAAGTCATTTAATTAAAAAGAAACATCATTTTTTCATCTCAGGTATCCCCTTATGCTGTGCAAACAGGCCCTGCGCCTGTTTCCACCAGCCGTAAAATTTCCGTACATGATTGCTGGGCAGTTGGTGGGCAAGTAGCCCAACTCTGCGCCAGCAATGAGGATTTCGGAGGCGGAGCAGCTGGTCTGTCAACGCGTACGTTGACAGACCGCAAGTTCGGGATTTAGCACATGTGCAAGCGCACGCGGAAATCCCGAACTTGCGGTGGATCTCAAAGGCAGTATAACGGGCCATACCCACCACAAAATCCGGGCCATTAAGATTTTTATTCTGTAAAACTGTATTGAAATGAGGGAAATAACATCTGCCCTGTTGTTTGCAAAGGCAGTTAAAGGTAAATAAAATACTAATTTATCATATAATGATCGCAAATAGCAAGAACATTGTTTTATAATAGAATAGAATTGACTACATTCAAATATGAAAATATTCAGTTTTGCAATATCTTAAAATTAGATATATTTTGGCTGGCAACTTGATCTTTAGCTGTCTAGATTTTGGAATACTGACATTTTGCAACAGAGTGAAGAAATACTTAAAAATAAATTTACAAATGTAGTCCATTCCTTGTTTTCAGTCTTCCTCTTTCTCTTTTCTTTTTTGCTCACAGACAGATTAAGTGATCCTTTATTTTAGTGAGAAAAACAGGGACTTGAGCTTGTATCCTTCACCTGGGTCAAAGGTAAAGGCTAAGCCAGCACTTCCATGCTGTGGCATTCCCTGGCAGGCAGCTGCCAGTTGTCAAGGAGTTCAGCTCCTTCTAAAAACTTCTGAGCACTTTCCCTTCTCTGTGCTCGATGACCTCAAGGACCCTTTAGCTATTACTAACATTAATGAGGTTCAGCTTATCATTATCTTTCGGCTGTCTGACTGTCAGACAAAAAGCTGAACCCTTGCTTTTTTGTGTGAGCTGACATGAAAGAACATTCCTTGCTCAAAGAATGGGACTCTACTGTGAACATACAAAAATTAGTATTTTGGCCTAAATATTTGAATACTCTTTCAAGAAAGTGGTGATGTGGTAGATAATAGAAGTTTTTGTGTTCTTACACAAGAGCAAATACTAGAAAATGTTGGCATTTTGCCAGTTTTAGAACTGAAAATAATAGTAACATTTCAGTGCTTTGACTTCTTTATTTAAAATAAGTAACTGCAGTAATATTTAATGAAAGCTGTATTAAATGATGTGGTGATGCTGAATATACTCAGCATGATCTGCGGCTATAAAGGGTTCAGTAAAAAGCTAATAACGACAGATAGGTGAATGTAATACGTATTTTTTAGTGCCATGTACCATTTAAATACATATTTGTATTGTTTCTGGTCAGGTTTTTCTCACAGTATACTGTGATTGTCCAGTTACACATTAAATCAAGTCATCAACTGTAACAATTTCATTCTCATCACTTATTCCACTGGTTCAATTTGCTTTCAGTCCCTGAATATGACTAATTTAATTTTTCAGTCTGAGACTTTAGGGTGAATTTCTGCGGAGGTTCTCTCACTTGTCCATTGTTAACTTCAACGGAAAAGCTGCAGAAATCCCAGAAACACATTGTAGGCTCCACTTACACTGTTTGTCAGGGTTTCCGCTGACCATGTCATAGGGCTTACCACAGTCTACTTGGGTTGTCACTTCCTCACAGAAGTCAAAGAAGTTGGTCAGTTACGATCTTTGCTTTCTGAATCCGCGTTGACTGCTGTTAATTAGGTCTGTTGTATAGATAATTCTCAAATTTACTCCTGATAATGGTTCTCTAGTCTGTGTCTATTTTGTCACCCTTTTTGAATATAGGCCTGTTTTCTGGTACCTCCCCAGTGTCCGTTGACTCCCTCATAATGATCATCAGTGCCTCGCATTTCTCTTCCTGAGTCTCTTTCAGCACTCTGGGATAATTACCTGGGGATTTATTTGTTTTGCCTTTCTAGGACTTCTATTTCATTTATAATTAAGTAATTTGATTTTACTTGGGATATCTTTGTCTGCAGATGGCAGGTTGCTAATATCTTCCGTTGTGAATACTTGGAGCAAGTAATTATTCAGAATATTTACTATTTTATGCTCATCCTCAGTTTCAAGCTTGTTAGCATTTTCTTCTCTGACTACCTTCCTGCTGTTGTGGTACTGAAATACATTTTTACTGTTCTGTTTAGCCTTAGCTACTATATCTTTTTCCATGGCTCTCTTTGCCTCTATCACCCTTTTAATGTGTTTTGGCATTTTCTTAAATTTGACCTGGTGAGCCCTTTCTCCTTAGTAGAGACAGAAAATGCTGGAAATACTCAGCAGGTCAGGCAGCATCTGTGGAGAGAGAAACAGCTTCAGGTCGATGACCTTTCGTTAGAACTGGAAAAAGTTCTAACATCTCTAACTTTTTCCACTTCTGAAGAAAGGTCATCAACCTGAAACATTGGCTGCGATTTTTTCATTGGAAGCGGCTTGGGTGCAGGTCAGGTGGTTTCCGGCTTCCAGTCCTGCCCCCAACTACATCTGGCCCACAGACGTGATTTTACGTTGATTGACCTTGTTAAGCCCACCCTACGGGCTTGCCGGCCAATTACGAGGAAGCCGGTCAGATAACATCATTTGATGATGCGTCATCTGCTGGTTTTCTTAAAGGCACCACGCACAATTTTTTTTTGACAGCTGATTTCTCTGTGTTTGACAGCATTGAGGTGCTGCAAACACTGACAATCACTGTACAAAGGTGAGCTCTTGCCCCCAGGCTCTCCAATGACTCCTTCCATCAGCTGGAATAGATGGCAGCTGCAGGTGAGGTGACAGAAGCAATCTGTCACTGGTGAGAGAGGTTCTCCCAATGAGGTGGCACTGGACATGGATTTCAAAACTTGTTACCTAAAGAAATATGTAAATGCATTAAAAATGAATTTCCCAACATTCTCTTACTTCTGAGACTCACCAGTGCACCATTGGATCCTTCACACCACTTCTGCAGCTGTCATCAATCCAGAAACATTACAGCAGACTCACAACACACCACACTTACCTGGCGTGGTGTCCGGACGTCGGGAAGCCCGAGCCAGAAGCAGCAAAATTAAAAAATAGCCTGTCAACTACTATCAACTACCTGTTAATAGGCAGGTAATTGGCTTTAATCCTCTTCCCGCCACTAGGTGTCGGGTCCATGCGCAAATCGGGGACCCGACACTTGGGAAAATTGTTTGGAGGCGGCTTGACGGCGGGATTGGAACCCGCCGTCCATCAAAATGATTTTAACCTTTGACCCGCCTCCAAACCCGCCCTCTGAGCGCCGGCAAAATCCAGCCCATTAGCTTTGTTTCTCTCTCCACAGATGCTGCCTGACTTGCTGAGTATTTCCAGCATTTACTGTTTCTATTTCAGATTTCCAGCACCCGCGGTAGTTTGATTTTGTATTAGCCCTTTCTCCTTTCTCCCGGTAGTATTTGTACCGGCTCTTTTCCCTCTTTAACTCACTCTTAATTTGTTTGTAATCTGTCTAAAGCCAACCCTGCCAAAGTTTGCAAGGTCAGTGGTAGGGCACCTTACTTACATGGGTCAGATGGGTGCAAGCGCCACTTAGGATACCTCTCTGGTGCCCACTTGGCAAAAACCCTTGAGCAAGGGGGCCGATTAAAGGGACTTAATTTTTTTTTAAACGTCTTCCCACCAGTGCAGCCCACATATGTCTTCAGTAATGCATTCACTGGTATGCCAGGACCCCTTCCAACTTCAGAAATGGGAACTCCCAGCTTAGAGAGCATCCACCTCTGGCTCCACCCCCTTGTTATCATTTTTTGTAAGATAGAAGATGGAAGCTCCGCCTCTTAGAAAACAAAGATATACCTCCATGAGGTAGGTCCCCTCTAAATCATCTTCCAAGCAGGAATAGCCCAATTTTATCCAATCTAAGTTAGTTCTCCGATGCTAGGGCTCAGTTCACATTGAGCTTCTGAATCCAAGTTATTAATGTACAGAAGAACTTGAAATAAACTGGAAGATTGGGAAAGGCTGGTTTCTGAATCAGACACAGCTGATGATGGATAAATTTAGGCCTCATTTAATAAGCATTAGTAAATTACTAATTTCAACTGCCACAAGGGGTAAAAATTGGGTGGCGCCCATTTTGGGGTGCTAACGTCGCCGGGAAAAGGTTAGCGCCCCCCGCCGTAAATTCAGTAGTAGCATCCCAAGCAGGAGCTACTGGAAGGTGCACCACCTCCTGCTTGGGGCGCTACTACTGAATTTCACGGCACTACGTGCAGCCGTGCCACGTCATTGCAGGCCTACTCCCCTGATTAAAGGGGAGGGGCCTAGCGCTGTGTGCACCGGGGCCCTGCCAGAGCACCGGGGAGTGGGGTGCCGTGAAAACAGCCCGGCACTCAAGAGGAGTGCCGGGCTGAGCGATCGCAGCCGACACCCCGCATACAAAAGGGGAAGGGGGCAGGTGCTGGCAGTCAGCCAAAATAAAAATGGCCGCCCGACACCTGCCCTTTAAGTAGCGCCGCCGCCACTGCAAAAACACCCCCTGATCCTGTCGCACATATTGTGCGGCGATAGGTCAGGGGTGCAAGGGAAGTTTGTGGCCAGGGCGCAATCAGGGCGCTGCGCACGGTGATGACGTCATCGCCAGTGGTGCAGCGGTGCGAGGCGCTACCGGCTACTGCCGCCACTAACCTCCCGCTGAATTTCGTGGGAGGCATTAGCGGTGCTGCGCCCAGGCGCTAGGGGATTTGCGCCCCGTTGGCGCTAATGAGAGGTGCAAACCAACCCAATTTTTCCCCCATAACTTTAATATTACACCTCCAGTGTAACTGACTCCAGGGAACAAAGGGACAATTTTCCAAATGTGCATTGCTGGCAAGGAGCATCAGTTGCCAAACCAAACATAGCGAGAAAATGCGGGCATGCTACTCATGATTTTGTGTCTATTAAAATAAGGTTGGGATGACATTATTTCACTGCACACAATTTTTTGATGTTCAAGCATGCAGGACACCTGGTGGAAACCAGATCCATGTATAATGGACATCAATTGTTGCTAAGGGATCAGTTGTAGGTGAAGGTTCATTTAAGGGGCATAATAAGAAGCGTCAGCAGTTTTAAGGCCATTTTTCATGAAAAAAAAATTCTGCTACCACTTAGGATTTCATGAGCTTTTGTCAAAATTGCTCTGTTGCTTCTTTTCTGTCCTATAGCTCCATTAGTGCGAACAATGGGATTCACAGTGAGAAAGCAATTAATCTGAGCTTTTTGGACGAGGAAGAGGTACTCGTCACCCCCAATCACAGACAGAGGTGCGTGTACCTGAGTTTGGCAGAGGACTAGTGAATGCAGAGGCTCCAACTCTCAAAGTAGGTATGACAGCAGGCCAATGCGGGCAATTTTAACCTAACCTGCTTGGCAAGAAACTGATGGGATTGGGTTGGCTGCCCGTTTTACACCCGCCCGATTTTACTCTGCATTGACTTCGGGGTGTAAAACTGGTGCACAAACTGTTTGCCTGTATAACAACAATGGCTGTACTTCAAAGTAATCCAGGACGTTAAAAAGGGCTATATTAATGCAAGTTCCATCTTTTGGAAACAGAGAAATGTGCTATGAAGGGATTGGCAATACAATGATATCATTACATCACCTACCTGTTCTAAAATGTTTAATTTGTGTAAAGTTTAACTGAAGCTAATATTAAAAACAGTCAAACTGCAATGCAATAGTTTGCACTGATCAGTGCTTCATCAATGCCCTTTTAACATAACTCTTTCTCAGTTGCCTTATGAATCTGATATTGAAAGGTGTGCTTCACTGAGGTGACTCAGTGTCTGTTCCCTCTCCCCACTGGGGGACACCCTACTACTAGAGCATACCGAGAACTGATGAAGTTCAAAATCTGCAATAAACAAGAAGGATACTTTCAAATGGGAAAGTGAAATTAATCTCATGGAAAAGGTGCTAGGATAGAAAGGAAGAAATAAAGACTTGCATTTATATAACACCTTTCACGACCACTGGATGTCCCAAAGCACTTTACAGAGGTACTGTTTGAAGGGTAGTCACTGTTGTAATGTAGAAACGCGGCAGCCAATTTGCGCACAGCAAGCTCCCACAAACAGCAATGTGATAATGACCTTAGCCTGTTTTTTAGTGATGTTGATTGAGGGATAAATATTAGCCAGGGCACCAGTGATAACTCACCTGCCCTTCTTCGAAATAGTGCCGTAGGATCTTTTACATCCACCTGAGAGGGCAGATGGGGCCTCGGTTTAACGTCTCATCCGAAAGACGGCACCTCCGACAGTGCAGCACTTCCTCAGCACGTCACTGGAGTGTCAGCCCAGCTTTATGTGCTCAAGTCTCTGGAGTGGGTCTTGAACCCCCAACCTTCTGACTCAGAGGTGGAGGTGCTACCAACTAGGTAGGTTCAAGATTACTAAACATGTTGGTAATTATATATATTTAATACCTCAAAAATCCAAAGTAACCTACAATATTTAGTTATTTTAAGGAATTACACATCCTTTGATCCCAGACTTCATTAGTGTGGCCACATATTTGCATTTTCTTGATATTAGTATGCAGGAATGATTTCAGGTGTTTTCATCCATAACATGATTGGGCAGACAATGTTTCATTCACCTTATTTATCAACTGAAAGCAGGGAATAAACAGGAAATAATTAGAATAGATTCACAAATCAGTTTACAAGCTTTTTTTGAGGGGGTGGGGAGGAGATGATTGAGGAACATTTAGAGTTTATTCACAGTCCAACTGTAGCATAGGTGAACACTGGTTTGGGGTGGGGCCGATGCTGCAGGTACAGTACAATCGCAACCCGAATCTGGCATCAGAACCTGAACTGGCACTGGGACAAAGCTGCACTTCGCGGAGGAGGAAGTCTCACTCTGCTTAGCTTGGGAGTTGGTTTGGGCCTTGGCACCCGATTTAGGGGTAACAATTCTACTGTGCCACTCCAGAAGTGCATATTGCAAAACTGCGCGCTCCCAGACCATGATTTTCCTTCCATTAAAATGGCAGGAACGCTGCAGCAGAATTTTCACCCCTTACACTCCAACTTTAGTATTGATGCAAAGCAGATTTGGTTTCACACCAACATTAAACTTGTGGAGTCCCTTACATTTTTGTATGTAAAGGGGGACTGCCCCCTTCTGAAAGAGACCACAAGGACCCATGGTATCCTATTTCACATGTAATCAGCATAATGACATTTTCCTGACACAACAATGCTCTTAGACAAGAGTTATTTCATTACATTGTTTTTTTGATGAACACTATTTGAAATGCTATGTCAATGACTGTGTAATAGTTGCAATGAGTGTTCAATAATTCTATTTATATGCTTTTTACTATTACTTTCTATTTAATATGTATTGATAGCCACTAACATAAAAGTTTCATGCCAGCAAATTTACAAAGTTTAAATTGCCAATCTGCCAACAACCAGCGTCTGTTATGAATGGTGTTATATTTTGTCAACATTTATATTAAGCACTATTTAACCTTCTCCCCTTTAGCCACCTCTGAAATAATCATTTCACACATGGCATCTGTTATCTGACCTGCAGATGGAAGTGCACGGCCTGTGCATGACCCAGGAAAAGTGTCTGTTCAGCCTCATTCCCACTGCTCTGAGCTATAAGCGACAGGGGAATAAGTCTGGAAAGTGGATAATATTAAAGGTCATTTCCTATATTTTGAAACAGAAAACTATAACCATAAGTGCACCATGGCTCATCACATTACCCATGTGTAATTGTTCACAAAAAGAGCACGGCTTTTCAGATGTTTAAGCCCGCATCCATTAGAAAGGTCGCTGACGCTATGCTTAGGATGAAATGTCACAGACTCTAGTTTTGCAGAGCCATTCATTTGGTGGAATGACCAGTTGAAGTTTGTTTAATTGAGGTTTTTAAATAATGTACCTGAGCCTTGTTTAATTAATTAACAACATTTTTTCTTTCCATTTGCTTTGAATATAGGTATCTTCAATCTTCCTCTATCATTTGTGGATCACTTCATCGGTTTGTCAAAGGGCCATTGTCTTTCTTGAAACCTTTATTTCAGTTTTTGTCAAACATTATGACGTGCAGACATAATTAACTACAAAATATATCACTGTTTGTGACATTATTGCATCAAAATAGATACACAGCTTTTCATTCTTCTCATAACCAAGACAATGGCCCCTTAAAACGTGCCACCATCAGTGAATTGTTACTGGACAGTTGTGTATTTCCTAGGGTGTACATCATGACTAGCACCATTCATGAGGTGTGACAATGACTCATTAGATCTGAAAATGTGATCAATTTTGATGTATGTCACACTTAAAAAATAAATGTTTAAATCTGAGTCACTCTTACTTATCACAATTGTTATTCCCAACTGATGTTAACAACTGTATTATTTATTGTCAAAAGCTGCTCTAATTCACTTCACTTACACGGTCATTAAATTCATGAAATACAGTTAGTGACCCCACCAGTGCACAATTGCATTGGAATTGTGATCTACCAGTCAAGTAACTGATATGCATTTGTTTAAGTACAAATATGTAACCCCACTATTTAAGAAAGGAGGTAGAGAGAAAACAGGGAACTATAGACCAGTTAGCCTGACATCAGGAGTAGGGAAAATGCTAGAATCTATTATTAAGGATATGGTAACAGAGCACTTAGAAAATAATAATAGGATTGGGCAGAGTCAACACCAATTTATGAAAGGAAAATCATGTTTGATGAATCTGTTAGAGTTTTTTGAGGTTGTAAATACCAGATTAGATAAGGGGGAACCAGTGGATGTGGTGTATTTGGATTTTCAGAAGGCATTCGATAAGGTGCCACACAAGAGGTTATTAAACAAAATTAGGGCTCATGGGATTGGGGGTAATATACTAGCATAGATTGAGGATTGGTGAATAGAAAACAGAGAGTAGGAATAAACAGGTAATTTTCAGGTTGGCAGGCTGTAACTAGTGGGGTACCGCAAGGATCAGTGCTTGGGCCTCAGCTATTCACAATCTACATCAATGATTTAGATGAGGGGACCAAATGTAATATATCCAAGTTTGCTGATGATACAAAGCTGGGTGGGATTGTAAGTTGTGAGGAGGATGCAAAGAGGCTTCAAGGGGATATAGAAGGCTAAGTGAGTGGGCAAGAACATGGCAAATGGAATATAATGTGGAGAAATGTGAAGTTATCCACTTTGGAAGGAAAAATAGAAAAGCAGAGTATTTTTTAAATGGTGAGAGTTTGGGAAATGTTGGTGTTCAGAGGGACCTGGGTGTCCTTGTACTCGAATCACTGAAAGTTAATATGCAGGTACAGCAAGCAATTAGGAAAGCAAATGGCATGTTGGTCTTTATTACAAGAGGATTTGAGTCTTACTGCAATTATATAGGGCCCTGGTGAGACCACACCTGGAGTATTGTGTACAGTTTTGGTCTCCTTACCTAAGGAAGGATATACTTGCCATAGAGGGAGTGCAACGAAGGTTCACCAGGCTGGTTCCTGGGATGGGGGGATTGTCCTATGAGAAGAGATTGAGTAGACTAGGCCTATATTCTCTAGAGTTTAGAAGAATGAGAGGTGATCTCATTGAAACATACAAAATTTTTACAGGGCTTGACAGGGTAGATGCAGGGAGGATGTTTCCCCTGGCTGGGGAGTCTAGAACCAGGGGTCACAGTCTCAGAATAAGAGGTCGGCCATTTAGGACTGAGATGAGGAAAAATTTCTTCACTCAAAGGGTGGTGAATCTTTGGAATTCTCTACCCCAGAGGGCTGTGGAGGCTCAGTCGTTGAGTATATTCAAGACAGAGATCGATAGATTTTTGGATATTAAGGGAATCAAGGGATATGGGGATGGTGCAGGAAAGTGGAGATGAGGTAGAAGATCAGCCATGATCTTATTGAATGGCGGAGCAGGCTCGAGGGGCCGAATGGCCTACTCCTGCTCCTATTTCTTATGTTGTTATGTTCTTAAATATTAGTAACATCACTCTTTAATACCACTCCATAAGCATTTCAGGCACCTCTCAGCACCTGCAAGTGACCAGAAATTTACAATTTCCACGACTAAAAATGGTAATTGCAGAAACACACATAGTATTACAAATATAGTTAGGAGACATAAAAGCATTAAAAAGCCTCGAAGTTTCGGTGATGCATAAGCTTTGACTTGTGTCTTATGACACGATCAGAATAGTCGCAATTTTTTTATTATCATATTTCCCTGTTACATGTTTTTCTTCTACATTTATTATTTACTAAGTGTCAGCCTTGGCTCTGAGTCAGAAGGCTGTGGGTTTCAGTCCCACTCCAGAGACTTCAGCACAAAAATCTAGGTTGACACTCTAGTGCAGTACTGAGGGAGTGCTGCACTGTTGGAAGTGCCATCTCGCAGATGAGACATTAAACCGAGGCCCAGTCTGCTCTCTCAGGTGGATGTAAAAGATCCCAAGGCACTATTTTGAAGTTATCCCCAGTGTCCTGGCCAATATTTATCCCTCAATCAACATCACTAAATGGATTATCTGGTCATTATCACATCGCTGTTTGTGGGATCTTGCTGTGCGCAAATTGGCTGTTGCGTTTCCTACATTACAACAGTGACTCCACTTCAAAAAGTACTTCATTGGCTGTAAAGCACTTTGGGACATCTAGTGGTCGTGAAAGGCACTATATAAATGCAAGTCTTTCTTTTATTTTTGGACTTAATGATAAACAAATAATATTTCAAATAATTCATAGATATATTGATGGCATCCTTCAGCCTAAACTAATATGAATACGAATTACATTTAATGATGCACTTCAGGATACTGTGGCACGATAGTGCAGTTCAATGTCCTGTGGGTTAGAAACATAGAAAAATAGGAGCAGGAGTAGGCTATTCGGCCCTTCAAGCCTGCTCCGCCATTCAATATGATCATGGCTGATCCTCTATCTCAATACCATATTCCCGCTCTCTCCCCATAGCTGTGATTCTTCAAATAAGTTACCAATCTCAGCATTGCCATTGTGGAGAGGCACTAAATGAACACCAGGCCCTTCAGTCCAGATCAGCCAAATACATTTCTTATATCTAGTCATAATGTTATAAGAACATAAGAAATAGGAGCAGGAGTAGGCCATTCGGCCCTTCGAGCCTGCTCCGCCATTCAATAAGATCATGGCTGATCTTCTACCTCAACTCCACCTACCGTACTATCCCCATATCCCTTGGTTCCCTAAGCATCCAAAAATCTATTGAGCTCTGTTATAGAGGCAAAGTCCTGAGAATGAGTTGTCCTGATTCCCATGTCAGATGGGAATGGTTCATGACTGTTCCATACAGACCTAGTGTGGATAAATAATACAATTATGCAAAAATGTGCAAGTGCATGTACTGTACCAGGGAATTAAGGGCAGGCTGGAAAAGTGATGGGAATCAATCTCGTATTGAGCCTTTGAACTGACTACATTATCATCAAATGTTTTCTACATTATGTGCATTGGTACCTTATTAATATTTAATCAAGCCTTCCAAAATATAAAGAAAATGGCTCCTTTAATGAAAAATAAAACAATGGGTTTCACCTCAAACTGGGAATAGTGCAGCATGAGGTGTGGTAGACTCAAAATTGTTTCCTTAATTGAGTTCAAAAAATGAATATGAGACAATCAGAACATGTGATTTTTAGTGGGTTGATTATTATTTGTAGTTTGGTCAGATATAGTTAAGCCACAAATAATTAACTGCTCAGTTTTCAGTTTAATAGCTGGGTTCTTATATGGCACTTTCTTGTGGCGATCTTGGGGGAGAACTGCCTCCGACCCACTAACCATAGAGAGGCATAGATTAGTTGCCAAGAAGTCCACGGTCCTCTTAATTGAAAAATGATACTTTGTGACAGATGGCTTGCAAGGGAGAAAATGTGAAGGAACAAAATGGCCTCCCAAATACAGGAACAATGCCATTGTGAAGAGACCTCTTGATATTAATCAAAAACTTTTTTATTATGTTAAGTAATGCTTGCATTCCACTTTTTATATTAAAATATTTCAGCATTTAAAAAATCCTATATAATCTAACATTACAGTAAGATGACAACGCATAAAATATTGTTGCTCTTCCTGCTCGGATGATGGGGGCTGATTACAATAATACACATAACCATACATGCTGTGAATGCGATTTAAACCTTCTTTTACATGGAAACATTCACGATAACAGCTTTCTTTTATAAAATTCTTTGTGAAGTGATCTTAAATGTTAACATTATCTACTCTTGCAAAACTGCATGGGTGAAATATTTCAGCATCAAATGTTAGAAATCTGCAATATAGGGAGCAGCAGGTTTGCCTGAATTATTCACTGACTCTCACGTAGGGTAACCCTTTTGCTAACCAGGTTTTCACACATTCCCAAAAGCATAAACTGTGTAAATAGAACAGCAGATGCTTGAAGGCAGGAGTGTTTGATCATGACAGATTGTAAACAGCAGGTGCTTCAAAGCCCCAGGTAACCCTAGACATTCAGCACTGATAATGTACAGCCTCTTCTCTACATTAAAACACTGCTAGAGATGCACTCTTTTCCATAAGGGTATTAGTACTTCTGTACCTCAGTGATCACTTACAAAAAATCTATTTAAAACTGCCAGGAATCACCTTCAAAATTATTACCTTTTGGGTTTTTTCTGCTTTTTAATCCTATCGCCTTCTTTCAGGGTACTTTTTCTTTTTGCCTTTCCTTCAGTTGCTCTGTGCCATGCTTCGTTGCCTTAATAAAGAAGGTGAGCAAACAACCGGGCCCAGCTCTCTGTTGAGGGGATCTGCTAGGAGGCACGATAAAGTGGCCCTAGTTAGTCATCTGCCAATTTTCCCTCCCTGTTGGGAAACCGTCTCTCTTTTCCCACCACTTCTTCTCCTCTCGGGGTTATGCACTGCTCATTACCTCCCCTCTTATTGTTACTCCCAATCGCTCCTTCCCTGCTCATTGCCTGTTTTCCTCATCATCCTCCTCTACTGTCCTTTCATTACTACTCACAGAAGGTTTGACAGCCATTGTTAACACAACAGTATTATCTTCATTTTATAAAAAACATGTGTCTGCACAAAGTGGATGTGTGAAATCTACATTTACGCTGTGTGGTGAATTCCAGATCACCAGCAGCAACAGGTAAACAACTCCACATGTACTGTGTTGTTCATATGCGGTTGTTTAAAAGTTATGAATTGCAACTTGCATTTTCGGCTATGGGTTTTCCCTGCTGGCAACCAGTGCTGGCACTTAGGTTGCCCACTGCCAGAAAAACTGGTGGCCATTTATGTTGCTGCTCCAGTGCTGCTGTCCCTACTGGGAAGTATCTCTTCAGGTGTTCATTTAGTAGTATTTCCTCATTTACCTTACAGCTCTTCACCAATAGCAGTGCTGGAAAGCAGCATCAAATTATTCATAAGAAAGCATCAGATAGCATTACATTTTTCTTTGTTTTTTACATAAGAACATAAGAATTAGGAACAGGAGTAGGCCATACAGCCCCTCCGCCATTCAATAAGATCATGGTTGATCTTTGACCTCAACTCCACTTTCCCGCCCGATCTCCATATCCCTTGATTCCCCTAGAGTCCAAAGATCTATCTATCTCAGTCTTGAATATACTCAATGATTCAGCATCCACAGCCCTTTGGGGTAGAGAATTCCAAAGATTCACAACGCTCTGAGTGAAGACTAGGATTTTTTTAGTGTTTGGAGCAGGGAGAAGACAACATCGAAGAATTTGTTGACAATAGTAATATTTTGGTCAATGATTAGTTGATATTTTTGCACTGGTATTTACCTTCCACTAAGGGCATGTACTTCTTTTTCACCCATCTTCCTCTTTCAGGCATACAACTTTCTATGGATGGCCGTTGATCTAATGCAATTATGAGAGATGCAGTCACCTGTTGCCTTTTGTTTCTCTATAAGTTCAAAGGTGTTTGTATCATACATCTGCAGGTAAGTACATCTGCCGAGGTACTCCCGAGCCACTGTGGCACATATCAAAGAATCAGGTCCAGCCGGTGGTAGTGGGTTTGATTGAAGCTGAGTCTGAGAGCTGGGAATGGGACAGGGTCATTTCTAGGCTGTAGTCCCCTTTGATGGACAGCTTGGTGAACAGGGGTGTCCAATTACAGAATTACGTTGGGCTCCATGTGTTTAGTCTGCACGCAATCTTCAGCTTTCTAGTCAGAGCAGATCTTTGTATTTTAAGTTGTGTATTGATTAGCAGAACAGCTGGGTCAGTTCTGAGGCTGTGACACGCTCCACAGCACAAGAAGCAGGTTTACATTTTAACATCAATGTTTAGAGCGAAAGTGAGTGGCATCTTTTATACTGTTTCCTGTCCATTCACCTGTCTTATGTGAATAAAACCATATGTTGGTTTAGAGCCTGAGTCTCGGTCTTAGTCCGCATGTGGCAGCCTGTGATTCATTCCAGTAGCCGGTGTACAGAGAGAGAGTTTTCTTTTATGATCTCTGGGCCTTGCTATCGCTTAGCTAGATATTGGGCAGAAAAAGATGCATTCCAGATCATAGAGGACACAAAGTCGGCTTATGGAAGTGGCTGGTGACACCGAACCTGAGAAAGTATTTGGTATAAAAATATAAAAACATGACAGCAATTGATATAATTGGAGTGCTCTACCAGGGAAGGGGATCCTATTCAATTGTCCCTGCAGCAGAAAGAAAATTTACAATTTTTAAAAAACTTAATTTTTTTAGCAAGGGATTTCTTTTCTTTTATGAAAGGGGGCAGGACTTAAAAAAATACTTTCCTTTCCCTTCAAAGACACGTTCATAAAACTCCAACACCTATTGCAAGGTTAAGTCAATCAACTCTAATGCTGAAAGATTATAGAAACCATGGCTAGAAATATTGTAATTCGAGTCTTAACAAAAATTAAGTTGAGGAGAACCATAAAAGGTGAACTCAGGTCCAATATTAACAGGGCGGTTGGGACCAGGCCGTCAAGTTACGGATTTTACACCAGGAGGAGTTTTAAGGGGCAATTTTAACTCCCTTTGCCCGGCGGAAATATTTAACAGCTTACTGGTCAGAGCAGCTGCCGTAGTTGCTCTGACCATTGAAACCTGACAGACACCCAACGGCAGCACAAAAGGTAGGTAAAAATCTTTTCTTTGAGAGACGAGAATGACCAGGAGTGTTCCTCTGGGCCCCACAGGGAAAGTCTGTGCCCCAGGCTGCCCCTTCCCACCTGCGGAACCCTGCTGAACTCAACCTGAGCCGCCTGATCATTGCTTGCTGGCAGCCGGCTAGATGCCACTCTTTGGCCGTTTTGGGTAGGCAGCTGGCCACGAGATGTTAATCAGGACCGGCCGTTAAAATCAGCCAGGACTCCCACAGAGACTCCCGGGAGGGAAGTTCAGCAGCTCCAGCTTTCCACCTGGGAGATAAAATCCACGCTTCATATATGATTATCAAGTCCAACAAGACATAACAACTGAGGTTTTCTGCTTCTGCGCTCATCGGCCTGTGATTTCTTGCCCATTCATTTCAATGGAAGGAAAATGATTGCAGAAGTGGAAAATCCCAAGGCAACATTTAAGACAGACAATGGACCTCACATCAGCAGGAAGTTAAAGATTCGAGGAAACTAGGCAAACAGTAATATGAGAATGAGCAGTGCAGCCTTTTTTGAAAACAATTGAAGCTGGGAGGAGGATAGACAGGGAGAATAAATATGTACTTCAGATTGTCCAGGTGCTAATGAGGAACTAAGGGCAATCCTAAATTCTGCTTTGGTAAACAAAACAAAGAATTTGAACAGCAAATCTATTCAATTTGCTTTGTTAAAATGAACAACAAAACGATTACGTCAAACCCAGGTTAGCAGATTTTACCACTTTTGTATGTTTTCTTATGGTTTGTACATTAGAGCACAGCAGCTGAACCCTTCTCATCTGTTTTCATTTTCTTGCTTCCAGCAGGGAAGCAAACGTCAGTAAAATCTAAGGAGACGGTCCATGCTGCTTAGGCAGGAGCAGGTCCAGTTACTGTAAACATGACAGTGCGTGATTGAGCCTGTCAGAACTTCTGTTGCACTAAAGATTGATTGAGACTTTCACAATAGTGGGATCTTTATGAAATCATGTTTGCATAAAGATCTCAATATCACGACTGTCTTAAAACATTCTACACTGGTATTTCTTAAAAACGCTTTTCTCACAGGAAGCACTTAGTAGCTTGCTTCACATGTCCTTATTGCGCTGACACTAAAAACTCCTGTTGCGTCATACACAAAAGAGGTGAAATTCATCTCAGACGGAAGCACAAAATGGGTAATAGTGAATCGTCAGCCCATTTCACACTCCGCCCAATATTCTTTTGGAAAACCGCCCAAGATACGACAAAAATACTACATATTTCTGCAACGCCGGGCAGCCTCGCTACAATATTTAAACTTTCATCTGGCGCAGTTTTCAACCTTTCACAGCAAGGAGTGCTCGTCTGGGCTCCACAAGGAAAGTTCAGGCCTCCCCTGCTCACTTCCCCCCTCCTTCCCGATCACCAGCTCCTCCCAAAGCCCCCCTCCCCATGATTTACCTGAGTGCCGGGGACCATTCCTTCGGTTCCTGGTAGCAGTCTCCTGCCGCCAGATATGCTGGTCCCGCCCGCTGGCTAGCTGCCGTTTGCCACCTGTTTCGGCAGGGCAACTGACCGTGGGCGTGAAAGATAAGGCCCAGGAGTTAAAATCGCCCAGGCCTCATGCTGCCGAGGTCAGGATGGTTTGCCACTCATCTCGGCCCCCCACCTGGCTGATTCCTGCTCAGAGTTAAAACCAGAGCTGTACTACAGGAAACTTTTGTTTATCCGGCACCCAAATATCCGGAATTCTCGCTTAACCGGCAAAAATCATCCTCCGAAAACTCCTCTCAAATAACCGGCAATGTTGCCGAGTCGCAGTCGAGTCTCCGCGAACGCCGAGTACTCCGAAAACTCCTCTCAAATAACCGGCAATGTTGCCGATCCCGAGTCCGAGTCCGAGTCCGTGAATGCCGATTTAGTCAGTAGGGGTAGTTTTCAAAAGTGCCACTACTTGGCCTCCTGGCGCTGTCGGAAGTATACTGCACATTTCTTGATTTATTTATTTTTCTTTGTTAAAAATAGCCTCGGTAGATATAACTCTCCGTTATCCGGTACTTTCGATAAACCGGCACCACGCCGGTCCCGTCGGTGCCGGTTAATAAAGAGTTTCCTGTATGTTGGAGTGTTACACTATGTATAATTCTGCTTGGGTGGAATTGTGTTCCTGTAAGGCCACAAAGTCGAATTGTTGTTAAATGAACACAGACTCAGGCCAGTCAAAATGTGATTGTTATTTGGTCAGCAAACTTTGCAGATTGGACTATATTTGTCAGTTTCAGGCTGCAGCTTAGACGTACGTAGCATTTTTAGATTGTTTAACATTGTGATGAAGTGTGACATCTGGAGAGTGACATTTGGATTTTAGGGGCAGATTTTGAACTTCATGCGCGGGTGTAAGACAGGCATTGGAGATTGGCCGTCTGTTAGAGAAATTGCCTGACTTTTATTTCCCTTGAATTCAACTGTCCTGGGTGGCAAGTTGAAAATATACCTGATGATATCTGGAATATGTGGTCCAAATTCAACATCATTGGGCTTGTTTTATGAGCGTAAAACGGGCACAGCAATGACAAATTTAGGAGTGGGGAGGCCCGTGTCTGATTATATATTTATATCTATATCATATATATATATATAATGGGCCAAAAATTCATCCCGCGACGCGAGAGTACGCACTGCATACTCTCGCGTATTCCCACTCCAATTGCCGGTTTTCTGCATGCCCTGCGCATGCGCTGAAAACCGGCAATTGGTCTTTTGAAAAGGGGGCGGTTCCTGGGTGCATCGCGTGCGCGCTACAGGCTGCGCGCACGCTGTGCACTTCATGCTTTGGACGCGCAGGTAAGTACGGAAGATTTTAGAAATGGAAAAAGGAGGAGTAAGACCCACTTTTAACAAGGTAAGTAGTGAATTAAGTATTTTTTTGAATTTTTTTTAACAGGTATATCTTTTTTAGAGACTTTAAAGACAGGTAAGTTTATTTTTATAACTTTTTAAAAGAATTTAAATTTTTTCAAAAATTTAATTTTTTATTTAAAATGGTTAATTTAATTAACTATACTTATTTTATTAATGTGATGTTTTTTTTTAAAAATTTAATTGAGGTTTAGCTGTTATTTTGGGGGGGTGTAAGATTCATAGATTTCACAGCACGTATGTGAAACTTATGAATGGAAGATGGTGTGCTGCCATTGGCTCTAACTGAGTCACGTGATCCCACAGCTCGCACGAATTCACTACGCCGGTGGGATACGCAAGCACTGCCCAGCTGATGTCTGGAACATCAAGTTCGTGCGAGCTGGATCTGAAAAAGCCAACGCGGAGTGAGAGATCGCGGGGAAGCCTTACCCCCGCGGGAACAGAGCAAGATCAATTTCTGGGCCAATATATATATATATCTCTTTATCTATTTACATTTTTTTTTATCCCTTACCTTTTTGAAAATGCATAGCAAGGTGATGTGCAAGAGTTACCAGGTTAGATGTAGGCAATACTGAAAAGGGATGAGGGCTTATGCAGTTTAGCAACATTAAAGTCGATGCTCGGGTTTGGTAGCATTGCGGGTGGTCATGTGATTTGGTAGTATTGAAACGGGAGTCATGGAGTCTGGCAACAGTCGGATAGACGTGCTCCTCCTGGGCCCTCATAAATCTCCGGCCTGCTGCCAGGGCAATCAAGGCCCCGCAACCCCGGGATTGCCTCCCACCCCAGACCCAACTTGTCGACTGGCTCAGTGTAGGAACCAGCCTACTTCCTGCAGCAGGGTGCCCATTTGGCAGCTGTGTCTCGCCGGTGGCATTTAAGTGAGGCCTGAAGCTGAATTTGACTCGCGCTGCAGGCTGGCACGGACCGGCGCACAGAGCAGTCACTCAGTCAACGTCAGGAAAATGAGTTGCAGCCAGGTGTTAAGGCCTGTAAGACAGCAGGAGTCCTGGGGAGTGAGAGTCAGGGAAGAATTACATAGAATGTACAGCACAGAGACCGGCCATTCAGCCCAACTGGTCCATGCTGGAGCATATGCTCCACTTGAGCCTCCTCCCACCCTTTTTCATCTCACCCTATCAACATAACCTTCTATTCCTTTCTCCCTCATGTGTTTATCTAACTTCCCCTTAAATACATCTATGCTAGTTGCCTCAACCACTCTTCGTGATGGTGAGTTGCACATTCTAACCACTTTCTGGGTAAACAAGTTTCTCCTGAATTCCCTATTGGATTTATTAGTGACTATCTTGTATTTATGGCCCCTAGTTCTGGTCTCCCCCGCAAGTGGAAACATCTTCTCTATGTCTACCCTATCAAACGCTTTCATAATCTTAAAGAGCTCTATCATGTCAACCCTCAGTCTTCCCTTTTCTAGAGAAAAGAGCCCCAGCCTGTTCAATCTTTCCTGATAGGTATAACCTCTCAGTTCTGGCATAATTTTAGTAAACCCTTTTTTGTACCTTCTCCAGTGCTTCGTTATCCTTTTTAAAATATAGAGGCCAGAACTGTTCACAGTACTCTCAGTGTGGTCTAACCAAGGTTCTAGACAAGTTTAACATAACTTCTCTGCTTTTCAATTCTATCCCTCTAGAAATGAACCCCAATGCTTTGTTTTTTTTTAATGGCCTTATGAACCTGCATTGCAACTTTTAGTGATTTGTGTATCTGTACCCCTAAATCCCTCTGCTCCTCTACGCCAAAAATGAGAAGTCGCACAACACCAGGTTATAGTCCAACAGATTTATTTAAAATTACAAGCTTTCGGAGCTGTCGCCCCTTCGTCAGGTAAAGGTGCAATGAAGGAATCTACAATATTACACAGTATATAAACACAGAAACTGCAGAGATACAATCTTTCAGGGAAGCATCTCTGCAGTTTCTGTGTTTATATACTGTGTAATATTGTAGATTCCTTCATTGCACCTTTACCTGACGAAGGGGCGACAGCTCCGAAAGCTTGTAATTTTAAATAAATCTGTTGGACTATAACCTGGTGTTGTGCGACTTCTCATTTTTGTCCACCCCAGTCCAACACCGGCATCTCCGCATCATGACCGCTACGCCAGTTAGACACTTGCAAGTCTTTCTTTTATTTTTCAAGGAGTATGTGGCCTCCTTATTCTTCCTACCAAAATGTACCACCTCACACTTATCTATAATTTTGATTTATCCTTATGTTACAAATCCTACTTTAGACATTAGAAATTTCAGTTTTTGATGATTTTTTTTCAAAAAGTGATTTGATTGGTTTACCTCCTCCTTTCTTTTATTGTAAGTTCTCCTGTCTGGTCATTCAGGATTGGTTGCCTATACAAGTCTTTAACGGTTTCTCATTAGTAGGTTTCTAGTCAATTTCCTCACTTTTGATTTGTATGTGTTTTACCTCTTCAGTCCTTTGGTGCTATTTTAATCAGAGCCAATCAACAAAGTGCAACCAGGAAGTGTGACGGGAAAGTGTAACTTGCAGGAATTGTTGTACAAGAATTGAGTGCACTTTGCAAAATGTTTAATATATAATAAATAGCTAGGGAAATGTATATTTACAGTTTGAAAGTTGGACTGTTATTGGTAGAAAAGCTGGCTTGACAATGACTCGTGTTAATAAGTTAATTGTATCATGGCCCCAAAAATCTTTGGGATGCGATCCCAGGAGTTACACTGCGATTGCACTGGATGGGGTGGGAGGGGACGTTGTTTAGGCCCTAGCCATGGCCTCCTCTGCTTCCTGTGGAAGGAGGTTGATCAAGATATAAATATTTTTTAATTCTTCCTTTCTTAGGGGGTCCTTGCTGTTTCTCTGGCCCGGACTTCTACCTCAACCGCCCCCCCTCCCCCACAAAGTTGGACCCACTTTCGCCCATCTGTAGACTGGTATGTTCTCCAGTACTACGTCAGATCCTGACTGAGCCAGGCAAGTGGAAACTCAAGATGTAGAGAGTCCTGCTTCCCCTGCTCCGGCCCCTGACAATATTTGTCTTTTAAGGGGAGGCCAGAGATTCTACCCCTTACTAGGTACTTCGGAAAATCCTGGAAATGGTGAAGACCCAGAACAACCAGGGGGGTGGGTTCCTGTGGTCTTCCGCGAGAGTTTCAGCAAGAGACCCCTGGAATCCCTACAGAGTTTTGGGGCCCACATTTTTAAACAAAACTTCAGATTGTATGCGATTTTCAAAACAGTCATTACAAGTAATAGCACTTTGCTAGCAGCTGGTTTCAATTTGTTATTTAAAAAAACTCTCCCCACCCTCATATTGTTAGTTATTTCTGTCATGCCACACACTATTACCAGTTATATGATTGTGAAGATTAGCTTCTATACAGTATGTACTGGAGTTTACTGGAGTGATTTCTTAGGGACAGTGGTGCAATGGAGAGTGTTCACAGAAAAGCAGCAAAGATAGCTCTAGGGTCTTGAGCTCTAATTCATATAAAAAAGATGCACAGAACTGAACCTGTTTTAACTGGAGAAAAGCAGAATTAAAGGAAACACGATCCAGATCTTTAAAATAACAAAAGGAACGGTTAACGTAAAGGAAAGCAGAATATTTAACTTAGGTCACAGGAGGGCATAAGCACAAAATTAACAAATATCAAGCAATTGTTTCATACAAAGAAATGATGCTGGGTAAAGTAGAGTGGGAGGCCAGTGTTGCAGATTCCCAATCCACAACCCTACACTCATCTTCCACTTCATTTGATCCAAAAGTGGTCTCCCACTTTACTTTACCCAACACTGATCTCCCAACCCATTGTCTAATCACATATCAGACAACCCACCCTATTTTACACCCAAACAGTGGCATATATCTCTTGACGTATATGCAATTACATGTGGTAAATACTGCATCATACCAGGACATGTGTGCTATCTTCTACAAAAGCAGTGGATTTCCTACTGGCCAATATACTTTTCCTTGATCTTGAGTGTTCCCCATTATATCTTTTAATCATTTATCCGCAGGAACGTTAAATGAGCAGCTGGTTATTCAAAGGATTTCTAAACAAAGCAATTTAAAAAAAATTGAAACCAGACATTTTCTAACGTCTCCTGTGACTTTAAATCTGATTTAACATGTGCTAAATTAAAATATGTGGCTGTTCCGTGCAATGGCACCATAACACTTTAATGGTTGTTGAACCACTACTATATGCATATTTTTAAAATTGCGTATGTTCAAATTTATTTTGAAATACGTACCATTAATTAGGAAATATTGTTTGATACTGTACAATTCTCTTACTCTTCCTAGGTGATAGGAATAAGAAGTGAATATATTGGGCAATTTAAAAAAAAAAGTCAAGCCAGTGATCTACTCAGCATCAGATAAAGCTGAATGCTGAAACAATCACTGGTGTGGTAAAACACCAATACATCCTCACCTTTAAAATTCATTATTGTTGTAATATATTTAAAAATTATTTTTAATTAATTCACATGCTTCGCCGATAAAACACTCATTTTATTTCACTTGGTCACAATAGGAATTCATAATATTATTGCACCAATGCAAAATTCTAATGGTTATTGAGATCATATATCTATCCTTTATATAGTCAACTGAATTTGGTTGTTGTGCTGAATAAAATCAAATTGTCCAGTAATTTGATTTAAGCAATTGGACAAAAACAGCAATGGAAACTTTTTTTGAACATAATTTGAATTTGAATTATCCATTTACCAATCTTCAAACGTCCTTCACCAAACAGCAATTAAAGCCTGATTGACCTCAACTTGTGCTTATCTGCAGCCATTAGACTTTGTGGCCCGAATGGGACCATGCACTTAAACAGAACTCCACCTGAGCAGCTGAATAATATATTGGCCCAGAAATTCCGTTCGCAGCCCTCCCGTGGGCGGAGGGCTGCGATCCGGAAAGATCTGTGCCTGAACCGGAGGGCTCCCGGGAGGCGCAGAATTCCGTTGCTGGGCCTCTTCAAACTGCCGGTGTGCAGGGCCCACGTATCCCAGGGGCACAGCTAGTTTGCAGGGTCTCTGGGATCACGTGGGCCATGGGGAGCCAATCAGAGCAGGGAATCTCCATTCATAGATTTGACAGGAAGACCTGTCAAATCTATGAATAGAGATCAGCCCCAAAACATAAGTAAAACTTCAAATAAATTTTTAAAAAAGCACATTTTTAAAATGACTATAAATTACATAAATTAATTATTTTAAACAAAAATTTAAATTTTTGAAAATAATAATTAAAGTTTTTAACGGGGCTAAAAATAAACTTAACTTTCTTTAAAGTATTTTAAAATGATAAATCAGTGGAAACATTTTTTTTTTACTTTCTTAAACTATTAGCCTGCTAAAAGCAGGCCTTGCGCCTGCTTTTCTAGGCGCAGCTGTTCCCGACTTACCTGGACTCAAGCCAGTGTGGAAAAAAATGGAAGTTTCTAACGTACGCGCTGCCTATTCGGCGCAGACGTTTGTCCAGTCAAGCCGTTTCTGCAGAGAATGGAAGTGTCGGTTTCCAGCGCATGCGCAGTGCATGCGTAAAACCGGCACTTCCGTTGGCCCTACGGGTGAGTACACAACACGTACTCACCCGTAGGGAACGGAATTTCTAGGCCATTGTACATTACAAGGTATAAAGTTTCAGTCATAAAAGACTGCATCATCCGACTTAAGGTGAGAAATGCCATAGGAGACCCACTTATATAGCATAAAACAATTTCAATGCATAGGACCCCAAAGGGACAGAAAGTGATTCTCGTGTGCTGTTTTGATACCAGCAGTTTTACAATGCTGTTTTAGCTAGTCACAGCATTGCAATTATTAATGTAATGTAAATATTTATTCTACATCAGAATAAAGACTAGAAATTATTTTTGTCAGATCTTATGATAGAAAACACACATATCTCCACAGCTGGAAAAGATATTCAGTACTCTGAGTTTTTTTTTGTCTCTGATTCAGCAGCTACAACAATCACAAAATATTAGACTGAGAATGTTTTCAAGCAGTGGTCTTTGAGAGATTTGATGGAACATATGTGCACAGTTTGGCATACTCCCAGAATTTTGCTCAAAGCTTTCAGAACAGCATAACATAGTTACCTTAACTTGTATAGTCTACTCCAAATTCTTATACATCATGCCTATTAAGTATACAGCTCTTAAAGTGTAGGGAAGAATTAGGAATGCGGAATGCCTATGCTTAAATTAATCCCATGCAATTAATATGAATTTTTTTAGTGGGGTGAAGAGAAGGAAATCCATTCCTGTTCTCCGACCCCTCTGTGGAGGATTGCATTCACCTATTGCAAGCCATACTGAAGTGACATGGGCAAAGGGATCCCCTTGAAGCGAGTTTGTTCCGAATTTGCTAAAACATAGGAAATGCTTGATGAAGAATTGAAAACGTGGATGGTTTAGAATTTTATAGTGTTGTATGTAATGACGCCATTGACACATTGTAATTCAGATGACAGGGTAGTGACATGAGATGTGTATTAATATAGCACGACCTGCATGTCTACTGACTTACAGTCACTGGTCTCGAAAAGAAAGTTTGATATGATAAGGTGCTACATAAGTGCAAGTATTATTATTTACTATTTTTATAACCCATTTAAAAATTGTAACAACTATATGACCTGAAACTCTCTGTTGGAGCAAAGGTGCAGAATCTAAGTACTGTCTTTTGTTTTTACAATTTGTTACATTTGGTTTGCTTTATTCATTGTGTGTTGTTGCTATTGCCTGTACGCTCCTGTGAAACACCTTGGGATGTTTTACTACGTTAAAAGTGCTATATAAATGCAAGTTGTTGTTGTAGGTCTATAGTTATTATGTAAATCCTGCTCCTATAAGTTTCATTACTTAAAGGGAAATAATGCCATAAGGTGTGAGGTTTCAGTGGTATAATGTAGACATTCATTAATAGGGGGAAGTAAATGTCATGGCAACCCAGGTGAGCTAAACAAATGAGCACAGAACTCCCTGAGCAGAGAACTAAGATACAGCTGAGAAATATTCACAGTGACTAAATTGAAAGTGAGTAGGGTAATAAATGGAATAGCTTTGCTCCTTGGGTTTTTGATCCCCTTGAAGAAGTAAACAAACTAATTAGTTTTATTCCACTGATAAGAACAGCAAAATAATACATTTACTGAGACAAAAGAGCTGACAAGTGTCGAGACTACCTTACATCCTGCTGCGCAAACATACATAGGCAGCCTTCAATGACAGCATGCACCTGTTTCATAGAATGCAGATCCCAAGCAGCTGTTTACAGTTATAATCAGTCAAATCTTGATATATCAGTCTGATCCAAGTTCCAGTGAGGAAGTCTTACTGTAATACAGACTGATAGACAATATTTACCCATCCAACATATATTAGAGCATGGGAAAAGTCAGGGATGAGAAAAAGTCATTTGGCCCATTGAAGCCTGTCACTTTAGCACATTAACTCTCTCATCATGACATCTAATTGGATTTTGAATAACCCAAATGTTTTTGCCTCTATCATATCATCGTAGATTACTCCAAACATTTAACACTCTTTAAATAAACAGGTTTTGTGCAAAAGGAGCTAGCCATTTATTGTTCTGATGACAAACAATTTTTTTTAATTGTTGTTTATTATTCTCAGCATGTTTCACAACAGCTGGCAGAAAAATTAGATTGTCAGGTTTTCCACAGCTTTATGGTCATTGCACAAAGCCCTGTCTGCATCTAAATAAGCATGCTATGTTTTGGCAGAAATGATAGGATTCCGCCTCCCTCATAATACCGACAATGTAGCAGACCAGTTGTGATGCTTGCTTCATGCTGCTATGGTAACTGGTATAAGTGCTTGTGACAACTAAAATTGTACATGCCAGTTAATAGCATTGCCCATGTTAAGGAGAATGCCTGTTAAAGGAAACATATTTCTAGATGCTAATTAATTGGCAATGGATTTCATAGTGTTTTCTTAATGATAATAAATGGGAAAAAGGGTACATTTAGATCACCATAGGGGCTTCTACTGTTCTCTTATGCATGAATTCTCACATGGGGTCAAATTTCCAGTCATGTGGAATGTTCTTAAAAGAAAAAAAATATATACACTATTTTGTCCCATACAAGTACACCACCTGGTGGTCCAGTTACAGAATAGCATAGTTGTCAGAAGATTAGCCTATTGGCTAACTCTTCAGGACAGAAGCAAATTATGCAGATCCTACAAAGAAGGGAGAGGCTGAACAATTAACTTAAAAAGACACATCTTTAATGTAAAGAATGTAAACATTTAGGCAATAATTTTAAAATCAGTATTTCTGTAAAATTGAATATAATTTAATTTCAAGATTCATGTGGGAAGAGGAGTGGAAACCTGGCAGTGAGCGAAAGGCTGGGTAAGAAGCTGTGCAAGGAGCAAATGGTTACAAAGGCTCATTGAGGCGCGGAGGTCTGTTATAAGCATAAGGGTGGGTCCGGGCAGGACAGGGAAATGAGTTGCAGCCAGGGGGGTCAAGGCCTGTAAGACAGCAGGAATTCCTGGGGAATGAGAGACAGCGGAGAATTACATAGAATATACAGCACAGAAGCAGGCCATTCGGCCCAACTGGTCCACGCCAGTGTTAATGCTCCACTCGAGCCTCCTCCCATTCCTCTTCATCTAAGCCTATCAACATATCCTTTTATTCCTTTCTCCCTCATGTGTTTATCCAACTTCCCCTTTCGGAAACATTCGACAAAGTGCCATACAGGAGGATTGTTAAGAAGATGGAAGCCCAAGGAATTAAGGGGAAAGTGACGGTCCGGATATGAATTGTTAACAATCAGTAGACTGGAACATGAGACTACTCTGAACCAATTAGAAAGCTCCTGCATGAGGCTTCATTCTCAAAAACAGTACATATTAAGATGGATAAAGCCCTTTAGTTTCCCAAATCTTTCCATTCTGAAAATATCCAACTTTGCTTATATTGAGCTTCTAACTGAAAGCTCGAGCAGATTGTCGCACGTTGTGCAATCACATATCAGCTAAATTTCCAATTTAATGTTATATTCTGAATCAAATGCACTGAATGCAATAACTGAACTGTCCAGAAAAGAGAACACTATTAGTTACATCTGACATCAAATCACCTAGAACTCCTTTCTGTAACTGTCCTTAGTCAACAGCTACTAAAACAAAACCTTGAGCACCAACAAATGTGACACACCTGGGCGGGTCGGGTGCGGGCGGTTGCCTTGGTGGATCGCGCCCCTGTTCTTCATACCATGCCGCTCCTCAGAACGACTTTCCATTAATGGGGCATATCTAAGGTCGCCCTGCGCGTTTCCCGGCCCTATTAAATGGTGCGGGTCTGATGACGTCATCGATGACGCGTTTTCAGCAGGGGTATTTAAAGGAGCCATGGCCACATTGCATTTGAAAGTTCATCTCGGAGTGTGCAGGCCAGCACGCTGCACAATTGGACTGCTACAAAGAGTGCCAAACATGATTGCACAGCGGCAGAGGGCTGCACCCAGGTTTTCCGATGACTCCCTCCATATGCTTTTGGAGGGAGTGAGAGCACGCAGGGAGGTCCTCTTCCCTTCTAATGGGCAGAAGAGATCTCCCCAGGAGACAAAACGAGTCTGGCTCCAAATAGTGGAGGAGATCAACAGCAGGGATGTGGTTAGGAAGACCTGAGTGCAGTGCCACAAATGTTTCAATGATCTCATTAGATCAGGTAAAGTGAATACAAAACCACACTCAGCTTCATCCTGCTGTGCCTCTCATCACATCCCCATCACTCTGCCTTCCCAACCCCACTCCTGCACATCCTTACTCACACCAACATACCTTGCACGCCCACCCATCCCTCTCTCTATTTACATTATCATATCCCCATCTGACTAGCCACGCCTCACACTCACCCTCATCCTAATGCAATCATACCAACTAACAACACACAAGGAGGCCACTTGGCATTGCCACCCCACTCCCTCATAGTCACCCTCTAAAGATGTAACCCATCCATTCCTTACACTCATTCCATCACTCTCACTCAACCTTCTCTTCGTACCGGAGGGCACCCTCCATCATTGGCTACCCTAACATCAGCAGAGGAGGCTGCCTTGGAGGTCTCTGGAGTCACCGAGCAGCTGGAGGTGGGAGATAGAGAGAGGGGGACATCTCAGCAACCTGGTGACAGAATTACATATCATACAGCTACATGGCATACAGCAGTCACGCATATGGGGACTGATGTCATCAGCCACGGAATGTTCATCATGTGCATAATGTTATGTGTACCCATTCGTCGCATAACATATCTAAATCATCTCTTTACTCTCCTACAGGTCCATCAATAGCACCCCGCACCGTCCCCCACTGTCCAGGAGGAAGAGGAAGACGACTCCTCAGAGCAGCCCCCAGCCTTTGAGGGCGCACCGTCACCAGGCATAAGCACACCCAGCACCAGCGCAAATATTTACACCTCGGTGGGTCCCATGGATGATAGAGTAGTGTTGTCACCTGGTATCTCACAAGTCACAAGTGAGCAAGAGCAGATGGTGGAGATAGGGACAGCAGTGGAGTCTCCTCGCCGGAGGGCACAGGATGCTCCCAGCTCTGCTCTGCTGCATGCAGACGCTGAACCTCTGGGGCCATCCAGAAAGAGGGCGATCCTGCAGGTGCAGGAAGAAGTGCAGGGGGCTCTGACAGGTTTTGCGACTGCGATGTCTGCAAATGTCCAGAGAATGGAGGAGTCCATCTCCAATGCAGAAAAGTGCGAAGTGATACATTTTGGTAGGAAGAAGGAGGAGAGGCAATATAAACCAAAGGGTAGAATTCTAAAGGGGGCACATGAACAGAGAGACCTGGGGGGATATGTGCAAAAATCGTCGAAGTTGGCAGGGCAGGTTGAGAAAGCGATTAGAAAGCATACAGGATCCTGGGATTCATAAATAGAGGCATAGGGACAGGAATTGGCCTCCGGGGGGCGATAACGGGGCCCTAAGGGCTTACCAACTGTGCGCAGCGAAATTACTGATGCCCGTGAACTTCCATGGCGGGTTAGCGCTGGCACTAAAACTTACCGCCTCGATCCCTTGCGCCCCGGAGATCGTGACGTCATCTGGTGCGCAGCGCCCCGTTATCGCCCCGGATGTAAAATTCGCTTCCGCCCCCTGCAGCATCGCCGGGTGTCAACAACAGCAGCTGCAGGAGGCGTTGTCACCTCGGCTGGCCTGCTTGGGGAGCGCTAATTAAAGGCAGTGGTGGTCAGGTAGGCCAAAATGTAACAATGTCCCCAGTGTGCTGCATTTTGATTTTTTCCCAGCCCGCGATTGATCAGCCCTGCACTCTCTTAGAATGCTATGCGTGTATTACAGCTGCCGTCGACGACCATTCCCAGCCTTAGCCTTCAATGACTGCAGCATTGGCCTTTCCCTTTAAGGGAGGGAGGGAGCCTGTAAAACCGGCAGCGCTGCATGGCACATTGTGCAGCGCTCTGCCACTACCGCCCCTCTCGCTCCCTTTAGTGCTCTAAGGGAAGTGGTAGCCCTTGATTTAGTGTTCCATTTCCCTCTTGGAGCGCTAAAGCTGAATTTCCCATCTGGAAAGAATCATTAGCGCCTGGCACTACTTTTCCTACTTTTTAAAAGTTAGCGCCCCAACTGGGGCGATACCGAATTTCTAGCCCACAGAGTACAAAAGCAAGGAAGTTATGATGAACCTTTATAAAACACTGGTTTGGCCTCAATTGGAATATTGTGTCCAATTCTGGGCACCGCACTTTAGGAAGGATGTAAAGGCCTTCCAGAGGGTGCAGAAAAGGTTTACAGGGATGAGGGACTTCAGTTACGTGGATAGACTGGAGAAGCTGGGGTTGTTCTCCTTAGAGCAGAGAAAGTTGAGAGGAGATTTGATAGAGATATTCAAAATCATGAGGGGTCTAGACAGAGTAGATGGAGAGAAACTGTTTCCATTGGTGGAAGGGTCGAGAACCAGAGGACACAGATTTAAGGTGATTGGACACAGATTTAAGGTGATTGGCAGAAGTTCCAAAGGCGATATGAGGAAAAACTTTTTTACGCAGTGAGTGGTTAGGATCTGGAATGCACTGCCTGAAAGGGTGTTGGAGGCAGATTCAATCGTGGCTTTCAAAAGGGAATTGGATAAGTACCTGAAGGAAAACATTTGCTATGGGGAAAGGGCAGGGGAGTGGTACTAGCTGAAGTGCTCTTGCTGAATGGCCTCCTTCTGTGCTGTAACTATTTTATGATTCTATGATTCTATGATTCTATGATAACATGAGCACCACTGTGTCACAGGCGATGGCAACTATAGGCTCTTCCATGGATAAGATGGCCACCTGCATGAAGCAGCTAATGCGCCACTCACTGGAGCACATGTGGTGTGGTGCCAGCCTGGTGCAGCATGTAGCAGCCATATGGGTGTAATGTATAAAATTAAGTAAATCTGGCCATTATAAGGCCATCCCTGGCCTCCGGGGCAGCAATGTGCTCGGGTGCTGGTGGGATCTGGACCGCAGGTTCCTCTGCTCCTCCTCCTCGTCTTCCAGCTGATGCTCCTCCTGCTCCTCCTCCCCCTCCTCTTCCTCCTCTTCAGAGGCTGTGCGCTCAGTGCCTTGCTCCTTATGCAGCACTAATCCTCGCTGCTGCACTGTGTTGTGCAGGACGCAGCAGACCATGACGATTCTGGAGACCCCTGGCTGGTGCATACTGAAGGTCTCGTCCAGATCTGTCAAGGCATCTGAAGCGCATTTTCAGCATGCCTATTGTCTGCTCTATGACACATCTGGTGGAAATGTGGCTTTCATTACATCTCTCCTGGGCCTCAGTACTTGGCCTCCTCAAGGGTGTCATGAGCCATGTCTTCAGTGGCTAGCCCTTGTCTCCAAGCAGCCAGCTGGAAAGTCTGTTTGGAGGAGCGTAGAGCTGAGGGAAGGTGAACTGGCGCAGGACGAAAGAGTCATGGCAGCTGCCAGGGAAGTTTGTGCACACATGCATGATGATCTTCCTATGGTTGCAGATCAGCTGCACATTGAGGGAGTGGAAGCCCTTGTGGTTGACAAAGACTCCTGGGTGATGATGGAGTGCCCTGATGGCCACATGTGGGCAGTCAATGACGCCCTGCACCCGTGGGAAGCCAGCCAGAGTGGCAAAGCCGAGCGCCCGCTCAGTAACACTGGCATCATCAGTGGCAAAGCTGATATAATTGGCTGACTTGTCAAACAGGGCATCGGTGACCTGTGTGATGCATCCGTGGGCGGCTGACTGCGAGATCCTGCAAATGTCTGCTGCAGATCCCTGGAAGGAGCCTGAGGCGAAGAAGTTGAGAGCACTGGTGACTTTGACAGCCGCTGGTAAGGTGTGTCCACCCGCTCCTCTGGGCTGCAGGACTTGCTCGAGCAACGTGCAAATGTCTGCGACAACTTGGCGCAATAGCCTGAGCCTCCTTTGGCACTGTTGCTCAGTCATGTTGAGGAAGCTCATCCTCTGCCTGTATATCCTGTGTTGGGGGTATCGCCTCCGACGTGGTGCAGCCCTGCGCTGATGCCCTCTGTCCTGTGCAGCATCAGGTGGTTGAGGAGAAGGTTGGTGGTGTTATTGTTGCTGCTGCTGGTGTGCCTGGTGCTGCTGGTGTTGGGGCTCATTGTGGTTTGATTCTGAGGCACCCATTCTGATGGAATTGATGGCAGGTCAAGTGGAGATGTCAGAAGTAATCTGTCAATGTGTGATTGGTTCTACCAATGAGATGACAGTGGATGCTGACGTTGCTGGAAACACTTGCAACCTCTAGAAAGCTAAATCTGTGCTGACAATGCAGTCAGCAACAGCATCTGCCTTAGGAAAGTGATCAGCTGTGAGGTGGGAGTTTTTATTGTACTTTTCATGCTGTGCACTAATGAGCTGGATCAATGGCCACTCAACTTCCGCCTCAGGTTCACAGATGTGGTTCCCGAGCTGCTTGATTCACGTGCTCATCCAGGGAAATTTGAACTGTAGGGTGAAAAAGACGCTTCAGGGTCTGACAAGTACCTCACAATGATTTAAATTAGCTCGCCTGCCTCTTCCGTTTGGGTCGCTGCCGCTCCGGCAAACGCGCCCGAGGGAAAGGCACGTGGGGGCGGGATGACGGCGGTTTCCTGACCTGCTGCAAGATATTTCAACTTTCCCACCTGACCCAGCTCCAATCACGCCCGCATGGACCCCAGAAAATTCTGGCCAGAATGTACTTTTATTATTTTGAAAATTGCAATTGTTTCCTCTTTAATTTCAGAGCCAATGATAGTAATGGAAAAATGTGTTGCAAAATTTAAAATGAAAACTCAATAAATTGAGTTTAATTAATTTTTAAAATGGTTGACAAATGTTATGTACGACGCAACAAAGCACCTCACTAAGAGACACTATATTATTTATTGTCACTGTTAATGGTATTTGCAGTTGAAAAATGATACTGTTTATTTTAAACTATTTATATCAAATATTTAGAGTTGTTGAACGTGGCACAGTAGTGCAGTGTATTGAAACACTAACATATTGTGCCATGGAATGGTAGGAAATGGGTTCATATCCATGTTTCCATAAACAGTGAATTGCTGGTTTTGACTGTGTGATTTTGGGAAGATGAGAAGTGGAAACCAGGCGATTTATCCATAACAGATCTTGGAGCCTGCACATCGGCCACAAGAACCAAAGTAGCATAAAAATAAAAATGTGTTTTTTAACTGCCCTGGGGTAAATCGCTTAACGAGGTCAATCATTACACAAGTTACAAACTAATTACAAACTAATTTAATAAGTCGCCTTGCAAAAATGTAGAATAAAAGAAAATAATAATAGAAATGTGAAACATAATCTTCTCACTCCAACCTGATTATGTGGAGGGAAACGATGGTTGGAGGTAATTTTGCCAGCCCTGGGGAGGCGGGTTTGGAGGCGGGACTGCCAGGGAAAATGGCAGAAACTGGGAGCAGGTACCGAATCCGCTCCCAACCCGCCTCCGTGCCATCTTCCCGGGAGGCGGGTCCCCAACTCGCGCAGGGACCCATCTCCTCAAGGCGGGAAGGGAATTACAGCCACTTAACTGCCTGTTTACAGGTAGTTAACAGGCAGTTAAGAGGCTTGTCCCCATTTTACCAACACAAGTGCGGGCTTCCCGACGTCGGGAAAACTCGCCAGGGTCAGCGAGGTGAACAGTGGGTCTGCGGGGGTGAGAGGGGTCGAAAAATGCGCTGTGGAGGTGAGTGATGGGTGTAAGTGTGGAGAGGTAAGTATGGGAGGTGAGTGAAAAGTGTTAGAAAAAGTTTCCTTACCTTTGTTTCTTCCTGCAGGCTTCAACCCTTGGGGATCCAGAGACTCCTCATCTCCACGGCAGAGATGACAGAATGGCTGCTGCATTCTCCGATGCAACAGCCAGCTGATTTCTGCTCAGGAAAGAGGTTTGGTGAGTCTTGAGTACAAGGACTCACCAAAGAACAGAGAATGTCAGTGTTTGACAGCTTCTCAAAGTTGTCTAACGATGACAATTCATCTGACATGTCGGGCTTAACAAGGTCAATCAAGGGAAAATAGCATGGGTTGGCCAGACGTCGTTGGAGGCGGGACTGAAACCCGACAAGCAGCAGTCCCGCCCCCAATGCGCCCCCATTGATAATATCCAGCCCAATGTGTCCCAGAAAGTAAAATGACTGACTCCTCATTTGTCCATTGATGCCAACCTAGAAAACAGGCAAAGGCTGACCAACAGTTTCAAAAAAAAGCTGACCCAGGCCCAAAAAAACTAACAAATCAAAAATAGGCCTAAATATAGTTCTTATGACATGTGAAACTGAGGAGTTAAACTGAAAATACAGTGGAATGCAGGCTTATCATAACTTAAGCTACCGCTATACCCAACATTCCATCACCTTTATTGCAGGAGAGAAAAAAAAACTGAGCTTATACAAAAGTACTGCTTGAACTAAGGGTAGACTTAGAACTTACTGAAGGAAGATGTAACTACTTATTTTCTTGGGAACCTGGGGGTACCCCAGAAAACTTTGATTTTGACACTTTATTTTGTGCATTGTTGAGAGTTTGGAGTTTACTGTAGTTCTGCTTTTCATGCCAAAAATACTTTATCTTGGAAGGGTTACAAATATTTTAAATATGAAAGCAAAAGTAATTGTAATGACTTCAAGGCAACTTTACACAGTCAGTAAATCTTACCCGTGTTAATTTGTGAAATGAAATCTTTTACAAAACACACTTACAATAATTCCAAGCAGTAGTGCATTCCACTTGCACAAAACAAAGCTGGCTCAATATTGCATCTGTCTCTGTCTATGAGCCCACAGCACCCCAGAGGATTACATAAATTGAGGGTCTCTTGATCTACACATCTACCTATGATATAGTAAATATGTTATGGCTATATGCATGTTCTGTCTATAAATTCTTACTTCCTCTTGTCACTTTTGTGTCAACCTTTTCTGCTACAAATTCCTATCCTCACATTTATAATGGAAACTGCCCATGTAAACTTGCCACATTGTAATTACACCTTCCCACCAGTTGTCTGGTGCTTTAGCTCCTCAGTTTTGCATCTCCCAGCTCCTCAGCCTGTACTGCAGAGAAACTCCTGTGCTCCAACCAACTCTACGGGCTGGATTTTCATTGACCCGTGGAGGTGGGTTTGGAGGCGTGTGGGGGGTTAAAATTGCGAAAACTGGCGGGCGGGCACAAGCCCGCCTCCATCCTGCCTCCACGCAATTTTCATTAAATCGTGTCTGCTGGTCCCGACTCCGTCCCGCCTCTAAGAGACGGGATAGGCTGTTAAGGCCCTTAACAAGCACTAAATTGCCTCTATAATGCCATTTTGAAAGGCCTTTGTGATTTTAACCCTTTTTCTACGTGAAGCATGCCTGTTCTGAACCACGAATGTGAAACCTGGCGGGAGCACGTTTGGATAGCTGACTATCAGTGGCTGGCTGGCTGGCTGATCTGGGAGTGGTGGTGCAAGGGAGACATATCTGGGAGTGGTGGTGCAAAAATATCTGGGAGCAGACTTAGGACTGCTGCTGCTCATTTTGCATCCAGGTCCTCTCACAGCAAAGGCCAGGCAGTCTTTGCAGACCTTCAATGCAGCAGCAATGATGACATCATCAGAGGCGACTTTCAGACTGAAAACACTAATTGGGTCATGGGTTCCCACATGCTGGAACTCAATTGCCCAATTAGGTGAAAATCGCATCAATCTCCCACATCCAATTGCAGTCAGGTGGATAACACGAAAAGTGGATGACACGACCCCAACCCGCCCCAGTATCAAAATCCAGCCCGTACATCTCTCCTTCCCAAATTTGCCTAGGTTTTGCTATTAAACTATAATATGATATAAAATCAAAGTGTTATATAGAACTAAGGGCAGAATGTACAACTTTAAAATGGGGAATGAACTACATCAGCACCCTGGTTCAATTATCCTGTGCCTTCTAACCCCACTTCATCAGAAGACGACACTTGGTCTTGACTCTCCACGTGCATTGCCACAGGAGGTCAACAAGTATCTAATTAAAAATCTTGGCCTGTAAATTGGATCGCACCCAAGCTGGGGCCCAATCCTGGTGCAGCGCACGCTCCATGAGCCGAATAAGGCCGACGGCATGAATTGACTCATCTATTAGGATAGTACTGGTGAGCTGCGGGCGCCATCCACAGCCCCAGAGGTAGCTCGCCGGTTGCAGGGGGGCAGCAAGAACAGCTGCCTCAGATGCCAGCTGAGGTCCTCAGGAGAGTCCAGGGGGTTAAGACCATCAGGAGAGGTCTGGGTGACTGGCAGCGGCCCGTGGTTTTAATGTGGAGCTGGGAGGAGCACACCTGTAAAAATAAAACTTAAAACTTACCTTTCGGGTGGCAGCATTTAGCTGCTAAGTACCTGAAGAAATTGACCGTAGAATGCACGATGCAGGCTGTGGTCATTCGCTGCCCTATTTTGCAAAGGGGCCTGAAACAGGCGTTAGACCCCCCGATTTGCATATGCAATGACCCTAATGCCAGTTTAAAGCACACGCCCTGGTGGCCTAAGGAGGAGCCCTAACTAAAATGGCGGGCAGTGTGGAATGAGCACGCGCACGCTACCCGCCATATTGGACCCTTAAATTCCCTTCTTACGCCTGCAAAATGGGCGCAGCGCAGTCTAATTTCTAGGCCCTTATGTCTTCACACAATTCCTGTCTCAGCTTTAATAATGGTAAGGGATAAAAATTAAATACAGTGACTCCTCTGACTTGTTGTGAGCATTGCATTCGAAGGTCTACTAATTTTTTCTGAAACAATAAAAGTAGCCTCCTGAAAGATAAAGGTGAGCCAATATCAATCAAACTAAACCAACTGAGTTCTGATGAAGGATCACACTCAAACATTAACCTGTTTATTCCTCCTTTAGATAGTGATCACCCTGCTGCACATTTCAAAATGTTTTCTAGAAATGATAATAGTAGAAGAATGCTTGACATACTTATAACATTTCTCTGTTGTTTTCGCAGAGTGGTTAACCTATTTAAAACAAATACCTGTGGACTGTTAAAGAGCCTCCAGTTCCAAAATATGAGAAACATTGGAGCAAGTGGCAAGCACTGATGATTATTTCACACAACACAGCCGTAAGAAAGCCAGTTAACGTCTTCACAGCAGGAACAACATCCTTATCTCAAAAAAGCATCTGCAACTCGGCTTGCAGAGAATAAGCTTCCACATAAAACAAAGCAGAGTTAAACAAAACATGCTCTGCATCTTAACAACGTTTTTTTGGTTTGGTATTCTCACTGTCACCAGCAATCAGCCTCCACACAGTTCACGATTTTCTGCTGAGTATCAAAAGGAGAGGCAATGGGCGGGTGAAATTTTAACCCCAAAAAACGTGTCAGGCTGGGGTCGGATGTGGGGTTAAAGATTTAAAAAACTGAATCCCAACCCTGACCCGCTTCCAACCCGCCCACTTCCGGTATTAATAAAGGTGGGACTGGGGGAGGGCGGCCAACCCGCTCCCAGGAGGCGGATCGCCCATTTAAATATTATAATAAGGCCAGCGTGCCTCAGATTTAACCACCATTATAAACTTAACTCTTGCTGGTAGGGTTTCTCAGACCTTGGGGAACCCGCCAGCTAAAGTAAGATGAGGACGGCTGGATCCAGGAGGTAAGTGACTTTACACTTACCTCCTGGATCCAATGTCCCTACCTCACTCAGCACCCACGATCCCCTGAGGATTCCGATCCCCAAACCCGAGGCCTACGATCCCAACTCCGGCCCCCAATCGCCTTCCCGGACTCCGCCCTCCAGCCCCGATGCTCCTCCGGCTCCCGAGTCCCAACCACCAACCATACCCGCCCCCCCCCGCCGATGTTCCTCTAGCCGGCCCCGATCCTCTCCTCCCCAATTATCCTCCAACCCTGATCCTCCAGCCCCCGACCCCCGACCCCCGCCCACCCGATCCCTCCCTCCCTCCCTCCTCTCTGCGGCCTAGTGCAGCAGGCCTACCCGCCCGCAGCCAGCCAGCCTCTCCATCTGGCTGGCTGCGGGTGGGGAACAGAGCTTTGAAATGCTAATCAGGCACTGCCGATAAATTTGGCACGGCCTGCGGGGAACCCGTTCTCCTGGGTTTCCCGACCACTTTCTATCCTACCAACCCCCTCCGGCCACCGCTCCCGATCCACCTCCAGATTAAAATTCTGGCTAATGTCTTACCAGACCTGTGGCTGTGTTATGTTAAATGGTCTTCAGTAATTGTTACTTGTTTCAATTATTCTGATATCTGGAAATGGAGGCTCTTTACCAGTCGAGATGCAATAGTTCATAGGGGAAAAATTGGGTGGATTTGCGCAAATCCCCTAGTGGCCCGGGCGTGGCGCCTGCTAAAGCCTCCCGCGAAATTCAGCTTGCGCCCCCCTGACCTATCGCCGGACGATATGTCCGACGGGGTCAGGGGGCGTTTTTGCAACAGCGGCGGCGCTAGTAAAAAGGGCAGGTGTCGGGTTTTTTTTGGGCCAACTGCCAACACCTGCCCCCTTCCCTTTTTTTTCTCAGGGTGCTGGCCACAATCGCTCAGCCCGGCACTCCTCTTGCGTGCCGGGCTGTTTTCGCGGCACCCCGCTCCCCGGTGGTGCAGCAGGGCCCCGGTGCGTGCAGTGCTAGGCCCCTCCCCTTTAATCAGGGGAGGGAGGCTTGCAATACCGCGGCGCTACGTGCCGACGAGCATGGCGCTGTTGCACATAGCGCCGCAATCTTCAGTTGTAGCGCCCCAAGAAGGAGGTGGAGCGCTTCCAGTAGCACTCCACCTCCTGCTTGGGGTGATACTAATGAATTTCTGGCGGAGGGGCGGTAACTTTTTTGGAGCGTTAAAATGAGTGCCCCGGCGATGTTAGCGCCCCAAAAGGGGGCACCACCCAGTTTTCCGCCCAAAACTTTCCCTTGGTTGACATTATCTGACATGGCTGGAGCCCTGCCCCTCAGGACAAAACTCCAAGGGGTGAAATTCATCTTGGGCGATAGCGCAAAATGGACGATGGCACATCAGCAGCCCGTTTTACACTCTGCCCGATTTTCTTTTCCGTTGAAGTCGATGAGTGGAGTGTAAAACAGGCTACTGATGTGCCATCGTCCGTTTTGCGCTACCGCCCCAGACAAATTACACCCCCAACTGTTTACAGTCAAATAAGAGAGAAACTTTTGTTTCAAAAAACATCAAGGCCAATCTTCCCATAGCTAAACCTTTTAGCAGATGGCTATCCTGTGTGGGAGTCTTCATTGGAGGCCCAGCAGATTTTAACCCCAGTACTCTAAACCTATGGTGGTAACTGAGGGCCTTTAAACTAAGTACCTATCTAGTGGCCTTTCTCTGAAACTTTCCCACCATGTGAACGGACCAAAACTAGGCACATTGGGGGTGAAATTGGTCTTCAACAAAAGCGGCGAATCGGCAGATTATTTTACACCATGTCCGATTTTCTTTTCCACTGACTTCAAGGCTAGGACCACTATTGTTTCCAAATTAACTAGATGACCTGGATTCACAAATTCAATGCCAAGTGAAAATTTGCAAATTATATGAAATTAGTAAGGGCAACGGAATCAGATGAGACTGCTCAGAAGTTATAGAATTGAGTTGCACAAAATATGCAAGTGGGCGGAATATTGAGAGATGAAATTTAATGTAGATAAGTGTAAAAGAAAAATAGAGGACATGCATACCCCGTGAATAGTGTTGAAATAGCTAAGGATGAAGTTGAAGGAGACCTAGGAGTCTTGGTAGACTCAGTGCTAAATATGTCCAACTAATGCAGAGTAACAGTCAACAAAGGTAATATGATGTTGAACTATATAACCAAATAGTAGAATATAAGTCACAAGAGGTAATGATTAAACTGTACAGTGCTCTGGTCAGACTGCACCTTGAATACTGCATCCATTACTGGTTGCCAACAAACACTGGAGGCAGTGTATATGTCGGGGAACCAACTAGAGAACAGACTATTTTGGATCTAGTAATGAGTAATGAGACAGGGTTAATTAGTAATCTCATAGTAAAGGATCCTCTGGGGAAGAGTGATCATAATATGGTAGAATTTCATATTAAGTTTGAGAATGATGTGGTTAAGTCTGAAACTAGGGTCTTAAATTTAAACAAAGCCAATTACGGAGATAGGGGGCGGGTTGGCTGAGGTAGATTGGAAAATTAGATTAAAACATATGATGGTAGATAAGCAATGGCAAACATTTAAAGAAATAATTCATAATTCTCAACAAATATACATTCCCTTCAGGAATAAAAACTCCACTGGAAAAATGGTACAACCATGGCTAACTAGAGAAGTTAAGGATAGTATTAGATTAAAAGAAGACGCTTCCAATGTTGCCAAAAAGAATAGTAATCCTGAGGATTGGGAGGGTTTTATAATTTCAGCAAAAGATGACCAAGAAATTGATAAAGAGGGAAAAAATAGAATATGAGAATAAACCTGCAAGAAATATAAAAACAGATTGTAAGAGCTTTTACAAGTGTGTAAAAAGGAAGAGATTAGCAAAAATAAATGTGGGTCCCTTAGAGGCAAAGGCAGGAGAAATTATAATGCGGTATAAGGAGATGGCAGAAACGTTAAACAAATATTTTGTGTCTGTCTTGACAGTAGAAGACACAAAGAACTTACCATAAATTGTGGGGAACCGAGGGTCTAATGAGAGTGAGGAACTTAAAGTAATTAATATTAGTAAAGAAAAAGTACTAGAGAAATTAATGGGACTAAACACCAACAAATTTCCTGGACCTGATGGCCTACATCCTAGAGTTTTAAAAGAGGTTCCTGCAGAGATAATGGATGCATTGATTTTGATCTTCCAGAATTCTCAGATTCTAGAACGGTCCATGTGGATTGGAAGGTAGTAAATGTAACCCTGCTGTCCAAGAAAGGAGGGAGAGAGAAAACAGGGAACGATAGGTCAGTTAGCCAGACATCAGTTCTAGGGAAAAATGCAAGAATCTATATTAGGGACATGATAACAGGGCACTTGGAAAATCACAATATGATTAGGCAGAGTCAACATGGTTTTATGAAAGGGAAATAGTATTTGACAGTTTTTTGAGGGTGTAACTAGCAGGGTAGATAAGGGGGAACCAGTGGATGTATTATATATGTATTTTCAGAAGGCATTCGATAAGGTGGAACACAAGAGGTTGTTACAGAAGATTAGGGCTCATGGGATTGAGGTATAATATAGCAGCATTGATTGAGGATTGGTTAATGGACAGAAAACAGAGAGTAGGAATAAATGGGTCATTTTTGGGATGGCAGTGTCGCAAGGATCAATGCTTGTACCTCTGCTATTTAGAATAAGAACATGAGAATTAGGAGCAGGAGTAGGCTGTAGGGCCCCTCGAGCCTGCTCCGCCATTCAATAAGATCATGGATGATCTTCGACTTCAACTCCACTTTCCCACCTGAGTCCCATATCCTTGAATGTAGACAATCTATATCAATGACTTAGATGAGGGGACTGAGGGTAATATATCCAGGTTTGCTGATGATACAAAGCTAAGTGAGAATATAAGCTCTGAGGAGGACATAAAGAGGCTGCAAAGGGATATAGATCGTTTAAGTGACTGGGCAAGAAGCTGGCAGATGGAGTATAATGTGGGGAAGTGTGAAATTATCCATTTTGGTAGGAAGAATGGAAAAGCAGAACATTTTTTAAAAGGTGAGAGACTAATAAATGTTTGTATTCAGAGGGATTTGGGTGTCCTTGTACACGAATCACAGAAAGTTAACATACAGGTACAGTAAGCAGTTAGGAAGGCAAATGGTATGTTGGCCTTTATTGCAAGGGGGTTGGAGTATAAGAGTAAAGAAGTCTTGCTGCAATTATACAGGGCTTTGGTGAGATCGCACCTGGAGTACTATGTAAAGAAGGATATACTTGCCTTAGAGGAGGTGCAACGAAGGTTCACTAGATTGATTCCTGGGATAAGAGGGCTGTCCTATGAGGAGAGATTAAGTAGAATAGGTCTATACTCTCTGGAGTTTAGAAGAATGAGAGATGAACTCATTGAAATGTATAAAATTCTTAGAGGGCTTGACAGGGTAGATGCTGGGAAGCTGTTTCCCCTGGCTGGGGAGTCTAGAACTAGGGGGCATAGTCTCAGGATAAGGGGTCGGCCATTTAGGACTGAGATGATGAGAAGTTTCTTCACTCAGAGGGTGGTGAATTTTTGGAATTCTCTACTCCAGAGGGCTGTGGCTGCTCAGTCGATGAGTATATTCAAGACTGAGATCGATAGATTTTTGGGCACTCAGGAATCAAGGGATATGGGGATCGGGTGGGAAAGTGGATTTGATGTAGAAGTTCAGCCATGATCTTATTGAATGGCGGTGCAGGCTCAAGGGGCCGTATGGCCTACTCCTGCTCCTATTCCTTATGTTCTTATGGTTTAGCCACAAGATTAATTCCCAGTCCCTGGGATCTGAGTTATGAGGAAAGACTAGATTGATTTGGGCTTTTCAGGTTGGATAGGTGGTATCTGAGAAATGATCTTATAGAGACATATAAAATTGTTAAGCATATAAGGTTAACCCGGGATATTACTTTAAACTGTGGCAACAGAATAAAGAGGCAAATGTTCCAGCTAGTAAAAGGTAATTTTAGGACTGATATCAGGAAATACTTCCTCACACAAAGAGTGACCAAAATGCAGAATAAACTTCCTGATAGAGTAATGGTGATAAAAACCCTGGAATCATTTAAGAAGCGATTGGATGCTACAATTGGGGAACGTTTACATCTCTGGCTGGATGAAGTAGGATGGACCGAATGGACTTCCTCATCTGTAATTACATTGTGATCTGGTGAGACAGGACCTTCTTTTCCAGAAGTCTTTTTGAAGTTATCTAATAAGCCCTTCTGTGTTAAGATTGTTGTACAGTTTCTCTCTAATGATCCCTTTTAGCAACTTTAGATAACCAAAGTCAAACTAATGGGCCAATAATTTTCCAGTTCTGAAATATTTCCTTTTTTAAATAAAGTCATCACCTAGCTCTCTCTTTAGTTAATGGGAACAATATCTAACATCATTTTTTTTCCTCCCAAGTCCAAGCTGCCATGTGACTCATTACTTCACACAAATTATGAAAATTATGATTGCTTTCTCGCTCACATTCCATGGTTCGTCAGGTGGCAGTTTTTACCTTGTTATGTTTCTGTGCTCTCTCTTTCCACCCAGGCCATGCTCACATTCAACTCCATTCCTCCCTTTCTGCTTTGGCAACGCGACACTTGAGGGCAGCTGTTGATTGGCTGTGCTGGCCATTATATGATTTAGCAAGCCCAGGAAAAGTGAAGACTTGGCTTTACAGAAGTACCGTCACTAAAAGCAAGGGAATCTCAGAAAAAGAGAAAACCCACGAGGACCTGGAGAACACATGGAGCGAGTGGTTCTGAACTTTGAGTAAAGTTCCAAAATGCCCTGTTTGTGAATTGATTCTTAATGTTAACTTTGTAGAATTAAAGCTTTCTGTATCACCACGTTGACGGTGGAGGAGAGACACGGAAAAGGAGTGAGATGGGGACAAGATAGAGAGCAAGGGAGACAAACATAGGCAATCATTTCCACTGTACATGTCAGAAACAGCTTTCAAATGGTATGCAGCATTATTATATATGAAAAATATAATTTAACTGCACCATATTTTATGATGTGTTTGCCGAATTTAGAATGAAAAATGATTTGTTGGAACTGGATCAGAGCACGGCAAACTGACATCATTTACATAAAAGACAATGTTGAAAAAATGTTCAATCTGTTTTGAGTCACAAGTGCATAATAAAAGTATCTTCATAATTTTATACAAACTGCTCTAAGTTACACTAGAGGGAGCTAAAACTTTCCATAACAGGGAGACGTTCGACTGAAGAGCTGTACAAAACAACTGATTAGACTTTCTACAAGCACCTGAGGCCTGAAGGAGAGGGGCGGGGGGGAGGGAGTGAGAGGGAGGGGACAAATGTGGGTGGGGAAAGGGAGGAGGGGTTGGCAGAGGGAAAATATCTGGAGAGCAGGCAGAGATCTGTTGCAGCAACAGGATATAAAACCTTCAGGCCTTGGGGACCGTTTGGAGAGAATGATGGAAAGTGGCTTCTGAATGCTTCAGAGTTTGCATGATCTAAGTGATAACATCAGATCTGCAGCTCTGCTGATCAGTGTGCACTCAGATGAAGGACCCAGCACATGTGGTGTGGCTGGAATCTGCCTTTATAATACTTTCCTCTAACCTATTACCTCATGTTTACCTTAGAGTGTCTGAGTAACACCAAGCCCCGAATAAAATATTTGACTTTTTGTTTTGTAGTGAGATGAATAACGTAACTTATAAATTAAGGAAAGAACACATAAGAGTTGAAAAATTTAAGGATAAGCAATGTTTAAATCCGAAATACTTCTGTAATTTCCACCTCCGGAACATCGCCTGACTCCACCCCTGCCTCAGCTTATCTGCTGCTGAAACCCTCATCCATGCCTTTGTTACCTCTAGACTTGACTATTCCAACGTACTCCTGGCTGGCCTCCCACATTCTACCCTACGTAAACTTGAGGTCATCCAAAACTCTGCTGCCCGTGTCCTAACTCGCACCAAGTCCCGTTCGTCCATCACCCCTGTGCTCGCTGACCTACATTGGCTCCCGGTTAAGCAACATCTCGATTTCAAAATTCTCATCCTTGTTTTTAAATTCCTCCATGGCCTCGTCCCTCCCTATCTCTGTAATCTCCTTCAGCCCCACAATCCCCCGAGATATCTGTGCTTCTCTAATTCTGCCCTTTTGGACATCCCCGATTTTAATCGCTCCACCATTGGTGGCCATGCCTTGTGCTGCCTAGGCCCTAAGCTCCCTCCCTAAACCTCTCCGTCTCTCTACTTTTCTTTCCTCCTTTAAGACGCTCCTTAAAATCTACCTCTTTGACCAAGCTTTTGGTCACCTGCCCTAATATCTCCTTATGTGACTCAGTGTCAAATTCTGTTTTATAACGCTCCTGTTAAATGCCGTGGGATGCTTTACTACATTAAAGGCGCTATATAAATGCAAGTTGTTGTTGTTGATGATGTTTCTACAGTATCGACCACAGTGAGAAACATCAGGTAAATTCCACTGATTCAACAAAAACATGATCAATATAGCTAACTTCTAACTAATGTTTTTGCACAATTTTATGACTTTTTACAATACACAGCAAGTTATAAAAACAATAAATAAAATCAAAACCGAACCTAATTCAATTCACTGACTCCCACACCCCACCGTGGAATCTGAGCTTCGGGAAGGTAAGGCTCAGTCCACAGGGAGAAGCAAAGCTGCCTGACTCCAGCAATAAAACACATTATACAACAGTGCACGTCACAGGCCGACATGAACTCTCCCTCACCAGTTTGTGTTGCTCTCTCCCTCCTTCCCTGGGTTGTGTTTCTCTCTCTCTCTCCCTCCCTCCCCCAGTTTGTGTTTCTCCCTCTCTCTCCCTCCCTCCCTCAGTTTGTGTTTCTCTCCCTCCCTCCCCCAGTTTGTGTTTCTCCCTCTCTCTCCCTCCCTCCCCCAGTTTGTGTTTCTCCCTCTCTCTCCCTCCCTCCCTCAGTTTGTGTTTCTCTCTCCCTCCCTCCCTCAGTTTGTGTTTCTCTCCCTCCCTCCCTCAGTTTGTGTTTCTCCCTCTCCCTCCCTCCCTCCCCAGTTTGTGTTTCTCCCTCTCTCTCTCTCCCTCCCCCAGTTTGTGTTTCTCTCTCTCCCTCCCTCCCCAGTTTGTGTTTCCCTCTCCCTCCCTCCCTCAGTTTGTGTTTCTCCCTCTCTCTCCCTCCCTCAGTTTGTGTTTCTCTCTCTCCCTCCCTCCCTCAGTTTGTGTTTCTCTCTCTCCCTCCCTCCCTCAGTTTGTGTTTCTCTCCCTCCCTCCCCCAGTTTGTGTTTCTCTCTCCCTCCCTCCCCCAGTTTGTGTTTCTCTCTCCCTCCCTCCCCCAGTTTGTGTTTCTCTCTCTCTCTCCCTCCCCCAGTTTGTGTTTCTCTCCCTCCCTCCCCAGTTTGTGTTTCTCTCTCTCCCTCCCTCCCCAGTTTGTGTTTCTCTCTCTCTCTCCCTCCCCCAGTTTGTGTTTCTCTCTCTCCCTCCCTCCCTCAGTTTGTGTTTCTCTCTCTCTCTCCCTCCCCCAGTTTGTGTTTCTCACCCTCTCCCTCCCCAGTTTGTGTTTCTCTCTCTCTCCCTCCCCCAGTTTGTGTTTCTCTCTCTCTCCCTCCCCCAGTTTGTGTTTCTCTCTCTCCCTCCCTCCCCAGTTTGTGTTTCTCTCTCTCCCTCCCTCCCCCAGTTTGTGTTTCTCACCCTCTCCCTCCCCAGTTTGTGTTTCTCTCTCTCTCCCTCCCCCAGTTTGTGTTTCTCTCTCTCCCTCCCTCCCCCAGTTTGTGTTTCTCTCTCTCCCTCCCTCCCCCAGTTTGTGTTTCTCACCCTCTCCCTCCCCAGTTTGTGTTTCTCTCTCTCCCTCCCTCCCCAGTTTGTGTTTCTCTCTCTCCCTCCCTCCCCCAGTTTGTGTTTCTCTCTCTCCCTCCCTCCCCCAGTTTGTGTTTCTCTCTCTCCCTCCCTCCCCAGTTTGTGTTTCTCTCTCTCCCTCCCTCCCCAGTTTGTGTTTCTCTCTCTCCCTCCCTCCCCAGTTTGTGTTTCTCTCTCTCTTCCTCCCCCAGCTTGTGTTTCTCTCTCTCCCTCTCTCTCCCCAGTTTGTGTTTCTCTCTCTCACCCTCTCCCTCCCCCAGTTTGTGTTTCTCTCTCTCCCTCTCTCTCCCCAGTTTGTGTTTCTCCCTCCCTCCCTCCCTCCCGCAGATCGTGATGTTAGTCGAGCGTGCAACGCCTCGGTAGCGCCCCGGACCAGATATTGAGAAGCGCCCCCGCCTTTCCGCCTGCCGCTAGCAACAACAGGGTGAGGGGAACGTTTTGCAGTCGGAAAGGGACTGGGGGAGGGCTATTTAAATGCAAACGCTTCCTGCCTTTACTTGTCGGTGACATTTTTGCACCACGCATTCTGAGAGAGAGAGAGAGAGACTTCTGGAGAGATACAACGCTGTTTGAAGGAGTTTTGGGTACTGAGCAACACTTTGCAGGTTCATTTTGATTTGACCTTCCTTGCATCGATTTAGAAGAGACTGTGGGGGCTGCACTCTGAGCTCTTTTCCTGGGCCTCTCCATTGTTCTTTCCAGCAGAATTGATGTACAGGTCTCTCCAGGCCGAGATTCAAGGCTGCAATGAGCAGGGTGTGGATGGAGAGCAAGATCGACCCTCCCCTTTAAGAACTGGCCAGCGCCAGTGTGTCTGTGTTCCATTGCTGACTGACATCACATGAGCTTCGCCAACGCTCTGAGGTAGCGCCTCGCTCCTCGGCCTTTGCGCCTTAAGAGAGGTGTGTAATGCCTGATTTAGCGCTCCAATCACCTCCAGGGGTGATAGAAGCCAAGTTTGCAGTCAGAGGCGATAATTAGCGGCAGGCGCTAAACTTTGCGCACAGCCGATAATTGCGCCCCAAACGGGGCGATACCGAATTTCTCCCCCTAGATCTTCTTAAACCTCAGAGAACTTGTCAGTCATGGCATGACTGTTTTTTTGGTGGTTTTTATAGCTCTTCGGCACAGCTTTAACTAGTAGGCAGCTGCCTGAGAATGTAAATGCTATTAGGCTATGTTGAAGATCTTAGAGAAACCCTGAGGATCTTAACTTATGGAGTGATAGAATAGCACCCAGTCGGTGGCTCTCCTACCATCCGCTTCTAGAATATTCATAGACAACTGAATCACGAGGTGCAATTGACCATGTGGTCAATGTTGTCTACATTGGCTTGCACCTGACTCCTGTCTATCGGGGATACATGTGCTGTGGCCATATTTATCTGAGTGGATTCAGAAAATGCTGGAAATACTCAACAAGTCAGGCAGCACCTGTGGAGAGAGTTAACGTTTTAGGTTGTTGAACTTTCGTCAGAATAACCTGAAATCAGAATACTTATAGCGCCCCGAAAAAATTAGCGCCCCCACGGCCGAAATTCAACGGTAGCGCCCCAAGAGGGAATGGGGGCGCTACTGGAAGCGCCCCGCCTCCCTCTTGGGGCGCTGCGAGGGAATCCCTCTTCTTAAAGGGGAGGGGCCTTGCGCAACGCGACCCGGGGCCCAGCTGGGCCAACAGGATCAGAGTGCCGGCAAAAGAGCTCGGCACTCAAGAGAAGTGCCAGGCTCATGGAGCGCAGCCGTCACTCCACGGTGGTGGGGTGGTGCTCAGGAGGCATGGGGTGGCAACGGAAGCAGGTGCTGGCAGGCAGCCAGCAACAAAAATGGCCACCCGGCACCTCCCCTTTTAGGGCCGCCCCGGCCGCAGGTAGGCCCCCCTGACCCTGTCGGACATAGCATCCGGCGGTACGTCAGGGGGCGCTACCAAAGATCGCGGCCGGGGCGCTGCGCACGGCGATGACGTTATCACCGGCAGCGCAGCACCGTGGGGCGCTAACGATTACCGCCGCCGCTAACCTCCCGCTGAATTTCGCGGGAGGCGTTGGCAGTGCCGCGCCCGGGCGCTAGTTGCTTTGCGCCCCGTTAGCGCCCTCTTAGGGTGCTAATGGGAGGTGCAAAGCAACCGAATTTCTCCCCCTTACTCTCTTTCTCTCTCCACAGATGTTGCCTGACCTGCTGAGTATTTCCAGCATTTTCTGTTCTTATTTCAGATTTCCAGCATCCGCAGTATTTTGCCTTTAGTTTATCTGAGTGGACTTCTTATGAACCAATTTGACCCAGTAGGTTAATTGCATTGGCAGTGTGCCTCACTTCTTGTGAATTGCGGGTAGGGCTCCCACATCGACTTTAGGCCTTTGCTGCACTTGTCCCCAATGTAAATGCTATTTATCTTAGTGCGAATAATACTAGGTCCATGAACCAATTAGAAAATACGGCTTTCTGACCAAATCCATTGATACAATGGATACTTGCATCACCTGTGCATAGTGTACAGTGCATTCTCAGTGAGCTACATGTGGTAGTGCAAGAGGAACAAACACTTCTCACCAATTTAGAAGAAAGTATTTCCTTCTCTTTTACCAGAAAGCCCTTTCTGAATTAACAGCTCTTTAAAATATTTTGGTACGCAAAATATTTTCGAAACTAAAACAGCCCTTCTAATCTGGAACATTTTACGAGCTGTTTATATATATGGAATTTACCTATTACATATTTTTATCTCCACCATTGAATTTTTCTTTGGTTAATTGAATGGAAACTCAAGAAAGTGAAGCAGGAGGAGGGTAAAAATGCACAGCTGCAGTCAGATAAATGCAGCTTGAAATAAGCAGGATAACTGAGGTCTGAGTTCGACATGCACAAACTAGTATTAAGGGGGCATAAAAGGCTATGAATGCAAAAGGACCCATAAAGAGATATTGAGATACTGTATGCACAAAAACTGAGAAATATCCAGATGGGAAAGTATGGAAGCTGATGTCCCAAGTCCCTGGAAGAAGTAAGCTTCTGGGAGAAAAACTTAATGGATTGATTTGGAAACAGGAGAGAGGCAACTTTATATGTAAGTTGAAAGGTTTTATTGTGAATTATTTCAATGCTACAGAAATCCACTAGTACATTTAGTACGATAGCAAAATACTGCGGATGCTGGAAATCCGAAATAACAACAGAAAACGCTGGAAAAACTCAGCAGGCCAGGCAGCATCCGTGGAGAGAGAAACAGAGTTAACGTTTCAGGTCGAAGACCTTTCGTCAGAACTGGAAAAAAGCAGGAAATGAAATAGATTTAAAGCAAGTATAAAGCTGGGAAAAGGGGGAGGGGATGAAAGAACAAAAGGAGAGATTAAGAGACATTGAGAGACATTAAGAGATAATCAAGGCAAGAGGAGGTGTTGATGTAACAGGTTGAGGCTAAATGAAGTGTGAAATGCACTGGCAGAATGAAGGACAGCTGCCAGCTTCTGGGAGGGAAAAAAAAAGGGGGGGTGCCAAACAAAAGGGTGGATGAAAAAATAAAATATAAATGTGATAGGGGCCGAGGTTATGATCTAAATATTGGTTAATGATTGATAAGTGATAAATTGCAGACATATTGGTTATTGGTTTTGGGTCATGACCAAATACATATCTGTAATTCACCAACAACTTCAATTATTCTTAATGTAAATTTATTTTTAATTTAGCAGTATTATCGCACTAAGCTAAATAGCATTTGCATTGGGGACAAGTGCAGCAAAGGCCTCAAGCCAATGTGACAGCCTCCTTGCAACTCCCAAGAAGTGAGGCACGCTGCCAATGCAATTGACCTACTGGATCAAATTGGCTTAAAGAAGATTATAAATAAAATGACACTCATTTTAAATGTCAAGTTCCTCATTCCCTTAAAAATCCAGTTATTTCTGAACCCTTCTTTCAGTTCCAGTGCTTCATACAGCTGAGTTTTGACCATATGCTATAAGGAAATGAGACAAGCAACTCATAATTGCAAAATACAGAAGCTGGGGATGCTTTCTTAGTTTTTCATTTGAATGTATAAAAAAGTCCAAGAGCAGCTATGTGGTTAGGTACACCCTCCCTTACTTCAGTTCTCATCACTGACTGTTTCCTCTGCTTCTGACCACAGACCGGAAAGAGTACTGTGCAAAGGGCATCTTGCTCAGACCTGATAGCAAAAAGTAGAGCTAAACCACAAAAGCAGAATTAACAGGATATATTCCTTAGATGAAATCTAATAATAGACAAAAGTTGCTAAGAAGCTCAGTGCCATGTACAAATTTTTCTTTAAAAAGAAGTGTTGTAACAGCAATCCTTTCCCTTGTTTGTTGAATGTGTGTTCAAATAAAGCATCTCTTACTTAACACCATTTGTGATAATTGTACATAGTCCAAGTATTTTTTAGTGCATCAAACTGCTTACTTCACTCATTCATAAATTTTCCTTTTAATTGCCTGGGGTATACTAGCTTGTTAAATAGTTTTATTCTACTCAAAAATACCTTGAGTAGTATGTTTGTCTGTCTGCACATAACATACAGGGAGGCGGTGCTCTCATTTTCTTATGTTCTGAATCTTATTTGGCAATATGAATAAATACAAGTGAACGTAACAAATAGCTATGCTATCATCACAAAATACATCTGAGTTTTCAATACTTTCTCAATGGCAAGATTAATACAGCTTATTGATATGGTAATTATTAGAGTTTTACCTCCTGCAGACCGGCGTAGAGTTCTCCTAGGGTCCTTCAGTTTCATTTGAAGATACATGGCAGTATAACTGGATGCCATACTGTAATGTGAAAAATAAACGCTTTCTCCTTTCCTAGCTTGGTGCATTCAATTTTATGGAGACATATCTGTTATCGTTATACTGAATGTTTTTGTTCTGTTTGAGTAAGACCTTCCGCAGAACAGGAAATGGTCCTCTCCTACCTAATTGGCTGGTCAGAATGTGCTTACACAGCACCAATGGTTTCTTGACACCGGTAATTGTTTTTCAGTTAATAGTAGCAATACAAGTTCACCCTTTTGCTCCTATTTTACTACTTGTTGACAGTTTGGCAGGTTTAAGTAAACCATTAGAGCATGTCTGACTAGCTGCAGACTGCCATGTGCACTTATTTAATACTTGCAACTAATGAATATTGACAGGATGGAAAAACCAAACTCTTGTGGTTACAGCGTAAACTATAGAAACAGCTTAACCCTTTTGGGACTGTACCAAATAAGACAATAGGGGGAGTTTCAACTAGCGCACCCACATTCTGAGGCCCGGTGGATTTTAATCGTTAACATATGACTGGCGGGCTGGCGCCCGATCGCGTTGCAAGCTGGATTTCTGGTGGGCCTGCAGAGGGCTATTTAAAGCAGGAATGTACCTCTTAAAGGGAGCTTGCATTAACATTGGTCTCTGCATTTGCTGGAAATATCTCAATATGGAAGATGAGCCGGAAGTTTTGTGATGCATCTGTGGAGGTCCTAGTTGAAGAGGTATGGGCATGGAGGGAGGTACTGTCGAAGAAATGGGAAAAAGATGCCAAAGCAGAACATTCAACAGTCTAGAGAGAGGCTGCAGAAGCAGTCAACACTCAGAGCATCACCCCAGGCTGCCCATTATACACTCCACCCGATTGACTTCAATGGAAAGGAAAACCAGGCGAGGTGTATAATGGACCGAACTTCATTGACAAGTTTATTGCCCAGCAATGAAAGTTAAAATCTATCCCAAAATTTCATCACCTTATTTAATTATAACGAAGCATTACTTAAGTGGCACCACATATTTCTCTTGTCATTCCCAGCGTGGTAAATTTCCAATCTCACTCATGCTGCTTGACGGGAGACAACAGGTGGAAACCAGACACTTCATCAAAGGAAGGAAGGAAAAATCAGGGACCAATTCTCCCCAGTCACTACTGTGCATCTACCAGTAATGACTCTACAACTACATTAGCAGAAGCTAGGAGGCTGTTTGCCTATCCATCTGCTTCTCTGAAGAAACCTGGAGAAAAGAGGGGACAATATAGGAAAGACTGGACAGAAATACATTTATCTAAAAAAAATTTCTTACTGTGGCTCAAGTTTCACAACTTCTGTTCCACGCTGTGGCTGCTCTGTTGTTGCTCCAACACTCCTACATTACAGACTAGATTTCTGGTCTCCATATCTATCTGCTACTCTGCTGGTGTCTCGGTCCTGTAATTTGAAATTGGCCTGACCTATTTGCCTTCGACTAGTGGAATTGCTATGCCCTCCATGCCAGGTGAATCCTGGGTGCCCTGGTCTTTGTATCAGTGTCTGTTGCCAGATTGCTTATGGTTTTGTAGTAGGTGTTCCAGTACATCAGATGAGTTCATCTGTGGAGACATAATGGCTACATCCATCCATCCATTTATTTATCTCAAAAATAAAATTTCATGCCAATGTACATTTTTGACGCACTTCCTATGTCACACTTTGGCATCACACCTATTCTAGCTATCATTTTTAGTAATCATACATTTTTGTCCTTCGGACATTTTGGGGTAAAAATTAGTATGCATTGTGCCTGTTTTTTGGGTGTAAAATGGGTGCAAGGCATACCAATTTAACAGTGGGACGGCCTGCACCCAATCTGCCAAATTCGTGTGCTCCATTTTTTAGGTGGACACCTAAAACAGGTCCATTGAATATGTACATTTTGGCCTAATGCCTGTTAGAGGGCCAATTGACAAATTTGCCGATGCCTGCTCAGGATTCTTCAGCAGACACAAAATATCCCCTGGCACTACTCAAAGACGAGCAGGGCAGTTCTCCCAGCGTCAAGCCAACATTTATCAACCAACAGCACCAACATAGCAATAGTGACTATACTTCAAACATAAATAATTGACTATGAAGCGCTTTAGAGCATCCTGAGAGCGTGAAAAGCATTATAGATATGCAAGGCCTTTCTTTCTTTAAAAGAGAAATTAGCCCAGAATCTAAATCACAGAGTTGCAACCGATGATGGCCCCTTCCAGTATCCAGCCTTTAACTGCTTATAAGGAGGAATCCTTTGAACTGCTGGGCAGGCAAATTGGAAAAGACATGGGTGACAGGAAACTAGGCGAGCAGCTGCAGGCTGGTCATTCCATTCATTGTTCTCTTTCAGCCAAATGCAGAAGTAAACCTTGTGTAATTCCTTCTAGTGAAAATCACATGGGAATTGTATGGTTCATCTACCCACGCTTACTTCTATCCTTCCTGTTCTCTCCTAGATATTCTTTTGCAAGAAGCAGAGCAGGAACAGGAAGAGGAGCTTGGACCCTCTGCTCCTTGCACTACCAGCCCTTCTTCATGCACAGCTAATCACACTTTCCCTTCCAAGCACCAGCCCAGAGACACCCACCTGGGCTGGTATGAGATAGTGAACTGAGGAGAGTGCACAGGATGATGCACAGAGCATGAATGGGCAGGAGGAGCTGGGAGTGAAATATGAGGAGGCAGATATTGGTAACCGAAGGTTCATGAGATGTCTGCACCCAGCTGAGGAGCTTTCTTATACAGATCTCAGGGGTCCTACTTTTAAAAAGATGCTTGAGCAAATGTAAAGGGACTGGGAATGGCTTCTGAGAATGTGCATGAGGTGACAGCTGCAGTGGAGGAGTCTGAAGCTGCTACACACTTCACTGCTGAACCTCCATCCACCATGCTGCTGTACCATGCAACACCATGATGCATGTGAGTTCAGCACTGCAGCACCAGCCTTACCTCGGACAGTCTTAACTTCTGGTATGGATAGTCAGATTGCTGCCTCTGAGCCCTGGGGTGACAGATTAGAGACGATAGTCTCTAGAGGCTTTGGAGCTTTGCGGGCAACCATCTTCCAGGGCTTCAATTGATTTCAACCATTTGGTCTTCTCTCCCACAGATTAGTGACCAATAGAGCTTGTGCCCTAGTGGCATAACAGGAACGTGATTGCATGATGCTACTGTCTCTCAGGACAACAGAATGTGTCCCCTCCTGCCAGCCGCCTCAGATGCCAACATGCATCACAAAGGAAGTGTGGTGAGTTTGACTTTGTAGCAGCACAAGAACTGAAACCTGCAGCAGGTTCACTTCAGCACCAAGAGGAGGGCCACTTTAGGCCCAGGAGGCTCATATTGTAGGGGAACAGTAAGCCACCTCACATACTGCTGGCACTCAAGTTGGACCTAGGAGAAACAGTAGATTGGGGTACAGATTAAACAGCACACATTGGCACTAAGGGGAAGCATTGTAGTAAGGAAAAACAGGCAAAGTTATGAATTTCACAATAAAAATTATGGTAGCAGTGAAGTTAATGACTAATAAAGGGAATAGCCCCTTTGAACTGAGTGCGGGTTTGCAAGCAAGTGGGCAGTTAAAAGCGCTGAAATTGACAGCACGTCGGAAAGCCGCCTTCATCCCGCCGACTTCCACTTTTAACTCCGGCCTATTTCTTGGATACAAGGGCTCTCCACTGAAGACGTGGCTGATGACACCCTTGAGGAGGCCAAGCAATGAGGTCAAGGAGCGCTATAATCAAAGCCAGATGATGATGAGGTGTGTAATAGAGCAAGCAATTGGGATGCTGAAGATGCGCTTCAGATGCCTGGACAGATCTGGAGGAGCCCTTCAGTACACACCAGCCAGGGTCTCCAGAATGATCATTGTATGCTGCACACTGCACAACATAGCACTGCAGCGAGGATTAGAGCTGCAGGATGCGCAAGGCGCAGAGTACAGAGCCTCCTCGGAGGAGGATGAGGAGGAGGAGCAGGTGGAACACGAGGAGGAGGAGGAACCTGAGGTGGAGATGGCACCAGCAGTGATGCAGATTGCTGCCCGGGAGGCCTGGGATGGACTCATAATGGCCCGATTTAGTTAAGTTGCACCGGTGCACCCATATGGCACCCAGATGCTCAAACAAGTTCACCGTTTCCCCCCAAACCCCTGCAAAACCACAAAGCAGTCCTAAAATGACCAAACCATTCCTGTCACACACACACCCATTGCTCGAGGTTAAGTGATGTCTCACCATTCACTCCAAGTGACAAGGCCACTTCCCAGGTAGCAGGCATAAATGGACCAGATAGGAAAGTGGTACAAATACATGAATTTATGTGGCTCATAAATACAACTGAAACTTAGCTATCTAACATTTTGAAACACATCCTTGTGCATCTACAATTGTGGCATTTTTCTTTTCCGAACACCTCTATGAGGTGCTATCCCTGTGGCTTCACCAGAGGTAGAGGGAGGCTGCTCACTTCCCTGCTGTGACTGCTTAGACACTTTTGGCAGACGTCATCTGGGTTTTGGAGCCTGTGAGGGCCCCGCCAAAGACTGCTCCACCTGCACCTGTGCAGGGGCAGACTCGGCCATCAGGATCCGAGGCAGCATGTGGGGCTCTGACTGAGGGGTAGGCAATGGTGGTGAAGTGGGAGCACTTTGAGCCAAGCCCCCACTTCCATGCCCCCTCTCACCATCAGCCCTCTCATGGGCCACCCACACTTCCCTGCCAGCAAGGAGCTGGAGAGCCACCTTGCTGCACATCAGTAGGGCAATGAACGCCCAAGCCTAGGTTGGTATCCCTCCTAAATATGATGCCAATCAGAGTCTGCAAGCTGTTGTTCACAGCAAGCAGTCTCATTTGACTGGCACATTTGGTGCTCCATACAGGGGGCCATCCTTTCCATGGAAGAGCACATCGTCGCCATCGCCTGCGACATGGTGCAGCTCATGTTGGAGATGGGCTCCTCCATTCTCCCTACAATCACACACATCACAGCTGGAAAAGCTGCCAGAGCCTCATGCATTTTTTGCTGCTCTTCCAAGATCATCCTCTTTGTCGAGGGCCCTCGAGGTTCAGTATCTGCATCCAGCTGAGCAGAGCTTGGAGCATGCTGTGCCGTCCGATGAGGACTCTCCACTGCTGTCCCTGTCTCTACCATCTGCTCTTGCTCACTTGTGATGTGTGAGACACCAGGAGACAACACTACTCTATCTCTCATAGGACCCACCGACGTGTGCGTATCTGTGCTAGTGCTGGGTGCGCATGCGTTGTGCGACGGTGCACCCTCAGATCATATTTCACTGGCTGCGAACATAAAGTCACCCTGAGTGACTTGTATGCCATGTGGCTGTATGACAGTTAATTCTCTCACCAAGTTGCTGGGAGGTCCCCCTCTCTCCATCTCCCACCACCAGCAGCTCCGCAATGCCACTTATTTCCAGCACCTCCTCCTCTGTTGCCGTCAGTGGAGTGGTAATTGAAGGGCCACCTCTGCTTCGCTGCCTCTCCCTGGTGTTTTGCGCTCTCTTCTCCTGCAAGGAAGGAAACAAGAGAATTTTGAGTGAGAGTCATGGAATGAGTGTAAGGGATGGATGGGCTACATCTGTAGAGGGTGACTATGAGGGAGTGGCGTGACATTGCCAAATGGTCTCCTTCTGTGGTGTTAATTTTTATGGTTCTATAATTGCATTAGGAGGGGAACACCGCCACCTCCAAGTTCCCCATCAAGTCACACACCATCCTGACTTGGAAGTATATCGCCGTTCCTTCATCGTCGCTGGGTCAAAATCCTGGAACTCCCTCCCTAACAGCACTGTGGGAGTACCTTCACCGCATGGACTGCAGCGGTTCAAGAAGGCGGCTCAGCACCACCTTCTCAAGGTCAACTAGGGATGGGCAATAAATGCTGGCCTTGCCAGCGACGCCCAGATCCCATGAACGAATAAAAAAAAAGGATGAGGTTGAGTGTCATTGGTGGATAGTCAGATGGGGATGTGAGTAGATGCATAGACAGTGAGGGATGGGTGCACCTGCAAGGTAGGTTGGTGTGAGGAGTGATGTGCAGGAGTAGGCTTGGGAAGGCAGAATGATGGGGTTGGGGTGACACGCACAGCAGGATGTAGCTGAATGTGGCATTGTACTCACCTTTCCTGACCTCATGAGGTCAGTAATTCACTTCCTGCATTGGATCCAGGACCTGGTGACAACAGTCCCGCTGCTCACTTTGTCGGCGATCTCCAGCCATGCCCTCTTTGTCTCTGCGGCTGGCCTCTTCCTCCCATCACCAGGGAAGACTGCGGGCTCTCACTCCCTGGAGCAGGATTTCCAGGGAGGCATCACTGAATTTTGGCGCAGCCCTTTGCCACTGAGCCTGCATTTTTCTTTACAAATGTTTCAACCTTTGCAATCAAACAACTTCCTTCCTCTGACACCTACCTCTCCAGCACCTCTACCAATCTTCAACTGTCATCTGTGCAATGCTCCTTTAAGTAGGTGAGATGAAGTCGAGTCATCCGTGACGTCATCAGACCCGCTCCACTTAAATGGCCGGGAAAGCCGCATGACAATTCAATTGGGGTAGTTCAGTTAAAACCATACTGAAGAGCGCGCTAAAAGAACGTCCGGGATAGCAACCTGCTACATGGGCCCCACCGCACCCAAACCCATGGACAGGTAAAGATTCCGGCCAATGTGTCTACAGACATTGGGACCAAATTTCTACCTCACATTGCCGTGCCTGTCTATTTCTAGAGCATTATGTCGAGAGGTTACCAGAGTCCTGTTTACACGCAGTCTTTGCCTCCAAACCACTTGCCACGCACTTACCGTCATGGTTTGGGCAGGAACTATGGGCTGAATTTTTATCTTTCCGTCGGGATGGGTGCGGGGTGCCCTGGAGCGGATCAGGAGCTCGGACGTTCTATCAGCGCGTTTTACAGTGGCTTTTTTTAAAAGCTACTGCAATAGAATCAGTCATGCGGCTATCCCGGCCAGTTAGCTGGAGCAGGTTTGATGACATCATGGATGACTCGATTTCAGCTCAGTTAATTAAAGGAGCAGTGCACAGATGACAGTTGAAGGTTGATGGAAGTGCAGAGGAGGTTGGTGGGGGAGACGGTGGCTTGTTGACAGAGTAATCTCGTTGTTGGAATTTAAAGTTCCAGCTTGATAAGCAAAAAAGCAGGCTCAGCGCTGAAAAGCTGCCCCCAGATTTAGTGATGCCTCCCTGGAAATCCTGCTCCAGGGAGATCCTCTTCCACGGTGATGGGAGAAAGAGGCCAGCAGCAGAGACAAAGAGGGCATGGCTGGAGATCGCAGAAGAAGTGAGCAGCAGCAGTGTGGTTTCCAGGTCATCGATACAGTGCAGGAAGCGATTTAATGACCTCATGAGGTCAGGAAAGGTGAGTACAATGCCACATTCAACTACATCCTGCTGTGCGTATCACCCCAACCCCTTCACTCTGCCTTCCCAAGCCTACTCCTGCACATCACTCCTCACACCAACCTACCTTGCAGGTGCACCCATCCCTAACTGTCTATGCACCTACTCACATCCCCATCTGACTAGCCACCACTGTCACTCACCCTCATCCTAATGCAATCATAGAATCATGGAAAGTAACGGCACAGAAGGAGGCCATTCAGCAATGTCACGCCACTCCCTCATAGTCACCCTCTACAGACGTAGCCCATCCATCCCCTACACTCATTCCATCACCCTCACTCAAAGTTCTCTTGTTTCCCTTCTTGCAGGAGAAGAGAGCACAGAACATCAGGGAGAGGCAGAGAACCGGAGGTGGACCCCCAGTAACCACACCATTGACTGCAGCAGAGGAGGAGGCGCTGGACATCAATGGAATTCCAGAGCTGCTGGTGGTGGGAGATGGAGAGAGGGGGACAGCTACCTGGTGACAGAATTAAATATCATACAGCCACATGGCATACAACAGTCACTCGTGGTGACTCGATGTTAGCAGCAACTGAAATACGATCATGTGCATAATGGTAACTTAAAACATTCTTATCATAACAGTTCTAATTCATGTCTTTACTCTCTCACTGGTCCACCAAGTACCCGCCGCGCCCCCCCCCCACCCCCCCACCCGAACTGCCCAGCCAGAGGAGGAAGTCGACTTCTCAGAGAGGCCGCAGTGTCTGAGGGTGCACTGTCACACGACCCATGCGCACCCAGCACCAGCACAGATACGCACACGTTGGTGGGTCCAGTGAGAGAGAGAGTAGCGTTGTCTCCTGGTGTTTCACAGATCACTAGTGAGCAAGAGTAGATGGTGGAGACAGGGACAACAGTGAAGAGTCGTCATTGGAAGGCGCAGGACGCTCCAAGCAGTGCTCAGCTGGACGCAGATGCTGAACCTCGGGGGCCGTCGACAAAGAGGATTATTCTTGATGAACAGCAAAAAATGCGGGAGGCTCTGGCAGCTTTTCCAGCTGCGATGTGTTCGATTGCAGGAAAATGGAGGAGCCCATCTCCAACATGAGCAGCACCATGTCGCAGGTGATGGCAACGATGTGCTCTTCCATGGAAAGGGTGGCCACCTGCATGGATTTTAAAGGAGCCTTGGCCACATTGCATTTGAAGGTTCATCTAGGAGTGTGCAGGCACTGTATTTAGAGCATTTGGGTCTTGCTAAGCCTTGGAAACATGACTGCACAGAGGCAGAGGGCTGCACCCAGGTTCTCAGATGACTCCTTCCATATGCTTGTCGAGGGACTGAGAGCACGCAGGGAGGTCCTCTTCCCTTCCGATGGGTGCAAGAGATCTCCCAGGAGAGAAAACAAGCCTGGCTGGAGATAGCAGAGGAGATGAACAGCAGGGATTTTGTGAGGAGGATCTGGGTGCAGTGCTGGAAGCGCTTCCATGATCTCATTAGATCAGGAAAGGTGAGTGCAAATCCACACTCAACTTCATCCTGCCGTGCCTCTCATTACATCCCCATCACTCTGCCTTCCCAACCTTACTCCTGCACATCATTACTCACACCAATGTACCTTGTACGTCCATCCATTCCTTTCTCTCTATCACATCCCAGTCTGACTAACCACCCCTCACACTCACTCTCAACCTAATGCAATCATACCAACTAACACCACACAAGGAGGCCATTTGACATGGGCATCCCACTCCCTCATAGTCACCCTCTACAGATGTAATCCATCCATTTCTTACACTCATTCCATCACTCTCACTTAAACTTCTCTTCTTTCCCTCGTTGCAGGAAAAGAGAGCCCACAATAAGAGGGAGAGGGAGAGGGAGAGAACCAGAGATGGCCCTCCATCATTGGCCACATTAATTGCAGCAGAGGAGGTCGCCCTGATGTATCTGGAGTTGCAGAGCAGCTGGCATGGGAAACAGGGAGAGGGGGACATCTCAGCAACTTGGTGACAGAATTAGATATCATACAGCCACATGGCATACAGCAGTCACTCATATGGGGACTGATGTCAGCAGCCACTGAATGGTCATCATGTGCATAATGGTATCAGTACCCATTCTTGATATGACATATCTAACTCATCTCTTTACTGTCCCACAGGTCCATCAAGAGCCCCTCCCCCCCCCCCCCACCCCCCCGCAACACTGTACAGGAGGAAGAGGACGACGACTCCTCAGAGGAGCCTCCAGCCACTGAGGGCAAACTGTCACCAGACATAAGCGCACCCAGCACCAGTGCAGATACACACACCTCGGTGGGTGCCACGCGAGATAGAGTAGTGTTGTCATCTGGTGTCTCACAAGTCACAAGTGAGCAAGAGGAGATGGTGGAGACAGGGTCAGCAGTGGAGAGTCCTCGCCGGAGGGCACAGGATGCTCCCAGCTCTGCTCAGCCTCGGGGGCCATCCAGAAAGAGGGCGATCCTGGAGGTGCAGGAAGAAGTGCAGGAGGCTTTGACAGGTTTTGTGACCACGATGTGTGCAAATGTGCAGAGAATGGAGGAGTCCATCTCCAACATGAGCACCACCATGTTGTAGGTGATGGTGACTGTAGGCTCCTCCATGGATAGGATGGCCACCTGCATGGAGCAGCTAATGTACCACTCACAGGAGCACATGGTGTCTATGGAGAATAGAAAGCAGAGGCTCATAGACCTTCTCTCTAGGAGGGATGTCAATGTAGACCTGGGTCCTCATGGCCCCACTGCTGTGCAGCAATGTGCTCTCCAGTTGCTTGCTAGCAGGGAAGTGCGGGGTGGCCCATGAGAGGGATGATGGTGAGAGGGGACATGGAAGCGGGGGCTCCTCTCAAAGTGCTTACACTTCTCCCCCATTGCCATCCCCTCAGTCAGAGCCCCAGATGCCTCCTGGGACAGCGATGGCTGAGTCTGCCCCTGCACAGTCACAGGAGCCGCAGACTTTGGCGGGGCCATCAGAGGCTCCAAGACCCAGAGGACATCCGCCAAAATGTCTATGCAGTCGCAGCAGGGAAGTGAGCAGGCTGCCTCTACCTCTGCTGAAGTCACAGGGATTGCACCTCGTAGAAGCATGCGTAAGAGAAAGATGAGACACAAGTAGATGCAAAAGGGTAAGCACTTGGGGGTTTTAATAACTGTTTGTGTTAAGCTTCTGTTACTCTTATGTCACAGATAAAAATATTTATTTTCACCACATTCACCACATGGCCAATTTTGTCTGCAACTTTGGAAGTGGCTTAGTGAGTTGGAGTGAATGGTGAGATATAATGTTACCTCCAGCAATGGTAGTCAGTGTGAAAGGAATGGCTTGGTCATTGTAGGGATGCTTTATGTTGTTGCTATGGGGTGGTGCCAACCTGGTGAAGCATATGGCAGTCATATGGGTGTAATGCCTGAAGTTAAGTAAATCTGGCCATGATGAGCCCATCCCTAACCCTCCCAGGCAGCAATGTGCTTGGGTGCTGGTGGCCTCTGGATCACAGGATCTTCCTGCTGCTCCTCCTCCTCCTCTGAAGAGGCTGTGCGCTCAGAGCCTTGCTCCTCATGCTGCGCTAATCCTCGCTGCTGCGCTGTGTTGTGCAGGGCGCAGCAGACGATGACAATTCTGGAGACCCTGGCTGGTGCGTACTGAAGGGCTCCTCCAGATCTGTCAAGGCATCTGAAGTGCGTTTTCAACATGCCTATTGTCTGCTCTATGACACATCTGGCGGACATGTGGCTTTCATTATATCTCTCCTTGGCCTCAGTACTCGGCTTCCTCAAGGGTGTCATGAGCCACGTCTTCAGTAGATAGCCCTTGTCTCCAAACAGCCAGCCAGAAAGTCTGTTTGGAGGTGTGAAGAGCTGAGGGAGGGTGAACTGGTGCAGGACAAAAGAGTCATGACAGCTGCCAGGGAATTTGGCACACACATGCATCATTATTATCTTCCTGTGGTTGCAGACGAGCTGCACATTGAGGGAGTGGAAGCCCTTGTGGTTGACAAAAACACCTGGGTGATGATGTGGTGCCCTGATGGCCACATGTGTGTAGTCAATGAGACCCTGCACCCATGGGAAGTCAACCAGTGTGACAAAGCCGAGCGCCCACTGAGTAACACTGGCGTCATCAGTGGCAAAGTTGATATAATTGGCTGACTTCTCAAACGGCATTGGTGACCTGTGTGATGCATCTGTGGGCGGCTGACTGTGAGATGCCGCAAATGTCTGCTGTAGATCCCTGGAAGGAGCCTGAGGCGAAGAAGTTGAGGGCGCTGGTGACTTTGACAGCCGCTGGTAAGGCATGTCCACCCGCTCCTCTGTGCTCCAGGTCTTGCTCCAGCAATCTGTAAATGTCTGTGATGACCTGGTGTGATCTCTGGAGCCTCCTTTGGCACTGCTGCTCAGTGATGTTGAGGAAGCTCATCCTCTGCCTGTATACCCTGTGTAGGGGGTATCGCGCGGTGCAGCCCTGCGCTGATGCCCTCTGTCCTGTGGAGCATCAGGTGGTTGAGGAGAAGGTTGGTGGTGTTGTTGCTGCTGCTGACGTGTCTGGTGCTGCTGGTGTTGGGGCTCATCGTGGTCCGATTCTGAGGACCAAGGTGAGACAGTATAATGGCACCCATGCTGATGTAATAGATGGCAGGTCAAGTAGAGATGAGAGAAGCAATCTGTCAATGGTGTGAAAGGTTGTCGTAATGAGGTGACAGTGGTTCCCAAATTTGCTGAAAAGACTTCCAACCTCTATAAAGCTAAATCTGTGCTGACAATGCACTCAGCAACAGCATCTGCCTTTGGAAAGTAAGCAGGTGTCAGGTGGGAGTATTTATTGTGCTTTCCATGCTGTGCAGTAATGAGCTCCATCAATGGCCACTGAACTTCCGCCTCAGGTTCACAGACGTGGTTCCCGAGCTACGTGATTCCCATGCTCATGCAGTGAAGTTCCAAAGGTAAGGCTAAAAGGATTCTTAAGGGTCTGACAACAACTTCATAATTATCTAAATTAGGTCGCCCGCCTCTGCTGTTTGGGTCGCGACCGCGCTGGCAAACGTGCTAGAGTAAAAGCGTGAGGAGGCGGGATGACGGCGGGTTCTCGACACACTCCGCTTTATTTCAACTTTCACTCCCAACCTGCCTCCAACCCCGCACGCACGGCAGTGGGAAAATTCCGGCCAAAGATGCCAGGTAAAGTGGAGATCAGAGGCACAATTCTCCAATGCAGTGAGAGTGACTTCCAGTGTAGTGAGAGTGGCTTCCGAAGTTGTAGAAATCACCTGTAAACTCCTGAAAGTAAGTTCTCGGCACAAATGGTGACAGCAAGAGCCTTTCCCTTAAGCAAGGAAGCAGGTGTGATGTGTGAGTATGTGATTTTTTTCAACTGTCAATTGTTCAACTCGCACAATGGCCGCTCACTTTTTGCCTTGCTTTCACAGGCAAGGTTCAGGAAGCCAGTAAAAGCTGCAACATCAGGTTAAAAAGGCTGTTAGTAGCCTGTTAACGAGCTCTCAAATATTTTAATTAGGTCACCCGCCTCTCCCGAACGGGTCTCTGGCGCACTGACTAACGCGCCCGAGTTAAAGGCAGAAGTCGGCAGGATGAAGGCGTCTTCCTGACGCGGTCAATTTTAGCGCTTTTAACTGCCCACCCATTTGCAAACCCGCACTCTCTTCAAAGTAAAATTTCCGGCCTACGTCTTTGGGGGTAATTTTGATTTTGGGCAATAGTGCAAAACGAATAATATGGGATCAGCCGCCTGTTTACATCTTCCCGATTTTTATTTCCATTGACTTCATTGACATTATCGCCCAAAGTTAAAATGACCCCCATTGCGCCTGAACCAGCTGTTGCAATGCAAAATAAATATTAAAGTCCTGGAAGTGACATCATTCTGATCTTTTTATTCATTTCCTTCCCTCATGCTGGGCCTAGATCAGGTGTTAGTTGTACTGCGCATTCTCAGTTGCGAGGCTGCATCTGAAATCCCCAGATTCTTACCAAGATAGACACCAATGTGGAAAGCAAGTGACAAATTGACTTTTAGCCTGTTAGTTTGAAAGTGTGTCACTGCAATAGTGCTGCACTGTGTCCAAGTGCTGCAGAAAACTGATGTCTGATGCCAACAGGTTCATCACTTCACAGGATGCAACAGGACTGAGTTATTTTTAAATGGCAGGATTCCTGAAAGTCCAGGGTATGCTGGAAATACATAAGCAGGACAGATACCATCTCTAAAGAGAAAGGGCATTAACATTTCAGGTGTATACCTTGTATCAACTCGGTCCTGTCTGTGATTGCATTATCTGTTATTTTTCTCCATTCTCTTTTTTATTTCTACTTTTTTCGACCTGACTAAAATGCTTGTTTGTCTTTTATTTTTCAGTTCTGACGAACGTATACAGTCTGCACCTGATAATAAAAAGATGTATTTTTTTGCAAATAAATTGAATTGTCCAGTAATCCGAATTAAGCAAAAAGTTTTAAAAATAACAGCACCCAGTGCCTTGTCTAGGTCAGGCGAACTGCCTAGGTGAAGTCTGCGGCGGAGAGGGGCTGCGCTGCCTCGGTAGTTCGTCTGCCTGGGTGAAGATACGGCCCTCTCTCCACCGGTTCACTGCAGACCTCACCACGCCCACTTCAGTTGGAACCCCTCTGTTTCTCCCCCTTCTTGTTGGAGACAAGCAGCCCTTCCACCCACCTTTAATAAATACCAGCAATTGCATTAAAATGGCACAGTAACCTTTATAAAAGCAATTTGAATTCAAATTATCCAGTTATTCAAATTAAGTGACTTCAAATTAACAGAAATAGACTGTACATCTGAAATAGTAACTTGTCCTTGCCCCTTACAAGCTGCTGTGCATTTGCAGCATTTTTGGTTTGATTTCTGTCTTGCGTAATATGGTGCAAAGTGTTTTACAGCCTTTGTAGAAAAAAAATACACTTGATGCAGTTACTTTTTTTTTGCAAAGCTGTCCTTTCCTGTCATATGATTTTACAACAGAGCACTTTATCACAATATTGTAAAAAATAAAAACCTCTTCCTGTCAACTGCTGTGAACCCACATGACAAAACTCATTTGCAGAAAAAGATAGTCATATAACAAACTTTGACCAAAGGAGTGGAAGTTAGGAACTTAAACATTAAAATTACATAATGATGGCAAAACACTAACGGACCCCATTTACTTCCTCTTGCCAATTGTTATTAGAGAACTGGCAAGACAGATCTCAGCTATTGCCGGGCAGACAGCAGGTATCAGGAACTCATGAGTGGCAAGGTGAGCAGGACCACTTTTATGAAAGAGCACTTCCAGAAAATAGCTGAAAAATTGCGGGTAGAGTGCCTGTGATTTCCTACTATGTGCCTGGGGTTGGGGTGGGGGGGGGGGCGGGGGGCGAGTCACACTGCTGAGAGCATATCTTTACATATTAGGGCATTACCACCATCCTCATGACCACAGCATGGACACACATCACACCTCTTCCAAGAATGGTTCCAACAGATGGACGTGCAGAGCTTTAGCAACAACTGCTGCCCTCTTTGCAGCTCAATTATTATAGACATCAGTGAACAATTGGAAATGCCTTCATGTCCATAACACAATCTCCAAGTTGATGAACGCTTAAAACACACAGGCAGTAGGTTTGGTAACATGTTTTATTATGTCATTGTAACTTCCTTAATAATTTGCAGCATGTTCATACGCTTAGCCATGTTACTTCACAATACTAGAAACGTTGCTTTTTGATACTGGAGCACATTATATGCACATACAAGACAGATAAACCTTTTTCTAATAATTTGATATGCTTTCTCTTTTAAAAACTGTATCCATTACTTTAGCATCTCCTTAAACAAATTAATCAACTCTCCACGATAGCAAAATACTGCAGATGCTGGAAATCCGAAATAACAACAGAAAACGCTGGAAAAACTCAGCAGGCCAGGCAGCATCCGTGGAGAGAGAAAGAGAGTTGACGTTTCAGGTCGTATTTTGCGGTCAGCAGCAAAGTGACAGAGTTCGTCACTGACCTTGAAGAAAGCTGCCCACAAAGATCTAGCTATCTCTGTGGCGTCGATTTCACCTCTCCCAATGTTAATTTGATTCTGGCACCATGCCGAATGGATCTCCAGCGTCCAGCAACAGTGATGTCATTAAGCTGGCTAATCACAATGAAGAATTCTCACAGACAGCAAACCAGGAAGTAAAATGCACAGATTATCCTTCACTTTTTAATCATTTTACAGAGAGAGAAATAAAAATTGGGACATATACACGGGATTAAGGTCGAAGCTGAAATACCATGAACAAATTTTATAAAAATTATTATATTAAAAACCATGGAATTTTTGTCATAATGAAAACATTATAAATTATAATTATAAAAATGATTTTTAAACAATCATTTCAAAAATTGACATTCCACAACCATAAAATGAGTTTTTCAGGGCCAGAACAGCTGTTCAGCAGTAGTTATGACTCAGTACGTTGTTAAAACCCCGTTACATCTCATTGAACAAGGCTTAACTTTTTCAGTTTTTTTTAACAGCGATAGAACAGCATAAAAAGGGAAGTTCTCGTCAGTTCAGTGATTTCAATTGATTGCCGTCTGTGGGGTCTTCAACAACGTGCCCTGTGGAGGAGCGGGGAATGGCTGACAGCAACTTCTTGATTTCTGCGTTTAATGGCGCATGTGCGGACACCAGAAGCTGCTGTCAGTTTCACAGTTGTAACGATGGCGAACACTAACAGTTTCGCCGTCATTACAACTGCAAATTCTGGACCATTATAATAAGCTGTAAAATGCTGCATGTGCTGCCATGTGAAATTGAAAGACTGTACATGTTGGCCACTGGGTATGTTTACTTTGCTGCACTTTATCTGCAGTGCAAAGTGTTGAAACACATTGGGCTGGATTTTCAATGACCCGTGGAGTCGGGTTTGGAGGCGTGTGGGGGGTTAAAGTTGCAGATTCGGGGGTCCCGACCCCATCCCGCCTCCAACCCGCCTCCACGCAATTTTGATAAAATCGGTTGCGGGGTTCCCGACTCCGTCCCACCTCCAGGAGGCGGGAGAGGCCATTAAAGCCCTTAACAAGCCCTAAATTGGCTCTGTAATGCCATTTTGAAATGTTTTAGCTAGTTTAACCCTTTTCCAACATGAAGTACGCCTGATGTGAAACACGCCAGTGAAACCTGGCGGGAGCACAAGTGGATAGCTTACTATCAGCTGCAGGTCCACTATTACAACGGAGATGTGATGAAGGTATTAGTAGCATTGTGATGAAGGTAGTAGTAGTATTAGGTCTGATGCTGCTGCATTGAATGTCTTCAGAGACTGCCTGGGAGGACTTGGTTGCAAATAAAATTCTCTCTCTCTCTCTCTCTCTCTCTGAGATGCTGCTCATTTTGCATCCAGGTCCTGTCACAGCAAAGGCCAGGCAATCTCTGAGACCAGGCAGTCTCTGACCTGCAATGATGACATCATCAGAGGCGACTTTCAGACTGAAACCACTAATTGGTTCATGGGTTCCCACATGCTGGAACTCAATTAAGTTAAAATTGCATCATTGAGCCACATTAATCTGGAGTCGGGGGGGGCAACACGAAATGCGGGTAACACGACCCCAACCCGACCCCAAGACAAAATCCAGCCCATTGACTTTTTTCAATTTTTAAAAATAAATTTGTCACAATAGATACTTTCTTATGCCCCATTTTGTTACTAATTTTTTAGACAGATTTTCTTCTCAGTGGTTGACTCTCTTAAAGGTTGATTAAGCGAACTGGTAACGACTAGGTTTAAATTAGGAATCCACAGGTGAATAATTCTATCACCGGATGGTCGGAGTGCCTTTTCTTATACTACTTCAATTTAATTTTTTTTACTGTTTACTTATAAGAATACAGTTGGGTTTGGAGCAAGGGGCAGCACCAAGGACATCTGTAGTACAGTCACTCGTGGCAAAGGCCATTATGTTAGCATTTGCATTATTCCTGAATGCTCAGAGTGAAGCCACAAAGGTCTTCAGCAGCAGTGTTAGCTTCTCCTTGGGCAGGTTATCAAATCAGCTTGACTGAACGGACAGAGCTACGCATAGGAGCTTCAGCAATATCGCTGCTGCAATGGGTCTGCTCCAACGCAGATTACTAGGTACAGTTAAACAGAGGCTTCCAGCAGGGGTTGGATGAAATTTAAAGGGATGTCATTTCTGTTTCTCACAATGGAAAGCCTGCCACTACAGACCTCCCCCTCCCTCACCTCTGAAGACTTTAAAAGATCCAGTAAGCAGACTATGTATGTCGGTAAAAGTGGCACAGCCTGGAGCAGACCCCTCGGGGGAACGTGGATCGAAAGTATTCTCAATCCCAAGTGCTTCTTGTGGAAATACAGTTGCGAAACTGAAAGTGAAAGAAAGTGAAACAGCTAGAGAATGGAAACAAAATAAAATATGAAAAATATAAGGAAATTCAAAGAGGGAAAGTGTTGGATAAATTAAATAGGAGAGTGTGCAAGGAGAGAAGAGTCAAAGGGATGGATCAAGTAATAACGGATTGAAGCAATCAACAAGAAAGCAAATAGAGAGAAATTTTATAGAGGGAGGAAGATACTTATAGGACAAAATTTAATTGGACCCTGCACCACCGATAGGGCCGTGTACACAGCAGGCGACTTATCGGAAAATTGTTTGTGCCTCGTGGTCTCAGAAAATTTCACCCATAGGCCTCACAATGGACTTGCACTTGCCCAGCTTGTTTAATAATAGGGGGGGAAATATAGGGGAAGCACCCGATGTTCAAAGTAGTCTCCAGCTGTATGTGAGTAAAGAGAATGTCCCATGTGCCTTTCATTTAGAGATAGCAGTTGGGCTGCTAAATGAAATGGCATATGTACAGACCTGTGAGGCTGAACTCTGCGAAAAAGAAGCTGAAAAAAAAGGACTCTAGCTGCATTATGGTTGCCTTTGAATTCACTATTGCTGCAATGTTACAAAATTAAATTCAGATATGCTCAGGTCTTCTGGTGGACTGTCAACGAACATTTACAATTTCAGCCAAACCATAGTTCTGGACTGAGAACTGTATTAGCATGACCCATGGAGGATAAAACAAAGCAACAGTGGTAGTGGTAGGGGACAGTATAGTTAGGGGAATAGACACTGTTCTCTGCAGCCAAGAGCGTGAGTCCCGAAGGCTGTGTTGCCTGCCCGGTACCAGGGTAAAGGACATCTCCTCTGGGCTGGAGAGGAACTTAGAGTGGGAGGGGAAAGATCCAGTTGTCGTGGTCCATGTAGGTACCAACGACATAGGTAGGACAAAGAAAGAGGTTCTGCTGAGGGAGTATGAGCAGATAGAGGCTAAATTAAAAAGCAGAACCACAAAGGTAATAATCTCTGGATTACTACCTGAGCCACGTGCAAATTGGCATAGGGTAACTAAGATCAGAGAGATGAACGAGTGGCTCAAAGATTGGTGTGGGAGAAATGGGTTTCGATTCCTGGGGCACTGGCACCAGTACTGGGATAAGAGGGAGCTGTTCCGTCGGGACGGGCTTCATTTGAACCAGGCTGGGGCCAGTGTCCTGGCGAATCGAATAACTAGGGCTGTAGATAGGGCTTTAAACTAAATAGTGGGGGGGAGGGGGGATACGCTGAGCGGAAATTTACAAAGTCAAAGAAAAATGAGAATGCAGAAGTGCAGGATAGCGATAGGGGTAATGATAACCAGAGTGTGACAGGAAAGGACAGAACGTATACACATAAGAGTGCATCAGAAAGAGGGGTCAGAGTAGGGAAAAATGGTAAAAAGACAACATTAAAAGCCCTATATTTGAACGCACGCAGCATTCATAACAAGATAGATGAGTTGACAGCACAAATAGAAATAAATGGGTATGATCCATTACAGAGACGTGGTTGCAAGGTGACCAAGGCTGGGAACTGAATATTCAGGGGTATTTGCCTTTTCGTAAGGATAGGCAGAAAGGAAAAGGAGGTGGTGTAGCTTTGTTAATAAGGGATGAGATCAGTGCAGTAATGAGAAATGATATTGGCCTAGAAGATCAAGACGTAGAATCAGTTTGGGTGGAGATAAGAAATAATAAGGGTAACAAGTCACCGGTGGGAGTGGTCTACAGGCCCCCAAACAGTAGCCACACTGTAGGACAGAGTATAAATCAAGATATAATAGAGGCTTGTAAGAAAGATACAACTATAATCATGGGAGATTTTAATCTTCATATTGATTGGACAAAGCAAATTGGCAAAGGTAGAGGAAGAGTTCTTAAAGTGTATATGGGATGGTTTCTTGGAACAATATGTTGTGGAACCAACCAGGGAGAAGACCATTTTAGATCTGGTAATGTGTAACAAGGCTGGATTAATTAATGATCTCGAAGTGAAGGATCCGCTTGGGAAGAGTGATCATAGCATGGTAGAATTTCAAATTCAGTTTGAGGGTGAGAAAGCTAGGTTTCAAACTAGTGTCCTGAACTTAAACAAAGGTAATTACAAAGGTATGAAGGCAGACTTGGTTAAAGTGGACTGGAAAAATATATTACAGGGTAAGATTGTAGAAAAGCAGTGGCAAACATTTAAGGAGTTTTTTCATAACTCTCAGCAAAGATATATTCCAGTGAGAAAGAAATACTCTAAGAGAAGGATGAACCATCCGTGGCTAACTAAGCAAGTAAAGGATGGTATCAAATTGAAAACAAAAGCATACAATGTTGCGAAGAATAGTGAAAGGCCAGAGGATTGGGAAATATTTTAAAAGCAGCAAAGGATGACTAAAAAAATGATAGAGAGAAGATAGATTATGAGAGTAAACTAGCAAGAAATATAAAAACAGACAGTAAGAGCTTCTACAGGTATATAAAAAGGAAGAGAGTAGCTAAAGTAAACGTTGGTTCCCTAGAGGATGAGGCTGGGGAATTAATAATGGGAAACAGGGAAATGGCGGAGACTTTGAACAAATATTTTGTATCAGTCTTCATGGTAGAAGACACTTAAAGCATCCCAATAATGGATAATCAAGGAGCTATTGGGGTGGGAGGGGGGAACTTAAAACAATCACTATCACTAGAGAGAAAGTACTAGGCAAACTAATGGGACTAAAGGTAGACAAGTCCCCTGGACCTGATGGCCTGCATCCTAGAGTCTTAAAAGAGGTGGCTGCAGAGATAGTGGATGCATTGGTTGTAATCTACCAAAATTCCCTGGATTCTGGAGAGGTCCCAGCGGACTGGAAAACCGCAAATGTAATGCCCTATTTAAGAAAGGAGGTAGACAGAAAGCAGGCAACTATTGACCAGTTAGCCTAACATCTATCATTGGGAAAATGCTGGAGTCCATCATTAAGGAAGTGGTAGCAGGACATTTAGAAAATCATAATATAGTCAAGCAGAGTCAGCATGGTTTTATGAAAGGGCAATCATGTTTGACAAATTTGCTGGAATCCTTTGAGGATGTAACGAGCAGGGTGGATAAACAAGAGCCAGTAGATGTCGTGTATTTGGATTTCCAGAAGGCATTCGATAAAGTGCCACATAAAAGGTTACTACACAAGATAAGACCTCACGGGGTTGGGGGTAATATATTAGCATGGATAGAAGTTTGGCTAACTAACAGAAAACAGAGAGTCGGGATAAATGGGTCATTTTCAGGTTGGCGAACTGTAACTAGTGGGGTGCCGCAGGGATCAGTGCTGGGGCCTCAACTATTTACAATCTATATTAATGACTTGGATGAAGGGACTGAGTGTAATGTAGCCAAATTTGCTGATGATACAAAGATAGGTGGAAAGCAAATTGTGTGGAGGACTCAAAGAATCTCCAAAGGGATATAGATAAGCTAAGTGAGTGGGCAAAAATCTGGCAGATGGAGTTTAATGTGGGAAAATGCGAGGTTATCGACTTTGGTAGGAAAAATAAAAAAGCAAATTATTATTTAAATGGGGAGAGATTACAAAATGCTGAGGTACAGAGGGATCTGGGGGTCCTTGTATATGAATCACAAAAAGTTAGCATGCAGGTACAGCAAGTAATTAGGAAGGCAAATGGAATGTTGGCCTTTATTGCAAAGGGAATGGAGTATAAAAGTAGGGAAGTCCTGTTACAACTGTACAGGGCATTGGCGAGACCACATCTGGAGTACTGTGTACCGTTTTGATCTCCTTATTTAAGGAAGGATATACTTGCATTGGAGGCAGTTCAGAGAAGGTTCACGAGGTTGATTCCGGAGATGAAGGGGTTGTCTTATGAAGAAAGGTTGAGCAGGTTGGGCCTATACTCATTGGAGTTTAGAAGAATGAGAGGGGATCTTATTGAAACATATAAGATTCTGAAGGGGCTTGACAGGGTAGATGCAGAGAGGATGTTTCCCCTCATGGGGGAATCTAGAACTAGGGGGCATAATTTCAGAATAAGGGGGCACCCTTTTAAATCGGAAATGAGGAGGAATTTCTTCTCTCAGAGGGTCGTGAATCTTTGGAATTCTCTTCCCCAGAGAGCTGTGGAGGCTGGGTCATTGAATATATTTAAGGTGGAGATAGACAGATTTTTGAAAAGTGTGGGAGTCAAGGGTTTTGGGGAGCGGGCAGGGAAGTGGAGTTGAGGCCAAGATCAGATCAGCCATGATCTTATTGAATGGCGGAGCAGGCTCGAGGGGCCAAATGACCTACTCCTGCTCCTATGTCTTATATTTTTATGCTCTTATGTTCAACATCTTCTTGCACTAGTAGTCTAACCACTTTTGTCAGGCTTGACACCCGCACGTTCAACCACACACACACTGTGGTTTAACATAACTTCCCCCACTGCTGAGAGAAGTTATTTTTCCAATTGTATAGTATAAACAATTAGTAACGGCAGAACAACTAAACTTTGGAAGATTATAAATAGATTTACCAATTACACGTAGACCATGATTAGCCTTAGTTGTAAGAATAACTGCAGCATAAAATGCCAGCGCTAAATACAGAGCTCCATTTTGAACCCTATTTCAGTATCTTTGCAATCTATGAAACATTAAACAGGAAATACGAAGAGGTGTATTGTGGTTTTGCAATCTCTATCTTAACAGGTTTTTAGATGTAATAATGAACTAAACATTAATGGCAAACACGGCTTTTGTTAGATGCAACCATTTACACATTGTTTTGTAGAGCTTGTACTTTTATGTGCAATCACTTACTTAGTTTCTAGACATATATTTTAAAAATAGTGATATGCTTTGTGAATGTAAAAAGTCCAACAAGCTTGAGTGTCAGCTCATATATCTCAGAGAACACTATAAAAAGCTGTACTGCATTTCCATTTTCAAAGTAGTGCCCTTATAGTAACTGGAATATTCGCACAAATTATATCAGCATTAAAATTGTACCTTCTGAGTGATCTGTGGTTTGCAGCTGGAAATGAATCATTCTCCACTTTCGTTTGCCAAAAATCTCCAGCGCATTCATTTTAAAATGCAAGTACTGTTTTCAGTTGAAAGTAACAGCTATAACTATTAACCAAAGATTACAGAATCAAAAAAATGGCCAAAGCAAAATGCCAAAGCATGAATGCACATTTTGATGCAATTGTTTCTCTTAAAACCCAGTGGGTACAGTTACTACTTACATTCCTGTTGCTCTAAGGGCACTACTATAAAAATTCAAAAGTCTGAACTATCTTTCAAAATAGCAAACCTTTCCACTCTGGTGTCTAGGGGTTGTTATGCTGGTAATGAAGATATGAACCTGAACAAAAATTTCAAGTAGACTGGTTTTCACCTTTACAAATGTACAAGCAACATTTTGGGGGCGAAATTCCCCTCGTTTGCGCATCTGGTGGGAGGCGCTAACGGGGCGTGAATGGCTTTCCTCCCCCCCGAGGTGCTAACCGCGCCTCCCGCGAAATTCCGCGGGAGGTTAGCGGCAGCGCAGCGCCCCGATCTTCTGCGCCTGGAGATCATGACGTCATCTCTGGGCGCAGCACCCCGGTAGCGCCTCAGAAGAAAAATTTGCAATTGCATCCCGCAGCAGCGCCGGCCGATGTTACCGACTGCTGCAGGGGGCGTGAACACTGAGGCTGGCCGCTCGCTGGGTGCAACTTAAAGGCGCGGTGGGCGGCTGTCCAAAAAATTCTGCCGTTTTAAAAAAATATTTATTTTCAGCCACCAGTCACGGCGTCCGTGCCGCGATCGGTCAGCCCGGCACTTCTGCATGAGTGCCGAGCTGATCGTGCGGCACTCCCGCTCCCCGGTGGCCCACATATCTAAAAATAAACCTGCAGAGCTCGCAGTGTGGGGCCTTTCCCTTTAATGCAGGGAAGAGCCCCAGCAATGCGGCAGCACCATGCTTGGCCACTTGTGGCGCTGCTGAGCACTTTGCCCCGGATCGGGACATTCCCCGCCTCTTGCGCTCCAAGAGGCAAGTGGAGCGCTTGATTTAGCGCTCCACTTTCCTCTTGGAAGAAAAAATGGGAATTTAACTAATGTTTGAAAAGCTGGCACTAACTTTCCAAACATTTTTTACTTAGCGCCCCCAAACGGCCCGCTAGGGGAATTTCACCCCCTATGCATTCATCATGCAACATTGTGTGACAGTTGTTTTTTGTGGGTTCTTTCTCCTCAACAAAGCTTAGAAACCACATAACTTTCCATTAGATGCCTATTCAGTCTTTAACAAGCAGAAAAACTAACATCTCTGTTTATCACTCCTTTGATCTTGCACACACAGTTATCTCTCAGCGTCACCTAAATTTAGTCCTGTGTTAAAGTAAATATCACCATAACCAGAAAGCTAAGAAGCCCAATACAGACTCTGGTTGTTTGTAACCTTTTTTCTGTCTCATAATACTGTGGAACATTTTGGTCCTGAACTTGTTCAGGGACACGATCCATCAGTTACATAGGGATCACGCCTGTCGGTGACCACTGCTCCTGATCTTGTCACAGTATGCAGTGTTGCAAAAATAAGCTCAGCAAGCGGGTTAGTGCTTGGTTATAATTATACTCTACTTCATTATGTAGGTTTGCACAAGTATCACAAACCACAGAGTAACACAACATCCTGGTCACTAAAAATAGCTTGCAGATGATAACCTGCTCAATTAATGCAGGTACACACGAATTATGTAGAATATCAGAATTAAGCATAGAGTCAAGGAATGGAGCACTAATGAGCATTATTGTATTTGTGCATCATGGACTATCTGCATGTTAAGAGGTGGAAAGCCTTAGGATTAATGTAGACATTTGATATTCAGAGGATGGCTATATCTCAATGTGAACACAGTCAATCATACCACAAACTGTTAGAAATCTTGCTAGTGTATAAAATGTCTACATCATTTATGATCGCCCTCCCTTTCTCTGTAACCTCCTCCAGCCTTACAACCCTCCGAGATCTCTGCACTCCTCCAATTCTGGCCTCTTGTGCATCCCCGATTTTAATCTGCGCCCCACTGGCGGCCATGCATTCAGCTGCCTAGGCCCTAAGCTCTGGAATTCCCTCCCTAAGCCTCTCCATCTTTCTAACTCTCTCTTCTCCTTTAAGACGCTCCTTAAAACCTACCTCTTTGATCAAGCTTTTGGTCATCTATCCTAATATCTCCTTATGTGGTTCGGTGTCAAATTTTGTTTGATAATGCTCCTGTGAAATTTGGGACGTTTTACTACGTTATAGGCACTATATAAATGCAAGTTGTAGTTGTTAATCCTCATCTTTTGGAAATATTAATAAGATGTGAAGAAGTCAGCCTGAAAGCTTAAATCACCTCTTGACAACAAAATCTTTGCCAGAAACTTGAAAGGGAATTATTCAAGATAGCTGTAACTTTCATTGCCAGAGGGAGAGCAGTGGGATTCACAAATATAATGGACAGATCTGGAACCATCTACTACATAAGAACATAAGAAATAGGAGCAGGAGTAGGCCATGCGGCTCTTCGAGCCTGCTCCGCCATTCAATAAGATCATGGCTGATCTTCTACCTCAACTCCACCTTCCTGCACTATCCCCATATCGCTTGGTTCCTTTAGTATCCAAAAATCTATTGATCTCTGTCTTGTAGAGAATTCCAAAGATTCGCAACCCTTTGAGTGAAGACATTTTTCCTCATCTCAGTCCTAAATGGCCGACCCCTTATTCTGAGACTGTGACCCCTCGTTCTAGATTCAGGGGAAACATCCTCCCAGCATTTACCTGCCAAGTCCCTTAAGAATCTTTGGGGTAGAAATTAGGTCGCGCCCCATTTGGGGCGCAAATATCGTCTGGACGCAAATATTAGCGCCTGGCGCTAATTATCGGCACTGACGGGAAACTTCACTTTTACCGCCCCGGGAGGTGAGTGGAGCGCTAAAGCAGGCGCTGCACACCTCTCTTAAGGCGCAAAGGCCGAGCAGTGAGGCGCTAACTCGGAGCGCTGGCGAAGCTCATGTAATGTCAGTCAGCAATGGAACACACACACAATGGCACGGGCCAGTTCTTAAAGGGGATGGTTAATCTTGCTTTCCATCCACATCCTGTTCATTGCTGCCTTGAATCTCAGCCTGGAGAGACTTGCACATCAAATGTGCTGGAAAGAACAATGGAGAGCACCAGGCAAAGAGCTCAGAGTGCAGCTCCCACGGTCTCTGCTAAATCGATACAAGGAATGGCAAATCAAAATGAACCTGCAAAGTGCTGCTCAGTACCCAAAACTCCTTCACACAACGTTGAATCTCTCCAGAAGTCTCTCCCTCTCTCTCTCAGAATGCGTAGTTCAAAAATGCCACCAACAATAAAAGACAGGAAGAGGCCCCCTTTAAATAGCGCCCCCCCCCAGCCCCACAGCGATTGATAGCGTTCCAGTCTTCTGGTCGTTGGAAGCGCCAGGCGGTAAGGCAGGGGGCGCCACTCAATTTCCGCTACGGGGCGCCCCAAGGGCGTTGCACCATGGAATGACGTCACAATCTGCGCGCGCAGGTGGTCGCAGCGGTAAGTTTTAGCGCCGCCGCACAATCTCAAGTTAAGTTCTCGAGCGGCGCAAACATCGCTGCGCCCGGGCGTTAGCGGCTTTGCGCCCCATTAGCGCCCTCTTAAGGCGCTAACGGGTGGCGCAACCAAGTGAATTTTTACCCCTATATGTTTCAATGAGATTACCTCTCATTCTTCTAAACTCTAGAAAATATAGGTCTAGTCTACTCAATCCCTCCTCTTCGGACAATACCCCCATCCCAGGAATCAGTCTAGTGAACCTTCGTTGCACTCCCTCTAAGGCAAGTATGTCTTTCCTTAGGTAAGGAGACCAAAACTGTATACAGTACTCCAGGTGTGGTCTCACCAAAACCCTATATAATTGCAGTAAGACTTCTTTAGTCTTATACTCCAATCCTTTTGTAATAAAGGCGAACATACCATTTGCTTTCCTAATTACTTGCTGTACCTGCATGTTAACTTTTATGTACAAGGACACCCAGGTCCCTCTGAATAATAACATTTCCCAATCTCTCACCATTTAAGAAATATTCTGCTTTTCTATTTTTCCGACCAAAGTGGATGACTTCACATTTTTCCACATTAAATTCCATCTGCCATGTTCTTGCCCACTCACTTAACCTGTCTATATCCCTTTGCAGCCTCCTTGCGTCCTCCTCACAACTTATTTTTCAACCTAACTTTGTATCGTCAGGAAACTTGGATACATTACACTGAGTCCCCTCATCTAAGTCATTGATACAGATTGTAAATGGCTAAGGCCCAAGCAATCCTTGCGGCAACCCACTAGTTACAGCTTGCCAACCCAAAAATGATCCATTTATTACTACTCTCTGTTTTCTGTCCATTAACCAATCCTCAGTCCATGCTAATATATTACACCCAATACCATGAGACCTAATTTTAAGTAATAACCTCTTGTGTGGCACCTTATCGAATGCCCTCTGAAAATTCAAACAAACTGTATCCACTGGTTCCCCCTTATCTACCCTGCTTTACAACCACAAAAAAACCCTAAGAGCTGGATTTTATCAATGGGGGCGCTTTGGGGGCGGGACTGCTGGTTGTCGGGTTTCAGTCCCGCCCCCAACGACATCCGGCCAACCCACGCTATTTTCCCTTGATTGACCTTGTTAAGCCCGCTCTGCAGGCTTAGCAGACCAATCAAGGGGAAGCCGGTGACAGAGAACATCAGCGTATGACGTTTCATCTGTCAAAAGTTTTTGACAGATGAATTGTCATCGTTAGACAACTTTGAGAAGCTGTCAAACACTGACATTCTCTGTTCTTTGGTGAGTCCTTGTACTCAAGACTCACCAAACCTCTTTCCTGAGCAGAAATCAGATGGCTGTTGCATCGGAGAATGCAGCAGCCATTCTGTCATCTCTGCCGTGCAGATGAGGAGCCTCCAGATCACTAAGGGTTGAAGCCTGCAGGAAGAAACAAAGGTAAGGAAACTTTTTCTAAGACTTTTCACTCACCTCCCATACTTAGCTCTCCACACTTGCACCCATCACTCACCTCCACAGCGCACTTTTTGACCCCTCTCACCCCCGCAGACCCACTGCTCGCCTGGCAGGGTTTCCCGACATCGGGGAGCCCGCATTTGTGTTGGCAAAATGGGGATAAGCCTCTTAACTGCCTGTTAACTACCTGTTAACAGGCAGTTAAGTGGCTGTAATCCCCTTCCCGCCTCGAGGAGACGGGCCCCTGCGCGACTTGGGGACCCGCCTCCCGAGAAGATGGCACAGAGGCGGGTTGGGAGCGGGTTTGGTACCCATTCCCAGTTTCTGCCTTGTTCCCAGCAGTCCCGCCTAAAACCCGCCTCCCCAGGGCTGGCAAAATTCCCCCCATGTTTTTTGTCAAACACAATTTCCCTTTCATAAATCTGTGTTCATTCTGCCCAATCATATTATGATTTTCTAACTGCCCTGTTACCATGTCCCTAACAATAGATTCTAGCATTTTCCCTACTACTCATGTCAGGCTAACCGGTTTATAGTTCCCTGTTTTCCCTCTTTCTTGAATAGCGAGGTTACATTTGCTACCTTCCAATCTGCAAGGACCATTCTAGAATCTAGGGAATTCTGGAAGATGAAAACCAATGCATCCACTACATCTGCAGCCACCTCTTTTAAAACCCTAAGTTGTAGGCCATCAGGTCCAGGGGAATTGTTGGTTTTTAATCCCATTAATTTCTCCATTACTATTTACAGTATTTACTAATAATAATTTCTTTAAGTTCCTCATTCTCACTAGACTCTTGGTTCCCCACGATTTCTGGAAAGTTTTTTGGGGGAGAAATTCGGTACCTTAGCGCCTCCAGTTAGTGCCTGGCGGGGGCGCTAAAGGGGCACTGAGGAAGTAGTGTTGCAGCGAGGCGAATCCAACGCCTCACGCCAAATTTGGCCCCCCCGTAGCACCACTGCTACGAGTTAGCGCCGGGAACTTCAACGCCAGGCAGATCGTGCCGTCAGCGAACGTGCAACGCTCACAGAGCGCCCGATCTGCCAAATTGAGTATCACCTCCTGCCTTAGCGCCTGGTCCCGACAGCGATAGGGAGAGGAGGCGTCAAGCAGGCAGATGCCGGCTACAGGTGCGCTATTTAAAGGGATCATTAGTCATGAGTCGCAGTTGTCAGGTTAGTGCTGTTTCAGTGCTTCCTTGTCAGTTTGAGATAGTTCATGAGTTGAATTCAGTCATTCAAAGGTTCTTTAGTTTCCAGTGTGTTGCGGCTTCTAAAAGTTAGTTACATTTATTCTCACAACATATCAAAGTGCTACACATTGTTACATTAATGGGGGCTATACTGGCAGTCGACCTCGCCCTCTAGGATCTACTGTGGAGGGAGCGCAGAAAGTGAAAAAGATTTGAACATGTAGCCAGAGGGAGGAGGAGGACCATCAGGGCTCTCAACAGGAGGCCTTACCCTCCGAGGGTCTTCCGACAGCAATCCTCCTACCTTCAATTAAGCCAGAAGCAGTGGGCTGGATTTTGAATGACCCATGGAGTCGGGTTTGGAGGTGTGTGGGGGGTTAAATTTGCGTGGTCGGGGTTTCCGACCCCATCCCGACTCCATCCCGCCTCCACGCAATTTTGACAGAATCAGTCACGGGAGGAGAGGCCATTAAAGCCCTTAACAAGCTGTAAATTGGCTCTGTAATGCCATTTTGAAACGCTGTAGCTAGTTTAACCCTCTTCTGACGTGAAGGACGCCTGGTGTGAAACACTCCAGTGAAACCTGGCGGGAGCACAAGTGGATAGCTGACTATCGGCTGCAGGCCCACTATTACAACGGAGATGTGATGGAGGTAGTAGTAGTAGTATTAGGTCTGAACATCGCCTCTGATGCTGCTGCATAGAATGTCTTCAGAGACTGCCTGGGAGGACTTGCTTGGCAAAAATATTCTCTCTCTCTCTCTCTCTCTCTCTCTGTCTCTGTCTCTCTCTCTCTCTCTCTCTCTCTCTCTGTCTCTCCTTCCCCCACCACCATTTTTGCATCCAGGCCCACTCACATCAAAAGCCAGGCAGGTCCTCTCTCACCAACAGTCTCTGAGACTAAGCAGTCAGCAATGATGACATCATCAGAGGTGACTTTCAGACTTAAAACACTAATTAGTTCATGGGTTCCCACATGCTCCAACTCAATTGCCCAATTAAGTGAAAATTGCATCAGGCATCCACATTAATCTGGAGTCGGGGGTGAAACACGAAATGCGGATTACACGACCCCAACCCGACCCCAAGACAAAATCCAGCCCACTGTCTTAGAAAGCTCCGCTTCAGTAAGGAGGTGGTCACAGAACTCTGCCGCCTCCTGCAACTCGACCTCGAGCCTCAGATCAGGTTGACCACAGCTCTCTCAGTGGCAGTCAAGGTCACCATCTCCCTCAATTTCTTCGCCAGCGGATTCTTCCAGTCTGCAACAGGAGATATAGGTAACATCTCGCAGTTCGCCGTCCATCGCTGCATCCGGGAGGTCACAGAGGCTCTCCACAGTAGGAGAAGGGACTACATTTTCTTCCCCATCACCAGGGAGAAGCAGGACGAGTGTGCATGTGGCTTTGCCAGGATAACGGGATTTCCCATGGTGCAGGGCGCCAATGACTACACCCACGTGGCTTTGCAGGCTCCGCATAACAATCCTGAGATCTTCCGTAACCGCAAAGGCTACCACTCACTTAATGTCCAGTTGGTGTGCGACCACAGACAGCAAATCCTCAATGTCAATGCCCGCTATCCTGGCAGCAGCCACAATGCCTTCATCCTGCGCCAGACCGGTGTGCCAGCACTCTTCCAGCCACCACATCAAGCTCACGGCTGGCTGGTCGGCGACAAGGGGTATCCACTCTCCACCTGGCTCATGACTCACCTCCACAACCCCAACACCCCTGCGCAGCACTCATATAATGAGAGCCATGCTGCCACCAGGAACATCATCGAGCAGACCATCAGGGTGTTCAAGCAATGGTTCCGTTGCCTTGACCACTCGGGAGGAGCCCTCCAGTACTCGCCGGAGCGGGTGTCCCATTTCGTCATGGTGTGCTGCATGCTCCACAATCTGGACATTTTGAGGGCCCAGCCCTTGCCAGCAGGGATTGCGGGAACACCTCAGGAGGAGGAAGAGGGAAAGGAGGAGGAGGAGGACGAGGAGGAGGAGGAGGAAGACGAGGAGGAGGAGGAGGATGAGGAGGAGGAGGAGGAACAGGAGCGAGGGAGGAGGCAGCCTCTCAATCGGCCTCCCGGAAGCCGCCCCACCAGACTGCGGTTCCATTAAATTCAACCCCAGATCCCCATTGCTCACCACATCCCCATCATTCCATCCCTGTCGCAGGCCATGTCACAGCGCACAGCTGAAATGAGAGAGAGTACAAAATTATCCAAAGTGAATTAATAAATTTATGAAAAATCAGTGAACACATCTTTACAACAATATTTACTATTCACCCTTGTGCAATCCCTTAGTGCCTCTCGTTACTGTGCCTTTGCCTACTCTAGTGCTCCTACGAAGTGTTGGCCCAGTGGCTGCAGCACTGCTGGTGGAAGGCTGCTGAGTGTCCGTGCGGGAGACTTCAGTTGGCCTTGCAGGACACCCTCGACCAGCTCTGGGCCTGGAATTAGACTGCACCACATCAGCATGGGCGGCAGCAGTCTGGGCTGGCTGGAGGACAGGCAGCGACAAGGGCAATGGCGAAGTGGCAGTGGTGGGAACAGGAATGCTATCATTGTGGGAGAGGACAGCAGCTTCCTGCTCCACTGACCCACTGCCACTCCCCCGGGGCAGCACCTCAGCATTCCTAGCAAACGGTTGCAGCACAGATTGCTGACCAGCTGCGACATCGTGAAAGCCCCGGTCGACGGTGGTAGACCCAGCCACGATGGCAGCAGTCAGAGCTTGCGTGGCATCAAGCTGAGACTGCATGAGAGCAGTCTGAGATTGAATGGCACCAACCATAGACTGCATCACAGCATTAAGACATTGCGTTGCTTCCGCCTGTGCTGCAATGGAAGCTGCCAGATTGCCCATCACACACAGCATCAGGTCTGGGTCGCCACAGTCTCTCTGGGAGTCTACCATCCTTTGCAGACTGGAAATGATGGGCTCCATAGGGCACCCTTGCCATTGCATCTATGATCTCCATGTGCATGCCCATCACCCTTCTTCTAAATGCCTCCTAATCGAGGTCCTACTCTTAGTCCTGTGCTGCAGAACACGCGCACAAACTCGCCCTCCGGGGAGCTGGCCCCTGAGCTACCCTTTCCCCCTGGCCTTGATGCAGCCTGCTCGTCACCGGTGCCTCACCCTGTGCAGATTCCACTACTATCCTAGCCCGTAAAGAACGCGAAGTGCCAGTATCTGAGCTGGTGTCTGCAGGTGAGACATGCAGTGAGGAAGTGTGTTCTTCCTCCTCCTCTTCTCCCGCCTTGCTCTCAACAGTGCCTTCGGGGACAGGCTGCTCTGTTGCTTGCTCATTATCTGAAAGCATAAAGGCACAAGAGTCGGGTTAAGGTGAGGGGAGGGGGGCAGGAAGGGAGAAATGCATGCATACAGCATGATTAGCTGGAAACTGCGAAAGGCTTGTGGGGCGAGGGGGAAGTGGGATATGAGAAGAAGGAGTAGGGATGAACATACTGTTGTTGTCCCCAAGGGGGTCAATCTCACCGGTGGCCACGGCGCTCACCACCTGGTGCCCAATAATCCCAGCACTCTATTTTCCAGCAGCAGACAGTGGTTGGGTGTTGGCTTGTCCCCCGCCTGTGTGCTCCTGCTCCTTCCTGTTGTGAGCCACCTTGGCCTGCAGGAGAAAGGAAAGTGTGTGAGTGAGTGTGGAGCAATGTGTTTGGGAGTTGTGCCTGCCATAGTTGAATAGCTGTCATTGTGTGCAAGGTGTGAGATGTGGGTGTGAGTGTTGGTAGGTGGAGATTGTTGGTGGGTGAGTGCTGGGGATGTGGTGCTTTGGCCAGTGTGTGCAGACTGTGGTTCAGACAGTGGTATGTTGCATTTGTTGAAGCATTGACTCACCCATACCACCCGAGTGAGGTCGTTAAATTTCTTCCTGCACTGTATGTGAGTCCTGGGGACCACAGAGCTGCCCGAGACCTGCTGGGCTCCCTCCCTCCACATGGCGCGGAAGACTTGCGGCGAGGTCCTCCTGCCACTTGCCGGGTAGAGCACTGCCCTCGTCTCTCCACAGTGGACACCAACTCCTCCAATGCTTGGTCCGAAAATCTGCCGGCTCTCTCCTGGTGCGTGGATCTGCCATGAGTACAGCTGTTTGAATCGCCCGGCTCCTTGGACTTGGCCTGCTGCTGCTTGCTGACACAGCAATGCTGAGAATGAGGTTCTGCAGCATGAATGAACCTCCCCTTTAAGAACTGGAAAGAGCCCATGGCAATGATGACTTGCGATTAGACTGCACCTGATATTGGTTAGCGCTTTGAGTGTACCGCCACTGAGCTAGGCTGTTAGCGCTCCCATCCTTTCTTTGAGAGATGACACTGAATTTTGTATTCAGCGAGATTCATTAGCGCCTGGCATTAAATCTCAAACTTTTCCAAAGTTAGCCCCATTCCTGGGCGATAATGAATTCCTCCCCCTTTGTGTCTTCTTCCGTGAAGACAGATACAAAGTATTTGTTTAATGTCTGCCATTCCCTTATTCCCCATTATAATTTCTCCCGTCTCTGCCTGTAAGGAACCCACGTTTACTTTCACTGATCTCTTCCTTTTTACATACCTATAGAAGCTTTTACAATCTGTTTTTATGTCTCTTGCTAGTTTATTCATATCTCAGTGTTGACTTTCTTATTTAAGTTGAACCGCCATATACATTGTTTTCCTGAGAAACCAAAATGTATTGTTGTATAATAAGCAAGAGCAGGATTCTTAGCCAGTGCTCCCCTTCCCTCTGCAGGGGAAGCTGATACCAGACATAGCATTCTGACTCCCGCCGCAAGTGAGCTCAGCTAACTTATCAAAAACCAGGAATGAATCATATGGTCTTCCTTGTTGCAAAAACCTCAGTGCCAGACCATGTTGTGCATTTATCCACTCATGATTCTATAGAATTCTTTGCATATTTTCCAACTCACCATGAGCAATACCACAGATTTTCCAGTGTATTATAAATAAAACGAGCAACAGTGATGTGTATATTTATTTAAAGTCTTGTGCGCATTTGTAGTGTGTCACAAAGTACATGTGTAAAGTGTCCATGAGGAAAAAAATCCCGATTGGCTCAAATACTGTATTATTAATTAAAAGAAAAACATAATCATAAATTACTACCTGTTAAGGGAGCAATGCTGTTTGCTTTAAACAACCCATTGACCAAATGCCAACCAACCAAAATCCATTTCTATTCATTGAATAGCTAAGAGAAAGCTACCAATGAACAACCACCACAAAAGCAACCAGTTAAAATGCACCAAAAAAATTCAAACTGCTTTTAGCAGCCATCTTGGTTTCTCACCAGCCTCAGTATATAGGCCTAAAAATAAAATCCTGAAGAATTCACAGCTGCTCTAGTATACTCATGCCATAACATCCCTGTGTACATCGGAGGGGTTGGAAATGTGAACTTCCGGGAAGTCAATCCACCCCTTATTAGGCCATTGTCATAGATGGTGGTGGGGCAGGCATGGGGACTCTGTAAGTCAGGACTTCCTGGACCTTCCGAAGGACCCGGAGTTGGATTGATTGAGGTAGAACTGTTCTCTCCCGGTCCACAGGTGGTTGTGGAGGCTACCTGGAGGTGTAGGCTGGGAATGTGGCTTGGACCTTCAAAGGTCTCGTAGCAAGTTTCCTTTATAATTTGTAAAGCAGCCTCTTTACATCAGCAGCCGCAGGGGCACGTACAACGTGTTTCCTCGACGGCTGGGCCATCTCCATCGGATTTACCAGCCTTGCTGCTATGACAGGCCTCCTTAATGTGCTCCTATTGGTGTGGGAAACTGGCAATGGTAAGCTAATGAAAGTAACTCCCCCTGATCCTGCGCTCTTTGGTGGGATCAGAGGCAGAGATCTGGTGTGTACCCGACAGATGCGGCGCCCGACAGATTTTTGAGGCCAACATTTAGCACATAATAAACATGAAAAAACAAAATCACTAAACGTACCCATGTACTCATCCATGCCATTTTGAAACATTTCCTCTGCATAGGCCTCCTGTCTCTCAGGATCCGCAGGCTTGCTTCCTGAACTTCCATCCTTCAACTGAGCCTTGGATCCTCTATGAATCTGAGTGAATGATTCAGCACCTACATTTCCCACAATGTCCAATGGGCCAATCCTGGACTCTCGTTTGACACAACATGTTTTTCTTCCAGCAAGGTGCTAATATAATGAACAATTTTAACTGTGTTAGTTAAATCATCATTAATAGCAACGGTTAGATTGTTTAAATTAAAGTTGAAGGGAGGCAAAGTTAATTAGAAAAAAAACCATCACAGCACTTGTATTTGCTTTTGTCACGTTCCCACTGTTTAAACTTGTGTGTGCGTGACCAGAGATTTCCGGGACTGGTAGTGGGCTCCTGTACTCCAGAGACAGGTGGGGGCCTCAGAAATACATGCAAATCAGGTGTAGGGGTGGTGTTTTTGTGTCAGCTTTACCTCTGACTTCTGAGCGGTTCGAATCGCTCCCACTCCCTTGGTTCTAGACCTTGGACTTATTTGGGGGTTGTGATACAAAGGTGCAGCAGACAACTGAGTTTGATGAAAGAACTTCAATCTTTATTAAAAGGTAAAACACAAATAATAACACTCTTAATGCTCTAAAGGTGGGGAACACTTTGGTACAAGCGAGGGAAATGACAGTAGAAGAATACTTCACCCCTCCCAATCCCACTTCACTAGCTAGGTTGGACTCTGGAGAACCATGGATAATGCTCACCAAACGAATCCTTGACAGTTGAGTTAGGGTTTAGAGTCTTTTGAGTAAAAGGTTTCATAAGACCCTTGTTGCCACGAGGTGTCCGATGGTCACTGAGGCGGTCGCTCTGGTTTCTTCTTGCGTGTCGGCCTGCTTCTGGAGCTGTTGGCCTTCTTTGTTGAACTGTTTCTGTTGAACTCTGCCTCTGTTTAAACTGTCTTCTTCTGAGCTGTGGAACTGCCTTCTTGCAGAACTGTAACTGTCTTCTTGCGGAACAGGCTTTCAATTGAACTCCAAACTGCAGAACTGCTTTCTGTTGAACTTGAACTGTTGTTACTGGAGAACTTGAACTTGTCACTGTTGTAACTGCTGAACTGGAGAACTGTTGAGAACGGGCCTTTAATTATACCCATTGAAGCTTAACCAAATCAAATCCCGGTCTCGTCAACAGTAACGACTTTACTAGCGTGTTAACTGGTTTGTAAATGTGTGAAGTGGTTTCAAGATAGCTCCATCCTGTCGATCTGTTGTTTAATCGGAGTTTGGATTATCCTCATGTTTTGGGTTTCTTGACTGGGCCTAGGACTTCTATAGAATATTTGCTTTATGCATGTCTCTTAATGGGTCCTGTAATCGGTTTGATGGGACCTGTTGTTTTGGGTGGGACTGTCTTCTCCTAGGGTCTATTGTCAAAATGTTAATGCATGCTGGGGCTTTGAGTGAGGTCATCCCAGTTCCCCAGACATTGCAATTAACTGCAATACCCAAACTGCTTTTACAGAGGTTGTTCCCACCTTCCTTCACAGCCTTTTCTCCCTTTACAGGCCCAGACATGTTTTAAAAAATGCCAAGACTTGGGTTTTGGTCTTATATTCCTTAGGTTAGGCCCAAATGCATTTTTATCACTCTGAGGTAGTTCCAAAGTCCTTTTTCCTTAGGTTTTAGGGATCTGTAAATTTTGGAAACCTTACACAGGGTCCTGTGTCGCAATTAGGACCCCCATGTCATTTTAACACAAACTGGATCCAACCTGCCAGTAAAATCTAGTGGATTTGGTCTCTCCGAGCCGCTGCATAAGTAGTTGAAGGGTCACTCACCTGTGGATAATTGGATCACAGGATCTGTGTGCCCTTGTACTCTTTGGATTACAAGGAGGGTTTCCAGCTTCCAACTTGCTCCTTTCTCACTTTCTTTTTGCCATACTTACCCTCAGTAAGCTCTATCTGTTTATCATGTGTGCTATTATGGGCTGTTTCATTTGGATAATGGAACAGTTGGAGTAAGAGGAGCAGGAACAACAGCCTCAGCAACCAGCAGCAGCTGTGCCTGTTAGACGATAGCAGCTGAGGAATGGCCATACCCAGCACACGGGGTGTAGAGGCCAAGAGTCACTTTCTTGGATCTATCTGAAGCCACATCCTGGGGCTGAATGCTTTTGGCACTGACCCTATCGGCCTCACCTGTCCAGGCCTGCAGAATAGTGGCCCTGGAGATGCTCCTATGGGTGCTGGGGAACAGTACTTCCCTTCTTGCCCTGAAGCATAAACACTGGCATACACCTGTTGGGCTGAAAGGCCTGTTTCTGTGCTGTAAATAGTACATAATACTAGGTATGTAAAATCAGGATCTTCAGAGAGACATCAGAAAACCTGGGAGCAGCCCTCTGGCTCATTTCTGAGATTCCCCTCCTTATAGCAGTATGGCAGCGAAATCTGACAGCAGGGAATGCAGCCTCCCTTTAAGAGGTGCATTCCCGCTTTAAATAGGCCTCAACAGGCCCGCTGGAAATTGCGTGGAGGAAATGGAGGAGCAGCCTGTCAATCCTATTAAAATGAGGTCCGGCCGTTAAAATTGATGGGCCTCATGCTGGCATCGTCATGGAGGGTTCCTGCTTGTCCCACCCTCCGTCCACCCGATTCCCACCCTGAGTTAAAATTGGGGCTGAAATGTCGGTTGAGCTCAGGAGTTGTGTCTAAGTCATGAGTAAACCCTATTAGTTCTCGGGTGTCTTGCAAAAATACTTCAAAGAGCAAAGAGCACCATAATACAGTTTGTGCCAGCTTTGCTCTTTTTCCTCAGTAGCCATTTTGAAAGGGAGTAATGGGTACAGGAGTTTTTGAAGTGCAAAAAGTTTTTAATTAAAAAAAAAAATTGCTTACAGTGTATTTATAGCGCAATATTGCTGTTGTTAGATTTTTTCCCCATTTTTTTTAATATTATGCTTATTTATTCAGTAAAGTTTTTAAAGTGCCCAAATACAGTATTTCATGGTTTAGGTGGATCAAAATGAAAGAAGGATGCTAAATGTCAGCAGGCTCCAAACCATATGTGCAAACCCTGATGTGCTTATGGTCAATGCACAATGGTTACTGATTCACTTCCTGTGGGTCTGCAGGGTGCTACTTTCAGAGCTTTGTCAGATGTAGCAAACACACCTGTAGGGAAATTGCAATATAAGGCTGTCACTTCCTTTAACTGTTATGCGTGGATGTTTGCCAGCTAGCACTGCAATATCAGCTAATGCGCTGTTTACAGATAAAACAGGTGTCTGATATATTGGTTATCATGGCCTACAATTGACACACCTGCCCAATGTCACCGTACTGCTGCATTTCCCCAAACTGTAAGACATCAATTATGGCTGCCATAAAGCCCACCTGAAGTTTGGAATTTGAGTCTAAGTCAGATGCGTCAGAGTTACACCCATTCTAAAATACACCCTAAGCGGTGACATTTCCTGCGTATTTGGCCCAGTGACAAGCATAATCGGACAAATACCCGGCATAAAAGATCAAGGTAACTCAGTTGCAAATGTGTTACATACAAACTTATACTCTGCTCAAACTTTCTTGATCTTTCACGCCCATCTATCGATCACTGCACCAAATGCATCTTGGTTCATTATAATGGCTTCTCCCTCATGTTAGAGAGCCAAAGATGTGAATTTCCTGCAATTGCGATGGTTCAAAACGAGTGTTAAATGTCGCTCAGAAATTTATGCGTACTTTTTCTTGTGTTTTATTGCGATTTTTTTTTTTTTAGCAGTTTTTAACATTTTATCCTCACTGAAACCTGCACTGTTATTTAAGCGTAAATTGACATCAGCAAAATGGGCGCACAAATGGATGTAACTTCCCAATTACGCCCCCACAAGTAATTCCAACCCTTCATTCCAGTAGAATTGCCTGCTGGCAGTATATGCGCCCGTCCACAAAGCATGTGTGTGGTTGTGACAAAACCAAAACCAAGTAATGTTTTTGTGAATATTTGCAATAAATCACTGAAATAGTTGATGTAAGGACTGCTTGGTGTTTGGTTGTCTTGTATAAAAATGGGGAGCTGGTAATGTGCTGATGTTGAGGCTCAGTTTAAGGGTCTGATGGCTACCTGTAAGGAGCAAGGATTTTACTTACGCCATAAAGAGGTTGGTGAGAGGAAGCAGATTTAATCTGACACTGCCGCATAATGTTGCTCTATTTATCCGTGAAGGTGTGTTGAATGAGTCTGTCTCTCAACTATCTAGAAATACTAGCCACTAACCTGCTTCCTGTTCTTCGTGAGATGGGTCATCAACATCAGCAGTCATCATCGGGTTCTCTGGCATCTTCTGGGCCATTTACATCAGTCCTTCCTCATTGTAAAGCTGTGAAGCACACAATATCCTACCACAATTCATGAGACTATGCTGGGCACATATGGCAAGGCAGCCCTACTTCTATCCAGACACCAGAATCTTTCATTGAGCATCTCAATGGCTTGCTCAATTCTTATCCATTTCTTCATGTATGCTTCATTGTAGCACTCCTCTGCAGAATTGATGGTTTTACAAAGATGTGTCATGAGCTGTAGGAATAGCAGATATCCCTTGTCACCCAGCAGCCATCTTGTCCCTACTGTTGAAATAGACCTGGGAAACTGGACAGTCAACATACAAAAACATCAGGACAATTCCCAGCATGTCCAGAATTTGTGTACAAGAAGTTGTGTCTGTCATTGCAAATGAGATACACATTTAGGGAGTGAAAACCTTTGTAGTTCATATAAATATGGGGGTTTACATTTGGAGCAATGCCACATGGGTGCAATCATTAGTTCCTATAACCTTGGGGAATCTGGCAATTCGGAAAAATGTGATAGTCCTCTCAGTCATATGTATAACACCATTGTCAAATTGTATAAATTGAGATCCCTGGCAAAGAGGGCATTGGTGACTTGCCTTATAGAGGAGTGCACAGCAAATTGTCTGAGCTGGCAAAAGTCCCCTGTGGCTCCCTGGGATGAACCTGTAGCATAAATGTTGAAAGCTGTGGTCACTTTCTCTGCCACAATCAGAGCTGTGCATGCTGTGGATCTTGATTTCCATATCTGGCTGCAGCAACCAACTTTATAACATGTTCAGCCTCCTGAAATAAGAGTTCCTGGGAAAGGTCTGGGAAAATGTTTCTGGTTCTATATATCCTGCTGGATGGTTAGTGCTGGGATGGTCTGGCTCTTCCTTGGCACTGCCTGAATAATCTGGCTTCCATTACAGCCTCCTGCTGCCCCTCTTCCTCAGCATATATATTACATAAAGTGGGATTCTCATTGAGAAGCCAAATGTGTAGTCCTCAGATACTAATGCAGTAATTCTCTTGAAATATAATGCTTTCCAAGGTTATACAAAATGTGGGTTTCTTCAGTATAATAGTGACATTTTTCCCCCCAGTATCTGCAGTAGTCCCAGCACACGGCCAAAGCAGTGTCCCTTTAACCAAGTACTTCTGCTTTGTCATATGGATCCTGGAAAACTATACCTTTTAAATATTGACACACATTCTCAAGGGTGGATGAAAAGGCGGAAGTCATTGTAGTCCACAGAATCCTGGCATACATCAGCCTGTTCAAGATTCCTGGCCCTGCAAAGGTGCAATTGCTGACTTAGGCCCTTTTCAACCCAGTTATTTTGGGGTTATTAACTTTGACTGAAAACTTTTTTTGAGTTGCACAACTAAGGAAGTATTCTGCAAGCTGCCTTTCATCACTTTCAGGCACAGAAATCTTTTGCTCCCCAGCCTTCTGTTATGGAGTCCTGACCTGGAATACATTTAACTAGCTGTTTCTCTAACTTTTGTTTTGAGATATGAGTTCTGAAAGACATGATGGAATTATAAAAAGATCTTCTGTGTACATATCAGTTTAGTAGATTAACAGGTTCTCTTAGCATTGAGTAATAAAGTTTCATGAATCATGAGATGAAAACTGTGAATGAAATTTGAAGTGAAAGTTGTATGTTATGAAGATTTCCATTTATTCACTGGAAAATCAAGAGCCACAAATTGGCCATGTCAATCCTTTACTCCCGTTAAGCAAGATTCTGCTCATGAACAGAGCTTTACACAATTTATCCTTATTTCCTTGGTAGAAAAATAATCTGCAACAGATTACAGGAATATTCCATAAATTGTATATTAAGTAATCCTTTAAAAGTAGTCATTCAATAAACTTTATCAACTGAAAGAGCTACGTTTAAACTTTTCTTATTGCTAATTATTTCCAGAAAATACTTGGGAGACATGAAGAATATGTGAGATAAGCCTTTTGGTTTCAATTTTCTTAATATTTTGGTCAACTATGTAGTGAAAAGTTAGTCAACACCTAAAATTAATTTGTATATGCCATTAAAGTCAGTTGATGCAATGTCACTTCCACTTTGCTTTGGTTTAACAAGATACACTAGGGGGAAAGAAATGTGGTTTCCTGTCTGGGAAGCACTGATTACTTCAATTTTATTATTGAAGCAAATTTTAAACTAAATAAATAAACTGGTTTTGCTGAAGACATCACACAGTTCAGTACACAGTGCATTATTGAGTGTAAACAATTAGTGTATACACATTGTAAAAAAAATGTACACAGTGTTAGAATGCACTGGCCAGCCACTGTTACCACAACTTATCGAATAACGATACTCATATTATAAGTTTTGGTTTACCAAAACATTAGAAATGAAAGGTCATATGAATTTTATTTTGTTTTTCAAGTGAACAAATTCATGAATTTGCTTTACAGTACTTTTATAGAAATTATACTAAACCTTAGTGCCTTCATGCAGCAACTTGGCAAATCTTGTGAATTTTGCTACATTAAACTAACAAATGAAAAACTTTATATCATGTCCTCATGTTATTCATTAACAAAGATTATACTGGCATGTGCTTACATTAAAAACTAGCAGATATCTCATGATGTTGTAGATAGTCTGGGACTTGGAATGTGTTTTTGATGTTCTGATGCTGCCTAAAAGTAACAGAAATTTGCCAGTTGCTATAACACAGCAAAATTTACTGAAGCAATATATCACATGACTGACATGAGGTAAATTGTTATAAAAAATATTTTTCTTCCCCTCTAATTCCCAGAGCGAATTGAAGTGTTTGCCAAAGCAACTACAGGAAACTTTTGTTTATCCGGCACCCAAATATCCGGAATTCTCGCTTAACCGGCAAAAATCATCCTCCGAAAACTCCTCTCAAATAACCGGCAATGTTGCCGAGTCGCAGTCGAGTCTCCGCGAACGCTGAGTACTCCGAAAACTCCTCTCAAATAACCGGCAATGTTGCCGATCCTGAGTCCGAGTCCGAGAACGCCGATTTAGTCAGTAGGGGTAGTTTTCAAAAGTGCCACTACTCGGCCTCCTGGCGCTGTCGGAAGTATACTGCACATTTCTTGATTTATTTATTTTTCTTTGTTAAAAATAGCCTCGGTAGATATAACTCTCCGTTATCCGGTACTTTCGATAAACCGGCACCACGCCGGTCCCGTCGGTGCCGGTTAATAAAGAGTTTCCTGTATTGGTGTCGCATTTCCCAGGAAAATTTTCCCAGAAATTTCCCCTAAAAAAAGGGTGGGTTTGAAGCATGGGGGCAGTTAAATTGTTAAAAATAGGATTCCCGACCTGATCCCACCTCCAACCTGCCCATTTCCGTTTTTAACAGGGGCGAGACGGGGGCCGGGCGACCAATCCACTCGCAGGGGGCGGTACGCCAATTTAAATATTATAATGAGGCTGGAGGCCTCTTTTTCACCTCCATTTTGGATTTAACTGCATGTGGACGGGTTTTACACAATTCGTGAAACCCTGGCAGCTAAACCGAGGCGGGGGCTGCTGCATCTAGGAGGTAAGTGGCTTTATACCTACCTCCTGGATCTAGGCTCCCTGCCTAACCCACCCCCGCGATCGGAGACCCCACCACGAGGCCTCCGATCGACATCCCAGGCCTCCAATCCCCACCATGAGGCCTTCCCCCACCCCACCAATGATGCTGAGGCCGGCCACAATCCTCACTACCCCACTGCCGATGCTCCGGCTGCCCCCACCCCTACCCCCCGTCAACCCCCCCCCCCACCGCATCCTGCGGCCGACACCCTCCCCCAGTCGATACCCGATCCCTGGCCGACTCCCCGATCCCTGGACGAGCCCCCCGCTGATCCACGACCTCCACCCCCCTGCGATCCCCTGCCTCCCCCCAGGACCGAACCCTCCCTCCCTCCCCGCATCTGCAGGCCTATCCGTCCGCAGCCAGCCAGCATCTCAATCTGGCTGGCTGCAGGCGGGAAACTAAGGCCTCACTTCCAAATCAGACCCTACCGTTAAAGTTGGTGGGGTCTGTGGAAAACCTGGCCTCCCGGGTTTCCCGCCAGCCTCGGAGGCCCTGCTCCCCCAACCCACCTCCCTGGAGAAAATTCCGGCCTCTCCAATGACCAGCACATTGAACATGCATTCACTATGCTCCAAACTGATTGACTGATCCTGTCCGCAATGTCAGTGCTCTGCATTGTAATGTATTATCACTTGGTTTGTCACATGGTTTGATATGAGCATGATCAGTTCGCTCTGGCCAAATAAACAAGCACATGGACTAGCAACTCATCATGTCTCTGTCCTTCATTTGTTCTACCCACATATGTTACATTTTGGCGACAAGGATGGGATCCCAAAGCCATTTTTAGGGATCATGGAAGGACCCAGTGTTCAACCTTCGTGTGGAAAATTTTAAGGTGAATTTGTGACACCTAAACTGAATTTTTGCGATGTTTTACTGTTAATGCTCATGCAGAATTGTCTGTGCTTCGCCTTCGCGTGTATGTATACACAGCAACAGCGGCGTTGATTCTCACAGGTACACAGGTAGCGTGCTGAGTCACTGTTCGACGGGATCGGGACAATCATGGCCGCGCCTACGGGATTCATCGGAAGCCTCGGCATGTATGACCGAGCTCGCGAACCACTCAGTTCTTACATTGAACGGGTGGAGATGTTTTTTAATGCCAATATTGAAACCGAAGGTGCAGATGAGAATGTTCAAGCTCAAAATAACGTAATTTGTGAACGGAAAAAAGCAATTTTTCTAACGGAGATCGGGCCAGATGTCTACGGAACGTTGACAAACCTACTCGCGCCAGGGAAAGTGAAGGATGTTTTGGTTGAAGACATTGCTAAGAAACTTGAGGACCATTTCGACCCAAAGCCATTAGAAATAGCAGAGAGCTATAAGTTTGGTATCAGAGACCAAAAACAAAGTGAAACCATCAGTGAGTATATTGTAGCTCTTAAGAACCTGTCTTTGCATTGTAACTTCGGCACATTTTTAGAGCGTGTGTTGCGAGATAAGTTTGTGTGTGGATTGGTGAATGAGTGCACACAGCCCAAATTACTGAACACTCCGAACCTAACGTTTGACACAGCATGCAAAATTGCCCTATCTATGGAGCTGACGTCTAAGAATGCTTGGGAGCTCCGTCCAACTCAAGTGACTAGTGCAGCTGAGGTCTAGTCACAAAGGCACTGCCGAACCTAAAGCTGTGAGACCGGGTCAAAAGCATGTCGGTGAGACCAGTTCAGTGAATTGTTATCGCTGCAATGGAAATCACTCACCACAGACCTGCCAATACAGAAATACGAAGTGCTTTCACTGCCAGAAGCAAGGCCATATTTCAACAGCTCGCAGAGCTAGATCTAAAGCAGGAAGTAAGAACCATTCTAGTGGCAATGCAAAGCAGCGACAACAAAAGGGAGCGAACACATCTGATGTTGAAAAGCTAGGCATCTACAGTATCTATGCCACTAGCGGCAACGCTAGCAGTCGTGAGAAAGACTTCCGTACAAAACTTTTGATCAATGAGCAATATATTGATATGTGTATCAACACAGCGGCGGACTGCTCTATCATGAGTAAGGACACATATGAGAGTAAGTTTAATCAAATACCACTTACAAAGAGTACCGTAGAGTTAAAAACCTACTCGGGAGAAATCCTAGAGACATGTGGACAAATGGATTGTACAGTTCAACACAATGGCCAGTCAGTAAAGCTGCCTATTATTGTAGCAAGCTTCAACAACAGGCCAACCCTCATGGCAAAGACTGGTTGAGAAAGTTAAAACTAGACTGGAAAAACATCTTCAGTGTAGATGCTTCAAAGAAGTGACTCAACACAATGCTGAACAGGTACGAAAGCATGGTCACAGACAGTTATGAGGGCATCACTGGGTATGACGCGCATATCCGCATCAAGTCCAACACGAAGCCTGTCTATTGTAAGGCAAGCCTGGTCCCCTATGCTTTGAAAAGTCAGGTGGAGGAAGAGCTAGCGAAGCTCAGAGATAACGGAGTGCTAGTAAAAACTGACAAAAGTGAGTGGGCTATCCTGATTGTGGTAGTGCCCAAAGCAGACAAAACTGCTTGTGTGGTGACTACAAAGTTACTATCAACCAAGCAGTTGACGATGAGCAGTACCTGTTACCTACATCACAAGATTTGTATGCAGCACTCTCTGGGTCAAAGGTTTTCACCAAGCTTGACCTGTCACATGCTTACGCTCAGCTGAATGTTGACAAAGAGAGTCAACAGTATCTCACCATCAACACACGCAAGAGACTGTACTCATACACCAAGCTTCCGTATGGTGTAAAGCCCTCCCCTAAAATCTTCCAGGCTACGATGGATAAGATTTTGTAAGGAGTTCCAATTTGCTTATGCAATCAAGACGATGTGCTGATCGCAACAAGCAGCGAGGAAGAAAATCTAGGAGTGTTAGATTTAGTGCTTCAAAGGTTGAATGTCCACAATGTCAAATTGAAAAGGAGCAAATGTGCTTTTGGGCAGCTCAAGGTTGTATACCTTGGTCTGAAAGTTGATGCAAATGGCTTGCAATCAGTTAAGGAAAAGGTTTATGCTGTCATCAATGCTCCAAAGCCACAGAACGTGTCTGAGTTAAGATCTTTCCTTGGAATAGTCCAATACTACGCACATTTCTTACCTGAGTTAGCGACCATGTTAGCTCCATTGCACAAGCTCCTCAAGAAGGATGTCCAGTGGAAGTGGACGAAAGCGCAACAGGAAGCTTATGACGCTTGTAAGAGTGCTCTACTTGTGCACTACGACAGAGCTTAAGTTAGCGTGTGATGCTTCCAGCTATGGTGTGGGAGCTGTCATAAGCCACATAATGGATGATGGTCAAGAAAAAACAATCGCGTTTGCATTGCGAACCCTCACAAAGAGCGAAAGCAATTACGCGCAAATTGAAAAGGAAGCACTTGCCATAGTGTTTGGAATCAAGAAATTCCTACTGTTCCTGATCGGCAGAAAGTTTACCCTGATAACCGATCACGAACCGCTCCTAGCAATATTGGGGCCCAAATCTGCCATCCCTGCAATGGCCGTATCAAGAATGCAACGTTGGGTAGTGTTGTTGTCACAATATGACTACACGATTGAATATCGCACTTCAAAGCAAAACGCAATCACAGATGCCTTCTCAGGTTGCCACATGAGGACTCGTGTGTTGGGAGTGAAGGTGCGATTTTCATGCTAGGTGCAGTTGACAAAGACTTTCCCATGAATGGAACTGAGATTGCAGATGAGACTCAAAACGACTCAGTACTGAAAAAGAGTGTATGAAAACACCTTGAATGGATGGACTGATCAGTGTCTGGACACAGATTTGAAACCATTCCATAACCATCATACTGAATTGTCTTATGAACAAGGTTGTATCAAGTGGGGAAACAGAGTGGTGGGACCTACTTCTTTGAGAGATAGAATGCTGGTCGAACTTCATACTGAACATCCAGGGATCGTCAGTATGAAATCAATTGCAAGAAGCTTTGTTTACTTGCCTGGATTGGACAGTGATCTTGAATCACTTGTCAGCAAATGCAGCGTTTGCCAAAATTGTAACCCTGGTCATGGCCAAGTAGACCTTTTCAGAGAGTACATGTAGACTTCTGTGAGAAAGCAAATGATTATTTCCACCATATCATCCAGCTTCAAACAGAGCAGCCGAAAGGTCAGTCAGAAGAGTGAAAGAAGCTCTCAAAAAACAAGTGTTGCAGGGTTGTTCGGGATTCAGCATGAAGCAACGTTTGGCAAATTTCTTGAAGTACAGAACTACTCCGCACACTACAATTGGATATACCCCAGCAGAACTCTTGATGAAGAGGAGATTGAGAACACAATTGCATCTTGTTCAACCAAATTTGGCCTCAAGAGTTGAACAGAAACAGTTGAGTCAGAAATGTTATTATGACAGCAATCAGAAAGAATACAGTTTCAATCAAAACGAGTGTGTTCGTGCTCTCAGTCCCCCTGGAAAGTTGAGTTCACACAAGTGGGATGTAGGAACCATAGTAGAGGTTGGTGGAACCAAGAGATATTTGGTTGAAATTGATGACAACATCCAAAGCGTTCATGTAGATCAAATGATCTCTGCTAGAGATGAACCAAGACATGAAATGAACCACTTGATCATGAACTCATACATGAGTTTGATTCAGTTGAGACTTGAGTAATTGAAGTACCAGGTTCAAACAAGTCTGAGATAGAAACAGGATCATCTTTGAGTTCAGAACCAAAACAGCCCGAAAATTGGCTCAACACCAAAACTTTCTGTAAGGGGATCAGGAAGGCTCTGCAGTTCATTAAAAAAAAAGCCAGGAGTTTTTGTTCTGTGGTACATGTAATGCTGGGAAGGGTGGGACCATAGTTTTGTTGTATTTGAGAGGGGAATACACACATTTTTTTAAGGGGAAAGCAGTGTAATGTATTCTCACATGGTTTGTCACATGGTTTAGTATGAGCATGCTCGGTTTGCTCTGGCCTAATAAACAAGCACATGGACTAGCACCTCATCCTGTCTCTGTCCTTCGTTTGTTCTACCCACATATATTACATGCATCAAAGCTTCTCATAGTCATCCCCCTTCTGGCCTTGGCACAAGCATGAGTACCCCCTCAGTGACACAAAACTACTTCATCCCAAACAACACTGTTGGCTAAGAATTTTTATTTAATAGCTTAATATATAACATTGAAAACAAGTTTTTAGTTCTATTTGCAAAAAATGAAGTAAAGTTGAACAAGTAAATATGTACTGGTGCAAACTGCAAAATCAATTCCTGTTATACAACATGTATGGCATTAAAACTGTTGAATAAACTATTGTCTCAGGTACATGAAAATTGTATTTGAGCAAAAAAGAGATACTAGCAAGGGCAATTTTTCTATCAAAAGTCACAATAAGAACATAGTTGTCAAGGTGAAGGAGGAAACAGCTCAGAATGGGATTGATCACCAGTGTTGTAACTAGTGTTGATTTATGAATTTACGTGCAGCAAGCCCTGCAGGACGTTCCATCTACTCCTGACAACGTCGGTGTCAATAACGGTTTACTGTATTGACACGGCATTGTAAAGGACGGCTCCTAATCCCAGTCGTTAACTAACCCCCCAGCCCGCTAGGCCTAACCCTGAGTGGCGCGTTGTCAAGAGCGCGATGCGGGTCATGCTGTGGGCGCCCATTGTTGCTGTGGCGTCAGGGCTGACGCAAGTCATCCCGCCCCTCCCCCCGTTGTCGACGGTCAGTTCGGTCCCGAAGCCGAGTGACTGTCAACAGCGCAGGCGCGCCACATCAGTCATGCGGCCAGTCCGCCAACGGTGCGGGCGCGCGAAGCCAACGGTATATTTTTGTTTACTTCAAGTGTGGTTTTCCCACTGACAGGTACGCCTTTCGTGTAACTGCACTGCGAATGTTTCTGATTGTGGCAAAAGGGGAGAGAGAGAGAGAAAAAAAAATCACCTTTTAATCGAGAAAATAATGATTGTTATGTTTGGAAGTGCTGTTGTAACTTTACATTCTAGATATCGAAACTAAAAGACGTGCGAAGGTAAATGAACTGCAGGTAGACCCAGAGACGCGAGTTAACTATTGCTGACTAGTGCCAGTTGCTGTTGTGGGCTCTGAGAGTCTCAAGGCTCTTCTAATTGCAGCACTGGTTGGTTTTAGTTGTACTCAGAAGCTTGGCTTGTCAGATCTCTGGGTGCAAGACTGCTCCAGTGGATGTCTAAGCAGACCTTGTCCATAAAGGCATGACTTTCTCACTAAGTTTGAGAAGTTGCTTCTGGAACTGACACAAAACTTGAAGTCCATTCAATAGCTTTAGGAAACGCTTTCCTCCCAACAGACTGGCTTGCCATTTTTCAAACTGGTGTTCATTTGGAAAAAGGAAGGTTGGATAACAGCGGACTGCCTTCTTTGGGTTCTTGGCGTAATGGCACCAATCATTTTCATGATCTTCGAAGACCACCATCAATAGAATCTTTCCATTTGTGTCTGCACAATCGGTAGATGTTAAATTAGTATATTCAGTTGGTGAGAATAGATTCAGTCAGTTCAAGATTACATGACCAAATTGTAAATATTCTTTCTTTAACATTCATTGGGTAGAAAATGGGAAATCATCAGCTGGAATATTTTACAAATGACTATTTCCAGCCAGCTACAGTATTGAACAAAAAGAATAATGACAGAGAGTCAAAAGAAAAAGAAAGACTTGCATTTATAGGGGTTAATTTTACAAAAGCGTGCTGCTAGTGTGGAGCCTCGTCTACTGGGAGAGCATATTAAGAAATCACACGCATGGTCCTCATGATTTTCCATCCATTAGTTTTAATTGTGGTGTGTGCAGTCGCAATTCCCCAAAATGCATTTCCAGTGGGTGAAGGACTCCACTGAAAGTGTGTATTCATAAAATCTGCCCTATAGTGCCTTATCGAATCTCTGAGAAACATTCCAAAGTACTTCATGTAGAATGAAGTGCTTTTGAAAAATTGTAACTGTTATATATGAAAACTTAGAAGCCGTTTTGTGCTTAATAAGGGTAGATCAGAAATAAGCAAACTGTAAGCTTAGAACTGGATTAGAAATGCACCGCTCACGATGGCACACAGATTCTAATGACCTCAGTGCCCTTTAAATTCAGCTTCTAGTCATGTCAGTCAGTTTGTGAAGTTAATGCCGTTAAGTTTTACTCAAAGGGTTTGTAGCTGGGAAGTACTTCTGACTGCAATCCAGCTAATTGTGGCAGGAGTAGGGCTGGTAGCCAGATCAGGTCAGAAGGCTCAAGTTTGGAGAAATTGCATGATTAAAAACGATTAAACATAGATTGGAGAATGGGAAAAAGAAAGTAGATAAACTTAAAGGCCCCGATTTTAACTGCCCCCACCTGGGGGAAACCTGGCGGGGTGGGGGCAGTTAAAATAATGCGAGTCACTTACCCCCTCCGATCCCACTGCCTTCCCGCTGTGTCCTGATATTAACCTGCTCTTTTGAGTAGGTGAGCAGGACACCCACAGGAAAGAAGCAGGGCTCTACTTTAAATACGGAGATCGGGACCGGTGATGTTATCAGGACCAGATCTGCAATTTCAATCTGATTCCCCCATCGGGCAGACCTGCTCCTTCTGGCCCAGGTTCCTGCTCAGAGCCTTCCATCCCCACACTAACTGCCGGGGACCATTCACGGGTTCCTGGCTGCATCCTCTTGCCACTAGATGCACACACCAGCAAACAGTCTCCAAATGCATATCTCTTCTGTGGGCATACTGAGTGTCATTTGTGCACAAATAATGAGCCAAAATTGACATGGCTGCTGCTCAAATTCTTGCTACAGCCAACAATCAAGTGTGAGAAAATTTGGATAACATTGACCAGACATATAAGTTGCGACAGCAATCAGCCAGGGATATGTTGGACGTGGAACAATTGACAGGATATTACCATAAATCATTTAATGCCGCCAGAAATCTTGGGCTCCCAGAAGGACTAAAAGGATGATGGAGCTGCGTTTTTAGGTAACAGCAGCAATCTCTGATATCTCCTTAAGAGGTCCAACTGGTCAGGGTCAGTGCACATTTAGGCCTCATTCTTTGAAGGAAACTCAACTTCCATATAGAGAGCTCCTTCTACCTAGGCTCTCCCATCTCTCTGACCTGGAATAGTTTTGAGCTCATCTGCTGTTCTATTCTGCACAAAGAGCTAATGGTGAGGCTGAAAACAAGGTTTTATAGTCATTAGAGTGGAGGGAGATCGCCTGACCTCATAGAATGCTGATTTCTTGAAGGGGTAGTTTCTGTCAAAAATGAGGAAAACACATAATTATGGTAGGTTATATGACATTTTGTGGTAGAAGTTAAGTAATTGTCCTAAGAGTTCCACTAATCATTCTGATTTCATCCCTTTGTAAACTTAGTTTGCTTTATAATGGGAAACTGCATTACAGTATTTTTTAATAATTACAGATACATTGCAAAGCGAGACTTTTGACTTCTGAATGGCAGATTTATTTAGGAAAACAGTCATTCAAGAACAGATTCTGAAAGATAGAGACCTTCAACTTTTCAACTTTGTAAAGCAATGCTTTGCCACAAAAGAAAATGATGGTTTGTATTTACAAAGTTCCCATGTAAAGATTAAGTCAAATAGAAGATCTACTTTCTTTACAATTGAACAAAACTATGTCAGCAACTTTGTATTTCAGCCAGCTCCACCTCTTCTTCATTCATTCCTTTTTAATCAATCTTTAGTATAGTGCAGGCCCATGAAGTGTCACCAGTCAGTCCTAATTTTGGTTTAAGAACTGACCGATTTTAATATGATACTTTTAAAGGTAATCAGAATTCCGTGGCCCTGAATTTCCTCTGGAGGGCTTTCACCAGCTCCATGGATGTGCCTCTGAATTTGGCCCACTTTCAAGGGTCGTGGCATTTACATATTTTGGGTGGGTGTCAGTGTCACTCACAGCATAACTATATCCTTGCTCCCGTGAGGGGGAGAAAATTTGCTGTGGCACCTTGCCGCAGCATAAATGTCCCAACTCTGATTAGGAAACGTCAAAAAGTGCCCTGTTTTTCAATAGACCAAATTTAGTACAACAATCAATTGCTCTTTGATCAATTGCAGTATGCAGCTGACCGTTTAAATTTAAAAAATTCCCCCTCCTGTTTTGTAATGCTGGATGTTAGGGATTTATGGTGTCCCTTGGGGCCCAGCGATGCTAGTGTAAATGGAAGGAAACATGCTGTATGACAAATTCCTAATTTGCATGGTGTCATAATGCATCCGCTCATTTATTGATGAGCATATATATGCCTGCAACCCCCCCCCCCCCCACCCCCCCCCCCCGCCCCACACACATTGGCTGGAAATTTTGACAAGTAGAAAAAGGGATGGGAACTTACTGCAACCAGATCTTGCCCCAAATTGCACCCTTTCCTGCATTCTATTTGCAGCTTGAAGGCTATGAAAATTTGGCATCTATACGTTTAAATAGCTTGCAAGCTCTGACTGACCATAAATATTGCTCCAAACATATCCCCAGTGTTGACATGTCTGATAATGATTGCCTTTGAACTAATCTTATAATTATATTTAGTATATATGCCATGAAATCAACTTTGGACCTGTTTAGATTGAAATTTGGTGTTTTGAATACTGTGCTATTTTGAAGAATATTTTAATAAATATTTCACAAAACAAACAATAATCCATGTGAATTGATTTACATAGTACACCAATTGTCCAACTATCTGCTTGATGCCATACAAGCCTGTAATCACAGCCTCTGACAGTTTACATTTTTCTGAGGCAAACTACTGTATCTAGCATATTCGTCAAAGCATTGTGAACAGTAACATGAAATTCTGCATGCAGCATTTATAGTGGTTTTTAGATCACCAAGACCTATGTTTTTAGATTGTTGTAGCTTGAATATTTCATCCTGAAAAGTCAAGCCAAGTAATTTTGGAAGACAACATTTCCTACCTCAAATTGTACCCTAAAAGACTTACAGCCTGCAGTGTCCTTTGAATGATGTTGGAACTACAGTACTTCCTCCACAACTATGCCACATATGACTATGCATTTGAGTTGGATAGTTGTGCATGTGTAGAAAGTGCCTTACTGCAAGGATCCCTGTTCCTCGGAGTCTCACTCTAGGTCTGATTGTTTTTCATTTCTGATGGATCAAACAAGCCCTTCTGCATGGATGTAAAAAAATGTTAAGCTATCAGTATGCACAAAGAGAAATCTACTTGGCTTCTGGTGTGGAAAGCTCATCATGTCAAATATCTTAAGGGAGTACATGTGCCATTGATGATCTTAGCTAATTTTGAGGCATATGGAGGATAACATTGAAGTGTGATAAAAACCTTACTAAAGTAGGTAATGTAGCTTATGTGCTCGTGCAATTACTAATTTGTTTTAAAATTGTCTTGTGAAAAATTGAGCACCAGTCAAATATTGCAAAAGCTCATTTGTAGGAACATGTGACAAACGATCCTGTCCAGTATGGGTGGGGAATGCTTATTTCCTAGGTGCAAAGGAGAGGAAAAGGGGCAGAGACCTACAATACCAGGTCTATGCCCCCTTTACGTTTCCCTGGAATTTCCAGGCTTTCCCCTGGGGTGGGTTGGGAGCAACAGATTGCCAGGTGCAGGAAAAGAGCAGTCATGATACTATGGTGGGAGAAGGTTCCTCCCACCTCTCTTTTCCTTAATAATTGCTGGAAAGGTACTAAGATGTGGGATCTTCAAAAGTAGTTGGTGTGGTGGCGGTCCTTGTGCTGAGCCACCCCTAGATTTTTTTGGGGGGGTAGAATTTGTTTACTTTAAAAAAAAAAATTACTGTCTTAACTTTTACTTTGTGCCTTTTTTATTTTTTGAATTGACTGCTTTTTTTGCTTCTTCAGAGGCAGTTTGCACTGTTGGAAACAGTCAGGATGCATGGATGTTCTTCTGGCTGCTACAGAAGGTTCCAAAACTGTTGGTCATTCCTGTAATTCCACTGCCATTTCTCGGCACAAGACCATGCTAGGAAGTTGGCTTGTGCCAGGAGCGCAACAGGGGTAGGATAATGACCCGAACTTGGAAATGCAGCTGAGTTCAGGTCATGTGGAGTTCTCTGCCTGCCTGCTGCCCAGGCAGAGGAGGACAGGAATATTCGTTCCAATTTTCCTTTGTGAGGTAGTTAGTTTATCTGGGTTATTTTAGCAAAACTTTATTATAAAGTAGTATTCTTTTGCATATGTGTAGAAAATAGCCAAAATAGAATGGATACATTAAGCAGTGGAGCAGAAATAAACTTAAGTCTTTCCTTTTAAAAGGCAAGAGCTCTGTTGAATTCACGGATCCAGTTTACAACAATACAGTTTCACCTGTAGAAGCAGCATTGAGGAAGAAATATGAAAGAAGACAGGAGCTTCTACACTGTGGTTTCTTTACACCTATTGCAAAGTAACTGTTTTTATGTATTTTTAAAAGCCTGCATCAAAATTATTAAATAATAAACTTCTAAGTATATTTGGAGAAAAGAAAAACACGTCTCACTGTTCCAGTACAGAGTCATACAATACAGAGGATAATTAAGAGCCAACATTACAAATGACTCCAGGTTAAAGCATTGTTTGCTGGCTTTGCATATTTTCAGTAAAACATTTTAAAATTATGGACAGAAAATTGTGGCGAGCAATTTTCTGATTTACACTGCTGATTGGCGAGCCTCTGTGCTGGGACCCTGCATTCAGGAAATTGGCCTTCTAGTATTCTTTGAGGGGTGATGCTATTAAATGTGATATCAAAGGTATCACTGTAAATAAAATTTTATATATTGAAAGTTTTGCTGTGGCTTCCAATGTCGGTATTGTTGTTGCTTACTTCCTGTCAAGTAACAATTAATTTCTGTGACTTTTTCCTGCCATACCAATTTGCATTATGCTTTTTCAGTCATGCTATTTGTGTCATGCCTGTCTGTCATAATTAAACATGATGCGGAGATGCCGGTGTTGGACTGGGGTGGACAAAATTGAGAGGTCGCACAACACCAGGCTATAGTCCAACAGTTTTATTTGAAATCACAAGCTTTCGGAGCTATCGATTGCCCCTTCCTCAGGTGAAGTCTGAGGAAGGGGCAATCGATAGCTCCGAAAGCTTGTGATTTCAAATAAAACTGTTGGACTATAACCTGGTGTTGTGCGACCTCTCAATAATTAAACATACCTATACATTTTACTCACCTCTATGTTACCTCCCCTAACCATCTTTAAATCCCTGCTTTTGGTTTCCAGTCAGTCCCTCTGAGAAGCACTTTGGGATGTTCTACTATATTGAAGGTGCTATATAAGTCTAAATTATTATTGTACGTGTATTCAGAATAATGCAGGATTTATTGCAGTGTTGCCTAAACATGCCTGCACATCATACCACTTAGCACATGGCAGGATGTTGGAATAAAAATTACCACCAGTCAGAAAATCACCCCTCATCTCTTTTTAACAGTTGGAAAGATGAAAATATAGCAACAACACACATGTTTACCCTTTCCTTTAATGACGGAGTGATATTTAAGCAAATACATAATATCTGATAATGTAATTATTAGAAGGGTAATATACTGCTTTTTCAATGAGGTCACAAATTATTGGCTGTTCTTTATATGTAATAATAAATAAGTACTGGGGCAACTGAAGAGGTAATGTTGAATATTTTCCAATATTTCTTCTGCTTTACAGACCATACCGTAGTTTGGGAACTGTCATTCTGGATAACCAAGATCTGTTTGCATCATATATCAATTCTGATGAGCAACAACAATTAAAGGTAAACGTTTTCTAGGAAGTGTTCAAGCCATCATAGAATCATAGAAACTTACAGCACAGAAGGATGCCATTCAGCCCATTGTGCCTGTGCTGGCTCTTCGAAAGAGCAGTCATGCTTAGTTCCACAGCACCCGCATTCTGTCCGTAACCTTGTAAGTTCCTCATCCTCAAGTACTTGCCCAACTCCCTTTTAAAATTATTTATGGAATCAGCTTCCACTACCTTTTCAGGTAGAACATTCCAGATCCTGACAACTCTCTGAGTTAAAAAAATTCTCCTCATCGCCCCTCTAGATCTTTTGCCAGTGATTTTAAATCTATGACCTCTGGTTATTGACCCACTTGCTAGAGGGAATAATTTTTCTCTCATTTTTCAAGACCTCTCATCATCTTGAAAACCTCTATTAGGCCACCTCTTAACCTTTTCTGTTCCAAGGAGAACATTCCAAACTTTTCCAACCTCTCCTCATAACTGAAGTCCCTCATCCCTGGCAACATCCTCTGTACCCTTTCTAAGGCCTTTACATCTTTCTTGAAGTGTGGTGCCCAGAATTGTCTGGAGTACTCCAGCTGAGGCCGAACCAGTGATTTATAAAGTTATAGCATGATCTTTTTACTTTTATATTCTATGCCTCTATTTATAAACCCAGGTAACCCATATAACATGAAAATTATAATTTGGAAAGTTTTTGTTACTATTTTCTTTATCAAACCTTGTTTACCATGAACAATTGTCAAAATATCAGCTGCTAGATGATTATGGATTACTGTGAGTGCAACAAAAATAAAACAAGCAAATTCAAATGAAATTGGGAGTGAGTGCCCATATTTTTATCTATCGAGTCCATTAATTGAGGAATTTGCAAGCACTTGGAAATTTCTTGTCAGTGACACTCAACTATATTGGCCTGGAAATTTGATGGCATCATGCCTGTTTTTAGGGTGCTAAACTGGCGCATAATCCTCCAATATGACGGGCAGGAAGTGCAAGCTCATTACGAGCCGGATGTGTGCTGCCCACCATATTGGTATAGGCAAAAAAATAGGCATCTAAGGCCCGCGCCTGAATCAGGCGTTAGGTGCTTTGTGTATGCAATTAAGGGTCCTAATGCCTGTTTGAGGCCCCCTCTGCAATATTGATTTGTCCTGAGACAGCCAGCGTCAGTTGCATTCAGGAAATTCAAGGTCGACAGGGACCGCTGCAGGCCGCCACCAAAAATACTTATCTAAATGTGGAGCTGCTCCTCCTAACCTCACATTAAAACTGCGTGCTGCTGCCAGCCACTGGCCACCCACCTCCTTCGACCTCGCCACCCTACCCTGCTGAATGCTGCTGAGTTATGAAACGGGCTACTGATTTGCTATCAGCTGTTTTACACTATCGCACAAAATTGAAATTACCACTAAAGTCCCCAGTTGGACAATCCGCCTTCCACCGGTGGTGCTACTAAAAGTGGAAGAGAAAGTGGTATGCAGAGGGCATTCCACAGATAAATGGTAATAGGGTAAGAAGAAATACACAGATTTATGGAGGAAGAAGACAGTGGCCTAGAAATTCGAGGGTTTAGCGCTGGCTGTTAGAGCCCGTTTTGAAGAAAAAATGGCGGGGCAACTCCTGCCCGATTCCGGTGGGTCCTGCGGCGGTTGCCATTTTTGGCAGGTCGGCAGCGCTGCTGTTGCCGGCGCTCGCTAAAGAAATGGAAATGAGGCCGATTGTGACATCAATGAGTGTGGAACCATTTTCACCATTGCTGCTCCACTTACCTGCCCTCTCTTAATCACGACCAGTTGACCAAGTGTTCAGCAGCAGGAAGGAGCCTCCAGCAGCGATATTTAGAGGGATCATCATCAACAACTTGCAGCTGACATGGTTTCTCAGTTTGACTGGCTCTATAACTTTCTGCCTACTCTTGCAGCTTTCTAAACTTGTTTAAAGTTCATGAGGTGACAGGGAGTGTTGGTGCAAGTGGAGAACGCCTTCATTCTCATTTAAAGGCTTCTGCTCACACCTCTCGCTCACAGTCACAGTCATGGGGGCTCTACTTGCAGTCCCCCTCGCACTCGAGTACCTTTGGGAGAGGGAGCGGAGGCAGCGAAGTAAAGGAGAAGATGCGCGCAGGGGGAGGAAGAGGAGTGCCAGGAGGGCTTCCAACAGGAGGCCTTACCCATCTAGGGTCTTCCGAGAGCACTTCTCTTACCTCCACTTAAGCGAGGAGCAATGTATTAGGAGGCTCCGCTTTGCCAAGAAGGTGGTCACAGAACTCTGCCACGTCCTACAACCAGTCCTGCAGCCTCAGAGCAGGGTGAGCATGGCTCTCCCAGTGATCCTCAAGGTCGTCATGGCCCTCAATTTCTTTGCCAGCGGATCTTTCCAGTCTGCAGCAGGAGACATAGCTAACATCTCCCAGTTCACCGTCCATCGCTGCATCCGGGAGGTCACAGAGGCTGTCCATTCCAGGAGAAGGGACTACATTTTCTTCTCTCTGAACAGAGAGAAGCAGGAGGAGCACACATGTGGCTTTGGCAGGATAGCAGGCTTCCCCATGGTGCAGGGCGCCATTGACTGCACACACATGGCTTTGCGGGCACCGTATACCAATCCTGAGATGTTCCATAAACGCAAAGGCTACCACTCACTTAATGTGCAGTTGTTGTACGACCATACTCAGTGCATCATGATGGTGAATGCCTGCTCTCCTGGCAGCAGTCATGATGCCACCTTCTGCGTCAGTCCAGTGTGCCAGCAATCTTCCAGCCACCACGTCAAACCCGAGGGTGGCTGCTTGGAGACTAGGGCTATCCGCTCTGCACCTGGCTGACGGCTCCCCTCCCGAACCTCACCACTTGGGCCCAGCACTCATATAATGAAGCCATACTGCCACCAGGAACATAATTGAGCAGACCATCAGGGTGCTCAAGCAACAGTTCTGCTGCCTTGACTGCTCGGGAGGAGCCCTCCAGTAGTTGGCGGAGCGGCTGTCCCATTTTGTGGTGATCTGCTGCATACTCCACAACTTGGCCACCATGAGGGTGCTGCCCTTGTCACCAGGGATTGCGGGACCACCTCAGGAGGAGGAGGAGGGAAAAGAGGAGTAGGAAGAGGAAGAGGATGAGGACGAAGAAGAGGAGGGAGGGAGGAGGTAGCCAGCAAATCCCCGTTCCGGACGGGCTGTCCATGAACACCTCATCAGGCTCCGATTCCAATGAATGAAATCCCAGATCCCCGTTGCTCACCACTTTCCCATCATACCATCCCCCTGTCACAGATCTTCTGGACACTAAACTGAAATGTGAACCACCACAAGACACACATTCCAAACAAAAATCATAAATTTATCCAAATCCAATCAACATTACAATATCAACTAATCACGCTTGTGCATTCCGTTAGTGCCTTTACCTACTCTAGAGCTCCTACGTAGTGCTCCCCCAGTGGCTGCAGCATGGCTGGTGGTGGGCTGCTGACTTTCAGTGGGGGAGAGTATGGATTCCCTTACAGGACGACCTCAACCAGCTGTGGACCTAGAAGGCCTGGCTGTAGACTGCACCATTCGGCATGGCCGGCAGCTGTCTGGGCTGGCTGGCTGATAAGGCAGCGGCAAGGGCAATGGCGCAGTGGCAGTGGTGGACCCACTGCACCTCGCCCGGGGTGGGACCTCAGCATTCCTAGGAGTCTGTTGGAGGACAGATTGCTGGTCTGCTGCAACACCCTGCTAGCCCCATTTGACATTCGTAAACCCAGCAATGATGGCAGCAGTCTAAGCTTGCGTGGCACGAGAGCAGTCTGAGCTTGCATGGCAGCAAGCTGAGCTTGCAGGAGAGCAGTCTGCGCTTCCACTGCAGCACTGAGATGTTGGGTCGCTTCTGCCTGTGCTCTAATGGAAGCCGCGACATCGCCCGTCACACGCAACATCATGGCTGGGTCCACAAGGTCTCTCCACAAGGTGTTGTCTATCATTTCCATCCTGGAAATCATGGGCACTAAGCTCTGTGTAAAATCCCGTCCAATGTTGGAGCCGGACTCCTCCATGCTCCCTGATATTGACAAGAGGCTCTCTGGCAGTTTTGTCATTGCATCCAGCATTTCCGTGTGCATGCCCAACACCCATTCACAACTCCTCAGATAATGAAGCAGTCCATGCCCGCATGCAACAAGACCTGGACGACGTTCAGGTTTGGGCTGATAAGTGGCAGGTAACATTCGCGCCACAGAAGTGCCAGGCAATGACTATCTCCAACAAGCGAGAGTCTAACCACCTCCCCTTGACATTCAACGGTATTACCATCGACGAATCCCCCACCATCAACATCCTGGGGATCACCATTGACCAGAAACTTAACTGGACCAGCCACATAAATACTGTGGCAACAAGAGCAGGTCAGAGGCTAGGTATTCTGCAGCGAGTGTCTCACCTCCTGACTCCCCAAAGCCTTTCCACCATCTACAAGGCACAATTAAGGAGTGTGATGGAATACTCTCCACTTGCCTGGATGCCGTTGTGGCTTTTCCGCCAGGCCAACTTATCGGAAGAGAAGTTGGGGCCAGAAGAGGCCAAAAAGGTAAGTGATTTTACTGAGTGCTCCTCTAGGCTTCAATATGAAAATGTAGGCCTCCCCTGCCCCGAGCTTCTACCCCTCCCCCCACCCCGATGGCAATGCCCCCCTGAACCTCCCTCCTGGCATCTTACCTGAGTGCCAGGACCGTTCATTCGGCCTCCTGCCCCTCGTTTCCAGGTTGCCTCACATTTGCATGCAGTAAGCGACATGACAGTGCGAAAAGCGCTGGTTAGGCCACAACTGGAGTATTGCGTCCAGTTCTGGTCACCACACTTTAGGAAGGATGTGAAGGCCCTTGAGAGGGTGCAGAGGAGATTTACCAGAATGGTTCCGGGGATGGGGGATCTTAGCTACAAGGACAGGTTGGAGAAGCTGGATTTGTTTTCATTGGAGCAAAGGAGGTTGAGGGGTGATTGATAGAGGTGTATAAGATTATGACGGGTTTGGATAGGCTAGACGGGGAAAGGCTGTTCCCACTGGTTGATGGTACAAGGACTGGGGACACAGATTTAAGGTTTTGGGCAAGAGATACAGGGGGGATGTGAGGAAAAACTTTTTAACGCAGCGAGTGGTGAGGACCTGGAAGTCGCTGCCAACGTGGAAGCGGAGACACTCGGCTGGATTTTCTCAGCCCCGAGGAGGTGGGTATAGAAACATAGAAACATAGAAAAATAGGAGCAGGAGTAGGCCATTCGGCCCTTCGAGCCTGCTCCGCCATTTAATATGATCATGGCTGATCCTCTATCTCAATACCATATTCCCGCTCTCTTCCCATACCCTTTGATGCCTTTTGTGTCTAGAAATCTATCCTATCTCCTTAAATATATTCAGTGACTTGACCTCCACAGCCTTCTGTGGTAGAGAATTCCACAGGTTCACTACCCTCTGAGTGAAGAAATTTCTCCTCATCTCAGTCCTAAATGTCCTACCCCGTATCCTGAGACTGTGACCCCTGGTTCTAGACCCCCCCAGCCAGGGGAAACATCCTCCCTGCATCCAGTCTGTCTAGCCCTGTCAGAATTTTATACGTTTCAATGAGATCCCCTCTCATTCTTCTAAACTCTAGTGAATACAGGCCTAGTCGACCCAATCTCTCCTCATACGACCGTCCTGCCATCCCAGGAATCAGTCTGGTGAACCTTCGCTGCACTCCCTCTATGGCAAGTATATCCTTTCTTAGGTAAGGAGACCAAAACTGCACACAGTACTCCAGGTGTGGTCTCACCAAGGCCCTGTACAACTGTAGTAAGACATCCTTGCTCCTGTACTCAAATCCTCTTGCAATGAAGGCCAACATACCATTTGCCTTCCTAACTGCTTGCTGCACCTGTATGTTTGCTTTCAGTGATTGGTGTACAAGGACACCCAGGTCCCTTTGTACATCAGCATTTCCCAATCTATCACCATTTAAATAATACTCTACCTTTTTGTTTTTCCTACCGAAGTGGATAACTTCACATTTATCTACATTATACTGCATCTGCCATTTATTTGCCCACTCACTCAACTTGTCTAAATCGCTTTGAAGCCTCTTTGCATCCTCCTCACAACTCACAATCCCACCTAGTTTCGTGTTGTCAGCAAACTTGGAAATATTACATTTGGTTCCCTCATCCAAATCATTGATATATAGCACTGATCCCTGCGGTACCCCACTAGTCACCGCCTGCCACCCTAAAAAAGACCCATTTATTCCTACTCTCTGTTTTCTGTCTGTTAACCAATTTTCAATCCATGCCAGTATATTACCCCAATCCCATGTGCTTTAATTTTGCACACTAACCTCTTATGTGTGCCTTTATCAAAGGCCTTCTGAAAATCCAAATACACCACATCCACTGGTTCTCCCTTATCTATTCTACCAGTTACATCCTCAAAAAAACTCCAGTAGGTTTGTCAAACACAATTTCCCTTTCATAAATCCATGTTGACTTTGTCTAATCCCGTTGATACTTTCTAAGTGTCCTATTATCACATCCTTTATAATATGGAGGCGGGACTGCCGGTAAAGTTGCAGAATGTGGGGGTGGCTGGCAAACCCGCCCCCATCCCACCTCGTGCCCTTTTGCCAGGAGGCGGGAAACAAGGTCAATCAAGGGAAAATCCCGCTGGTTGGCCAGAGGCTGATGGAGGCGGGACTGAGACCCGGCAAGCAGCAGTCCCGCCTCCAACACGTCTCCATTCATAAAATCCAGCCCTCAATGTTTTCAAGGGGAGACTGGATAGGCACTTGAGGAAATAAACTTGCAGGGCTACGGGGATAGAGCGGGGAATGGGACTGACTGGATTGCTCTACAGAGAGCCGGCACGGACTCGATGGGCTGAATGGCCTCCTGTGCCGTTACGACTCTATGGGGGAAAAATTTGGTTGGTTTGCACCTCCCGTTAGCGCCTTAAGAGGGCGCTAATGGGGCGCAAAGCAACTAGCGCCCGGACGCGGTGATGTCTGCACTGCTCGCGAAATTGACCAGACATTTTGCGGCGGCGCTAAACACTACCGCCATGATCTCCTGCGCCCGCAGATCGTGACGTCAGTCGAGCGTGCAACGCCCCGGTAGCGCCCCAGACCGATATTGAGTGGCGCCCCCTACCTTACCGCCTACCGCTAGCAACGACAGGTTGAGGGGAGCGTTTTGCAGTTGGGAAGGGACTGGGGTAGCGCTATTTAAAGGCGACCGGTTCCTGCCTTTTTTTTCGGCGACATTTTTGCACCACGCATTCTGAGTGAGAGAAACAGACTTCTGGAGATATTCAACGCTGTGTTGAGGAGTTTTGGGTACTGAGCAGCACTTTGCAGGTTCATTTTGATTTGATCTTCCTTGCATCAATTTAGAAGAGACTATGGGGGCTGCACTCGTGACATCTTTCCCTGGGCCTCTCCATTGTTCTTTCCAGCAGATTTGATGTACAGGTCTCTCCAGGCCGAGATTCAAGGCTGCAATGAGCAAGGTGTGGATGGAGAGCAAGATCGACCCTCCCCTTTAAGAACTGGCCAGCGCCAGTGTGTCTGTGTTCCATTGCTGACTGACATCACATGAGCTTCGCCAGTCAGATAGCTCTTTTAGGCTTCAGTATGAAAATGTAGGCCTCCCCTGCCCTGAGCTTCTACCCCTCCCCCCCACCCCGATGGCAATGCCCCCCTGAACTTCCCTCCTGGCGTCTTACCTTAGTTGAGAGGTCGCACAACATCAGGTTATAGTCCAACAGTTTTATTTGAAATCACAAGCTTTCGGAGCTATCGATTGCCCCTTCCTCAGGTGAAGACTTACCTTAGTGCCAGGGACTGTTCATTCGGCCTGTGGCAGTGGCCTCCTGCCCCTCGTTTCCAGGTTGCCTCACATTTACATGCAGTAAGCGACATGACAGTGTGAATAGCAGTTTCAGTATTTGGGCAGATGCCGTTAATTGGGGACTGGGACAGATATAGGACATGATTATGAATGCGGGGCAGCTTGGATTGTTCAGCTGACATTCTCTTCAACGACCTGCTGCCGAATAGCTCTGGCTGTAGACAACTGTTGGACCCTGTCCGCTTACTTTCCATTTTGTATGTCACCGTGTCCTCTGCCTCATCCTGCTGAAGGCAGTCATCTAATGGTTGCTCCATATGTTCTGCTTGTTGGAGAGCAAAGTTATGCACAATCATGCAGGACACTCTGGCTGTATTGCAGGAAGCCACCAGACCAGTCCACGCATCTGAATTGCTGTTTGATGACTCCAGTGGTCTGCGTGATGCGGGCTCTAGTTGACTAGCTCTGTTTACAGCTCTGTTTACTTCTTCCTCCAATAGTGATATTCCTTGAAGTACCCCCAATTATAACTACAATGCCAGAAGCCCCTTTACAGTTCAGAGTCTACAACAGCAACTACAAGAACTAGTAATAACTTTGAAGATCAACTGTAATTTTTGTTAACCAAAGGCATTAAGGGATGTAGGGCAAAGGCGAGTATATGGAGTTAGGTCACAGATCAGCCATGATCTCATTGAATGGCTGAACAGGCTCGAGGTGCTAAATGGCCTACTCCTTTTCCTATGTTTCTATCTTCCTATGACTCTCTGATCTGATTGCAGCAGAGTTCTGATACTGAGCTTGGATTCCTAAGAGGTGCTGTAAGCCAGGTGTGCAGGGGATAGCCCATGTGTCCAGACAGCCAGCCATTAATGTGCTATGCAGGGGCAAATAGTGGAGAAATCGATGACTAGCGCAATATAAACATGTCTATGTAGCTGCTGGGAAAGTGGGCCTCGATCTGTATGATGCGCTGCTGGTCATTACAGCTCTGTTTACTCCTTCCTCCAGGAGTGAGATTCCTTGAAGTACCCCCAATTATAACTGCAATGCCAGAAGCCTCTATACAGTTCAGAGTCTGCAATAGTAACTACAAGAACTTGTAATAACTTTTACGGTCAACTGTAAGCTAATAAAAGGAAAAAGTCTTGAAAAGCGCAATATAGCTTTACCTGAGAGCAGCTGAGGATCCCTTTAAACACTGTTTGAAATGGCCACCTCAGAATTTGTACCACTCAGGCAGTAAAGGTTTGGAAATTGCATTGGTATCATAATGATGTCACACGACCTTGATTTGCATTTATTCACGAGGCTCCTGTCTGTTTCAGATGGCCACTTCGAGTGGAATTTTGAACGGGGCCCCACCTGCCCAGATAATGGTGGTTTTACATTACCAGGGCCCAGGCATTTCGAGGCTTTCCTCTTTATAAGGATTTTCTTATTAATAAGAAATTCCCTTTATAAGCACTTTTCATATTTCCTTTTTTGGGCCCTACTGAGGCACACACCATCCCCAGCCAAGAGTGTAAATTGGCACCCTGCTTGCAAACCTCTTCCAGTCTTGCTCTGAAAACACTTGCTTATAAGTGTGTAATAGCAGACCTGGTTAGTTCCTTCCAGCTTTTTCCTTTCTCTTTGAGGGGAAGCACTTGATCTCTGCTCAGTACTTCCTCAGAATGGAACTGTTAAGAATGGTAACTCACAGCTTGTAGAATTCTGGGCACAGACCCTGTGTCCTTCCAATCCATAGTACAATGCATTAGGTCTTCAGTCCACTGAATAACTGCACCACGCAAACAACCAATTATTCCATTTGCATCAATGAAAAGATCCAAACCTAACCAGATTTTTTCTTATTGCTGTAACAGAAAATTATGGAAAAAAAAGATGAAGAGAAACCAATACAAAAGATTGTTGAAGAAAAACCAGAACAGGTAAGAGGAACATTGAAATAAGGGGTAAAAATTAATACCTTTCTTTTGAAACAGGTACTGTGCTAAAAAGTTACCTATGAAAAGGAATCTTGTCCAATATGCAGCTCACATTTTCATTTTAGTTTGAACCCTTTATTGTACCAGTTAACTCAGTCCTTTCTAATTCTTTTATCGGAGGTTAAGATCGATTTGGGGGTCATAATGATGTCATCAAACCCCAACATTTCAATATTAATCAGGCCTCTGCTTACCTGTGGCAGACGGCGTTGACACTTCCAAATTCCTGGGAGTTAATATGGCAGATTTGGGATCGCATTGTACATAAGAACATAAGATGTAGGAGCAGGAGTAGGTCATTTGGCCACTCGAGCCTGCTCCGCCATTCAATAAGATCATGGCTGATCTGATCTTGGCCTCAACTCCACTTCCCTGCCCGCTCCCCATAACCCTTGACTCCCTTATCGTTCAAAAATCTGTCTATCTCCACCTTAAATATATTCAATGACCCAGCCTCCACAGCTCTCTGGGGAAGAGAATTCCAAAGATTCACGACCCTCTGAGAGAAGAAATTCCTCCTCATTTCCGATTTAAAAGGGTGCCCCCTTATTCTGAAATTATGCCCCCTAGTTCTAGATTCCCCCACGAGGGGAAACATCCTCTCTGCATCTACCCTGTCAAGCCCCTTCAGAATCTTATATGTTTCAATAGATCCTGTCTCATTCTTCTAAACTCCAATGAGTATAGGCCCAACCTATATGGGCAACACGGTGGCATAGTGGTTAGCACTGTTGCCTCACAGCGCCAGGGACCCGGGTTCGAATCCGGCCTCGGGTGACTGTCTGTGTGGAGTTTGCACATTCTCCCCTGTGTCTGCGTGGGTTTCCTCCGGGTGCTCCGGTTTCCTCCCACAGTCCAAAGATGTGCGGGTTAGGTTGATTTGGCTATGATAAATTGACCCTTAGTGTTAGGGGGGATTAAATACGTGGGGATAGGGTGGGATATGTGTCGGTGCAGGCTCGATGGGCCGAAATGGCCTCTATCTGCACTGTGGGAATTCTGTGAACCTGCTCAACCTTTCTTCATAAGATAACCCCTTCATCTCCGGAATCAACCTCGTGAACCTTCTCTGAACTGCCTCCAATGCAAGTATATCTTTCCTTAAATAAGGAGACCAAAACTGTACGCAGTACTCCAGATGTGGTCTCACCAACGCCCTGTACAGTTATAACAGGACTTCCCTACTTTTATACTCCATTCCCTTTGCAATAAAGGCCAACACTGCATTTGCCTTCCTAATTACTTGCTGTACCTGCAAGCTAACTTTTTGTGATTCATGTACAAGGACCCCCAGATCCCTCTGTACCTCAGCATTTTGTAATTTCTCCCCATTTAAATAATAATTTGCTTTTTTATTTTTCATACCAAAGTGGATAACCTTGCATTTTCCCACATTAAGCTCCATCTGCCAGATTTTTGCCCACTCACTTAGCCTATCTATATCCCTTTTGAGATTCTTTGCGTCCTCCACACAATTTGCTTTCCCACTTATCTTTGTATCATCAGCAAATTTGGCTACATTGTACTCGGTCCCTTCATTCAAGTCATTAATATAGATTGTAAATACTTGAGGCCCCAGCACTGATCCCTGCGGCACCCCACTAGTTACAGTTTGCCAACCTGAAAATGACCCATTTATCCCGACTCTCTGTTTTCTGTTAGTTAGCCAATCCTCTATCCATGCTAATATATTACCCCCAACCCCGTGGGCTCTTATCTTGTGTAGTAACCTTTTATGTGGCACCTTATCGAATGCCTTCTGGAAATCCAAATACACAACATCTACTGGTTCCCCTTTATCCACCCTGCTCGTTACATCCTCAAAGAACTCCAGCAAATTTGTCAAACATGATTTCCCTTTCATAAGACCATGCTGACTCTGCTTTACTATATTATGATTTTCTAAATGTTCTGCTATCACTTCCTTAATGATGGACTCCAGCATTTTCCCAATGACAGATGTTAGGCTAACTGGTCGATAGTTGCCTGCTTTCTGTCTCCCTCCTTTCTTAAATAGGGGTGTTACATTTGCGATTTTCCAGTCCACTGGGACCTCTCCTGAATCCAGGGAATTTTGGTAGATTACAACCAATGCATCCACTATCTCTGCAGCCACCTCTTTTAAGACTCTAGGATGCAGGCCATCGGGTCCAGGGGACTTGTCCACCTTTAGTCCCATTAGTTTGCCTAGTACTTTCTCTCTAGTGATAGTGATTGTTTTAAGTTCCCCCCCCCCACCCCAATAGCCCCTTGATTATCCATTATTGGGATGCTTTTAGTGTCTTCTACCGTGAAGACTGATACAAAATATTTGTTCAAGGTTGCCGCCATTTCCCTGTTTCCTATTATTAATTCCCCAGACTCTTCCTCTAGGGGACCAACGTTTACTTTAGCTACTCTCTTCCTTTTTATATACCTGTAGAAGCTCTTACTGTCTGTTTTTATATTTCTTGCTAGCTTACTCTCATAAGCTATCTTTCTCTTTATCATTTTTTTAGTCATCCTTTGCTGCTTTTTAAAAATGTCCTAATCCTCTGGCCTTCCACTATTCTTCGCAACATTGTATGCTTTTACCGCCCGACCGCCATTTTAAACCCCCGCCGACACTTCATGCTGCCTGGGCAGGGTTAAAATCGGTGTTATTTTCTTCACTATTTAGCAATTGCCCTACCCTAGTCATTTTTGATACAATTCACAGATAGTATAAGACAGTTACCATAAGGATCTTTTTTAAATGGCATTGGCCTGTTTGGCAGAGTAGCATATTTGAGCATCAGCATTGGTGTTCATAGAAGGCTGAGTGTTGGCTTGCCGTTGTCTTCTTTCAATCATTGAATTCTTGATTTCGCTCCTGTTACCCTTGGTGGATGCCAACTGCTTCTTCCCTGGCCTACTTTTGCCTACCTCATTGTGACCCGCTTTCAGAGCAGATTTTGCAAAGCCAGGAAGCAGGTCGCCATTGAGTATATGATAATTGAGGATATCAAGTTTTAAAAGAAGGAATACTTAGAGACAGACAAGTACATTGAAAGTTTCGTCTTGACAGAAATAATTTAAACTTAACTGTTTTAAAATCGGTGTTGCTATGCAGATAAAGAAAAATCAGGCCCCTTCGGCTGAACAGTCGAAGCGACAGAATGGATTCTACCACATTCATGAGTATTTAGAAGAGAATAAATGGATAGCTAATGCAATGCACACAGGGAAGCCCCTTTCCTTGTGCCTGAAAGAACTGGTAAGAGCAAAAAATTAGAACAGTGCTAAAATGACATAACGGCCCAGAAATTGATCTCGCTCTGTTCCCGCGGGGGTAAGCCTTTCCCGCGATGTCTCACCTCGCTTATGCTTTTTCTGATCCAGCTCGCACGAAATTGATGTTCCAGACATCAGCTGTGCTGGGCTTGCGTATCCCAGCGGCGTAGTTAATTCGTGCGAGCTGTGGGATCACGTGACTCAGTTAGAGCCAATGGCAGCACACCATCTTCCATTCATAAGTCTCACAGCATGGCTGAGAGACTTATGAATCTTACACCCCCCCAAAATAACAGCTAAACCTCAATTAAATTTAAAAAAAAAACCATCACATTAATAAAATAAGTATAGTTAATTAAATCAACCATTTTAAATAAAAAATTAAATTTTTGAAAAAATTTAAAATCTTTTAAAAAGTTATAAAAATAAACTTACCTGTCTTTAAAGTCTATAAAAAAGATATACCTGTAAAAAAAAATTCAAAAAAATACTTAATTCACTACTTACCTTCTTAAAAGCGGGTCTTACTCCTCCTTTTTACATTTCCAAAATCTTCAGTACTTACCTGCGCGTCCAAAGCATGAAGTGCACAGCGTGCGCGCAGCCTGTAGCGCGCACGCGATGCACTCCGGCCCCGCCCCCTTTTCGGAAGAGCAATTGCCGGTTTTCAGCGCATGCGCAGGGCATGCAGAAAACCGGCAATTGGAGTGGGAATACGCGAGAGTATGCAGTGCGTACTCTCGCGTCCCGGGATCAATTTTCGGCCCAACAAGTTTGCAAGCATAAATACAATTTTTGGGGAACTGTTTATAAGATTCACTTTTTATCTAAAGCAAATAAAATGCATACTGGAACTTATTAATTTGTGAAGTATTGCACTATGAAAAGAATCCACTGCAATCTAGAATAACCTCTAAATCTAATTGTGGAGGATAAAGGTTAAATAAATATTTTGCATTAGTTTTTACAAATGATGGTGGAAGTGATAATATATAAATTACATAGAATTACTTAGAATGTACAGCACAGAAACAGGTAATTCAGTCCAATTGGCCCATGCTCCTCCCACCCCTCTTCATCTAACCCTATCAACATAACCTTCTAAGTGTACTGGAGTGGTATGTCAAAAACTGTTAGAAATAACTATAGAAAAGAAATTGGTTATAAATAAAAGACGTGAAATCAAGGTGGATAAGTCACTAGGTTTTGATAACATGCACCCTAGGCCATTGAAGGAAGTCAGAAAGGAGATAGCAGAGATTCTGACCACAATTTTTCCATTCTGCTTAGACATGCAAATTGTGCTGTGAGATTGTAGGATAGCCATTGTACCACTTTGTTCAAGAAGGAAGAGAAGTATAGTCTGATTAACTATAAACCAGTTATTCTAACACAAATTGTGGGAGAATTCTTAGAATCCATAATTTGAGATAAAATTAGTGAGCATTTAGAAATGCATAGTTGAATGGATTTTCAGAAGGAATTCAATACAATGGCCGGAATTTTCTTTACCTTGGTGGGTCGGGTGCGGGCGGTCGGCGTGGCCCGTTCTTGCTTCCATCCCAGAAATCGACTTTGCGTTAATGGGGCCTATTTAGCCCGCCCTGCGTGTTACCCGGCCCTATTACATGGTGCGGATCTGACGACGTCATCGATGACGCATTTCCAGCCGGGATATTTAAAGGAGCCAGGGCCACATTGCATTTGAAGGTTCATCTAGGAGTGTGCAGTCACTGCACTGGAGGTTTTGATTGTTCCAAACACTTGGAAACATGACTGCACAGAGGCAGAGGGCTGCACCCAGGTTCTCCGATGACTCCCTCCATCAGAGGATGTGGTCAGGAGGACCTGGGTGCAGTGCCGGAAACGTTTCAACGATCTCATTAGATCAGAAAAGGTGAGTACAAAACCACACTCAGCTTCATCCTGCTGTGTCTCTCATCACATCCAGATCACTCTGCCTTCCCAACCCTACTCCTGCACATCCTTACTCACACCAACGTACCTTGCACCTCCACCCATCCCTCTCTATCTACATTATCATATCCCCATCTTACTAGCCAGCCCTCACACTCACCCTCATCCTAACGCAATCATACCAACTAACAACTCACAAAGAGGCCATTTGGCATTGCCACCCCACTCCATCATAGTCTCCCTCTAAAGATGTAACCCATCCATTCCTTACACTCTCATTCAACCTTCTCTTTTTTCCCTCCTTGCAGGAAAAGAGAGCCTACAATAAGAGGGAGAAAACTGGAGGTGGGTCTTCATCATTTGCCACCCTCACAACAGCATAGGAGGCTGCGTCAGAAGTATTGGGAGTCGCCGAGCAGCTGGAGGTGGGAGACGGAGAGAGGGGATCATCTCAGCAACCTGGTGGCAGAATTACATATCATACAGCTACATGGCATACATCAGTCACTCATATGGGGACTGATGTCAGCAGCCACTGAATGGTCATCATGTGCATAATGGTATCGGTACCCATTCTTCATATGACATATCTAACTCATCTCTTTACTGTCTCACAGGTCCATCAAAAGCGCCCCCCCCCCCCACCCCCCCACTGTCCAGGAGGAAGAGGAAGACGACTCCTCAGCAGAGCCTCCAGCCTCTGAGGGCGCAACGTCACCAGACATAAGAGCACCCAGCACCAGCACAGAGATGCACACCTCGGTGGGTCCCACGGGAGATAGAGTAGAGTTGTCACCTGATGTGTCACAAGTCAAAAGTGAGCAGGAGCAGATGGTGGAGAAAGGGACAGCAGTGGAGACTCCTCACCGGAGGGCGCAGGACGCAGCTCAGCTGCATGCAGACACCGAGCCTCAGGGGCCATCCAGAAAGAGGGTGTTCCTGGAGGTGCAGGAAGAAGTACAGGGGGCTCTGACAGGTTTTGCAACCGTGATGTTTGCAAATGTTCAGAGAATGGAGGAGTCCATCTCCAGCATGAGCATCACCGTGTCGCAGGCAATGACGACTGTAGGCTCTTCCATGGATAGGATGGCCACCTGCATGGAGCAACTAATGCACCATTCACAGGAGCACATGGTCTCTATGGAGAATAGATGGCTATCTATGGAGAATAGATGGCCGATGCTCATAGACCTCCTGTCATTGTAGACGTGGGTCCTCATGGCCCCACTAATGTGCAGCAAGGTGCTCTCCAGCTCCTTGCTAGCAGGGAAGTGCGGGTGGCTCATGAGAGGAATCATGGTGAGAGGGGACGTGGAAGTGTGGGCTCCTCTCAAAGCGCTTACACTTCTCCCCTGTTGCCACCCCCTCAGTCAGAGCCTCAGATGCCTCCTGGGACAGCGATGGCTGAGTCTGCCCCTGCACAGTCGCAGGCGGAGCAGACTTTGGCGGGGCCATCAGAGGCTCCAAAACCCTGAGGACGTCTGCCAAGAGCGCCGAAGCAGTCGCAGCAGGGAAGTGAGCAGGCTGCCTCTACCTCTGCTGAAGCCACAAGGGTAGCATCACGTAGAAGCATGCGTAAGAGAAAGATGACACACAAGTAGATTCACAAGGGTAGCCACTTGGGTGTTTTATTAAATGTTAATGTCAAGTTTCCGTTAACGTGATCTCAACCATAAAAGTCTTTATTTTCACCACTTTCCGGTCTTGGACAAATTGGTATGCACATTTGGAAGTGGCTTAATGAGTTCCAGTGAATGATTAGACATAACGGTACCTCCAGCAATGGTGGTCAGTGTGAAAGGAATGGCTTGGTCATTGTAGGGATCCTTTATGATGTTGCTGTGGGGTGGTGCCAACCTGGTGCAGCATGTGGCAGTCATATCGGTGTACTGCGTAAAGTTAAGTAAATCTGGCCATGATGAGGCCATCCTTGGCCTCCCAGGCAGCAGTGTGCTCAGGTGCTTGTGGGATCTGGGCCGCAGGTTCCTCCAGCTTCTGCTCCTCCTCATCTTCCAGCTGATGCTCCTTCTCCTCCTTCTGTTCCTCCTCCTCTGAAGAGGCTGTGTGCTCAGTGCCTTGCTCCTCATGCAGCGCTAATCCTCGCTGCTGCGCTATGTTGTGCAGGGCGCAGCAGACCACGACGATTCTAGAGACCCTGGCTGGTGCATACTGAAGGGCTGCTCCAGATCTGTCAAGGCACCTGAAGCGCATTTTGAGCCTGCCTGTTGTCTGCTCTAGGACACATCTGGCTTTCTTTATATCTCTCCTCGGCCTCAGTACTTGCCTCCTCAAGGGTGTCATAAGTCACGTCTTCAGTGGATAGCCCTTGTCTCCAAGCAGCCAGTTTGTTTGGAGGAGTGAAGAGCTGAGGGAGGGTGGACGGGCGAAGGACGAAAGAGTCATGGCAGCTGCCAGGGAATTTGGCATACACATGCATGATGATCTTCCTATGGTTGTAGACCAGCTGCACCTTGAGGGAGTGGGAGCCCTTGTGGTTGACAAAGACTCCTGGGTTATGATGGGGTGCCCTGATGGCCACATGTGTGCAGTTGATGACGCCCTGCACCCGTGGGAAGCCAGCCAGAGTGGCAAAGCAGAACGCCCGCTCCATAACACTGGCTTCATCCGTGGCCAAGTTGATATAATTGTCTGACTTGTCAAAGAGGAAATCGATGACCTGTGTGATGCATCTGTGGGCGGCCGACTGCGAGCTGCCGCAAAAGTTGCAGATCCCTGGAAGGAGCCTGAGGGGAAGAAGTTGAGGGCACTGGTGACTTCGATAGTCAATGGTAAGGCGTGTCCACCTGCTCCTCTGGGCTGCAGGTATTGCTCCAGCAATGTGAAAATGGCTGCAACGATCTGGCGCAATAGCCGGAGCCTCCTTTGGCATTGCTGCTCAGTCATGTTGAGGAAGCTCATCTTCTGCCTGTATACCCTGTGTTGGGGGTACCGTTTCCGGCGTGGTGCAGCCCTGATGTCCTCTGTCCTGTGCAGCATCAGGTGATTGAGGAGAAGGTTGGTGGTGTTGTTGGTGCTGCTGGTGTGCCTGGTGCTGCTGCTGTTGTAGCTCATCGTGGTCTGATTCTGAGAACCAAGGTGAGACAGTATAAATGGCACCCATGCTGATGGAATAGATGGCAGGTCAAGTAGAGATGAGAGAAGCAATCTGTCAATTGTGTGATGGGTTCTACCTACTGTCCTCCTTCCTCCTTCCAGCAGGTCCTCTTTGCCTGGGTTTCGTAGGATGCATTGTGGTAAATGGAACAAGGTGTTGGTTATGACAAGGCCATGTTCTAAGCATTTCGTCAGGAGGAGGGTACCGTTGGAGTTGGCTTTCCCTACCCCCTCTCTGCCGATCACACCTCCCAGAGGTCTCTGTCCTTTCTAATTTTGGCCTTAAAGTCGCCAAGGAGGATCAGCTTGTCGCCCGTTGGGACTCGGGACAGAGATTGTTTGAGGCTGGAGTAGAATTCCTCTTTGGTCTCGTTTGTGGCTTCCAGTGTTGGGGCCTACGCACTGATGACCGTAGTGCACTGGTTCCGGGCTAGGGTGAGCCGAAGAGTCATGAGGCATTCGTTTATACCGCAAGGGGAGTCTCTGAGACGCCCAACTAGTTCATTTTTTATGGCGAAGCCTACCCCATGGAGGCGGCGTTCTTCTTCAGGTTTGCCTTTCCAGAAGAAGGTTTAGCCACCGCCTTGCTCCTTGAGCTGGCCTTCCCCTGCCCGCCGGGTCTCACTTAGGGCGGCGATGTCAATGTCGAAACGTCTGAGCTCCTGGGCAACGATAGCAGTACGGCGTTCCGGTCTGTCACTGTTGGGGTTGTCCATGAGGGTCCTGACGTTCCAGGTCCCAAACTTCATTTTAAAGGGTGGAAGATGCCTGTGCGTGAATTCTTTTAACGTGGGATGGCTGTTGCACACCAGCTACCACACGGGCTTGACAGAGCAAGGTCTTGGTCCAATGGCAAGGGGATCCAAGACGATTGGAGACCAGGCTCTGCTACAACGGCCTAGCACACACACACAAACATACTCCTACTGTCATAACCAACACCTTGTTCCGTCAGAGAGACAAGTACAAGGCTTCATGGCAGCACCCTCGCTCCAAGCACTGGCATCTGCTGGACTACGTCATCGTCCGAGCGAGGGACCGCAAGGACGTCCGCATCAGCCGCGCCATGACAGGAGCTGATGACTGCTGGACAGACCACCGCCTAATCCGCTCTGTCATCTCCATCAATGTAGCCCCAAAACAGCGGCGGCAACAGAAACAATGCCACAGGAAAATTAACGCTGGAGCATTTAAGAAAGCCCTATTCAGCCTGCGCCTCACAACCAACCTGACGACTCCCAGTGATTCAGAGACACAGAGTGTCCACAGCGCCTGGTCTGCACTCAAGGCCTCCAGAATCAGCACCTGTGAAGAGACGCTTGGTCACTTGACCAGGAAACACCAAGACTGGTTCGACTAGAACGACCAGGAGATCCAGGAGCTAATAAGCCGCAAGTGCAAGACATTCCTGATCTGGAAACAGCAACACAACTCGAGAGCAAGAAAGCAGCTCTACAGACGCCTGAAGGCCGAGGTCCAACAAAAAACTCGCGACCTAAAGAACAGATGGTGGGTGGAGAAAGCGCAGGAGATCCAGCAGCTAGCCGACAACCACGACGTGTGTGGATTCTTTAGCGCAGTCAAGATCACCTACGACCCAAGCACCCAAAGTTCTACCCCACTGCGGGCCAAGAACAGAGAGGTACTCATCAAGGACAGGGAGGCAGTCAGTGCCCGCTGGAAGGAGCACTTCGAAGATCTCCTTAACCGAGACTCTGTCTTCGACGTGAGTGTCCTCAACTCCATCCCGCAGCATGCTACCCGCCACCACCTCAGCACAACCTCAGCCCGGCATGAGGTTGAAAAGGCCATCCGACAACTGAAGAACAACAAGGCCTCAGGAGCAGATGGAATCCCTGCCGTGGCACTAAAGCATGGCGGATAAGCACTTCTGGCGTGAATTCATGAACTCATTTCTCTTTTCTGGAAGGAGGAGAGACGCCGTAATGGTGACCATCTTTAGGAAAGGTGACAAGTCCAATTACGATAATTACAGAGGAGTTTCCCTACTGTCTGCCAAAGGGAATGTCATCGCAAGAATCCTCCTCAATCGCCTCCTCCCAGTGGCTGAAGAGCTCCTCCCAGAGTCGCAATACGTATTCCGCCCACTAAGGGGCACAATGGACATGATCTTCACCGTGCTTCAATTACAAGAGAAATGCAGGGAACAGCACCAACCGATGTACATGGCCTTCTTTGACCTCACAAAGGCCTTCGACACTGTCAACCATGAGGGATTATGGAGTGTCCTCCTCAAATTCGCCTGCCCTCAAATGTTTGTCACCATCCTCTGCCTGCTTCACGACAACATGCAAGCTGTGATCCTGACCAACGGTTCCACCACAGACCCAATTCACGTATGGACCGGGGTCAAGCAAGGCTGTGTCATCGCACCAACGCTCTTCTTGATCTTCCTGGCTGCAATGCTCCATCTCACCCTCAGTAAGGTCCCCGGAGTGGAGCTAATTTACAGCACAAATGGGAAACTGTTCAACCTCCGTCGCCTCCAGTCCAGATCCAAGGTCGTTCCATCCTCTGTCGTCGAATTACAGTATGCAGACGACGCTTGCGTCTGCGCACACTCGGAGGTCGAACTCCAAACCATCGTCAACACCTTCACCGAAGCGTACGAGAGCATGGGCCTTACACTAAACATCCGTAAGACAAAGGTCCTCTACCAACCTGCCCCCGCCACACAGTACTGCCCCCCGATTATCAAAATCCACGACAAGGCCTTGGACAACGTGGACCACTTTCCATACCTCGGGAGCCTACTGTCAACAAAGGCAGACGTCGATGACGAAATCCAACACCGCCTTCAGTTGCTAGTGTAGCCTTCGGTTGCCTGAGGAAGAGAGTGTTTGAAGACCAGGACCTCAAACGCGGCGCCAAGCTCATGGTCTACAGAGCAGTAATGATACCCACCCTCCTGTATGCCTCAGAGACATGGACCATGTACAGCAGGCATCTCAAAGCAACAGTGTTGCCTACGCAAGATTCTGCAAATCCATTGGCAGGATAGGCGCACCAACATCAGTGTTCTCGCTCAGGCCAACATCCCCAGCATCGAAGCTTTGACCACGCTCGATTAGCTCTGATGGAAGGGTTATATCGTCCGCATGCCCAATATGAGACTACCAAAACAAGCGCTCAACTCGGAGCTCCGACACGGCAAGAGAGCACCAGGTAGGCAGAGGAAACGCTTCAAGGACACCCTCAAAGCCTACTTGAAAAAGTGCAACATCCCCACTGACTCCTGGGAATCCCTGGCCCAAGACTGCACAAAGTGGAGGAGAAGCATCCGGGAAGGCGCCGAACACCTTGAGTCACTTCGCTGGGAGCAAGCGGAAACCAAGCGCAAGCAGCGCAAGGAGTGCACGTCAAACCAAGCACCCCACCCACCCACCCCTTCAACCACTGTCTGCCCACCTGTGACAGAGACTATAGGTCCCGCATTGGACTCATTAGTCACCTGAGAACTCATTTTTAATGTGGAAGCAAGTCATCCTCGGTTCCGAGGGACTGCCTAAGAAGAAGAAGGGTTCTACCAATGAGGTAAGAGTGGATGCCGAATTTGCTACAAACACTTGCAGCTTGTAGAAAGCTAAATCTGTAAAGGGAATGCAGTCAGCAACAGCTTCTTTTTTTTTTCGTTTACGGGATGTGGGCATCGCTGGCAAAGCCAGCATTTATTGCCCATCCCTAATTGTCCTTGAGAAGGTGGTGGTGAGCTGCCTTCTTGAACGGCTGCAGTCCATGTGGTGAAGGTACTCCCACAGTCCTGTTAGGTAGGGAGTTCCAGGATTTTGACCCAACGACGATGAAGGATCGGCGATATATTTCTAAGTCAGGATGGTGTGTGACTTGGAGGGAAACTTGGAGGTGGTGGTGTTCCCATGCGCCTGCTGCCCTTGTCCTTCTAGGTGGAAGAGGTCGCGGGATTGGGAGGTGCTGCTGAAGAAGCCTTGGCAAGTTGCTGCAGTGCATCTTGTAGATGGTACACACTACAGCCACGGTACGCCGGTGGTGGAGGGAGTGAATATATAAGGTGGTGGATGGGGTGCCAATCAAGCGGGCTGCTTTGTCCTGGATGGTGTCGAGCTTCTTGAGTGTTGTTGGAACTGTATTCATTCAGGCAAGTGGAGAGTATTCCATCACACTCCTTACTTAGTCATAGTCATAACGGCACAGAAGGAGGCCATTCGGCCCATCGAGTCCGTGCCGGCTCTCTAGAGCAATCCAGTCAGTCCCATTCCCCTGCTCTATCCCCTATCTCCCTTGAAGATTTCATCTGACATGCATCATACACCCTCTTTTTTTGTTTCATAATCTTCTCTATCTCCCTCGTCATCCAAGGAGCCCTTGCTTTGGTTCCCTTACCCTTCCCTGTTGTTGGAATGTACCTAGACTGTACTTGGAACATCACCTCCTTAAAGTTCACCCTTTGTTCCGTTACAGTTTTTCGTGTCAGTCTTTGGTACCATTTTACCCTGGCTAGATCCTTTCGCATCCCATTGAAGTTAGCCCTATTCCAGTTTAGAAGTTCCACTCTGGATTGTTCCTTGCTCCTCTCCATTGCTAATCTAAATCTTATGATATGATGATCACTCATACCCAAGTGTTCTCCCACAGACACTTGTTCGACCTGGCCCACCTCATTCCCCAGCACCAGATCCAGCAATGCCTCCTTCCGAGTTGGGCCAAGAACATACTGGTCAAGGAAATTCTCCTGAACACATTTCAGAAATTCTTCCCCTTCCTTTCCCTTTACCCTAGCATTATCCCAATCGATATTTGGGTAATTAAAGTCCCCCAATATACCACTCTATAGCTCTTGCATATCTCTGCGATTTCCCTGCAGATTTGCTCCTCTACCTCCCTCTCACTATTTGGCGGCCTGTAGAATACCCCCAATAGCGTGATCATACCCTTTTTGCTCCTCAACTCTAACCAAATGGTCAATGTTGAGGACTCCCAGGGCCACTCCTCCCTGACTGAGGAAAGTGATCAGCTGTGAGCTGGAAGCTTTTCTAGTATATTTCATGCTGTCAACTAATCAGCTGGAGCAATGGTCACTCAACTCCTGCTTCAGTTCGACAGACGTGGTTCCTGAGTTGTGTGAATCCCGTGGTCATTTAGGGAAATTTGAAAGTTAGGCTAAAAAAGGCGCTTAAGGATCTGACAACAACCTGATAATGATTTGAATTAGGTCGCCTGCCTCAGCCGTTCGGGTTGCTGTCGCACCGGCAAACGTGCCCGAGGGAAAGGTGCGTGGGGGCGGGATGACGGGTTCCTGACCCACTCCAACTTATTTCAAATTTCCCACCTGACCCGCCTCTGATCGTGCCCACATGGACCCCAGAAAATTCCGGCCAATGTCTCACAGAGGCCTTCTTACAAAAATTCAGGTGTGTACTATAAGTGGAAATTTGGCATCTTGGATGCAAGTTTGTTGATGGACAGAAAACAAAGCATCAGGCTTAACTGGGTGTTGTGCTGATTGGAGAAGGGTTGGAAATACTGCTGAGGTCAATGCTGTTATATATATTTGTTCTTGGTATATATAGATGGCCATAGGGAGCACAATCTCAAAATTTGACACAAAAGTAGGGGTTTGGCAAACAGTGAAGAGGATGGTAAAAGACTTCTAGAGGACAGATAATGTTAGTGAAATGGACATAGAAATGACAAATGCAATCTAATGTGGAAGACTGTGAGATAATACATTTTGGGGAAAACAAGGGATAGAGTATACCCTTAAAGGAAAGAAGCTAAATATGTCAATTCAGAGAAACTGAGGGATTCAAATACCTTGTTCCTTGAAAGTACGAGTGCAGGTAGATAAAGCCATAAAGATGGCCAATAACCTTTTGGGTTTTATAATTTGGGCATTGAGTACAAGAATAAAGAACTAATGATAATTTTATTCAAAGCTTTGGGTAGGCTATATTTGGAGTACTGTGAGAAGTTTTGGGTGCCTCATTATAGAAAGGATATTAAGGTCACAGAGAGCATATAATGTAGATTAACCAGGATAATGGCAGGGATGGGACACTATACTTAAGAGGATGAAAATCAGGTGTGTTCTACAAGGGGTGGATGATAGGTTCCACCAGCTTACCGCCCAAGTGGAGAAAGTGAAAATTGCTCCCAATCTTTTTGGTTTAATTTGTAGTTCTAATAGATTGTGATTATGTTCATTATACAGGACAAGAAGTATGCTGACTCCAGAAAGTATCTTGAAATTGGAACCTTACCATTAATTGATGAAAGACCAAAATCAGGTAAATGCTGGCTGAGTTGTGTTTAGAGATCATGCTACGTAAAACTGAGTGCTAGAAGTGAACTTTTAAAATTCTCTAAAAATCCATAGTATTATTATAAACTCTGAAATTGCTAGACCAGCACAGAAGGTCAGAAATTCCTGATGTTGGACAGGGCGGAAAGCGGGTACAAAGCCTGCAGGGGGTCTGAATTTGGGGAAGAACCTAATTCCACCAGGATGCTGGCCAATTCTGGCTGGAGTGGGGAGTTGTGCGGTAGCTGGCGAGTCTTCTGCCCACCCCTCCTCACATCATGAGGGAATGTCTGGAAGAGTTCCTGGGCTGCTCTGGGAATTCTGCCCATCAAGCCCTTGTAAGGTCTCAACAAGAGGCTGAGAGCGTTATGAGTTCTATCGAGACCATTGGAAGGACCCCAGGTATTTCCAAGACAACAGTAAGCAATATATTGGGGATCGCTTACCTTTACTAAATTACCCTATGGCTCCATTAGAAGCTGAAGATTAATTTGCTCACATTTTTCTTCAGCGTGGGAAGGACCTCGGGGTGTCCCTAGTGGAGTGACTATGGGCTGCTTTGCCTCCACCAACAGATCAAGGCAGGCTTCGCTGATGCATCCTTGCAGGCACAGGTAACCTGCCATCACTATGATAATGACCCTGACTCCACACTTAACTATATCGTGCAGAAGTCCTGCTTCACTGCTCCTCTGCTGGTGAAGATGGGACTTTTGTAATTTTGAGACCTGGTGCACAGATCGTAGAGTCGTGTAGAGGTCAGAGTGCCCAATTTGTGGCATTCCTGATTTTCCAGCCATTGACCTCCACATGCAAATTTTTCCTTTTGATCTGGGCAAACGTGGGTTAAAAAATTAAACTTAAAAATAAATTAGATTTCATGCTTCTTCTTTACCAAATATGAGGTGAGGGGGACTGCCCTTGACATCAAGGCAGCATTTGACCGAGTGTGGCATCAAGGAGCCCTAGTAAAATTGAAGTCAATGGGAATCAGGGAAAACTTTCCACTGGCTGGAGTCATACCTGTCACAAAGAAAGATGGTTGTGGTTGTTGGAGGTTAATCATCTCAGCTCCAGGACATCGCTGCAGGAGTTTCTCAGGGCAGTGTCCTAGGCCCAACCATCTTCAGCTGCTTCATTAATGACCTTCCCTCCATCATAAGGTCAGAAGTGGGGATGTTCGCTGATGATTGCACAGTGTTCAGTTCCATTCGCAACTCCTCAGATAATGAAGGGGCGGTGGTTAGACTCTCTCTTGTTGGAGAAAGTAATTGCCTGGCACTTGTGTGGCGCGAATGTTACCTGCCACTTATCAGCCCAAGCCTGAATGTTGTCCAGGTCTTGCTGCATGCGGGCATGGACTGCTTCATTATCTGGGGGGTCTTAGTGCCTCGAAAAAGTTAGTGCCCCTGCGCCGTACATTCAGTGCTACCACCGCCGCTAATCTCCCACTGAATTTCGCAGGAGGTATTAGCGGTGTCGCGTCCGGGCGCTAGGAGCTTTGTGCCCTGTTAGCACCCCCAGGGGTGCTAACAGGAGGTGCAAAGCAACCCAATTTTTCCCCCTGACATTCCATTAGCCTTTTTGATCATTTTTGTACCTGACTACTACATTTTAGTGACCTGTGTACATGGACCCCTAAATCTCTTTGGACCGCCACTGTTCCTAGCTTTTTGTTTAAAAAATACTTGGATCTATCCTTTTTTGGTCAAAATGGATGGCCTGCTTTGAAAGCCACTTGCCACAGTTTTGCCCACTCACTTAATCTATCAATGTCTCTGTAGTTTTATGCTCCTGTCTACACTACTATGCTACCAATCTTTGTGTCATCAGTAATCTTGGATATACAGGAAACTTTCGTTTATCCGGCATCGACGGGACCGGCGTGGTGCCGGTTTATCGAAAGTACCGGATAACAGAGAGTTATATCTACCGAGGCTATTTTTAACAAAGAGACTCCAAGCAGCACGGGAGAATCTACTCCTGCTACTGCAATGTTTCGGACTTGCGACAGCGCCAGGAGGCCGAGTAGTGGCACTTTTGAAAAGTACCCCTACTGACTAAATCGGCGTTCGCGGACTCAGACTCGGACTCGGGATCGGCAACATTGCCGGTTATTTGAGAGGATTTTTCGGAGCACTCGGCGTTCGCGGAGACTCGACTGCGACTCGGCAACATTGCCGGTTATTTGAGAGGAGTTTTCGGAGGATGATTTTTGCCGGTTAAGCGAGAATTCCGGATATTTGGGTGCCGGATAAACGAAAGTTTCCTGTATGTCTCTATATTGTGTTATCTAAGTCATTAATAAATATAATAAATAATTGAGGCCCCAGCACAGATCCTTGCGGGACACCACTGGTCACTTCCTTCCAATTCGAGTACATACCCATTATTCCTACCCTCTGTCTCCTAACCAGGACAATCATTTGCCTTTAATTCCATGAGGTTTAATTTTAGCTAAAAGTCTCTTATGTGGAACCTTATTGAATGCCTTCTGGAAGTCCATATAAACTACTTCCATAGACATTTCCCTGTCTACTACTATAGTTATTTCTTAAAAAAATTCAGTTAGGTTTGTTAGACATGACATACCCATTACAAATCCATGATGGCTCACTCTAATCAGCTCAAATTTCTCTAAGTGCTCAGTCACTCTGTCCTTAATTATAGGTTCAAATAACTTTCCCACAACAGATTTGTTATACTAACACGTCTAACACATCTGCAATTTCCCGGTTTCTCTCTCTTATCTTAAATAATGGAGTTACATTTGCAATTTTGCAATCTGAAGGGACAATTCCTGAATCAAGAGAGCTTTGGAAGATTATGGCTAAAGCATCTGCAATTTCGTCATCTACTTCCTTTAAAACCCTCGGGTGGAAACCATCAGTTCCTGGGGATTTGTCAGTCTTTAGTGTCATTATATTTTCTAATACTGTTTTCTTGCTTACGTTAACTTGAGTGAATTCCAGGCCTTGATTCATTATTAGTTTCTTTGGAACGTCAGCTATATTATCCTCTTCTTCTATTGTGAAGATTGACACAAAATAATTATTTACCAAGTCTGCCATTTCTTATTTTCATTTACAATATTACCTGCATCTGTTTTTAAAGGGCCTGCATTACCCTTGACTACCCTTTCTCTTCTAATATAATTGTAAAAACTTTTTGTGTTAGTCTTGATATCCCTTGCAAGTTTCCTTTCATATTCTCTTTCTGCAGCTCTTAGTATCCTTTTTGTCTTCCTTTGTTCATTATATCAATCTCAGTCCCCTAGATTTTCACTTTTCTTTTCACTTTCCTTTAGTTTTATGTTATCTCTCACCTCTTTTGTTGGCCATGGCTGTTTTATTTGATAAGTAGAGTTCTTGCCCCCTTGGGATATATACTGGCCTTGTATTAAACTAAATTATTTTATGAACAACTCCCACTGTTCATCTGTAGTTTTACCTGATAAGAGTTTTAACCAGTTTTCTGTTGTCAGTCTCTGTCTCATCCCATTAAAGTTAACCATACCATACTCTAGAATCTTAGTAACTGTGTATGTTTCTCCTTTTCAAACCTAACATTGAATTTGATCTTACTATGATCACTGTTAGATAAATGTTCCCTTACTGTTAGATTTGCTTTCTTAACGGCCTACGAACACTGTACTAATGGTTTTAATAATCTATCTGCCAAAACTTCCAGAACTCTTTTATGCTTAACTCAAGCACATTATTATTTAATATGTACTCCACATAGAACATAGAACATTACAGCACAGTACAGGCCCTTCGGCCCTCGATGTTGTGCCGAGCATTGTCCGAGACCAAGATCAAGCTATCACACTCCCTATCACTCTGGTGTGCTCCATGTGCTTATCCAATAACCGCTTGAAAGTTCCTAAAGTGTCCGACTCCACTATCACAGCAGGCAGTCCATTCCACACCCCAACCACTCTCTGAGTAAAGAATCTACCTCGGACATCCCTTCTATATCTCCCCCCATGCACCTTATAGTTATGCCCCCTTGTAACAGCTGCCTCTACCCGAGGAAATAGTCTCTGAACATCCACTCTATCTATCCCCCTCATCATCTTATAAACCTCTATTAAGTCGCCTCTCATCCTCCTCCGCTCTAAAGAGAAAAGCCCCAACTCCCTCAATCTTTCCTCATAAGACCTCCCCCCCAAACCAGGCAGCATCCAGGTAAATCTCCTTTGCACTCTTTCCAATGCTTCCATGTCCTTCCTATAGTGAGGTGACCAGAACTGCACACAATATTCCAAATGTGGTCTCACCAAGGTCCTGTACAGTTGCAGCATAACCTCACGGTTCTTAAACTCAAACCCTCTGTTAATAAACGCCAACACACCATAGGCCTTCTTTACTGCTCTATCCACTTGAGTGGCAACCTTCAGAGATCTGTGGATATGAACCCCCAGATCCCTCTGCTCCTCCACGTTCCTCAGAACCCTGCCGTTGACCCTGTAATCCTTATTCAAATTTGCCCTACCAAAATGAATCACCTCGCACTTATCAGGGTTAAATTCCATCTGCCATTTTTCGGCCCAGCTCTGCATCCTATCAATGTCTCTTTGCAGCCTACAACTGCCCTCCACCTCATCCACTACTCCACCAATCTTGGTGTCATCAGCAAATTTACTGATCCACCCTTCAGTCCCCTCCTCCAAGTCATTGATAAAAATCACAAACAGCAGAGGACCCAGCACCGACCCCTGTGGCACACCGCTGGTAACTGGTCTCCAGTCCGAAAATGTTCCATCCACCACCACCCTCTGCCTTCTATGAGATAGCCAGTTACTTATCCAATCGGCCAAATTTCCCTCTATCCCACAACTCCTTACTTTCTTCATGAGACGACCATGGGGAACCTTATCAAACGCCTTACTAAAATCCATGTATACGACATCAACTGCTCTACCTTCATCTACACACTTAGTTACCTCCTCAAAGAATTCAATCAAATTTGTTAGGCAAGACTTACCCTTCACGAATCCGTGTTGACTATCCCTGATTAAGTTGCCCCTTTCCAAATGGTCATAAATCCTATCTCTCAGGACCTTTTCCATTATCTTACCAACCACCGAAGTAAGACTAACCGGCCTATAATTACCAGGGTCATTCCTATTTCCTTTCTTGAAGAGAGGAACAACATTCGCCACTCTCCAGTCCTCTGGCACCATCCCCGTGGACAGTGAGGACCCAAAGATCAAAGCCAGAGGCTCTGCAATCTCCTCCCCTGCCTCCCAAAGAATCCTAGGATATATCCCATCTGGCCCAGGGGACTTATCGACCCTCAGGTTCTTCAAAATTGCTAAAACATTTTCCCTCAGAACATCTACCACCTCCAGCCTATCCACCTTTATCACACTCTCATCCTCAAGAACATGGCCCCTCTCCTCGGTGAACACTGACGAAAAGTATTCATTCATCACCTCTCCTATCTCTTCTGACTCCATGCACAAGTTCCCACTACTGTCCTTGACCGGCCCTACCCTCACCCTGGTCATTCTTTTATTTCTCACATAAGAGTAAAAAGCCTTGGGGTTTTTCTTGATCCGACCCGCCAAGGACTTCTCATGCCCCCTCCTAGCTCTCCTAAGCTCTTTTTTTAGCTCATTCCTTGCTACCTTGTACCCCTCAATCGACCCAACTGAACCTTGTTTTCTCATCCTTACATACGCTTCCTTTTTCCTCTTGACTAGACATTCAACCTCTTTTGTGAACCATGGTTCTCTCACTCGGCCATTTCCTCCCTGCCTGACAGGGACATACCTATCAAGGACACGCAGTAATTGCTCCATGAAAAAGCTCCACTTTTCGTTTGTGCCTTTCCCTGATAGTTTCTGTTCCCATCTTATACTCCCTAATTCTTGCCTAATCGCATCATAATTACCCCTCCCCCAATTATAAACCCTGCCCTGCCGTATGGCCCTATCCCTCTCCATTGCAATAGTGAAAGTTACCGAATTGTGGTCACTATCTCCAAAGTGCTCTCCCACATACAAATCAAACACTTGGCCCGGTTCATTACCCAGTACCAAATCCAACGTGGCCCCACCTCTTGTCGGCCTATCCACATATTGTGTCAGGAAACCCTCCTGCACACACTGTGCAAAAACTATGCCATCCGAACTGTTTGACCTATAAAGGTTCCAATCAATATTTGGAAAGTTGAAGTCACCCATGACAACTACTCTGTGACCTCCACACCTATTCATACACATTCTCACTTATTCTTTCTAATATCATGGCTTTTCACTTATCTGTGTTGAATTCTATTTACTATCTCTCTGCCCATTGTCTTAGCCTGTCCAGGTCCCTTTGGATTATCACAGATTGATTCACTTCATTGACCACTGCACCCAGTTGGGTGTTGACTGTAAACTTAGATATCTTGGATGTCATTCCATCCTCACAATCATGTATAAAAATTAAAAACAACAGCGGCCCCAACACCGATTCCTCTGGGTCTCCAATGGCAATTGTTTTCCACTCTGATACCTTCTCCAGTCTAATACTTTGCCATCAATCCCGTCGACACACATCTTGTGAATCAGTCTGCTATGTGGGACAGTGTTAAATGCCTTCTCTAAATCCAGGTCAATGACATAAGTGCCTCACCCTTATTCGGGAGATCTGTAATCTCTTTGAAGAAATCCAATTAGACCTCTCTCTAAACAAAAATGAGAAGTCGCACAACGCCAGGTTATAGTCCAACAGATTTATTTAAAATTACAAGCTTTCGGAGCTGTTGCCCCTTCGTCAGGTAAAGGTACAATGAGGGAATCGATTACACAGTATATAAACACAGAAAGCAATTTGTCTGCAGAGATACAATCTTTCAGGGAGGCATTGCATCAAAGACACACCAGAGCACAGCCAAGACAATGAGATGGGTCACAGGGGGTCCAACGTGTCAAATCCTGCCGTCTGCAGTTGAGCTTTTAACCTTTTTTTCTCTTTTTTTTTGGTTTTTTTTTTTGTGTTTTTTTTTTAAAACTGGAAAGACAGACAACGATGTTGAGTCACGTTCTGTAGCGTGACATGAACCCGATATCCCTATTGAGGCCGTCCTCATGGGTGCGGAACTTGGCTATCAGTTTCTGCTCGATGATTTTGCGTTGTCGTGTGTCTCGAATGCCGCCTTGGAGAACGCTAACCCGCAGATCCGAGGCTGAATGTCCTTGACTGCTGAAGTGTTCCCCGACTGGGAGGTAACAATCCTGCCTGGCGATTGTTGCGCGGTGTCCGTTCATACGTGTTCTCAGTGTCTGCATGATCTCGCCGATGTACCATGCTCCGGGGCATCCTTTCCTGCAACGTATCAGGTAGACAACGTTGGCCGAGTCACATGAGTATGTACCATGTACCTGGTGGGTAGTGTCCTCACGTGTGATGACGGTATCTGTGTTGATGATCTGGCATGTCTTGCAGAGGTTGCCGTGGCAGGGTTGTGTGGTGTCGTGGTCGCTGTTCTCCTGACAGCTGGGTAATTTGCTGCAAACGATGGTACTTTTGAGGTTAGGCGGCTGCTTGAAGGCGAGTAGTGGAGGCGTGGGGATGGCCTTAGCAAGGTGTTCGTCGTCATCGATGACATGTTGAAGGCTGCGAAGAACATGGCGTAGTTTCTCCGCTCCGGGGAAGTACTGGACGACGTAGGGTACTCTGTTGGTTGTGTCCCGTGTTCGCCTTCTGAGGAGGTCTATGCGGTTTTTCGCTGTGGCCCGTCGGAACTGTCGATCGACGAGTCGAGCGTCCGTGGGCTTGCGGTAGAGTGAAGTGCTGAGGCGTCCGTCTTTGATGGAGATTCGTGTGTCCAAGAATGAAACTGATTCTGAGGAGTAGTCCATGGTGAGTTTGATGGTGGGATGGAACCTGTTGATGTTATCGTGTAGTCCTTTCAGTGATCCTTCGCCGTGGGTCCAAAGGAAGAAGATGTCGTCGATGTATCTGGTGTACAGCGTTGGTTGGAGGTCCTGTGCAGCGAAGAAGTCTTGCTCGAACTTGTGCATGAAGATGTTGGCGTATTGGGGTGCGAATTTGGTCCCCATGGCTGTTCCGTGTGTTTGGGTAAAAAACTGGTTGTCGAAGGTGAAGACATTGTGGTCAAGGATGAAGCAGATGAGTTGTAGGATGGCATCTGGAGATTGGCTGTTGTTGGTGTTGAGTACTGAGGCTGTCGCAGCGATGCCGTCATCGTGGGGGATATTGGTGTAGAGTGCCGATACGTCCATCGTGGCGAGGAGTGTTCCTGGTTCAACTGGTCCATGGGTGCTGAGTTTCTGCAAGAAGTCTGTAGTGTCGCGACAGAAGCTGGGGGTTCCCTGTACGATGGGTTTCAAGATGCCCTCGACGTACCCAGAGAGGGTCTCACACAGGGTTCCGTTGCCTGATACGATAGGACGTCTGGTTGTGTTGGCTTTGTGTATCTTTGGGAGGCAGTAAAAGTCTCCTACGCGGGGAGTACGTGGGATGAGAGCGCGTAGGATGTTTTGAAGGTCTGGATCGAAGGTCTTGATCAGTCTATTGAGTTGGCGGGTGTGTTCTTTGGTCGGATCTGTGGGTAACTGTCTGTAGTGTTCCTGGTTGTCCAGTTGTCGGTATGCTTCTTTGCAATAGTCCATTCTGTTCTGTATGACGATGGCTCCTCCTTTGTCCGCTGGTTTGATGACGATGTTGCGGTTGGTCTTGAGAGCGTGGATGGCGTTACGTTGTGCTCGGGTGACATTCTGGACTGTCTTGTGAGTGCGGCTGATGAATCTGGCGTTGATGCATTTCCTGACAGCTTGAGCATACATGTCAAGCTTTGGGCAGCGACCCTCCGGAGGGGTCCAATTTGACTCTTTCTTCTTCGGTTGCTGCACTGCGGTTCCCTCTGTCTGCTGTTCCGGATCATTGATTGTCTCATTGGGTTTGTTGCTGACATCTTGGGATTTGTGGTAGTATTAAACAAGCATTGTTCTTCCAGATAGTCCCTAATGCTAATCCTCAACAAAGTTTCCAACACTTTGCTCACAATCGAGATAAGGCTCGCAGGTCTGCAATTTAAGGTTCTTACCTTGCTGTTTTTTTTTAAAGATGAAGTCACATTTTCAACTTTCCAATCCACAGGGATGAAACCCAATTCCATTGAGCTTTGAAAGATATCATAACTGAAAAGTTACAAAACATATCACTGAGCAGGTAGCAAGCAAAAACAAAAATGACCGATTACAATGTCAGGAAGCAGGTACCAATAAATAAATGCTGAACGAGAATGTGTGAAATCACAGAGAAAGTTAGAAAGTTCATGTTTTGTCTTGTTTTGATTTTTCGTTCCAAAAAAAACATATTTTGGTTACCTTCACTGCTTGCAAAATTGGGTACTCTGAGGATTTTAGTTTTCCATTACTGAATAGGAACGGAGGAAGGATTAGGGCTTACAATAATCAGGATAGGGTTAAAATTGCTCCTAGTATTTCGTGGCTTAGGTGAAACTGGGGGGTGATTTTAACTGCCCACCCGGCAGAAACCGGTAGCTAAAGTCGGCTGGGTGACCTATCCGCGACGTCCTGCACCAATCCCACTGTCTTGCATTTTAAATTGCTCTTCTGAAGCCAACAGGGTCCTTCTTTAAATATGCAGATCGGGGTGCACGGATGTAATCAGGCTTAACTGTGGCCTGAGGGACAAGCCATTGTGGCTTTCCTGCCAAGTGAAGACAACGGGAAGAGGATCTGGGGGCTGGAATGACCCAAACGGGTAAGTTTTTTTTTCTTTCTTTTGACTTTCCTTGTGGGGCCAGGAAGAGCAGGAGTGCTCCTCTGAGCACCTCAAGGAAAATTTAGGCCTACCCAGCCTCGGGCTCTCCCATTACCTCCCATGCGGCTTACCTTGATGACAGCGAACGTTCCTTTGGTGCTGGCTAGGCAGCCACCTGCCGCCAGAAATTCTGCTCTTGCCTGCTGCCACTTTCAGAGGAACCATCGCCCTCACCAGTATCCAGAACTGAATACTGGTTAGCGAGCGAGATGCACTCAGGGGACTCCTGCACTACCTGCCTGTTCCTCCTCTTCTTTCTGGCGGTCACCCATTCCCTCTTAAGCTGTGGGGTGACCACCTCCAGAAACGTGCTATCCACGAAGTTCTCAGCCTCGCGGATGCACTGCAGTGACTCCAGCTGCCGCTCAAGCTCCAAAACCCGGAGCTCGAGCTGTTGTAGCTGGCGACACTTCCCGCACACGTGGTCGTCCAGGCCACGAGAAGCGTCCAGGACTTCCCACATGGCACAGGATGTGCATTCCACGGGGCTGAACTGCCCTGCCATACCTTGACTTTATAGACTATTAATTAGAAACACTTACCAGCTACTCACCGATCAGCTCCTTCCCTTGTGCCGACGTCACTTTTTAATTCTGACGTCACTCTTTCAAATTCTGCCTTTGTTGAGTTGCTCCGCTCAGGTCCACTGCCTGTGCTCTCGGGCCTTCCTCTGCCGCGCTCTTTATTTGCTCCGCCTCCGCTCTTGCTCTCGCTCCCGCTCAGGTCCGCTGCCTGCACATTTAAAAAGTACTTGGATATTCACTTGAGATGCCACAAGCTTACGGACCAAGTGCTGGAAAGTGGGATTAGGGTGGATAGCTCTTTGTCGGCCGGCACGGACAAGACGGGCCGAATGTACTCCTTCTGTGCTGTAAATTTCTATGATTCTATGATGATTCAATCCATTTCGGGCGGGCAGCTGACCGGTGGCATGCAGATGAACTCCAGGAGTTAAAATCAACCGGGCCTCATGCTCCAAACATCAGGGGGGAATTGGCACTCACCTCACCCCGCCCACCCGATTCCCGCCCCCAGTTAAAATCGGGGCTTCCAAGTCAGGCGTATGTGAACTACAACCCATAGCCACATGTGACTCGCATGCCAGGACAATTTGGCCCTCAAAGCCCAGGCAATGCAGTTTTATTTGCATTTATATTCCTTATAGGTTTATTTTGTTTGAATTTTATGATCTGGGGTGGGAAGGCGGGGGTTGGGAAGGACTGTTTTTAGTGTTTTTGCCTTATTAGTTGATAAATTATAACACCAAAATTTGTTAGCATCTGCAGCTTGAAATATATACAATTAATGGAAACATAGATTTAAACTTCATATGTATGTATGTATGTGGCGTGTGAGTCTCTACGGTAATTCACCTAAGCGACCCACAAAGACAAAAATGGTTTTACCTTCCTTCTCTAGATGATTGCTCTAAGTAATTGAACAGGATCAATTGTGAAAGTTCAAGTTGTGCTTGACACATTGGCCCCGATAATAACTGCAAGGCAAGAAGGGAGCGGGGTGGGGGGAAAATTTAGCAGCTGGGAAACCCGGAAGCATGGGTTTCCCGGAGATCCTGCCGAATTTAACGGCATGGCCTGATTTAAATATTTTGCATGCGTTTTGCGGTCGCAGCCAGACAGATTGAGAAGCTGGCTGGCTGTTGAGCGTGAAGGCAGCTGAGGAGCGGAGCAGAGGTAAGTCGGACCTGGGGAGGGGTGGTGTCCGACATCGGGGGAGGTCAGGGAAGGAGTTGGAGATCAGAAAGGGGGTTTCTGATTGGAGAGGGAGTTATCCGTTCCATTTCCCGCACTTCTGCTCTCACCCCTTCCGCTCCCTCCCAGAACCACGATCGGGTTCCTCTTGTCCTCACCTTTCACCCCACCAGCCTCCACATTCAATGGATCATCCTCCACCATTTCCGCCACCTCCAATGTGATCCCACCACCAAACACATCTTCCCCTCCCCTCCCCTTTCAACATTCTGAAAGGACCGCTCCCTCAGCCACACCCTGGTCCACTCCTCAATCACTCCCAACAGCCCCTCCCCTCCCCACGGTACCTTCCCGTGCAAGCGCAGGAGATGCAACACCTGCCCTTTTACCTCCTCCCTTCCCACTGTTCAGGGCCCCAAACACTCCTTCCAGGTGAAACAGCGATTTACTTGTACTTCTTGCAATTTAGTATAGTGTATTCGCTGCTCACAATGCGGTCTCCTTTACATTGGGGAGGCCAAATGCAGATTGGGTGACCGCTTTGCAGAACACCTCCGTTCAGTCCGTAAGGGTGACCCCGAGCTTCTGGTCACTTGTTACTTCAATTCTCCGCTCCACTCCCACTCTGACCTCTCCGTCCTCGGCCTCTTACACTGTTCCAATGAAGCTCAACGTAAGCTCGAGGAACAGCTCATCATCTTTCAATTAGGCACTTGACAGCCTTCTGGACTCAACACTGAGTTCAACAATTTCAGACCATAACCTCTGTCCCTATTTTTTCAGGCGGCAGCTGTTGATGATTCTGCCATCCCCATTTGCTACATTTAACCATTCCTGCCTTCCACCCTATCACAGACCGTCTCTTTTGTTCTTTCCTCTCCTCCCCCTTTCCCTGCATCTGCACCTGCTTAAAATCCGTTACATCTCTAACTTTTTCCAGTTCTAACGAAGGGTCACAGACCTGAAACGTTAATTCTGTTTCTCTCTCCATGGATGCTGCCTGACCTGCTGAGTGTTTCCAGCATTTTCTGTTGTTATTTCAGATTTCCAGCATCTGCAGTATTTTGCTATTGTACCCCATTATTTGTGCTTCATTGGAACCTATTGTCAGATGATGTGGGCATGTTTGGGTTGAAAATCCACAGCTCTCTAGCATATTCCCACTGTAACTCCCAAGGGAGTGTGGCGGAGGGTCTGCTAATTGGATTGGGACCTGCATATGGTGGGTCTCAGCCTTGCATGGGAGTTTCTGTTGGATCTTCTGCGAGACAGAGACTCCATCCACCCCAAACAAGTCCTGCAGCATAGGAAGAAGCATAGCTGAGAATATGGACTCTTAGGCTAGGATTTTCTGTGATCCCAGTTTGGAGGAAGAACACCAAGCTGGTATGCTGACTGGAACTAGGCATACCGGTCAGTCCCACGGCAGAAGTGGGGCTCACTTTGGCAGTTCTGGCCTGGGATGTGGCCACTACATTTGGAGATTTGGTGAGTGTAAAGTTTGAAAAAGAGGTCGATGTCTATTATCTGTTGATGTTTCTGGGACCGACCTTCCCCTGGGTTTGACAGGAAAATCAGTCCCTATAGGTTAGTTCAGAACTAAATATAAGTCTGCCTGAAGAACAAAATGACACATTTTCCAGCCACTCTGCATGAACCATATTCATAGAGTCATAACGGCACAGAAGGAGGCCATTCGGCCCATCAAGTCCGTGCGGGCTCTCTGCAGAGCAATCGAGTCAGTCTCATTCCCTCGCTTTCTATCCCCGTAGCCCTGCAAGTTTATTTCCCTCAAGTGCCTATCCAATCTCCCCTTGAAAACATTGAGTGTCTCCGCTTCCACCACTTCCGTCAGGCAGCGAATTCCAGGTCCTCACCACTCGCTGCGTTAAAAAGTTTTCCCTCACATCCCCCCTGTATGTCTTGCCCAAAACCTTAAATCAGTGTCCCCTAGTCCTTGCACCATCAACTAGTGGGAACAGCCTTTCCCCGTTTAGCCTATCCAAACCCATCATAATCTTGTACACCTCTATCAAATCACCCCTCAACCTCCTTTGCTCTAATGAAAACAAATCCAGCTTCTCCAACCTGTCCTTGTAGCTAAATTCCCCCATCCCCGGAACCATTCTGGTAAATCTCCTCTGCACCCTCTCAAGGGCCTTCACATCCTTCCTAAAGTGTGGTAAACATAGAAACATAGAAGATAGGAGCAGGAGTAGGCCATTCGGCCCCTCGAGCCTGCTCCGCCATTCGATGAGATCATGGCTGATCATCCAAACTCAGTACCCTGTACCTGCCTTCTCCCCATATCCCTTGATACCTTTAGCTTTAAGAAATATATCTAACTCATTCTTGAATATATTTAATGACTTGGCCTCAACTACCTTCTGTGGTAGAGAATTCCACAGGTTCACCACTCTCTGGGTGAAGAAATTCTTCCTCATTTCTGTCCTAAATGGCTTACCCGTTATCCTTAGATTATGACCCCTGGTTCTGGACTTTCCGACCATCGGGAACAATCTTCCTGCATCTAGTTTGTCCAGACCTGTCAGAATGTTATATGTTTCGATGAGATCCCCTCTCATTCTTCTATACTCCAGCGAGTATAAGCCCAATCGACCCAATCTCTCCTCATATGTCATTCCTGCCATCCCAGGTATCAGCCTTGTGAATCTTCGCTGAACTCCTTCTATGGCAAGAACATCCTTCCTCAGATAAAGCGACCAAAACTGCACACAGTACTCAAGGTGTGGTCTCACGAAGGCCCTGTACAACTGCAGCAGGACATCCCTGTTCCTATACTCAAACCCTTTCGCTATGAAGGCCAACATACCATTTGCCTTCTTCACCGCCTGCTGCACCTGCATGCTTACTTTCAGCGACTGGTGCACAAGGACAACCAGGTCTCGTTGTACTTCCCCTTCTCCCAATCTATTGCCATTCAGATAATAGTCTGCCTTTCTGTTTTTGACACCAAAGTGGATAACCTCGCATTTATCCACGTTATATTGCATCTGCCACGCTTCTGCCCACTCACCCAACCTGTCCAAATCATCCTGGAGTTTCTCGGTATCCTCCTCGCAGCACACACTCCCACCCAGCTTTGTGTCATCTGTAAACTTGGAGATATTACATTTAATTCCCTTATCTAGATCATTAATGTATACTGTGAATAGCTGGGGTCCAAGGACCGATCCCTGCGGTACCCCACTAGTCACTGCTTGCCACTCGGAAAAAGACCCATTAATTCCTACTCTCTGCTTTCTGTCCACCAACCAGTTCTCTATCCAAGTCAATAGCTTGCCCCCAATCCCATGTGCCGTAACTTTACACGCTAATCTCTTATGAGGGACCTTATCGAAAGCCTTTTGAAAGTCCAAACACACCACATCTACTGGTTCTCCCTTATCTATTTTCCCAGTTACATCCTCAAAAAATTCCAGTAGATTAGTCAAGCACGATTTACCTTTTGTAAATCGATGTTGACTTTGTCCGATCCTGTCACTGTTTTTCAAGTGCTCAGCTATTACATCCTTTATAATGGACTCTAGCATTTTCCCCACTACCGATGTCAGGCTTACTGGTCTGTAATTCCCCGCTTTCTCTCTACCACCCTTTTTGAATAGTGGGGTAACATTAGCTACCCTCCAATCCATGGGTACAGTTCCAGATTCCATCGAATGTTGGAAGATGATCAGCAATGCATCTACTATTTCTAGGGCCACTTCCTTAAGTACCCTAGGATGTAGATTATCAGGCCCTGGGGATTTATTGGCCTTCAATCCCGTCAATTTCCCTAACACCATTTCCCTGCAAATACTGATTTCTTTCAGTTCCTCCCTTTCATCAGACCGTATGTTCTCCAACATCTCTGGGAGGTTATTTGTGTCCTCCTTTGTGAAGACAGAACCAAAATATGCATTTAATTGGTCTGCCATTTCTTTGTTCCCCATTATAACTTCCCCCGCTTCTGACTGCAAGGGACCTACACTTGATTTCACTAATCTTTTTCTCTTCACATATCTTTAAAAGCTCTTACAGTCAGTTTTTATGTTCCCAGCAAGCTTACTTTCATATTCTATTTTTCCCTTCTTAATTAATCCCTTTGTCCTCCTTTGTTGAATCCTAAACTGCTCCCAATCCTCAGGGTTACCGCTTTTTCTGGCCAATTTATATGCCCTCTCCTTGAATCTTATGCTATCCCTAATTTCCCTTGTTAGCCACGGTTGAGTCACCCTTTTTGTTTTATTCTTATGCCACACTAGGATGAACAAATTCTGTAGTTCATCCATGCAGTTTTTGAATGTTTGCCATTGCCTATCCACCGTCAACCCCTTGAGTGACATTCCCCAATCAATCCTACCCAATTCGTGCCTCATACCATCGTAGTTTCCTTTATTTAAATTCAGGACCCTAGTCTCTGATTCAACTACTTCACTCTCCATCCTAATGAAGAATTCTATCATATTATGATCACTCTGACCCAAGGGGCCTCGTACAACAAGATTGCTAATTAATCCTTTCTCGTTACATAATACCCAGTCTAAGATGGCCTGATCTCTGGTTGGTTCCTCGACATATTGTTCCAGAAAACCATCCCGTAAACATTCTAGGAATTCCTCCTCCACAGTATTTTTACTAATTTGGTTAGCCCAATCTATATGTAAATTAAAGTCACCCACGATGACTGCTGTGCCCTTACTGCATGCTTCTCTAATTTCCCTTTTAATGCCGTCCCCAACCTCCGTATTACTGTTTGGAGGTCTATATACCACTCCCACTAACGTTTTCTGCCCCTTGTTATTTCTCAGTTCTACCCATACAGATTCCGCATCATCAGAGCTAATATCCTTCCTTTCAATTGTGTTAATCCCCTCTTTAACCAGCAATGCTACCCCACCTCCCTTTCTTTTTTGCCTATCTTTCCTAAATATTGAATAACCCTGGATGTTGAGTTCCCAGCCTTGGCCACCCTGGAGCCATGTTTCTGTAATCCCAATCAAATCGTATTCATTTACCTCTATTTGCGCAGCTAATTTATCCACCTTGTTCCGAATGCTCCTTGCATTAAGACACAAAGCCTTCAGGCTTGTTTTTTTAACGCTCTCAGACCTATATGAATTATTATTTACTGTGACCATGTTTGATTTAAACCGTAGAGTTCTTTGCCTTCTACTTTTGTTTTTCTCCTTCCTGTCTTTAGCTTTTATCCTTGTTTCCCTTTCCTCTGTCTCCCTGCTCAGGTTCTCAACCCCCTGCCACTTTAGTTTAAACCCTCCCCAACAGCATTAGCAAACACTCCCCCTAGGACATCGGTCCCGGCCCTGCCCAGGTGCAGACCGTCCCGTTTGTACTGGTCCCACCTCCCCCAGAACCGGTTCCAATGTCCAAGGAATTTGAATCCCTCCCCCTTGCACCATTCCTCTAGCCACGTATTCATTTGAAATATCCTCCTATTTCTACTCTGACTAGCACGTGGCACTGGTAGCAATCCTGAGATTACTACCTTTGAGGTCCTATTTTTTAATTTACCTCCTAACTCCCTATATTCTGCTTTTAGGACCTCATCCCGTTTTTTACCTATATCGTTGATGCCTATGTGCACCACGACAACTGGCTGTTCGCCCTCCCCCTCCAAAATGTTCTGTAGCCGCTCCGAGACGTCCTTGACCCTTGCACCAGGGAGGCAACACACCATCCTGGAGCCTCGTTTGTGGCCGCAGAAACACCTATCTATTCCCCTTACAATTGAGTCCCCTATCACTATAGCTCTTCCACTCTTTTTCCTCCCAGCCTGTGCAGCAGAGCCACCCATGGTGCCAGGAAGTTGGCTGCTGCTGCCTTCCCCTGATAAGTCATCCCCCCCAACAGCATCCAAAGTGGTATATCTGTTTGAGAGGGGGATGGCCGCAGGGGACCCCTGCACTACCTGCCTGCACCTCTTACTCTGCCTGGTGGTCACCCATTCACTTCCTGCCTGTACACCCTTTACCTGCGGTGTGACCAACTCGCTAAATGTGTTATCCACGACGTTCTCAGCATCGCGAATGCTCCAATATGCATCCATCCGCAGCTCCAGCGCCGCAATGTGGTCCGTCAGTAGCTGCAGCTGGATACATTTCCCACACACATGGTCGTCAGGGACACAGGAAGCATCCCTGATTTCCCACATATAGCAGGAGAAGCATATCACGGGGCGGAGCTCTCCTGCCATGACTTACCCTTTAATTAATTAAAATTAAACTAAATGAATCCCACCAATTTCACTTCAATTACATGATATACTCAAGGGCCCTTGCTTAACAGCAGTCCCTGCTACACCACAGAGACTCTAGAAACTATAAACCACAGAATTTAAGTATGGAAAAAAGGAGAAAGAGAGAAATACTCACCATCCAATCACTTACCTGCTTTCTGGTGATGTCACACCTTCGATTACTTTTTACTTCTTTACACTCACCGGTCCGTTGTAGCCCCGGCTCACCTTTGAAATCTCCCGAGGTTTGGCGCTCTCCAGCCACTCTCGCTCACCTTTGAAATCTCCCGAGGTTTGGTGCTCTCCAGCCGCTCTCGCTCACCTTTGAAATCTCCTGAGGTTTGGCGCTCTCCAGCCGCTCTCGCTCACCTTTGAAATCTCCCGAGGTTTGGCGCTCTACAGCTGCTCTCGCTCACCTTTGAAATCTCCCGAGGTTTGGCGCTCTCCAGCCGCTCTCCGCTTTAATTAATTGAACTTAAATTAAATCAACTCAATCCCACCAATTATACAATAATTAAATGATATAGGGCCCTTGTTTACCAACTTTCCCCGCTACACCACAGAGACCCTAGAAACTTTAAACCACAAAATTTAAGTTTGGAAAAAGGAGAAAAGGAGAATTACTCACCAACCAATCACTTACCTGCTTTCTGGTGACGTCACACTTTGATTATATTTTACTTCTCTCTCTCCCGCTCTCGGGGCTCAGATTGGTAAGCCTGCCTGGTCGCTGCCGCCTTTTATGGCCGCCGCCTCGCCGCTGTCGCTCCACCCAGGTCCGCCGCCTCTGTGGGCCTACCTGGTCGCTGCCGCCTTTTATGGCCGCTGCCTCGCCGCTGTCGCTCCACCCAGGTCTGCCGCCTCAGTGGGCCTACCTGGTCGCTGCCGCCTTTTATGGCCGCCGCCTCGCCGCTGTCGCTCCACCCAGGTCCGCCGCCTGGGTGACCAGAACTGGACGCAATACTCCAGTCGTGGCCGAACCAGCGCTTTATAAAGGTTCAGCATAACTTCTCTACTTTTGTACTCAATACCTCTATTTATGAAGCTCAAGAGCCCACATGTTTTGTTAGCCACTCTCTCAATATGTCCTGCCACCTTCAGGGACCTTGCACATTAACTCCCAGGTCTCCCTGTCCCTGCACACTCTTTAAAATTGTGCCATTAAGTGTATCTTGCCTCTCCCTGTTCCTTCTGCCAAAATGCATCACCTCACACTTCTCTGTATTAAATTCCATCTGCCACTTGTCTGCCCATTCTGCTAGCTTTTCTATGTCCTGTTGCAGTCAATTGGTATCATCCTCACTGTTTGCCACACCCCAAGTTTGGTGTCATCGGCAAATTTAGAAATTCTACTCTGTATTCCAATATCCAATACGGGGATCCAGGAGGTAGTACAGGTTGAGCGTCCTGAATCCGGCAACCTCGGGACCGAGGCCGAGCCGGTTTTTGGGTTTTTCCGGACTTCGGAACGTGTTTCTGATGTCCGAAGTCCGGAAACGCCCGAGCCCAGGTTGCGATATTTCCGGACTTCGGACATCAGAAACACGTGCCGAGTCCGGAAATACCTGGGCCCAGGTTGTGCTATTTCTGGTTTTTGGTAAGCCTCCCTCAGGGTGTCCGGATTCCGGAACATTTTACGGATTCCGGACCCCTGCCACCAATTGTCCCGGGTCCGGATTCCGGAACATTCTGGATTCCGGAACTCTGGATTTGGGTCGCTCAACCTGTATTGTAGGAGCCTCAGTCCCTGCACTTGTCCAATAGATTCGAGGTTCTTGCAACCCTTGTGGGCAAGTGCGGGGACCGCGGGGAGGACGAGCAAACTGACCATGGCACCGTGGTACAGGAAGCCGTTCAAGTGGGGGGAGTAAAAAGGAAGGTGGTTGTAGTAGGCGACAGTATAGTTAGGGGGATAGACACTGTTCTCTGCAGCCAAGAGCTTGAGTCCCGAAGGCTATGTTGCCTTCCCGGTGCCAGGGTAAAGGACATCTTCTCCGGGCTGGAGAAGAACTTGGAGTGGGAGGGGGAGGATCCAGTTGTCGTGGTTCCCGTATCTACCAACGACTTAGGTAGGACTAAGAAAAAGGTTCTGCTGAGAGAGTTTGAGCAGCTAGGGACTAAATTAAAGAGCAGAACCACAAGGGTGATAATCTCTGGATTATTACCTGAGCCACGAGCAAATTGGCGTAGGGTCAATAGGATCAGGGAGATGAATGCGTGGCTCAGAGATTGGTGTCAGAGAAGTGAGTTTCAATTCGTGGGGCACTGGCACCAGTACTGGGGAAAGAGAGAGCTGTTGGGACGGACTACACCTGAACCATGCTGGGACCAGAGTTCTAGCGAATCGAAAAACTATGGAGGTAGATAGGGCTTTAAACTAAATAAGGTGGGGGGGAGGGGCCCGATGGAGAGAAATCTAGAATGCTGAAGAGAAAAGACAAGGAAGCAGTGCAGGAAAGTGATTGGGATAAGAATAACCAGATTGTGTCAGGAAGGCACAGAGCGTACAAACAAAAGAGTGCACTAACAAATAGGGTCCGGGTAAGAAAAAATGGTAATAAGGCAAATAGGGCCATAGTACAAAAAAATGTTAAGATGTTAAAAAGACAAATCTAAAGGCACTGTATCTGAATGCACGAAGCATTCGTAATAAGGTAGACGAATTAACAGCGCAAATAGATATACACAGATACAATATAATTGCAATTACGGAGACATGGCTACAGGGTGACCAAGGCTGGGAGCTGAATATCCAAGGATATTCGATATTTAGGAAGGACAGGCAAAAAGGAAAAGGAGGTGGGGTGGCATTATTAGTAAAGGATGAAATCAGAGCAATAGTGAGAAAGGATATTGGCTCAGAAAATCAAGATGTAGAATCAGTCTGGGTGGAGCTGAGAAGCACCAAGGGGCAGGAAACATTGGTGGGAGTTGTCTATAGGCCTCCAAACGGTAGTGGTAATGTAGGGGACGGCATTGAACAGGAAATTAGAGATGCATGTAACAAGGGCACTACAGTAATCATGGGTGACTTTAATCTAGATATAGACTGGCCAAACCAAATTAACAATAATACTGTGGAGGATGAATTCCTGGAGTGTGTACGAGATGGATTTTTAGACCAGTACGTTGAGGAGCCAACTAGGGAACAGGCTATCCTAGATTGGGTATTGTGCAATGAGAAAGGGTTAATTAATATTCTTGTTGTGCGGGGTCTTTTAGGGAAGAGTGAGCATAACATGGTAGAGTTCTTCATTAAGATGGAAAGTGAAGTAGTCCAATCCGAAACTAGGGTCCTAAATCTAAACAAAGGAAACTACGAAGGTATGAGGAGTGAGTTGGCTATGAGAGATTGGGGAGCTTCATTAAAAGGCTTGACGGTGGATAGGCAATGGCTAACTTTTAAGGAACGAATGCATGAATTGCAACAGTTATACATTCCTTTCTGGCGCAAAAACACAAGGAAAAGCGGCCCAACCATGGCTAACAAAAGAAATTAAGGATAGTATTAGATCCAAAGAGGAGTCATATAAAGTTGCCAGAAAAAGTAGCAAGTCTGAGGATTGGGAGCAGTTTAGAATTCAGCAAAAAAGGACTAAGAGATTGATTAAGAGGGGAACAATAGAGTATGAGAGTAAACTTGCAAGGAACATAAAAGCGGACTGTAAAAGCTTCTACAAGTATGTAAAAAGAAAAAAGATTAGTGAAAACAAATGTAGGTCCCTTACAGTCAGAAACAGGAGAATTTATAATGGGGAACAAGGAAATGGCAGAGCAATTAAACAAATACTTTGGTTCTATCTTCACGGAAGAGGACACAAATAACTTCCCAGAAATGCTAGGGAACCAAGGGTCTAGTGAGAAGGGGGAATTAAAGGAAATTAGTATAAGTAAAAAAATAGTGCTGGAGAAATTAATGGGACTGAAAGCTGATAAATCCCCAGGGTCTGATAATCTGCATCCCAGGGTACTAAAAGAGGTAGCCATGGAAATAGTGGATGCATTGGTTGTCATCTTCCAAAATTCTATAGATTATGGAACAGTTCCTGCAGATTGGAGGGTGGCAAATGTAACCCCACTATTTAAAAAAGGAGGGAAGAGAGAAAACAGGGAACTATAGACCGGTTAGCCTAACATCAGTAGTAGGGAAAATGCTAGAGTCTATTATAAAGGATGTGATAACAGGACACTTCGAAAATATCAACGGGATTAGACAAAGTCAACATGGATTTATGAAAGGGAAATCGTGTTTGACAAACCTACTGGAGTTTTTTGAGGATGTAACTGATAGAATAGATAAGGGAGAACCAGTGGATGTGGTGTATTTGTTTTTTCAGAAGGCCTTTGATAAAGTCCCACATAAGAGGTTAGTGTGCAAAATTAAAGCACATGGGATTGGGGGTAATATACTGGCATGGATTGAAAATTGGTTAACAGACAGGAAACAGAGAGTAGGAATAAATGGGTCTTTTTCGGGGTGGCAGGTGGTGACTAGTGGGGTACCGCAGGGATCTATGCTTGGGCCCCAGCTATTCACAATATATATCAATGATTTGGGTGAGGGAACCAAATGTAATATTTCAAAGTTTGCTGACGACACGAAACTATGTGGAATTGTGAGTTGTGAGGAGGATACAAAAAGGCTTCAAGGCAATTTAGACAAGTTGAGTGAGTGGGCAAATACACGGCAGATGCAGTATAACGTGGATAAATGTGAAGTTATCCACTTTGGTAAGAAAAATAGAAAGGTAGAGTATTATTTAAATGGTGATAGATTGGGAAATGTTGATGTGTACACCAGTCACTGAAAGCAAACATGCAGGTGCAGCAAACAGTTAGGAAGGCAAATGGTATGTTGGCCTTCATTGCAAAAGGATTTGAGTACAGGAGCAAGGATGTCTTACTACAGTTATACAGGGCCTTGGTGAGACCACACCTGGAGTACTGTGTGCAGTTTTGGTCTCCTTACCTAAGAAAGGATATACTTGCCATAGAGGGAGTGCAGCAAAGGTTCACCAGACTGATTCCTGGGATGGCAGGACTGTCGGATGTGGAGAGATTGGGTCAACTAGGCCTGTATTCACTAGAGTTTAGAAGAATGAGAGGGGATCTCATTGAAACGTATAAAATTCTGACAGGGCTAGACAGACTGGATGCAGGGAGGATGTTTCCCTTGGCTGGGGTGTCTAGAACAAGGGGTCACAGTCTCAGGATACGGGGTAGGACATTTAGGACTGAGATGAGGAGACATTTCTTCACTCAGAGGGTGGTGAGCCTGTGGAATTCTCTACCACAGAAGGCTGTGGAGGCCAAGTCACTGAATATATTTAAGAAGGAGATAGATAGATTTCTAGACCCAAAAGGCATCAAGGGGTATGGGGAGAGAGCGGGAATATGGTATTGAGATAGAGGATCAGCCATGATCGTGTTGAATGGCAGAGCAGGCTCGAAGGGCCGAATGGCCTACTCCTGTTCCTATTTTTCTATGTTTCTATGTTTCTATCCAGGTCATTTATATATATCAAAAAAAGCAGTGGCCCCAGCACTGACACTTGGGGAACACCACTATCTACCATCTGCCAGTCTGAAAAACAACCATTTACCACAACTCGCTGTTTTCTGTCCTTAAGCCAATTCCTTATCCAAGCTGCCACTGATCCACCTATTACATGAGCCTCAATTTTGTTAACCAGCCTTCTATGTGGTACTTTGTCAAACGCCTTCCAAACATCCATGTAGACAATATCTATTGCATTCCCTTCATCAATCCTCTCTGTTACTTCATCAAAAAATTCAATTAGATTAGTCAAACACGATCTGCCTTTTACAAATCCGTGTTGGCTCTCCTTAATTAGTTTAAACGTCTCCAAGTACCCGTTAATTTTTTCCTTGATTATTGTTTCTAAAACTTTACACACCAGTGTTGTTAAACTGACCGGCCTGTAGTTACTATGATTGTCCTTACACCCTTTCTTGAACAATGGTGTCACATTTGCCACTTTCCAATCCTCAGGCACCTCCCCCACATCTAGGGAAGATTGGAAAACTATGGCAAGCCCTTGCGCTATCTCCTCCCCCAATTCCCTTAGCAACCTGGGATGCAAGCCATCTGGGCCACTCTAAGCATACCCAACCTTTCTAGTCCATCCTGTCTATCAATTTTCACCCCTACAATCCTCTTAGAATGTAAACATAATCTGCAGGCTAGGAACCTGAAACCGTTTATGTGCCTTTTCTAAGCATTATTGTCTTGAAACAACGGAACATTTCTGTGCTTCAAGATAACCTGCATAAACAAGCCTAGAAATTATTATTGGCTGTTTTAACAAAAGTGTTAACCTGTTAGTTTGAATGGGTTAATGGTTACATCACTAAAACAGATTATCTGGTCATTATCACATTGCTGTTTGTGGGAGCTTGCTGTGCGCAAATTGGCTGCCGCGTTTTCTATATTACAACAGTGACTACACTTCGATTAAAAAGCAGGACCTCAAAGGTAGTATTCTCCGGATTTCTCCTGGTGCCACGTGCTAGTGAGTACAGGAATAGGAGGTTAGAACAGATGAATGCGTGGCTGGAGAGATGATGCAGGAGGGAGGGCTTTAGATTCCTGAGGCATTGGGACCGTTTCTGTGGAAGGTGGGACCTGTACAAGCCAGACGGGTTACACCTCAACAGAGCCGGGACCAATATTCTTGCGGGGAGGTTTGTTAGTGCTGTTGGGGAGGGTTTAAACTAGCTTGGCACGGGGATGGGCACCAGCATATAGGAGTAGAAAAGAGGAATAAGGTGAATAAAAGAGTGAGTGTGTTGGATAGTACTAGGGAATATAGTACTAGAGGAGGAAGTAGTAGCATATTAGATAGGAGCAGACTAAGAAAGACTATGAAAAATTCAAAAATGGGTTCAGAATTCATGTACGTAAACGCACAAAGTGGGGTGAATAAGCTTGGTGAGCTACAAGCATAATTAGCTGTGTGGCAATGTGATGTTGTGGCAAAAATGGAAACGACTTAAAAACGGTGAGGACTGGTCACTTAATATTAAAGGGTACAAGGTGTTCAGAAAAGATAGGGAAGGAAAAAAGGGAAGTGGGGTGGCAGTGCTGATTAAGGAAGACATTATAGTTTTGGAAAGGGAGGATGTTCTTGAGGGGACAAGGACAGAATCCATTTGGTTAGAGTTGAGGAGCAAAAAGGGTATTATCATGCTATTGGGGTATTCTATAGGCCTCCAAATAGTGAGAGGGAGGCAGAGGAGCAAATCTGCAGGGAAATCGCAGCGATATGAAAGAGCTATAGAGTGGTGATATTGATGACTTTAATTACCCAAATATCGATTGGGATAATGCTAGTGTAAAGGGAAAGGAGGGGGAGGAATTTCTGAAATGTGTTCAGGAGAATTTCCTTGACCAATATGTTCCTGGCCTAACTAGGAAGGAGACATTGCTGGATCTGGTGCTGGGGAATGAGGTGGGCCAGGTCGACCAAGTGTCTGTGGGAGAACACTTGGGTACGAGTGATCATGGTATCATAAGATTTAGATTAACAATGGAGAGGAGCAAGGAACAATCTAGAGTGGAACTTCTAAACTGGAATAGGGCTAACTTCAATGGGATGTGAAAGGATCTAGCCAGGGTAAAATGGAACCAAAGACTGACAGGAAAAACTGTAACGGAACTTTGATCTTTAAGGAGGAGATGCTCCAAGTACAGGCTAGGTACATTCCAACAAGAGGGTAGGATAAGGGAACCAAAGCAAGGGCTCCTTGGATGACGAGGGAGATAGAGAAGATGATAAAACAAAAAAAGAGGGTGTATGATGCATGTCAGGTGAATTCTTCAAGGGAGAACCAGACCAAATACAATAAGTTGAGAGGGAAAGTGAAGATGAAAATAAGATTGTCAAAGAGAGAATATGAGAGTAGAATGGCGGTTAACCTAAAAGGGAACCCAAAACATGTAAACAGTAAATGGGTAGTAAGAGGCGGGGTGGGGCCTATTAGAGACAAAGGGCTGGATTTTGAAGTTGGAGTCGTATTGAGGTCGGGAATCACACATTCTGGCTTGTGAACCCGCCTCCATCGAGATGTGGCCAACCCACTGTATTTTCCCTTGATTGACCTTGTTGAGCCCGCCCAGTGGGCTCAGCAGGCCAATTAAGGGCCACCCGGCAACAGGTGACGTCACAGACTGACATTTCATCTGTCAAGAGCTTTTGACAGATGAAATATCAGCGTTTGACAGCTCTGTGAAGCTGTCAAACACTGACAATATGATTTCTAACTTCAGTCCTTCCTTTCAGGCTGAGTTAGAAATCATTCCACCACAGAAACCAGAAGGCTGCTGTTTTTGACAGGTCCACGGCTTTCCTGCTTTCTGTGCCGGTGAGATTTCTGACTCCCGAGAACTGAAGGGCTGACACCTGCAGGAGGAAGTTAAGGTAAGTAAAACTTTTTTCAACACTTAGCACTTACCTTACACACTTACCTCTGCACACATGCATCCATCACTCACCTGCCCACCGGACATATTGACCCCTCCAACCCCTGCAGACCCACGGCCCGACCTGATAACTTGGAGTGATTGCCACCTGTCGGGAAGCCCACACTTTTCCTTTGAAAATAGGCAGTTAATTGTCAGTAATCCCTTCCCGCCTCGGGGAGTCGGGTCTCAGACCAGGTCGGGTACCCGCCGCCAGAGAAACTGGCATGGAGGCGGGATGGGGTCGGGACCCCCGAATCTGCAACTTTAACCCCCCACACGCCTCCAAACCCGACTCCACGGGTCATTCAAAATCCAGCCCAAAGAAGGTGATATATGCTTAGAGGCGCAGGGCCAGGCTAGAATACTCAATGAGTACTTTGTATCGGTGTTTACTAAGGAGGTGGATGCTGACAAAATATCGGTAGAAGTGGAAAAGGTAGAAGCACTGGAAGGGGTGAAAATTGACAGACAGGATGTACTAGAAAGGCTGGGTATGCTTAGAGTGTACAAGTCGCCTGGTCCAGACGGCTTGCATCCCAGGTTGCTAAGGGAATTGGGGGTGAAGATAGCACAAGGGCTTGCCATAATTTTCCAATCTTCCCTAGATGCGGGGTAGGTGCCTGAGGATTGGCAAGTGGCAAATGTGACACCATTGTTCGAGAAAGGGTGTAAGGACAATCCTAGTAACTACAGACCGGTCAGTTTAACATCAGTGGTGGGTAAAGTTTTAGGAACAATAATCAAGGAAAAAAATTAATGGGCACTTGGAGAGGTTTAAGCTAATTAAGGAGAGCCAACACAGATTTGAAAAAGGCAGATCGTGTTTGACTAATCTAATTGAATTTTTTGATGAAGTAACAGAAAGGATTGATGAAGGGAATGCAATGGATGTTGTCTACATGGATTTTAGGAAGGCGTTTGACAAAGTACCACATAGAAGGCTGGTTAACAAAATTGAGGCTCATGGAATAGGTGGGTCAGTGGCAGCTTGGATAAGGAATTGGCTTAAGGACAGAAAACAGCGAGTTGTGGTAAATGGCTGTTTTTCAGACTGGAGGATGGTAGACAGTGGTGTTCCCCAAGGGTCAGTGCTGGGGCCACTGCTTTTTCTGATATATATAAATGACCTGGATATTGGAATACAGAGTAGAATTTCTAAATTTGCCGATGACACCAAACTTGGGGGTGTGGCAAACAGTGAGGATGATACCAATCGACTGCAACAGGACATAGAAAGGCGAGCAGAATGGGCAGACAAGTGGCAGATGGAATTTAATATGAGAAGTGTTAGGTGATGCATTTTGGCCGAAGGAACAGGGAGAGGCAATATACACTTAATGGCACAGTTTTAAAGAGTGTGCAGGGACAGAGGGAGCTGGGAGTTAATGTGCATAGGTCCCTGAAGGTGCCAGGATATATTGAGAGAGTGTGTAACAAAGCATATGGGATCTTGGGCTTCATAAATAGAGGTATTGAGTACAAAAGTAGAGAAGTTATGCTGAACCTTTATAAAGCGCTGGTTAGGCCACAACTGGAGTATTGCGTCCAGTTCTGGTCACCACACTTTAGGAAGGATGTGTAGGCCCTTGAGAGGGTGCAGAGGAGATTTACCAGAATGATTCCGGGGATGGGGGATCTTAGCTACAAGGACAGATTGGAGAAGCTGGATTTGTTTTCATTAGAGCAAAGGAGGTTGAGGGGTGATTTGATAGAGGTGTACAAGATTATGACGGGTTTGGATAGGCTAGACGGGGAAAGGCTGTTCTCACTAGTTGATGGTGCAAGAACTAGGGGACACAGATTTGAAGTATTGCACAAGACATACAGGGGGTATGTGAGGAAAAACTTTTTAACGCAGCGAGTGGTGAGGACCTGGAATTCGCTGCCGACGGAAGTGGTGGAAGCGGAGACACTTGGGGAGAAATTCAGTATCGCCCCGTTTGGGGCGCGATTATCGGCCGGGCGCAAAGTTTAGTGCCTGGCGCTAATTATCGCCTCCGACTGCAAACTTGGCTTTTATCGCCCCTGGAGGTGATTGGAGCGCTAAATCAGGCGCTGCACACCTGTCTTAAGATGCAAAGGCCGAGGAGCGAGGCGCTAACTCAGAGCGCGGGCGCAGCGCAGGTGATGTCAGTTAGCGATGGAACACAGACACACTGGCGTCGGACAGTTCTTAAAGGGGAGGGTCGATCTTGCTCTCCAGCCATACCCTGCTCATTGGAGCCTTGAATCTCGGCCTGGAGAGACCTGTGACTGCATTTTCCAGCGAAGGACTATGGAGAGGGTGAGAGAACGAGCTCAGCGCTTCAGCGAGCGGGCCTTGGAGGCTCTGGTTGGCGCGGTGGAGCGCAGAAGATCTATACTCTACCCTGAGAGTGGCAGGAGGCCTTTGCCACGCGACTACAGAAGAGTGTGGAGGGAGGTGGCTCAGCACGTCTCCTCCAGGAGCATGGTGCCCAGGACCCATACTCAATGTCGCAAAAAGTTCAACGGCCTCACTCGGGTCGTCAGGGTGAGTGGCTTTTTTTCAATACCTCTCCATCCCTCCATCACAACCTTACTCTATGGCCAGAGGGTCTTAAAACCCCAATGCCCAACACTCATCCAACACCTATGGCCCTCTCATGAAACACACATGCACATTCCACACTTTGCATACAGTATGGGCTGTTCAACTATGGGAGGCACATCAGGCCAGACCATGGCTGCATACATTAAGGGCTATTCAATTATGGGAGGCACATCAGGCAAGACCATGGCTGTATATTTACTCAGATGCCGTCATTTTTCTTGCAGGCCAAGCTATCTCATAATAGGAGACAGCAGCAACAGACGGGTGGAGGGCGGCCTCAGCTGCAACCCCTCAGCGATCTTGAGGCGTGCGTCCACAGGATTGTAGCAAGCCAGGTGATCGGTCCCATTGCCCCTGGAGAGGCCGACCCCGTTCGGGACAGCAATGGTAAGGTCATAACCTTTTCCTCCTCTCTCATTCCACTTGTCCCTCACAACACCAGCCTTTGACACTTTCAATCCAACTTATTAAATCGCTGCACTCCTTCCTCCCTTACTGTCCCCCTGTCCTCACACTAAAACCACTCTTGTACCTCCCTGCTTTCAGATGGTGATTCACCAGCTGAGGAGACGGGCCCTGAAGCTGCCAGTGGGAGCGAAGCTGCAGGCGAGGAGGAAGAGGAAGCCAGAGCATCAGCGCCACCTTCTCCCAAGGAAGCCCATGCCCACACTGGGAACATGTCTTCCCTGGAGGGGAGCAGGGGGGAAGGGTCTGATGAGGGTGAAGCTCCAGGACCCAGCGGGCTGCAGCAACGCGATGTGGCTAGGGAAGCTCGGGGGCCTTCTCCCCGGAGGGAGAGTAGGCCAGCGAGTCCTGCTGCACTGGACGCAGAGGAGGAGCGGCTCATCGTGGAAATTAACACCCAAGTGGTGGACATGCACACTCAGCTCATGGGTGCAGTGGGAAGGGTGCCCAAATGCATCGATGCACTGGCAAGGAGTGTGGAGCACTTCGCTGTAGCGCAGGCGGACGCCACGCAAATGCTTAGTGCTGCAATTCAGTCACTGGTTGACGTGATCCAATCTCAGACTGCTCTCATGCAGACTCAGGTTGAGGCCACGCAAGCACTGACTGCTGCCATTGTTGCTGGTTCGGACACATTTCCCCAGGGCTCTCACCACGCCGCAGCAGGCCAGCAATCTGTGCTCCAGCAGATTGCTCTGGATGCTGATGTGCTGCCCCGTGGGAGTGCCAGTGTGTCGGTCGAGCAGGGAGTTGCTGTCCTCTCTGAAGATGACAGCATTCCTGCTGCCACCACTGTCACTTCCCCATTGCACTTGCCACCGCCTGTAGCCCAGACTACTGCCGCCCATGCAGTGTTGGTACAGTCTGCAGCCGGGCCCTCCAGGCCCAGAGCTGGTCGAGGCCGTCCTTCAAGGGCATCTGTAGTCTCAGGTTATGACAAGCAGCAGCCTTCCACCAGCCTTGCTGCAGCCACTAGGGCCTCATTACGGAGGAGCAGTAGGGTGGGAAGGGGGGAAGTGCGCAAGGGAAGGAGATCACCCTCGAAGGGCAAAAAGTAGGAGGCGTGACGAAATGTTGGTCAATGTTTTAGTAAAGGCCGAGGTTCGTGTTCAAACTTTTGTTTAGTGTTTTGGACATTATCTCCAGGTTGCGAGAACCAGTTATGTTAATGAATGATTTTTTGTGTTTGTTTCTATTAGTTTGTCATGAAGAAATGACACACACAGAGTTTGTAAAATAAAAAAGTTTTTGTATTCAAAATGTGTAGGTTTGGCCTTTGGAATCATTGCTGCCTTGGCCGGCTTAGGGGTTGCTTTCATTCATGTTGTTCTCCATGCCAGAAGCCATTTCCTCAGTAGGGTCCTAGAAGCGGCTTGTTATCGGCCATTGACGGACGGCCCTTGCAGTTTCAACATTGTGGGCCTCCCTCCCGCCTTGGTGCTGCTGCTGATCATCCTCCTCCTCTTCCTCCTCCTCTTCCTCCTCCTCCTCCGGTGGTGCTCCAAGGCCTGGTGGCATTGGCTGGGTCCTGAGGATTGCCAGGTTATGAAGAATGCAGCACACAACTATGAAGAGGGAGACTCGCTCAGGCAAGTACTGCAGGGCTCCTCCTGAGTGGTCCAGACAGCGGAACCGTTGCTTGTGCACGCCGATCGTCTGCTCAACGATGTTCCTGGTGGCGAGATGGCTCTCGTTGTACCGCAGCTCAGCAGGGGTGTTGGGGTTACGGAGCGGTGTCATCAGCCAGGTGCAGAGTGGATAACCTTTGTCCCCGAGGAGCCAACCACTTGGCTGATGCGGTGCCTGGAAAAGTTCTGGCACAGCAGTCTGGCGCAGGATGAAAGCATCGTGGCTGCTGCCAGGATAGCGGGCATTGACAGCGAGTATCAGCTGTCTGTGGTCACAGACCAACTGGACGTTTAAGGAGTGGAATCCCTTGCGGTTTCGGAAAACCTCTGCATTCTCATGCGGTGCCCGCAATGCCACATGCGTGCAGTCAATGACGCCCTGCACCATGGGGAAGCCCGCTATCCTTGCAAAGCCCAGAGCGCGTTCATGCTGTTTGGCCCGGGTCATCGGGAAAGAGATGTACTGGCGTCTCCTTTTATAGAGGGCATTTGTGACCTGACAGATACAGCAATGGACCGCGAACTGGGAGATATTGGCGATGTCCCCAGTAGCTGCTTGAAAGGAGCCGGTGGCATAAAAGTTCAAAGCTACTGTGACCTTCACTGCCACCGACAGAGACGTCCTGGTCCTCAGTAGAGGCTGCAGATCTGGCTGCAGCAGGTGGCAGAGCTCAGTGATCACCTCCTTGCTGAAGCGCAGCCTGCGCAATCACTGCTCCGCAGACAAATATATGTAGGAAAATTGTTGCCGAAATACCCTGGGAGTGTAAGGTCTCCTGTACAGAGGCCTGTTGGCCCTCCTCCATCTGGCCATGAGTGCCACTCTCTTTCTGCGCCTCTGTTGCTTCCGATTCTGCAGGCGTAGGACGACGCCCCGAATCAGTGCAGCCCCCAGAGTCGCTTGGTAATCGAAGTAATGAAGGTCAAATCTAAAAGTACCTGCAAAGTGATGCTCAGTAGCCAAAACTACTTCACATAGCGTTGACTCTATGCAGAAGTCTCTCCTCTCTCTCAGAATCTCTCTCTCTGTCAGAATGAGTGGTGCAAAAATGTCGACCACAGAAAAAGCCAGGAAGAGGCTGCCTTTAAATAGCGCCCCCCCAGCCCCTCACCGACTGGGAAACGTTCCAGTCTCCCTGTCGTTGCTTGCGCCAGGCGGAAAGGAGGAGGGCGCCACTCAATATCCGGTCCGGGGCGCCACCAGGGCGTTGCACGCTCGACTGACGTCATGATCTGCGGGTGCAGGAGATCGGGGCGGTAGTGTTTAGCGCCGCCGCAAAATGGCTGGTCAATTTCGCGAGCGGCGCAGACATCGCTGCGCCCGGGCGCTAGTTGCTTTGCACCCCATTAGCGCCCTCTTAAGGCGCTAAAGGGAGACACAAACCAACCGAATTTTTCCCCCTCAATGTTTTCAAGGGGAGACTGGATAGGCACTTGAGGGAAATAAACTTGCAGGGCTACGGGGATAGAGCGGGGGAATGGGACTGACTGGATTGCTCTACAGAGAGCTGGCACGGACTCGATGGGCCGAATGGCCTCCTTCTGTGCCGTTATGACTCTGTGACTATGACTCTATGACTCATTAGAACACATTAAGCATTTGTCTGCTAATACTGCCAACAGAAACTTAGGCTATAGATGGTCAAATCCCATCACCATTTTTTGTATTACTTTGGTATATTTCCTAATTGCCTTTGGAAGTTGAACAAATTAAGAGAAACAAAAGATCGCATACCATAAGATAAACTTCTTACTCTTTGAAAGAAATTCAAAGCTCCTTCTGTACTCCTCATTTCTGACTTGAAGTTGTATTTTACTGTTTTTACTACCAACAATTTTTGCAGCAACATTATTGTTTTTTGTAATGTTTCTGCCCTCTCACTGGTACCTTCTTTGGGCAAAGAATTGAGACTTAACTGAGATCAAGCTGCATGATTGCAATTCCTATTCAAAGAATTTGGAATCTTCAATCTATGATACGTAAAAAGATTTTGCATTTATAGGGTGCCTTTCACCGCCTTAGGACATCTTAAAGCACTTCACAGCCAATGAAGTACTTTTTGAAATGTAGTCATTATTGTAAAGTAGGCAAACACAGCAGCCAACGTGCACACAACAAAGTGCTGCAAATATCAATGAGCTAAATTACCAGATAATCTGTACTAGTGGTGTTGGTTGAGGGATAAATGCTGGCCAATACACCAGGAGAACTCCACTGCTTTTCTTCAAATAGAACCATGGGATCTTGAGATGGCAGACAGGACCTTTGTTTCATATCTCATCCAAAAGAAAGTACCTCCATCATTACAACCCTACCTCAGTACTGCACTGAAGTGTCAGCCTAGATTAGGTATTCAAGTCTCTGGAATGTGGCTTGAGCCCACAACCACTGACAAAGGCAAGAATGCTATCATTGAGCCAAAGTAATTTACCATTTCTTTTATAGCACATCGTTATTCACGAAGGAAAACAATAGATGAGCCAGTTCCCCGTTCTACGTTGAGAAGCAAATCCAAAAGAAATAAGGAATGTGGTCTCTTACTGCAACGTATTCCCAAAGATTTAGAGAATGAAGATCAATTGAAGTATGAAAAGATTATCTACATATATTAATAGAATTGTTATTTGACTATGTAAGTTACAGGACCGTGACTTGTATCAAGGTATCTATCTTTTTAAAGTTTACTTTCCCTCCTATTTCAAGCCTCCCTGCGTCATACACCAACAAAAGCTGAGAGTATGGGAAGATTGGCCCAGAAATTTGGCGCTTGTCGGGTGAGTACGCGCTGTGTACTCACCCGTAAGGCCACTTGAAGTGCCGGTTTCCTGCATGCACTGCACATGCGCAGGAAACCGGAACTTCCGGTCTCGTGAAGGGAGGGGTTCAGAGGTGAACCGCGTGCGTGGGAGAGGCTGCGTGCACGCAGCGAACTTCGTTTTTTTGTCAGGTTTCTCCGGGAAGGTAAGTATGGAAGAAGCTGCGCTTTTAAAAAGGAGGCACAAGACCCATTTTTAACAAGGTAAGTGGTTAATTAATTACAATGTAAAAATTTTTTCAACAGGTTTATTTTTTTTAGATACTTTAAAGAAAGGTACGTTTAATTTTAGCACCGTTAAAAAGTATAATTAATTATTTCAAAAATTTAAATTTTTGTTTAAAGTAGTTAATTTATTTAACTTACAGTTATTTTAAAAATGTGATTTAAAAAAAAAATGTATTTGAAGTTTAAGTGTGGTTTTGGGGCCGATTTCAATTCATAGATTTGACAGGTCTTCCTGTCAAATCTATGAATGAAAATGCCCTGCTAGGATTGGCTCTCCATGGCCCACGTGATCCCAGGGGACGCTTCAAACTAACTGCGCCCCTGGGACACGCAAGCACTGCGCACCGGCAGCTGGAGGAGGCCCAGGACCCGAAGTTCTCGTGGGCCCAAAACACAATGGCAGGCACGGTAGGTAAGTACGCGTGCGATGCTTGCACCTGTAGGAAGCCGGAAAACCGAATTTCTGGCCCATTGTCTATACCCACACTACTGTTGAGTCAGCTGCTAAGAAGTGTGCAAGGGCAGCCTATTGCTAACTCTCTCCCTGATTTTCTGTCTTTTATGGGGAAGTACCTAGCAACCCCATTCACTACACTGAGACTGAGATTGACAACTCCGTGGAGTGTCGGATAACAGATCATTTATTAATATAATGTGTTAGAGTTCTAATGAACTATGACACCACCCTACCCCAATTAAAATTGATTTTGTTGGGAATTGAGCTCTATTTGGGGAATATTTGAATTCCCAATCCTCAGTATATTAAATGATTAATTTGAATGGTTCCAAAACACTACAAACTACAAACATTTCTGCTTTTTGACAACAAATAAAACTTTTCTTCTTTGTTTCCACTAACATAGATGATGTTAAGTATGCAGTTAAATCGTCTGACTTCTGCCTGAATACAAAAGTGTTATTTTCTCTAACCATTATTGTATGAAAAAGAATATAAGCCAAAGTTTTCATGCATCAGCTATTCCGTCCAGAACCAAAGTAGAAAAATTCTGGAAAAGATTTATTTAACAATTGGAATTGAACACAGCTGAAATAAAAACTGATAATTCCACAAAGGACGACAATGGGGTCGATTTTGAGTGCCCTCACCTGGCGCTAGCAGAGTGGTAACGACCTCAAAATGGGGTCAGTAGCCTTATCGCCCCATTAACACCGGCAATGCGGCCGGCTCTATTTTTAGAGAGGTCTACCACCGGGTGTCCAAAGCACCTGCCTGATTCAGGCAATAGGCCCCTTTTAATATGGAAATCAGGGACCCATGACGTAAATAGGACCCCGATTGTCATTTTAGGTAGGAACTGGTCGGTTCAGTTCAGATCAGTTACATGGGCGAGAAGAGGTCCTCTAAAGGTAAATGTTCAGTTATTTTTGTGGGCCACGGCGGAGCATTCCTGCCACTGTCATCCTGGAATGCCCACCCTCCGTGATCGTGACCCCGTCTGCAACTTACCTTGTATTCGGCAGCTCGATCCAGTGTTCAATCCAAATGTCAGAATCTATCCCAGTATCCCTGTTGCCTATTGTTTGAAAATTTATCCTTATTCCAATATAAGTGGGAATGTTTAATTGCTTATACCATTTTTTCTTCCACTATTCAGAAAAGCATCAAGCTCACCAGATATGTTATTCTGATCAAGCTGTCCTGAGGCCATATCCCGGGTTCCTACAGAGCAATGTCCCATTTCCACCTCCACAAGGAGAAATTTATTCCTGATTTTCATCCACTTCCTCACTGATCAGAATTAGATTCTTGACTCTGCTATGTAGATTCACATGAAGTTCTTGCTTTTTATGTGGATTGTACCTACATTTTTTGACAATCTCATCAGTTTATTGTAGCCTATGGTCATAAGGACCAACTTTATGAACGTGCACTCCCAGTGTACCACACATTTGGAAAATTGGCCCTATAGGGTCCTGGCATGACCATTTCCAAAAGATAGAAAAATGGTTAGTAGAATGCTTTCTCTGCAGTCAGAAACTCGTGGCCAATTCCACTAGATCTACTTTCAATTCATGAAAATCTTTGAACCAGTATCAATTAAGAACATCTGTAAGACTGATGAGGTAACATTACTATTTGGATTTAGTAGCCATAGATGATTCACACTTTGGCAGGTCCATCCACCAACTGGATTTTGTGGTCACCTATAATGACCTCCCTTCTCTACTTCCAAATTGCCCTCCCTAGTCAGTATCCAGGGGTCGATGTACAGTGGGAAGGAGAGAAGGAAAAAAATTAGAGTATTATAAAACATAAGAGGGCAAAACTTCCACAGACTCAACTGAGGGGACAGAAGTGCTATTCTGATCAAGCTGTCCTTAGGCCATATCCCAGATTCCTACAGAGCAATGTCCCATTTCCACCTCCACAAGGAAAAATTTATTCCTGATTTTCAACCACTTCCTCACTGATCAGAATTAGATTCTTGACTCTGCTTCCAACCATCGCTTTCCCCTGTTGGTGCCTCCAACCCAAATCTTGGGGATGGAGTCATATAAATATTCAGCATGGGCACCCTAAACCTGTAGAAGTGCAACAGAGGTGCCCATATTGCATTGTCACCCTGCTTCTCCAAGAGGGGGCCTTAAGTCAAACTCAGACAAAGACAAGGCTATAAAAAGATGCAAAAACCTACAATCTCGTGGCAAAGGGGCATTTCGGAAATGGCTGTTGATCCTTCTAGGATTGATTGTCATATGCCTTCTTCATTGTGGGCCACACTTAAGACCTACAACAGGTACTGTACCTGCCCTCAGCAGTTAGAGGTCTTGCTGCCCCTCTCAGCAGTGAGAGGGGGCAGAATTGCCAGTGTAGCCCAAGAATTGTCCCAGATATGTTCCCAAACTGCTGCCAGGACATAGGAGGGGTGGGCAGAAAAAACACCTGCCTTCTCCGGGTCAGAATTTCGATCTTAAGTAGAGCGGAACCCAGTTGATTTGGGTTCAATCCCAAATATCAATTCCATCTGCCATGACAATGTTGGAATTCCACCAACTGGGGGCAATAATTTTATTCTGGGATTTTTTTTTTAGCAAAGGAAAAGGCAATTTAGCCCCAAAAAACCCATCCCTTATTCAAAGATCAGCCCCACCTTCTCGCCTTTTCACCACATTGTTTGATTCGTTGGCATAGAAATTTGACCGTGCAGTGCCTGTTTTTCGGGCGCTAAATGGCCTTATATAACTCCGATATTACAAGCCGGAAGTGCGCTGCCCACCATATTGGTATAGCGGAAAATATCGCCGTCCAGGGCCCACTCTTGAAACAGGCGTTAGGCCCTTTGCATATGCAAATAAAAGACCTAATGTGTTTGAAGCCCCCTCTGCAATACTGGTTTGCCCTGAGGCAGCTGGTTTATCTGAGAGCCGCTGCTGGCATTGCAATGACCCAATCTTCGATTTATTTTCACCAGCGAGCTGCCTTTAGATGCCTATTAGGTGTCCGCAGCTTGCTGGCTCAATGATAATGAGGTCTGATGCCCAATATCATGAGGCTCTTCTGACCCCTCCATACAGGCGCAGGGATTTGTCCCTTGCATGCCCATTTTTGGGTGCACTCGAATTTCCATGCACTTCCTTCTTCAGGAACGCACCTGCAGTTGAACCTTGATTGTCTGGTATAATGAGGAATCACCCCACCCAAAAATCTGTTAAATAATGAAAATGGTAGATAACTGAGAGTCCCCAAATATTGAAAACCCTAAGACAACAAAAGGGGTTACCTTTTAAATGGGAAAATTAAATCCCTTACAGATATAACAGAGCTATGGGCAGGCATTCCAACCAACAAATGTTGTTTTCAGTGCTCCTGCGGAGAAGACTTGTAGACGTGAATCACGACGAAGGAATTTCAATGAGTGAACCGTGGCATATCATGTTTGCTACACAGATGATATGGGCTATGAATCAGAAGTGTGAGGTAATGCATTTGGGGAGGACTAACAAGGTAAGGTAATACACAATAAATGGTAGGACACTGAGAAATGTAGAGGCACAGAGGGACCTTGGAGTTCATTTCCACAGATCCCTGAAGGTAGCAGGACAGTTAGATAAGGTGGTTAAGAAGGCAGACAGGATACTTTCCTTTATTAGCCGAGGCATAGTATATAAGAGCAGAGAGGTAATGCATTGAACTGTATAAAACACTAGTTAGGCTACAGCTAGAGTACTGTGTACAGTTCTGGTCACCACATTACAGGAAAGATGTGATTGCACTAGAGAGGGTACAGAAGAGATTTACGACGATGTTGCCAGGACGGGAGAATTTTAGCTATGGATAGGCTGGGGTTGCTTTCTTTGGAACAGGTGAAGCTGAGGGGAGACTTAATTGAGGTGTATAAAATTATGAGTGTCCTAGATAGAGTGGATACGAAGGATCTTTTTCCCTTAGCAGAGAGGTCAATAACCAGGGTGCATAGATTTAAAGTAATTGGTAGAAGGATTAGAGGGGGGTTGAGGATAACATTTTTCATCCAGAGTGGGGGTCTGGAACTCACTGCCTGAAAGGGTGGTAGAAGCAGAAACCCTCATCGCTTTAAAAAGTTCTTGGATATGCACTTGAAGTGCCATACGTGCAAGGTTATGGACCAATAGCTGGAAAGTGGGATTAGGCTGGATAGCTCTTTTTCGGCCGGCATAGATACGATGGGCTGAATGGCTTCCTGTGCCATAAATTTCTATGATTCTTGATTCTATAGTACAAATCATTTTAGATTCAGTGGAATCTTAAATTCCTTGGGTCGAGGTCCCAGCAATGCTGACCAGGGCTAATCCCACCAAAGTTTGCAGGGTCAACTGGATGGCAACCTCATTTGCATAGGCAGGTAGGTGCAAGTACTTATACAAAAGCAAAATACTGCGGATGCTGGAAATCTGAAAAAACCCCAGAAAATGCTGGAAATACTCAGCAGGTCAGGCAGCATCAGTAGCGAGAGAAACAGAGTTAACGTTTCAGGTCATTGAAAACGGTTCTGACGAAGGGTCATCGACCTGAAACGTTAACTCTGTTTCTCTCTCTACAGATGCTGCCTGACCTGCTGAGTATTTCCAGCATTTTCTGTTTTAATTTAGGTGAAAGTACTTCTTTGGACACGTATGCAGCGCCTACCCAGGCTGTGTTGTCTAGCCTTGCCCACCCTGCCCCCAATATTGGCCATATTCTCCTTGGTCCTCCTGTGTAGGATTAGTAAAATTAAAACAAAATAATCACTTTTCTTTGTGGGTTCAGGCCTCTTACCTGGCCGCGACCCCATTAATAGGTCCCATATTTGCCCATTCAGAGGCTGCTACGGCTCAACTCATTTGGCGTATCAGGTATACCAGGCAACCGATATTGTGTTAAACATTTTAATTTTTTTTGTGTTTTCATGAAGGAGCATATATGCCAGAAGAAGAGAGCATGCAATTGAAAAGCTGCAAACTATTTACAGCCTGTTGTGTGGGGTTGTCAATATGAAATGCAGGGATCTCAAACGTTTTGTAAGTCTATATGTTCTGTTTTTTTGTAAACCATTAAACTACAGGATGAGTGTAGAAAAAAAAAACATTTAATTGAAGATAAGGTCATTCATTTTGGTTACAAGTGTAATATATATACATTTGCTTATATTGTTGTGGACTAAAATTGCTTAAAAGGTGCACTTATTAGAATATTACTGTACTAACAGTTGAAGAGAAATATTTTCAGCGATAACTTCATATAGTGCAGCATTGCACTGAAGAGGTTCCATGTCAAGTGATCCTACCTGTTTTTAATCCAAGTAACTTTCAAGACATAGTGGCCCTAAAGTTCTGCAGGGGTTCCATTGCTGTAACTCCAGCAGAATCCAGGAAAAACAGTTAAATAGTTCTTTCTGCCCTTTCCCTGGGAGTTCAGCTGGTCTCCTGCTAGAGTTTTGGTGAGAGACCAGTGGAACTCCCATGGAATTTCAGGACCTGTAGGAATGAATGTTGCCTCTCACGTACAGAGAATAAAAACAGCAAATATATAGAGGCCTAGAAAATCATTTGCCCCCAAAAACGGGCGCAGGGATCGCAATGCACTAGCAACCCGCCCCTGTTCGAAGGACCGCAGGCAGCACGTGACCGTCGTGCTGCCTGCTCATTTCCATAATTGTGGTGTTCAGCCCAGCGCTGAACACGCTGCTGAGTAGCTGAATGTTCAGCAGGGGGCCCAAGTTTGTGCGAGGCTAGCAACAATTATAGCTAGCCTGCACTACTTAAAGACAGTCTGCACCTATTAAAGGGGAGGTGCATTCTGCCTGCAGCAGATCATTCAACTGGCTGAGGAAGACAATGCAAAAAATCAATTAATGATGGCACAACAGGGGAGCGAGTGTGTACCAAGGTTCTCCAGTGCAGCACTGGAGGCGTTAGTGCAGGAGGTCAATAGGAGGAGAAAGGTCCTGTTTCCAAAGGGGGCCAGGAGGCCCTCCAGGCAACAAAAGAAAGTGCAGTGGGAGCAGATAGCCACTGTGGTGAATGCCAGCAGTATAGCCCAGAAGACCTGGACGCAGTTCAGGAAGAAGTTTAATGACCTCCCACGAGTGGTCAAGGTCAGTGAATTTATCTTCAAATGCCATATCCCACAAACTGCATCAGCATCCTCACACACTGCTTAATTCACCATATCTCCATCACTCACATACCAACAATCTCTATCAATCACAACTCACACCTCACATTCACATGCTCCATCTCACCCTCACACACTTACCACTGCTGAAAACCTCACACCCACACCTCACAGCTTGCACACACTGTCAGCTATTCAACCATGACAGGCACATCACCCAAATAAATTGCACCACACTCATTGACACGCTTCTCTTTCTCTTGCAGGGAAAGGTGGTGCATAACTGGCACCAACAGAACCTAACCAGCAGGGGACAGGCTCGCCTGCATCACCTCACCTCCTTGAAGGAGATGGTGCTGGCCATTCTTCTGATAGCCAAGTTCCGCACTCATGAAGACGGTCTCAATCGGGATCTTGGGTTTATGTCACGATACATGACGTGATCCGGACTCGAGTCGTCGTTAGCTTGTTCACAGATGTGATTCCCAGTAAAAAAGTAAAAATTTTCCCAGTAAAAAAGTAAAAAAATGTTAAAGCTTTTCGTTTTACATACAGACGGCAGCTTTTGACACGTTAGAACCCCTGCGACTACACCTCATTGTCTCAGTTGTATCTTGCTATGTCTTTGATGTGGTACCTTCCTGGCTGACTTAATTAACTTTATCACACCTCGGCAGATAGTCAGGATGATTTAATTTATTGGTCTGCAATTGTAAAGTACACATGCTTTGTTTTCTATCTATATATGCTTTGGAGATTCTGTATCTAATTTACTTCACCTGAGGAAGGAGCAAATCGATAGCTCCGAAAGCTTGTGATTTCAAATAAAACTGTTGGACTATAACCTGGTGTTGTGCGACCTCTCATTCTTGGGAGGGCATGACTGAGCCCGTGGCTAGCAGTGGGGCTGAAAGAGTACAAGATGCCCTTTTCCTCATATGTTATGCTCACATCCCACTTGCCCCTCATCCCATAATCTCTTCTGATTTACAATCTGCACGTGGTGTAAGCATGCACCTCTTGCTTTCCCCCCTCCCCTCACCACCCTTGTGCCTTTCTCATTTCAGATAACCAAGAAATCCAACCTGCCCAGAGGGCGGGTGATGAAGATGAAGGAACACCATCACTTGATCTGACACTCGCAGCCACCAGTTCAGATACCGGCATGGCGCAGAGTTTAGAGGGTAGCTTATAGGCAGGATTTGCATGTGGTGAGTCTACGGGCAAGAGTGGGCTGCAGCCAGGGCAGGAGGAAAGGGTAGTACAGGTGCCAGATGCCTGGAGGGCGAGGTCGCATATGAGTTCTGCTGTGTGTGGAGGGCTCAGATGAGGACTTCGATGGGGTGGCCTACAGAAGAACGCTGTTGGGTATGCACAACTAAAAGCTTGGTGCATTGGCAGACCTACCAGAAAACCTAAGTGCAATGTCAAGGAGCATGGAGGAGTCCGGCACCAACCATGCACAAGACTTTGTGCAGAACTTGGAGCCCATCCTTCCCAGCATGGAAGGGGTGGGCAGATCCATTAACACACTTACGGACCAAACCATCATGCAGAGTGTGATGGCTGATGTCTCAGATTCCATTGCAGCACAAGTACAAGCCTCCCTACATCTTGAGTGTTGCAGTGGAAGCTCACACTGAAATCATGCAAGCTCGGACTGCTCTCATGCAGGCTCAGCTTGCTACCTCGCAAGCGCAGACTGCTGCCATTGTGGCTGGGTTTACCACTGTGGAAAGGGGCTTGCAGGTGTCACAGCATTCCAGCAATCTGTCCTCCAACAGATGGCTAGGAATGCTGAGGCGCCGCCCCGGGGGAGTGGCAGTGACTCCGTGGAGCAAGAACCTGCTGTCCTCTCTCAGGATGACAGCATTCGTACTGCCACTCCGCCAATGTCCTTGCTGTTGCCAGCCCAGACTGCTTCCACCCGTGCCGAGGTGGTGCAGTCCACAGCTGGGCCTTCTAGGCCTAGAGCTGCTCGAGGTCATCTTGCAAGGCCATCTGCAGTCTCCCCCACTGAAAGTCAGCAGCCTTCCACCAGCACTGCTGCAGCCATTGGGGTAGCATTTCTTAGGAGCACTAGGACAAGCAAAGGCACACTGAAGACATGCACTAAGGAAATGCACAAGGGTGATTAGTTGACTTTGTTAGGTTATATTGGATGGATTTATGGACAAAGTTGGATTGGAATATTTCATTTATGGTTTTTATTTCAGCATTGCGGCCAAGAGGACGCTGTGATGGTCAGTAACAGAGGGAAGGTAAGGCGTAGAATGGAAAATTGGGGTTGCGTTCAATCATACCGTAGTCAGATGAGTCAATCATGGACAGCCTGGGCAAAAAGGAGCTGTCTGGGTTGCCTCCTCCCTTCCACTTCTTCCTCTTCCACTTCCTCCTCTTCCGCTTCCTCCTCTTCCGCTTTCTCCTCCTCCTCCTCCTGCTCCTCCTCTTCCTCCTCCTCCTCCAATTCTCCTCCTCCTCAGCTGGTCGTTGTATGCCTAGTGGCAAGGGCAGTGCCCTCATGATGGCGATGTTGTGGAGCATGCAGCGGACCACGGCGAATCTTGAGACGCATTCTGGTGCGTACTGCTAGGCTGCTCCAGAATGGTCCAGGCAGCAGAACTGTTTTAAGGATGCTAATGGTCTGCTCTATCAGATTCCGTGTGGCAGCAAGGCTCTCATTGTATGCATGCTGCTCACTTGTCGTTGGGTTGCGGAGCAGAGTCATGAGCCAGGTGGTCAGCAGAGAGCCCTTGCCGTCCAGTAGCCACCCCTTGGTTTGTCTTGGTGGCTCATGACTGAGGGAGCAGCAGACTGGCGCAAAATAAAAGCATCATGACTGCTGCCAGGATAACGGGCATTCACCATCATGAACTGCACATTCAGCGAGTTTGCGGTTGCATTACATCTCAGCATTTAGATGCGGTGCCCACAAAGCCTCGTGCGTGCAGTCTATGGCGGCCGGCACCATGGAGAAGCCTGATATCCTGGCAAAGCCACTTGCATGTTCTGCCTGCTTCTCTCTGGTCAGAGAGAAGACAATGAAGTCCCCTCTCCTGGCATAAAGAGCTTCTGTCACCTCTCTTATGCAACAGTGGATGGTGAACAGGGAGATGTTACAGATGTCGCCTGCTCCAGCCTGGAAGGATCCCGACGCTAAGAAATTCAGGGCCACGGACACCTTCACAGCCACTGACAGCTCTGTCACGATCTGCCTACTCTGCATACTTCTGGCGCACGCACCCAGCACCGACGCTAACGCCCTCACCAAGGTGGCATCTGGCGCGGCCCATACCTGATAAGTCGGATGCCATTTTTGACCCAAAATGGCACCTGTAGTGCCCAAACAACAGGCACTATGCAATCGAATTTTTAGCCCACAAAGTTTAGCAGCTTCACGAAGTTTGTCAAGTTAAAAATACCTAGCAATAAAGATACAGCGGGTGAATCAGTATCTGTAATGAGAATAGACAGGTTGCACACTGAGGCTGCGATTTCGTCAACCTTGTCGGCTTCAAGGTGAGAGACATTGGTGGCGAGGGGCGACCCCGCTGCTGCGTGGATCCTGTCAATTAATCGAGTTTTGCCCTAATGGGCCTTGTAAGGCCCACCCTGCGCGTTTCCCAGCCCTATTAAAGGGTGCGGGTCTGGTGACGTCTCCGGTTGACGCGATTATTGCCAGTTTATTTAAAGGGGCCAAGGCTCCAATTACTGTCAGTTGCAAATTGATAGCATTCAGTGCTGTCAGTGTTTGAGTCTCTGCACTATAGCTTGTAGCGCCAACGAGCAGCACCTCGCTTCACAGATGAGTCCCTCCATCATCTTGTGGAGGGAGAGAGAGCACGTAGCGAGGTTCTCTTCCCTGCAGACAGCAGACTTTGGTGGAGCCATCAGTGGCTCCAAAACCCAGAGGGCAACCGCCAAAGGCATCTCAGCAGGCGCAGCATGGAGATTAGGAGGCTGCCCCTACCTCTGCTGAAGCCGCAAGGGTAGGATGACGTAGAAGCACCCAGAAAAGAAAGATCCCACACACATAGTCACAAGGGTAGTCACTCGGGTGTGTCTTTCTTTATCAATGTCATGTTAGTATTCTATGAAGTGCTGTTAATAAATCATCTAATTGTCACACTTGGAGGGCGTTGGCAAATTTGTGTGATGAAATGGAAGTGGCAGAGTGAAGGGTCAGGGCTCATTTCACACCCAGCAATGGTGGTGAGAGTCAAAACAATGGACGAATCATTGTTTGACTGCTGCATGGTGTTGATGTGATGCATACCTGCGGGTGGCAGCCATATGTATGAGCTGCATGAAGTTATTGAAATCTGCCATTGATAAGGGTATCCCTGGCGTGACGGGTAGCAACGTGCTTGCGTACTGGTCGCAATGGGATTGCCGGCTCGTCCAGGTGTTCCTCATCCTCGTAACCAACCTCATGGTGAGCCTTCTTGTCCTCATCCACCTCGTCCTCCGATGAGGCTCTGCGCTCAGCGGTGTCTTCCTCATCCAGTACTAATCCTCGCCCCTGCGCTATGTTGTGCAGGGCGCAGCAGACGACGACTATTTGCGAGACCCTAGTTGGTGCATACTGAAGGGCTCCTCCAGCTTTGTCGAGACATCTGAAGCGCATTTTGAGCAAGCTCGATGACACTTCTCGTGGAGATGTGGCTTTGATTATAGCGTTTCTCAGGCTCATTTGTTGGCCTCCTCAAAGGTGTCACGAGCCACGTTTTCAGGGGATAGATCTTGTCTCCAAGCAGCCAGCCGCCAAGACTGTTTGGTGGTGTGAAGAGTTGAGGGACGGTGGAATGACGCGGGATGTACGAGTCATGGCAGCTGCCAGGGAACTTGGCGTACACATGGATGATAATCTTCCTATGGTTGCAGACCAGCTGAACGTTGAAGGAGTGGAAGCCCTTGTGGTTAACAAATGCTACTGGGTTGTGATGGGATGCACTGATGGCCACATGTGTGCAGTCAACTCCCTGCACCCGTGGGAAGCCAGCTAGAGCGGCAAAGCCAAGCGTACGTTCATTGACAGTGGCTTCATCAGTGGCAAAATGAATATAATTTGCAGACTTGTTAAAGAGGGCATCGGTTACCTGTGTCGATGCATCTGTGTGCAGCCGACTGCGAGATGCCGCAAAGGTCTGCTGCAGATGCTTGGAAGGAGCCTGAGGCGAAGAAGTTAAGGGCAAGGGTGAGTTTGACAGCCACTGGTAAGGAATGTCCACCCCTTCCTTCGGCTGCAGATCTTGCTCCAGTAAAACGCAAATGTCGGCGACGACCTGGCGCGATAGCCTGAGCTTCCTTTTGCACTGCTGCTCCGTCATATTGAGGAAGCTCATCCTCTGTCTGTATATCCTGTTTTGTGGCTATGGCCTCCAACACGGTGCAGCCCTGCGCTGATGCCCTATGCCCTGTGTAGCATCAGGTGGTCGAGGAGAAGGTTGGCGCTCATGTTGCTGCTGCTGCTGGTGTGGCTGGTTCTGCTGCTGCTGCGGCTGATTGTCATCAGATTCGGAGGACCAAGGTGACAGAGCAAAAATCGTGCCCATTCTGATGATTCATATGGCAGGTGAGGTTCAGATGACAGAACCAATCTATCAAGGGTTAGATAGGATGTTGCAAGGAGGTGACAGTGAATAGAGAGTTTACTGCAAACACTTCCCAAAAGCATAAAGCTTAAAAATCTGTTCCAAATACTCAAGCCTGAAGCTTCTGAGAGTGGAAAGTGACCAGCTGTAAAATGGTAGGTTTTAAACCACTTTTGCAGCTGTCGCCTATTGAAAGAAATGGAGAGCTGTTCAGAACCCGACATACTTATCTGGCGTGATTCCCAAGTGACGGGAACCTCGTGGAAAACTTGGTAAAATACTTTGTGCCTGCTAAAATGGTGAGTAAATTGGTTTAAACACCCTCTCAACTAGCACAATTGAATGACCCGCTACTTAGTGTTGTGTCTGCAAAAGGCGCAGGCAGAACCGGCACGAGGGAAACTCACAAGAAGGCGGGTTTAGAGTGGGATACTGCCCTGCTGTCAGCGGACCCGCCTCCGAACCCACCCTCTGAGTGCCAGCAAAATTCAACCCTGAGTTCTAATGAAGACTGCATCTGAAACATCGGGGGGAGTTTTTACTTCCTGACAAGCTGAGAGCCGGGGGGGCGGGGGGGTGGGGGATAACGGGGGGTCTGTTAGCGCGCAGAAAACCCAGAAGTCTGGGTTTCCCTGCATGCTGTAGAGGTTTAACTCTAAAGCATGCGTCTTACATCATTGACAGGCTCCCAGCTCGGAGGTCAGCCTGATTAGCAGGCTTGGCTTTCAATCGGGCGGCGATCACTCTGAAGGAGGCTGCAGGTCTGATCCCCAACCCCGGGGTGGGGGGGTGCTGTCCGACCCCGGGGTGGGGGGGTGCTTTCCGATCCCAAGCGGGGCCCAATCGCTACCCCGGATGAGGGTCCAATCCCAAGGGAGGTCCAGTCTCCGGCCCAGGTGGGGTGTCTGATCCCGAAGAGGTTTTGATTCCCAACCCGGGGGGGGTGGGTCCGATCCCAAGGGGAGTCCGATCCCCGACCTCGGGGTGGGGGGGATACTATCCCAAAGCGGGTCTGATCCCCGATCCTGGGTTGGTCCGTTCCCAAGGGGGGTCCGATCCCCAACCCAGGGGTTGGTGTCTAATCCCTGACCCCGGGGTGGGGGGAGATGGGAGTCCAATCCCAGGGGGGATTTGTATGGGGGGGTGGTCTGATGGTGGGGGAGTCTGGGGAGCAGGGAAGAAGCACTCCTGCTCCTCCTAGCCCACTAGGAGTGCTCCCCGAGGCTGTCCTCGCCTCGCTACAGTTGCCGGGTTTCCCGAGGCCTGGGAAAAAACAGCAGGTTAAATCTGAGGCTACCAGCCTCATTAGTATATTTAAAGCGCCAACCCGCCTTCTGCGTGCAGGTTGGCTGTCCATCCCTTGTCCCTATTCAGTAAAACCTGGAAGTTGTGGTTTGAAGCCAGCTTTCCGATACGCTTGCAATTTTTGGCCATTTAACCCCCCACCTGCACTAACTCCCACCCGCTCACCTATGTTAAAATTCCCCCCATCATAACCTTTCTTTTAAGAACATAAGAAATAGAAGCAGGAATAGGCCATACAGCCCCTTGAGCTTGCTCCGCCATTTAATAAGATCATGGCTGATCCCCGACCTCAACTCCACTTTCCCACCCGATCTCCATATTCTTTGACTCCCTTAGAGTCCAAAAATATATCAATCTCAGCCTTTAATATACTCAATGACTGAGCATCCACAGCCCTCTGGGATAGAGAATTCCAAAGATTTACAACCCTCTGAGTGAAGAAATTTCTCCTCATCTCAGTCCTAAATGGCTGATCTCTTATCCTGAGACTACGCCCCCTAGTTCTAGACTGTCCAGCCAGGGGAAACAGCCTCTCACCATCTACCCCGTCAAGCCCTCTCAGAACCTTATATGTTTCAATGAGATCACCTCTCATTCTTCTAATCTCCAGAGAGTATCGGCCCATTCTACTCAATCTCTCCTCATAGGACAACCCTCTCATCCCAGAAATTAATCTAGTGAACCTTTGTTGCACCCCTTCTGAGGCAAGTATATCCTTCCTTAGGTACAGAGACCAAAACAGTACTCCAGGTGCGGTCTCACCAAAGCTCTGTAAAATTGTAGGAAGACGTCCTCACTCTTGTACTCCAACCCCCTTGCAATTTGCCTCCCTAATTGCTTGCTGTACCTGCCTGTTAACTTTCTGTGTTTCGTGTACAGGGACACCCAAATCCCTCTGAACGCCAACATTTAATAGTTTTTCACCATTTAAAAAATAATGTTTTTCTATTCTTCCTACCAAAGTAAATAACCTCACATTTCCCCACATTGTACTCCATCTGCCACCTTCTTGCCCACTCACTTAACCTGTCTATATCCCTTTGCAGATGGTATCCTCCTCACAGCTTACTTTCCCACCTAGCTTTGTATCGTTAGCAAACTTGGATATATTATACTCGCTCCCTTCATCTAAGTCATTAATATAGATTGTAAATAGCTGAGGCCCCAGCACTGATCCTTGCAGCATCTCACTAGTAACAGCCTGCCAACCTGAAAATGACCTGGTTATTCCTACTCTCTGTTTTCTGTCCTTTAACCAGTCCTCTATCCATGCTAATATATTACCCCCAACCCCATGAGCCCTTATCTAGTGTAATAACCTTATTGAATGCCTTTTGAATATTTGCTAAGCATCCTGCAAGGTTGGCAGTGATTGGAAAAGTCTACTACCCAGATCTACGCAGTGATGCAAGCCACTTGAGAGACCTGTTAACAGGTGATGACCTACATGCTGTGTATTTTTTGCAATTTCTGTTTTTATTTCAGATTTTTAGCATTTGTAGATAGTCACAGTGTTGCCAATGCTTCATGGTAGACTACAGGTCTCTCAAGTGGCTTGCATTACTGCGTAGATCTGGGTAGTAGACTTTTCCACAGTCATTGTCAGACCTTGCAGGATCATAGAATCATAGAATGATTACAGCACATAGGAGGTCATTCGGCCCGTCGAGCCCGCACCGGCTCTCTGCAAGAGCAATTCAGCGAGTCCCAATCCCCCGCCCTTTGCTTAGCAAATATTCAAAATGACTGCACGAAATGTTGGTGCTCCGATAGCAAAGTTTTATTTGTTTACAGACCTGTGTGTTTCCAATCCCTGGGCTCAACAGCTGCAGGAGGTCTCAAGCTGGTCCTACTGCCACCAAGTTCCTGTTCCTCCACTGCCACCTCCACTTTCTCCTTCTCACCCTTGTTCAGTGCTTCACCTGGTGCTCTGTCCTGAGGCTCACAACCTTATGACATTTGATGTGCTGCTGCTTGTTATAATTGCCGTGAGTGACAACGAATGCTGTGAAGTGCTAGGTTCATTGCTACCACTGTTACCTGTTTCTGGGTCTCCCTGGGTGCCTATAGAAACAGAAGAAAAAAATATGTTAGAATTCTTACCCTGAGGTGGGTGGAGGACTTCTTGGGCTATGGCCAGGAGTGGAAGAATTCTTGGGGCAAATGGTGGGAGCAGAGGCATTTCTGGGGTTGAGGTTGGGATTTGAGGCATTCCAGGACTTGAGGCCAAGAGCAGAGGCAAATCCTCAAGTTGAGGCTGGGAATGGAGGTATTCCTGAGGCTGGGACTGCAGAAGCCTCTGGGCTCGAGTCGTGAGCAGAGGCATTCGTGGGGCTGATGATAGGAGTGGAGGCACTCTGACCTTCTCTAGTAGCCACGGCATTTATATGGCTGGTCTAGTTTCTGGTCAATGGTGACCCCCAGAATGTTGATGGTAGGGAATTCGGTGATGGCAATGCAATTAAATGCCAAGGGCAGGTGGTTAGGCTCTCTCTAGTTAGAAATGGTCATTGCCTGGCACTTATCTGGCACGAATGTTACTTGTCACTTATCATCCCAAGCCTGGATATTGTCGACATCTTACTGCATGCGGGTATGGTCTGCTTTATTATCTGAGAAATTGAGAATGGAGCCGAAAGCTGTGCAATCACCAGTGAACAATCCTACTTCTGACGTTATGGATGGAAAATCATTGATGAAGCAGCTGCAAAAGGCTCTCAAAATAGCAGTTAACAAGCACTTAACAAGGAATTCAGTGCCTTAAATCCCTTTCCCCCCGCTTGGTGTCGGGTCTGTTGTGAAATCGCAGACCCGACACTCTTGAAACTCACATGGAGGTGGGTTCGCGGCGGGTTTACAACCAGCCGTCAATCATTGCGACTTTAACACCTGTACTGCCTCTGAACCTGCCCTCTGAGCACTGGCAAAATCGCAGCCATAGAGTACAAAAGCAAAGAAGCTATACTAAACCTTTATAAAACACTGGTTAGGCCTCAGCTGGAGTGTTGTGCTCAATTCTGGGCACCCCATTTTAGGAAGGATGTTAAGGCCTTGGAGAGGATGCAGAAGTGATTTACTGGAATGGTACTAGGGATGAGGGAGTTCAGTTATGTGGAGTGACTGGAGAAGCTGGGGTTGTTCTCCTTAGAGCAGAGAGGGTTAAGCGGAGATTTGATACAGGTGTTCAAAATCATGAACGGTTTTGATAGAGTAAATAAGGAGAAACTGTTTCCAGTGGCAGAAGGGTCGGTAACCAGATGACACATTTAAGGTGATTGGCAAAAGAAGCAGAGGCAACATGAGGAAACATTTTTTTATACTGCAAGTTGTTGTGATGTGGAATGTACTGCCTCAAAGGGTGGTGGAAGCAGATTCAAGAATAACATTCAAAAGTGAATGGATAAATACTTGAAGGGAGAAAATTTACAGGGATATGGGGAAAGAGCAGGGGTGTGGGATTAATTGGATAGCTTTACCAAAGAGCCGGCACAGGCACAATGGGCCAAATGGTCTCCTTCTGTGCTGAATCATTCTATGAGGGGAATTATAACCACCAAAAAAATGTGGAATTAGGTTGGGTGGGATGTTAAAATGTTCAAAATCTCAAAGCCGAACCCAACCAGCCTCGAACCTGCCCACTTCCGGTTCTATCGGAGGCGGGACGAGGGGTGGGGGGGGCGGGGGGTTGGGTTGGTCATTTAAATATTTAAATATTAAAATGATGTTACGTGCCTCAGATTTGATCTCTTATAATCCTGGCTGGCCGGTTTTCCCAGGCCTCGATAAACCTGGCAGCTAAAAGGGGGCGAGTAATGCCGGATCCAGCAGGTCTTTCCACTTACCTGCTAGATCGAGCTTACCTGCTTCCGCCCCAAGTGATTGGACACCGCCCCCCCCCGTGCCACGATGACCCCTAGCCATGATCTACTACCTCCCCTGGTCTTTCTGATCCCTCCCTTCTTCCTTTCCACTCCGCAGCTGCGGCCTCTGATCTCCCTCCCCCAACCCTTCCGATTGCACCCCCCGAGACCACCGATCTACCTACTGAGGTCTCCCATCTCCACCTGAGGCATCCAATATACCTACCGAGGTCTCCCATCTTCTCCCCAGAGGCCTCATGGCCCCCCTGAGGCCTCTGATCTCCCCCCACACGACCCTTCTGACCTCTGCCCTCACGACCCTTCCAATCTCCTCCCCTGATCCTTCCGATCTCCATCCCCAAGACCTCTGATCTCCACTCCCGAGGCCTCCGATCTCCCCTCCGGCCTCCGATCTCCCTCCCCTATGTTGCCGAAAGCTTACCTGCCCGACAGCCAGCCAGCCTCTCAAGCCTGCTGGCTGCGGCGGGGGAATGGAGACCTGAGGGAAACGTGTTGTTCCGGGTTTCCCGCCCGCAAACCAGCCCCTCCACCTCCCCTCCCCCCCCACCCCGCCCTGTTCCCTCCCTGCCTCCGAGTTAATATTGGAGCCTTTGATTCTATACCCAGCTTTCCACAAACGTTAGTGATCAGGGAAGTACTCCTGCTTTGACCAAGCAGATCTCCTCCAAACATATGGTGGGCCCCTTTGATGCCCTGGGGTGCGGGAATTCCTGAAATAAAATTCCCTTCTCCCTTCTATACTAATGGTAATGTTTAGTGTACCTGCAATCTCTGCCCCATGATGTTAGGGGTATCTGGATCTAAATTCCAGCCCTTTTGGCAGACTCCCACCAAAGTTAGGGCCAGAGTTTCCCTGAATTGCAGATTTTCAAGGCCCTTATTTTTAATACCATGCCGACAGATTACTGACAAGATTTTGAAAAAATATTTTGAGTGATTTATTTTGTTCCTCTTGTCCTTCTTGCGTATAGTTTTATTAGTATTTGCTGGCTGCTGATTCTTGATTAGTAGTTTTCGTTCTACCTTAGTACTACTTATTTGGTAGCTTTTATACTTGGTTGCTGCAAGTTCATTGGTAAGCTATATGAATTTGATACTCGAATCAATCAGGTGAAAGCATGATGTACATTTTTAAATGTTATGTTCTCAAATGTGACACTTTGAAATATGATAGAACATGCTCAATGCAACACTTTTATATCTATAGATTGGCCGTTAAAGGTATAATCAATGGAGAATGGATTATATTGCAGCATGAACTTTTTTCCAGCTTTATGCTGCAGGCAATTGCTTAATGTTCGAGGAGCCCTACCCACAAAACTTCTTGTTAGGATATTTTGGATTCTATTCATTTCTACTCTACTGAATTATATTCCTCAGTTTCCAGCTCTTTTGGTATGAATATGTGTTAACAGAATTTTTTAAAGTCTCTTTTCATTAGAATTGATCGATAAATTATACGTATCTCTCAATCAGATGCCATTGCCCATCAATTATGTACAGTTCCTGTTGAAAGAACCACAAGAAGGGCAGAGTCCATTTCCTTTAGGACCATCACAGATACGAAGGTAGATACTATTATATATAGTTGCAAACCATATAATGCCAATTGTCACGAAAGTTAGAAGATTACACATTTTAGGCTTAGTAGACAGCATTGGCACTGAAATTGTATCATGGATTACAAATGCACAAGTATTTAATGAATTCATCTGAAATTCCCCTCTGTTATTTTAGCTTATTAGAGACAGCTTTAGCAATGGAAGTGATGTGAACGTGAAGGTTTCCAAGAATGCTGATTTCAGCAGAGGAAAAGTTTTGGGTTTGTCCACTTCCATTGCTTCGCCTATAATTATTCACATGCATAAGACATTGTAACAGTTCTGGGATATGTTATGTTTTCTGGCTCCAAATTTACTCACCGTTTTTGACATATTCTGAGCGATAGAATGGCGCAACGATGGCTTCAGGCCTACAGATAGGGGCAGGAGCCATGCCCACTGAGTTTCTGCCCCAAACTCAATGCACTTCAGTTTGTGAAGCCTGGTAGGCATTCTTGTGATCTGCCTGCCAAGTCCCCATAGAGCTAGTTTAAATTTATTCAAATGAGGCCTAGTGGCATTGGCATATTAAAATCCTGGAAGTTATGTTCACAATGTATTGGATTAACTTAGAATGATTTAAATGAGGAGTACTTGTTCCCAGTAACATCCAAGACTGGCAGAAATGAGAAACTTTAGAGCCTGAAGACTGAAGAAAGCTTGACAGTGTTGAGGCTGCCGCGAAACACGAATTAAGACTGAATCCATGTGTGGGAAACAAAGGCTTTTTAATACAACTGCATGGTCCAAAATGGCAGAACCGACTGCTCCCAGAATTCTCTGGAAAAATCCTGAGGCCCCGCCCACTCCTTTTCTCCTGCCTTAAAGGCAAGGTGCCTTAAAGGCAAGGTGCTCGATATATTGTCCACGGACGGAAAAGTGGATAATGCCCGTTTAGGTGGCGATCCGCCACACAGCTCCCACCAGAATCCGCTTAGGAGCTGTGGACGAGACGGTGCGGCGGTCTGATGGGCCGGCCGGAGCGGCTCTTGTAGGACGCCGGTGGACGTGGAACGGCTGGGCGTGGAGCCGCCGGGTGAACCGGCTTGAGGGCAGGTCGGCCGCGTGGCGGTGGACGAGCTACAGGGGCCTGCTCACCGGGCTCCGAGTGTGCTGGCTTGAGTTGGTCAACCGACACTTTTTCGGTCCTGTCGCCCACTTGCAGGGTGAAAAATTTGTCCCCAGCCTGTAGCACCTTGTAGGGCCTGTCGTACGGGGGTTGAAGGGGTCTGCGGTGGGTGTCGTGCTGGACGAAAACGAACCGTGCCTGGTGCAGGCTTAGTGGGACGTGTGAGGTGGATTCGCCGTGTCGGGCAATGGGCACCGGGTCGAACTGCAGCGCCGGTGAGGCGAAGTAATGGCGTTGCTGGTCGGCTGACCAGGGTGTCGTGGCGGTGGGCAGGAACTCGCCGGGTATGCGCAGCGGCTGACCGTACACGAGCTCTGCTGCCGATGCGTGGAGGTCTTCTTTAACCGCGGTGCGCAGGCCAAGGAGGACCCATGGAAGTCGGTCGGTCCAGGCGCCGTCCTGGAGGCTGGCTCGAAGAGATGCCTTCAAGGATCTGTGGAACCGCTCACACAGTCCGTTGGCTTGGGGGTGGTACGCTGTGGTGCGGTGAATGGTCACCCCGAGATTGCGTGCGACGGCGGTCCAGAGTTCCGAGGTAAATTGCGGACCTCTGTCCGACGTCATGTCGGAGGGGACGCCGAACCGTGCGACCCAGGTGCTGACGAAGGCTCTGGCGATGTCGGCGGTGGTGGTACAGGTCAGTGGAATTGCCTCGGGCCAGCGCGTGGTGCGGTCAACGATCGTCAGCAAGTGCGTGTGGCCTTGGGACGGCGGCAGGGGCCCGACAATGTCCACGTGGATGTGGTCGAATCTCCGCGAGGGGACGGTAAACTCCTCGAGGGGTGCTTTCGTGTGTTGCTGTACCTTGGCCCGTTGGCAGGCTAGGCAGGAGTTGGCCCAAGTACGCACGTCTTTGCGAAGGCCGCGCCAGACAAAGCGGTTGGCTACCAATTTGATGGATGCGCGGGCGCCGGGGTGGGAGAGGTTGTGGAGAATGTCGAATAGCCGGCGGCGCCAGGACGCTGGGATGACGGGCTGAGGTTGACATAGGGTTATGTCGCACTTGACCGTGACTGCGGTCGGGCCACAGGCGACGTCGGCCAGGCGTAGCCCTGGTAGGTTGGTAGGTGCGGAGAGCAGATCAGGGTCGGTGATCTGGTCTGCTGCGAGTTGAGCGTAGTCGACTGCCAGGTGGATGGCGGGGCGGGAGAGGCAGTCGGCTACCACATTGTCTCGGCCGGAGACGGGTTGGATGTACGTGGTGAACTCGGACACTGCCGCGAGCTGGTGCTGCTGCCTGGCGGACCAGGGGTCGCTTGTCTTTGCCATTGCGAATGTCAGGGGCTTGTGGTCGACAAACGCAGTGAAGGGGTGGCCCTCAAGCAAAAACCGAAAATGGCGGACCGCCAGGAAAAGCGCGAGGAGCTCGCGGTCGAAGGTGCTGTACTTGACCTCTGGGGGGCGTAGTTGGCGGCTGAAGAAGGCAAGTGGTTGCCAGGCGCTGTCGACCCACTGCTCATACACGGCGCTGACCGCGTGGTCGGAGGCGTCCGTGGTGAGCGCTACCCTGGCATTGGGCCGTGGGTGCGCGAGCAGGGTGGCGTTGGCGAGCGCGGTCTTGGTGGAGTCAAAGGCGGCGGACGCGTCTGCCGTCCATTCGACCGCCATCTTGCCGCTCCTGCCCCGGAGGGCTTCATACAGGGGCCTCATGAGGGACGCTGCTTTGGGGATGAAGCGGTTATAGAAATTCACCATCCCGAGGAACTCCTGGAGGCCTTTGATGGTGGTGGGGCGGGGAAATTGTTGGACGGCCTGCACCTTGGTGGGCAGGGGAATGGCCCCAGCATGGGTGATGTGGTGGCCGAGGAAGTCGATCTTGTCCAGGCCGAACTGGCATTTGGCTGGGCTGAGGATGAGCCCGTGGTCGCTGAGGCGCCCGAACAGGATGCGAAGGTGTTCGAGGTGTTCCTGCTTGGAGGAACTGGCTACCAGGATGTCGTCCAGGTAGACGAACAGGAACTTCAGGTCCCGAAGGACCGAGTCCATGAGCCGTTGGAATGCCTGGGCCGCGTTTTTGAGGCCGAAGGGTATCCGCAGGAACTTGAACAGGCCGAAGGGGGTGATTACGGCCGTCTTGGGGACGTCTGCGGGGTGGACGGGGACTTGGTGGTAGCCGCGCACCAGGTCGACCTTGCAAAAGACTGAGCGGCCGGCCAGTCTAGCCGAGAAGTCCTGAATGTGCGGCACGGGGTACCGATCAGGGGTGGTGGCGTCCTTGAGGCGGCGGTAATCCCCGCCTGGTTTGGGGGCGATGTGGAGTGGGGAGGCCCAGGGACTGTTGGAGTGGCGGATGATGCCGAGCTGTTCCATGGTGGCAAACTCGGTCCGCGCGATCTCCAGTTTGGCCGGGTCCAGCCTGCTGGCGTGGACGTACACTGGGGGGCCTGTGGTGGGGATGAAGTGTTCCACCCCGTGTTTGGCGGCCTCCGCGGAGAAGGTCGGATTGGTAAGGGCCGGGAATTCGGCCAGGAGTGCCGAGTAGTCATCCGTGGCCCGGGCGTGGCACTGTGACGCCATGTCGGCGGGTTGACGGGGGGCCATGGCGCCCAGGATGGGGGACACGGTGTTCATGTCCACGAGGCGGTGACGAGGGACGTCTACCAGTAGGCCGTGGGCGCACAGGAAATCTGCGCCGATGAGAGGGGAGAGCACCATGGCAGTGATGAACTCCCATCGGTAGCGGCGACCAGCGAGGTCGAGGGTGACTGTCCGAGTGCCGTACGTCCGGATTTCCGAGCCGTTAGCAGCAGCCAGCGCCGGTCCTCGTTCACCCTTTTGGATGTCGAGGGAGGAGGCCGGGATGATGCTGTGCTGAGCTCCAGTGTCGCACAGGAACCGGCGGCCGGTTTTGTCATCCGTGACGTACAGCAGGGAGCCCGCGTGGCCCATGGCCATCGCGGGGGCTGGTACGGGGGCGGACTTGAAAGAGCAGGGAGGTGTGCACCGTTGTGCCCTGGCGCCGAACCGTGCGTGGTAGTAACAGTGGCCCGGGTTAGTGGGGCGCGAAGGCCCCGTGGGCCTGGTGGCTGGTCCTTGTGGCCGCGTGGTGGCCGGTGAGGGGCGAGCCCAGGCATTGGCTGCCAGGTCCGGAGTGACGTCGCGGCTGGAGTGAGCGGACAGCAGCTTGTCGGCCTCATCGGCCAGGGCTTCCAGATTCGTGAGGCCAGACGCCACGATCGCTGGGCGGATGCTGAGAGGGAGCTGGCGGATGAACAGCGTGCGGAAGAGGGATCCGGGTGGGCTCTCGTCGGTGAGGGAGAGCATGTGGGAGAGGAGGTCTGACGGTGAGGCATCACCGAGGCCTGGAAGGTCGAGGAGGTGGCAGTTTCGTTGATATGCCGAGGCCGTAAATTTTTTAAGGAGCGCTGCCTTCAGATGTGCATACTTGCCTTCCTCTGGTGGGTTCTGCAGCGCTGTCCAAACCTTCGAAACTGTGGCGCTACCGAGTGATGTGACGAGGTAGTCGTACTGCGTCCCATCTGTGGTGATGTTTTGCAGCCGGAAGCGGGATTCAGCTTGGAGAAACCAGGCTTCGGGCTGGTTTTCCCAAAACTCCGGCAGTTTCACGGAAACTGCGTTCGTGTCCGCCATTGCAGTGCTCGGAATACGTTCTGAGTGTCGGGGTCACCAATGTTGAGGCTGCCGCGAAACACAAATTAAGACTGAGTCCATGTGTGGGAAACAAAGGCTTTTTAATACAACTGCATGGTCCAAAATGGCTGAACCGACTGCTCCCAGAATTCTCTGGAAAAATCCTGAGGCCCCGCCCACTCCTTTTCTCCTGCCTTAAAGGCAAGGTGCCTTAAAGGCAAGGTGCTTGATATATTGTCCACGGACAGAAAAGTGGATAATGCCCGTTTAGGTGGCGATCCGCCACAACAGCAGATTACAGCAGATTGGAAAAGAGCTTTCGGAGCATTTTTTTGTTGTTGTTTTTCAACAAAACAACACTGGACTTGCCTCTAACTGCCTGAGTGACTGCTATACTGTCAGGATATTTTTGCCCCTACCCACAGTGAGGAGTTCTGGGGATCAGGTATGGGATTCCCAATAAGCTTTCCTTTGCTTACCTTTATAATGGAGGAAGAGGAAGAGCAGGAGAAATGAAGGAAAGGAAAGGAAGCAGCATATGAAGAGGATCTTAAGTCCCTAAGAGTTTACAAACCATGCAGCTCCTATAAAGACCTTAGTGAGGACCTTTGTGTTCAGAGAGTGTGCTTCACCAAAGGGGGATGAGGAGAACTGTGAACCCTGCTGCATGAAGTACTGTGGCCAAGTTTATATAACCAAACAGCTCTGCATGTGGCTATAAATGTGATGACTGCACTCAATTTTTACATTACTGGCTCATTTCAAACAACCACAGGGAATATGTAATACCATCCAGGGTGACATCTGGGCATGTATATGTCAGTTCACTGAACACTTCTCAGGAGTTCTGAGGAATTCATCCAGTTTAACATTTCAACAAGGCAACAGCATGATAGGACCATACAGTTTTATGGCTTTGCTGGTTTCTCCAAGGTGCAGGGTGCAGTAGATGGTCCCCATGTAGCATTGCAAGCTCCTACCATTAACCCCCTCAACTTCCTTAACAGAAAGAGCTATCGCTCACTAAATTTCCAGATTACACGTGATAGCACGCAAAATAACCAAGCATGAAATAAGTGCACATTCTCCTTTATTGCAAGCAATTCAAGGGTGACCATTAGCCAATTTAATCTCGTCACACTGCTTCTCCTGGGTGTCTAAACATGGCCTTCTTTTTCCTCTTACATTACAATAGTGACTACACTTCAAAAGTACTTCATTGGCTGTAAAGCGCTTTGGGACATCCTGAGGTCATGAAAAGCACTATATAAATGCAAGTCTTTCTTTTTTTTCCTCTTCTAGTGCTTCTCTTAGGTGGAACCTAAGAGCCATTATCATGAGAAGTGGTTGTCTGATCTTGTGCTGCAGAAGGGTCAAGGAACTGAGGTGGCCCTCTTCTCTTGCCAGCTTACTCCTGTGAGGAAACTGTTGCTTTCTGCATCTCTGGAAGTTGTGCAGGGGTAGTCTAGCTTATATATAGTTACCTTATATGTGCTACTTGTTTGTTACTCTGACAGGAAAAGCTGGATGCCTGGCATGTGCTCCTGTCCTGAGAAACAGCAACCTCATACAGACTAATTTCAGCCATTGCCATTCCACTTGGCCCTCGATCTATGTACCCACAAATAAGTGGCCTGGCTGGTCTAATGGCAGCTATCAGATCCTGAAAACCCTGAGAGTCACCAGCCTGTATTCTGGCTCCCAGTTTTGGAAAACTAATACGAATGCTGCTGCTTAATCTCTCCCCTACTGCCACCAGTCTTAGGTGGAGGGTGTCACATACTCCAGTGCAGTTACTACATGTTCCAGTGGTGATAGTAACAAAGAAGAAACTTCCCTGATGTTCCAGCAAATAAGGGCTGTTGTCTCTAGATTCACAGCTGTCACTTGCCACAGATCCTCAGAGACTGACCTAAGAGCCTGTACATGTGTGTGATGCTCTTTGAATATCCTTTTCAGGCGAGTACCCGTGAAATCTCGGTCTCATGACTCCGAAACCATGGGCAACCTTCTCCTCACCCACTCCTCCAGCACTGTGCAATGTGAATCCTCACTAATACTATCTAATTTTCCCCAGTATCAAACAGTATCAAAGCCAGTGAGTGGGAGTGAGAAAGCTAGTGCAGGAGGGGCAATATCAAGAGGGTTAGGACTGATGAACATCGGGTCGGGGTTTATCTCTGGTCATTTGTATGGCTTGATGCTCATGATTCTCTTCCTCATCATCATCTCCTGCTCTTCTTTATCATCTTCCTCTTCTTCATTATCCTCTGCCCCCTGCTGCTGTGATAGTTCTGCAGGAGAGGATGGTACAAACTAAGAGGGGTAACCAGTACTTTCTTGAGATCAGTAAGACAGAGAAGAGTATGGAAGTTTCTGGCGACTTTCTAGGTGTGCTGCTACTAACCTGCAGCCTGCACTGTCCCGCCGATTATCCCAACATCTGTATTGCCTGTTCCTTGCAGCAGGTGTTGCGGATGCCTCCTTTATCCCTGCCTTCTGTGGACATTTTGCACAAGTTTCTTCTGCAAGATTGAGTGCAATGGCTTTGGCTAGCATTTGAAGACTGTCTCCCAAATGGCCAGACGAGTAACGTTATAAATCTGGTAGTTTCACCTTGTTAAAGTGGAGGAAGGGTCTTATCAGCATGCAAGTAATGGCTGTTAGGAAAGATGGTAACACATAAGAACATAAGAAATAGGAGCAGGAGTAGGCCATTCGGCCCTTCGAGCCTGCTCCGCCATTCAATAAGATCATGGCAGATCTTCTACCTCAACTCCACCTTCCTGCAGTATCCTCATATCCCTTGATTCCCTTAGTATCCAAAAATCTATCGATCTCTGTCTTGAATATACTTATTGACTGAGCATCCACAGCTCTCTGGGGTAGAGAATTCCAAAGATTCACACCCTTTGACTGAAGAAGTTTCTCCTCATCTCAGTCCTAAGTGGCCGACCCCTTATTCTGAGACTGTAACCCCTAGTTCTTGACTTTTCAGCCAGGGGAAACATCTTCCCAGCATCTACCCTGTCAAACCGTTTAAGAATTTATATTTCAATGAGATCACCTCTTATTCTTCAAAACTCTAGGGAATATATACCTAGTCTACTCAATCTCTCCTCATAGGACTATCCCTTATTCCAGGAATCAGTCTAGTGAACCTTCGTTACACTCCCTCTAAGGCAAGTAAGAAGACCAAAACTGTACACAGTACTCCAGGTGTGGTCTCACCAAGGCCCTATATAATTGTAGTAACACTTCTTTACTCTTATACGCCAATCCCTTTGTAATAAAGGCTAACATATGATTTGCTTTCCTATTTGCTTGCTGTACCTGTATGTTATCTTTCAGCAATTCGTGTACAAGGACACCCAGGTCCCTCTGAATATCAACATTTTCCAGTCTCTCACCATTTAAAAAATACTCTGTTTTTCTATTTTTCCTACCAAAGTGGATAACTTCACAGTTCTCCACATTATATTCCATCTGCTATGTTCTTGCCCATTCACGTAACCTGTCTATATCCATTTGCAGCCTCTTTGCATCCTCCTCACAGCTCACATTTGGAAGGAGAAAGAAAGTTTGCTTTTGGAAAACCTTAGTTTCGTACTGTAAATGTGGCTGACGACATTTCTGCACAATCCCAATACCCCAGCAGACCATAGCAGCGATGAGGAGCAGACACTCAGATACTTGCAGGTCTTATGGGGTGGGATCTTACCATATTGCTCAGATAGAGTTTCTATACCAGTGTGCCAATTGCTGTACACTTTCACTGTTGATACTGGTTCTGCTGAGGACCCATGAAAGACCGAGGATGATAATGTGCTGCAACTATCAGCAGCCAAGTGGAGAGACGAGTGTGTCATGCTCTCATAGTTGGTTTCTTCTCTTTAGCCTTGCACATGTGATTAATTAATTAATTTAATGGGTGGAAAATTCTGCAGACCTGCTGATCTCTGCGCACAAACATGCACTCGTGGTGCATGAAGCTCCATGCTGGGAGCGCAGATTCGTAAAAATCTACCCTTATATCTCAGTCACAGCTAACTGAAGTAAATTAAGAATGTATTATTCCGGATACTCTAAAACCACATAATACTAAAATGTTTCTTTTTAAAGCCTGACAGCTGTCAGATGACATGACAAAGCTCTCATATGACACAAATTGATTGCACTGTATTTGAACTTTGCCTAGAGAGTTTCTGATAGTGTAGAATAAGCTAGTTGCAAAGCAAATGAGGGCACTGGTGTTAGTTAAGGAAATTCAAGGTGCTTGGAGCCACATTCTTGGTGCCTTGTGGACAGCAGGGTTCCTTAAAGGAAATAGCTCAAATATTTCACTGAATCTCTTTGATGAGCGCCTGACACACCAGTCTTTCTGGCTGCACTGATCTTTAATACTGGCATCCTCTTGATTCCACAGTGACATCCTCTTGATTAGAGTCTATGTCCTGCTTCAGCCTTGTTTGCAGGTTGGCCTCATCTTCCTCCACGCTTAGGCCTCCTTATATAATATAGCTATGGAGAATACAGCAAATGGCAACCCTTGGAGACAATGATAAGACTGTGCTGTAAGGTGCCTCAATCTATGAGGGCATCAGAAGTGCTACTTCAAGTTGCTGGTGGTAAACTCTGTAATGATCCCTGTAGCAGCATGGGTCTTGTATTTGTATTCTGTTTCTGTTCATGGCAAACAAAAGAATGTCATTGAGCAGAGTTGAAGAAGGTAGTCTTAGTGTCTGACAAGCCATCCTACTAGAATGTCTTCACCTTCAAATAAGCCTTGCATAGAAGATGATGTAAAATGTAAACACTGTGGCTGCTACTGGGGAAGAGTGTGTTAACATGCATGATACAGTGTTGGTGGTCATTGACGACTCGCATGTTGGCTAAATAAAAGGCCTTTGTATTGTTTATGTAGACCATTGCATAGTGTCGATGGTGACATGGGTGCATTTAATGACCTCCTGTACTTTGGGAAATTTGTAGTGTAGTGAAATTGGGCATTCCTCTCATATGTCATATATACAATTGCATAGAAATTATGACACAGAAGCAGGCTGTTCAGCCCAACCAGTCAGTTTTGGTGTTTATCCTCCACATGAGCAGTAGTCCTAATCCTATGTGACTGCTCTGTTTCATATCCCATTATTCCCATTGCCGTCACTCCCCCATCCAACCAATTCTTAAATGTTGACATGGGGGGAATTGTAACCTCCAAAAATGAGCGGGTTATAGTCGGATGGGAGGTTAAAGTGTTAAAAATCTGAATCCCGAGCCCAACATGCCTCCAAACTGCCCATTTCCGGTTTTAACGGAAGCAGAGCGGGGGGCGGGCAGCCAACCCGTTCCCAGGAGGTGAGTTGGCACTTTAAATATTATAATGAGGCTAGAAGCCTTGATTTTAACCTGCTGTGCATGTTTAACTGTGGCCGGCTGGGGTTCCCGGGCCTCAGGAATTTGGTAGCTGCAGCGAAGCGAGGACAGCCTTGGGGAGCACTCCTGAGCGCTTCCCCCGGCCCTCCAAGCTCCCCCACCATCGCCACCCCCACCCCCCCATACAAACCCCCTACACCCCGGGAGCGGACTTCCCCCCCCCCCCACCCCCCGCTGAGGGGTTGGGGCTTGCACATACTTGGGGCTGCGGCCTCTTCTCTAGCGTTCCCCGCCCAATTGGAAGCCAGCCTGTTAATCAATGATGTCACTCGCATGCTGTGGAGTTAAAACTCCACAGCGTGCAGGGTAACCTGGACTTCCGGGTATCCTGCACGCTACTAGGTCCCCCAGCTCCCAGCGCGTCAGAACATTAAAATCCCCCCACCTTCCTGGTCTCTATTCTTTACTATGTCTGGTATTGCAATCCACAGCCTCACAACCCTCTTTTTAAAAAAAAAGACTTCTTCTGCCCTCATTCCTAAATCTCTTATATTTAATCTTATATCTATGTCACCTTGTTCTAGACCCATCAATCACTGGAAACAGTGGCCAGAATTTTTACATTGCAGTGTGTGCGGGTTTGCGGCGGGTCGGCAGTTAAAACTGCTGAAATTGACAGTGCGTTGGCAACCTGCTTTCATCCCACCAACTTCCGCATTTAACTCGGGCGCATTTCCCAGCGCGCCATGGACCTGCTCGGGAGAGGTGGGCAACCTCATTGAAGTAGTTAACAGCTTGTTGAGAGACCCTTAAGAACATAAGAACATAAGAAATAGGAGCAGGAGTAGGCCAATCGGCCCATCGAGCCTGCTCCGCCATTCAATAAGATCATGGCTGATCTGATCCTAACCGCCAATCTACTATCTATCACAGAAACATCTCCTGCATCTAACAGAATTGCACACACGAAATAGGAGCAGAATCAGGCTACACAGTCCCTGGGCCCGCTCCACTACCCACAGGGCCATGACCGATCCGAACCTAGACTCATGTCCAAATTCCTGCCCGCTCCCCGTAACCCTTAATGCCCTTTACTTCTAGGAAACTGTCTATTTCTGTTTTAAATTTAATTAATGTTGTAGCTTCTACAGCTTTTTGTGGCAGCATATTCCATGGACCTACCACCCTCTGAGTGAAGTAGTTCCTCCTCATCTCAGTTTTGAAAGAGCAGCCCCTTATTTTAAGACTATGTCCCCTAGTTCTCGTCTCACCCGTCATCGGGAACATCCTCCCCGCATCCACCCGATCCAACCCCTTCACAATCTTATATGTTTCAATAAGATCGCCTCTCATTCTTCTGAACTCCAATGAGTAGAGTCCCAATCTACCCAACCTCTCCTCATATGACCACCCCCTCATCTCCGGGATTAACCGAGTGAACCTTTTTTGCACTGCCTCGAGAGCAAGGATGTCTTTCCTTAAGTAAGGACACCAAAACTGTATGCAGTATTCCAGGTGCGGTCTCACCAATACCTTGTACAACTGAAGCAATACCTCCCTATTTTTATATTCTATCCCCCTAGCAATGAAAGCCAACATTCCATTTGCCTTCTTAATCACTTGCTGCACCTGCATACTAACCTTTTGAGTTTCGTGCACCAGGACCCCCAGATCCCTTTGCACTTCAGTACTCTCCAGTTTCTTGCCATTAAGATAATAAATTGCTCTAGGATTTTTCCTGCCAAAGTGCATCACCTCACACTTTCCAGTGCTGTATTCCATCTGCCAAATCTCTGCCCACTTACTTAGCCTGTCTATGTCCCCTTGCAGGTTTTTTATGTCCTCCTCACTCACTACTTTCCCTCCCATCTTTGTATCATCTGCAAATTTTGATATGTTACACTTGGTCCCTTCCTCCAAATCGTTAATATAGATTGTGAAGAGTTGGGGACCCAGCACTGACCCCTGTGGAACACCACTAGTTACTGATTGCCAGTCTGAGAATGAACCATTTATCCCAACTCTTTGCTTTCTGTTAGATAGCCAATCCTCTATCCATGCCAGAATATTACCCCCAATCCCGTGATTTTTTACCTTAAGCAATAATCTTTTGTGTGGCACCTTGTCAAATGCCTTTTGGAAGTCTAAATACACTACGTCCACTGGTTCCCCTTTATCCACTCTATATGTTACTTCCTCAAAGAACTCCAGCAAATTTGTCAAACATGACTTCCCCTTCGTAAAACCATGCTGACTTTGTCCTATTAAATTATGATTATCCAAATGTCTTGTTACTGTTTCCTTAATAATGGACTCCAAAATTTTACCTACCACAGATGTTAGGCTAACCGGTCTATAGTTACCAGCCTTCTGTCTACTGCCCTTTTTAAATAAGGGTGTTACATTAGCAGTTTTCCAGTCTGCCGGGACCTTAGCGGAATCCAGGGAGTTTTGAAAAATTATTACCAATGCATCTACAATCCCTACCGCCACTTCCTTCAAGACTCTAGGATGTAAGCCATCAGGTCCAGGTGATTTATCCGCCTTGAGTCCCATTATTTTACCGAGTACCACTTCCTTAGTGATTTTGATCGTGTTTAGCTCCTCTCCCCCTATAGCCCCCTGTTTGTCCAGTGTTGGGATATTCTTAGTGTCCTCTACTGTAAAGACTGATACAAAATATTCATTCAGTGTTTTTGCCATCTCCATATTTCCCACCATTAATTTCCCGGTCTCATCCTCTAAGGGACCAACATTTACTTTAGCCACCCTTTTTCTTTTTATATAACTATAAAAACTCTTACTATCTGTTTTTATATTTTTTGCTAATTTACTTTCATAATCTATCTTCCCTTTCTTAATCAATCTTTTTGTTATTTTTTGCTGCCTTTTAAAGTTTTCCCAATCCTCTGTCCTCCCACTAGATTTCGCTACCTTATATGCCCTTGTTTTTAGTCGAATACTATCCTTAATTTCTTTACTTAGCCACGGATGACTGTCCTTTCTTTTACACCCTTTTCTTTTCAGTGGAATATATTTTTTTTGGAAGTTGTAAAATAACTCCTTGAATGTACACCACTGATCATGTGTCGTCTTACCCTTTAATCTATTTTCCCAATCCACTCTACTCAATTCCGCTCGCATACCTTCATAGTCTCCTTTATTCAAGCTTAGCACGCTTGTTTGAGATCCAACCTTCTCACCCTCTAATTGAATATGGAATTCAACCATGTTATGGTCACTCATTCCAAGGGGATCCTTTACTAGGACATTTTTAATTAATCCTGTCTCGTTACACAGGACCAGATCTAAGGTTGCTTGCCCCCTGGTCGGTTCAGTTACATACTGCTCAAGAAACCCATCCCTAATACACTCAATGAACTCATCCTCAAGGCAGCCCTGCCCCATTTGATTTGTCCAATTAATATGATAGTTAAAATCCCCCATAATTATAGATGTTCCCTTATTACATGCCTCAACTATTTCCTGATTGATACTCCGTCCAATAGAGTTGCAACTGTTCGGAGGCCTATAGACTACGCCCACTAATGTTTTTTTCCCCTTATTATTCCTTATCTCCACCCAAACTGTTTCATTATCATGATTTTTTGACCCAATATCATTACTCTGTATTACAGTGATTCCTTCCTTTATTAACATAGCCACCCCACCTCCCCTTCCTTCCTGCCTGTCCTTCCTGATCGTTAAATAACCTGGTATGTTTAATTCCCAGGCATTGTCACCCTGCAGCCATGTTTCTGTAATGGCCACAATATCATAACCATATGTAGTTATTTGTGCCATTAACTCGTCTATTTTGTTACGAATGCTACGTGCATTCAGATAGAGAACTTTCAAATATGCTTTGTGGCACTTAGTTCCTGCTTTTTCACTTTTTACCAGTTTACCTTTTACTCCACACACTCTGTCCCTTCCTGCCACGCTCTGATTTGTGATTCCCCTACTGCTACCTATGTCTATGACCCTCTCTGTTGTCATTTTTATTTTTTGCTCTCTTGAAACCTCCCCCCCACTAATTAGTTTAAAGCCCTCTCCACAGCCCTAGTTATTCGATTCGCCAGGACACTAGTCCCAGCACTGGCCAAGTGAAGTCCGTCCCAACGGAACAGCTCTCTCCTGCCCCAGTACTGGTGCCAGTGTCCCAAGAAGCAAAACCCATTTTTCCCACACCAGTCTTTGAGCCACGCATTCAACTCTCTGATTTTATTTACCCTAGCCAAATTTGCTCGTGGCTCAGGTAGTAATCCAGAGATTATTACCCTCAATGTTCTGCTTTTTAATTTGGCCCCTAGCTGCTCAAACTCCCTCAGCAGAACCTCTTTCCTTGTCCTATCTATGTCATTGGTACCAACATGGACCACTACAACTGGATCCTCCCCCTCCCACTCCAAGTTTCTCTCCAGCCCAGAGGAGATGTCCTTAACCCTGGCACCGGGCAGGCAACACAGCCTTCGGGACTCTCGCTCTTGGCTGCAAAGAACCCTATCTATCCCCCTAATGATACTATCCCCTACCACTACAACATTTCTTTTTACTCCCCCCACTTGAATGGCCCCCCTTACCACGGTGCTGTGGCCAGGTTGCTCATCCTCCCTGCAGTCCCCGCTCCTATCCACACAGGGAGTAAGAGCCTCGAACCTGTTGGACAAGAGCAAGGGCTGCGGCTCCTCCAACACTACCTCCTGGATCCCTGTACCTGCCTCACTCGTAGTCACACCTTCCTGTCCCTGACCACGGGCTACTTCTGAATTAGTTACTCTAATTGGTGTGACTACCTCCTGAAACACGGAGTCCAGGTAACTCTCCCCCTCCCTGATGTGTCGCAGTGTTTGAAGCTCGGACTCCAGCTCATCAACACGGAGCCGGAGTTCCTCGAGCAGCCAACACTTACTGCAAATGTGTTCACCGTGAACATCAATGGTGTCCACCAGCTCCCACATATTGCAGCAGTAACACATCACCTGCTCTCCCATTCTATGTAATTAATTAAAAATGTATTATTTACTGTTCAGTTAATTTATGCCAGCAGTCTCTGCTACACCACAGATACCCGAGAAACAATAAAATTGAAGTTTTGTATAAAAAAAAAAGAGAAATACTCACCAACCAATCACTTACCTGCTTTCTGGTGATGTCACACTTCGATTATTTTTTACCTCTCTCCTGCTCTCGGCTTGGTGAAAGCCTACCTGGTCGTTGCCGCCTTTTACCGCCGCCGCCTCGCCGCTGTTGCTCCACCCAGGTCCGCCTCACTCTCTGTCCTGTGGCAGTTTGTTCTGAGTCTCCTCACTCTGTCCTGTGGCAGTTTGTTCTGAGTCTCCTCACTCTCTGTCCTGTGGCAGTTTGTTCTGAGTCTCCTCACTCTCTGTCCTGTGACAGTTTGTTCTGAGTCTCCTCACTCTCTGTCCTGTGACAGTTTGTTCTGAGTCTCCTTAAGAGGCTTTTTAACATGAGGGGGGAGAAATTCAGTTGGTTAGTGCCTCCCGTTAGCGCCTGGTGGGGGCACTAATGGGGTGCTAATGAAATAGCGCTGGGGTGAGGCAAATCCAGCGGCGCACGCCAAATCCAGTCTCCCCTTAGCGCCGCTGCTAACAGTTAGCGCCTGGGGCTTTAGTGCCAGGCAGATCGTGACGTCAGTGAGCGTGCAACTCACTGAGCGCCCGATCTGCCAAATTGATTATTGGCCCCTGCCTCAGTGCCTCGCTCCGACTACGACAGGAAGAGGAGACGTGAAGCAGGCGGATGGCGGCTCCAGGGACGATATTTAAAGGGATGAGTCGCAGCTGTCAGGTTAGAGCTGTTTCACTGCTTCCTTGTCAGTTTGCGATTGTGTAAGAGCTTAATTCAGTCATTTAAAGGTTCTTTAGTATCAGGAGTGTTGTGACTACTAAAAATTTGTTACATTTATTCTGACAAAATTTCAAAGTGACAGGACACATTGGGGTAAAAATTCAGTTGGTTGCGCCTCCCGTTAGCGCCTTAAATGGGCGCTAATGGGGCGTTAAGGCGCTAACGCCCGGGCGCAGCGCTGTTTGCGCCGCTCGAGAACTTAACTTGAGATTGTGCGGCGGCGCTAAAACTTACCGCTGCGACCACCTGCGCGCGCAGATTGTGACGTCATTCCGTGGTGCAACGCCCTTGGGGCGCCCCGGAGCGGAAATTGAGTGGCGCCCCCTGCCTTACCGCCTGGCGCTTCCAACGACCGGAAGACTGGAACGTTATCAATCGGTGTGGGGCTGGGGGGGGCGCTATTTAAAGGGGGCCTCTTCCTGTCTTTTTCTGTGGTCGACATTTATGCACCACTCGTTCTGAGAGAGAGAGAGAGATTCGGAGAGAGAGAGAGAGAGACTTCTACATTGACTCAACGCTTTGTGAGGTAGTTTTGCCTAGTTCATCCTAACTTTGCTGCTACTTTCGTTGCTGTACCTCATTACTTTTCTGGCAAAGAGAATATGGGGGCTGCAATGATTGGGGGCGTCGTCCTGCTCCAGCTCAATCGGAGGAGAGTGAGACGCAGACAGAGAGTGGCAATGATGGCCAGACGGAGGAGGGCCATCAGGCGCATGTACAGGAGAGCTTACCCTCCCAGGGTATATCGTGAACAGCTCTCCTACATCCACATGTCCGAGGAGCTGTGTTTGCGAAGGCTGCGATTCAGCAAGGAGGTGGTCACTGAGCTCTGCCACCTGCTGCAGCCAGATCTGCAGCCTCAGCTGAGGTCCAGGACGTCTCTGTCGGTGGCAGTGAAGGTCACAGTGGCTTTGAACTTCTACGCCACTGGCTCATTCCAAGCTGCTGTTGGGGACCTCGCCAATATCTCCCAGTTTGCGGTGCATCGCTGCATCCGGCAGGTCACCAATGCCCTCTTCACAAGGAGACGAGACTTCATCTCCTTCCCTATGACCCCAGACAAGCAGCATGACCGTGCTATGGGCTTTGCGAGGGTAGCGGGCTTCCCCATGGTGCAGGGCGCCATTGACTGCACGCATGTGGCTTTGCGTGCTCCGCGAGAGAATGCAGAGGAGTTCCGGAACAGAAAGGGGTTCCATTCCTTGAATGTGCAGTTGGTCTGTGACCACAGACAGGTGATTCTCGCTGTCAATGTCCACTATCCGGGCAGCTGCCACGATGCTTTCATCCTGCGCCAGAGTACTGTGGCAGAAATTTTCGAGGCACCGCATCAGCCAGTTGGTTGGCTTCTGGGGGACAAGGGGTACGCATTGAGCACCTGGCTGATGACACCGCTCCGTGCGCCAAACACCCCTGCTGAGCTGCGGTACCAGGAAAGCCAACAAGCAACGAGGAACATTATTGAGCGCACAATCGGCGTGCTCAAACAACGATTCCGCTGTCTGGACCATTCCGGAGGAGCCCTGCAGTACTCGCCTGAGCAAGTTTCCAAATTCGTAGTGGTGTGCTGCATGTTGCACAACATGGCAATCCTCAGGACGCAGCCAATGCCACCAGGCCTTGCAGCACCACAAGAGGAGGAGGAGGAAGAGGAGGAACAGGCCGAGGACGATGATCAGCAGCAGCACCAAGGCAGGAGGGCGGCCCACAATGGTCAAACTGCAAGGGCCGTCCGTCAACGACTAATAGCAAGCCGCTTCTAGGGCCCCTGCCAGTGCTACAAACACGAATCAACCCAGCACGCAACCCCTAAGCCGGCCAAGGCACCAATAATTCCAACCACCAGCCATGGATATTTTGAATACAGAAACTTATTTATTGTACAAACTCTGTGTGTGTCAATTCCTCATGACAAACTCATAGAAATAAACACAAAAAAACAGTCAATAACATAACTGGTTCTCACAACCTGGAGATAATGTCCAAAACACTAAACAAAAGTTGGGCCATGAACCTCGGCCTTTAATAAAAAAATGACCAGCATTTTGGCACACCTCCTACTTTTTGCCCTTCGAGGGTGATCTCCTTCCCTTGCGCACTTCCCCCCTTCTAACCCTACTGCTCCTCCGTAATGGGACCTCAGTGGCTGCAGCAAGGCTGGTGGAAGGCTGCTGCTTGTCAGACCCTGACACTGCAGATGCCCCTGAAGGACGGCCTCGACCACTTCTGGGCCTGGAGGGCCCGGCTGCAGACTGCACCAACTCTGCATGGGCGGCAGCAGTCTGTCCTACAGGCGGTGGCAAGTGCAGTGGAGAAGTGACAGTGTTGGCAGCAGGAATGCTGTCATCGTGAGAGAGGACAGCAACTCCCTGCTCGCCCGACACACTGGCACTCCCACGGGGCAGCACTTCAGCATCCGGAGCAATTTGCCGGAGAACAGATTGCTGGCCTGCTGCGGCGCGGTGACAGCCCCGGGGACATGTGCACGAACCATCGAGGATGGCAGCAGTCAGTGCTCGCGTGGCCTCAATCTGAGTCTGCATGAGAGCAGTCTCAGATGGGTTCCTGGCAGCCAGTGACTGAATTGCAGCACTAAGCTTTAGTGTGGCATCCGCCTGTGCTACAGCGAAGTGCTCCACACTCCTTGCCAGTGCCTCAATGCATTCGGGCACCCTTCCCACTGCACCCATGAGCTCAGTGTGCATGCCCACCGCCTGGCTGTTCATTTCTGCAATCAGCCGCTCCTCCTCTGCGTCCATTGCATTAGGAGTGTCTGGCATACTCTCCCTCTGGGGAGAAGGCTCCCGTTCTTCCCTCCCCCCCCCATGGCGTGGCTGCAGCCCGCTGGGTCCTGGAACTTCACCATCATCAGCCCCTTCCCCCCTGCTCCCCCGTTCTTCCCTCCCCCCCCAATGGCGTTGCTGCAGCCCGCTGGGTCCTGGAACTTCACCATCATCAGCCCCTTCCCCCCTGCTCCCCTCCGGGGAAGGCGTGTTCCCAGTGTGGCCATGGGCTTCCTCGGGAGAGGGTGGCACTGATGCTCCGGCTTCTTCTTCCTCCTCAGCTGCAGCATCACTCCCAGTGGCAGCTTCAGGGACCATCTCCTCAGCTGGTGAATCACCATCTGAAAGCAGGGAGGTACAAGAGTGGCTTTAGCGTGAGGACAGGGTGGCAGTAAGGGAGGAATAAGTGCAGCGAGTTAGCAAGTTGGATTGAAAGTGTCAAAGGCTGGTATTGTGAGGGACAAGTGGAAGGACAGAGGACAAAAAGGTGATGACCTTACCATTGCTGTCCACAACGGGGTCGGCGTCTCCAGTGGCGACGGGACCGATCACCCGGCTTGCCACAATCCTGTGGACGCGCTCCTCCAGATCGCTGAGGGGTTGCAGCTGAAGCCGCCCTCCACCCGTCCGTTGCTGCTGTCTCCGATTATGAGCCAGCTTAGCCTGCAAGAAAAAGGACAGCATCTGAGTCAATATACAGCCATGGTCTTGCCTGATGTGCCTCCCATAGGTGAATAGCCCTTACAATATGCAGCCATGGTCTTGCCTGATGTGCCTCCCATAGGTGAATAGCCCTTACTGTATGCAAAGTGTGGAATGTGTGTGTGTGTTTGATGAAAGGGCCATAGGTGTTGCATGAGTGTTGTGCATTGGGGTTTTAAGACCCTCTGGCCATAGAGTGAGGTTGAGATGGAGGGATGGAGAGGTATTGAGAAAAAGCCACTCACCCTGACGACCCGAGTGAGGTCGTTGAACTTTTTGCGGCACTGGACATGGGTCCTGGGCACCATGCTCCTGGAGGAGACGCTCTGAGCCACCTCCCTCCACACTCTTCTGAACTCGCGTGGCAAAGGCCTCCTGCCACTCTCCGGGAACAGCATGCATCGTCTGCGCTCCACTGCGTCAACCAGAGCATCCAAGGCCCGCTCGGTGAAGCGATGAGCGCGTTCTCTCACCCTCTCCATGCTTGGCAGCAAAATGGATTACAGGTCTCTCCAGGCTGAGATTCAAGGCTGCAATGAGCAGGGTGTGGCTGGGGAGCAAGTGGCCCCCCCCGCTTTAAGAAGTGTCCGGCGCCAGTGTGTCTGTGTTCCCTCGCTAACTGGCAGCAGCTGCGCTGCGCTCGTGCGCTGAGGTAGCGCCTCACTCCTAGGCCTTTGCGCCTTAAGAGAGGTGTGCAGCGCCTAATTTAGCGCTCCACTCACCTCCCGGGGCGGTAAAAGTGAAGTTTCCTGTCAGTGCCGATAATTAGCGCCAGGCGCTAATATTTGCGCGCGGACGATATTTGCGCCCCAAATGGGGCGCGACCTAATTTCTACCCCTTTGTTCCTTCTTCTTCTTAGGCAGTCCCTCTGTAAGGGGTTTTGCGTGGCTCTGTGCTTAGCCTGGGTGCTAGTGCGGGGTTAGGCCTTGTTGCCTGTTCTGGTCTCCAGCCAGCCTGGTAGCACTAGACACCTGTGAGTGGTTCGACCCACTCGCCCTTACGGTTCTGACACTGGACTTAGGTGCGAGAGCAATAATGCAGAGAAAACTCAGGTAGACCCGGTTGAATAGTGCGAAATGGAAAATCTTTATTGCATATTATTCAAGATTACGAAATACATGTCATAAGCACAGATTAATGACAGTACAAACTTACATACATTTATGCAACTAGGTTTAGGGAAACGAGGAGCGCACGACACATCGTAAAAGGGGACACACATTATAATTATCCTTAAAACAAAAACCCTCCCCTATCAATACCTGTCCTAATCTAGATCTGTAGGATCGAGACTCATGCTCACCACTCGTGATAACTCGGAGAATTCCGAAACGCTGCTCGGATGTTTTCACCACAGCACCTGACTATTCACGTGTTGATCAGGGGTCTCTGTACCCCACTTGTTTACTCGCTTTGCTCCGGCTAGCAGGCTGGACCGTCTGCTGTCATGAAGATCTGTGTTGACCTCGGAACTCTGATAAAACTCAAAGAAGAGTCTTCCTGTGCCCGACACCCGTTAGCCGGTAAAATTCAAAGAAGAGTCTTCCAGGGCCAGTTGTGGAGTAGCCGATAGAATTCGAAGAAGTGGTTAATCGATTTTCGGGCGCGGTCGGGGTTTACTGACCGCGGCGGCACGTGTAGTCGTCTTCTCTTCTCATCTCATCTCATCTCCTCTCGGGCCTTCGGTTCCAACACCGTTTACCGACTTCTCGGGATGGTGCGCCCGCTCACAGGCCTTCGCAAACCAGCTCTCCACAGATCTTCGCGGCAAGCCACGAGGTTGACTCCTGGAAAATCAACGGATCAGAGAAGCGAGTCAAAGGAATAAGAGTCGAGCGAATAAGAGAAAGATGGACGTTTGGACACTACAGTTATAGTACTGTAATTCCTTATCTCCCGCCCAATCTTAATGTTCATCTTTCGTCATGTTTTTGGCGCTCAAACTTCTTGTATGGGGTGGTACTTGTCGTTAATGGGTATCGGTGATACTTATAACTGTCTGAGTACCCGTTAATATTTCTCCCATTGTGGAACCGGCTAGGAGTCTCCCTGGAGGGGTTTTGGGGGCCTCCGATTCTTCTTGTGAGTACCCGCGAACGGCTCTCTCATCGTAGAGCCGTGGGGAATTTGCATATCAATGTCTTTTGGATGGGCCCCTAATTGCCCAGTACAATAGCCCTCGTTTGTGCATGGAAAACCCGATTCCAGCACTTATATTCCTTGCTTGGGTGTTAAAATGCAAAACGATCTCGTCTTGTCTTATCTCAATATGCTGAGTCCTGTCCGATCTTGCTGACATGTTTATTGAAATGCCATCTTGTCTGCCTGCTGAAAGTCTAGAACCTTCTGCCACGAGGCGTGGCGGCCATTTTACAGGCTGCTTGTGTCCGTTTTGAAACCTGACAGCATTTTGCTGAAATAAAGCTGTGTTTACGAAACTGTATGTCTCTTTCTCATTATTTTTAAATCGCGATAATTTGCGAATTCTACACCTCAGAACCGAGGATGACTTGCTTCCACATTAAAAATGAGTTCTCAGGTGATTGATGAGTCCAATGCGGGACCTACAGTCTCTGTCACAGGTGGGGCAGACGGTGGTTGAAGGGACAGGTGGGTGGGGTGCTTGGGTTGACGTGCGCTCCTTGCGCTTGGCTTCCGCTTGCTCCCGATGAAGAGACTTGAGGTGTTTGCCGCCTTCCCGGATGCTTCTCCTCCACTTCGTGCGGTCTTGGGCCAGGAATTCTCAGGTGTCAGTGGGGATGTTGTACTTTTTCAGGGAGGCTTTGAGGGTGTCCTTGAAGCGTTTCCTCTGCCCACTTGGGGCTCTCTTGCTGTGTCGGAGCACCGAGTAGAGCGCTTGTTTTGGGAGTCTTGTATCAGGCATGTGGACGATGTGACCCGTCCATCGGAGCTGATCGAGCGTAGTCAAAGCTTCGATACTGGGGATGTTGGCCTGAGTGAGAACACTGACGTTTTACACATTGTTACATTAACGGGGGCTGTACTGGCAGTCAAGCTTGCCCTCCAGGATCTACTGCGGAGGGAGCGAGAAAGATTGCAAGATGTGGCAAGAGGGAGGAGGAAAGCCAGCAGAGCTCTCCGATGGTATTCTGAGAGCACTTTTCCAACCTCCAACTAAGCGAGGAGCAGTGCATTAGAAGGCTCCACTTCATCAAGGATATGGTCACCGAACTGTGCCACCTCCTGCAGCCAGATCTCGAGCTTCAGATCAGGTCGACCACGGCTCTCTCAGTGGCAGTCAAGGTCACCGTCGCCCTCAATTTCTTCGCCAGCGGTTCCTTCCAGTCTGAGTTGCCAACCTGGGAAAGCTGCAACACAGGACTACATGCATGCTAAAAAGCGGAAGCAGCATGCTATAGACAGGGCTAAGCGATCCCACAATCAGCGGATCAGATCAAAGCTCTGCAGTCCTGCCACAACCAGTCGTGAATGGTGGTGGACCATTAAACAACTAATGGGAGGAGGAGAATCCATGAATATCCCCATCCTCAATGATGGTGGAGCCTAGCAAGTGAGTGCAAACGACAAGGCTGAAGCATATGCAACCATCTTCAGCCAGAAGTGCCGAGTGGATGATCCATATCAGCCTCCTCCTGAGTTCGCCACCATCACAGAAGCCAGTCTTCAGCCAACTCGATTCACTCCACGTGATATCAAGAAATGGCTCAGCGCACTGGATACAGCAAAGGCTTTGGGCCCTGACAACATCCCGGCTATCGTGCTGAAGACTTGTGCTCCAGAACTAGCCACGCCTCTAGCCAAGCTGTTCCAGTACAGCTACAACACTGACATCTATCCGACAATGTGGAAAACTGCCCAGGTATGTCCTGTCCACAAAAAGCAGGACAAATCCAATCCGGCCAATTACTGCCCCATCAGTCTACTCTCAATCATCAGCAAAGTGATGGAAGGTGTCATCGACAGTGCTATCAAGCAGCATTTACTCACCAATAACTTGCTCACTTATGTCCAATTTGGGTTCCGCCAAGACCACTCTGCTCCTGACCTCATTACAGCCTTGGTCCAAACATGGACAAAGGAGCTGAATTCCAGAGGAGAAGTGAGAGTGACTGCCCTTGACATCAAGGCAGCATTTGACCGAGTGTGTCATGAAGGAGCCCTAGTAAAACTGAAGTCAATGGGAATCGGGGGGGAAACTTTTCACTGGCTGGAGTCATACCTAGCACAAAGGAAGATGGTTGTGGTGATTGAAGGTCAATCATCAGAGCCCAAGGACATCGCTGCAGAAGTTCCTAAGGGCAGTGTCCTAGGCCCAACCATCTTCAGCTGCTTCATCAATGACCTTCCCTCCAACATAAGGTCAGAAATGGGGATGTTCGCTGATGACTGCACAGTGTTCAGTGCCATTCACAACTCCTCAGATGATGAAGCAGTCCATGCCCGCATGCAACAAGACCTGGACGACGTTCAGGCTTGGGCTGATAAGTGGCAGGTAACATTCTCGCCACAGAAGTGCCAGGCAATGACTATCTCCAATAAGCGAGAGTCTAACCACCGATCCTTGACATTCCATGGCATTACCATTGCTGAATCCCCCACCATCAACATCCTGGGGGTCACCATTGACCAGAAACTTAACTGGACCAGCCACATAAATACTGTGGCAACAAGAGCAGGTCAGAGGCTAGGTATTCTGCGGATAGTTTCACCTCCTGACTCCCCAAAGCCTTTCTACCATCTACAAGGCACAAGTAAGGAGTGTGATGGAATACTCTCCACTTGCCTGGATGAGTGCAGCTCCAACAACACTCAAGAAGCTCGACACCATCCAGGACAAAGCAGCCCACTTGATTGGCAGCCCATCTACCACCTTAAACATTCACTCCCTCCACCACCGGCGTACTGTGGCTGCAGTGTGTACCAGCTACAAGATGCACTGCAGCAACTCGCCAAGGCTTCTTCGGCAGCACCTCCCAAACCTGTGACCTCTTCCACCTAGAAGGACAAGGGCAGCAGACGCATGGGAACACCACCACCTCCAAGTTCCCCTCCAAGTCACACACCATATTGACTTAGAAGTATATCGCCGATCCTTCATCATCGCTGGGTCAAAATCCTGGAACTCCCTCCCTAACAGCACTGTGGGAGTACCTTCACCACACGGACTGCAGCGGTTCAAGAAAGTGGCTCACCACCACCTTCTCAAGGGCAATTAGGGATGGGCAATAAATGCTGGCCTTGCCAGCGACGCCCACACCCCATAAACGAGTAAAAAGAATATAGCAAACATCTCGCAATTCGACATCCATCGCTGCATTTGGGAAGTCACAGAGGCTCTCTACAGTAGGAGAAGGGACTACATTTCCTTCCCTAACACCAGAGAGAAGCAGGATGAACGTGCATGTGGCTTTGCCAAGATAATGGACTTCCCCATGGTGCAGGCCGCCATTGACTGCACCCACGTGGCTTTGCGGGCCCCGCATAACAATCCTGAGGTCTTCCGTATCAGCAAAGGCTACCACTCACTTAATGTGTAGTTGGTGTGCGACCACAGACAGCGAATCCTCAATGTGAATGCCCGCTTGCTGGTCGGAGACAAGGGCTATCTGCTCTCCACCTGGCTCATGACTCCCCTCCGCAACCCCGACACTCCTGCTCAGCACTCATATAATGAGAGCCATGCTCCCACCAGGAACATCATCGAGCAGATCATAGGGGTGCTCAATCAACGGTTCCGCTGCCTTGACAGCTCGGGAGGAGCCCTCCAGTACTCGGCTGAGTGGGTGTCCCATTTCATCGTGGTGTGCTGCATGCTCCACAACTTGGCCATCATGAGGACTCAGCCCTTGCCACTGGGGATTGTGGGACCACCTCAGGAGGAGAAAGAGGGAGAGAAGGAGGAGGATGAAGAGGAAGATGAGGAGGAGGAGGAACGGGAGCGAGGGAGGAGGCAGCCACTCAATCGTCTTTCTGCAAAGAGCGGTCTGTGACCGCCTCATCAGACTGAGGTTCCAATAAATTAATCCCCAGATCCCTGTTGGAGGCTGTAGGCTGGGGATCCCCAACTTTAGAACGCTCCCTGCTCTTGGGCGCTCTTTTTCGGGTTGCAGCCCTCTTTGGGTGGAACCCTGTAAACTGATACACCTGTGGCCACAGTAGCCTTGGCTGTGGTGTGCGGGGAGACCTTCTTAGGACTCTGGCCACTGCGGGTGTGCTTGAGTCCCATGTAATCGGTGGAGGGTTCTCTCCTGTGAAACAGCACACTGCCGCTGCAGCTTGTGCGTCTGCCACAGCTGCTGCTGGCTGAGGATTTCTAACTTGGGGGCAGTCCACCTTTGCTGGCTGTTCCCTGCTTCTGGGTTTGAACAGCTTACACTGGTCAATCTCCCACTCGTGGGTTCTCTGGGGTTCTAACAGCAGCCGATTTTTCTGGTGCTGGCTCCCCAGGTTACTGGCTGCTTGCCAGTGAATCTGTTTTAAAATCTCGTCCGCTGCCCTGAACGGACCTTCTATGGACTCCCCATTCTCTCTCTTTACCAGGATGGCCTTAAGGACGGGATCCTGGGCTTGGACCTGCTTTAAGTCCCGGGGCAAAGTAACCCCCTGTGTGCCTCCCTTGTCCCGGATTGCGGCTACCGGACCTGCTTTATAGGGATCCCAGAACTCTCCTTCCCTGGCCCCCTGCTTGGCCAACTTGTCGGCCTTTTGGTTACCCTCCCACGTGGTATGGAAGGATCCTAAATCTATGTCCAGAGGTTTGGACATTGCCCCAGCCTGCTCGTTCCCTGTGAACCCCATTATGCTAAATGGGACCTTGTTAGACCTGGGTGAATCGGTCAGGTCTTCCGAATGGACCACTGTGCTGGCAGCTCCGGTGTCCACAAAACATCTCCCCTGCACTTTCTCCACCCCCATCTTACCATCCTATCCCGGGGAACACAGGTGGACAGGCTGTGCTGGTTCTAGACATAGGTCTGCGTTAGCGGGGGCAGATGGGATTACAGCACCAGTGGCTGTAGCTACCTTCCCTGGGCCACCAAACAGGACTCTGATGGCCGCTACTATTGTGTCCAGTGTGGGGGAAGAGGTCGGTGCCTCTACTTTTGGGGCAAAAGCTGGGGAATTCTTTGTTAGTATATCCTTCCAGGGATTTCTACAGTCCTTTCTCCAGTGCCCACTCTTCCCGCACCCGAAGCAGTTAAGCTTTGTGTCGGAAGGTTTACCACCTTCCTGGTGCCACTCCTTCTTATCCTGACTGGGCTTTATTTCATACACCTTTCCTTTTGGTGGGGGCTCTTCAGCCCCTCTACCGTTCCGGTAGGCTAGGGTCAGTTGTCTGACCACTGCCTCCTCGGTGACCCGGGGGTCTCTTGGGTCAAACCAAAGCTCAGCCTTGGCTTTGATTCATGGCAAACTGTTTGCAACTAGGCTACGGAGCCAGTGGGCCAGCTCGTCCCTGTTCAGGTTAGCTCGGTCGAGATCCCTATTACAAGCACCCCTGTACACAGGCCACAGCCTGTCTGCGAAAGCCTGTGGGGTCTCCCCTGCGAGCTGCACTGTCCTCTCCACCCGGGAGAAGGGACTTCCATCGTTCATCCCCATGGCCTCTAAAACTTCCTCTCTGACGGCAGCATACCCATTCCGTCCTCTCTTGCTCTCAGCAGAGAGGGACTGGTATAGCTTGCCATCCAGTGAGAACAGGAGCATTTTTGCCATCTCGGCATCTTCACAGTCATTGATGCCTGCTGCCTGTTCCACTTCCATGAAGTGGACTGAGGGGTCTCCCTTTTGGGTAAGTTTACTCAGGTGGCTTACCATAGCCCTAAGCTGTTGGGTACCGTGGCGAGCTACGAATTGATTTTCAAGGTGTCCCTGACCTCCACCACCGGCGGGCGGGCCAAACTTTTGCTGTCGGGCTGGGCACATTGGCCTCGGCCCCGACCCTTCCTGCATCGGTTTTTCCCCCTCACCCTGCTGCCAGACCGAGTCAAAACTCGGCGCCACAGGTGGTGGTGTGCACTCCCTGTCAGCCTCACAGATTATCCGCCCCTCCTGCTGCCTAACCAAGCTTCCCCTTGGCGCCACAGGTGGTGGTTGAACAGTTTCCCCTAGCTCTTCCAGGTCTACCTGGGCCGCACCCGGGCTTATCAGGCACAGCATGCCTTTTGCCTTAGACAGAGCAAGGTTCAGACTCTCAATCTGCTTCTGACAGGGGCCGTGGTCTCCTACCTCAAACCCCCTAGTACTGGCTACCCTGTAAGCTGTCTGAACGTCTTTTAACTTTTCTTGTAATTCCCTTAATTGCTTGGCAAGGCGGGTGTTCTCTTCCCGCAATGCCAGTTCACTATTTTTGGCCTCGGTGGCCTGACACTGGAGGTGTCCCTTACTGGCACGGTGTTCCTCTATTATCTGCAACTGTTCCTGATCCTTTGAGTTTAGCTCTGCTAACAACCTCTCCCCTGCTATGGCTCTGGCACGGGACAGTTGGCTTTCTTCCCTTAGCTCTTCTGTGAGAGTCTGAATGCGCTTCCCCATAAGCTGCATCTGTTTCTGGGAGCAGACCAACCATCTGGCCTTTTCCACAGACTTATTATATTCCTTGCTCTCAGTCCATGTAGCTGCAGCGTCCATAGGACATTCAGCATGCAACAGGCTGAGTACCCATTTCTTGGTTATATTAACCTTTTTGTACACATAGGATGACATCCTCTCTTCCATTTTTGTTCTCTCCTCAAAAACAGCGTCTACTGCTTCACAACCCTTTTGCCAAGCTCCATCCACGGTCGCCATTATGTAGGAGGTGGTGTGTGGGAGTCAGGTTCACCTCTGACTCAGTGAGCAGTTCAAATCGCTCCCACGTCCCTGGTTCTAGACCATAGACTTGTTTGGGGGTTGTGAACAAAGATGCAGTACACAACAGGTTTTGATGAAAGAGTTTTGACTTTTATTAAAGAAAGGTAACAAACTCAAAACACACTTAATGCTTAAACACAGGTTGGGGAACACACAGTACAGGCGTGGGAGAATTACAATATACAAAACCCTTATCCCTCCCAAATCCCACTGCCTAGCTAGGTTTAATTCCAGAGGATCAGGGATAATGCTCACCAATTGACAGTTCTTGACAGTTGAGGTATTTCGAGAGTAATTTAAGGGTAAATCTTACCCAGGGGTAAGTCAGGAATAGTTTGTAGCATGGAAACTTGCGTGTCTTCGGGTTTTCCTGGTGTTGGTCTTTCGGTGTTGCCTGGTGGTTGGTTGCTGCGCAGGGCCTTGGTTTCCGCGGTACTTTCAAGTGTCGGTTGACCTCGTGGAGCCCTTGGCGGCTCTTGTTGTTGGTTCGTTGCGTTGGAGGCCTGTCGGGGCGGTACCTCGTGGAGCTGGACCGTGTGTTGAGCGATGCCGACTCGCTCCCAGCTCGTGGTCTCAGTTCCAGCCCTTGCCTGGCCTTGTCTGTCCCTGCCTCCGATCTCGCCTCGGGTCTGCCTGCCTCGTGGCCTGGCTGACTGTCTTTCCTCCTGCTCGTGTCATGTGGCTGTGCTGAACTGGGAGTAACTCTCTGCTCCATGGGGGATTAGGCCCTCGATTATACTGTTTCAGGCCTATTGTGGTTTTCGCGCCAGAACTGCTTTACTAAATCGGTTTCTCGTTGAAGTGATTTAGGTTTCAGTTGAGGCCTGTTTATTCTATTGTCTTAGGTTTTGGCAGGCTCGTTAAGTCTGATGACTTTAACTTTATGTTAACTTGTCCTGATGGCTTCCGATGTCTCCCATTTAGACAGGGCCTTTATCTATGCACCAAATCTTGCTCCTTTTGTCTTAGGTTTTTGGTGGGCTCGTTAAGTCTGTTCCTGTAGATACTTGGCTAATTGGTTTTTGATGGGATGATGGGCTGTGAAGCTGTGTACTGGACGTTTTATTGTTAGGAATTCTGTTTGGACCTGGGGATTTCAAAAGGGTCTTGGTTTATTCTTTTTTTTTGGATGTGTTTGTGAGGTTTTGGGTGAGGCTCTTCCTCCTTGTTGGATTGCAGTGCAAACATCTCCCAGACAGCTTGGCACGGTCCCAATACCAAAAGCTGTCCACTGCCTCACCACACCCTTTCCTGCAGCCTGTGTTTCTGTGACTGCAGGTTTACCCAATGGCCCTTTTAAAAGGTGTCTTATCATCCAAAAGTCATTTTTCTCAGGGTTTTTCTTTCCTGATCCTTAAAAATGTCCAAAACTGAGGTTTTGACCTCAAATTCCTTCATTTAGGTCCCATCATTCCAAATTCGTGTTAAGATCCAAAACTCACCCCCTTTAGGGTTCTATTCAAGTTTCTGGGGGATTTTGCGAAGCCTACAGCGCTTGCGTGGCATCAAGCTGATACTGCATGAGAGCAGTCTGTGAATCGATGGCACCAAGCGTGGACTGCATTACTGCACTAAGATGTTGCGTGGCTTCCACCTGTGTTGCAATGGAAGCTGCGACATCGCCCATCACATGTGGCATCAGGTCTGGGTTGCCATGGTCTCTCTGGGAGTCGCCCATCCTTTGCAGACTGCAAATGATGGGCTCCATGGTGTGCGCAGAGCTCTGTGCAGTGTTGGTGGCGGACTCCTCCATGCTCCTTACCATTGCCGAGAGGCTCTTAGGCACCCTTGCCATTGCACCTATCATCTCTGTGTGCATGCCCATAACCCTTCTTCTAAAGGCCTCCCCATCGAGGTCCTCATCTGAGTCCTGTGCAGCAGAACTCGCGCGCGAACTCACTCTCTGAGGAGCTGACTCCCAAGCTACCCTTTCCCCCTTGCCTTGCTGCAGCCCGCTCATCCCTGGTGCATCACCCTGTACAGATCCCGCTACGATACTAGCCTCTAAAGAACGCATAGTTCCAGTATCTGAGCTGGTGCCTGCGGGTGAGACATGCAGTGGTGTAGTGTGTTCTTCCTCCTCCTCTTATTCCGCTTCACTCTCTATGGTACTCTCAGGGACAGGCTGCTCAGCTGCTTGCTGATTATCTGAAAGCATAAAGGCACAAGAGTCAGGTTAAGGTGAGGGGAGGGGGGCAGGAAGGGAGAAAGGCATGCGTACAGCATGATTAGCTGGAAAGTGCGAAAGGCTTGTGGGGAGATGGGGAAATGGGATATGAGAAGAAGGAGTAGGGATGAACATACCGTTGTTGTCCCCAAAGGGGTCAACGTCTCCGGTGGCCACGGCGCCCACCACCTGGCAGCCAATGATTTGCAGCACTCTTTCCTCCAGCTCAGAAAGTGGTTGGGTGTCAGGTTGTCCCCTGCCTGTGAGCTCCTGCTCCCTCCTGTTGTGAGTGACCTTGGGCTGCAAGAGAAAGAAAAGTGTGGAGAAATGTGTTTGGGAGATGTGCCTGCCATAGTTGAATAGCTGTCATTGTGTGCAAGGTGTGAGATGTGGGTGTGAGTGTTGGTAGGTGGAGAATGTTGGTGGGTGAGTGCTGGGGTTGTGGTGCTTTGGGTAGTGTGTGCAGACTGAGGTTCAGATGGTGGTATGCAGCATTTGTTGAAGCATTGGCTCATCCTAACCACCCGAAAGAGGTTGTTAAATTTCTTGCTGCACTGTGTGGGTGTCCTGGGGACCACAGTGCTGCCTGAGACCTGCTGGGTTGCCTCCCTCCACATGATGCAAAAGACTTGCAACAAGGGCCTCCTGCCACTTGCCGGGTACAGCACCGCCCTCCGTCTTTCCACAGCGAAGACCAACGCCTCCATTGCTTGGTGGCAGAATCTGCGAGCTCTCTCCCTGGGCCATTGATCTGCCATGATGACACCTCCTTCAGTCGTCCGGTTCATTAAGTGACAGCTAGAAAAAGACATGACTATGCTTCAGGAGGCTCAGGCTATCGAGCCAGGTCGTAGCAGACATTTCTAGCTTGCTAGAAGAAGTACCTGTTGCCGAGAGGACCTGGTGGGACACGCCTTACCAGTCAAAGTCACCACCGCACTCAACTTCTTCACCTCAGGCTCCTTCCAGGGCTCTGCAGCAGACATTTGCAGGATCTCGCAGTCGGCTGCACATAAATGCATCACCCAGGTGACTGATGCCATGTTTCACAAGTCAGGCAATTATGTGCACTTTGCCACTGATGAAGCCGGTGTGACTGAGCAGGTGCTCAGCTTTGCGGCTCTGTCTGGCTTCCCATAGGTGCAGAGCGTCATCGACTGCATACATGTGGCCATCAAGGCACCCCCAGATCACCCAGGAGTGTTCGTAAACCAGAAGGGCTTCCACTCCCTCAATGTGCAGCTCGTCTGCAACCACAAAAAGATCATCATGCATGTGTGTGCCAGATTCCCAGGGAGCTGTCATGACTCTTTCGTCCTGCGCCAGTCCACCCTTCCTCAGCTCTTTGCACCTCTGAGCAGACTTACCGGCTGGCTGCATGGAGACAAGGGTTATCCACTGAAGACATGGCTGATGACATCCTTAAAGAGGCCAAGCAATGAGGCCAGGGAGTGCTATAATGAAAGCCACATGACAACCAGATATGTTATAGAGCAAGCAATCGGCATGCTGAAGATGCGTTTCAGATGCCTTGACAGATCTGGAGGAGCCCTTCAGTACACACCAGCCAGGGTCTCCAGAACGATTATCATATGCTGCGCGCTGCACAACATAACACAGTAGTGAGGATTGGAGCTGCAGGAGGAGCAAGGCACAGAGCGCACAGCCTCTTCAGAGGTCGGAGGAGGAGGAGGAGGAGGAGCAGCAGGTGGAACATGAGGAGGAGGACGAATATGAGATGGACAGGGCACCAGCAGCGGCGCACATTGCTACCTGGGAGGCCCCGGATGGCCTCATCGAGTCACGATTTAGTTAAGTTGCACCAGTGCACCCATCTGGCTCCCAGATGCTGTACCAACTTCCCACCCGCCCGCCCCCCCCCCACCAACACCACAAAGCAGTCCTAAAATGACCAAGCCATTCCTGTCACTCACACACCCATTGCTCGAGGTTAAGTAATTTCTCACCATTCACTCCAAGTGACAAGGCCACTTTCCAGGTAGCAGGCAAAAATGGACAAGACAGGAATGTGGTGCAAAGAAATAAATTTACGTGCGTCATAAATAGAACTGAAACTTAACACTAACATTTTGGCAAACACCCATGTGCATACCCTTGTGCATCTACGATTGTGTCATTTTTATTTTCTGAGTGCTTCTACGAGATGCACCCTCTGTGGCTTCTGCAGAGGTAGAGGCAGGCTGCTCACTTCCCTGCTGTGACTGCTTAGACACTTTTGGCGGATGTCCTCTGGGTTTTGGAGCCTGTGAGGGCCCTGCTAAAGACTGCTCCACCTGCAACTGTGCAGGGCAGACTCTGCCATCTGGATCCGAGGCAGCATGTGGGGCTCTGACTGAGGGGGAGGCAATGTGGGAGAAGTGGGAGCACATTGAGCAGAGCCCCCACTTCCATGTGCCCTCTCAACATCATCCCTCTCATGGGCCACCCACACTTCTCTGCTAGCAAGGAGCTGGAGAGCACTTTGCTGCACATCAGTGGGGCAATGAACACCCAAGTCTACGTTGGTATCCCTTCTAGAGATGAGTTCAGTAAGAGTCTGCAAGCTGTTGTTCACATCAAACATGTTCTCGTTTGGCGCAGTAGCTGCTCCATGCAGGTGGCTACCCTTTCCGTGGAAGAGCACATTGTCGCCATCCCTGCGACATGGTGCTGCTCATGTTGGAGATGGACTCCTGCATTCTCTCTACAATTGTGCACATCGTGGCTGGAAAAGCTGCCAGAGTCTCATGCATTTGTTGCTGCTCCTCCAAGATCACCCGTCTTTGTCAACGGCCCCCGAGGTTCAGTATCTGCATCCAGCTGAGCAGAGCTTGGAGTGTCCTGTGCCCTCCGGCAAGGACTCTCCACTGCTGTCCCTGTCTCCACCATCTGCTCTTGCTCACTTGTGATGTGTGAGACACCAGATGACAATACTATTCTATGTCTCGCAGGACCCACCAACACGTGCGTATCTGTGCTGGTGCTGGGTGCGCATAGGTTGTGTGACGGTGCACCCTCAGAGAATGGAGCTTCCTCTGAGGAGTCGTCTTCCTCCTCCGGCTGGACAGTGGCAGGGTGGAGTTGGGGCGGGGTGATTGTGGCGGCACTTGATGGACCTGTGGGAGAGTAAAGAAATGAATTAGAGACTGTAACATTACCATTATGCACATCTTGATATTTCACTGGCTGCTGACATCAGTCACCACGAGTGACTGTTGCATGCCAAGTGGCTGTATGATATTTAATTCTCTCACCAGGTTGCTGCGGGGTCCCCCTCTCTCCATCTCCCACCACCAGCAGCTCTGCTACTCCGCTTAATTCCAGCACCTCCTCCTCTGCTGGCGTCAATGTAGTGTAACTTGGAGTGCCACCTCCGGTCCTCAGTCTCTCCCTGTTGTTCTGTGCTCTCTTCTCCTGCAAGAAGGGAAAGGAGAGAACTTTGTGTGAGAGTGATGGAATGAGTGTAGGGAATGGATGGGCTACATCTGTAGAGGGTGACTATGAGGGAGTGGCATGACATTGCCAAATGACCTGCATCTGTGGCGTTACTAACGTTCTATGATTTTATGATTGCTGAGGGTGAGTGTCAGTGGTTTATAGTCAGATGGGGATGTCAGTAGGTGCATAGACAGTGAGAGATGGGTGTACTTGCAAGGTAGGTTGGTGTGAGGAGTGACGTGCAGGAGTAGGCTTGGGAAGGCAGCGTGATGGGGTTGGGGTGACACACACATCAGGATGTAGTTGAATGTGGCATTGTACTCACCTTTCCTGACCTCATCAGGTCATTAAATCTCTTCCTGCATTGAGTCCAGGAGCATTGACAACACCCCTGCTGCTCACTTCTTGGACGATCTCCAGCCATGCCCTCTTGGTTTCACTGGCTGGCCTCTTCCTTCCGTCACCAGGCCTCTCCTTCCTTGCTCTCACTCCCTGGAGCAGAATGTCCAGGGAGGAATCTGAATACCTGGGCGCAGCCTTCTGGTGCTGAGTCTGCATCATTGTCTCTAAATGATTGCACCCTCACAGTCAAAGTCAAACTATTGGCTGTAACACCGACAGGCGCTGCTTACAAGCACCTCTGGATCATCTCCAACAACCTTCAACTCTCATCTGTCCACTGCCCCTTGAAATAGGTGAGCTGAAGTCAAGTCATCTGTGACGTCACTTAATTGGCCGAGAAACCCGCATGACTCAGTCAAGTGACCTAATTAAGTTAAACACACAGTGGAGAGCGCGCTGATGGACTGTTTGTGATGGCGACCCGCTATGCGGCCTCCCCGAACCCGAACCACTCAAATGTAAAAGTTCAGTTCAGTCTGTTTCTATCTACTCCATCTCATCCCTTGATAACTGTTAACAGCTCTGTTAAATCACCTCTTACTCTCCTCTTTCTAGGCGCCGCTCTTTCGCCAGCTGGTGGCGGGTAATGTGGCGTCCTCTATTTTGGACCTCCATGTAGCACTGCCAGTAAGTATTAGCAAAAAAAATGACGGATTGGTGACGTCACAAGTTGACAACATCACCACGGCCAACTTCGACCCTAGCACTGAGTTCAGTGCTCGGTCATAACCACACCAGGGAAATCCAACATGCAAAGGGACTGACAGAGGTGCTGTCAGCACCTCTTAAAGGGACACGCACATCTTTCAGGTAAGTTTGAATTTAAGCTTTTGAACTGGGTTTCTTTGATTTTATTGAAGTAGTGGCTTGCTGCAACAAATGTTAAAAGCTTTTTACGTGTGTAAGGCGTGCTGCTGGACACTTGCAAGGCCTCGGATGGTAAACGAAGGCCTCTGAGTAAACAGAAAATGCTGCAAATACTCAACAGATCAGGTAATATCTGTGGAGAGAGAAACAGAGTTCACATCTCAGGTCGAGATGCTGCCTGACCTGCTGAGTATTTCAGCATTTTATACTGTCATTTCAGATTTACAGCATCTGCTCGCAGAGGGAAGAGGATGACACAGAAGAGGAAGAAGCCGAAGAGGAGGAAGCCGAAGAGGAGGAAGCAGACGGAAGGATGCATCCCAGACAGCCCTTTGTGGTCGGGATATCCGGGATGGAATCATCCACCTGCAGTCCCAGTGACCACAACCCCAATTCCCCTTTCAACATTTGTCCCACACCTTACCTTCCCTCTGCTACTGACCATCACAGTGTCCTGTTGGCCATGATGCTGAAATAAAAGCCACCACAAAGCAGACTTTTCAATCCAACTTTATACATCTATCCATCCAATATGACATCAAGAAATCAACTCATCACCGTTATGCATTCTCTTAGTGATTGTCTTGTGTGTGCCTTTGCCTAACCTACTGATGTCACGCAGTGTTATCTCAGTGGCTACAGCATGGCTGGTGGAAGGCTGCTGACTTTCAGTGGGGGACACTGCAAATGGCCTTGCTGGTCAACCTTGAGGAGCTGGTGGCTGGGAGTGTCAAATCAATCTTCTTCTTGTTCTTCTTCACTCTCCTCTCCTTCTTAGTCAACCACGGGCTGGGCAGGCTGCAGTTCTTGGGTGTGTGAAATGAGGAAGGCACAAGGGTGCAGTTGTGAGGGGAGGGCAGGAAAGCAAGCGGTGTATGCCAGAAGGAGGATAATGTGTGAGGATACCAGCATCTTGTATGCTTTCAGCTCCGCTGTTGGCCAAGGGCTCAGCCATGCTCCTGCCAAGACTGGCCTGCACCGTCTCATCCAAGTGGGTGAGGTGAGGCTAGGAATGGGAGATGTGCTTCGTAATTGGTAGATTGTTGGTAGGTGAGTGATGGGGTGGATGGGGGAGTCGTGCCTTGAGAAGTGTGTGAGGCTACTGATGCATTTGTTAGGAGATGGCTTTTGAAAATGCACTCACTGACCTTGACCATTGGTCGGAGGTCATGCAGCTTCTTTGGGCACTGGAGCCAAGTGGTGGGAGCGACACTGGTGGCAGTGACGGCCTTGGTGATGTGGCCCCACATCGTTTTTTTTGGAGGGCCTCCTGGCTCCTGTGGGCAGAGGACCTCTCTTGCAGCATTGACCCCCTGTACAAAGCTGGAGTGCTGCATGCGAGACCTTCGATGCCACTTCCCTGGCTTGCTGAGTCATTTGTTAGTGCTGAAGCACTTTTCCCATTTTTTGAGGTTTGGAAGGAATTCAGCTTTAAGTGCTGAAGAATTCCATTTGGGATTCTTTTTAATAGTAATTTTTTTATTGAAAGGCAGTAAGGGCTGAAAGCTGCATTTTTTTTACTACTTTGTAATTTTTATTAGTTCTGAATGCATAGCCCCTTTAATTGCCCACAATGCCTTGCAGACTCCACAGCCTCACTCTCACAGGCTGCAAGAAGCTGCAACGCCGCTCCTGGACGGGAACTTCGAGTCGGAGGCCTCCATTAATGCCACCAGGAGGGCATTGCACAGTAAGTTAGCGCTGCGCTACACATTGCCAACCCCCAGCGCAAATTTTTCAATGGTAGTGCTGCGGCCATTTTCAGCAGCCGTTAACTCGAGTTGCCAGTGACGCTGGCAATTCTCTTGCCATATACACATTTTTCCCTCATTTAATCTTCTGTTTCCCCAAAAATTTAATGGCCATGTATTAAAATCATGGTTGATCCATTTTGCTTATTTTCTGAGTCACTTGTGAATTCACAAGTGCGAACAGTCAAAATATAGCCACTCATGCCACACCTGTCATGTTGGTTTAACACTTCTCAAACAGCTAAAGAGCTGTTTATCCAACAAAAGTTGTTATACTTTCTCGAATATAGCCCTGGAGTGATGGGAATGAGAGAATAACTAAAGTGAAGAGTGCCAGGAGGAAATGTTTAAAAAGTATGACGTCGATTGAAGTTCAATACAGCAGATCATAAAGTAGTTTTACACTTAACATTTCTGTAGTTTGAGTAACAGGGGACCAAAACCTATATGCTGGCCTTCTGTGTTTACATTATTAAATCCAACTCACTTAACCAAGTAGCAGAATCATATTTTTGACAATGTAATTGGCCTACGATTCTGCCATTGGGTTAAAGGAATCAAATTTAATAATTAAATACTGGATGCTTGTACACGGATGTTGATCTCTTGCAAACTAAACTACAGAAATGTTGGCCTGTGAAATTCGGTACCTTAGCGCAAGCTGATAAGGCCAGTTTCAGAGGAAAAATGGAGGCCTCCTCGCTTCCACCCACTTCCGGCAAGTCCTGCGGCGGCTGCCATTTTGGGCAGGTCGGAGAGAAATGGTAATGAGGCACATCATGACGTCAATCAGGGTGCAACGCTGATTTGATGCACGACCTGCCATTTTTGACGTCGTCGCTCTATTAAATGCCCTCTCCAAATATAATTTATAAATTAATCAATGCCAATCTACACAACAACGTCAACTAATCACCCTTGTGCATTCCCTTGGTGTCTGTCTTTCATGTTCCTTTGACTACTCTCGTGCTCCTACGCAGTGCTATCCCAGTGGCTGCAGCATGGCTGGTGGAAGGCTGCTGACTTTCCGTGAGGGAGACTGCAGATGGCCTTGCAGGACGACCTCGAGGAGCTCTGGGCCTAGAAGGCCCGACTGTAGACTGCACCACCTCGGCATGGGCGGCAGCAGTCTGGGCTGACTGGCTGACAGGCAGTGGTGGGAATAGGAATGCTGTCATCGAGAGAGAGGACAGCAGGTTCTTGTTCCACGGAGCCACTGCCACTTCCTGGGACAGCGCCTCACCATTCCTAGCCATCTGTTGGCGCACAGATTTCTGGACTGCTGCGAGACCCTGCAAGCCCCTTTCGTAAACACTGACATGATGGCATCAGTCTGAGCTTGCGTGGCAGCAAGCTGAGACTGCATGAGAGCAGTCTGAGCTTCCACTGCAGCACTGAGATGGTGGGTCGCTTCCGCCTGTGCTGCAATGGAAGCTGCGACATCGTCCATCACACCCAGCATCATGGTTCAGTCCACAAGTTTCCTAATTGAGTTGCCCATCATTTCGATCCTGGAAATCATGGGCTCCAAGCTGCGCGCAAAGCCCGTGCAATGTTTGAGCTGGACTCCTCCATGCTCCTTGACACTGACAAGAGACTCTCTGGAAGGCTTGCCATTGCAACAAGCATTTCTGTGTGCATGCCCATCACCCTTCTTCAGAAAGCCGCCCCATCAATGTTACTAATTGAGTCCTGTGCAGCAGAACTCATGCGCGAACTTGCCCTTGGGGAGCTGGCATGTGAGCTACCCTTTCCCCCTGGCTTGGCTGCAGCCCACTCATGCCCGGTGACTCACCAGATGCCGATCTCCCCTCTATACTACCCTCTAAAGTCCACGCAGTTCTGAGCGGGTGCCTGGGAGTGTCAGATCGAATGACTGTGCCTCTTCTTCTCCTTCACTCGCCTCCTCCACAACGTCGGGGAGAGACTGTGCTTGTGGCAGTTCTTGGGTATCTGAAAGGAGAAAGGCACAAGGATCGGCTTGTGGTGAGGGGAGGGGGGAAGCAAAATATACATGGTTACACCATCAGCAGCTTGAAAGTGAGAAGAGTTTGTGGGATGAGGATGAAGTGGGATGTGAGAAGAAGGATTAGGTATGAGCATACCATCATCATCAATGCTTTCAACCTCGCCGCTCACCACGGCCTCAGTGACGGCCCCTCCAATGATCTCCAGCATTGTGTCCTGCAGCTCCGTGAGGTTCTGAAGTCGGGCTTCCCATCTGCTGCTGCTGCTCACGACGGTTGTGTGCCACCTTTTCCTGCAAGAGAAAGGGAAGTGAGTCAGTGAGTGTGGTACAATGTGTTTGTGTGATGTGCCTGCCATGGTTGAATAGCTGACAGTGTGTGCAAGGTGTGAGCTGTGGGTGTGAATCTTGCAGCAGTGCTAAGTGTGTGATGGTGAGGTGAAGCTATGATTGTGAGGTATGAATGGTGATAGCTAGAAATTGTTGGTAGGTGAGTGATGAGGGTATGGTGCATTGAGCAGTGTGTGAGGCTAGTGGCGCAGATGGTGGGATATGGCATTAGACCACTTGTGTGAGGTCATTAAACTTCTTTCGACACTGGATCCAGGTCCTGGGGACAACACTCGTGGCACTGAAGGCTTGTGCTATTTTCTCCCACAGCTTTCTGGCGTGCGGCTTGGAAAGTCTCCTGCCCCACCCCTGCAGGTGGAGGACCAGACATCTTCTGTTCACTAGCAGGACCAAGGCCTCCAGTGCTGCATCAGAGAACCTCCTTTCCCTCTCTCTTCCCTGTTGGGCCATAGCTTCAGAGTGACGATGAGGTGCTTCTGCAACAAAACACCTCCCCTTTAAAGTAGTGTAGAGAACCTAGGCTAAATTTTATTGGCCAGTAGACTGCACCCGATATTGGCCCCCCCTGTTGTGTGCTAAGCCAACCAGCAGCGTATTTAACGCTGAGATCAGCGCTCCAATCATTATAATGAGCAGGCAGCACAAATTTTCTGTGCTACCTGCACCACTTTGAACGGGAGTGGGCATATCGTGCTTTGCATTCCCCACACCCATTTTTGAGCTTTATCCAATTTCATCCCCGTTAAATGTTAATGCACCTCATCACAGCTCACTAATCATCTCAAGTGAAATCAGAGTTCTGCTTACCCTTTGTGAAATGTTGGCATTCTATCTTTCCCTGCATAGGTCTGCTGAGCTAAATATTGAATCAAGTGTAGATTAAATATTTATCTCAATTTTTAAACTAATAAGGTGAAAAATTCGGTTGCTTTGCGCCACCCGTTAGTGCCCTAAGAGGACACTAACGGGTCGCAAAGCAACTAGCGTCCGGGCGCGGCGATGTTTGCGCCGCTCGCGAAATTGACCAGACATTTTGCGGCGGCGCTAAACACTACTGCCACAATCTCCTGCGCCCGCAGATCATGACGTCAGTCGAGCATGCAATGCCCCGGTAGCGCCCCGGACCGGATATTGAATGGTGCCGCCTGCCGCTAGCAGCGACAGGTTGAGGGGAACGTTTTGCAGTCGGGAAGGGACTGGGGGAGTGCTATTTAAAGGCGACCGCTTCCTGACTTTTTTTGTCGGCGACATTTTTGCACCACGCATTCTGAGAGAGAGAGAGACTTCTGAAGAGATTCAACGCTGTGTGAAGGAGTTTTGGGTACTGAGCAGCACTTTGCAGGTTCATTTTGAATTGTCCTTCCTTGCATCGATTTAGAAGAGACTGTGGGGGCTGCGCTCTGAGCTCTTTCCCTGGGCCTCTCCATTGTTCTTTCCAGCAGAATTGATGTACAGGTCTCTCCAGGCCGAGATTAAAGGCTACAATGATCAGGGTGTGGATGGAGAGCAAGATCGACCCTCCCCTTTAAGAACTGGCCGACGCCAGTGTGTCTGTGTTCCATTGCTGACTGACATCACATGAGCTTCGCCAGCGCTCTGAGTTAGCGCCTCGCTCCTCGGCGTTAGTGCCTTAAGAAAGATGTGTAGTGCCTGATTTAGCGCTCCAATCATCTCCAGGGGCGATAGAAGCCAAGTTTGCAGTCGGAGGCGATAATTAGCGCCAGGCGATAAACTTTGCGCCCGGCCGATAATTGCGCCCCAAATGGGGCGATACCGAATTTCTCCCCCATAATGTTGAACAGAAAAAAAATCTGAAAGACTAACTTGTTCCTCTGCATAGCGAGAAAGATACTGGATGAAAATGCTGAAATTTACATTACTGAATACAGTTTAATGAATTGCAGAATTGTTCTTATCTATTTTTAAAATGTGTTTAAATCAGGAAGACAACATTTTGTGTTTCTTTGTGTCAGGTGGAGCTGGTACTATGACAAGCTGGTATTCCAATGACTCATTCCGCTCACCAGCACACTTCTGTTCAGAATTAAAGTTCAATGGCTTGAATACTGATGTATTTGGGCCCTTGTTGCTGCCCAGAGTTTTAGGTTTGGGTGCCATTGAACATTCTTGCAGGTTTTTAGAAGCCTATGTCAGAGTCGGGTATCTAGAATCTGATCAGAAGGAACCAACTCTTGTGAAAGCTTTGATGGTGATAAGGTCTTTGTGGGGATTTGAATTTTTAAAAAAGCCAACATATACCTTTCATGCCTTGCCTAATATTGGTTAGTTAAGCTTTGCCTCAGCCTTTTTTTCCACAGAAATATTTATAATCAAATAGTGAATGTTCCACCAACATCTGAATTTAACTTGGTAATTGACACACGTAACATCAAACACATTAGTGTGTTAAGATGCCTTAACCGGACCATTATTTCCACATCACTGTTGTCTGATGTGTGCATCGTAATTTAGCAATCCAGATAACTTTTTCTACATGGGACATACATCCTTGTCTCATAATCTTGAGCTCGTGAAAATTGCCCATGTTATTGTAACTTAGGTTTTTATTGGAGGACAAAGTTTGCCCAGTATGATTGTTTATCAATTTAGTATTATGGTATAGGTTTTGTGTATCTTCTGTCACACTAAGTCTAGAAGTTTAGACTTATTTTCTGAAGGCAGCATCATTAGAGCAGGTAGAGAGGGCTGTTCAATTAGGAGATATGAAAAAAGTGTCAAACATACCTACTTCCATATAGGCATCCTGGAGTACCATTGGAGATATCTACATTTTTGAAGAGTAGTAGACAAATATTACAAATTCAGGATACTGTTTTTCTGCTCAGTTTAATTTGCCAAAGCTTTTGCTGGGTAGCTGTTTTTGATAGTTTTTATACTTATCTCAAGATGTATTTGACATACTTGTGTGAGCATTCTTGTAAAAGTGAACCAATTGGACAGTTCTCCAGATGATCAGATTTTCACCAAGCTGGATCTCTTAGTAAACCTAGATAATTCCCCACTGGAGTCTTCAGAGGAGCTAATTTCTAGACAGTGCAGAAAATGTTGATATAAAATACATTTTTGGACATCAAGACGTAGATGATAAACTTTAAATATGGCGTATCTATCGCAGGACTGTAGGACATGCCAGTTAGTCATTTTGTGGCCAGAAATATTAAATATCAAGCTGCTTTAAACTGCTTTTGGTTAATTGTAGCTTATGTATGCCAGAGTTAATTCTACTTGCGGTCCCCAAATGTAGTAATTAAAGAAAATTGTGCCTTTATTTTCATGATATTTCATGAGTGTTCTGCAGAATTGCTTTTAAAATATAGTTGTAAGTACTTTGAAGTTTCAATGCTCAATGCTCATGTACCTTTAAAAACTACTATAGGATTCATCATCAAAAGATGACCAAATGTTATCCGTTGGTGCCAATGGTACCTAAAAACTTGAAGACTCCTGAGTGTATATGGAAAACCTTCATCTACAATGAGAACAGGTCACATCATTCAGGTACTTAGTTGAGAAATAAACTATGTATCTTGCAGAATGAGTATTTTTACAATAAAATTATATAGTTAGGAAGAGAATTTTAAATTAAAATCTTTGTAATACAATTTGTGGGTTTCCTTTAAAAGCTGAACTTTATCTGGATGCTACCTGCATCTGTATTGTTAGTTATCTTGCGTTCATTTACTTCAATCTATTTCCAGTGGTAGCTTTTGCTTATAAGTAGCTGAAATTGAGTATAACTGTCCACTGTGTTTTTTGGGGGAGTGTGTACTAAAAAGCTGTTGTCTAGGTCCTAGGTCTGCGAATATGCACCTATAGAAAGAAGAAAAGAAAGAATGACTTGTACATATATAGCGCCTTTCACGACCTCAGGACATCCCAAGCACTTTACAGCTAATGAAGTACAATAACTACCTATAGGTACCTATAACCAATACAAGCTAAACGCATTGCTTTCTCACCATAATTCACCAGGCATGTAATATTACACTGTTTCTACCTGTATTTCCATGACTATTTTCCATGACTATTATGTGCACATATTTGGTTCTGAGATCATAAAGTCTACACTACAGAAGCCCTTTATTTCAGAAAGGATAATATTCAATATTGGACCATCAGTTGGGCATTTTTACAAGACCCCGGGGCATGACAAAAACTTAGACAGAAGGCATACAAGAACATGGCCTTGCATAGAAACATAGAAGATAGGAGCAGGAGTAGGCCATTCGGCCCCTCGAGCCTGCTCCGCCATTCGATGAGATCATGGCTGATCATCCAAGCTCAGTACCCTGTACCTGCCTTCTCCCCATATCCCTTGATACCTTTAGCTTTAAGAAATATATCTAACTCATTCTTGAATATATTTAATGACTTGGCCTCAACTACCTTCTGTGGTAGAGAATTCCACAGGTTCACCACTCTCTGGGTGAAGAAATTCTTCCTCATTTCTGTCCTAAATGGCTTACCCCTTATCCTTAGATTATGACCCCTGGTTCTGGACTCTCCGACCATCGGGAACATTCTTCCTGCATCTAGTTTGTCCAGACCTGTCAGAATTTTATATGTTTCGATGAGATCCCCTCTCATTCTTCTATACTCCAGCGAGTATAAGCCCAATCGACCCAATCTCTCCTCATATGTCATTCCTGCCATCCCAGGTATCAGCCTTGTGAATCTTCGCTGAACTCCTTCCACGGCAAGAACATCCTTCCTCAGATAAGGTGACCAAAACTGCACACAGTACTCAAGGTGTGGTCTCACGAAGGCCCTGTACAACTGCAGCAGGACATCCCTGTTCCTATACTCAAACCCTTTCGCTATGAAGGCCAACATACCATTTGCCTTCTTCACCGCCTGCTGCACCTGCATGATTACCTTCAGCGACTGGTGCACAAGGACACCCAGGTCTCGTTGCACTTCCCCTTCTCCCAATCTATTGCCATTCAAATAATAGACTGCGTTTCTGTTTTTGACACCAAAGTGGATAACCTCACATTTATCCATGTTATATTGCATCTGCCACGCTTCTGCCCACTCACCCAACCTGTCCAAATCATCCTGGAGTTTCTCGGTATCCTCCTCGCAGCACACACGCCCACCCAGCTTTGTGTCATCTGCAAACTTGGAGATATTACATTTAGTTCCCTTATCTAGATCATTAATGTATATTGTGAATAGCTGGGGTCCAAGGACCGATCCCTGCGGTACCCCACTAGTCACTGCTTGCCACTCGGAAAAAGACCCATTAATTCCTACTCTCTGCTTTCTGTCCGCCAACCAGTTCTCTATCTAAGTCAATACCTTGCCCCCAATCCCATGTGCCTTAACTTTACACGCGAATCTCTTATGCGGGACCTTATCGAAAGCCTTTTGAAAGTCCAAATACACCACATCTACTGGTTCTCCCTTATCTATTTTCCCAGTTACATCCTCAAAAAATTCCAGTAGATTAGTCTAGCATGATTTACCTTTTGTAAATCCATGTTGACTTTGTCCGATCCTGTCACTGTTTTTCAAGTGCTCAGCTATTACATCCTTTATAATGGACTCTAGCATTTTCCCCACTACCGATGTCAGGCTTACCGGTCTGTAATTCCCCGCTTTCTCTCTACCACCCTTTTTGAATAGTGGGGTAACATTAGCTACCATCCAATCCATGGGTACAGTTCCAGATTCCATCGAATGTTGGAAGATGATCAGCAATGCATCTACTATTTCTAGGGCTACTTCCTTAAGTACCCTAGGATTTAGATTATCAGGCCCATGGGATTTATCGGCCTTCAATCCTGTCAATTTCCCTAACACCATTTCCCTGCAAATACTGATTTCTTTCAGTTCCTCCCTTTCATCAGACCCTATGTTCTCCAACATCTCTGGGAAGTTATGTGTGTCCTCCTTTGTGAAGACAGAACCAAAATATGCATTTAATTGGTCAGCCATTTCTTTGTTCCCCATTATAACTTCCCCCGCTTCTGACTGCAAGGGACCTACACTTGATTTCACTAATCTTTTTCTCTTCACATATCTATAAAAGCTATTACAGTCAGTTTTTATATTCCCTGCAAGCTTACTTTCATATTCTATTTTCCCCTTCTTAATTAATCCCTTTGTCCTCCTTTGTTGAATCCTAAACTGCTCCCAATCCTCTGGGTTACCGCTTTTTCTGGCCAATTTATATGCCCTCTCCTTGGATCTTATGCTATCCCTAATTTCCTTGTTAGCCACGGTTGAGTCACCCTTTTTGTTTTATTCTTATGCCACACTTGCATAAGAAGACTTGAGAATTAGGGCCTTGCGATCTTTCCCTCTGGAACAAATCAGTGGTAGTTTCCTGTTGGAATGTATCACAAACAGTTTTATTTCAGTAAAATCCATTAGTTTAAAAAAAGTGTCTGATTTCTGAGTGTAGGATCCACTCTGAAGGATTATAAAGATCCATCTCAAGGAGTTCGTAAACCACTACTTTCCCACTCTGGCTAGATTCTGAATCATCATCTGGTTCTGACATACCCAGTCTGAAGAGTTCCAAAGTGGAGAATATGCAAACTAGTTGTCTTCTCTCTCTCTTCCACCCCATCATGTTGGTGTCTGTTCAGAGATGTATAGATCAGTCACAAGTTAGTCCTGAAAGTGTAGAAGAACGAAGTAAATGTCTCTCAGTTCTAACTCCCATTAGGTTTTTCCTGAGTCCAAATACCTTAAAAAGATCATTTGTACTTTGCCCTATTATGGTATTTGTTCAATTCACCTAATTTACTGAGGGAGCCAATCAAACTCATGTAAAACATCCAACAATATAAACCTCTGATTTTTTTCCTTTAACACTGATAGCATTAACTGTTTTTGCTGCAAGTCAATTCCAGGTATTCATCACCTTCCCTTCTAGTGGATTCCTGTCCTAGGCAAACATTGATTACTAAGATGAAAGTTAACCATTGCAAGTATAAAGCAAAGGATTGGTTTATCTTTCGGAAGTGTGATATAGGTAGCCAATTAGGAAACTATTTGTTGGCCATTGCAGGTGCTATCATAATAACTACTGCAATCATCAGACCCAGTACAATCCAAGAAGCAGACATTCTGTTGAGGCCTCCCAAAAGAGAAATGCAAACAGAACCTTGGTTTGTAATGATAGGAATCAACTTGGCAGATGATAATCTATACTCAAAGCTGTTTGAAATCAAGGGACAATGAACAGGAGAACATTCAAATAATCTGGTCCTTCATTTTTGTATTTACTAGAAATGCTAGAAAAGTAACGAGTTGTTCTTAATTTTTGTCATGGCACGCTTGAGTCACATGTCTGAGTAGGGATAGATTTGCAGTTGCAGAAATCTTTATGAAGCTGCAATTACAAACAAATATATAATGGAAATTCTGGGTGCCAATGTGAGCAAATGGAAAAAGTGTGAATCCAAGAATTTCCTGAGGATATCAAACTGGAAATTCATTAGGGTGCCTGCATCCTTCAATTTTCCTGCAGGAGGCACAAAGCCATGCCTTATTTTGTCAATTTTCTTTATTATCTGCACTGTAGGGTAGGCCCTATTTTGGCTTCTTGGAATTTTAGTCCAGTTCTTTAGCATAATTCCCAGGGCCAGGACCTGAGGTCAGGAATGTTTATGAGGACTGACGGTGTACATGAGGCAGTTGTTAGAGGAAGTAAAAGATGGGATAGATAGGTTATGGGTAAATTATAGTTCGATAGAGTCAGGGATAGTTCCCTGAAGCTAGCTCATGTAATTCCTATTTTCAAAAAGGGAAAAGATCAGAGCCTGTGAACTACAGGCCCATCATTATTGGGAAGATGCTAGAAGGGAACGTAAGAGATGCCCTTTATGATCACTGGGAAAGAGAAGGGGCCATTAAAAATACACAACTCGGCTTCTGGAAAAGCAGGTTATGTCTTTTAAATTTGATTGAGTTTTTTGGGGAAACCACTAGGGTAGTGGATGATACCTCACACTAGGTTACTTCACAAGATAGACTCTTGTGGTATCAGTAGGAATTTGATACATTGGATTAGGAATTGGCTGCAATCCCACAGCCAAAATGTTGTAGCTAATGGATGTGGTTCAGTCTGGAGGAAAGTTACTGCTGGTGTCCCCTAAAGATTGGTCCTAGGCCCGCTACTGTTCACTGTCTTTACTGGACGGTGGTGTTGGGAGTACGGTCAGTAAGTTTGCAGAAGACATCTAAATCTGTGCAAAGGTTAAGACAGTAGAGGAGTGCAATCAAATGCAAAAAGATTTAGATGTGCTAGTGGAGTGGGCCACACAATGGCAAGTGGCATTTAACTTAGATAAATGTAGTGTCATCCATGTTGGTAGGTGTATTCTGTGTTGGTCATATCATTTGCAGGGAACAATACTGAAAGACAGAGGTTGAGAGAAAAAAAGATTTAGTTGTTAATTGTGCACAGATCACTGAAGGCTCATGAGCAATGTAGTGAAGCTGTAGCTAATGTTAACAGGGTATTGGGTCATATTAATAGAATCATTCAGTATATTTTTTTACTATATCGGTCACTGTAATACTGCGCCCAGTTTTAATCCCCCTGCATAGTGGGTGATGTAGGGCCTTGGAAAAAGTCCAGAGGAGAGCTATAAGAATGATTCATAGCTTGAAGAACTGTAGCTACTTAGATAGGCTTAAGGACCTGGGTCTATTTACTTTGAAGCAGCGTAGACTTAGAGGTGACCCAATTGAGGTCTATCAAATAAGTAAAGGGCTGGATAAGCATGCCTATTGATAGATTATTCCAGTTTAACAGATTGAGGAGGACCAGCGTACATGAGTTTAAACTATGTAAGAGTAGGAATAGACTGGTTGTTAGGCAGTTCTTCTTTTCCCAGAGAGTAGTAAGCCTCTGGAATACATTGCCAGCTGGTGTGGTGAGTGCTGACTCTCTGCATGTTTTCAAGAGGGCGCTGGATCAGTTCTTGATTGGGGCAGAGATTACAACATATGGAACGTAAGTGGATTTATAAATAACACATGGTCCTGGACTGGTTTCGATCACCTGAGGGGGTGGGAGAGGAATTTTCCAGTGTATTTTTTCCCCTTTAGGCTCTGGGTTTTTCTCTTTTTTTGCATCTCCCAGAAGATTACACTACTGCAAGGGGGTTGGAATGTGTCTAGTCCTGATGCTCCAGTCATCACGAGTGTGGTGCAGACTTGATGGATCAGCTGTTTTTTTGTCCTGCTCATCAACTTTGTATGTTTGTAAATTTAAGAATTTTGATGTAAATTTTTTAATGTGTTTGTTGTTCTGGAACAGCATCTTTGGTACTATGACCTTTGATTACTGACAAATCAAGATAGCAGGCAAAAGGATATTCAAAAAATATTTTGAGTGATTTTATTGGTTCCTCTATTGGTAACTGTTTGCTGACTGCTGATTGGTAGGTTTCATACATCCCTGATACTTATTTGATTGGTATTTACATTCCTGCTCGACACTCTTCCATTGATATGTTTCTGACTTCTTTAGTTGTGATTCGTTGCTGTTTAATAAATGACATTTGAGCCAATCGGGTGTTACTGTGCAAGTGTAACACCTGAGATGTGATGTCTCTGATATGATGGCTCAGGTGCAATTAACCTATGCTAGGTGTAAGGCTTTTCTACATATAATAGATATGCAACAACTTGTTTATCTATAGCTGAAATTGAACTTCATTCATGGGGAGTGCTCAACAGTGTCTTGGCCAATATTTCTCCCTCAACCAATATCACTAAAACAGATTATCTAGTCATTATCTCATTGCTGTTTGTGGGACCTTGCTGATGCAATTTGGCTGCCACATTTCCTACATTATAACAGTAACTGCACTTCAAAATACTTAATTCGCTGTAAAGCACTTTGGGATGTCCTGAGGTCGTGTAAGGTGCAGTATAAATGCAAGTCCTTTTTGCTTTATGTCTATATGGTTGCCGTCTTAATCATGATCCTTTTGTTCAGGGTTCATTAAGAGAACATCCTCTGATTTCACAGTTTTGTGTACCAAACACGGACTTCAATTTGATCTTACACAATTAATATAGCCTCCGTTTTAACCTCTTAATTTCAGCATATAAGGTAATGCAATTGATACTGATAAGCTTTAGCTACTTCAGCATACTGATCATGTGGTACTCCAAACATACCTGGTTTTGCGTCAAAGGTTATATCAAGAAATTGTGATCCCTTCCTTTATCTTCCTCCTCACAGTTCAGAGTTGGAGTGGCATTTCCACTACGTAGATGCCCATAAAAATGCTTCCATTTTCTGTGCTGTTAAGATACTTAGTAAACTCCTGCCTAGCGAGTGGCTTGCAGAGTGGCTTGTGGAATGAATTTTTCATAGCTATAATTTCTCTGGCAGGAAATCTGTAGTGTCAGTGAAAGACCATTTCATGTGTTCAGCATCTGCTTCATGGGCATCCCAAATATCATTGGCAAGAAATATAAAGCAACTACCTGGAATAGTCTGCATACTTTCATCAAACATTACTGTTACATAGACTTGCGGGCCAACTTATTTGCTGGGCAACTGAGCTATTTGCACTTTTTTGACGAAGAATGAGCTGACTGCTCTGTCTTAGAACATAGAACATAGAACAGTACAGCACATTACAGGCCCTTCGGCCCTCGATGTTGTGCCGAGCATTGTCCGAAACCAAGATCAAGCTATCCCACTCCCTATCACTCTGGTGTGCTCCATGTGCTTATCCAATAACCGCTTGAAAGTTCCTAAAGTGTCCGACTCCACTATCACAGCAGGCAGTCCATTCCACACCCCAACCACTCTCTGAGTAAAGAATCTACCTCGGACATCCCTTCTATATCTCCCCCCATGCACCTTATAGTTATGCCCCCTTGTAACAGCTGCCTCTACCCGAGGAAATAGTCTCTGAACATCTACTCTATCTATCCCCCTCATCATCTTATAAACCTCTATTAAGTCGCCTCTCATCCTCCTCCGCTCTAAAGAGAAAAGCCCTAACTCCCTCAATCTTTCCTCATAAGACCTCCCCTTTACCAGGCAGCATCCTGGTAAATCTCCTCTGCACTCTTTCCAATGCTTCCACGTCCTTTCTATAGTGAGGTGACCAGAACTGCACACAATATTCCAAATGTGGTCTCACCAAGGTCCTGTACAGTTGCAGCATAACCTCACGGTTCTTAAACTCAAACCCCCTGTTAATAAACGCCAACACACCATAGGCCTTCTTTACTGCTCTATCCACTTGAGTGGCAACCTTCAGAGATCTGTGGATATGAACCCCCAGATCCCTCTGTTCCTCCACGTTCCTCAGAACCCTGCCGTTGACCCTGTAATCCTATTCAAATTTGCCCTACCAAAATGAATCACCTCGCACTTATCAGGGTTAAATTCCATCTGCCATTTTTCGGCCCAGCTCTGCATCCTATCAATGTCTCTTTGCAGCCTACAACAGCCCTCCACCTCATCCACTACTCCACCAATCTTGGTGTCATCAGCAAATTTACTGATCCACCCTTCAGTCCCCTCCTCCAAGTCATTGATAAAAATCACAAACAGCAGAGGACCCAGCACCGACCCCTGTGGCACACCGCTGGCAACTGGTCTCCAGTCCGAAAATTTTCCATCCACCACCACCCTCTGCCTTCTATGAGATATGATCCGGACTCGAGTCGTCGTTGGCTTGTTCACAGATGTGATTCCCAGTAAAAAAGTAAAAATTTTCCCAGTAAAAAAGTAAAAATTTTAAAGCTTTTCGTTTTACATACAGACGGCAGCTTTTGACACGTTAGAACCCCTGCGACTACACCTCATTGTCTCAGTTGTATCTTGCTATGTCTTTGATGTGGTACCTTCCTGGCTGACTTGATTAACTTTATCACACCTCGGCAGATAGTCAGGATGATTTAATTTAGTAATGTCGTAATGTCTCTTAATGTCTCTTCATCTCCTCCTTTGTTCCTTTATCCCCTCCCCCTTTTCCCAGCTTTACCCTGGCCTTAAATCTATTTGATTTCCAGCTCTTCCCAGTTCTGATGAAAGGTCATCGACCTGAAACGTCAACTCTCTTTCTCTCTCTACGGATGCTGCCTGGCCTGCTGAGTTTTTCCAGCGTTTTCTGTTGTTATTTCGGATTTCCAGCATCTGCAGTATTTTGCTATTGATTTAATTTAGTGGTCTGCAATTGTAAGGTACACATGCTTTGTTCTCTATCTATATATGCTTTGGCGATTCTGTATCTAATTTACTTCACCTGAGGAAGGAGCAATCGATAGCTCCGAAAGCTTGTGATTTCAAATAAAACTGTTGGACTATAACCTGGTGTTGTGCGACCTCTCAATTCTATGAGATAGCCAGTTACCTATCCAATCGGACAAATTTCCCTCTATCCCACAACTCCTTACTTTCTTCATGAGCCGACCATGGGGAACCTTATCAAACGCCTTACTAAAATCCATGTATACGACATCAACTGCTCTACCTTCATCTACACACTTAGTTACCTCCTCAAAGAATTCAATCAAATTTGTTAGGCAAGACTTACCCTTCACGAATCCGTGTTGACTATCCCTGATTAAGTTGCCTCTTTCCAAATGGTCATAAATCCTATCCCTCAGGACCTTTTCCATTATCTTACCTACCACCGAAGTAAGACTAACCGGCCTATAATTACCAGGGTCATTCCTATTTCCTTTCTTGAAGAGAGGAACAACATTCGCCACTCTCCAGTCCTCTGGCACCATCCCCGTGGACAGTGAGGACCCAAAGATCAAAGCCAAAGCCTCTGCAATCTCCTCCCTTGCCTCCCAAAGAATCCTAGGATATATCCCATCTGGCCCAGGGGACTTATCGACCCTCAGGTTCTTCAAAATTGCTAAAATATCTTCCCTCAGAACATCTAACTCCTCCAGCCTATCCACCTTTATCACACTCTCATCCTCAAGAACATGGCCCCTCTCCTCAGTGAACACTGACGAAAAGTATTCATTCATCACCTCTCCTATCTCTTCTGACTCCATGCACAAGTTCCCACTACTGTCCCACTACCGGCCCTACCCTCACCCTGGTCATTCTTTTATTTCTCACATAAGAGTAAAAAGCCTTGGGGTTTTTCTTGATCCGACCCGCCAAGGACTTCTCATGCCCCCTCCTAGCTCTCCTAAGCTCTTTTTTTAGCTCATTCCTTGCTACCTTGTACCCCTCAATCGACCCAACTGAACCTTGTTTTCTCATCCTTACATATGCTTCCTTTTTCCTCTTGACTAGACATTCAACCTCTTTTGTGAACCATGGTTCTCTCACTCGGCCATTTCCTTCCTGCCTGACAGGGACATACCTATCAAGGACACGCAGTAATTGTCTTCTCGATGGAGGATGAGGAGATAGGGAAGGACCCGTCCCAGAAGGTCTTTAAAGCTTTCTAGGTGGTTCTGGGCAAAGCATTAATTCTACAAATATTTAATTTGATGAGTACAATACTTATAAGCCTAAAACAGACCACAGTTCGAGCAAGGATGCTGTCCTAGAATCTGCTGCAATAGTATCCTGACCAGTCAGACTGTATTGAGTCGGGCAACTTAATAACCATGGCTCTCTACACATTTCCTAATAATCAAATACTCGCACACACAATCCCAATGATAGAAATCTTTAAGTTTTTGCAAAAGAACTATTGTTCAGCATTGTATTCATCAGTAGTTTGCTACTATAATGTAGAGGGGTCATATTTTGCTTTACATTTGCTGCTACCACTTCCCTAATGTAAAACCCAAGTGTGCATGTTGAAAGTTACTTTTTGGAAGTTCAGAATTACTACAGTGATTAACAAACTTTCAGCAAGTAGTGGCGTAGCATTAGCTTCAGGATTATTACGGAAACATCTGTACATTGAAGATTCTTCTCATTTTCATTGAATTAGCATTAGAATTTTTATTTGGACTCAAATTGGAATAGAATACGCGACTAATTCTAAGATTTCTTTCTATTTAGATACATGTGATAGAACATTGAAAGTGCAAAGGTAAGAAGACATTTTGGTTTCAGTTAAAATTTTACAATTCTGTGTAGGCTAGTAATTTTGAAATTTTTGATCATATTGTCCAAAACTAAAGCTATTCTTAAAGGGATATGGGCCAGAATTTTCTGCTTTTGGGCAGTCCAGGCACATACTAGGCCTTCAGGAGTTCCACCTAGGACAAGGCTGATTTTCTGGGGTTTTTTGCATTTTTAGGCAAGCTCTCTTGCCTCTGCTAGGGACTCTACCTGGAAGGGTTGTGGAGAGTGTCTGCGGGTAGCCTCAGATGTCTAGCGTGGCCAGCAGCTTCTGTGCCAGCTGAAGAGGGCGTTTTATTTAAATGCTATAGCCTATGTAATCGATTGCCCTGTGAATAATTTTATTGGTTTTCTGACCCTTTAAATTTCAAATCCCCCGCCATCACCCACAGCAACACTGGATGCCAGGGACAAACAAAATTCCTTTGTGTCCAGCATCGATAAAGTGCAAATGACAGGAAATACATTGTACAACGCATTCCCATCATTTGTGTGTAATAATGTGCCTGCCCATATTTGGACACATGTTTAATATGGTCGACATCATACTGGATGGATGCACTCTGTGAATTGGCTGCAGCAGTCTCTAGATCATACAGTCACAGTCAGTCAGGATTAATGGAATGAATGCTACTAATGGTAGATGAAAGGGAACAAGGATCTAGGATGTGAGACTGGAATGTGCTCGTGTGCATTACAGGATGTATGAAAATTGACATGAGTGCTGCTAAATATTTTTGCTTCTGGGACAAGAAACACTTCAGTTATAGGAAAATGCTTGAAGGGATCACAAGAGATACTCCATATGATTGCCTTGACAAAGAAGGAGTCATCAGGGATGCTCAACACTTCTGGAAAATAAGGTCATGTGTTACTAACTTGATTTGAATTTTTTGAAGAAGTCACCACATTGGTGGTCAATTAGTTGGTCACTAGGGTAGGCTGATAGACATTTTATCTACCTGTTTTTTCAGAAAGCATTTGATAAGGTACCTCACAATGGGTTACTCTACAAAATAGAATCTTGTGGAATTTTCGGGAAGCTTCTACAGTGGATTAAGAATTGGCTGCATGACATAGGCAGAAAGTTGTTATCAATGGCTGTGGACCTGTTTGGAGACCAGCTACTAATGGTATCCCACAGGGATCGATGTTGCACCTTTGCTCTTTACTATCTATATTAATGGCCAAGATGAAGGTGATCGGAGAATAATCCTCAGGTTTGTGAAGATTTTTTCCCTCTAATTAGTCATGGGTATTTGATTTGTTTTTTTGCTTCTCCCAGGAAACTATATGACACCTAACGGGTAGGGAGTCTCTTGACCTGATGCATAAAGCATCACAACTGTATGGGACCAGCTAGATGGACCAGCTGGTCTTTTCCTGCCCGATATCTTTGTATGTTTGTAATGTGTCATACGATACCCAGAAAGGCATTGCTTGACTTTTGTGCCAGGAAATACTCATTTGCTTCCCTGTGATTCAGTTAACTGCCATGTTATTAATCTGAAAACAGATGTACCTTTGCTGATCTTGTGAGATCATTAAACTTTTTCTGACATTGCAAGGAAGTCTTTGGTCCCACTCACAACCACTGCCACCACCTGCCACATGGTCCGTGTTGCTGTGTATGATGGCTTCTTCCCTGGTACTGTAACTATTGTATTCTTCCTTTTTCTAATTTGGGACAACAGCACTTCCACATCAGCCTCTGAGAACTTAGATGCTTGCAATTTCTCTTTTGTTGCAGCAGCCATTTGGCTCCCTCTTGCAAGAGCCTGCTCAGCCCTTTAACTGCATGCAGCTCTTTAAATGACAAAGGCCGACAAATTCCTCAAAGCTTCTCTCACTCCACTGCTGTAATGTAACTGGAGGTGTGGTGGCGGAACAGGTGCAGTTCTGATGAAATTCCTGGCCAATGTTACAACCTAGCTCCACCCCTTCCCTATTTTTCCACCTTCCCACCCCATATTTGGTCTCCTGCATGCAGGATTTATGCCCTTGACCCAATTAATACTGGGATTTCTGACAGGCAGCCTCCATATATTTCGGCCGGTAAAAGATCCGCCTCGCCATACTTACACCACCGCATCAGGGACCCAATAATTTCAATGCCTATTTTCTTTAATTAATTAAACCCAGGGATCTCAGGTTCATTTTGCTGAGGAAATTCTGGATTTCCTTCCTGCAGGTTTCCTGCTTGCAACTTTCAGATAGAGAGTAAAAGCAGCTGCAGTTGAATGAATGAAAGATTTCAAAGAAGTAGTTCAGTGCACAGTTAGACCTCAGCGTGACCACATGTTCGCTTTTTGCAGAAGTTGTTATCGGATTCAGTTGCAGGTTTTTTTAAGTCATGCCCTTGATGTGAAGTAGCTTTGGGCTACTTGCAATGTTTAATGCTTTAAAAGGATGTTTCAGCTTTTATCTAAGACTCTCTAATCCCACATTCCACACAAGCTGTCTGAATAAATCTTTTTTCTCTCTATAATAAATTATGAGGTGAATTATTAATATTTTAAAATGAACACAGCAGCATTGTTGTAATGTCATACATGCCAAATGTCTGCACTTTATGCTGACAGTTTGTGTTTTGGATTCAGTGCCTGCTTGTTCACATTTGTAGATGATGTTCAATGGAAAGTCTGTAGATCTACTTCTATGGTAGTGTCGGGGGTGAGAGGCAGTACGTTTTGGCCTAGAAATTGGATATGGCCCGAAAAAGGGCAGTGTCACGGGCCAGCGCTATTTGCCTGTGCCCGTTCAAAATGGTGCAGGCAGCACGCAAAATTCATGCTGCCTGCTCATTATACTGCTTGTAGCGCCGCTGATTGGCTTAGTGCTGAACGGAATGTGGCGGGGGGTTCAATATCGGGTGCAGTCTAATGGCCAATAATGTTTGGCCAGGGCTCTCTGCACTACTTAAAGGGGAGGTGCTATGTTGCAGAAGCACCTCATTGTCAGTATAGAGCAAGCCATGGCACAGCAACCAGGGGAGCGAGCAAGAAGGTTTTCAGATGCTGCACTGGAGGCCTTGGTCCTGGCCATGCAATGAAGGCGGACTGTCCTGTACCTACAGAGTGGCAAGAGGCCATCCAAGGCCATTTGCAGAAGGCTGTGGGAAGAGATGGCTGACCCCATCACGGCCACCAATGAGGTCCCAAGGACTTGGATCCAGTGCCGAAAAAGATTAATGACCTCACACGGCAGGTCAAGGTGAGTGAAGGCTTCAGCAAATGCCATATCCCACCTTCTGCACCACAAGCCTCACACAGTTTGCCACACCCCCATCACTCACCTACCAACAATCTCTAGCTATCACCATTCATACCTCACAATCATATCTTCACTTCACCGTCACAACGTTACCACTGCTGCAACACTCACACCAACATCTCACACCTTGCACACACTGACAGCTATTCCATTATGGCAGGCACATCACCCAAACACATTACACTACACTCACTGACACACTTCCCTTTCTCTTGCAGGCAAAGGTGGCATATAACAGGAGGGAGCAAGGGTAGACAGGAGGCGGCCAAGCCGCAATACAGAACCTCACCAACCTGGAGGAATCGGTGCTTGAAATTATTGGAGGGGCAGTGACGGAATCCATGGCCAGCGGAGAAGTTGAAGCTGTTGCTGATGATGACAGTATCGTCATACCTAATCCTTCTTCTCACATCCCACTTCCCCCTCATCCTACGATCTCTTCTCACTTACAAACTGGTGATGGTGTATGCATGGATATATTGCTTTCCCCCTCTCCCCTCACCACAACTCAACCCTTGTGCATTTCTGCTTTAAAATATACAAGAACTGCCAGCAGGCCAGCCTATCCCTCATGTTGATCAAAGTGAAGGAGGAGATGACCAAGAAGAAGAGATACCGGCACTGCATTTGACACTCTCAGACACCTGCTCAGAAAATGGCACTGTGCGGAGTTTAGAGTTTAGTGTAGAGGCGGGATCTGCACATGGTGAGGTACCGGGCACGAGTGGGCTGCAGCCAAGCCAGGGGAAAAGGATAGCTCTGGTGCCAGCTCCCTGGAGGGCGAGTTCGCTCACGAGTTCTGCTGTATAGAGCTCAGATGATGATCTTGATGTGGCGGCCTTCAGAAAAAGGGTGATGGGCATGCACGTGGAAATGGTAGGTGTAATGGCAAGCCTGCCAGAGAGCCTCTTGTCAGTGTCGAGCATGGAGGAGTCTGGCTGCAACATTGGACGGGTCTTTGCGCAGAGCTTGGAGCCCATGATTTCATGGATGGAAATGATGGACAACTCCAGGAGAGATCTTGTAGACCCAGCCATGATGCTGTGTGTGATGGCCAATGTCGCGGCTTCCATTGCAGCACAAGTGGAAGTAATCCAACGTCTCAGATCTGCAGTGGAAGTGCAGACTGCTCTCTTGCAGGCTCAGCTTGCTGCCACACAAGCTCAGATTGCTGCCATCGTTGCTGGGTTTACAGGTGTTGAAAGGGGCTTTCAGGGTGTCACAGCAGGCCAGCAATCTGTCTTCCAATAGATTGCTCGGAATGCTAAGGAGCCGCCCCGGGGGAGTGGCAGTGCGTCTGTGGAGCAAGAACCTGCTGTCCTCTGTCGGGATGACAGCATTCTTACTCCCACCACTGCCACTCTGCCATTGCCCTTGCCGCTACCTATCAGCGAGCTAGCCCAGTCTGCTGCCACCCATACTGAGGTGGCGCAGTCTACAGCTGGGTCTACTAGGTCCAGAGCTGGTCAAGGTTGTCGTGCAAGGCCATCTACAGTCTCCCCCACTGAAATTCACAGCCTTCCACCAGCCATGCTGCAGCCACTGGGGGAGCACTGTCTAGGTGCACTAGAGTTGGTAAAGGCACATGAACGACCGACACTGAGGGAATGCACACGGGTAATTAGTTGATATTGTAATTTTGATTGCATTCAGATAAATTTATGATTTTTATTTAGAATATTTGTTTTGTGGTGGCTCTCATTTCAGCTTAGTGCCCAGGACGGTGCTGTGATGTTCCGTGACAGATGGATGGTATGATGGGTTAGTGGTGAGCAATGGGAATCTGGGGTTGCATTCACTGGAATCTGAGTCTGATGAGGTGTTCATGGATAGCCCATCCAGAATGGGGATTTGCTGCCTGCCTCCTCCCTCCTTCCTCGTCCTCTTCGTCTTCCTCTTCCTTCTTCTCCTGAGGTGGTCCCGCAATCCCTGGTGGCAAGGGCTGCGCCTTCATGATGGCCAAGTTGTGGAGTATGCAGCGGACCACCACAAAATGGGCTACCCACTCCGGCGAGTACTGGAGGGCTCCTCCCAAGTGATCAAGGCAGCAGAACCATTGACTGTTCCTCGTGGCAGCATAGCTGTCATTATATAAGTGCTGGGCAAAAGTGGTGGGAGTGCGGAGGGGAGTCATTAGCCAGGTGCAGAGTGGATAGCCCTTGTCTCCAAGCAGCCACCCTTGGGTTTGACATGGTGGCTGGAAGATTGCTGGCACACCGGATTGGCGAAGGATGAAGGCATCATGATTGCTGCCAGGATATTGGGTATTCACCATCATGATGTGCTAGGTGTGGTCGCACAACATCTGCACATTAAGTGACTGGTAGCCTTTGCGGTTGTGGTACATCTCAGGTTTGATATGCGGTGCCCACAAAGCCACGTGTGTGCCGTCAATGGTGCCCTCCACCATGGGGAAGCCCGATATCCTGGCAAAGCCGCATGCGCGCTCCTCCTGTTTCTTTCTGTTCAGAGAGAAGAACTTGAGTACAGAGCCTCTGTGACCTCCTAGATGCAGCGATGGGTGGCGAACTGGGAGAAGTTAGCTATGTCTCCTGTTCCAGCCTGGAAGAGTCTGCTGGCGGAAAAAATTCAGGGCCACGGTAACCTTGAGGGCCACTGGCAGCATCGTCGTCACCCTGCTCTGAGGCTGCAGGTCTGGTTGCAGGAGGTGGCAGAGTTCTGTGACCATCTCCTTGGTGAAGCGAAGCCTCCTAATACACTGCTCGTCGCTTAAGTGGAGGTAAAAGAAGTGCTCTCGGAAGACCCTAGGTGGGTAAGGATTCATGTTGAGAGCCCTTCTAGCTCTCCTCCTCCTCCCTCTGTGAGCATCTTCTCCTTTTCTTCGCTGCCTCCGCTCCCTCTCCCGAAGATACTTGAGCACGAGGGGGACTGAAAGTAGAGACCCCAGGACTGTGAGCAAGTGGTGTGAGCAGAACCCTTTAAATGAGAATCAAGGCGTTCTCCACTTACAGCAACACTCCGTGTGACCTCAGCAAATTTACACAAGTTCAGAAAGTTGCAAGAGTTGCAGAAACTTAAACAGAGCCACTCAAACTGAGAAACCATGTCAGCTGCAAGTTGCTGTTGATGATCCTTTTAAATAGCGCTGCTAGGGGCTCCTTCCTGCTGCTAAACGTTGGTCAGCTGATCGTGATGAAGAGAAGGCGGTAAGTGGAGCAGCGACATCGAAAATGGCAGTTGCATACTCATTGACTTCATGATCTGCCTCATTTCCATTTCTCCAGCAAGCGCTAGCAGCGGCAGCGCTGCTGACCAGTCAAAAATGGCGGCCGCCGTGGGACCCACCGGAAGCGGGCGGAAGCAAGTCAGCCACCATTTTTTCATCAAAACTAGCCTTAACGGCTGGCGTGCTATACCACCATATTTCTAGGCCTTTGTCTTTTCAACAGCTTATCATGAACAGGTTGAGAACAAGAATCTATCTGAAAAATGTTGTTTAATGTGCAACCACCCTCAGCATTTCAGTCTTTAGTCCACCTTATGCTCTCACACGCTGATGTTTCTTAAGGCAGTCATTAAATTCCCTTTTCTCCAACTTTTTTTCTGTTCTCTGTCTGCTTCTCCACTGTCCCATAAAGGGGAAATAAAACTTGGTACCAAAAATCTCTAGTCTTGCCTAGATTGCATTGAAGTTTGTCGGGTCAGAAAGAGGACCTTGCAGAAACAGGCCTTTGGTGATCTGGGGGCATATCTGTGAATGGAAGATGTATGGGCCAGAGAGTGCTGGGTCCTTCCTGCCAGAAAGCGGTAGATCATGGCCAGAGTAGCCCCTGTGTTTAATTTTTTTTGAAATGTTGCTTCCTGATCTTCGGGGGTGCAGGCCCTGGTCCCTGCCTGGATCCGTCCCTTCCCTCCTCCCACAGTGCAACCTACTTGCACCCTACAGGAGGCTGGTACACTTCTAGTCACTGGAAGTACTGGCCTCCAACCAAAGGCTGGATCCCAATAAGGCTGAGAAAATATGAACACACCCAGTGTGGGGAGTCACCATGTTCACCCCGCCACCTTCACGTCATTGGCATTCTTTGGGGTGGGCAGAGGTTCCACCCTCAAACAAAGCCACTGGAAACTCTCACATAAGGCTGGGACTCAATGTACCATCCCCTCCTAAAATAAGCCACCCTTCTGTCTTTACAAATTACCGCCCCATCTCCAACCTACCTTTCCTCTTTAAAGTCCTTCTTGAATGAGTTGTTGTCTCCCAAACCCATGCCCATCATTCCTGCAACCCTGTGTTTGAATGTCAAATTTACACCCCTGCCACAGCACTGAAAAAACTCTAACGAAAATCAGAAATGACATGCTCTGTGACCATGGGCATTATCCTTTCCTGTCCTCCTTGTCCTGTCTGCAACCTTTGACACCGTGGCCCACATCATCTCCTCCAACACCTCTTCTCCATTCTCTTTGCTTGGTTCGCTCTTGGTTCCAATCTTAAATATCCAATCATAGCCAGAGCATCTCCAGCAATGGCTTCTCTTCCCACCATCGCACCATTACCTATCTATACTTGGCCACCTCCTCCTCTTCATCTACATGCTGACCCTTGGTGACATCATCCACAGACATGAGCCGGAATTTTAATCTGGAGGTGGGACGGGAGTGGGAGGGGAGCTAGAATACCGTCAGGAAAGCCGGGAGAACATGTTCCCAGCAGCCCCTGCTGAATTTAACGGCAGGGCTTGATTAGCATTTGAAATCTCTGTGTCCCGCCTGCAGCCAGCAGATGGAGAGGCTGGCTGGTTGCGGGCAGATAGGCAAGCCATAGAGAGAAGGTGGTTGAAGGCCGGAGGGTGATTGGGGCTGGAGAAGCATCGGGGTCTGGCCGGGAGCCGGAGGACAATTGGGGCTGGAGGAGCATCCGGGGGTGGTGTTTTGGGGCCAGAAGACGATATGGGCTGGAGGAGCATCGGGAGGGGGGCTGGTTGGGGGCCGGAAGACGATAGGGGCTGGAGGGGGGAGGCCGGGAAGGCGATTGAGGGCCAGAGGGGGGAGGTTGCAGGCCGGAGGGGGTTCAGAGGCCTCAAGGAGTGGGGGAGGTCAGCGGGAGATCGGAGGCTTCAGAGGGGGGGAAGGTCATTGGGAGATCAGAAGGGTTGGAGGGGGTCCGACCGCGGGGGATTGGTGAGCCAGGGTTGCTAGATCCAGCAGTCCTCACCTCTCTTTAGCTGGCGGGTTCCCCGAGGCCCGGGAAACCTGGCGCCCACAGTTAAATTTGAAATGGTGGATCACGCCAGCCTCATTATAATATTTAAATGTGCGACCTGCCTCCTGGGAGCGGGCTGGCTACCCGCCCCATCCCTCCTCCGTTAAAACTGGAAATGGATGGGTTGGAGTCAGGATTCAGTTTTTTACCTCTTTAACCATTCATCTGACCTCAACCCACCCGTTTTTTGGGGTTAAAATTTTCCCCATGGGGTCAGCTTGGACTCCGCTCTAACTCGCCACCCCTCCACTGCATCTGTGTTGTCAAACTGAAATACCAACAGAAAATGCTGGAAACACTCAGCAGGTCAGGCAGCATCGTGGAGAGAGAAACAGAGTTAACGTTTCAGGTCAGACCCTTCATCAGAACTGGAAAAAGTTAGAGAAGAAACAGATTTTTAAGCAAGTGTAGGGGCAGGGAAAGGGAGGAGGGGAGGAAAGAACAAAGGGAAAAGGTCTGTGCTAGGCTGGAAGGCAGGAGAGATTAAAAGACAAAAGGGATGATGGTGCAAGGTAAAAGGAGATGTTAATAGGACAAGTTAAGAAACAAAGGATGACTCTAGATGAGGTGTAAATGGCAACGGCAGAATCATCAACAGCTGCCATGTGAGAGAAAAAAAAGTAACAAGAAAAAAAATATAGGGGCCGAGGTTATGGTCTGAAATTGTTGAACTCGATGTTGAGTCCAGAAGGCTGTATAGTGCCTAATCGAAAGATGAGGTGCTGTTCCTTGAGCTTACGTTGAGCTTCATTGGAACAATGTAAGAGGCCGAGGATGGAGAGATCAGAGTGGGAGTGGAGTGGAGAATTAAAGTGACAGGTGACCAGAAGCTTGGGGTCACTCTTACGGACTGAACGGAGGTGTTCCGCAAAGCGGTCACGCAATCTGCGTTTGGTCTCCCCAGTGTAGAGGAGACTGCGTTGTGAGCAGCGAATACAGTATACTAGATTGCAAGAAGTACAAGTAAATTGCTGTTTCACCTGGAAGGAGTGTTTGGGGCCCTGGACAGTGGGAAGGGAGGAGGTAAAAGGGCAGGTGTTGCATCTCCTGCACTTGCACGGGAAGGTGCTGTGGGAAGGGGAAGGGGTGTTGGGGGTGATAGTGGAGTGCTGAAAGGGGAGGGGAGGGGAAGATGTGTTTGGTGGTGGGATCACGCTGGAGGTGGCAGAAATGGCGGAGGATGATCTGTTGAATGTGGAGGCTGGTGGGATGAAAGGTGAGGACAAGGGGAACCCTATCGTGGTTCTGGGAGGGAGGGGGAAGGGGTGAGAGTAGAAGTGCGGAAATGGAACGGACACTGTCGAGGGCCATGTCAACCTAGTCCCAAAAAACTCCATACCCTTACCATTGATTCCATACCCCTCCCCGGTCATTCACAGCCTTAACCAGACTGTCTGTAGTCATGGGGTCCTATTCAACTCCAAGCTGAATTTCCAGCCCATATATGGTATTCCACACCATTAACTGGATTTTTCTCCATATCCTTCCTGAAACTGGGTAAGATAGCGGCAGAAAATAGAGCAAAATCACTGCCCCGACTTTAATTTCCCTCCCCCACACACCTGCTTGGAACGCCACTAGCCACCCATTCCCATGCCCCCCAGTGCAAATGCCAGTGGGGTTGCGGAGTCCAAATTCAGGCCTGTCTCCTTCTCATCTGCCCCTGTTACAACCACTCCCTGGATTAAAACAAACTGAGATTGCATGTTTGAACTTCTTCCATGGCTAGCACAGATTGAGGCTAAGAGTGGATAAAAAGGAGAAGTCTGGCAGTAGTCCCTGAAGTAGCAGCAGTAAGGCCCAGAGTCCCAGGATGGAGATATAGGACCTAGTGGCCTCCTCTCCATCCAAAGAGGCTCCAATCACCTACCTTTGGAGGCCTTTTTCTGGACTGAGATCGACAAAATGTTTACCCAAATTCTTCTTTGGAGCTGTTTTGCCCCTTTAAACTTTTGCCTCTGCTTCTTCTGGTGCGGTAGTGGCAATCCCACTGCAACACCACCAGGATTTTTCTTCTGACAGTGGCTGGCTTCCACTTGGTGGCAGGAATCCCACTGGGAGCTCATCCTACATGCTAAGTCACTCTCGATTGAGGAAAAAGGGTTGGGGTCACTACGAGGTCAGAGTGATAGGTGGAAATCCTGCATTGTCGGAAAGAAGTCTTACTTCCCTCAAATCTTCCTCAGGAAGCATAAGACCCCCACACACCCTCTTTCTTTTCCAGACTCTCTTTAAATTCCTCTGATCTTAATCAGATAAATAAATGTCAAGAGCCGCTGCTCATTGAAAAAATTAAGATACGAAGGGGTAAAAATTGGGTACCTTCGCCGGGGCGCTACACCCCAAAAAGTTAGCACCCCTGTGGCCGATTTTCCCAGGTAGCGCCCCGAGAGGGAGGAGGGGTGCTACTGGAAGCGCCCCGCGTCCCTCTTGGGGTGCAGCGAGCCAATATCACGGTGCTATGGCTGCAGCGCCACGTCGCGCCGCGGTACTGCAGGCCTTCCTCCCTTTACTAAAGGGGAGGGGCCTGGCACAGCGCATCCTGGCGCCCAGCTGAGCCACCAGGGATCGGGAGTGCCAGCAAACGAGCCGGCACTCAAGGAGTGCTGGGCTCACAGCGAGCAGCCGATACCTCGTGCGGGGGGGGGGGATCACTGGGGCCGGGGACGGCAACAGGGGGCAGGTTCTGGCAGGCGGCCAGCAACAAAAATTGCCGCCCGCCACCTCCCCTTTAACTAGCACCGCCCCGGCAGCAGGTAGGCCCCCCTGACCCCGGCGGACGTGGCGTCCGGCGGTAAGTCAGGGGGCGCCACCCAATATTACAGCCGGAGCGGGGCGCTGCGCACGGCGATGACGTCATTGCCGGAGGCATGGCGCCGCCACTAACCTCCCGCTGAATTTCGTGGGAGGCATTAGCGGCGCCGCACCCAGGCGCTAGTTGATTTGTGCCTCTCGTTAGCGCCCTCTTAGGGCACTAACGGGAGGCGCAAATCAACCGAATTTAGCCCCCGAACAGGCTGGTTTTATGAAATCATGCTCCCAAGCAGGGAGTTTTACCCACCAGAGAATATATCAGGAAATCATGGGAGCCTTCTATGATTTTTCACATTGAAATTAACAGATGGAAAAGCAAGAGAATCATACCCACAATTTCCCGATACATTTTTCTAACCGGTATGGCTGTCTGATGGAGCATACATTTGTAAAATCAGCTCTTGGATGTATGAAGTTACTTATATGTATGTTGTACAAGAATATTGAACAAGCAAGATAAGTGATTTGTTTGCAATTTAAGGTTATGTGACGAAAATCTGTTAATATGTATGTTTTGCTATCTTTTCAGCTCTGCAGAGCCATCATTGAAATCAGAATTAAAAGAAACGGAGGTTCCAGTAGTTGAACTTCCTCCATGGCTAGCACTGATTCAGGCTAAGAACAGTAAGGCAGAATAGTTTCAAAAATACTGTTGAGTCAAAAACATATTGGCCCTGAAAATTCATGGGCTGCAATCCCATTACATCAGAATTGGTGCCCTTCTACCGGATTTGCGAGGTCATTTAGAAGGCATCTAATTTGCATAGGGCCAGTGGGCACCTGCGCCACAAAAGGTGCATCTCAGGTGCCTGTTGCCCAGGCTGCTAGAAACTCCTACGCCTGGCCGCCATTGGAGGGGAGTTCCTAGGCTCACCCCATAGATCTCAAGCAGTCCTTCCATTAGTCGTTATGTAAGGGGACTGTCCAATTTTAAAAAACCATGTGCCTGTTCTTTCATGTCGTAGGCTGTTTCCCCATCCCCATCCCCGCCCACTTGCCCACGCACCTCCCCCCCCCCCCCCCCTATGCCCCTGGCACCATGGGGCTCACAATTGCACTTATGAAGGACATTATGCTTCATCTCCCTCAGCATACCAGCCTCCAGACATACACTGAGTCTCTTATGGGCTGGGGAATCCAGAACCTCTGGTGTGGGGTCACCTTGCTCCCAACCCCAACTCCACTGGCATGGCTGGCCTCATAAGGAATGGGTGGAGACTGCGTCCCTTACAAGGCCTACTGATTTCCCAACTATGTTTGGGACCCCAACAGAAAACGCTGGAAAAACTCAGCAGGCCAGGCAACATCCATGGAGAGAGAAACAGCGTTAACGTTTCAGGTCGAAACCCTTTGTCAGAACTGAGTCAGTTCTGATGAAGGGTCCCAGACCTGAAACGTTAACTCTGTTTCTCTCTCCACGGATGTTGCCTGGCCTGCTGAGTTTTTCCAGCGTTTTCTATTGTTGTATCAATTTTCCAGCATCCGCAGTATTTTGCTATGTTTGGGACCCAGTGTATCTAGGTCCTGACTATTTTCTGAATGGTTTTGCCTAACTCCTGTCAGAGTTGCTGCAGAAGTTCAGTGGGGTTACCAAACAAATTTGGCCCCCATTTGCAAAAGAACCAGAAGTATGTTTGTGATTAGGAAACATGAGGAAAAAGGTGAATAAATAAGTTTCCCACAAACATTTGAATTAAAACAACTCCCCTGTAGGCTGCAAGTACACTGGGTGGAAAATTCCTTGGGGCTGCTCCTGCTCTGACAGCATTACTTTGCCGGCAGCTCCGAAGAGTTTCCCGACCTCTGATTTTTCCCTGCAATCTATCCTCAATCCAGTCATCTAAAGTTTGTTTCAATTTGCATTAATACTCCTTGGCTAATGGCAGTGAACAACATAAAACTGCTAAGGATTGTTAGTGAAGTTTACCTCGGATATCATAGGAACAGGAGTAGGCCATTTAACACCTCAACCCTGTTCCGCCATCCAATTAGATCATGGCTGATCTGCGACCTAAGTCCATATACCTGCCTTTGCCCCATATCCCTTAATACCTTTGGTTAACAAAATCTATTAATCTCAGATTTAAAATTAACAATTGATCTAGCATCAATTTCCGTTTGCGGAAGAGTTCCAAACTTCTACCAACCTTTGTGTGTTGAAGTGTTTCTTAATTTCACTCCTGAAAGGTCTGGCTCTAATTCTTAGACTATAGTCCCTAGTCCTAGACTCTCCAACCAGCAGAAATAATTTCTCGCTATCTACCCTATCTGTTCCCCTTAATATCTTGAAAACTTCATTCAAATTACCCCTTAACCTTCTAAATTCTAGGGAATACAACTCTAATTTGTGTAATCTCTCCTCGTAATTTAACCCTTGGAGTCCAGGTATCATTCTGATAAACCCACGCTGCACTCCCTCCAAGGCCAATATATCCTCCCTAAGGTGTGGTGCCCAGAACTGCTCACAGTACACCATGTGTGGTCTAATATCACAGGCAGCGATCGAGAGGTGGCAGAAATATTAAATAATTACTTTGCTTCAGTATTTACCAGGGAGACAGAACAGGTGGACATGACATCAGATGATGAGATTAGAAATGAGATAACTGCATTTAAAATAAAAAGAGAAGAAATATTAAATAAACTAATCAAACTCAAAGAGGATTACATCTGTGCATTTTAAAAGAATCTAGGGAAGAGATAGCAGAGGCATTACTACACATATTTAATAATTCGTTAGAACAAGGTGTAGTGTCAGAGGACTGGCGGATAGCTAACGTAATACCTATATTTAAGAAGGGAGATAGAACATGTCCAGGGAACTATAGACCAGTTAGCTTAACATCGGTGGTAGGAAAAATAATGGAATCCCTACTAAAGGAGAAAATAGAAGAACCTCTAGAAACCAAAAATATAATAATGAATATTCAGCATGGATTTCAAAAGGGAAAGTCTTGCTTGACCAACCTCATTGAATTTTTTGAAGAGGTAATAGTGAGAGTAGACGAGGGTAATACAGTAGATGTAATTTATCTAGATTTTCAAAAGGCCTTTGATAATAGACTAATGAATAAGGTCAGAGAATGCAGAGTCAGGGGACAAGTAGCAGAATGGATAACTAACTGGCTTCAAGACAAAGCAGAGAGTAGGAGTAAAGGGTAGCTATTCAGAGTGGCAAAGGGTGGGAAGTGGTGTTCCACAAGATTCAGTGCTGGGACCACTGTTGTTCACAATTTATATTAATGATTTAGTCTTTGGAATCAAGAACACAATTACTAAATTTGCAGATTACATCAAATTGGGGAGGACAGTCAATTCTGAGGAGGACTGCAACAAAGTACAAGACAAAATTAATAAACTTGAAGAATGGGCATATAATTGGCAAATGAATTTCAACACAGATAAATGTGAGGTATTACAGTTTGGTAAGAAAAATAGAAAGGCCACATCTTACTTGGAGAATACAAATCTAAGTGGGGTAGAAGAGCAAATGGATCTATGAGTACAAATACACAAATTACTGAAAGTAGCTGCACAGGTTAACAAGGCCATAAAAATAGCAAACCAAGGTTTATTTCTAGAGGGATTGAATTGAAAAGTAGAGATGTTATGCTAAACTTGTATCGAACCTTGGTTAGACCACACTTGGAATATTGCATACAATTCTGGTCGCCATATTCTAAAAATGATATAGATGCACTGGAGAGGGTGCAAAAAAGATTTACAAGGATGATACCAGAAATGCGAGAGCATACCTATTGGGAAAGGATGAACAGGCTGGGTCTCTTTTCTCTTGTAAAGAGAAGGCTGAGGGGTGACCTAATAGAGGTCTTTAAAATTATGAAAGGTTTTGATAGATTAGATACAGAGGCCGTGATTTTGCTGGCGCTCAGAGGGCGGGTTTGGAGGCAGGTCTGGAGTTAAAATCAAAATGATTGACGGCGGGTTCATCCCGCCTCCACGCAACTTTACAAAGTGTCGGGTCTGCGATTCTGATCAGACCCGACAACAAATGGTGGGAGATCCACTTAAGGCAGTTAACAGCTTGTTAACATAGAAACATAGAAAAATAGGAGCAGGAGTAGGCTATTCAGCCCTTCGAGCCTGCTCTGCCATTCAATATGATCATGGCTGATCCTCTATCTCAATACCAAATTCCCGCTCTATCCCCATACCCCTTGATGCCTTTTGTGTCTAGAAATCTATCTATCTCCTTCTTAAATATATTCAGTGACTTGGCCTCCACAGCCTTCTGTGGTAGAGAATTTCACAGGTTCACCACCCTCTGAGTGAAGAAATTTCTCCTCATCTCAGTCCTAAATGTCCTACCCCGTATCCTGAGACTGTGACCCCTGGTTCTAGACCCCCCAGCCAGGGGAAACATCCTCCCTGCATCCAGTCTGTCTAGCCCTGTCAGAATTTTATGTTTCAATGAGATCCCCTCTCATTCTTCTAAACTCTAGTGAATACAGGCCTAGTCGACCCAATCTCTCCTCATACGACAGTCCTGCCACCCCAGGAATCAGTCTGGTGAACCTTCGCTGCACTCCCTCTATGGCAAGTATATCCTCTCTTAGGTAAGGAGACCAAAACTGCACACAGTACTCCAGGTGTGGTCTCACCAAGGCCCTGTATAACTATAGTAAGACATCCTTGCTCCTGTATTCAAATCCTCTTGCAATGAAGGCCAACATACCATTTGCCTTCCTAACTGCTTGATGCACCAGCATGTTTGCTTTCAGTGACTGGTGTACAAGGACACCCAGGTCCCTTTGTACACCAGCATTTCCCAACTGCCTGGATAATCCTATTTTGAGAGGTTCTTCCCATTTTGCAACATTTTCAGCGTGTTGCACGTTGTGCGACAAACACGCCAGCTGATTGTGCTGGGTTCAGCAACTAGCTGATTACTTGACAACTGCACCTGCAGCATAAAAGCTGACCTGTAACATGAGTTCACTTTCAGATGCCAGAACTTTCTGTTTTGAGGTTTTGGAACATATTTTGCAGGTGTATTGAGCTTGTAAGTGTTTAATCTGAGATCCATACTGAGATCCATATGCACTGTGACCTCCTTGGAATACCCTCTCCCCACATTGACTGAGCGCTGATAACATCTATTCTTCAACTGAGATATATACCAACAGAATGGGAACCATTTATACCCTCTCATCCTGGTCCTAAGAATCGGAGGAAGAGCAGCCGCGGCAGCAGCAGAACCAGGCACAACAGGAGCGGCAACCTTCTCCTCAGCCACCTGATGCTGCACAGGGCAGAGGGCGTCAGCGCAGGGCTGCGCCACGCCACAGGAGATGCCCCCAACACAGGGTCTACAGGCCGAGGATGAGCTTCCTCAACATGAGTGAGCAGCAGTGCCAAAGGAGGCTGGGACTTTCGCGAGAGGTAGTCACTGACATCTACACAATGCTGCACCAACACCTGGAGCCCAGAGGAGTGGGTGGACACTCCTTACCAGTGGCTGTCAAAGTCACCACCGCACTCAACTTCTTTGCTTCAGGGTCTTTCCAGGGATCAGCAGCAGACATAAGCGGCATCTCCCAGTTGGCACACAGTTGCATCACGCAGGTTCCGATGTCCTCTTTGCCAAGTTGCACAATTACATCCACTTCTCCACGGATGAAGCAAGTGTTACCGTGCGTGCGGTTGGTTTTGCAAATATGGCAGGCTTCCCAAGGGTGCAGGGTGTCGTAGACTACACACATGTGGCCATTAGGGCACCCCATCACAACCCAGCTGTATTTGTGAACCGCAGAGGCTACCACTCCCTTAACGTCCAGCTGGTGTGTAGCCACAGGAACAACATTATGCATGTTTGCGACAAGTTCCCTGGTAATTGCCATGAGTCGTTCATCCTGCTGCAGCAGTCCACTGTGCCTCAGCTGTTCAATCCGCCAACCCAACTTTCCAGATGGCTGCTTGGAGACAAGGGCTATCCCCTGAAGACGTGGCTAATGACACCGATGAGGAGGCCATCAAACGAAGCTGAGGAGTGCTACAACATGAGCTGCATTTCCACCAGAAGCATCATAGAGCAAACCATCGGCTTGTTCAAAATGCGACTCAGATGCCTTGACAGATCTGGTGGAACCCTACAGTACGCACCAGCCAGGGTGTCCAGAATCAACGTGGTCTGCTGTGCCCTGCACAACATCACACAGCAGCGTGGCTTACAGCTGCCTGAGGAACAAGTGGCTCAGCGCACAGCCTCCTCAGAAGAGGAGAAGGCGGTAGATGAGGAAGACCTTGCGGAGGCGGATGTGCCAGTTCTACCAGCACGCAAGCACATTGCTGGCCGTGAGGCAAAGGATACACTAATCCATGCCAGATTCGCGTATCTTTACGCAGCAAACACATGTTGCTGGGACATGGAAATGAGTGTCTACCCAACCTTCTTAACACATCATACAGCATCTGTACAATAAACCGTGCTTTCCTATCACTCTCCGCACCATCATTACAGATGAAAGGCGCTCTGTCCCCTCATTGTGCAACTTCCATTTCTGAGCACACATAGGCCAACTCTTTGAATCTTTGACATCGCATTTCTTTAATATAATTGAAATAACAAAGAGAAACCTAAAATTGTATTAGATCAAAACACCCAAGTGACTACCCTTGTGACTATTTGTGTGTTAATTTTCTCTTACGCATGCTTCTACGTGGTGCTTCCCCTGTGGCTTCAGCAGATGTAGGGGCAGCTTGCTCACTTCTATGCTGTGCCTGCTTAGATGCCTTTGGCGGGCGTCCTCTGGGTTTGGGAGCCTGGGAGGGCTCCGCAACAGTCTGCTCCTCCTGGGGCTGTGCAGGGACTGAGACGGCCATCTCAGTTGGGTGAGGAATCTGGGGCTCTGACTGAGGGCTCCGCAGTGGCATAGGAGTGTGAGCGTTTGGAGAGGAGCCCACACTTGCTGTCGACCACCATCATCCCTCTCTTTGGTAACCCGCATTTTACTGCTAGCAAGTAGCTGGAGAGCACCTTGCTGCACATCAGTGGGGCCATGAGGACCCGTCTCTGTACTGACAGACCTCATAACGGGGACGTCCATGTACCTCTGGTTCCTCTCCTCAATAGATGCCCATCTATCCTCCATAGCTGACTATCTATTTAGAAGAGTCACCATGTTTATTTGAGTCTGGCGATTTATGTCCTCCATGGACATTGCCATCCTTTCCATGGCAGCACCTACATTCGCCATTGCATGCACTACGGCATTGCTCATGTGCGAGATGGACTCCTCCATTCTCTGCACACTCAGTTACTGTGGTTGCAAACCCTGTCAGAGACTCCTGCACTTGCTCCTGAAGTTCCAGCACCGCTCTTTTTCTGGATGGCCCCAGAGGCACAGCGTCCACATGCAGCTGAGCAGAGCTAGGAGCGTCCCACATCCTCCGATGAGGACTCTCTGCTCTCCCTGTCTCCACCGTCTGCTGATGCTCACTTGTGAGCTGCGATACGCTAGGTGACAACACTAATCTATCTCGCGAATGACCCACTGAGGTGTGTGTCTGGGTGCTGGGTGCGCTCATTTCTGCTGTTGCTGCTCCCGCAGAGGCTGCAGCTTCCTCTGTGGAGTCATCCGGCTCTTCCACCTGGATAGTGGGGAGGGGGGCTCTCGATGGTCCTGTGGGGGAATAAAGGCATGAGTTAGACATGTGATATTAACATAGCAGACACAGCCCATTGTGCAGATGATCAGAACTCAATCTGATGTCATATCAGTCACTCATGAAATCGAAATGAGAGGGTTGCAAATCTATTCTGTCACCAGCTTGCTCTACTGCGTCCGTCTCTCCGTCCCCCACTTCCAGCTCCTCTACACCCCTGCCGATCTCGATAGCAGCCTCCTCAGCGTTGGTTAAATGCGCCATGAAAGGTGGCTCTCCTCCTGTCCTCCCCCTCTCCCTCTTATTGTGGGCTCTCTTTTCATGCAATGAGGGAGACAAGTGGAGTTTGAACGAGAATGTTGGAGTGAGTGTAGCGAATCCTTAGCATAGCTTAGAGGGAGACAAAGATGTGCCAATACCAAGGGCCCTCCCTGTGCGTTATTAGTTGTTGCCATTGCATAACAATGAGAGCGAGTGTGAGGGGTGCATAGTAGATTGGTGAAGTGAAGTGATTCTGTACATAGAGAGAGAGGGATGGTTAAGGGTGCAAGGGATGTAAGGGTAAGTTGGGATGTGCATTATCCCTTTGTAATTGTATGCTTTCATCTACACTGCTTACAATGCTGCCTATCTTTGTGTCATCAGCAAATTTGGATATGTGGCTTTCTATCCCATCATCTAAGTCGTTAATAAATATGGTGAATAGTTGTGGTCCCAACACAGATCCCTGCAGGACACCACTAGTTACATCCTGCCAATTAAAGTACCTACCCATTATCCCTACTCTCTGTCTCCTGCCGCTCAGCCAATTTCCTAACTGTGTCAATAATTTGCCTTCAATTCCATGGGCTTCAATCTTAGTTAACAGTCTCTTATGAGGGACTTTATCAAATGCTTTCGGGAAGTTCATATAAATAACATCCATAGACATTCCCCTGTTCACTACTTTAGTCACCTCTTCAAAAAATTCACGCAGGTTTGTCAGGCATGACCTACCTTTTACAAATCCATGTTGGTTCTCTCTGATCAGCTGAAAATTTTCGAGGTGTTCAGTCACCCTATCCTTAATTACAGACTCTAGTAATTTCCCGACAACAGATGTTAGGCTAACTGGTCTATAACTCCCTGGTTTCCCTCTCTTACCATTCTTAAGTAGCGGAGTGACAAGCGCAATTTTCCAATCTAAAAGAACAGTTCCTGAATCGAGAGAACTTTGGAAAATTATAGTTAGAGCATCTGCAATGTGCTCACCTAATTCCTTTAAAACTGTGGGAAGGAAACCATCTGGTCCTGGGGATTTGTCACTCTTTAGTGCCATTATTTTCTTCATTACTGTTAATTTGTTAATATTGAATCAGGGACAGGGACTCAACAAAATTAGTTATCCTTGGAAGTTCTGGCATGCTATCTTCTTCCTCTACTGCAAATACTGATGCAAAGTAATTATTTATTCATGTCCGCCATTTCCTTATCATTGACAATATCACCGATGTTAGTTTTAAGGGGCCAACATTGCTCCTGACCAACCTCTTTTTTCTAATATAATTGTAAAAACATTTTGTGTTGATTTTGATATCCCTTGCAAGTTTATTTTATACTCCTTTTTGTAGCTTTTACTATCTGTTTTGTCACCCATTGCTGTTCTTTGTATCTTTCCCATTTGGCAGGATCTGTGCTTTTTTTGCATTTTTGTATGCTTTTTCTTTTAGTTTTATGTTGTTTCTTTAGTCGTTCATGCAGAAAATTGTTTTTAAATTTTTCTGCATATCCATGCATAAAATTGCTTTCAATTTTTTTTGTAAGTATCTAGGACTGTATATCCCTAGTTTGGTATTGCTTAAGTGGGAACTCTTTTTGCAAACAGGCGATATCCAGACTGAGTGGATTGACAGCAGAGACAGGACTATTCACAGTTACCTTCGGTAGTGAACAAACCACAATTTCCTCCAGTTACATATTGGGAAGATCGAAGGTATTGTCTTCGGCTCCAGCCAGAAACTCTGTACCCTTACCACTAATGGCTGGAGGGTCAGGATGCATCGTCTTGTTGGGGGTGGGGGGTGCTAAATCTTGCAGGTCTCACTTTTAAAAGAATGGTGTTCACAGAACATCAAACATTAGTTCAGGCATTGGGGGCCATAGGAGACAGTGTAATGCAGTTGGGGGCTCTGGTGGAGGAGTCCACTACCAACATGTGCAGGACTTCGTAGCACAGTTTCATAACACTACAATCCACCATGGAATGTACGGCAATTCCAGGACTTTGTGCAGTGAAGGCCATACCAGAGAACTTAAGGGCAGTCTGTGCTTTCTTCATGGATGACTTCTGCCATAGAGGTTTAGGGTGCCGGATCGGAGAGGGCTGCTTTTTCTGATTGACAGATAAGGCAGAGCTTCATTGATGTCACTGGTAATATTAAGTCTGCTTTCCTGCAAACCAGTGGCCATGTTGAGATAGTTCCTGGAGCTAGTGTCGTGGCAGCAATGACATGAACGAAGGTACTGTAAAGAAACCAGCACACACGTGTCGTCGCACCAGCCCTTTCCGATGCCCATATTTGTGGCAGAAAGAAAGCAAGCCCTGACTGCCCATGTAGCACAAGGGGTGCAACCTGCAACCTGTCCTTCTCAGGACAGCTGCCATGATACAAGGGCCACTTCATTCCAAGAGGCTTCTATTGCAGTACAGTATCCAACTACCTTACGAGCTCCTGCCACTGATAGAGTGCCTAAGAGAAGCACAAGGCTAGGTTTAAGAGCACTTTCTTAACATAACATAAGAAATAGGAGCAGGAATAGGCCACTTGGCCCCTCGAGCCTGCTCCGCCATTCAATAAGATCATGGCTGATCTTGGGCTCAAAGCCACTTCCCTGCCCGCTCCCCATAACCCTTCACTCCCTTATCTTGCAAAAATCTGTCTATCTCCACCTTAAATGTATTTAATGACCCAGCCTCCACGGCTCTCTGGGGCAGGGAATTCCACAGATTTACGACCCTCAGAAGAAATTCCTCCTCATCTCAGTTCTAAAAGGGCAGCCCTTTATTCTCAAAATATGCGCCCGAGTTCTAGATTTCCCCACGAGGGGAAACATCCTCTCTGCATCTACCTTGTCGAGCCCCCTCAGTATCTTATGTTTCAATAAGATCCCCTCTCATTCTTCTAGTTTCCAATGAGTATAGGCCCAACCTGCTCAACCTTTATACACTCTTTATACATTGGAACCAAGGGAAAGTACCGTAGAAAGAAATAATAGACACACAGACCTCTCCTTTAAAATCCTTGTTCTCTATCATCTCCTATGCACCACCTGAGTTCCTTTCTGAAATATCCTACCTTGCATTTGTCTCTGCCATGAGCAGCTCCTTACCCATCTTCGTTCGCCTTCCCCTTTCTCATCTGAATTCTCCATCTCCCTGCCCTCCCTAAAACTCTTCCTTTATATAAAGTCTCCTACCCATATTCACAGTCATTCCCTCTGACTTGCCATCTCCTGTGGCCTATCTATTCCCATGGACTGAATCACTGACAAGGCCAACTCCAACTACTTCCTTCTATCCCTCACTACCAATTTCCTTCTTAGCTCCTTCAATCCCACTTCATTCTGTTTCTCCCCGACATTGCTTTCAATCACACTCTAATTCAAAACTGACTGACCTTTGACCTTCCATTTGCTTTGATATCCTGCTGTTTTGTGATTTGCATAGCCACTCCCTTATTTCTAATTTCGATGTCCTTGTCCCCAGCAAAACTTTGACTGTTCCCAATCCATCCTGGTCCCCTGGTATAGCTCTGATTTAACTTGGAGTGGGGCCAAGGCGAGTGCCAAACCCTTGTGACCTTGGCAGCCTGAGGCCCAGATGATTTTACCTCCCAGGCCTCATCTATATGCCCCTGATCAGTCACCCACCTGAAACTGGCAGAAAGCGGCAGCTGGCCGATGGGCGGGAATGGAATGTTGGGCGCTAGAACAACCAAAGAAAAGGTCCCCGGCACTCGGATAAGTTGCGTAAAAGGGATTTTCGGAGGGTCGCGATCAGTAAGGCTGAGGAGCCTGGAGCTGGGAAGGCCTAAACATGCCTAGTGGGATCTCTTCTGGCCCTTGCTTCTCATCCCGCTAGCTTCACTGGCAGAAAAGCCACAACGACTTCCCTCCTCAGTCCACTGGTTAAAGTAGTTGAGCTTCAATTATGTAATCAGAGCCTGATCTGCATATTTAAAGAATGATGCCAGCAGTTTCAGGTGGGTGCCCTTGCCACCTACTCAGAAGAGCAGATTAAAATCGACGACTGTGGGAAGGGAGCGGCCATCGTCAGCTAAGTCTTCTGGCCAATTTTAATTGCCCGATCTATTACCAGGAAGAAATTACCATAAAAGCTGCTGGATTGTTGTTAAAACCCAACTGATTCACTCATGTCCTTCAGGATGTCCTTCAGTGAGCCTAGCACGCCTACCTGGTCCTGCCTCCATGTGACTCCAGTCCCGCACTTGATGGTTGGCTCAGAGCAACTAGGGATTGGCAATAAATGCAGCCTTGCTGTTGTTGCCCACATCCCAAGAACAAATATAAAAAGAAATGGCACTCATGTATTGCCTATATTAGCATAGATTTTAGTAGCATCAAAATCAATTCTTTGGGCTCTACCATCAATACTGGTCTAGGTTGACATGACCGCTGTGCTTCAGCAAGAGGTAGCCCCTGTTGAACTGACTCAACATGAACATGCATCTTGCAAGAGAAAGAGCAGAAAGTTGGTCTTTCATAACTCAAGCTCTACCTAGGGTTATAAACTCAGGCAGTTAAAGTTTATTCAACCTCACTCTGTTAGCTCTCTCAATTTTTCTCAACTGTTCTCACCTTTCCCCCTCTCCTGAAGAGACTGCTTCACTAAGGTAGAGACCTACTGGAAGTGTTTATCCTTCAGTGGTCATTAATCATGTGGCACTCTTAACTGCAACAAGCTACCTGGAATAAATCATAAATGAGGTTGATCCTCAGGTCACCTGATGTCCACATGTGTACATTTCTACAAGGAGTACACTGATCAGAAACTGATTTCTCCTTTCCCTTATTTAGGAGCCCAACAGTCAAATGTATCGCCCCTACCATTGTCCTGGTTGAGATCTCTAACTCAGTACAGACTGCGACAGATTGAATCGTAGAATAGAATAGAATCATAGAATGGTTGCGGCACAGAAGGAGGCCATTCGGCCCATCGAGCCCGTGCCGGCTCTCTGCAAGAGCACTTCAGCTAGTCCCACTCCCCCACCCTTTCCCCGTAGCCCTGCAGTTTTTTTTCCCCTTCAGGTACTTATTCAATTCCCTTTTGAAAGCCACAATTGAGTCTGCCTCCACCACCCTTTCAGGCAGTGCATTCCAGATCCTAAACACTCGCTGCATAAAAAAGTTTTTCCTCATGTCGCCTTTGGTTCTTTTGCCAATCACCTTAAATCTGTGTCCTCTGGTTCTCGACCCTTCTGCTAATGGGAACAGTTTCTCTATATCTACTCTGTCGAGACCTCTCCTGATTTTGAACACCTCTATCAAATCTCCTCGCAACCTTCTCTGCTCTAAGGAGAACAACCCCAGTTTCTCTAGTGTATCCACGTAACTGAAGTCCCTCATCCCTGGAATCATTCTCGTAGATCTTTTCTGCACCCTCTCTAAGGCCTTCACATCATTCCTAAAGTGCGGTGCCCAGAATTGGGGACACTACTCCAGTTGACGCCGAACCAGTGTTCATCTTAACTTCCTTGCTTTTGTACTCTATGGGCTAGAAATTCGTTATAGCCAAGGAATGGGCGGTGTCAGTAGAAAAGTTGGAGAATTAACGCCAGGTGCAAATGCTTTAGACTGCACACAAAATTCATCTTCACTGCTCAATAAAATGATTGGAGTCCTAAATCAAGACTTTAAACCCTAGCTCATTGACGTTAGACTTAAAGGGTGGACCAATATTAGGTGCAGTCTAGTCACAAGACCTGATTGCCAGAGGCTTTTTTCACTACTTAAAGGGGAAGTTCATTGATGCTGCAGCACCTCATTCTCAGCATTGCTGGCTGTGCAGCTGCCTCAGCAAGCAGAAGCAAAACAAAGAGAAGGAGCCGGAGGAGTGCTCATGGCAGATCCACGCTCCAGGGAGAGAGCAGATTCTCCAGTGAAGCATTGGAGGCATTGGTTTTTGCTGTGAAGAGACAGAGGGCGGTGCTCTACCAGCAAGTGGCAGGAGGCCCTTGCACAAGTCTTCCGCACCACGTCTCGGGCAGCACTGTGGTCCCCAGGTCCCCCACACAGTGCAGGAAGAAATTTTATGACCTCACTCGGGTGGTCAGGATGAGTGAATGCTTCAATAAATGCTACATACCACAATCTTCACACACTGCCCAAAGCACCACACCCCCAGCACTCACCCACCAACAATCTCTACCTACCAACACTCACACTGACATCTCACACCTTGTACACAATGACAGCTATTCAACTATGGCAGGCACATCACTTAAACACATTGCTCCACACTCACTCACACACTTTCCTTTCTCTTGTAGGCCAAGGTGGCTTACAACAGGAGGGAGCAGGAGCGCACAGGCAGGGGACAAGCTGACACCCAACCACTGTCTGTGGTGGAGAATTGAGAGCTGCAGATCATTGGGCGGCAGGTGGTGGGCGCCATGGCCACTGGCGACGTTGACCCCCTTGGGGACAACAACGGTATGTTCATCCCTACTCCATCTTCTCACAGCCCACTTCCCCCTCACCCCACAAGTGTTTCGCACTTTCCAGCTAATCATGCTGTATGCATGCATTTCTCCTTTTCTGCCCCGCTCCCCTCACCTTAACCTGACACTTGTGCCTTTATGCTTTCAGATAATGAGCAAGCACCTGAGCAGCCTGTCCCTGAGGGCATCGTAGAGAGTGAGGCGGGAGAAGGAGGAGGAAGAACCGCGTCACTGCATCTCTCACCCGCAGACACCAGCTCAAATATTGGCACTACCCGTTCTTTAGAGGCTAGCGTAGTAGCGGGATCTGCACAGGGTGAGGCACCAGGGATGAGTGGGCTGCAGCAAGGCCAGGGGGAAAGGGTAGCTTGGGGACCCGGAGGATGAGTTCACACGTGAGTTCTGCTGTGCAGGATTCGGATTCGGACCTCAATGGGGAGGCCTTTAGAAGAAGGGTGATGGGCATGCACACGGAGATGATAGGTGCAATGGCAAGGGTGCCCGAGAGCCTCTCGGCAATGGTAAGCAGCGTGGAGGAGTCTGCCTCCAACATTGCACAAGGCTCTGTGCACACCATGGAGACCACCATTTCCAGTCTCCAAAGGATGGTAGACTCCCAGAGAGACCGTGGTGACCCAGACCTGATGCGGTGTGTGATGTGCAATCTGGCAGCTTTCATTGCAGTACAGGTGGAAGTGACGCAACGTCTTAGTGCTGTAATGCAGTTTATGCTTGGTTGCATCCAATCTCAGACTGCTTTCATGCTGTCTCAGCTTGATGCCACGCAAGCTTTGACTGCCACCATCGACCGGGGCTTTCATGGTGTCGCAGCAGGCCAGCAATCTGTGCTCCTACAGATTGCTAGGGATGCTGAGGTGCTGCCCCGGGGGGGCGGTGGCAGTGGGTCAGTGGAGCAGGAACCTGCTGTCCTCTGTCAGGATGACAGCATTCCTGCTCCCACCACTGCCACTCCGCCATTGCTCCTGTCGCTGCAGTCATCCAGCCAGCCCAGACTGCTGCTGCCCATGCTGAGGTGGTACAGTCTACAGCCAGGCCTTGCAGGTCCAGAGCTGGTCGAGGGCGTCTTGCAAGGCCATCTGAAGTCTTCCGCACGGACACTCAGCAGCCTTCCACCAGTTGTGCTGCAACCACTGGGCCAACACTTCATAGGAGCACTAGAGTAGACAAGGCACAGTAAAGACAGGTACTACAGGATTGCACAAGGGTGAATAGTTAATATTTTTGGTGTAAATATGTGTTCACTGATTTTTGATAATTTATTAATTCACTTACCATTCTTTTGTGGTGTCTGTCATTTCAGCGTGAGGGATGGAATGATGGGGATGTGGTGAGCAAAGGGAATCTGGGCTTTAAGTCATCCTGGTGTGAGGCTGGAGGTCTGTTTTTAGGAGGTGGCAGAGTTCTGTGACCACCTCCTTGATGAGGCAGAGCCATCTAATACACTGCTCCTCACTTAATTGAAGGTAGGAGAAGTGCTGTCGGAATACCCTCGGAGGGTAAGGCCTCCTGGTGAGAGCCCTGATGTCCCTCCTCATCTCTCTGCGCACATCTTCCCGTATTTCTTGCTGCCTATGCTCCCTCCGCTGTAGATCCTGGAGGGCGAGGTGGCATGCCAGTACAGTCCCCATTAATGTTACCAAGTGTAGCAGTTTGAATCTTTGAAGTATAAATGTAGCTACTTTGTAGTTGCTAGAAGACTCCTGATACAAAAGAATCTTCAAATTACTGAATGAAACTGTTGCAGTGGGTGAACCTGACAAGAAAACACTGAAGCTGCACTAACCTGACAGCTGTGAGTGAGTACTCATGATCCCTTTAAATAACGTACCTGGAGCCGGCTTCCTGGTGCTGCACGCCAGCTCTCCCTGTCGGTGTTTACTCCAGGTACTGAGGTAGGTGGCGACAATCAATTTAGCAAATCAGGCAGTCAGGGAGCGTTACACACTCACTGACGTCACGATCTACCTGGTGTTGACGTTCCCGGCATTACTTCTTACCGGCAGCGCTACAAGGGGGGGGGGCGGATTTGGCGTGCGGCGCTGGATTCACCTGACCCCAGTGATACTGCTCTAGTGCCCCATTAGCACCATCTACTGGCGCTAACAGGAGGTGCTAAGTGGATGAATTTTTCCCCCTATGCCTCTATTTATGAAGCACAGTATCCCATAAGCTTTTTTAACCGCTTTGTCAACCTGCCCTGCCACCTTCAACGATTTGTGCACACATACCCCCAGGTCTCTCTGTTCATGCACCCTCTTTAAGATTGAACCCTTTAGTTTATATTGCCTCTCTTTGGTCTTCCTACCAAAATGTATCACTTTGTACTTTTCTGCGTTAAATTTCATCTGCCACGTGTCCGCCCATTTCACCAGCTTGTCTATGTCTTCAGGAAGTCTGTCACTATCCTCCTCACTGTTCACTATACTTCCAAGTTTTGTGTCATCTGCAAATTTTGAAATTGTACCCTGTACACCCAAGTCCAAGTCATTAATATATATCAAGAAAAGCAGTGGTCCTAGTACCAACCCCTGGGGAACACCTTCCTCCAGTCCGATAAACAACCGTTCACCAATCACCACTATTCTGTTTCCTGTCACTTACCCAATTTTGTATCCATGCTGCCACTGTCCATTTTATTCCATGGGCTTCAACTTTGCTGGCAAGCCTATTATGTGGCACTTTATCAAACACCTTTTGGAAATCTATATACACCACGTCAACCGTGTTGCCCTCATCAACCCTCTCTGTTACCTCATCAAAAAACACGATTTGCCTTTCACAAATCCATGCTGGCTTTTCTTAATTAATCCACACTTGTCCAAGTGACTGTTAACTTTGACCCTGATTATCATCTCTTAAAGCTTCCCCACTACCGAGGTTAAACTGACTGACCTATAGTTGCTGGGTTTATCTTTACCTTTTTTGAACAAGGGTGTAACATTTGCAATTCTCCAGTCCTCTGGCACCAACCCCGTATCTAAGGAGGATTGGAAGATTATGGCCAGTACCTCCGCGATTTCCTCCTTAACCTCCCTCAGCATCCTAGGCTGCATCCCATCTGGTCCTGGTGACTTATCAACTTTAAGTACAGACAGCCTTTCTAGAATCTGGGGTTTAATTGGTCTATACGGTTCAGAGGCAGATACTTTACTTATGAGTAATTGGGAAGGCAAGTGACTATTTTTCATGTGTTAGCATAGATAGTGAACGTGGCAGTCCACTTTTCTGTGATGGGCTGTCTACATATGTGCACTTTCCAGGTGCAGTGATCAGAAATCTCCCAGCTAGCGCAGCTTGAAGCTAATTATAGAACCTCTGCTGAAATCAACTAGCGCAGCACAGACTGATAATCAAACCTGAAACTCTTGGACCGGAATTTTCCCAGTCCCGAGCATGCGAGTTTGGGGGCGTGTCAGCAGTATAAATCACGGAAATTGCCAGTGTGTTGGAAACCCGCCGTCATCCCGCCGACTTCCGCATTTAACTTGGGCGCGTTTTCCAGCGCGCCACGGAACCGCTTGGCAGAGGCGGGCAACCTCATTGAAGTACTTAATTGCTTGTTGTGAGACCCTTAACAGGCTTTTCAACAGCAGGTTTTGGCTTTAACTTCTTGAGCACAGGATTCACACACCTCTGGAACCTCACCTGTGAAGGGGAGTTGGAAGCTTCGTGGCCATTGTGCAAGTCCATTAATTGACAGCTGGGAATAGCACATAAATGCTCCCACATTACACCTGCTTCCTTGGCTAATGGAAAGGCTCTTGCTGACTCAATTTTGTGCAGAGATTTAGCTGTCAGAAGTTTGCAGGTTATTTCTGCAACCTCGGAAGCCACTCTCACTGCATTGCTAGTCACGATCACAACATTGAGGGATTGGGCCTCTGATCTCCACTTTACTTACCATCTATTACATCAGCATGGGTACCGCTTATGCTGTCTCACCTTGGACCTCAGAATCAGACCAAGATGAGCCCCAGCACCAACAACACCAGCCACACCAGCAGCAGCAGCAACCACAACACCAGCCTTCTCAACGACCTGATGCTCACAGGAGAGAGGGAGTCAGCAGAGGGCTGCAACGTGCCGGAGGTGATACCCCCAACACAGGGTATACAGGCAGAGAATGAGCTTCCTGGACATGACTGAGCAGTAGTGCTTCAGGAGGCTCAGGCTATCGCGCCGGGTTGTGCAGACATTCGTAACTTGCTGGAACAAGATCTGCTGTCCAGAGGACCTGGTTGGACATGCCTTACCAGTGGGTGTCAAACTCTCCACCGCCCTCAATTTCTTCACCTCAGGTTCCTTCCAGGGATCTGCAGCAGACATTTGCAGGATCTCGCAGTTGGCTGCCCACAGATGCATCACCCAGGTGACCGATGCCACGTTTGACAAGTCAGCCACTTACGTCAACTTTGCCACTGATGAAGCCAGTGTTACTGAGCAGGCACTCGACTTTGCGGCTCTGGCTGGTTTCCCACAGGTGCAGGGCATCACGACTGCACACAAGTGGCCATCAGTGCATCCCCATGTCACCCAGGAGTGTTCGTGGACTGCAAGGGTTTCCACTCCCTCAATGTGCAGCCCGTCTGCCACCATAAAAAGATCATCATGCATGTGTGCACCAGATTCCCTGGCAGCTGTCATGACTCTTTCATGCTGCGCCAGTCCACCCTCCCTCAGCTCTTCACACCTTCAAACAGACTTACTGGCTGGCTGCTTGGAGACCAGGGCTATCCACTGAAGACGTGGCTGATGACACCCTTGAGGAGGCCAAGTACTGAGGCCGAGGAGCATTATAATGACAGCCACATGTCCACCGATGTGTCATAGAGCAAGCAATTGGCATGATGAAGATGCACTTCAGATGCCTTGACAGATCTGGAGGAGCTCTTCAGTATGCACCAGTCAGGGTCTCCAGAATCATTGTCGTTTGCTGTGCGCTGCACCACATCACGCAGCAGCGAGGATTGGAGCTGCAGGAGGAGCAAGGCGTAGAGCGCAAAGCCTCTTAGGAGGAGGTGGAGGAGGAGGAACAAGTGGAAGACGAGGAGGAGGAGAAGGAGGAACCTAAAGTGGAGATGGCACCAGCAGCGGCGCACATTGCTGCCCAGGAGTCCCGGAATGGCCTCATACGGGCCAGATTTACTTAACTTGCCCCAAAGGGCTGCCACATGCTGTACTAAGTACCCCCTCCCCCCACCCCGCAACAACACCATAAAGAAGCCCTACTATGACCAATCCATTCCTCTCACCCAAACCCCCATAGCTCGAGGTTAACTAATGTCTCACCATTCACTCCAAGTGACAAAGCCACTTCCCAAGTAGCAGGCACAAATGGACAAGACCAGATAGTGGTGCAAAGAAATAAATTTGTGTGCGTCATAAATATAACTGAAACTTATCACTAACATTTTTTCATACATCCATGTGCATACCCCTGTGCATCTAGGATTGTGTCTTTTTTCTTTTCCACGTGCTTCTATGAGGTGCAACCCCTGTGGCTTCAGTAGAGGCAGGCTACTCACTTTCCTGCTGCGATTGCTTTGACACTTTTGGCGGATGTCCTCTGGGTTTTGGACCCTGTGAGTGCCCTGCCAAAGACTGCTCCACCTGCGACTGTGCAGGGGCAGACTCAGCCATCGGGATTCAAGGAAGCATGTGGGGCTCTGACTGAGGGGGAGGCAACGGGAGAAGTGTGAGCGCTTTGAGCAGAGCCCTCACTTCCATGTCCCCTCTCACCATCATCCCTCTCATGAGCCACCCGCACTTCCCTGCTAACAAGGAGCTGGAGAGCATCTTGCTACACATCAGTGGGGCGATGAACGCCAAAGTCTATGTTGGTATCCCTTCTAGAGATGAGTTCAATAAAAGTCTGCAAGCTGTTGTTCACACCAAGCATGTTCTCATTTGACTGGCGCATTAGCTGCTCCATGCAGGTGGCCATCCTTTACATGGAAGAACACATCGTTGCCATAGCCTGCGATATGGTGCTACTCATGTTGGAGATGGGCTCCTCCTATCTCTCTATAATCGTGCACAGCACGGTTGGAAAAGCTGCCTAGCCTTATGCATTTGTTGCTACTCCTCCAAGATCAACCTTTTGTCGACGGCCCCCCGAGGTTCAGTATCTGCATCCAGCTGAGCAGAGCTTGGAGTGTCCTGTGCCCTCAGGCCAGGACACTCCACTGCTGTCCCTGTCTCCACCATCTGCTCTTGCTCACTTGTGATGTATGAGACACCAGGTGACAACACTACTATGGACCCACCAACATGCACGTATCTGCGCTGGAGCTGGGTGCGCATGGGTCTGGTGACGGTGCACCCTCAGAGTCATCATCTTCCTCCGACTAGACAGTGTGGGGGGGGGGGGGGCGCACTTGATAGACCTGTGGGAGAGTAAAGACATGAATTAGAATTCTTATGGTAAGAATGCGTAACATTACCATTGTGCACATGATGATATTTCACTGGCTGCTGACATCAGTTACCATGAGTAACTGTTGTATGCCATGTGGGATATTTAATTCTGTCTCCAGGTTGCTGGGAGGTCCCCTCTCTCCATCTCCCACTGCCAGCAGCTCTGCCACTCCACTTAATTCCAGCGCCTCCTCATCTGCTGGTGTCAAAGTCATGTATATTGGAGAGCCACCTCCAGTTCTTTGCCTCTCTCTGTTCTGCGCTTTCTTCTCCTGCAAGGAGGGAAAGAGGGGACTATGATGGAGTGGGGTGCCAAAGCCAAGTGGCCTCCTTTGTGTGTTGTTAGTTGGTATGATTGCACTAGGATGAGGGTGAGTGTGAGGGGTGGCTAGTGAGATGGGGATGTGATAATGTAGATAGAGGGATGGGTGGACGTGCAAGGTATGTTGGTGTGAGTAAAGATGTGCAGGAGTAGGGTAGGGAAGGCAGAGTAATGGGGATGTGATGAGAGGCACAGTAAGATGAAGGTGAGTGTGGCTTTGTACTCACGTTTCCTGATCTAATGAGATCATTGAAACGTTTGCAGCACTGCACCCAGGTCCTGACCACATCCCTGCTGGTGACCTCCTCTGCAATCTCCAACCAGGCTGTTTTGGTGTCCTGGGGAGGTCTCATCTGCCCATTGGAAGGGAAGAGGACCTCCCTGCGTCCTCTGACTCCATTCATAAGCATATGGAGGGAGTCATCGGCGAACCTGGGTGTAACCCTCTGCCTCTGTGCAGTCATTGTCAGTGTTTGCAGCACTCCAATACTGTAGTGCACTGACAGCCCTATGTTACATTGAGATTCAAAACCAATGTGGCCATGGCCCCTTTAAAGATCCCGGCTGAAAACGCTTGATTGATGACATCACCAGACCCGCACCATTTAATTGGACCGGGTAACGCGCAGGATGGGCTTAATAGTCCCTGCTAAGGGAAAGTCATTTTCAGCAGCAGGATGGAGCCAGCAGCAGGGTCGCGACCTGCCATGGCCACCACCCGTACCGGATCCACCTATGAGGGACTGGCATGACATTGCCAAATGGCCTCCTTCTGTGGCATTACTTTCTAGGTTGCATTAGCCTGAGGGCGAGTGTCAGTGGTGGATAATCAGATGGGGATGTGAGTAGGTGCAAAGATAGTGAGGGATGGGTGCACCAACAAGGTAGTTTGGTGTGAGTTGTGACGTGCAGGAGTAGGCTTGGGAAGGCAGAGTGATGTGGTTGGGGTGACACACACATCAAGATGTAGTTGAATGTGGCATTGTACTCACCTTTCCTGACCTCATGAGATCATTAAATCTCTTGGAACACTGTATCCAGGAGCAGCTCACTACACCCCTGCTGCTAACTTCGTGGGCGATCTCCAGCCATGCCCTCTTGGTATCATTGGCTGGTCTCTTCCTGCCATTACCAGGGTATAGGACCTCCCTCTGTGCTCTGACTCCCTGGAGCAGGACTTCCAGGGAGGAATCCAAAAACCTGGGCACAGCCTTCTGGTGCTGAAACGGCATCCTCTCAGTCAAAGTCTTGGATGGATAAGTATAGGCACCTCACCCTCTGAGCCTCCTACAACAACCTTCAGCTGTGATGTGTGCAAGGCTCTTTTAAATATACGAGCTGAAGGCGAGTCATCCGTGACATCATCAGACCCGCTCCAGTTAATTGGCCGGGAAACCCGCATGACTCATTCAATTGATCTAATTCAGTTAAACGCACAGTGGAGACCGTGCTGATGAAAAGTTTGTGACGGCAACCTGCTACGCGATCCCCCGCACCTGAACCCACTCACAGATAAAAATTCCAGCCTTGACATCTGTATTCCACACTGGCCAGTGAATCTAGCCCTATGGTTAACTTAATTTTTTTTTTAAATCTCTACCAATTTTCTCTCATCCCTTTCTGAAAGCACTGACTAACTGCTGGGTACAGATTCATAAGAACTTGGTGTTCTCGTGTACATCACCCAAGTAGGCATTTTTCATTGTTAGCCTTTATAGTGAGTGTTGACTGGCTATTCCACCACAGAGACATCACAGCAGAACCCAACCCTGTCCTCATGCTGACATTCACAGCAGAGTTCAATGTATAGCAATCAGGGCTGCCCAATTTTCCTCTCCCTAGCTCAGGGATCCCTAGGTCAATTATAGCACCTGGATTGAGATCAGCTAATAGCACAAAGAGAGGATTGAGTATGCAACCCCTTTAGTCCATATGGCTCAGCTACTCACTGGATAAGTTTGCTGGGCCATTGGGGTGTCTAGTTAGCTCAGCTAAGATGATGACCAATTATAAGACCTAGCAAAGGGCCATCTCATCAGTTGCCAACTGACACAGGCAGTATTAGAGACCGGGGCAACGAGCGCATTATCTGGTGTGAAAGGCCTTTCAGATTCAGTCATGGCACCCAAGGCTGGTGATTGATTTCCAGAACTGGAAACAGAGTCTTCATCGGCTGTAATAAGGAAGTGCAGGTGAATGTGGGGGAAGAGCTTCCAAAGGTATCATATTTTATCAAAGATGTCTGTTCCTCTGGTTATTCCTAATGGAATTTGAATTTGGCTCAGAGTAAACTAATATCAACATACTAATCCAGTATATTCTTGTAAGCTTAGGTTTCTTTCACTTCAGCAAACGGGGATAGTGATCTGAAATAGTTGATATGGAGCCTGAGAAACGCTACATTTTTGGGAAAATTGTACAAGTTGATCTTGTCCAGGGAACCAGAGCACTGATGTTTTATACACTGCTCAATTTCCTTCCATTGAAAGCAAGTAAGTCTCAATTGGTGTACAGCCCACATTAGCTTTTTATGTAGATAGATTTTTGTCTACCTAGGCAGTTTAATTTAGATGAAAGGAAAGAAGATGAAGAACTTGGAATTATAGGCTGTCTCTCACATCCTCAGGACAACCCAAAGCACTTTATAACCAATGGATTACTTTTTAAGTTTTTACTTGTTATGTAAGCAAGTGTGGCAGCTAATTTGTACACAGCAAGGTTCCATAAACTGCAGATGAATGAATAACTAGATAATCTATTTTTGGTAGTGTTGGTTGAGGGAGGAATGATGTCCAGGACAGCAGAAGAACTCCCTGCTCTTCAACTAGTACCTTGTGATCTTTTACCTGTTGTTAATCAAATGTAGCAACTTGAGTAGTGGGTTGCATCCCTTTGTACTATTTACTGCCAGGGCAGGATTCCCTTGGGAAAGTGGGAGCCCACTCTACTATAGCAATCATAACTTGTTGGGCCAACATGTAGAGGCACAAATCTGGAGCAGTATACATAGTTTTACTAAGCATTGCTATTTCAACAGCTGAAATGATAAACACTCCAATGCTATGGCACTTCAAGCTCATCTGAAGACGTAGGTCTTAATCTTTCTGCCAGTTTTTGTACTACTTTAGTATACTCCTAATTGCATGTGAAGGTTGAACAAAAGGGTAGAATGTTAGATTACTTATTGTGGATACGGACTCCATATACAAAGTCTACCCCTCATTTATCTTTCAGACCTAGTCTGGCTTGGACCTGTTTTACCGTTTACCATATGATGTTTTTGTGCTCTTGATGTTACCAAGTTTGCCTCCTCCAGTTAAATAACTAAGGGAATAGTCAAGAATGAGGTTTATACACAGCAGAGTAGAAGAAAGATCACCCCACCACGCAGGACACAGTTTCTTAAAGGAGATTGTCCTCAAGTAATTTCCCCCCAAGTGAAAGCATATCCTATTTGTATGTGGCGGTTAAACATCTTTCAAAAATAAAGCTAAGACCATATATACAGTAAGTAAGCTAACATTTTTTTATCTACAATTTTCTAAAATTAGTTTCCCATTATTTTTACTAATTTAGCTACAGAACAACGCTTTCGGCAGAAGTAAGTATTCATTTATTTCTTAGTTTATGCATTTGGATGTCTAAAACTTGATAGTAAATTAGTAATCTCTAATTAAAAATAAATGCTAAGGGACATCTTTGATGGCTCACTTAATCCACCAATTAGTGGTACTAAATAATAAAGACTAGGAAAGTCCTAGCTTTGCTGCTTAGGAGAACAGGCCACTTGTAGGAGGTTTTATAAATCTACTGTTACCATGGAAAGAAACACCACCTTAAGTCACTGCCCTTAGGAGAGGAAGAAGGTGCAGAAAATTGGGGTGGGGTGCAAGTAAATGCTTCTATTTCTGATTTACTGAATTTGTTTTTGTTTAGATTAAGGGAGAGCAAGGATACAATTCAAACACTGAAAGTAACGTTCGCAAATTTGCAGAAAACCATGGCCAAACTGACTCAGCAAAGAGTATTGTTGAAGAAGGAGTAAGTACAACACAAACAACTTCAAACTGCATTCCTACATAATTTTCAAACATGATGTCCCATATAGGCCCGATGTAGAATAAAGCTCCCTCTATGCTGTTCAAACTCTGTGTCTGAGAACAGCAGCCCTGATTGCACCAGTGTGATTTTTTTTTTTCATTTTCCACACCAGTTATACTTGAGGTATCTCTGAATGAATTGTCTATTCGAGTCAAAACTATGAATAGTTTTATGCTGAACTCACTAGGAATCTGGCTGGTACTCAAAAGTAGAGTAATCAGTTTCATCCAATTACTCATGGCTAGATTCAAACCCAGGCCTCAAAGGTAAATTAACCAACCCACTCAACCACCTCATCACAGTACTTATGACCAAACAATCTGTTGTCTTTAAGAAAAATAACAGTTTTAGTTTTATAGCAGATTTCCAGCAAGTCATAGACCACTCCCATCCATCTTCTAACATCCAGTTAAACAGTCTTTGGTAAGGGCTTTAGTTCTCTCTTGATCAGAAAATGGTACATAGCATCAAGAAAATGTTTTCTACATTAATGGAAAGAATAGGAAATATACTTAATACTATTAACCAGAGTAATAGCTGTGGCTCAGTGGTAGCACTCTCGCCCATGAGTCAGAAGGTCATTGGTTCACATCCCGCTCCAGAGACTTGAGCACAAAATCTAGGCTAACACTCCAGTACAGTACTGAGGGACTGTTGCACTGCTGGAGGTGCTGTCTTTCAGATGACATGTTAAACTGAGGCCCCCACTGCCCTCTCAGGTGGGTATAAAAGGTCCCATGCCACTATTTCGAAGAAGAGCAGAGGAGTTCTCCCCAGTGTCCTGGCCAATATTTCTCCCTCAACCAACATCACTAAAACAGATTATCTGGACATTATCACATGGCTGTTTGTGGGAGCTTGCTGTGTGCAATTTAGCTGTGCATTTCCTACATTACAGCAATGACTACAATCCAAAAAGTACTTAATTGGCTGCAAAGCACTTTAGGATGTCCTGAAGACGTGAAAGGCCATTTACACCCACCTGAAAATCGTCCAAGGCGCAGTCACTCTTTTCAACAGCTGGACACTTCGTAAACAGAGTTGTTGAAAAATTAATCCCTCCCAGAAAACTATTCATTCTTATTCATTCAACCACCAGATACAAATAAGAGTCCCTTCCATCCCATAGGAGAAAACACTTTGAGATACTGTCCTGCCAGATTTTCATGCTTAATATTGTTTGGGGTAAATGTTTTAGAATCATCTTCATTGAAGAACTCAGGACTAACATAAATTTCTTTCGTTTTAAACAGAAACCGTACTATCAGAATGAGTGCCGTTCTACAGCTCCTTGATATTAGTCCTGAAGTAGACTTTGGAACAATGATTAAATCAATAGATCACGACACTAAAGTTTTAGAACCACCCAAGCATCCACCCCTTTGGTGAGCTCCCTTCTCATGTGGCTTGTTAAGGTTAATTGAGAAACTTTTCTGAAAATAGTTTCTCATGCAGGCTTCAAAAATCTTTAAAGTTACAGCAATATTTTTTAACATTAAAATAAGTAGCTTTGATATATGTCAACTTAGTAATTGACATACTTTATGGCCTGGATTTTTTTTTTTTAACTTCCATTTTCAGGCGGTCTTCAGGTGGTTTGCAATTAAAATGGGTATGGGGACATTCTCCGAAACACAGCTTCTAAAAATGGCCAAACGATTTCTATCCCATGGTCCCCTGTGATCCTGGTCCTCCCATCATAAGTGTGCCTACTGCACTTAACTGAAGCAGGGAGATGTAAAGTGCCCCCAGAAATTTCCCAGTGATTCTGCCCACTTACCACTCCTGCAAATCATCACCACTATAAAGATGGCGGTAATGAGACTGTATGGTCTCGCACTGGTGAGAAGATGAAAGGTCACACATAAGTTTGATTCTACAACACTGTTTTGGCTGGGTGTCACTTTGTGGTTGCAGTTTGGAGTGCTTAAAGGTAGTTTGCAAAACTTGCTGAGAATTTAAAGGGAGCACTACATAATGAAATGCTGGATTTCCCTCCAGAGATTCCATTGTTCCTGTGCTTTGAGGAGGAGGACGATGAGGACATTCAGGAGGAAAGGATGGAAGCCAGGAGAGTGCAGCTCACTGCACGCAGGCAACCCATGAATTGTGGGTATCTATCTCACAGGGTCTACAGACCATGGAGGACCTATATGGATTTTTCCTATGGGCAGTGACTGAGAAGTCCCTCTGACACTATCAGAGAAATATGGTAGTTGTTGGAACCTGAATTGCTGCCTCTTTCATTGGGGCAGTGCCTTGTTTGTGGCAGTTAAGGTAACAAGAGCACTTAACTTTTATGCCTCAGGATGCTTCCAGCCTCTGGTGACATTGGTTATATCCATCAGGCAGCAGCTCATTGGTGCAGTTTATCACGGATGCCCTGTTCAGGCACACCTCTAAGTTCATTCAGTTCCATATGAACCCAGCAAAGAGCAAGAGAGCCTCAACGTCTTATGAGTGGTTAGATTCTTACAATGATGCGGCGATGCCGGTGTTGGACTGGGGTGGACAAAAGTGAGAAGTCGCACAACACCAGGTTATAGTCAAACAGTTTTATTTGAAATCACAAGCTTTTGGAGCTGCTGCCCCTTCACTTCACCTGACGAAGGGGCAGCAGCTCCGAAAGCTTGTGCGACTTCAGATTCTACAAGTTCAGGGTGCTATTGATGCTACTCAGTGGCTATGCAGGCCCTGTCTGAAAGCTCTTCAACTTCAAGAACAGGAAAGGATTTAATTTATTGAATGTTCAGATAGTGAGTGATACTAGCCACCTTATTTTGCATATAAAAGCATACTACCCAGGGAGTTGGCATAATCAGCTATTCTCAAGCTGCCTCCACTACTCAGCCAGAGCAATGTGACAGAGTAACTGATAGAAGACTGGGACATCCGTTTCATCCTTGGCTGATGACATCTTTTCGGAATGCAGGGATAGAAACCAAAAACAAGTTTAGTGAGGCCTTGGGAACTACCAGACCATCAGAATTGTCAAGTTCCATTTGCAGTGCCTGCAATGTAGTCCAGCAAGGGATTCCAGTGGACTGCTGAATCCTCCATAATTTAGCCATTACAAAGGTATTGGGACTTCCAATTACAGAAGGTGATGATGAAGAAGGTGGTGGAGACAAATCATTTGCTCACAGCAAAGAAGCTCAGGAGAGAGAATATGGGCCCAAATACCCTGCTGCCAGCAACAGGTGACATCACCAACCTTGTCCAATGAAGTGGGTGCCCTCCATCTGCATGACACAATAAAACCCTTCATTGTTCCTTGTCTTGCTCTCAATACCATTCAGCGAATCTGTAATACCTCTAATATTCTCTTTGGGAGAAGACAGTTACAAATATTAATCACCATATAAGGATAACAGGAGGCATCCCTGGAAAAAATACAGACACATTGAATTGCCAGTAATGTATATGCTTGCAACCAACTTGTCCCTTCATTGTGCCCTACTACTGCTACATATTATCACATGATTGCCGATTGTGCACTTTGCCTTTTGCACTCATGACCCCAACCTCCTATTCATACATTCATTCTCCTCCTGGCCCCACAAAAATCTTAAAAAAAAACAGAACTTTATCTGGTTTTAGCATGGCCTGCAGTAGTCCGTTTAAGCACGACTCGTTAGGCTGCTCAACACCTGGTACCAATGGGTGAAGCGTACGTAGTGCACATTCACCCATTGGTACCTCAAAATCCCTTTGGGGTCTTACGTACATCATAGGACCATAATCACCATATTATAGGTAGGCAAGGGGCTGTAGGCTCTAGCCCTTAAAACTGAACTGCCTTCTGCAAAAAAAATCATTCCAAACTAGGCAGTTTGCAGCACTTAAAGCTGAACTGTCTTCTCCACGTAAAAAATGGTAAAATGCTTCTGCACTAACACAAATGGCTCAACAGGCTAGGGAAAGGGCACCCAGGATCTCAGACACAGCACTTGAGCTTTGTGCAGGGGGGTCAACACTGGAAGAGAGGTCCTCTACCCACAGGGGGGCAGGAGGTCCTCCAGAAAGAAGGATGTAGGACGATATTTCCGAGACCATCACTGCCAGCAGTGTCACCCATAGAACCTGACTCCAGTGCCCAAGGAAGTTTCATGACCTCAGGCGAGTGATCAGGGTCAGTGAATGCATCTTCAAAAGCCGTCTCTTACCAACTGCACCACTAGCCTCACACACTGCTCAATGTATGACTGTTCCCCCCATATCACTCACCTACCAAGAATCTCTACCAAACACGAGGCACACCTCACATTCCTAGCTTCACCTCACCCCCTTGGCAGAGACGATGCTGGCCATTCTTGGCAGGGGCATGGCTGAGCCCTTGGCCAGTGGCGGGGCTGAAAAAATACAAGATGCTGGTATCCTCATACGTTACCCTCCTTTTCACATCACCCTCATCCCGCAATCTCTTCTGATGTGCATGCTTACACATGGTGTAAGCATGCACATCTTACTTTCCTGCCCTCCCCTCACCACAACCCTACCTTGTGCCTTCCTCAAGACACCCAAGAAATCCAGTCTGCCCAGCCAGTGGTTGACCAAGAAGAGGGGGAGGAGAGTGAAGAAGAAGAAACACCATCACTCAGTTTCACACTCCCAGCCACCAGCTGCTTGAGGTCGTCCAGCAAGGCCATCTGCAGTCACCCCCACTGAAAGTCAGCAGGCTTCCACCAGCCATGCTGCAGCCACTGGGTAACATCACTAGGAGAGTCAAAGGCAGATGCAAGACACTCACTAAGAGAATGCACAAGGGTGATTAGTTGATTTTTTGATGTAATATCGGATGCATATATGTATAAAGTTGGATTGGAAAGTTTGCTTTGTGGTGGCTTTTATGGTGTGGGACAAATGTTGAAAGGGGAATTGGGGTTGTGGTCACTGGTACTGCAGGCGGATGATTCCTGGACAAAAAGGGGTTGTCTGGGTTGCCTCCTTCCTTCCACTTCTTCCTTTTCTGCTTCCTCCTCATCTGCTTCTTCCTTTTCCTTCTGCGAGGAGCTTGTCCCTTTGCTACCTCTGCTTCATTTCCATGTAATGTTGCAGCCCAAGGGGGACTGCAACTAGAGCCCCCAGGACTGTGAGCAAGTGGTGTTCTCAGAGGCCTTCCTTTAACATCCAAATTGTTCCCTGCACACTTTAACAACATTTTAAATGTATTGCACCAAGCCACTATTCCAAAAAAATGTCCAAAAGCTGAAATCAAAACTTACCTGAGAGATGGCTGTGTCCCTTTAAGAAGCACGAGCAGTGTCTCTATAGTACTACTGCACGCATGTTCTTCTGTGTGTGGTTTTCAGAGGGTGGTGACGTCCAAAATCGCAGTCGTGCGTCAATTGAGGTGTTGTACGCTGATTGACTTCACGATCTGCATATTTACAAGCGAGAGGTGAGTGCAGGCAAAGGCAGTGCTAACGACCACTCCAAAATGGCAGCCACCGTGTTCTGCGCCGGAAGCGGGCAAACACAGAAACATAGAAGATAGGAGCAGGAGTAGGCCATTCGGCCCCTCGAGCCTGCTCCGCCATTCAATGCGATCATGGCTGATCATCCAAATTCAGTACCCTGTCCCTGCTTTCTCCCCATATCCCTTGATCCCTTAGCCTTAAGAAATATATCTAACTCCTTCTTGAATATACTTAATGAATTGGCCTCAACTGCCTTCTGTGGTAGAGAATTCCACAGGTTCACCACTCTCTGGGTGAAGAAATTCCTCATCATCTCTGTCCTAAATGGCTTACCCCTTATCTTTAGACTGTGACCCCTGGTTCTGGACTCCCCCGCCATCGGGAACATCCTTCCTGCATCTAGTCTGTCTAGTCCTCTTAGAATTTTATAAGTTTCAATGAGATCCCCTCTCATTCTTCTAAACTCTAGCGAATACAAGCCTAATCGACCCAATCTGTCTTCATACGTCATTCCTGCCATCCCAGGTATCAGTCTGGTGAATCTTCGCTGCACTCCCTCCATGGCAAGAACATTCTTCCTCAGATAAGGCGACCAAAACTGCACACAATATTCAAGGTGTGGTCTCACCAAGGCCCTGTACAACTGCAGCAAGACATCCTTGCTCCTGTACTCGAATCCTCTCGCTATGAAGGCCAACATACCATTTGCCTTCTTAACCACCTGCATGCTTACCTTCAGCGACTGGTGCACAAGGACACCCAGGTCTCGTTGCACTTCACCTTTTCCCAATCTATTGCCGTTCAGATAATAATCTGCCTTCCTGTTTTTGCCACCAAAGTGGATAACCTCGCATTTATCCACATTATACTGCATCTGCCATGCATCTGACCAATCACCCAACCTGTCCAAATCATACTGGAGTTTCTCTGCATCCTCCTCACAGCACACACGCCCACCCAGTTTTGTGTTGTCTGCAAACTTGGAGATATTACATCTAGTTCCCTCGTCTAGATCATTAATATATATTATGAATAACTGGGGTCCTAGCACCGATCCCTGCGGTACCCCGCTAGTCACTGCCTGCCACTCGGAAAAAGACCCGTTTATTCCAACTCTTTGCTTCCTGTCTGTCAACCAGTTTTCTATCCAAGTCAGTACCTTACCCCCAATCCCATTTGCTTTAACTTTGCACGCTAATCTCTTATGCGGGACCTTATCGAAAGCCTTCTGAAAGTCCAAATACACCACATCTACTGGTTCTCCTTGGATCTTATGCTATCCCTAATTTCCCTTGTTAGCCACAGTTGAGTCACCTTTTTTGTTTTATTTTTATGCCAAACAGGGATGAACAAATTCTGTAGTTCATCCATGCGATCTTTAAATGTTTGCCATTGCCTATCCACCGTCAACCCTTTAAGTAACATTCCCCAATCCATCCTAGCCAACTCGCACCTCATACCATCGTAGTTTCCTTTATTTAACTTCAGTACCCTAGTCTCTGAGTCAACTACTACTTCACTCTCCATCTTAATGAAGAATTCTATCATATTATGATCGCTCCTCCCCAAGGGGCCTCGCACAACAAGATTGCTAATTACATAATTATCATTACATAATACCCAGTCTAAGATGGCCTGATCTCTCGTTGGTTCCTTGACATACACTCTAGGAATTCCTCTTCCACAGTATTGTTACTAATTTGGTTAGCCCAATCTATATGTAGATTAAAGTCACCCATGATAACTGCTGTGCCCTTTTTGCACGCATCTCTAATTTCCCGTTTAATGCCATCCCCAACCTCAGCATTACTGTTTGGGGGTCTGTATACAACTCCCACTAACGTTTTCTGCCCCTTGGTATTTCTCAGCTCTACCCATACAGATTCCACATCATCAGAGCTAATATCCTTCCTTACTATTGTGTTAATCTCCTCTTTAACCAGCAATGCTACCCCACCTCCTTTTCCTTTTTGCCTGTCCTTCGTGAATATTGAATACCCCTGGATGTTGAATTCCCAGCCTTGGTCATCCTGGAGCCATGTCTCTGTAATCCCAATTATATCATATCCGTTTACATCTATTTGCACAGCTAATTCATCCACCTTATTACGAATGCTCCTCACATTAAGACACAAACCCTTCAGGCTTGTTTTTGTAAAACTCCTAGACCTTTTAGAATTATTGTTTACTGTGGCCATGTTTGATTTACACCCTTGATTTCTCGGACTTCCACTTTTGCTTTTCTCCTTCCTGTCTTTTGCTTCTATCCTTGCTTCCCTTTCCTCTGTCTCCCTGCACAGGTTCCCAACCCCCTGCCATTTTAGTTTAAACCCTCCCCAACAGCACTAGCAAACACTCCCCCTAGGACATCGGTCCCGGTCCTGCTCAGGCACAAACCGTCCAGTTTGTACTGGTCCCACCTCCCCCAGAACTGGTTCCAATGTCCCAGGAATTTGAATCCCTCCCCCTTGCACCATTCTTCTAGCCACGTATTCATCTGAAATATCCTTCTATTTCTACAATGACTAGTACGTGGCACTGGTAGCAATCCTGAGATTACTACCTCGGGTGACTGTCTGTGTGGAGTTTGCACATTCTCCCCGTGTCTGCGTGGGTTTCCTCCGGGTGCTCCGGTTTCCTCCCACAGTCCAAAAATGTGTGGGTTAGGTTGATTTGGCTATGATAAATTGACCCTTAGTGTTAGGAGGGGATTAAATATGTGGGGTTATGGGGATAGGATGGGATATGTTAGGGGGAATTAAATACGTGGGGTTACGGGGGTAGGGTGGGATATGTGTACTGTGGGGATTGAAGCAGGGACAGGGTACTGGATTTGGATGATCAGCCATGATCGTATTGAATGGCGGAGCAGGCTCGACGGGCCGAATGGCCTACTCCTGCTCCTAGATTCTATGTTTCTATGTTTCTATGTTTACTACCTTTGAGGTCCTATTTTTAAATTTACCTCCTAACTCCCTATATTCAGCTTTTAGGACCTCATCCCATTTTTTACCTATACCGTTGGTACCTATATGCACCACGACAACTGGCTGTTCACCCTCCCCCTCCAGAATGCCCTGCAGCCGCTCCGAGACATCCTTGACCCTTGCACCAGGGAGGCAACATACCATCCTGGAGTCTCGTTTGCGGCCGCAGAAACGCCTATCTATTCCCCTTACAATGGAATCCCCTATCACTATAGCTCTCCCGCTCTTTTTCCTCCCGTCCTGTGCAGCAGAACCACCCATGGTGCCAGGAAGTTGGTTGCTGCTGCCTTCCCCCGATAAGCCATCCTCCTCAACAATATCTGTTTGAGAGGGGGCTGGCCACAGGGGACCCCTGCACTACCTGCCTGCGCCTACTACTCTGCCTGGCGGTCACCCATTCCCTTCCTGCCTGTGCAGCCTTTACCTGCGGTGTGACCAACTCATTAAACGTGATATCCACGACGTCCTCAGCATCGCGAATGCTCCAGTATGTATCCATTTGCAGCTCCAATGTGGTCTGCCAGTAGCTGCAGCTGGATACACTTCCCGCACACATGGTCGTCAGGGACACAGGAAGTGTCCCTGATTTCCCACATAGTGCAGGAGGAGCATGCCACGGGGCTGAGCTGTGCTGCCATGACTTACCCTTTAATTAATTTAAATTAAATTAAATCAAATCAATACCACAAATTACACTACAATTAAATGATATAGTCAAGGGCCCTTGTTTACTGGCACTCCCCGCTACACAACAGAGACCTTAGAAACTAGAACCACAAAATTAAGACCTTCTAAGCTTTATAAACTATTAACCTTAACTGTCAAACTATAGAGTAGTATAAATACTCACCTGGCCGTACTCACCCAATCAGCTGCTTCCTCTTGCCCGCATCACTTTTTGAATCGTGACGTGGCTCTGGAACACCGCCGCTGGTCTGCGAGATTGGTAAGCCTCTGAGGAAAAAATCCCGCGAAAGTGAGTTTAAATACTCACTGTACTACCGCTCTCTCCGCTCCAGACACCGGCCTCTGGAAAAAAAAGTCCGCGAAAGTGAGTTTAAATACTCACTGTACTGTCGCTCTCTCCGCTCCCAACTCCAGCGAGGTGGCTGCCGTTTTTTCAACAAAATCAGCCTTAATGGTTGGCGCTACACCCCCGAATTTCGCGGCCATAGTCTTTTCACCCATTTTCTTTTCACTACAGACATTCTCTTGTGAACATTCTATCAAGGGCAAGCAATACAGTAATTTCTTCACTTCTTGCTCAGAAATTGCAAGAAATGTGATATGAGACAGTGGAATAGTAGGAGAGAAGGTGTACCCATGAGGGAGATGATGGGGATCTCTTGTGCCTACTTCTTTTTATACTATTATGGTCCTGGATAGCGTGGAGGTAAATCATAGTATCTCAGCATCTACATGGGCACATATGCTTTCACTTACCTTGCCTGGCCTGATGAGATCTTTAAAATGTTTCTGGCACTGAATAACTGTCTGTGGGGCCATAGAGTTGGCACTAACTGCCAATGTCACCTCCCTCCCAACTGCCTTCACATCCTTTTTCTAGGGTATAACTGCTTGGGAGCCAAAGAGGCTTCCCCTTCTTGTCTCAACTCTCCAACCATCATTTTCATTGCAGCTTCTGAGAATCTTGGTCATTACTTTGGTCATTGCACACCCCCAGATGATGCTCCTCCTTCTGTCATTGTTTTTCTGCATTCAAGTGCAGGCCCAGTGTTTTTTCTCTCACTGGCTCTCTCTCTCCCCCCTGACCCCCACCCCACTTCTGAGTCACCCGATGTGCTTCTGGCCATTTAACCTGCAGCAGCCATTTTCCTAACAGTGGAGATGCAGTCAGGAGTGGCATTCTTATTGAAATCTGCCCTGGAGACTGAATGTGAACCTCGCCCCCATCAGCAAAATGTTGTCATGTGCTTGTGGGGTTGATACACATGATGCTAAAGTCAGAGGAACGGAAAGTTCAAGGAGAGGATTGCAGTGGTAGAAGAGGTTACAGAGATATGGAGGTTTACATCAGAGGCATCCTGCATGTAGTCAACCTTACTACCATGCAGTATCTAAGGGTCTGTCTTATGCTGGAGCATTAGTTCATTTTTCCCAGCAGACAATAAACTTCTGACTTATGAGTACTCAACCTATTATCAAATCAAATGTTTGTTTTTGTATAGACAATTTTGACTTTAAATTCAGTTCAGTTTTCTTGTAGCAGGAGTTTAAATATAAGATATATCTATACATACACAAATATATCTCCATCTTTGTCTTTGCAGGTTTACCTTACTAAAGAATGAATGTTTAGAGCTTGATACACAGGAAGAAACCAATCCCCTGTTACAGAAACTTGTATCTTTTCATCACTTTACTGCAAATTCTATACCTTCTGCTGAGGTAAGTACTAAGGCATAATCTCAATAAATCAATACACTTAGATGAATGTATACCATCTCTTTTTGAAAACAGTATAGTGTGCTGTATTAAAATGCAACTATGCTACTCAATAAAGTACATTTTGGTTTTAAATCTTTTTGTTTTGGATGAGAAAGATATTCTGAAATGTAGTAAATTTTGAAACAATCAAAAAGAAATGTGTTGCGCATTCCATTTAAAAGTCCTATATACACAGTCCCTATGGAGAATCCCATATTAAGATGTCCACACTTAACACTACCCTGTGACACCATTAGGCTATCCCTTGCCTGTCATAGTTCCCTGTCATACCAGAACTTGGTTTGTATTCTCTTTCCCCCACAAATCACTCAAAAGGTGATGAGGTGCCAACCTGTTGAAGTTACAACACAGGACTACATGCATGCTAAACAGCAGAAGCAGCCTGCATAGACAGAGCTAAGCGATCCCACAACCAACAGAGTAGATCAAAACACTTCAGTCCTGCCACATCCAGTCGTGAATGATGGTGGACAATTAAACAACTAACGGGAGGAGGAGGCTCCATGAACATACCCATCCTCAATGATGGTGGAGCCCAGCACCTGAGTGCAAGAGACAAGGCTGAAGTGTTTGCAAACATCTTCAGCCAGAAGGGCCGAGTGGATGATCCATCTTGGCCTGCTCCTGAGGTCCCCACCATCACAGAAGCCAGTCTTCAGCCAATTCAATTCACTCCACGTGATATCAAAAATGAGAAGTCGCACAACACCAGGTTATAGTCCAACAGATTTATTTAAAATTACAAGCTTTCGGAGCTGTCGCCCCTTCGTCAGGTAAAGGTACAATGAGTGAATCTACAATTTACACAGTATATAAACACAGAAACTGCAGAGAACAATCTTTCAGGGAAGGTGTCCTTACATCAAAGATATCACGTGATATCAAGAGGATTTAGGCTCTAAATTAAAAAGCAGGATCTTGAGGGTAATAATCTCTGGATTATTGCTCGAACCACATGCAAATTGGCATAGAAGCAGAAAGATCAAGAGAATTAACACATGGCTAAAGGGCTGGTGTGGAAAGAGGGGTTCTTTTTCATGGGACACTGGCACCAGTTCTGGGGCAGGAAGGAGCTGTACCGATGGGACAGGCTCCACCTGAACTGGGATGGGACCCGTGTCCTAGCGGAAAGAGTAAATAGGGAGGTGGCAAAGACTTTAAACTAGTAAGGTGGGGGGAGGGATCTACAAGAAATGTAAGCAGTCTAAATATAAACAAAACAGGAAAAGTGAACATGGGAAAGAATAAAGTAAGGGAGGACATTGACGGCAAAGGAGCAAATAAAGTTATGGAACAGGAGTCTAAAAAGATGGTTAAACATAAAGTGAGAGGAAATCCTATTAAAAATGAGTTAAACTCTCTGTACAGCAATGCACACAGTGTCCGTAATAAAACAGGGGAGCTGGAGGCAGTCATGCATTGGAAGGAACCAGACATAGTAGGATTACTGAGACATGGCTACAGAAAAATCAGGACTGGGAATTAAACATTGCAGGGTATAACATATTTAGAAAAGATAGAGAGGGAAAAAGGGGAGGTGGAGTAGCTGTACTTATTAGGGATAACATAATGGCAGTAGAAAAAAGGGACGTAGATATCAGCAAGACAAAAATAGAATCCATATGGATAAAGATAAAAGATAATAAAGGATCAGTCACACTAATAGGCGTAGTCTACAGACCACATAATAGTAGAAGGGAGGTGGAGGAAGAAATATACAGACAAATTAGAGAAATTAGTAAAAAACAGAATAATAATCATGGGGGATCTCAACTATCCCGATATTAATTGGACAGAAGAGGTAGGTAAAGGGGATAAGGGAATGGAGTTCCTACAATGTCTACAGGACTCCTTTCTAACCCAATATGTAAAAAGACCAGGGAGGATTCGCTATTGGGAATGGGGAATGAGCCAGAGCAGATAAGAAAATTAAAAGTAGGGGAACATGTAGGCAATAGTGACTATAATATAATATGCTTTAAGATGATAATAGAGAAGGACATAAGTATGACAAAAACCAGGTTAATAGATTGGAGAAAAGCTGATTTTGAGGGGCTGAGAATAGAACTTGGGAAGATAAAATGGGCAACAATATTGGCAAACAACGATGTAGAATGACAATGGGAAACATTTAAAACGGTGTTCAACAGGGTGCAGGAAAAATATATTCCGCTAAAAGGAAAGAACAAACTAAACATTAAGGAGACTCCATGGATGAATAAAGACATAAAAGGGAGCAATTGAGGGTAAGGAAAGAGGCATACATTAAGTACATAGACAGCAGAGGAGTGCATGATAAAAGAGAATACGAAAGGATTAGGAGAGAAGTAAAAAAAAATTAGGAAGGCAAAGAGGAACTATGAAATTAAATTATCAAGGAACATAAAACAAAATAGTTAAATATTTTACAGGCACATCAATAAAAAAAGGAAGATTAGGATGGGAATAGGGCCATTAAGGGATAGACAGGACAATACCACAGGTAATGATAGGGAGATGGCAGAAATATTAAATCATTATTTCGCTTCGATATTTACCAGGGAGATAGAACAGGTGGACATGACATTGGATGATGAGATGAGTAATGAGATAAGTGCATTTAAAAAAAAAGAGGAGATATATTAAATAAACAAATCAAACTCAAACAGGATAAAAACCCTGGTCCGGATGGATTGCATCCACGCATTTTAAAAGAATCTAGGGAAGAGATAGCAGAGGCAGTACGACACATATTTAATCATTCATTAGAAAAAGGTGTAATGCCAGAGGACTGGCGGATAGCTAATGTAATACCCATATTTAAGAAGGGGGATAGAACATGTCCAGGGAATTATAGACCAGTCAGCTTAACATCGGTGGCAGGAAAAATAATGGAAGCCATACTAAAGGAGAGAATAGAAGAACATCGAGAAACAAAAAGTATAATAATGACTAGTCAGCATGGATTTCAAAAGGGAAAATCTTGCTTGACCAACCTTGTTGAATTTTTTGAAGAGGGAGTAGACAATGGCAATGCAGTAGATGTAATTTATCTAGATTTTCAAAAGGCCTTCGATAAGGTACCCCATGATAGACTAATGAATAATGTCAGAGAATGTGGAGTCAGGGGACAAGTAGCAGAATCGATTGCTAGCTGGCTTCAAGACAGAAAGCAGAGAGTGGGAGTAAAGGGTAGCTATTCACAGTGGCAGAAGGTGGGTAGTGGTGTTCCACAAGGATCAGTGCTGGGACCACTGCTGTTCACAATTTATATTAACGATTTAGACTTTGGAATCAAAAACACAATTTCTAAATTTGCGGATAATTACCAAATTGGGGGGGATAGGCAATACTGAGGAGGACTGCAAAAAATTACAAGAGGACATTAATAAACTTGCAGAATAGACAAATAATTGGCAAATGAAGTTCAACACAGATAAATGTGAGGTATTACATTTTGGTAGGAAGAATAGGGAGATCACTTATTACTTGGAGGGTGCGAGTCTAGGTGGGGTAGAGGAACAAAGGGATCTCGGAGTACAAAATGCACAAATCACGAAAAGTAGCGCCACAGGTTAGCAAGGCCATAAAAAAAGCAAACCAAGCACTAGGGTTTATTTCTAGAGGGATAGAATTGAAAAGTAGGGAAGTTATGCTAAACCTGTATCGAACCTTGGTTAGACCACACTTAGAGTACTGCATGCAGTTCTGGTCGCCATATTATAAAAAGGATATAAAGGCACTGGAGAGGGTGCGGAGAAGATTTACAAGGATGATACCAGAAATGCGAGGGTATACATATCAGGAAAGGATGAACAGGCTGGGTCTCTTTTCTCTTGAAAAAAGAAGGCTATGGGGTGACCTAATAGAGGTCTTTAAAATTATGAAAGGTTTTAATAGAGTGGATACAGAGAGAATGTTTGTGGGGAAGAGCATAACTAGAGGCCATCAATATAAGATAGTCACCAAGAAATCCAATAGGGAATTCAGAAGAAACTTCTTTACCCAAAGAGTGGTGAGAATGTGGAACTCGCTACCACAGGGAGTGGTTGAAGCGAATATTATAGATGCATTTAAGGGGAGGCTGAACAAGCATATGAGGGAGAAGGGAATAGGGGGTTACGCTGATAGATTTAGATGAGGAAAGACGAGAGGAGGCTCGAGTGGAGCATAAACACCGGCATGGACTGGTTGGGCCTGTTTCTGTGCCGTATATCCTATGTAATCCTCTGTATAAAAAAAAATGGCTGAGCACACTGGATACAGCAAAGGCTATGGGCCTGGCAACATCCCAGATGCAGTGCTGAAGACTTGTGCTCCAGCACTAGCCGTACCTTTAGCTAAGCTGTTCCAGTACAGCTACAACATGGGCATCTACCCGACAAAGTGGAAAATTGCCCAGGTATGTCCTGTCCACAAAAAGCAGGACAGATCCAATCCGGCCAATTACCACCCATCAGCTTATCTCTCAATCACCAGCAAAGTGATGGAAGGGGTCATTGACAGTGCTATCAAGCGACACTTACTCACCAATAACCTGCTCACCGATGCTCAGTTTGGGTTCTGCCAGGATCACTCGGCTCCAGGCCTCATTAAAGCCTTGCTCCAAACATGGACAAAAGAGCGGAATTCCAAAGGTGAGGTGAGAGTGACTGCCCTTGACGTCAAGGCAGTATTCAACTGAGTGTGGCGTCAAGGAGCCTTAGTAAAATTGAAGTCAATGGGAGTTAGAGGGAAAACTCTCCACTGGCTGGAGTCATACCTAACACAAAGGAAGATGGTTGTGGTAGTTGGAGGCCAATCACCTCAGCCCCAGAACATCGCTGCAGGAGTTCTTCAGGCCAGTGTCCTAGGCCCAGCCATCTTCAACTGTTTCATCAATGACCTTCCCTCCATCATAATGTCAGAAGTGGGGATGTTCACTGATGACTGCACAGTGTTCAGTTCTATTTGAAACTCCTCAGATAATGAAGCAGTCCTGTGTCCTGGATAACATTCAGTCTTGGGCTGATAAGTGGCAAGTAACATTTACGACACACAAGTGCCAGGTAATGACTATCTTCAACAAGAGAGAGTCTAACCACCTCCCCTGGACATTCTATGGCATTACCATTGTTGAATCCCCTACCATCAACATCCTGGGTGGTCACCATTGACCAGAAATTTAACTGGACCAGCCACATAAATACATAAGAGCAGGTCAGAATTTGGGTATTTTGCGGCGTGTGACTCACCTCCTGACACCCCAAAGTCTTTCCACCGCCTACAAGGCACAAGTCAGGAGTATGATGGAATAATCTCCACTTGCTTGGATGAATGCAGCTCCAACAACACTCAAGAAGCTAGACACAATCCAGGACAAAGCAGCCCGCTTGATTGGCACCCCATCCACCACCTTAAACATTCACTCCCTCCACCACAGTGTGTACCATCTACAAGATACACTGCAGCAACTCGCTAAGGCTTCTTCGACAGCACCTCCCAAACCCACGACCTCTACCACCTAGAAGGACAAGGGCAGCAGGCGCATGGGAACACCATCACCTCCAAGTTCTCCTCCAAGTCACACACCATGCTGACTTGGAAATATATCACCATTCCTTCATTGCCGCTGGGTCCAAATCCTGGAACTCCCTCCCTAAGAGCACTGTGGGAGTACCTTCACGACACGGACTGCAGCGGTTCAAGAAGGCAGCTCACCACCACCTTCTTGGGGCCAATTAGGGATGGGCAATAAATGCTGGCCTTGCCAGTGACGCCCACATTCTGTGAATGAATTAAAAAACATTCTTTCTTGGCTGCCATTTTTTCTTAGCAAATTTCTAATGTCCAAAATAAGATTTTGAAGAATTTTTTAAAAAAATGATTTAATTCAAAATAACATGATTACGTTTAACCATTACATTATTTTTCGTCTTCATTGTAGTTTTTACTTGAAAATTTCAACCTCTCCCAAAAGCCTAGACTGGAATTCATATTTTTTCTCAGAGCCTAAGTTCCCAGAATGTATGAATACCAGTCAGCTGAACCAATGAAATATTTACTTTTACCAGTCTCTGCTTGGGTGTTTTTCAAAGTTATTTGAAGAAAAACTAAAACACCAAATTAAAAAGCTTTATTAGGTAAAATTTATATTGAGTTTTTTTAAACAGACTGTGTGTATTTATGTTTGTGATTCTGTATGAGAGACAGAAAGAATGACTGTGCCGTTTGTACATTTTTTGTTGTGTGCTCTATAAACTTCAGAAAATGTATCAAACTGAGAGTATTTTTTGCATAGTAATGTTCATTTTTTGAAAAAAAAATTAATTTTGAAGCCCACAGAAAGTCTCACCTAGACCTAAAAATTCCAGTGCACCAAAAACTGGCCAGTGTTAATGGCCACCAAATTCATAGTGCAGTCAGCACTCGTATTTTGATGCTGCCTGCTAATTTAAATTAGCGCAGTGCTAAATTTAACATGCAACCCTCTTTTTTCAGTGCTACTCTCAGCAGGAGACCCAATGTAGCATGGCCGTAGCGTCCCTGGAGCAAGAACAGCGTTGTCAAAAGCAAGGCTGTCATTTTAGAAAGCATTGTCAGTACCTTAAAGGCCTTCTAAAATAAAAAAATATAAACATTATTTAAAAATGGGCAGTTTTTAGGGCTTAGAGCTCAACTGCCTTCTGAAAAAAAATGAACTTTAAAAATAATTCCTCATTTCACAGACCCAAGAAATCCAGTCTGCCCAGCCAGTGGTTGACCAAGAAGAGAGAGAGAGGAGACGAGAAGAGAAGAGAGGAGGAGAAGAGGAAAAGGAGATGGAGGAGAAGGAGAAGAAACACTGTCACTCGATTTCACACTCCCAGCCACCAGCTCCTCGAGGTTGTCCTGCAAGTGTCCCCCACTGAAAGTCAACAGCTTTGTACCAGCCATGCTGCAGCAACTGGGGTAGCACTGTATGACATCAGTAGGATAGGCAAAGGTGAACACAAGACAGTCACTAAGGGAATGCACAAGCATAATTAGTTGATTTCTTGATGTCTTATTGGATGGATAGATGTATAAAGTTGGATTGGAAAGTTGCTTTGTGGTGGCTTTGATTTCAGCATTTGTGCCCAAAGGGATGCTGTGATGGTCAGTAACAGAGGGAGAGCAAGTTGTTGGACAAATGGTGAAAGGGGAATTGGGGTTGTGGTCACTGGTACCACAGGTGGATGATTCCATCCTGGATATCCCGACTAGAATGTGGCTGTCTGGCTTGCATCCTTCCTTCCGCATCTTCCTCTTCTGCATCTTCCTCTTCCCTCTGCAAGCGAATGCTGGAAATCTGAAATAAATGCTGGAAATGCTCAGCAGGTCAGGCAGTATCTTGACCTGAGACGTGAACGCTTTCTTTCGCCATGGATGCTGCCTGATCTGCTGAATATTTCCAGCATTTTCTGTCTTCTCAGAGGCCATCCGAGTCCTTGCTAGCATCCAGCAGCACTCCCTGCACACTTCAAAAACTTTTAACATCTATTGCACCAAGCCACTACTTCAATAAAATAGAAAAAATTCAGTCCAAAAGCTTAAATCCAAACTTACCTGAAAGATGTATGTGTCCCTTTGAGAAGAGTTGACAGCATTTCCGTCGGTCTGCTGCACGCACTCTTTTCTGAGCATGCTTAGGACCCAGCGTTAAAGTCAGTGAAAAGATTGAAGTTTGCAGACGTGGCATCAAGTTGGCGAGACGTCACGCTCTGTTAACAGCAATGCTATGGCCCTCACCAAAATGGCAGCTGCTGAGTCCTGCACCTGAGGCGGGCAGAAGTGAGGCGGCTGGCATTTGTTTTCCAGAAAGGGCCTTAATGGAGAGCGGTAAGTCCGCGAATTTCTAGGCCAAAGAGAGAAACAGATGCAGAAGCAGAGACAGATCAACAGAAAAGACAACACAGACAGTAAAGAGACTATGGCCGCGAAATTCGGTACCTTAGGGCCGGTAGTTATGGCTGGTTTTGGAAACAAAATGCCGTCCGCCTCGCTTCCACCCACTTATGGCGCGGCCTGTGCTGTTCGCCATCTATTGAGGGCGATAGCCTGGGCGGTACATGCATGCGCCGGCAGTATGCAGAGTAGGCTGATTGTGACCTCAGTCAGCGTGTAACGATGATTTGACGCATGATCTGCCATTATGGACGTCGCCACTCCATTCAACGCCCTCTCGTAAACATGCACACAGCTGCAAGAGGGACAACCCACCAGCACTATTTAAACGATTACATTCAACTTGCAGGTAAGTTGATTATTGCTTTTGTACTGGCTCTTGCAGAGTTTGTACGAGTGGGTACTGGGTTGCTGGAAGACATTTAAAAAGTTGTTAAAGTGTGCAGGGAGTGTTGCTGGATGTTGGGAAAGCATTGGCTGCTACTGGAAGGCCTCCAGGTACACCACTTGCTCCCAGTCTCTAGTTGCAGACCCCCTCGCGCTGCAACATAACAGGGAGATGGAGCAGAGGCAGCAAAGAAGACAAGCTGCTCACAGGGAGGAGGAGGGGAGAGGGCTCTCAGCAGGAAGCCTTACCCACCTAAGGTCCTCGGGGAGCACTTCTCCTACCTGCACCTAAGCCAGGAGCAGTGTGTTCGGCGGCTCTGCTTCACCAAGGAGGTGGTCACAGAACTCTGCCACCTCCTGCAACCAGACCTGCAGCCTCAGAGCAGAGCGACCACGGCTCTCCCAGTGACCCTCAAGGTCACTGTGGCCCTGAATTTTTTCGCCAGCAGACCCTTCCAGTCTGCAGCAGGAGACATGGCTAACATCTCCCAGTTCACCGTCCATCACTGCATCTGGGAGGTCACAGAGGCTCTGCACTCCAGGAGAAGGGACTACGTTTAAACAGAGAGAAGCAGGATGAGCATTCATGTAGCTTTGGCAGAATATCGGGCTTCCCCATGATGCAGGGTGCCATTGACTACACACAGATGGCTTTGTGGGCATCGCATCTCAATGGTGAGATGTTCCGTAACCACAAAGGGTACCACTTAATGTGCAGCTGGTGTGCGACCACGTCCAGCACATCATGATAGTGAATGCCTGGTATCCTGGCAGCAGTCATGATGCCTTCATCCTGCGCCAGTCCGCTGTGCCAGCAATCTTCCAACTACCATGTCAACCCGAGGGTGGCTGCTAGGCAACAAGGGCTATCCGCTCTACACCTGGCTGATGACTCCCCTTTGCAACCCCACCACTCGTGGCCAGCAATCATATCATGACAGCCATGCTACCATGAAGAACGTCTTCGAGCAGACCATCGGCATGCTAAAGCAATGATTCCACTGCCTTGACTGCTTGGGAGGAGCTCTCCAGTACTCGCCAGAGCAGGTGTCCCAATTCGTGGTGGTCTGCTGCATCCTCCACAACTTGGCCATCATGAGGGCGCAGCCCTTGCCAACACGGGTTCCATGACCACATCAAGGAGGAGGAAGAGAAGGAGCTAGAAGGGAGGAGGCAGCCTGCAAATCCCCATTCCGGACGGGCTGTCCATGTGCGCATCATCAGACTCCGCTTTCTCTGAATAAACCCCAGATCCCTGTTGCTCAACACTTCCCCACCTTACCATCCCTCTGTCATGGAACAGCTCTTGGCCACAATGCTGAAATGAAAGCCACCACAAAACAAATATAATTTATAAATGATTCAATCCAAAACTACATAACAAAGTCAACTAATCAACTTGTGCATTTCCTTAGTGCCTGTCTTCCGTGTACCTTTGCCTGTCCTCGTGCTCCTACAAAGTGCTACCCCAGTGGCTGCAGCATGGCTGGTGAAAGACTGCTGAGTTTCAGTGGGCGAGACTGCAGAAGGCCTTGCAGGACGACCTTGAGCTGCTCTGGCCCTAGAAGGCCAGGCTGTAGACTGCACCACCCCGGCATGGGTGGAAGCAGTCTGGGCTGGCTGGCTGACAGGCAACAAACAGCAAGGGCATTGGTGGAGTGGCAGTGCTGGCAGGATGAATGCTGTCATCCTGAGCAAGGACAGCAGATTTGTGCTCCAAGGAGCCACTGTCACTGCTCCGGGGCAATGCTTGAGCAATCCTAGTAATCTGTTGATGGACACCATGCAAGCCCCTTTCCACGCTGGTAAACGCAGCCACGATGGCAGCCATCTGAACTTGCATGGCAGCAAGCTGCGCTTCCATAACAGAAATCTCAGCTTCCACTGCAGCACTCAGACGTTGGATCGCTTCTGCTTGTGCTGCAATGGAAGCTGAGACATCGCCCATCAGACCCTGCATCATGCTTGGGTCCACAATTGCTCTAATGGAGTTACCCATCACTTCCATCCTGGAAATCATGGGCTCCAAGCTCTGCAGAAAGCCCTGTGCAAGCTTGGCCAGACTCCTCCAATGCCAATCACCCTTGTTCTGAAGGCAGCCCCATCGAAGTCTGAGTCCACTGCAGCAGAACTCATTTGCGACCTCGCCATCCAGGAAGCTGGTACCTGCGTTACCCTTTCCCCCTGGCCTGGCTGCAGCCCACTCGTGCCCGGTGACTTGCCACATGCAGATCCCATCTCAGATCATGTGACGGTGTCTTCTTCATCATCACTCTCCTCTTCCTCTTCATCTTGCACCACTGGCTGGGAAGCTTGAAGTTCTTGGGTATCTGAAAGGAGAAAGGCACAAGGGGAGGATACTGGTGAGGGGAGGCGGGGAAAGTAAGATGTGCATGCTTACACCATCAGCAACTTGTAAGTGAGAAGAGATTATGGAAAGAGGGGGAAGTGGGATGTGAGAAGGAGGAATAGGTATGCGCGCACCATCATCATCAATAGTTTCAGCCTCACCAATCACCACAGCCTTAGTGACGGGCCCTTCCAATGATGTCTAGCACAGTCTCATCCAGCTGGGTCAGGATACACAGGCATGCCTGTCCCCCGCCAGTTAGCTGCTGCTGTCTCCAGTTATGGGCTACCTTGACCCGCAACAGAAAGGGAAGTGTGTCAGTGAGTATGGTGCAATGTGGGTGATGTGTGTCATGGTTGAATAGCTGGCAGTATGTGCAAGGTGTGAGATGTGGGTGTGAGTCTTGCAGCAATGGTAAGCGTGTGAGAGTGAGGTGAAGCTATGTCTGTGAGGTATGAGTCGTGATTGATAGAGATTGGTGGTAGGTGAGTGATGGGGGTGTGGTGCATTGAGAACTGGGTGAGGCTAGTGGTGCAGTTGGTGGGATATGGCATTTGAAGATGCATTCACTGAGCTTGACTACTCGTATGAGGTCATTAAACTTCTTTCAGCACTGGATCCTGTTCCTTGGGGCAGTGACTGCTTCAGCTATCTGCTGTACTAGCTGTAATATCTCCAAGTTTGCAGACGACACAAAGCTGGGTGGGCACGTATGCTGTGAGGAGGATGCAGAGAAACTCCAGTATGATTTGGACAGGTTGATGATTGGGCAGATGCATGGCAGATGCAAAATAATGTGGATAAAAGCGAGGTTATCCACTTTGGTGGCAAAAACAGGAAGACAGATTATTATCTGAACAGCAATAGATTGGGAAAAGGGGAAGTGCAACAAGACCTGGGTGTCCTTGTGCACCAGTCGCTGAAGGTAAGCATGCAGGTGCAGCAGGCGGTTAAGAAGGCAAATGGTATGTTGGCCTTCATAGCGAGAGGATTCGAGTACAGGAGCAAGGACGTCTTGCTGCAGTTGTACAGGGCCTTGGTGAGACCACACCTTAAGTATTGTGTGCAGATTTGGTCGCCTTATCTGAGGAAGGATATTCTAGCCATGGAGGGAATGCAGCGACGATTCAACAGACTGATGCCTGGGATGGCAGGAATGACGTATGAAGAGAGATTGGGTCGATTAGGCTTATATTTGCTAGAGTTTAGAAGAATGAGAGGGGATCTCATTGAAACTTATAGGGGTAGAAATTAGGTTGCGCCCCATTTGGGGCGCAAATATCGTCCGGACGCAAATATTAGCGCCTGGCGCTAATTATCGGCACTGACAGGAAACTTCACTTTTACCGCCCCGGGAGGTGAGTGGAGCGCTAAAGCAGGCGCTGCACACCTCTCTTAAGGCGCAAAGGCCGAGCAGTGAGGCGCTAACTCGGAGCGCTGGCGAAGCTCATGTAATGTCAGTCAGCAATGGAACACACACACAATGGCACGGGCCAGTTCTTAAAGGGGATGGTTAATCTTGCTTTCCATCCACATCCTGTTCATTGCTGCCTTGAATCTCGGCCTGGAGAGACTTGCACATCAAATGTGCTGGAAAGAACAATGGAGCGTACCAGGCAAAGAGCTCAGAGTGCAGCTCCCACAGTCTCTGCTAAATCGATACAAGGAATGGCAAATCAAAATGAACCTGCAAAGTGCTGCTCAGTACCCAAAACTCCTTCACACAACGTTGAATCTCTCCAGAAGTCTCTCCTTCTCTCTCTCAGAATGCGTAGTTCAAAAATGCCACCAACAATAAAAGACAGGAAGAGGCCCCCTTTAAATAGCGCCCCCCCCAGCCCCACAGCGATTGATAGCGTTCCAGTCTTCTGGTCGTTGGAAGCGCCAGGCGGTAAGGCAGGGGGCGCCACTCAATTTCCGCTACGGGGCGCCACAAGGGCGTTGCACCATGGAATGACGTCACAATCTGCGCGCGCAGGTGGTCGCAGCGGTAAGTTTTAGCGCCGCCGCACAATCTCAAGTTAAGTTCTCGAGCGGCGCAAACATCGCTGCGCCCGGGCGTTAGCGGCTTTGCGCCCCATTAGCGCCCTCTTAAGGCGCTAACGGGAGGCGCAACCAAGTGAATTTTTACCCCATAAAATTCTATTAGGACTAGATGCAGGAAGGCTGTTCCCGATGGTGGGGGAGTCCAGAACCAGGGGTCACAGTCTAAGGATAAGGAGTAAGCCATTTAGGACTGAGATGAGGAGGAATTTCTTCACCCAGAGAGTGGTGAACCTGTGGAATTCTCTACCACAGAAGGCAGTTGAGGCCAATTCATTAAATATATTCAAGAAGGAGTTAGATATATTTCTTAAGGCTGGAGTCTGGATGGTCTCCTCGTCTCCTGCAGGTGGAGGACCTATCTCCTTTTGACCCCCTGCACTAAGGCCTCCAGTGCTGTGTCTGAGAACTTAGGTGCCCTTTGTCTACCCTGTTGAGCCATAGCTACCTAACAGTTGCCTTGTTAAAAATTACAATGAGGTGCTTATTTCAGAAAGCACCTCCCCTTTAAGAAGTGCAGTCTGCATTTCAAACTGGAGGCTAGCTTTAAATAGAGAACACTTCCCACGAACTTGGGCCCCCCTGCTAAGCACACAGCAACAAATGTCACGTGCTGCCTGCATTACTTTCTCTACGATCTGCCCATACCCATTTTTGGGCCTTATCGAATTTTTGCCCCATATTCTCCAACTTGCACCTCCATACACTTTCTGTCAACCATTGCCATTATAAATTCCTATGTCCACATTTATAATCGAAACTGCCTATGTAAACGTATCGGGGGAGAATTTTAACCCTAAAAAAAGGATGGGTTTGGGTCGGGTGGGAGGTTAAAGTGTTAAAAATCTGAATCACGACCCCAACCCGCCCACTTCCAGTTTTAACGGAGGTGGGACAGGGAGCGGGCAACCAATCCACTCCCAGGAGGCGGTTGGCAATTTAAATATTATAATGAGGCTGTGTGCTCATATTGATCCACCATTTCAAATTTAACTCTGGCCAGCCGGGTTTCCCAGGCCTTGGGAAACCTGGTAGCTAAAGGGAGGCGAGGACTGCTGGATCCAGGTGGTAAGTGCCTTTCCATTTACCTGTTGGATCCAGTGTACCTGCTTCACCAACTCCCTGCGATCGGACACCCCCCCCGACCTTTCCGATCTCCCCCAACCTCTACCACGAGGCCTCTGATCGCACCCTGAGGCTTCCAATCTCCCACCTCCCCGCGGCCTCGATCCCTCAGGTCTCCGATCCACTCCCCCCAGCCTCTGACCCACCCCCTTCCCAGCCTCCGCTCCCTCAGGCCTCCGATCTCGTACCGCCCCCAGCCTCCAACCATCCCCCCCTCCCCCCGCCTCCGATCCCTCAGTCCTCCAATGTCCGACCACCCTCTTGGCCTCCTCTCCACACCCCGGCTGCAGCCTGGTGCCGAAGGCCTACCCACCTGACAGTCAGCCAGCTTCTCAATCTGGCTCGCTGCAGCCGGGAAACAGAGAAAAAAATGTTAATCAGGTCCTGCCGTTTAATCCAGCTGAGCCTGAGGGAAACCCATTCTTACGGGTTTCCCGACATCAATCCAGCCCCACCACACTCCACTCCGTCCCGGCCTCTGAGTAAAAATCCAGCCCATCATGTTGTAATTACACCCTGCCCCAGTGGAGGGGGGACACAAGCCACTGGTAGGAGTGTGTAAATGCAGTATAACAGGTTTACATAGACAGTTTCCATTATAAATGTGTACATAGGAATTTATGATACAAATAAAAATAAGGGCGGAATCCACGACTTTAAAATAGGTCTGAATTATTCTGTGTGTGTACAGACATATAAGTATTTTAATATGTGTGCCTGTGTGATTTTAAAAAAATATATATATATATATATTCTAGTACACTAAATATGAAACATTTTCTTTGCATTTTTCCTTTCAGGAAAAGTTGTGTCTTTTGGCAGTTTCACTTTCAGCAGACCAGCTTCTTAGGCTCGCTGTTCAGGATGCTCTGCTCTTTATCGTACAAAGTATTTTCAAGTGCTCCGCAAAACACGTGAAGCAGTGGTTCCAGTATAGGAGATTACCCTTTACACTTATTTGTCAGCAATAGAAAAGAACAAACTTATGTTGGCCAAGTGAACTCACATTACTGAGTACACCAATGTGTATGGAAATGTAAACTTTTTAACCTTTTTTTGCAATTTCACATTGGGGGTTAAGGAGGCTTTAGCACAGCTGTGCTTGTACCATATTCTCGAATTGAAAATAAAATCTGACCTGCCATGGAAAAAATGTCGATTGTTTGCTGTTTGAAGGAGGACTACTTTTACCTATGAATACTTGGCAGCTGTTACTTTTCATATTCACTTAACAGTGAATCCACCTGCAGTCAGGCAGAATAGCAGCGAATTTGTGCCGTGAGTCCTACCCCTGCCCTACTGGCTCGATATAAATTTCCCTCCCTCCACCCCTGCTGGAACTGCCGCTGGCACTTCTTCACTACATGCAATTGCTGGGGTGAGGTGAGGCCTGGGTTCTCCCCACCCATTTCCCTCCCAACTGCCCCATTCCTGACGATGCCCGGGACCATCAGGTAAGCCATGCCAGTAGCAGCAGAATTTGTTCAATCTGCAGGAAATGGAGAGGCCTCCTCTCCCTCTGATCATTTACTTACTGAGGCCTTGGTCTTGGCTGCTCCATTTTAAAGAGCCCTGTGGTGCCTTTAGTGTGGCTTCTGCTTCTTCAGGTGCTGCAGCAGCAGTCCTTAATCCCTACTAAAAGTACAAAGGCTGTTAAACCTATATTAGACCAGAGCATTTGCCGTATAAACCCTACCAAGGTTCTGCTTATTTAGTAGGATGATATATATTAGAAGTCTGATATATCTACTGAATTTCATTACTAAAGATCAGAAATTTACATCAGTCTGATGTCAATTACCTAAATATTTGTGCTGATTTAAAAAACAACTCTTGATAGTGTGAGATTTTTCTTAAAATTAAGAAACTAAATAACAAAGCATTTACACTTGACATTTTATTGATATTTTCCAGAAGTATTTAATGCATCTTTGGACAGACAACACCACATAGTCCAATATATAAACAAGCAGTGAGGGATATGTATTGAAGTTCTTAACCAGGATGTAATACCAATAAAGCCAGTGATGCTAGGATGATTCTCACTCCTTGGCTCAACACATGGCTGATGGACACTGTTAAAGCTGATTCTCTCAATTGTTTGACATTGTACACTGGAAATAATTTGAGGAATATTCCAAAACTTAGGTACGCCACCCATCAGTGCTTTTCTGGCTGCTTTGTTTCTGCTTGGAAGCTGGATTGTCTGTCTTTTCATGTCTTTTTGGGCCGTATTTTGTGACCCCTACGGGTGCGTATGAGGTGTGTATGCGCCCGTCGGGGCCGCGCAAGTTCCAGGTTTAGGCATGCGAAGCGTATGCGCGAAAACCCGCACTTGCGATCTGTCAAGAATTCTCTTGACAGATCATGTTGGTGTATTTTTTAAGTGATCCCCATTCATTTTATTGGTTGGGCCGGCCCACGTGATCCCAGGGGCGCCTACGAACTGCCTGCGCCCCTGGAATACGGGGACCTCTGCCCGCGCAGACCCAGAGAGGCCCAGGATCGCAAGCCTCTGTATCTCCCGGGCCACCAGGTACATTCGTAGAATCTTTGCAGGTCGGAGGCATCCACCCGCGGGAAGCCTCCGATCACAAATGTTGGCCCTATGGGGTAAAAATTCACTTGGTTGCGCCTCCCATTAGCGCCTTAAGAGGGCGCTAATGGGGCGCAAAGCCGCTAACGCCCGGGCGCAGTGATGTTTGCGCCGCTCGAGAACTTAACTTGAGATTGTGCGGCGGCGCTAAAACTTACCGCTGCGACCACCTGCGCGCGCAGATTGTGACGTCATTCCATGGTGCAACGCCCTTGTGGCGCCCCGGAGCGGAAATTGAGTGGCGCCCCCTGCCTTACCGCCTGGCGCATCCAACGACCAGAAGACTGGAACGCTATCAATCGCTGTGGGGCTGGGGGGGGGCGCTATTTAAAGGGGGCCTCTTCCTGCCTTTTATTGTTGGTGGCATTTTTGAACTACGCATTCTGAGAGAGAGAGGGAGAGACTTCTGGAGAGATTCAACATTGTGTGAAGGAGTTTTGGGTACTGAGCAGCACTTTGCAGGTTCATTTTGATTTGCCATTCCTTGTATCGATTTAGCAGAGACTGTGGGAGCTGCACTCTGAGCTCTTTGCCTGGTACTCTCCATTGTTCTTTCCAGCACATTTGATGTGCAAGTCTCTCCAGGCCGAGATTCAAGGCTGCAATGAACAGGATGTGGATGGAAAGCAAGATTAACCATCCCCTTTAAGAACTGGCCCGTGCCATTGTGTGTGTGTTCCATTGCTGACTGACATTACATGAGCTTCGCCAGCGCTCTGAGTTAGCGCCTCACTCCTTGGCCTTTGCGCCTTAAGACAGGTGTGCAGCGCCTGCTTTAGCGCTCCACTCACCTCCCGGGGCGGTAAAAGTGAAGTTTCCAGTCAGTGCCGATAATTAGCGCCAGGCGCTAATATTTGCGTCCAGACGATATTTGCACCCCAAATGGGGCGCGACCTAATTTCTACCCCATAGTGTCTTTCCTTAATGCCCAATATCTGAGAGAAATCCTTGATTTCTTCCCTTGGTGATAAATGAGGAGATACAGTAAAGATTTTTTTTAAGTTAATTAAGAAAATCATGATTACAAAGGAATCAAAGCACAGAAAGGAACAGGTATGTATATATACTTAATGACTAACTTACTTTGCATGTCATGATAAAAGCATTTAGCATTCAAACTTCCTACATCGAGGTTTAATTTGCTCTGCTTTGTCTTTGGCTTACTGGTTGTAAAATGAAGGCCCATCACCACCTTATCAAGGCAACTAGGGATGGCAAATAAATATCCTTGCTGACTTTGTTTAGCTTCCAAGATTAGATGGGATCAGGCGTTTTCAGTGTGGCAGTAGGCTAGCCTACTGCACCTGCTATTCCCAGGTTGCCTCCCATCAAAGTATTAACCAGGCCTGACTCTGTTTAGTTTCCACGCTCAGATGGGATCAGGCGAAAGATGTCAAATTGGCAGGCTTTGCCCAACTGGATGCAATGCTTCAAGTTTAACAGCTATCACTGCCCCCAGCAGCGAGGCCAGGACTCGAGCCCATGCCTGCAGTGCCCAATGGATGAGGAGTCCAACTGCCTTAACCACTTGGTCATCTTGCCACAATGTCCTTCTTGCCAGTGCTGTCCACATCTTGAGAACATTGGCTCAACCATCATCCTCCAATACTACTCCCTCAACTGGAGAAGCACTTAGGCTAGGTATAGAGCACATAGGGAAGTAATATATAGTTCATTAATCGTAAGCAGTATTTCAAGAAAACATAGTTAACATTCACATCATATGCACTGTAACACAATATGCACTTTAAACATCACAACATCATTCACTAAATAAAATTACATAACTTGAAAATATATTGCAATATGTCATTCTTTTAATGTGCTAAATATAAAGCTTCTTTTGTTCCAAAGTACCTTACTCTAACTATAGACAGTCATTAGGCACAATGAAACATGTATATCAACTAGAAGTTTCTGATATCCAACATCTACACACAATGGAGCACACTAAAAGTTCTGTGCAATGACACCTTCCTGCACAGATCCTACTCGCTGCATGCAACTGTTGGCTGCTGAAGCATCAATGCTGAGCTGTCAAAAATCAGATTTACCAACCTACAGTGTCGTTTCCTAAGGTTGGCAGCTCTAGAACAGCTTTAAGGCCAATTTGAAGCTGTACTCTCCACTGTTTGCAATGGAGCTGTTCTCCACAGGGATATTCCATTATGTTACCAAGTGACCTCGGAGGGTGGGAGACGCTATCCAAGGGTTTCAGTGCCAGCAAAGTTGGCATTTGTTAACAAATGTTAATATTAATTTTAGGCACATGCATTATTTTCTTCTTTTAAAAGAGGGGTATATTGAACAAAAAGCACCACCCCATGCCTTTTCTTCTGCTTTAGTTCCTTCTAAATCATTCTTAACCAGTGCTCCTCCCGACTCTACATTCAAAGAATGTGGGCCGCTGCCGGCTACTGCCTCCCCTGCCCCGGGATCACCGCCGCTACCTCCTGCCTGTTCACCGCTGCTACCTCTCCCACCCCACCGGCCACTGCTTCCTTACCGACCAGATCGCTCCCCTTCACAGTCGCCCTCTTCCCGATTGCTCCTCCTTCATGTCTTACCTGAGGGCAGCTGCTGACATTGCAGTGGCACAAAATTCAATGCTGCTTTGCTGTCTGTTACTGTCTGCAATTTGCCGGTTCGATGTAATGAGGCCCAATATCAGGTTTCACCATTTAGGCGCAGGGATTGATCAACAATGGGCGCGCCCCAATTTCTAGGCCTTTATTTCTTGTTTTTCTAGATTAGATTGAGGAGTTTGTAAGTGTTTGGTTTGGTCATAGCAGATAGCTTCTAGGCACCAAGCAACAAGTTGGTTCCAGAAGTCCATTCCACCATACAATAAAAGCTTTTGATATGAAACCTGAATGTCTTACTAAAGGCATTGATGCAACTTTGTTCTGGGGAAATGCTAATATTCAAATGATCATAACCGGTCAGATCTAGGGAATGGATAGAGGTTGACGTTGGAACTGTGAGCAATGTATATGGGGTGGAGGGGGTACTCAAGACATTTCAGCAGCAAAACCAGGGATGGGCAATAAATGGTGGCCTGGCTAGCGATGCCCATATCCCCAGAAAGGATTAAAAAAAAGTTGTGTCAGATGTTATAGATATTTCCAAACTAAAGAAGCACCAAAGGGTTTTTTTTCGAGTGGCGGATATCTCTGATCCCATAGAACTGGAATTTTTTATAAGTAAAGAGGTAGGTAAACCTAATTTAATTTCTTAAGCAAGCAGCTTATTCAATAAATGTGATAAGATAATAGGATGGGTGAAGCAAATCTGGGAAGGAGATTTAGAACAACATTTTACAGTTTGACAAAAATAATTTGGCTGAATGTTTATCTAGCATCTAGTGATATGAAGATCTGATTAATGAAACTCTAAAGGGATCATTTTAACCTAACCTGTCCAGTGGGCAACTGGCAAAATTGGATATGGCACCCACTTTACAGTCCATTGCAAGGAAAAATTGGGTGGGCTGCAAAATGGGTGCCCGATCCAATCTTGTCAGTTTCCCGCCGGGCAGGTAAAGTTAAAATTACCCGTAGGTGTGGCACTACCAGGAGCTGGGACCAGCATTAAGGACTGCTGGTTAAGTCGCTCAAGAATCCAAAAACCTGGAGCATGTCCGGCCGATGATCTGCTCAGATAACGCGTATGGTGGTGTTGAGGTTGTGTTACTGGGTTAGTAATCCAGAGGCCTGGACTTAAATGTGAGTACAAATCACACGATGCCAGTTTGGAAATTTTGGGGGGAACTTTAACATGGGTGAACGCGTAGGATTGGGTACGGCTGGGGAGTTAAATCAGGAAAAATTCCGCGCACATCAGGAAGCTGGCTCCAACCGTCGACCGCTGGGTTTTACCGAGGCGGGACAACGGGGACGAAGGCCACCCGCTCCCAGGAGGCGGGTTGGCATTTTAAATATGTTAATGAGGTTGGCAGCCTCTGATTTCACTTGCTTTACAGGTTTTACAGTGGGCAGCCGGGTTTCTCGGGCATCGGCAAATCCGGAGCTGAAGCAAGGCGAGGACAGCTTTGGGGAGAAGGTAAGTGCCTTTGCAGCACAGTTTGTGGGCCAGGAGGAGCAGGAATGCTTCCCCTCAGTCCCCCAAGTTCCCCCCCATCAGACCCACCCCGTACAAAGACCCCTGGGGTCGGGGCTTGGACCCCCCACCCCCGGGATCGGACCCCCTACCCCCGGGTTCGGAACCCCCCTCCCACCGGAATCAGACCCCGCCTTGGGATCGGTCACCCCACCCCACGGTGTTGTGGATCGAACCTACTTGGTCCTACAGGTTTCCCGTCTGAAATTCCGCCCCCCCCCCCCCCATCCCCACCCCCACGCCGCCTATGTAACCCACCCCAGTAAGTATCCAGGCCTTCAATTCAGTTTAAAAAAATGGAAATAAAGAGCTGGTATCAGAAAAGTGACCATGTAGCTATTGGATTGTCATAAAAACCCAAGTGGTTCACTAATGTCCTTTAAGGAAAGAAACCTGCAGTCCTTAACCGGTCTGGCCTATATGTGTCTCCAGTCCCACACCATCGTGGTTGACACTTAACTTTCCTCTTAAGTGGCCTAGCAAATCACTCAGGTGTACCTTCTCAGGGTAAGTAGAAATGGGCAATAAATGCCGATCTTCCAAGCGATATCCACATCCCAAGAATGAGAAAAAACTCCACTGCGGGGCAATGCCAGCCATCTCTAGCCCTCCTCCCATTTTCCTCTCCCATTTTCCTCTTCACCCCGCATCCCTGCCCCACCCCCACCCCGCCCACACCGTTCTTATCTGACGGCCGTTGTCAGCAAGGCAGCTGTCACAAATTAGAGAGTCAAAAATCCGGTGACCGAGGTCCAATTTCAGGCGAGCCTCTGGTTTCTGGCACGTGCTGGGTGTGTGCCGACCATTCAGCGGCTGAAAACAGGCTCAAGCCAATTTCTAGGTCAATTATTTTAAGAAAAGGACATTGATGCACAGAAGTGGGTCCAAAGTGACAAAGATGATGCCAAGATTAGCGAATCTTAAGAAGGAGGATGTGTTCCGGGTCCTTAAATGTAGAGAGGCACAGATGATGTTTGATGTTGATGGAAAGTTGAGCTGTGAGTGCAGAACTAAAGGACATAGGTTTAAAATTAGCAATCATGAAGGGAGACTAGAAATTGAAAAAAAAAAATTCTCCCCCATGGAATATGTGGAAAAGCATATGAGCTTTTTTTTAATTTGTTCATGGGATGTGGGCGTCACTGGCAAGGCCAGCATTTATTGCCCATCCCTAATTGCCCTTGAGAAGGTGATGGTGAGCCGCCTTCTTGAACTGCTGCAGTCCTTGTGGTGAAGGTACTCCCACAGTGCTATTAGGGACGAAGCTCCAGGATTTTGACCCAGCGATAATGAAGGAATCACAATATATTTCCTAGACAGCATGGTGTGCGACTTGGAGGTGATGGTATTCCCATGCGCCTGCTGCCCTTGTCCTTCTTGGTGGTAGAGATCGTGGGTTTGGAAGGTGCTGTCAAAGAAGCCTTGGCAAGTTGCTGCTGTGCATCTTGTAGATGGTACACACTGCAGCTACGGTGTGCCGGTGGTGGAGTGAATGGATACATAAGTGATTGAGAAAGGGATAGGAGATTGAAGTTCAGATTGAGATGATTGAGAATTGGAAGGTCATATGATTCCTGAGTTGCTGGGGGGAGGGATTGGAATGGCTGAATATTGTCTGTGGAGGGCAGGGTTGGATTGTGGATATGTAAACTTGAATACTTTGTATGGGGGCTGCTGATGGTGGGGGAGCTTGGGGGGACAGGAGGAAGCACCCCTGCTCCTCCCGGCCCACAAGGATTGCTCCCCGAGGTTGTCCTCACCCCGCTGCAGCTGCCCAGATTCCGGAGGCCCCGGAACCCCAGCATAGCAGATTAAATCCAAGGCTTCCAGCCTCATTATCATATTTAAATTGCCAACCCGCCTCCTGGGCGTGGGTTGGCTGCCCGTCCCCGTCCCGCCTCTGTTAAAACTGGCAGTGCTGGTTGGAGGTGGGTTGGGGTCGGGATTCAGGCTTTGAACACTTTAACCTCACACCCGACCCCAACGCACCCGTTTTTTGCGATTAAAATTTCCCCCCGGAAGGCGAGTTTAACCCACCCTGTCTGGCTTGAATGGAGCGGTCGAGAAGTAAAAATCACCTCCAATTGCTGCTTCCTGAGACCACCTGGTGAAAGATGGGCATGGGGCACAAGCTGTATGGACCCAAATTTTGCAGAGGGAGAGGCAGGGCTTAGTAGAGGCTTAGAAGTCTGGGTTTCCCTACCTGCTGTGGAGCTTTAACTCCAGAGCATGTGTCTTTTCTCCTTGACAGGCCCCCCGCCTGGAAGTCAGCCTGATTGACAGGCTTGGCTTCCAGTCGGGTGGGGAGGACTCCAAAGCAGGCCACAGGAGCAGGTAGATCCAATCTCCTTGGGTGTCCGATCTTGGGGCGTCCAATCCCTGACCCCAAAGGGGGATCCGGTCCATGGGGAGTTCCGATCCCTGACCCCACGGGGGGTCTCATCCCAGGGTGGGGTGGGGTCCAATCCCGGGGCAGGAGATGTCCATTCCCTGACCCCGGGGCAGTCTGATCCCTGACCCCGGCGGTCTTTGGGGGCGGTTTGATGGGGGTGGAGCTTGGGGGCCGGGGGGAAGCACTCCTGCTCCTCCTGGCCCACAAGCAGTGCTGTAAAGGCACTTACCTTCTCCCCGAAGCTCTCCTCGCCTCCCTTCAACTGCCATGTTTCCCGAGGACTGGGAAACCTGGCCGGCCATTGTTAAATCTGCAAAGCGGGTTAAATCAGAGGCTGCCACCTTCATTAAAATATTTAAATTGCTAACCTGCCCCCTGGGAGCGGGTTGGCTGCCTGCCCTTTGTCCTGCCTCCGTTAAACCCGGAAGTGGGCGGGTTGGAAGCCGGTTGGGGTCGGGTTTAAGATTTTTAAAATTTTAGCACCTGACCCAACGCCAACCCACCCATTTTTGGGGGTTAAAATTCACACTATTGTGTCCACTCCAAATATTGTACCAATAATGTAATGTCACAATTTCTCTGATTGTTTCATAGAATAGTGAGTAACAGTATCTGGTGTACTATGTTTAGGTTAGGTCTCCAGGAGGTATTACAGGAAAGATGTAGAATTAATGGAGGGAGTCTAATGGATACCTACAAGGCTGTGAGGCTGATTCCTGAACTTAGTAGGGTGACCTATGAGGAAAGTTTGTCTACTCTGGGACTTGGCTCTGGAGAGCAGAAGGGTGAGAGGGAGATGACTAAAGGTCTTTCATGGGAATGGAAAAATTGGATCCAAGAAAGTTCTGTCTGGTGCGTACAAGATTCAAGGAATAGAGAATACAGTTTAAAGTTAAGGGTAACTAATCAAATAGAACAATTAGGCATTGTTTTTAATTAAAATGGTGATAGAATTGTGGAACATATTACCAGTGGGAGTGGTGTAACAGAAACGCATGGCATGTTTTAAAAATGGCTTGAAGAATACCTATTAGGAAAGGAAATACAGGCTATTAGTTTCAGAATCACTGAAAGGAAACTGATGGGAAATTTTGGAAGGATGCGATAGTGTAGGTAAAGTAGCCCGTAAGTTGCTAGAAAGGTGCCTCAAAGAATTATAGGGCAACTGCTCTGTAAACTGTCTGAAACATGCTCAAAACAGGGTATGAATATGGAGTTCAGCTGTTGAACTAAATACTAGGGAGTGGCTGGAAAGCAAGGTTCTCAGCTATTCAAACACAGGCTTCCAAGCTAATTGAACCACAGGCTTTCAAACTAATTAAGCCATACAGCCTCCAAGTTAATTACACCATGAAGGCTTGTGTGTAGAAACAAGACATACCTTACTAGCATTAGGAAGCCATTTGGAAGACTCAGATCCAGGAATAATGGGGGAAAAATTGGGTTGGTTTGCGCCTCTCGTTAGCGCCCGGGGTGGCTAATGGGGCACAAATCCCCTAGCGCCGCTAACGCCTCCCGCGAAATTCAGCAGGTGGTTAGCGGCGGCGGTAGCTGGTAGTGCCCCGCGCCACTGCGCCACCGGCGATGACATCATCGCTGTGCGCAGCGCCCTGCTTGCACCCCGGCTGCAAACTTCCCTTGCGCCCCCTGACCTATCACCGCACGATATGTGCGACAGGATCAGGGGGTGATTTGGCAGCGGCAGCGGCGGTGGCGCAAGTTAAAGGGCAGGTGTCAGGCGACCATTTTTATTTTGGCCGACTGCCAGCACCTGCCCCCTTTCGCTTTTGTATGCGGGGTGCCGGCCGCGATCGCTCAGCCCGGCACTCCTCTTGAGTGCCGGGCTGTTTTCATGGCACCCCACTCCCCGATGGTCCGGCAGGGCCCCGGTGCGTGCAGTGCTAGGCCCCTCCCCTTTAATCAGGGGAGGAGGCCTGCAATGACATGGTGTGGCTGCACAGAGCGCCGCAAAATTCAGCAGTAGCACCCCAAGCAGGAGGTGGAGCACTTTCCAGTAGCGCCCTAACCTCCTGCTTGGGGCGCTACTACTAAAATTAGTGCCCCGGCGACATTAGCGCCCCAAAATGGGCGCCACCCAATTTTTCTCCCTCAGACTTCGCTGCTACATGGTGACAGCATTAAATATCTCCAATGGATATCTCATACAAGACTCAGTCGTGCTGACTTGATTTCAGCAACGAGTGAAATATGACCACCTTAATCATGCTGAATTGCAACATTTGTACAGTCCCATTACTAAATCATATCCATCTCTTCTCTCCTTCAGAGCTATCACATGAAGACCAGCAGCCCGAGGTCCTTCCGGACAACGTTTCCTCAGAGGAGTTGATTCCTTCTGAGGGTGCACCGTCACAGGACACATGCGAATCAGGCACCAGCGCAGATACGAGCACTTGGTAGGTCCTGTTAAGACAGTTAGATGGGATTTCTCCTGGTGAACCATAGTTCATAAGTGAGCACAGGCAGAGAGTCGGAGGGAGCAGTCCTCCAAGCTCTGCTCAGCTGGACAGAGATGTTGAACCCCAGGGGCCATCAATGAAAAGGAGAAAGAAAGAGGATCAGCAGCAAATGTGCGAGGTATTGGCAGTCGTGCCAGGCACACTGTCCACAATAGCACAGAGGATGGAGGAGTCCATCTCAAACATTTGTGCATTGATGTCGCAGGCCATTGTGAGGATCTCTTCCATGGATAAAGTAGCCTCCTCTGTGGAACTTGAACCACTGCAGGCCCTGACCACAGCTGTGCAAACTATGGATGCCTACATTTCTATCACCTTAAACAGGATGGCAGATACCTTAGCCATGGCCTTAAAAGGTATTACTGATCTGCTCCAAGCTGCTCTCCCACAGAGAGGTAGGAGTGAGGTGCCACTGACGCAGGAGAGGAATGATGGCAAAAGTGAATGTTGGTCCCTTAGAGGACGAGACCGGGAAATTAGTAGTGGGGAACATGGAGATGGCAAATACGCTGAACAAATATTTTGTATCAGTCTGTACAGTAGAGGACACTAAAAATATCCCAACACTGGACAAACAAGGGGCTATAGGGTGGGAGGAGCTAAACACGATTAAAATCACTAAGGAGATGGTACTCGGTAAGATAATGGGACTTAAGGCGGATAAATCCCCTGGACCTGATGGCTTACATCCTAGGGTCTTGAGAGAAGTTGCGGTAGGGATTGCGGATGCATTGGTGGTAATTTTCCAAAACTCCCTGGATTCAGGAAAGGTTCCAGCAGATTGGAAAACTGCTAATGTAACACCCTTATTTAAAAAGGGAGGTAGACAAAAGGCTGGAAACTATAGACCAGTTAGCCTAACATCTGTGGTTGGTAAAATGTTGGAGTCCATTATTAAGGAAGCAGTAACAGGACATTTGGATAAGCATAACTTAATCGGACAGAGTCAGCATGGTTTTATGAATGGGAAATCATGCTTGACAAATTTGCTCGAACTCTTTGAGGACGTAACAAACAAGGTGGATAAAGGGGAATCAGTGGATGTGGTGTAGTTGGACTTCCAAAAGGCATTTGACAAGGTACCACACAAAAGATTACTGCACAAGATAAAAAATCACGGGATTGGGGGTAATATACTGGCATGCGTGGAAGATTGGCTATCTAACAGAAAACAGAGAGTTGGGATAAATGGTTCATTCTCGGGTTGGCAATCAGTAACTAGTGGTGTTCCGCAGGGGTCAGTGCTGGGACCCCAACTCTTTACAATCTATATTAACGATTTGGAGGAGGGGACCAAGAGCAACGTATCCAAGTTTGCAGACGATACAAAGATGGGAGGGAAAGCAGTGAATGAGGAGGACATAAAAAACCTGCAAAAGACATAGACAGGCTAAGTGAGTGGGCAGAAATTTGGCAGATGTAATATAATGTTGGAAAGTGTGAGGTTATGCACTTTGGCAGAAAAAAATCAAAGAGCAAGTTATTATCTAAATGGAAAGAAACTACAAAGTGCTACAGTACAAAGGGATCTGGGGGTCCTGGTGCATGAAACACAGAAGGTTAGTATGCAGTACAGCAGCTGATCAGGAAGGCCAATGGAATCTTGGCTTTTATTGCAAGGGGGATGGAGTATAAAAGCAAGGAAGTCTTGCTTCAGCTATACAGGGTACTGGTGAGGCCACACCTGGAGTACTGCGTACAGTTTTGGTTTCCATATTTAAGAAAAGATATACTTGCTCTAGAGGCAGTTCAGAGAAGGTTCAGTCGGTTGATTCCGGAGATGAGGGGGTTGACTTATGAGGAAAGGTTGAGTAGGTTGGGCCTCTACTCATTGGAATACAGAAGAATGAGAGGCGATCTTATCGAAACATATAAGATTGTGAGAGGGCTTGATCGGGTGGATGCGGGGAGGATGTTTCCACTGATGGGTGAGACTAGAACTAGGGGGCATAATCTTAGAATAAGGGGCTGCCGTTTCAAAACTGAGATGAGGAGAAACTTCTTCACTCAGAGGGTAGTAAATCTATGGAATTTGCTACCTCAGAGAGCTGTGGAAGCTGCGACATTAAATACATTTAAAACGGAGATAGACAGTTTCCTATCTGATAAGGGAATTAAGGGTTATGGGGAGCGGGCAGGGAAGTGGACGTGAGTCTAGGTTCGGATCAGCCATGATCCTATTGAATGGCGGAGCAGGCCCGAAGGGTCGTATGGCCTACTCCTGCTCCTACTTCTTATGTTCTTATGTTCTAAAAGGGGACATGAAAAAGGGAACTCCACTCAAAGCGCTCCCACGTCTCACCCGTTACACCCCTCCACCAACCAGGACCCGACATGCTGCCTCCTCTTCCGATGACCAAGTCTACCACTGCACAGGTGCAGAAGGAACAGTCTTTGGTGAGACCCTCATGGCTCCAACACCCAGAGGTTGTTGGCCGTGAGCATTTCAGAAGTCAGAGCAGGGATCAGAGCAGCCTACCTCCATCTCTGCTGAAGCCACAGGGGTTACACCACGTAGGAGCGGGAAGGAAAAGAAAAGAAACGTTTGTAGTTCACCAAGGCTATGCACATGGGTGTTTATGAAAATGTTGTGTTATTAAGTTTCTTTTATTTATTTATTCACATAAAATTTATTAATTTGCACCACTTTCCTGTGTTCACCGTTCTTGTCTGCCGAGTGCCAGCTCGGGTTTTCAGTTGCTTAGTGATGAATTTGAAGACATGAATTGACTGAGACCAATAGGTGCCTGTGCAATGGGTGGATGGTTGCTTACAGGACTGCTTTGTGTCAGTAGGGATGGGGGGGAGGGGGCAGGGAATGTATTAGTTACTTTGGTCTGAGTGTTAACTGAACCTTTGAGCTATTAGGACATCCCTGGCATTCTGAACAGCAATATGAACGGCTGCTCTGGCATTGGGCGCCCCATTTCATCTTCCTCCTCCTCTCCATTTGAATCCACATTACATAAAGAGCGCTGAGCAGCTTGTTCCTCCTCCACCTCTAGTCCTCATGGCTGTGCTCTGTTGTGTAGAAAGCAGCAAACCACAATTATCCTAGAGACCCTTGCTGGCGAATACTGAAGAGTGCCTCCAGATCTATCAAGGCAACTGAAGCCCATCTTGAGCATGCCGATGGCTGGCTGGATGATACATCTGGTTGTTATATGGTTGGCGTTGTAGCACTCTTGGGGTTCATTGGTAGTGTTCCTCAGAAGTGTCATCAGCCAGGTTAGAAGGGGATCTAGCCTAGCAACCACCCCTTAAGGTTGGTTCCAGGTACAAACAGGTCGGGGATGTTGGACTGCCGCAGTATGAAAGCATCATGGCAACTCCTGGGGCAGACCTGCATGAACCTTTTCTTGTGATTGCACACCAGCTTAACATTGATGCGATTAAATCCCTTGCGGTTGATGAATGCTCCTGGTTGATCTATAGGTCCTCGGATTGCCACATATGTGCAATCAACGGCCCCCCTGCACCTATGGAAAGCCAGCCAGAGATGCGAATCCCAGTGCAGTCTCATTCTGGCTATTGTCATCACAGGGGAAGTTTACATACCTCTCAGCCCTGGAAAACAATCCATCAGTCATCTGCATTTATGTGCAGCCAACTGCAAAACCCTTGATACGTCTCCGGTAATGCCCTGGAAGGAATTAGAGGCAAAAAAATTGAGGGTGGTGGTGACTTTCACAGCTCCTGATAATGCGTGGCCACCAGGTCCAGCAGTTAGCAGGTCTTCTTCTAGGAGGCTGCAGATGTCTTCAATCACCTGACATGATAATCTCAGCCTTCAGAAGCACTGATCTTCCGAGAGGTCAAGGAAGCTGAGCCTCTGTATACCCTTTTACTTGGGCAATGTCTCCTGCGATCTCGACCCCTCTGTTGCTCCCCTCTCTGCTGTCCACCCCCAGCTCCCTCCACAGCGCGCCCTTGTTGCTGTGGCTGCTGATTATCTTCCTCATCTGAAGTCCAATCAAAAGCAGCCACGGCACCACCCATCCTGATGTTCTCTGTGTGAAGACCTCCAAACTGTAAAAATAAGTCTCTCACAACAAATACTGTCACCAAACCATTTGAGAAAACAGCTGTGAGCACTGAGCCTTTATTCATTTCGGGATTCCTGACCTTTAACCATCCCCCTGAAGTGCCGATCAATCTCGCCTCCGTTTTAATGCTGAGTTTCCCGAAGCCCGGGAGCTCATGCTGGAGGCGTTAATTTCAAATCGCTGCCAAAATCTCCAGAAAGGACCCTCATTTAAATACAATAATTACCAATCCACCTCTCCATAGCAAGTTACTTGGACGCACCCAAACCTACGGTTAAACCAGAAGTATCACAGCAATACAACCCTCATTGTGTGAATTATTCAACCTCTGCCTAAAATATCTGAAGTGTCCTCATAGATTTTTTTTCATTCTTGGGATGAAAGCATTGCTGGCAAGATCGGCATTTATTACCCATCCCTAGTTGCCCTGATTTGATACAACTGAGTGGCTTTCTAGGCCACTTCAGAATCAATCACGTTGGCGTGGGGCTGGAGTCACATATAGACCAGACCAGGTAAGGACGGCAGGTTTCCTTCCCTAAAAGACATCAGTGAACTGATTGTGTTTTTACAACAATTCCAACAGCTTCAGGGTCACTCTTACGGATACTGTCTGCCATACATCACGGATACTTTGACAGACATATCAATGGCAGATACATTTATGCGTGCCGTAAATCCCTTTTGGTACGCCATTGAAAGTATTTAACTTCAGTTTGGTAATTAGTGTTTTTTGGGACATAGTGGTCTTTTGCTGTTCCTGGAAATCCTTTTTATGTTCTTTTAATAACTTTGAAGTGAATGGTTGGAGGTTATGTAGTTAAGATGGAATTAATGGGTCATCTCATTAAAACACAGTGTCTCATTAAAAATTAAATCTCCCATTCTTCCTGTTTATCTGGCAATTTGTCGTTTTTTTAGATAATCCTATAGGAATACTTCTCTATTTGATGTTATCAGATTATGACTAATAAACCAACCACCAGTTTTTTACTTATACACATCAGGAAGTATACTTTCTGCTCACATCAACATTTCAAATCAGTCAAATCCGCCACCTCCAACGTGATCCCACCACCAAACGTATCTTCCCCTCACCTCCCCTTTCCGCATTCCGTAGGGACCGCTCCCTCCGAGACACCCTAGTCCACTCCTCTATCACCCCCAGCACCCCTTCCCCCTCGCCCGGCACCTTCCCGTGCAAGCGCAGAAGATGCAACACCTGCCCTTATACATCCCCCCTTCCCACTCTCCAGGGCCCCAAACACCCCTTCCAGGTGAAACAGCGATTTACTTGTACTTCTTGCAATCTAGTATACTGTATTCACTGCTCACGATGTGGTCTCCTCTACATTGGGGAGACCAAACGCAGATTGGGTGACCGCTTTGCGGAACACCTCCGTTCAGTCCATAAGGGTGACCCCGAGCTTCCGGTCGCTTGTCATTTTAATTCACCTCTCCACGCCCACTCAGACCTCACCGTCCTCGGCCTCGTGCATTGTTCCACGTAAGCTCAGCGTAAGCTCAAGGAACAGCACCTCATCTTTCGTTTAGGCACTTTACAGCCTTCCGGACTCAATATCGAGTTCAACAATTTCAGATCATAACCTCAGCCCCTACCACATATATATACATTTTATCCACCCTTTTGGTTCGTGCCTTTTTCCTTTCTTTTCCTTCCTTTTTTTTCTCTCTCTCCCCCTACGGCAGCTGTCTCTCATTCTGCCAGCATTTCACACTTCACCTTTTGTTTCTTAACCTGTCCCATTACCATCTCGTCTTGCCTTGAGCATCTCTTAATGTCTCTACTTACCATAGTTATTCGTCCCCCCAGCCTCCCCCTTGCATTTTTATCTGTTTCATTTCCTGCTCTTTTCTCAGTTCTGACGAAGGGTCTTCGACCTGAAACGTTAACTCTGTTTCTCTCTCCACGGATGTTGCCTGGCCTGCTGAGTTTTTCCAGTGTTTTCTGTTGTTGTTTCAAATCAGTCATATGTTTGCAGTACAACCAGAACCAGGTGAGCACATTACTTTTCTGTATAGCATAATACAGCCTGCTGATCAGTCATTGTGATTGTATCTTTTGCTAGGACAATAACATTTAATCTCTATGCAATTTCTCAAAACTCCGGATAGTTCTTCAGCAGGAAAATAAAACTTGTGGCTCTATGAAGTCATATGGACAATAAAATATATTACTAATAATAATAATATGCGTAAAATATAATAATCAAACCTACTTCCTGCACTGCATCCATGTTCTTGGAGCAACACTCCAGGCAAGGACCTCTGCCACTACTTCCTTCCACTGCCTCCTGAGCATATGTCTCGAAGGCCTCCTGTCTCCCTACTGTAGATATAGGATGTTTCCCCTTCTCTCCCCGTCTTGCACCAAGACCTCCAGTGCATTATTGTCCTTTCTCAGATAAGGAGACCAAAACTGTGCACTGTACTCCAGGTGTGGTCTCACCAAAGCCCTGCACAATTGTAGTAAGACTTCCTTAATCTTGTACTCCAACCCCCTTGTAATAAAGGCCAACATGCTATTTGCCTTCCTAATTGCTTGCTGTACCTGCATGCTAACTTTTTGTGTTTCCTGTACGAGGACACTTAAATCTCTCTGAACACCAACATTTAATAGTTTCTCACCATTTAAAAAAATATTCTGCTTTTCTATTCTTCCTACCAAAGTGAATAACCTCACATTTCCTCACATTATACTCCATCTGCCACCTTATTGCCCACTCACTTAACCTGTCTATATCCCTTTGCAGGCTCTTTGCGTCCTCCTCACAGCTTACTTTCCCACCTAACTTTGTATCATCAGCAAACTTGGATACATTGCACTCAGTACCTTCATCTAAGTCATTAATATAGATTGTAAATAGCTGAGGCCCAAGCACTGATCTTTGCGGCACCCCACTAGTTACAGCCTGCCAACCTGAAAATGACTCGTTTATCCCTACTCTCTGTTTTCTGTCCATTAACCAATCCTCTATCCATGCTAATATATTACCCTCAACCCCATGAGCCCTTATCTTGCATAGCAACCTTTTATGTGGTGCCTTATCGCATGCCTTTTGGAAATCCAAATATACTACATCCATTGGTTCCCCTTTATCTACCCTGCTAGTTACATGCTCAAAAAACTAATAAATTTGTTAAGCACAATTTTCCTTTCATAAAACCATGTTGACTCTGCCAAATCATATTATGATTTTCTAAGTGCCCCATTACCACTTCCTTAGTAATGGATTCCAGCATTTATCTGATGACTGATATCAGGCTAACTGACTTGTTTTCTCTCTCACTCCTTTCTTGAATAGCGGGATTATATTTGCTACCTTCCAATCTGCTGGGACCATTCTAGAATCTAGGGAATTTTGAAAAATCACAACCAATGCATCCACTATCTCTGCAGCCATCTCTTTTAGAACCCTAGGCCATCAGTTTAAGGGGATTTGTCAGCTTTTAGTCCCATTAGTTTCTCATCTACTTTTTCTCTACTGATATTAATTACTTTAAGTTCCTCACTGTTATTAGCCCTTGGTTCCCCACTATTTTTGGTATGCTTTTTGTGTCTTCTACTGTGAAGACAGATACAAAATATTCATTTAAAGTCTCTGCCATTTCCTTATTCCCCATTATAATTTCACCTGTCTCAGCCTCTAAGGGACCAATGCTTACTTTTTCTACTCTCTTCATTGTTACATACTTATAGAAACTCTTACATTCTGTTTTTATATTTCTTGCTAGTTTACTCTCATTCTACTTTCTCCTTTTTAATCAATTATTTGGACATCCTTTGCTGGTTTCTAAAGCTCTCACAAACCTCAGGCTTACTACTATTCTTCGCAACATTATAAGTCTTTTCTTTTAACCTACTACTATCCTTAACTTCTTTAGTTAGCCACAGATGGATCTCTTTTCCCATGGAGTTCTTATTTCTCAATGGAATGTATATTCATTGAGAATTTTGGAATATTTCTTTAAATGTTTGCCACTGCTTATCTACCATCATACCTTTTAATCTAATTTCCCAATCTACCTTAGCTAACTCGCTCCTCATACCTATGTAATTGGCTTTATTTAAGTTTAAAACTCACGTTTCTGACTGAAGTATTTCACTCTCAAACTCAATGTGAAATTTTATCATATTATGATCACTCTTCCCCAGAGGATCCTTTACTTTGAGATTACTAATTAACCCTGTCACATTATACAATACAAGATCTAAAATAGCCTGTTCCCTGGTTGGTTCCATGATGTAATGTTCTAGGAAACTCTGTCAAATGCATTCCATGAACTCGTCCTCTAGACTACCTTTGCCAATTTAATTTGTCCAGTCTATATGAAGATTAAAGTCCCCCATGATTATTGTATTACCTTTGTTACAAGCTCCTGTTATTTGCTGATTAAAACTCTGTCGAATGTTATAGCTACTGTTTGGCGGCCTATAAACTAGTCCCACCAGTGTTTTCTGCCCCTTGTTATTTCTTATCTCTTCCCATACTGATTCTACTTCCTGATCTTCTGAACCAAGATCCTTTCTCCCGACTGTCCTTATGTCAGCCTTTATTATCAGGGCTACCCCGCTCCTTTTCTATTCTGCCTGTCTTTTCTAAATGCCAAATACCCTGGAATATTTAGCTCCCAACCTTGGTCACTTTGCAACCACGTCTCTGTAATGGCTATTAGATCAAAGCCGTTTATCTCTATTTGTGCCACTAATTCATTTATCTTGTTATGAATGCTTCATGCATTCAGATAAAGAGCCTTTAATTTTAACTTTTTAACCATTATTCCCTGCTTTCACCTTATTCGCTGGTGTACTTTTACCATTAAACTCTTTGTCCCTTCCTGACACACTCTGCTTATCTTTACCCAAATCGCTACACTGCTTCATTGGCTTGACTTTTCTCTTTAGATTTCTAAATTTCCCCTCACCTGACCCCTCTCCCCCCCACCCCCCCCTTTTTAGTTTAAAGCCCTATCTACAGCCCTAGTTATTCGATTCGCCAGGGCACTGGTCCCAGCCTGGTTTAAGTGGAGACCGTCCCAATGGAACAGCTCTCTTGTTCCCCAGTACTGGTGCCAGCGCCCCATGAATTGAAACCCCTTCCTCCCACACCACTCTTTGAGCCACGCATTTAACTCTCTGATCTGCTTGTCCCTATGCCAATTTGCGCGTGGCTCAGGTAACAATCCAGAAATTATTACCCTTGAGGTTCTGCTTTTCAATTTGAGGCGGTGTAATGAAAGGTCACTAGATTCATCCCTGGGATGAGAGGGTTGACCTATGAGGAGAGATTGAGTAGATTGGGCCTATACTCTCTGGAGTTTAGAAGAATGAGAAGTGATCTCCTTGAAACATATAAGATTCTGAGGGGGATTGACAGGGTAGATGCTGAGTCATAGAGTCATAGGGGTAAAAATTGAGTCGCGCCCCATTTGGGGCGCTAACCTCGCCGGGACGCGACTTTTAGCGCCCCGAAAAAATTAGCGGCCCCGCGCCGGAACTTCAGTGGTTGCGCCCCAAGAGGGAAGCGGGGCGCCACTGGAAGCACCCCGCATCCCTCTTGGGGCGCTGCGAGGGAATATCCTGGCGCTACGTGCCGCAGCGCCACGCGCTGCGGCACGTCGCGCCGCGGTATTGCAGGCCTTCCTCCCCTTCTTAAAGGGGAGGGACCCTGCGCAGCGCGAACCGGGGCCCAGCTGGGCCCCCAGGGATCGGGAGTGCCGGCAAAAGAGCCCGGCACTCAAGAGAAGTGCCGGGCTCTTGGAGCGCAGCCGGCACTTCACGGTGGGGGGGCTTCACGGGGGCCGGGGACAGCAACGGGGGCAGGTGCTGGCAGGCGGCCAGCAACAAAAATGGCCGCCTGCCACCTTCCCTTTAAATATCGCCGCCCTGGCCGCACGTACGCCTCCCTGAACCCGTCGGACACAGCGTCTGGCGGTAAATCAGGGGGCGCGACTGAAGATCGCGGCTGGAGCGCGAGCGGGGTGCTGCGCACGGCGATGACGTCATCGCCGGCGGCGCAGCGCCACAGGGCGCTACCGGCTGGCGCCGCCGCTAACCTCCCGCTGAATTTTTCGGGAGGCGTGGGCGGCGCTGCGCCCGGGCGTTAGCTGCTTTACGCCCCATTAGCACCCTCTTAAGGCGCTAACGGGAGGCGCAAGCAGCTGAATTTTTCCCCCATAGAGTTATACAGCACAGGAAGAGGCCTGTCTATTCTTATCCCATTTTCCAGCACTTGGTCCATAGCCTTGTATGCTATGGCGTTTCAAGTGCTCATCTAAATGCTTCTTGAATGTTGTGAGGGCTCCTGCCTCTACCACCCTTTCAGGCAGTGAGTTCCATTTTCCAACCACCCTCTGGGTGAAAAAGTTTTTCCTCAAATCCCTTCTAAACCTCCTGCCCCTTACCTTGAAACTATGCCCCCTTGTTATTGACCCCTCTACTAAGGGGAAAAGTTCCTTTCTATCTATCCTATCTATGCCCCTCATAATTTTGTACACCTCAATCAGGTCCCCCCTCAGCCTTCTCTGCTCTAAGGAAAGCAACCCCAGCCTGTCCAGTCTCTCTTCATAGCTGAAGCGCTGCAGCCCAGGTAACATCCTGGTGAATCTCCTCTGCACCCTCTCCAATGCAATCACATCCTTCCTATAGTGTGGCGACCAGAACTGCACACAGTATTCCAGCTGTGGCCTAACTAGTGTTTTGTACAGCTCCATCATAACCTCCCTGCTCTTATATTCTATGCCTCGGCTAATGAAGGCAAGTATCCCATATGCCTTTTTAACCACCTTATCTACCTGTCCTGCTGCCTTCAGGGATCTATGTACATGCACACCAAGGTCCCTCTGATCCTCTGTCCTTCCTAGGGTCCTACCATTCATTGTGTATTCCCTTGCCTTGTTAGTCCTCCCAAAATGCATCACCTCACACTTTTCAGGGTTAAATTCCATTTGCCATTGTTCTTCCCATCTGACCAACCCGTCTATATCGTCCTGTAGCCTGAGGCTTCCCTCCTCGCTATTTACCACCCCACCAATTTTCGTGTCATCTGCGAACTTACTGATCATACCTCCTACATTCATATCTAAATCATTAATGTACACTACAAACAGCAAAGGACCCAACACCGATCCCTGCGGTACACCACTGGACACAGGCTTCCAGTCACAAAAACAACCTTCGACCATCATCCTCTGCCTCCTGCCACTAAGCCAATTTTGGATCCAATGTGCCAAGTTGCCCTGGATCCCATGGGCTCTTACCTTCTTGACCAGTCTCCCATGTGGGACTTTGTCAAAAGCCTTACTGAAGTCCATGTAGACCACATCAACTGCACTACCCTCATCCACACACCTAGTCACCCCCTTGAAAAATTCAATCAAATTGGTTAGACATGATCTCCCCCTGACAAAGCCATGCTGACTATCCTTGATTAATCCTTGCCTCTCCAAGTGGAGACTAATTCTGTCCCTCAGAATTTTTTCCAATAATTTCCCTACCACTGATGTTAGGCTCACTGGCCTATAATTCCCTAGTTTATCCCTAGTACCCTTCTTGAATAATGGTACTACGTTAGCTGTTCTCCAGTCCTCTGGCACCTCCCCTGTGGTCATGATGCGGAGATGCCGGTGTTGGACTGGGGTGGACAAAATTGAGAGGTCGCACAACACCAGGTTATAGTCCAACAGTTTTATTTGAAATCACAAGCTTTCGGAACTATCGCTCCTTCACCTGAGGAAGGAGCGATAGTTCCGAAAGCTTGTGATTTCAAATAAAACTGTTGGACTATAACCTGGTGTTGTGCGACCTCTCAATTTTGACCTCCCCTGTGGCCAGAGATGTTCTGAAAATTTGTGTCAGAGCCCCTGCAATCTCCCCCCTTGCCTCACACAGCAGCCTGGGATACATCTCGTCTGGGCCTGGGGATTTATCCACTTTTAAGCCGCTAAAACCGCTAGTACCTCCTCCCTCTCAATACTAATTTGTTCAAGTATATCACAATCCCCCTGTCTGATTTCTATGCCTACATCGTCCTTCTCCATAGTGAACACAGATGCAAAATATTCATTTAAAACCCCACCTACATCTTCTGGCTCTACACACACATTGCCACTTTGGTCCCTAATGGGCCCTATTCTTTCCCTGGTTATCCTCTTGCCCTTAATATACTTATAAAACACCTTGGGATTTTCCTTTATTTTGCCCGCCAGTGTTATTTCATGCCCCCTCTTCGCTCTCCTAATTTATTTTTTAAGTACCCCCCTGCACTTTCTATACTCCTCTAGGGCTTCCACTGTTTTTAGTCCTTTGTATCTGCCAAAAGCCTCCCTTTTTTTCCTAACCCATTCTCGTATATCCCTTGACATCCAGGGTTCCCTGGGCTTGTTGGTCCCACCCTTGACCTTTACGGGAACATGTTGCCGTTGTACTCTCTCTATTTCCTTTCTGAAAGACTCCCACTGCTCTGATGTGGATTTTCCTACAAGTAGCTGATCCCAGTCCACTTTGGCCAGATCCTGCCTTATCATATTAAAATCGGCCTTCCCCCAATTTAGAACCTTTATTTCCGGTCCATCTTTGTCCTTTTCCATGACTACCTTAAATCTCACCGAATTATGGTCACTGTCACCAAAATGCTCTCCTACTAACACTGAGAGGCTGTTTCCCCTGGCTGGAGAGTTTAGAACTAGGGAGCATAGTCTCAGGATAAGGGTTTGGCCATTTAGGACTGAGATGAGGAGGAACGTCTTCACTCAGAGGGTTGTGACTCTTTGGAATTCTCTGCCTCAGAGGGCTGTGGAAGGTGAGTCGTTGAGTATATTCAAGGCTAAGATAGATTTTTGGACTCTAGGGGAATCAAGAGATATGGGGATTGGGCGGGACAGTGGAGTTGAGGTAGAAGATCAGCCATGGTCTTATTGAATGGCAGAGCAGGCTCGAAGGGCGTATGGCCTGCTCCTGCTCCTAATTCTTAAGTTCTTATAAACAGGAAACCTTGGTGCATGCTCTCTCGCAGTTTGAGCCATCTTGAAAAAAAGCAATTAACCTCCTGACACTACTTCCAGCTGCCACAATGCACCTCCCCTTTAAGAGGCGCAGGCTACCTTTAAGTAGCGCTAGCAACTCGTGATATAGGGCCCCTTGCTGATGTCTGCAGACAATGAACAGCGCGGGTGGCGTTGGCTGCACGCAGCAATCATGGAAATCATCAGGCAGCACGAATTGAACGTCCTGTCTTAATCGCGCACCGCGATCCCCACGCCACCCATGATTGGTACAAGAGAATTTGACACATGTATTTGAAGGTATCACCCACAACCCTGTCCCTCTGTCCTCTAACTCATTCTTATCAAAAGTCACCGTGACTAAAATGTATGTTTTGTCTGTATTAAATTTTTGATTTGTTTTTAATGGTTAGAAACATTATAGTAAAGGTTAAACCTAAAGGCACGCAGAGTCTTTCTCAAATAAAAATCATTGGGCCAGTTTATCGCTATTGCCCTTAGATATGTTACCAGGCAGTTACACAGTGACACTGGTAGAGCCCACCCTCTCAATCAGAGTGGATGGTCAAATGATTAATTCAAAACCAATATAAAACATTAGTTGTGTCCCTCAATGGAAGCAGACGGATTTAAAAATCTAATTTTACAAGCCACTAGCTATTATAAGTTAAACTAATGTATGTAATTGAATGGCACTTAACCCATGTAGCACATTAGCTCCCTCGTGTGGCAGTGACTGGAAGTTCAGCACTGTATTAACTGAGTCAACTGTTGTGCAGACATAATGGTGGGAATTTTAACATAAAAAACCGGTGGGTTGGGGTCATGTGGGAAATTAAAGTGTTAAAAATCTGAATCCCGACCAGAACCTGCCTCCAACCCGCCCACTTCCGCTTTAAACGGAGGCCGGACGGGTCATCTATTTAAATATTATAATGAAGCTGGAAGTCTCTGATTTAACCTCCATTTTGAATTTAACAGTGGCTGGTCGGGTTTTGCAGGCCTCAGGAAACCCGCCAGCTAAAGTAAGGCGAGGACTGCTGGATCCAGAAGGTACATGCCTTTACACTTACCTCCTGGATCCAACGTCCCTGCCTCACCCACCCACTGTGATCGGAGAAAAGTGGATAAATCCCCAGGCCCAGACGAGATGTATCCCAGGCTGCTGTGTGAGGCAAGGGAGGAGATTGCAGGGGCTCTGACACAAATTTTCAGAACATCTCTGGCCACAGGGGAGGTGCCAGAGGACTGGAGGACAGCTAACGTAGTACCATTATTCAAGAAGGGTAGTAGGGATAAACCAGGGAATTACAGGCCAGTGAGCCTAACATCAGTGGTAGGGAAATTATTGAAAAAAATTCTGAGGAACAGAATTAGTCTCCACTTGGAGAGGCAAGGATTAATCAAGGATAGTCAGCATGGCTTTGTCAGGGGGAGATCATGTCTAACCAATTTGATTGAATTTTTCGAGGGGGTGACTAGGTGTGTGGATGAGGGTAGTGCAGTTGATGTAGTCTACATGGACTTCAGTAAGGCTTTTGACAAAGTCCCGCATGGGAGACTGGTCAAGAAGGTAAGAGCCCATGGAATCCAGGGCAATTTGGCACATTGGATCCAAAATTGGCTTAGTGGCAGGAGGCAGAGGATGATGGTCGAAGGTTGTTTTTGTGACTGGAAGCCTGTGTCCAGTGGTGTACCGCAGGGATCGGTGTTGGGTCCCTTGCTGTTTGTAGTGTACATTAATGATTTAGATATGAATGTAGGAGGTTTGATCAGTAAGTTCGCAGATGACACGAAAATTGGTGGAGTGGTAAATAGCGAGGAGGGAAGCCTCAGGCTACAGGACGATATAGACGGGTTGGTCAGATGGGAAGAACAGTGGCAAATGGAATTTAACCCTGAAAAGTGTGAGGTGATGCATTTTGGGAGGACTAACAAGGCAAGGGAATACACAATGAATGGTAGGACCCTAGGAAGGACAGAAGATCAGAGGGACCTTGGTGTGCATGCACATAGATCCCTGAAGGCAGCAGGACAGGTAGATAAGGTGGTTAAGAAGGCATATGGGATACTTGCCTTCATTAGCCGAGGCATAGAATATAAGAGCAGGGAGGTTGTGATGGAGCTGTACAAAACGCTAGTTAGGCCACAGCTGGAATACTGTTTGCAGTTCTGGTCGCCACACTATAGGAAGGATGTGATTGCATTGGAGAGGGTGCAGAGGAGATTCACCAGGATGTTACCTGGGCTGCAGCGCTTCAGCTATGAAGAGAGACTGGACAGGCTGGGGTTGTTTTCCTTAGAGCAGAGAAGGCTGAGGGGGGACCTATATTGAGGTGTACAAAATTATGAGGGGCATGGATAGGGTAGATAGAAAGGAACTGTTCCCCTTAGTAGAGGGGTCAATAACCAGGGGGCATAGTTTCAAGGTAAGGGGCAGGAGGTTTAGAGGGGATTTGAGGAAAAACTTTTCCACCCAGAGGGTGGTTTGAATCTGGAACTCACTGCCTGAAAGGGTGGTAGAGGCAGGAGCCCTCACAACATTCAAGAAGCATTTAGATGAGCACTTGAAACAGCCATAGCATACAAGGCTACGGCCCAAGTGCTGGAAAATGGGATTAGAATAAACAGGGCTTGATGGCCGGCGCAGACTCGATGGGCCGAAGGGCCTCTTTCTGTGCTGTATAACTCTATGACTCTATGACCCACAAGGCCTCCGGTCTCCCTCATGAGGCCTCCGCCCCATGTTCCTCCATCCCTCCGATGTAGTCTGTCTCTCCCCTGCTCCTTTACATGCTCCGGCCCCTGATCGTTGCCGACAACGCCACCCCCCGCCCCCCCCGCCTTGCTCCTTCGGTTCCCGATCTTTGCCGACACACCCTCCACTGCTCTTCCAGCCACCGCCCCCCCCCTCCCCGCTCCTCTGGCCACCAATCGTACCCTAACCCCCTCCACCCACCCCCATCCATTACCCCCCCCCCCGTGCTCCTCCGGTTGCCCCCCACCCCGGCCCACACGCGATTCCTCCCTCCCTCCTCTCTGCGGCCTAGTGTCGCAGGCCTACCCGCCTGCAACCAGCCAGCCTCTTAATCTGGCCATGCATCTGGCGGGAAACAGAGGCCTCACTTGCAAATCAGGCCCTGCCGTTAAATTCAGCAGGGCCTGCGGGAAACCTGTTCTTCTGGGTTTCCCAACCGCTTCGAAGCCCCCACCCCCCGCTCCCAACCCACCTCCCAATTTAAATTCAGGCCAAAGGAGGAATTTTAATTCCTGGGCCATCCAATTGAACGGCCGGGTCATTTACATCCTGTGCAAAACAACGCCTAAAGGTAACTCACCACCTTTTGACCCACGAAGATTGGGCGGCCTGGGCATTAAAAAAATTGTGTGTTTTATTTCATTTCATTTGAATACTTTTGTTTACTAGTTATAAAAATATTGGAGATGAAAGAAAGAAAGATTTGCATTTATATAGCGCCTTTCACGACTACCAGACATCCCAAGGCGCTTGTGATATCTTGGGACAGAGCATATATACACAACAGCGCAACATGGCTTCCTGTACTGCATATGGCTTTATTATTATATACATCCATAGTCCACTAGGTGGCTCTCCCTCCTTATTGAAGAAGTTAATGATAGCAAATAATCATTGTATATGACTTGCAAGGTATACACAACTCTTGGTATACATTTTTCAAATGGAACCCATTTTATGTTTCCAAATTCTACTATAGAATTCTGTAACACAAACAAAAGATATGAACTTAGTTTCCATATTTACAGATTAAACTTGACCACTGGTTTTCTGTTTCGAAGAGGATACCTTCTTTCTTGAACAGAACTTTCAGATCTTGTTGTAGGACTTTGACTCATTCTAGGCTGAGCCTGCGGAGAACTTTTCTCCAAGGGCTGACTTGATCTACAGTTGGACTCTTTACACTTTCAGACTGTTTGTCTGCCTGACTCGGGCTCAGACTTAAATTCTGACTTTGTCTTGGACTTGTTTATGGAACGTCTGATGTAGGATTTGCTACTGGTACTCTACTTGTAACAAGACTATCTGACTCATCAGAATAAAAATTGAATCATCTCAGCTTTCAACTCCTCCCACATCTGTAGGTAAGATATGATCAATGTGAACAAACCTAACCTTTCCATGATCAAACATCTTGACCAAATATATGCGAGGGCCACATATCTTCACTACTCTTCCTGGTAACCACTTTAACCATTTATGGTGATGGTTCTTCACTCTAATTTTCTGGTTCAACTTCACACTTCTCTCTCTAACTCTACCTTTATCATGACTCTCTTTCTGCCTTGATTGTTTCTCTTCTACGGACTGTACCAAGTTTGGCTTTAACAACGAGAACCTGGTTCGTGGCTGTCGTTTGAGAAACAACTCTGCTGGTTTTCTACCAGTCGTGGTATGAGGAGTATTTCGATAGGTAATCAGAAAATTTGCTAGTTTGTGGTCCAACGACAACTGACGTTTCTTTGGATTTGGATCCAGCATTTGCTTGATGAGGGCACGTTTGACAAGTTGTGCTGTGCGCTCTGCTGCACCATTTGAAGCAGGGTGGTACGGTGGAAGTTTGGTATGTTTCCCACCGTTTCTGCTCATCAACTGTGTGAACTCTTCTGAACAAAATTGCAGCCCATTATCAGACACAATTTCTTCTGGGAGGCCTTATGAAGAAAACATCTTCGCAAATTGTCCAGTGTTTTGCCTGCTGTTATTATCTGCATCGGAAACACCTCTACCCACTTCGAGTGACTATCTATCACTATGCACAATTGCTGCCCTTCTAGCTCAGTAAAATCTACATGCAATCTTTGCCACACTATGGGAGGTCATTTCCGTGGCTGTAATGGTACTGATGGTGGTTTCTTGCTCACCGATTGACATGTTGTACACTGACTGACTATGTACTCTATCACTCTATCTCTTTATCTAAAGCTGGCCATCATAAGTAACTGCGTGCAAAGCTCTTAGTCAAGCACATTCCCAGGTGCTGGTCACGAAGATCTCCTAACAATTTAGACCCGAACCTCTTTGGGATAACCACTTTTGCTCCCCACATGATACAATCTTTATCCACTGACAATTTATTCCTACGAACAAAGTATGGATGGATATCTTCCTCTGATACCTGGTTTGACCATCCATTTGCTATGTAATCATACACCTTTGACATGATTGGGTCATGTTTGGTTGCCCTATCAATCTCTTCAGCTGTGACTGGCAGCTCATCAATGTATGAGAAATAGAACACTTCTTCCTTATCGGGTGTAACTTGTGATGGGGATGGCAACCTGGACATAGCATCAGCATTACTGTGATCAGCTAATCATCTGTACTCAATGTCATACGTATACGCTGACAAAATCAAAGCCCATCTCTGCATTCGGGCTGCAGCTAAGGTTGGAACTGGGGACTTTGGATGGAGGATTGCTGTCAGGGGCTTATGGTCAGTAACTATGGTAAACTTACAACCAAACAAGTATTTGTGAAACTTCTTGACCCCAAAAATCAATGACAAAGCTTTCTTTTCGATCTGCGCATAATTCCGCTCACTGGCACTGAGAGTGCGTGAAGCAAAAGCAATTGGTCTCTCCTCCCCTAGTACATGAGAGATCACTGCCCCAACTCCGTACAGAGAGGCGTCACACGCTAGCTTGATCTCCTTAGACACATCATAGTGAACTAACATGGTACTCTCTACTAACTGGCTTTTACACTCTTTGAATGCTGTGTCGCATTCTTTTGACCACTTCCAAGGGACCTGTTTTCTCAACAGCTCATTCAATGGATGTAACAATGTAGCCAAGTTTGGGAGGAACTTTCTGTAATAATTCAAAAGACCCAAAAATGATCGAAGTTCAGAGGCATTCTTGGGAGTGGGTGCATTTCTGATTGCATCCAGCTTTCCCTTGGTTAGATGTAAACCATCTTTGGCTACTCTGTGCCCCAACTACTCCACTGAGTTTTGAAACAACTCACACTTGTGAGCTGTCACTCGTACTCCGTGCTTCTCTAGCCGTTTGAGCACTTCATTCAACACCTCATCATGGATTTGCCTGTTTGGTGCTGAAATTAGTATGTCATCCAAATAACACATTACCCTTCAATCCCTTGCAAAATTTGGTTCATCACTGTATGTCAGAAGCAGAAGCAGAACCAAATGGTAGCCTATTGAACCGATTTAGGCCTCGGTGAGTATTTATAGTGAACCATGACTTGGACTCTTCATCTAACTCAAGTTGTAGGTAGGCGTTTGTTAGATCTAACTTCGAAAAGATCTGGCCACCTGTCAGCGTTGTGAACAAATCATCCACATTTGGCAACGTATTGGGTAGATTACACTCTAGAACCTGGTTTACCACACCACACAACCTTACCTTACCATCTGACTTAGGTACAACAACAATGGGTATAGCCCAATTACTCAGATCTACCTCAGAGATAATGTTCTCAGTTTCAGGTCTTTTGAGTTCTTGCTCAACTTTCTCCTTGAGTGTGTATGGTACGGGACGTGGCTTGCAGTAAACTGGTCTTGCGTCATTCTGCACTCTGACACTCGCCTTGAAGTCTTGGATCGGACTGCCCATTTCGCTGAACAGCTTTGGATACTGTTTGATGACATCATCTTTCGATGCAAATTTCGCTTTCACACGAAAAATCTCATTCCAATCCAGCTTCAGTGATCCCAACCAATTTCTACCTATCAAGGCAGGCTTGTCTCCTGCCATTACTATGAGAGGCAAGCTCAGACACTGTTCATTGTATTTCACTGGTATGGTGACACTTCCTACTACAGGGATTTGCTCTCCTGAGTAGCCTCGCAGCTCTACCTTCGATTTCTCTAGTCGATAATCAAGCAACTTGTCGCGATATAGTGATTCCGATACTACGCTCACGGATGCACCAGTGTCGATTTCCATGGGTATCCTGGTTCCTGCGACATCTACTTGGATGACGATACCTCGCGAATTGCTGTTAGATACCTTCGTGCTTCTGATGATGTAAATCTCCAGAAACTCCTCGTCCTGCTGCTGCTCTGCAATGGTATGTAGTGTCTGGCGATTTCTACTTCTAGTATTGGCAGTTGGTTTACTCTTCTGTTGGCACACCTTCGCAAGATGCTCAGTTTTCTTGCAGTAGAAACACTCTGCCTTCACATATGGACAGCTTTGAGCGATGTGTTGTTCCAGGCACCGATAGCACGACTTCAATGCACTGTTACCTTGGCCAGTTGCTGAGCCTTGGGGCCCAACTGCCTTTTACTTTTAGCCTGCAGCCGATTCACCTCGGTTATCTGACGACTGGAAATGGCGTGGAACTCTCGGGAGTATCGGTCGGCCATATCCATCGACATAGCTGTCTGACAAGCTAAGTCAAATGTCAAGTTAGGGGTTGTCAACAACCTTCTGATACGTTCATTTTTCAACCCACAAACAAAGCGGTCATGCAAAGCTCTGTCCTGAAAGTTTCTGAAATGACAATGAATGGATTTTTGAAAGCTACAATGTACTCCCTGATACCCTTGTTGAGGCTGCCGTGAAACACGAATGGAGGCTGAATCCATATGTGGAAAACAAGAAACTTTAATTCAACTGCATGGCACAAAAAATGGCTGCACCGAAAAGCTCCCAGAATTCTCTGGGTAAAACCTGAGGCCCCGCCCCCTCCTGCCTTAAAGGTAAGGTGCCTTAAAGGGAAGGTGCTGGAAATTTGTCCACAGACGGAAGAGTGGATTATGCCCGTTTTAGGTGGCGATCCGCCACACAGCTCCCCCCAGAATCTGCTTAGGAGGTGTGGACGAGACGGTGCGGCGGTCTGATGGGCTGGCCGGAGCGGCTCTTGTAGGACACCGGTGGACGTAGAATGGCCGGGCGTGGAGCAGCCGGGTAAACCGACTTGAGGGCAGGTCGGCCGCGTGGAGGTGGATGAGCTACAGGGACCTGCTCACCGGGCTCTGAGTGTGCTGGCTTGAGTCGGTCAACCGACACTTTTTCGGTCCTGTCGCCCACTTGCAGGGTGAAAAATTTGTCCCCAGCCAGTAGCACCTTGTAGGGCCCGTCGTACGGAGGTTGAAGGGGTCCGCGGTGGGCGTCATGCCAGACGAAAACAAACCGTGCCTGGTGCAGGCTTAGTGGGACGTGTGAGGTGGATTCGCCGTGTCGGGCAATGGGCATCGGGGCGAACTGCAGCGCCGGTGAGGCGAAGTCGTGGCGTTGCTGGTTGGCTGACCAGGGTGTTGTGGCGGTGGGCAGGAACTCGCCGGGTACGCGCAGCGGCTGACCGTACACGAGCTCTGCTGCCGATGCGTGGAGGTCTTCTTTAACCGCGGTGCGCAGGCCGAGGAGGACCCACGGAAGTCGGTCGGTCCAGGTGCCGTCTTGGAGGCTGGCTCGAAGAGATGCCTTCAAGGATCTGTGGAACCGCTCACACAGTCCGTTGGCTTGGGGGTGGTACGCTGTGGTGCGGTGAATGGTCACCCCGAGATTGCGTGCGACAGCGGTCCAGAGTTCAGAGGTAAATTGCGGACCTCTGTCCGATGTCATGTCGGAGGGGACGCTGAACCGTGCGACCCAGGTGCTGACGAAGGCTCTGGCGATGTCGGCGGTGGTGGTAGAGGTCAGTGGAATTGCCTCAGGCCAGCGTGTGGTGCGGTCAACAATGGTCAGCAAGTGCGTGTGGCCTTGCGACGGCGGCAGGGGCCCGACGATGTCCACGTGGATGTGGTCGAATCTCCGCGAGGGGACGGTAAACTCCTCGAGGGGTGCTTTCGTGTGTTGCTGTACCTTGGCCCGTTGGCAGGCTAGGCAGGAGTTGGCCCAAGTACGCACATCCTTGCGAAGGCCGCGCCAGACGAAGCGGTTGGCTACCAATTTGATGGATGTGCGTGCGCCGGGGTGGGAGAGGTTGTGGAGAATGTCGAATACCGGCGGCGCCAAGATGCTGGGACGACGGGCCGAGGTTGACATAGGGATATGTCGCACTTGACCGTGACTGCGGTCGGGCCACAGGCGACGTCGGCCAGGCGTAGCCCTGGTAGGTTGGTGGGTGCGGAGAGCAGATCAGGGTCGGTGATCTGGTCTGCTGCGAGTTGAGCGTAGTCGACTGCTAGGTGTGCGGCGTGGATGGCGGGGCAGGAGAGGCAGTCGGCTACCACATTGTCTCGGCCGGAGACGTGTTGGATGTCCGTGGTGAACTCGGACACTGCCGCGAGCTGGCGCTGCTGCCTGGCGGACTAGGGGTCGGTTGTCTTTGCCATTGCGATTGTCAGGGGCTTGTGGTCGACAAACGCAGTGAAGGGGTGGCCCTCAAGCAAAAACCGGAAATGGCGGACCGCCAGGAACAGCGCGAGGAGCTCGCGGTCGAAGGTGCTGTACTTGACCTCCGGGGGGCGTAGTTGGCGGCTGAAGAAGGCAAGTGGTTGCCAGGCGCCGTCGACCCACTGCTCATACATGGCGCCGACCGCGTGGTCGGAGGCGTCCGTGGTGAGCGCTACCCTGGCATTGGGCCGTGGGTGCGCGAGCAGGGTGGCATTGGCGAGTGCGGTCTTGGTGGAATCGAAGGCGGCGGACGCGTCTGCCGTCCATTCGACCACCAGCTTGCCGCTCCTGCCCCGGAGGGCTTCATACAGGGGCCTCATGAGGGACGCCACTTTGGGGATGAAGCGGTTATAGAAATTCACCATCCCGAGGAACTCCTGGAGGCCTTTGATGGTGGTGGGGCGGGGAAATTGTTGGACGGCCTGCACCTTGGTGGGCAGGGGAATGGCCCCAGCATGGGTGATGTGGTGGCCGAGGAAGTCGATCTTGTCCAGGCCGAACTGGCATTTGGCTGGGCTGAGGATGAGCCCGTGGTCGCTGAGGCGCCCGAACAGGATGTGAAGGTGTTCGAGGTGTTCCTGCTTGGAGGAACTGGCTACCAGGATGTCATCCAGGTAGATGAACAGGAACTTCAGGTCCCGAAGGACCGAGTCCATGAGCCGTTGGAATGCCTGGGCCGCGTTTTTGAGGCCGAAGGGCATCCGCAGGAACTCGAACAGGCCGAAGGGGGTGATTACGGTCGTCTTGGGGACGTCCGCGGGGTGGACGGGAACTTGGTGGTAGCCGCGCACCAGGTAGACCTTGCAAAAGACTGAGCGGCCGGCCAGTCTAGCCGAGAAGTCCTGAATGTACGGCACGGGGTACCGATCAGGGGTGGTGGCGTCATTGAGGCGGCGGTAATCCCCGCAGGGGCGCCAACCTCCGCCTGGTTTGGGGGCGATGTGGAGTGGGGAGGCCCAGGGACTGTTGGAGCGGCGGATGATGCCGAGCTGTTCCATGGTGGCAAACTCGGTCCGCGCGATCTCCAGTTTGGTCGGGTCCAGCCTGCGGGCGTGGGCGTATACTGGGGGGCCTGTGGTGGGGATGAAGTGTTCCACCCCGTGTTTGGCGGCCTCCGCGGAGAAGGTCGGATTGGTAAGGGCCGGGAATTCAGCCAGGAGTGCCGAGTAGTCATCCGTGGCCCGGGCGTGGCACTGTGACGCCATGTCGGCGGGTTGACGGGGGGCCATGGCGCCCAGGATGGGGGACATGGTGTTCATGTCCACAAGGCGGTGACGAGGGATGTCTACCAGTAGGCCGTGGGCGCACAGGAAATCTGCGCCGATGAGAGGGGAGAGCACCTTGGCAGTGATGAACTCCCATCGGTAGCGGCGACCAGCGAGGTCGAGGGTGACTGTCCGGGTGCCATACGTCCGGATTTCCGAGCCGTTAGCAGCAGCCAGCGCCGGTCCTCGTTCGCCCTTTTGGATGTCGAGGGAGGAGGCCGGGATGATGCTGTGCTGAGCCCCAGTGTCGCACAGGAACCGGCGGCCAGTTTTGTCATCCGTAATGAACAGCAGGGAGCCCGCGTGGCCCATGGCCATCGCGGGGGCTGGTACGGGGGCGGACTTGAAAGAGCAGGGAGGTGTGCACCGTTGTGCCCTGGCACCGAACCATGCGTGGTAGTAACAGTGGCCCGGGTTAGTGGGGCGCGAAGGCCCCGTGGGCCTGGTGGCAGGCCCTTGTGGCCGCGTGCTGGCCGGTGAGGGGCGCGCCCAGGCATTGGCTGCCAGGTCCGGAGTGACGTCGCGGCTGGAGTGAGCGGACAGCAGCTTGTCGGCCTCATCGGCCAGGGCTTCCAGGTTCGTGAGGCCGGACGCCACGATCGCTGGGCGGATGCTGAGAGGGAGCTGGCGGATGAACAGCGTGCGGAAGAGGGATCCACGTGGGCTCTCGTCGGTGAGGGAGAGCATGTGGGAGAGGAGGTCTGACGGTGAGGCATCACCGAGGCCATGAAGGTCGAGGAGGTGGCAGTTTCGCTGATATGCCGAGGCCGTAAATTTTTTAAGGAGCGCTGACCTGAGATGTGCGTACTTGCCTTCCTCTGGTGGGTTCTGCAGCGCTGTCCATACCTTCGAAACTGTGGCGCTACTGAGTGATATGACGAGATAGTCGTACTTCGTCCCATCTGTGGTGATATTTCGCAGCTGGAAGCGAGATTCAGCTTGGAGAAACCAGGCTTCGGGTTGGTTTTCCCAAAACTCTGGCGGTTTCACAGAAACTGCGTTCATGTCCGCCATTGCAGTGCTCGGAATACGTTCTGAGCGTCGGGGTCACCAATGTTGAGGCTGCCGCGAAACACGAATGGAGGCTGAATCCACATGTGGAAAACAAGAAACTTTAATTCAACTGCATGGCACAAAAAATGGCTGCACCGAAAAGCTCCCAGAATTCTCTGGGTAAAACCTGAGGCCCCGCCCCCTCCTGCCTTAAAGGTAAGGTGCCTTAAAGGAAAGGTGCTGGAAATTTGTCCACAGACGCAAGAGTGGATTATGCCTGTTTTAGGTGGCGATCCGCCACACCCTCGTCATTTAATTGATCACGTCTTCCAAAATGATAACTTTCAGCAATTTCCAGGGGGTCAACTGTAGTGCTGTTCTAACTTGGTTAGGATCTCTTTTGGCGGCGTGTCCTTCGGCTTGGCGGGAACAAGCGAATTTTTCAGGGTTTCAAACACCTCGGGGCCTGCTTCAGTCAAAAAAAAATAGCCCGTTTCATTTCTAAAACCGCCCGGTTATGGTTTACATCATCGGGGACTTCAACGATACTATTTGCGGTGAAAGACATTTCTAGCTGCTCCACATATGCTCCGAAAGTCTCTCGGTCATGATGAAACTCACCCAAGCACCCTATTATTCCCATAGGCGGGGCCATCTGGACTCTGGCAACGTCGACAGTTCAGCCACGTGTGCTCGAAATTTACCTCGGATTTTTAAGTTTTTCTGCAAAACGAAGAAACTCTCGCAGTCCCTCCGTCAGTTGGCAGGATTATTCTCCAACAAAAATTTCAGCTCGGGAAACCGCAATCGCATCCTTATCTACAAGCCTGTGATATCTTGAGACACAGCATATATATACAACAGCACAACATGGCTTCTGGTAAAAACTGTACCGCATATGGCTTTATTATTATATACATCAGTAGTCCACCAGGTGGCTCTATTACAGCGCTTTACAGCCAATTAAGTACTTTTTGAAGTGTAGTCACTGTTGTAATGTAGGAAACACAGCAGCCAATTTGCGCACAGCAAGCTCCCACAAAAAGCAATGTGATAATGACCAGATAATCTTTTTTTTAGTGATGTTGATTGAGGGATAAATATTGGTCAGGACAGCAGGGATAACTCCCCTGCTCTTCTTCGAAATAGTGCCATGGGATTGTTTACATCCACCTGAGAGAGCAGGCAGAGCCTTGGTTTAACATCTCATCCGAAAGATGGCACCTCCGACAGTGCAGCACTCCCTCAGTACTGCACTGGAGTGTCAGCCTAGATTTTTGTGATCAAGTCCCTGGAGTGGGACTTGAGCCCAGCCCTTCAGACTCAGAGGCGAGGATGCTACCAACTGAGCCACGGCTGATGGGAAAAAAGGCTGTTTGACTGACAGTCAAGAATCATCCAATTTGGTAATGAAGAATCTTTTCGCTTTCTAATTGCCGAGGGAAGGCAGTGTACCGCGAGGATGGATGTGTTGGGTGACCAATGGTGGGAACATGGGGGCGGGGCAATCGGAGGCAGGTGGTCATGTGATGAAACCTTCAGGAATATATTCAACCAGAGTTGTCATCCCTAAGATAGCCTGCTCCTCCAGGCCCCACAAAGAATACTATAACACTTACCTTATAGGGCCTCCGCATCTTATATTCCAAGTTTACTAAGTGGGTCACCCTCAGCAGATGCCCTGCTTATTAGGCCATTAAAATTGTATCGGGTGTTCTATCTGGAGTAAGATCTAGATTTACATAAATGTATTACCTTACAACAGTGACTGCACTTCAAAAGTACTTCATTTGGTGCTTTGGGTTGTGAAAGGCACTATATCAATGCAAGTTATTTCTCTCGTTACTTAAGAGGTTACTGCCCGCCTCACTACCAGCAAATTAACATCTGTGAAACAGGAGCAGCTCCGAGGAATTTCCCGTATATAGTTTCATTCAAGAATTAACGAAAATCATTCCATATTTTATACAGAATTGGCTTTTGGAGATGAAAGCAGATATGAGAAGGGTTATACCAACAGTCCCTTCTTATCCCAAAGATTAAAATAAATGCTACTTCTGCATAAGGCTGTCTGGACACCCACTTCCTCAGACTATTAACATTGGATTGCTGTTTGTCCATGCAAAAAAAAACAATCACAAGGCACTTCAATGCTGAATGTAAAACTTCCAAACGCACCTTCTGATTTAGTTATTGCATATTCCAAAATATAACATGTGAGACTGAAAGAGCAGGGGTTACAATTCAAGAACGTTGTGTTTACTCTCCTCTACCTCGCACATCCCCAACCCCATCATCCCATCAGACTAATTACTAAGTTAGGTTTTGTCGGCTCTTGTTGGTTGCTGGTTACACCTGCTCTCGCTGCTCAGTTGCTCTGGCAATGCAGTAATGAGAAGTTTCTGATTGCCTGCTTGTGGCTTCCCAGGACTGTCTGGCTGAGATCAAAAACTCATAGCCTGGGGAACAATCAGGCATGCACTATCACACCAGCACTGTAAGATTAATTAAAACATAACAACTACAGGTAAGTTTGATACCCTACAGTTAATGATTCTCACTTTCCAGTCTGGTTCATAGCACACTGTAGCTTTCCATTGCTTGGTTGTGAAATTGGAACAAGGAAGAGATCTGGCGACCTGGCACCATATAATTGAAACCTTTACAAGAGAAACATGAAAGCATAGTTTTAGTTTTCACAATGATGTAAAATCATGAAATACGTTTAAAAAAATTACTACTGCATGAAAAATCAGATAAAATTTAATAATCAATTATATCAGAGGTATTTATATTGTGCTGCAAATACTAACTTAACGACTACCTCTACAAGAACAACGGGCTTAACGTAAGTTTTAGATAAAGTAATAAAAGACTTCCATTTATATAGCGCCTTTCATAGGAACATAAGGAAACAGGACTAGGCCATTCAGCCCCTCGAGCCTGTTCCATCATTCAATGATTGAACATGGCTGATCTAGATTCTAACTCCATCCATTCGCTTTGGCTCCATATCCCTTAATACCCTTGGCTAGGAAAAATCTATCGCTCTTAGATTTATAATTGTTAATTGAGCTAGTATCTATTGCTTTTTACATAAGAACATAAGAACGTAAGACATAGGAGCAGGAGTAGGTCATTTGGCCCTCGAGCCTGCTCCGCCATTCAATAAGATCATGGCTGATCTGATCTTGGCCTCAACTCCACTTCCCTGCCCGCTCCCCATAACCCTTGACTCCCTTACCATTCAAAAATCTGTCTATCTCCACCTTAAATATATTCAATGACCCAGCCTCCACAGCTCTCTGGGGAAGAGAATTCCAAAGATTCACGACCCTCTGAGAGAAGAAATTCCTCCTCATTTCCGTTTTAAATGGGTGCCCCCTTATTCTGAAATTATGCCCCCTAGTTCTAGATTCCCCCACGAGGGGAAACATCCTCTCTGCATCTACCCTGTCAAGCCCCTTCAGAATCTTATATGTTTCAATAAGATCCCCTCTCATTCTTCTAAACTCCAATGAGTATAGGCCCAACCTGCTCAACCTTACTTCATAAGACAACCCCTTCATCTCCGGAATCAACCTCGTGAACCTTCTCTGAACTGCCTCCAATGCAAGTATATCCTTCCTTAAAAACGGAGACCAAAACTGTACGCAGTACTCCAGGTGTGGTCTCACCAACGCCCTGTACAGTTGTAACAGGACTTCCCTACTTTTATACTCCACTCCATTTGCCTTCCTAATTACTTGCTGTACCTGCATGCTAACTTTTTGTGATTCATGTACCAGAACCCCCAGATCCCTCTGTACCTCAGCATTTTGTAATCCCTCTCTATTTAAATAATAATTCGCTTTTTTATTTTTCCTACCAAAGTGGATAACCTCACATTTTCCCACATTAAACTCCATCTGCCAGATTTTTGCCCACTCACTTAGCCTATCTATATCCCTTTGGAGATTCTTTGCGTCCTCCACACAATTTGCTTTCCCACCTATCTTCGTATCATCAGCAAATTTGGCTACATTACACTCGGTCCCTTCATCCAAGTCATTAATATAGATTGTAAATAGTTGAGGCCCCAGCACTGATCCCTACGGCACCCCACTAGTTATAGTTTGCCAACCTGAAAATGACCCATTTAACCCGACTCTCTGTTTTCTGTTAGTTAGCCAATCCTCTATCCATGCTAATATATTACCCCCAACCCCTTGAGCTCTTATCTTGTGTAGTAACCTTTTATGTGGCACCTTATCGAATGCCTTCTGGAAATCCAAATACACTACATCTACTGGTTCCCCTTTATCTACCCTGCTCGTTACATCCTCAAAGAACTCCAGCAAATTTGTCAAACATGATTTCCCTTTCATAAAACCATGCTGACTCTGCTTTACTATATTATGATTTTCTAAATGTCCTGCTACCACTTCCTTACTGATGGACTCCAGCATTTCCCCAATGACAGATGTTAGGCAAACTGGTCGATAGTTGCCTGGTTTCTGTCTCCTTCCTTTCTTAAATAGGGGCGTTACATTTGCGGTTTTCCAGTCCGCTGGAACCTCTCCAGAATCCAGGAAATGTTGATAGATTACAACCAATGCATCCACTATCTCTGCAGCCACCTCTTTTAAGACTCTAGGATGCAAGTCATCGAGTCCAGGGGACTTGTCTACCTTTAGTCCCATTAGTTTGCCTAGAACTTTCTCTCTAGTGATAGTGATTGTTTTAAGTTCCCCCCCCCCCCACCTCAATTGCCCCTTGATTATCCATTATTGGGATGCTTTTAGTGTCTTCTACCATGAAGACAGATACTAAATATTTGTTCAAAGTCTCCGCCATTTCCCTGTTTCCCATTATTAATTCCCCAGACTCTTCCTCTAGGGGACCAACATTTACTTTAGCTACTCTCTTCCTTTTTATATACATGTAGAAGCTCTTACTGTCTGTTTTTATATTTCTTGTTAGTTTACTCTCATAAGCTATCTTTTCTCTTTCTTTATCATTTTTTTAGTCGTCCTTTGCTGGTTTTTAAAAATTTTCCAATCCTCTGGCCTTCCAGTATTCTTCGCAACATGCTTTTGTTTTCAATTTGATACCATCCTTTACTTCCTTCGTTAGCCACGGATGGTTCATCCTTCTCTTAGAGTCTTTCTTTCTCTCTGGAATATATCTTTGCTGAGAGTTATGAAATATTTCCTTAAATGTTTGCCACTGCTTTTCTACAGTCTTACCCTATAATATATTTTCCCAAGTCTGCCTTCATACCTTTGTAATTACCTTTATTTAAGTTCAGGACACTCGTTTGAGATCTAGCTTTCTCACCCTCAAACTGAATTTGAAATTCTACCATGCTATGATCACTCTTCCCAAGAGGATCCTTCACTTCGAGATCATTTTGTGGGAGAGAGTTCCACACTTCTACCACATTTTGTGTGAAGAAATGTTTCCTAACTTCTCTCCTGAGATATATGTCTATGTATATATATATCTACATATATAGATATAGATATAAAGGCTAACATTGCATTAGCCTTTTTGAATATTTTTTGTACTTGACCACCAATATACCCTGTAAGCTGCACTGCCTCCTGCGCGGCCTGCCTCTCCCAGTACACAGCCCGTTCAGAGATTACACAAACTAGGGTTGTATTCCCTGGAATTTAAAAGGTTAAGTGGTGATTTGATCTAAGTTTTCAAGATATTAAGGGGAACAGATAGGATAGATAGAGAGAAACTATTTCTGCTGGTTGGGGAGTTTAGGACTAGGGGGCATAGTCTAAAAATTAGAGCCAGACCTTTCAGGAGTGAAATTAGGAAACATTCGACGCACAAAGGATGGTAGAAGTTTGGAACTCTCTTCCGCAAATGGCAATTGATGCTAGATCAATTGTTAATTTTAGATCTGGGATTGATAGATTTTTGTTAACCAAAGTTATTAAGGGATATGGGGCAAACACAGCTATCTGGAGTTAGGTTGCAGATCAGCCATGATCTCATTGAATGGCGGAACAGGCTTGAGGGGCTAAATGGCCTACGCCTCTTCCTATGTTTCTATGTTTTGCACACATGCGGTATCTACATTGTAAAAGTTGGTGAGCAGCCTGCACAAGACCTCTCCGACCACTGTGCGGCCACACGCGCACCTTAGTGGGAACTCTGCTGACCATTACATTTTAGTGATCTGTGTACATGGACCCTTAAATCTCTTTGGATCTCCACTGTTCCTAGCTTTTCACCATTTAAAATACTCAGATCTATCCTTTTTTTAGTCTAAAATGGATGACCTCACACTTACCGGTGTTGAAATCCATCTGCCTCACGACCTCAGGATGTCCCAAAGGGCTTTACAACCAATGAAGTACATTTGAAGTGTAGTCACTGTTGTAATGTAGGAAACAGGATAGCCAATTTGCACACAGCAAGGTCTCACAAACAGCAATGAGAAACAGGCAGGATAAGCTGAATGGCCCCCTTTTGTGCTGTGAGATTCTATGGTTCTAATGACCGGATAATCTGTTTTGGTGATGCTGCTTGATTGACCAGGACACCAGGAGAAATGCTCCTGCTCTTCTTCGAAATAGTGCCATGGGATCTTTTAAGTCCACTTGAAAGGGCCTCGATTTAACATCTCATTTGAAGGACAGTACCTCCAACAGTGCGGTCTCTTCTCTCTCTCTTAGGCAGTCCCTCAGAACCGAGGATGACTTGCTTCCACACTAAAAATGTGTTCTCAGGTGACTGATGAGTCCAATGCGGGACCTACAGTCTCTGTCACAGGTGGGGCAGATGGTGGTTGAAGGGGCGGGTGGGTGGGGTGCTTGGGTTGACGTGCGCTCCTTCCGTTGTTTGCGCTTGGCTTCCGCTTGCTCCCGGCGAAGAGACTCGAGGTGTTTGGTGCCTTCCTGGATGCTTCTCCTCCACTTTGTGCGGTCTTGGGCCACGGATTCCCAGGTGTCGGTGGGGATGTTGCACTTTTTCAAGGAGGCTTTGAGGGTGTCCTTGAAGCATTTCCTTTGCCCACCTGGGGCTCTCTTGCCATGTCGGAGCTCCGAGTAGAGCGCTTGCTTTGGGAGTCTCGTATCGGGCATGCGGACGATGTGGCCCATCCATCAGAGCTGATCGAGCGTGGTCAAAGCTTCGATGCTGGGGATGTTGGCCTGAGTGAGAACACTGACGTTGGTGCGCCTATCCTGTTAATGGATTTGCAGGATCTTGCGAAGGCAGCGTTGGTGGTACCTCTCCAGTGCTTTGAGGTGCCTGCTGTGCTCCCGAGGTATGGAAAGTGGTCCACGTTGTCCAAGGCCTTGTCATGGATTTTGATAATCGGGAAGCAGTACTGTGTGGCGGGAGCAGGTTGGTAGAGGACCTTTGTCTTATGGATGTTTAGTGTAAGGCCCATGCTCTCGTACGCTTCGGTGAAGGTGTTGACGATGGTTTGGAGTTTGGCCTCAGAGTGTGCGCAGACGCAAGTGTCGTCTGCATACTGTAATTCAATGACAGAGGATGGGACGACCTTGGATCTGGACTGGAGGCGACGGAGGTTGAACAGTTTCCTGTTTGTACTGTAGATTAGCTCCACTCCAGCGGGGAGCTTACTGAGGGTGAGATGGAGCATTGCAGCCAGGAAGATCGAATACAGCGTTGGTGCAATGACACAGCCTTGCTTGACCCCGGTCCATACATGAATTGGGTCTGTGGTGGATCTGTTGGTCAGGATCACAGCTTGCATGTCGTCGTGAAGCAGGCGGAGGATGGTGACAAACTTTTGAGGGCAGCCAAATTTGAGGAGGACACTCCATAATCCCTCACGGTTGACAGTGTCAAAGGCCTTTGTGAGGTCAAAGAAGGTCATGTACAGCGGTTGGTGCTGTTCCCTACATTTCTGTTGTAGTTGACACGTGGTGAAGATCATGTCCATTGTGCCCCTTAGTGGGCGGAATCTGCATTGCGACTCTGGGAGGAGCTCTTCAGCCACTGGGAGAAGGCGATTGAGGAGGATTCTTGCGATGACTTTCCCTGTGGCAGACAGCAGGGAAACTCCTCTGTAATTACCGCAATCGGACTTGTCACCTTTCTTGAAGATGGTCACGATTACGGCGTCTCTGAGATCCCCTGGCACGCTCTCCTCCTTCCAAATAAGAGAAATGAGTTCATGTATTCGCGCCAATAGTGCTTCTCCGCCATGTTTTAGCGCCTTGGTGGGGATTCCATCTGCTCCTTAGGCCTGGTTGTTCTTCAGTTGTCGGATGGCCTTTTCAACCTCATGCCGGGCTGGGGTTGTGCTGAGGTGGTGGCGGGTAGCACTTGAAAGGGCCTCGATTTAACATCTCATTTGAAGGACAGCTCCTCCAACAGTGCAGTACTCCTTCAGTATTGCACTGGAGTACCAGCCTAGATTTTGTGCTCAAGTATCTGGAGTGGAACTTGAACCCACAACCTTCTGACTCAGAGGCGTGAGTGCTACCTCTGAGCCGCAGCTGACATCACATTTATAGTTTATAGTCTAGTCTTTATTCTATTTGATGCACTTAATCCTGATTTAGCTGACTATAATTCTGCAAATGCTTTGTCAGATGAGAGTACAATCAAAACTGTTCATGACAGACTTGTAGGGATTAGTCAAGCAGTTCTAATCAGGTTTTGCCTTCTTTGAACTCCTCTGCTGTCTACAATGGAAAGAGAGAAAGTTTCTTGCATTCAAGGATTTGGAGTAGCCGCTTATAATAAGATTTCACTGTAGCAACAGCGAAAAACTATTGTTAGTGATAATGGGGGACTTCAATTATCCTAATCTATACTGGGATAGTAATAGTGTAAAGGGCAAAGAGAGGGAGGAATTTCTCAAATGTGTACAAGAGAACCGTCTTGATCAGTGTGTTTCCAGCCCAATGAGGAAGGAAGCAGTGCTAGATCTGGGGAATGAAGTGGGGCAAGTGGAGCATGTTTCAGTGGGAGAACATTTGGGGAACAGTGATCATAGTATTATCAGGGTTTAGAATAGTTATGGAAAAGGACAAGGTACAATCAAGCATAAAAATACTTAACTAGAGGACATCATAAATTCAGTGAGTTGGAAAGGGATCTGGCCCAGGTGGATTGGAACAACAATTGTTTGGCAAAACAGTAATTGAACCATGGGAGGCCTTCAAAGAGGAGATGGCTTGGGTACAGACTGGACACATTCCTATGACGGGGAAAGGAAGAGCATTCAAAGCTATAGCTCCCTGGAAGATATAGAGGTTAAAGTGAGACAGAAAAAGGCTTATGACAGTTGTACAGTTCATAATACAGTAGAGAACAGTAGAGTAGGGGCAAAGAGAGAGTATGAAAATAGATTAACGGCTAACATAAAAGGGAGCCCTAAAGTTTTTTATAAGCATGTAAATAGTAAAAGGGTAGTCAAAGGAAGGATGAGGCTAATTAGGGACCAGAAAGGAAATCTTCTTGTGGAGGCAGAGGGCATGACTGAGGTACTAAATGAGCACTTTGCATCTGTCTTCACTAGAGAAGAGGATGCTGCCAATGTAGCAGTGAAGGAGGAGACAGTAGCGACATTGGATAGGATAAAAATAGATAAAGAGGATGTACTTTAAAGGTTGGCAATCCTCAAAGTAGAAAAGTCACCTGGTCCTGATGGGATGCATCCTAGGTTTCTGAGGGAAGTAAGAGTGGAAATTGCAGAGGTTCTGGCCACAATCTTCCAAACCTCCTTGGATATGGGGGTGGTGCCAGAGGACTGGAGGATTGCAAATGTTACACCCCTTTTTAAAAAAGGGGAGCGGGATAAACCCAACAACTACAGTCCAGTCAGGTTGGTGGTGGGAAACTTGTAGAGATAATAATCTGGGATAAAATTAATTGGCATTTGGAAAAGTATAGGCTAATAAATGAAAGTCAGCATGGATTTGTTAAAGGCAAATCATGTTTGACTAACTTGAACAAGTTCCTTGATGAAGTAACAGAGAGGGTTGATGAAGATAGTATGGTTGATGTTGTATATATAGACTTTCAAAAGGCATTTGACAAAGTACCACATAATAGACTTGTTAGCAAAACTAAAGCCAATTGGATTAAAGGGACAGTGGCAATATGGATACAAAATTGTCTAAGAGACATAAAGCAGAGAGTAATGGTGAACGGTTGTTTTTCAGACTAGAGGGAAGTATATAGTGGTGTTCCCCAGGGTTGGCCCACTGGGGAAGGATCACAGGTATTAGGGCCACTGCTCTTTTTGATATATATTAATGACCTGAACTTGGGTATACTGGGCATAATTTAAAAGTTTGCAGATTTTACAAAACTCGGAAATGTAGTAAACATTGAGAAGAATAGTAACAGACTTCAGGAGGACATATACAGACTGGTAAAATGGGCAGACACATGGCAGATGATATTTAATGCAGAGAATTGTGAAGTGATACATTTTGGTAGGAAGAATGAGGAGAGGCAATAAGAACTAAATGGTACAATTTTAAAGGGGGTGCAGGAACAGAGAGATCTGGGGGTTTATGTACACAAATCTTTGAAGGTGGCAGGACAAGTTGAGAAGGCTGTTAAAAAACATATGGGATTCTTGGTTTTATTAATAGAGGAATAGAGTACAAAAGCAAGGAAGTTATGCTAAACCTTTATAAAATACTGGTTAAGCCTCAGCTGGAGTATTGTGTTCAATTCTGAGCACCACACTTTAGGAAGGATGTCAAGGCCTTGGAGAGGGTGCAGAAGAGATTTACTAGAATGGCACCAGGGATGAGGGACTTCAGTTATGTGGAGAGACTGGAGAAGCTGGGTTTGTTCTCCATAGAAGGTTAAGAGAAGATTTGATAGAGGTGTTCAAAATCATGAATGTTTTTTTTTATAGAGTAAACAAGAAGAAATTGTTTCCAGTGACAGAAGCGTTGGTAACCAAAGAACACAGATTTAAGGTGGCAAAAGAACCAGAGGGGACATGAGGAAACATTTTTTTACACAGTGATCCGGAATGCACTGCCTAAAAGGGTGGTGGAAGCAGATTCAATAGTAACATTCAAAAGAGAATTGGATAAATACTGGACGGGGCTATGGGGAAAGAGCAGTGGAGTGGGATTAATTGGATAGCTCTACCAAAGAGCCGGAATGGCCACGATGGGCCGAATGGCCTCCTTCTGTGCTATATCATTCTATGGTTCTATGTTGGATAGCTTTCCTTTATTGCAATATCAACAGCAGCTGAAAACCATTCTTTTTGGTGCTAGACAGAATAAATATATTCATCTTATTGATCCTTTCGTAAATGTTCACTTCCTTGCTACTCTCCTGAGATTGACAAGCAGGACAGTGAGCTTTAAATTCTTCAGTAGCTGCAGATGTGTAATAATGACCCGTGGCACCATTTTATACAAGACAAGTAGGCATCAATTCTCCCTCCTTCAAAAACCGTCAGCCTGTAGCAAACAAAATGTCATTATTGGCAGGATGTGACTAGTGGTGTCCCGCAAGGATCTGTGTTAGGGCCTCAACTATTCACCGTATTTATTAACAACTTAGATGGTGGTGAAGGGAAATCTATTTTAAACAGTCCTGACAACAAGAAAAACTTTAATACAAAAGAGAACTGTACTACTTTAAAATGCAAGTTGAGAACAAAGAATATGGAGGAACATTTTTAACAGACATTACTCATACAGAAAAAAGCAGTTGTAGCCAAGGACAAATCTGGAGTTGCTATGGAATCATTGGAACCGACCAGCACTATCGTGAGATAAGACCCTCATTAAACTGCAACAGGTGACAAGCATGATAAAGTAACCCCACTAAATTTTTAACCTATCATGAACAACAAGGAGAAAAGTCATGCTTGAATGAGCCAATGATTGCGATATATACGTGAACACCACATGAAGAATCGGAACACAAAAAAATAAGAACTGACACAAGACCTAGGGGAAAAATTCAGTTGGTTGCGCCTCCCGTTAGCGCCTTAAGAGGGTGCTAATGGGGCGCAAAGCAACTAGCGCCCGGGCGCGGCGATGTTTGCGCCGCTCGCAAAATTAACTAGACATTTTGCGGCGGCGCTAAACACTACCGCCACGATCTCCTGCGCCGGCAGATCGTGACGTCAGTCGAGTGCGCCACGCCCCAGTAGCGCCCCGGAGCGGATATTGAGTGGCACCCCCTGCCTTACCGCCTGCCGCTAGCAACGACAGGTTGAGGGGAGCGTTTTGCAGTCAGGAAGGGACTGGGGGAGCGCTATTTAAAGGCGACCGCTTCCTGCCTTTTATTGTTGGTGACATTTTTGAACCATGCATTCTGAGAGAGAGAGAGAGAAAGACTTCTGGAGAGATTCAACGCTGTGTGAAGGAGTTTTGGGTACTGAGCAGCACTTTGCAGGTTCATTTTGATTTGCCCTTCCTTGTATCGATTTAGAAGAGACTGTGGGGGCTGCACTCTGATCTCTTTCCCTGGTTCTCTCCATTGTTCTTTCCAGCAGATTTGATGTACAGGTCTCTCCAGGCTGAGATTCAAGGCTGCAATGAGCAGGATGTGGATGGAAAGCAAGATCAACCCTCCTCTTTAAGAACTGGCCGGCGCCATTGTGTGGTGTTCCGTTGCTGACTGACATCACATGAGCTTCGCCAGCGCTTTGAGGTAGCGCCTCGCTCCTCGGCCTTTGCGCCTTAAGACAGGTGTGAAGCGCCTGATTTAGCGCTCCAATCATCTCCAGGGGCGATAAAAGTCAAGTTTGCAGTCGGAGGCGATAATTAGCGCCAGGCGCTAATCTTTGTGCCCAGCCGATAATTGCGCCCCAAATGGGGCGATACTGAATTTCTCCCCCCTAGTTTTTTACTGCAGTCGGTGAGGACAAATGTGTCCTGATCTAAAGAGAAAACATCTAAATAATTCAACGTACTTCGGGTGATTGTCGGTTTGGCCAACCGGGCACTTGAAGACTCCAGGACAGGTCTAGTTGTGTTTCTTATTTAATCCATGTGTTAGTGGTTAAATAAAAGATCTCTGTGAGAGAGGTAGTGTATGCGTGTGTTTCTGTTGAAGTTGGTTCAGGTCTACGAACATGGGAGGTGTGAAAGTCATAAATAATTCCTACAGTGAGATAGAAAGCCATATATCCAAGTTTGCCGATGACACAAAGATAGGCAACATTGTAAGCAGTGTAGATGGAAGCATAAAATTACAAAGAGATATTAATAGATTAAACAAATGGGCAAAACTGTGGCAAATGGATTTCAATATAGGTAAATGTGAGGTCATCCACTTTGGACCTAAAAAGGATAGAGTTTTTTGATGGGGTAACAGAGAGGGTTGATGAGGGCAATGCGGTTGACGTGGTGTACATGGATTTCCAAAAGGCGTTCGACAAAGTGCCACATTGCCAGCAAAGTTGAAGCCCATGGAATAAAAGGGATGGATATGAAATTGGCTATGTGACAGGAAACAGAGAGTAATGGTGAATGGTTGTTTTTCGGACTGGAGGAAGGTATTTAGTGGTGTTCCCCAGGGATCGGTTCTAGGACCACTGCTTTTCTTGATATGTATTAATGACTTGGATGTGGGTGTACAGGGCACAATTTCAAAATTTGCAGATGACACAAAACTTGGAAGTATAGTGAACAGTGAGGAAGATAGTGATAGACTTCAAGAGGACATAGACAGGCTGGAGGAATGGGCGGACACGTGGCAGATGAAATTTAATGCAGAAAAATGTGAAGTGATACATTTTGGTAGAAAGAATGAGGAGAGGAAATATAAACTAAAGAGTACAATCCTAAAGCGGGTGCATGAACAGAGAGACCTAGGGGTATATGTGCACAAATCGTTGAAGGTGGCAGGGCAGGTTGAGAAAGCAGTTAAAAATGCTTACGGGATCCTGGGCTTCATGAATAGAGGTATAGAGTACAAAAGTGTGGAAATTATGATGAACCTGCATAAAACACTGGTTCGGCCTCAACTGGAGTATTGTGGCCAATTCTGGGCACCACACTTTAGGAAGGATGTGAAGGCCTTAGAGAGGGTGCAGAAAAGATTTACGAGAATGATTCCAGGGATGAGGGACTTCAGTTATGTGGATAGACTGGAGAAGCTGGGGTTGTTCTCCTTAGAGCAGAGAAGATTGAGAGGAGATCATCCAAGGGTCTTAAAAGAAGTGGCTAGTGAGATAGTTGATGCGTTGGTTTTAATTTTCCAAAATTCCCTAGATTCGGGGAAGGTTCCATTAGATTGGAAAATAGCGAATGTAACTCCTTTATTCAAAAAGGGAGGGAGACAGAAAGCAGGAAACTACAGGCCAATTAGCTTAATATCTGTCATAGGGAAGATGTTAGAAGCTATTATTAAAGACATTATAGCAGGGCACTTAGAAAAGTTCAAGGTAATCAGGCAGAGTCATCATGGTTTTGTGAAAGGGAAGTCATGCTTAACCAATTTATTGGAGTTCTTTGAGGAAGTAACATATGCTGTGGATAAAGGGGAACCGGTGGATGTGCTGTACTTAGATTTCCAGAAGGCATTTGATAAGGTACCACATCAAAGGTTATTGCGGAAAATAAAAGCTCATGGTGTAGGGGGTAACATATTGGCATGGATAGAAGATTGGCTAGCTAACAGGAAACAGAGAGTAGGCATAAATGGGTAATTTTCTGATTGGCAAGATGTAACGAGTGGTGTGCCACAGGGATCAGTGCTGGGGCCTCAACTTTTTACAATTTATATAAATGACTTGGATGAAGGGACCGAAGGTATGGTTGCTAAATTTGCTGATGACACAAAGATAGGTAGGAAAGTAAATTGTGAAGAGGACATAAGGAGGCTACAAAGGGATATAGATAGGTTAAGTGAGTGGGCAAAGATCTGGCAAATGGAGTATAATGTGGCAAAATGTGAAGTTATCCATTTTGGCAAAAAGAAAAAAGAAGCATATTATCTAAATGGTGAGAGATTGCAGAGCTCTGAGATGCAGAGGGATCTGGGTGTCCTAGTGCATGAATCGCAAAAGGTTAGTATGCAGGTACAGCAAGTAATTAGGAAAGCTAATAGAATGTTATCGTTTATTGCGAGGGGAATTGAATACAAAAGTAGGGAGGTTATGCTTCAGTTATACAGGGCATTGGTGAGACCACATCTGGAGTACTGTGTACAGTATTGGTCTCCTTATTTCAGGAAGGATTTAAATGCGTTGGAAGCAGTTCAGAGAAGGTTTACTAGACTAATACCTGGAATGGGCGGGTTGTCTTATGAGGAAAGGTTGGACAGGCTAGGCTTGTATCCTCTGGAGTTTTGAAGAGTAAGAGGTGACTTGATTGAAACATATAGGATCCTGAGGGGTCTTGACAGGGTGGATGTGGAGAGGATGTTTCCTCTTGTGGGAGAATCTAGAACTAGGGGTCACTGTTTAAAAATAAGGGGTCGCCCATTTAAGACAGAGATGAGGAGAAATTTTTTTTCACAGAGGGTCGTGAGTCTTTGGAACTGTCTTCCTCAGAGGGCGGTGGAAGCAGAGTCTTTGTGAATATTTTTAAGGCAGAGGTAGATAGATTCTTGATAAGCAAGGGGGTGAAAGGTTACTGGGGGTAGGCGGGAATGTGGAGTAATCAGATCAGCCATGATCTTATTAAATGGCGGAGTAGGCTCGAGGGGCCGAGTGGCCTATTCCTGCTCCTAATTCGTATGTTCGAGATTTGATAGAGGTGTTCAAAATCATGAGGGGTCTGGACAGAGTAGATAGAGAGAAACTATTCCCATTGGCAGAGGGGTCGAGAACCTGAGGACACAGATTTGAGGTGATTTGCAAAAGAACCAAAGGCGACATGAGGGGAAACTTTTTTACGCAGCGAGTGGTTAGGATCTAGAATGCACTGCCTGAAAGGGTGGTGGAGGCAGACTCAATCACGGCTTTCAAAAGGGAGTTGGATAAGTACCTGAAAGAAAAAAATTTGCAGGGCTATGGGGAACGAGCAGGGGAGTGGGACTAGCTGAAGTGCTCTTGCAGAGAGCCGGCACGGGCTCGACGGGCTAAATGGCCTTCTTCCGTGCAGTAACAATTCTATGATTCTATGATTCTATAACAGAGTACTTTCTAAATGGGGAAAAGCTAGAAACAGTGGAGGTCCACAGTGACTTGGGGATTCCCTGTACATAGATCATTAAAATGTCATGGACAGGTACAGAAAATAATCAAAAAGGCTAATGGAATGCTGGCCTTTATATCTAGAGGACTTGAATACAAGAGGGTAGAAGTTATGCTACAGCTGTACAAAGCCCTGGTTGGACCACACCTGGAGCGATGTTCCCTGTAATTTTTTTTTGGGTGCACGGCCCCTTTAAGGAGCATGCGCGTTTTTTCCATTCAGAAACTGGCACGCGACCTGCGCGGGAACTTCACACAGCTGCACATTGACGTGGAGTATTGTGAGCAGTTCTGGGCACCAATCCTTAGGAAGGATATATTAGCCTTGGAGGGAGTGCAGCGTAGATTTACCAGAATGATCCCTGAACTCCAAGGGTTAAATTATGAGGAGAGATTACACAAACTAGGGTTGTATTCCCTGGAATTTAGAAGATTAAGGAGCGATTTGATTGAAGTTTTCAAGAAATTAAGGGGAACTGATAGGGTAGATAGAGAGAAACTATTTCCGCTGGTTGGGGAGTCTAGGACTAGGGGACATAGTCTAAAAATTAGAGCCAGGCCTTTCAGGAGTGAAGTTAGGAAACACTCCTACACATAAAGGGTGGTAGAAGTTTGAATTCTCTTCCGTGAACGGCAATTGATGCTCGATCAATTGTTAGTTTTAAATCTGAGATTGATAGATTTTTGTTAACCAAAGGTATTAAGGAATATGGGCAAAGGCGGGCATATCGCGTTAGGCCACAGATCAGCCATGATCTCATTGAATAGCAGAGCAGGCTCGAGGGGTTAAATGGCCTCCTCCTATTCCTATGTTCCTATTACCAAGTTGCAACACTCGCCCCCATCCAGTATGTTAATTATTTCCAGCAAATTGTTGCTGACTTAATGCTCTGGCAAGAAACATTAAAATAATTTAGGTAAAAAAAACTTGCACAACTGATTTGGAATGCTAGCAATGTAAGTGTAGGCAGGGCTTTAATACAACAGCATTGGTAAACTGTCAGAGAAACTACACCGCAAAAGGAAACACACAAAATAGTGTACTACGACAGCACAATCTGTTCTTCTAGTGAAACATTACTGTTATAAAGAATCTTCTGCTAAATTTTAATATTACAATTGTAGATTTACACCAGAATGACTCTGATTTGAGGGAACAGAATGGGGGAGAAATTGGTCTATGTAGCCCCCATTTTTTTTGGCGCTATGCAGCAACCTAACACTTGAAAATGGGGTCCGAGATGCACATGCACACTTCCGACGGGAAGTGCACCAGGCGCCATGTTGGTATAGGGGTTTGCGCGCTCGCACCTACCGACCACCGGCAGCATGCAGGGAAGGCAGATTATGATATCAATCAGTGTGCAATGTTGATTTGACGGTAGCGCTGCCATTTTCGAACTCCATACTCCAGTTAACTCCCTGTCTTAACCTCGCACAGCTGAACACGACGTTAAATCGAAGGAAGGACCATCCACCAGCGCTATTTAAAAGGATCATGAACTACTTACAGGTTAGCTGCTGTATTATTTCTTCTGACTGATGGTGCAATTGTACGTGTTTTTGGAGCTTTCCTGTACTTGGCTAATGTTTGAACACTTTACAGGGAGTGGTCTGGTTGGTGCTGAATTACTTTTCTGTTCTTTTAAAAGCTTGTGCTGAAACAAGTTCCTTCCAGACATGGGTGGCCTGGTAGGCCTTTCTCTGGGAATTGAACATGACTGGGAGAATGAAGAGAGGCCACACAGAGCAGGACAAACTGCTGGAAGAGGGAGGGGGGGGGGGGGGAGAAGCGGTCTCAGCAGGAGGTCTTCGCTTCACAAGAGGTTGTGACTGAAATCTGACAACTGCTACAGCCACAACTGCAACCTCAAAGCAGGGCAAGGATAGCATTGCCTGTGGCTGCCAAGGTGACCGTGGCTCTTATCTTTTATGCGTCTGGCTCCTTCCAAACTGCTGCTGGAGATATTAGCAACAGCTCACAGTTTGCATAAGGGAGGTCACTTTGGCTCTCTATACACAGAGGGACAGTTTAATCTTATTCCCTCTTGCCAGAGACAAGCAGGCAGAGCGAGCATGAGGGTTTGCATGGAGTTCAGGCTTCCTCACGGTGCAGGTTGCCATTGATTGCTTTGCGTGCGCCTCATGTGAAGGCTGCCATTTTCATGAACTGAAAGGGATTGAACTCCCTCAATGTGCAGCTGGTGTGCAACCAAAGGCAGCTCATCATGCAGGTGAATTCCTGTTATCCTTACAGCAGTCACGATTCCTTCACTCTGTGGCTGTCTTCTATGGCCACCTGTATTTGATCCACCATGGTAAGTCAAAGGCTGGCTACTGGTGAACAAAGGTTATCCACTCGTGACATGGCTCATGACTCCGGTCCGGAACCCACGCACACATGCGTAGCAGGCCTACAATGAGAGCCGCGCTGCCACCAGGAACATTATAGAGCACACCATCGGCGTCCTCAAGCAACGCTTCCGTTGCCTGGACCGCTCTGGAGGAGCCCTGCAGTACTCAGCTGAGCGGATATCTAGATCGGTGGTAGTATGCTGCATGCTGCACAACCTGGCCATTATGAGGGAACTGTCCTTGCCACCACCTATCAACAACAACTTGTATTTATATTGTGCCTCTAACGTAGTAAAACTTCTCAAGGCACTTCATAGGAGCGTTATCAAACAAAACTTGACACCGAGCCCAATAAGGAGAAATAAGGGCAAATGGCCAAAAGATTGGTCAAAGAGGCAGGTTTTAAGGAGCATCTTAAAGGAGGAAAGAGAGGTAGAGAGGCGGAGAGGTTTAGGGAGGGAATTCCAGAGCTTAGGGCCTTGGCAGCTGAAGGCACGGCCACCAATGTTGAAGTGATTAAAATCAGGGATGCTCAAGAGACCCGAATTGGAGGACCGTAGAATCTCGGAGGGTTGTAGGGCTGGAGGAGATGACAGATAGGAAGGGACGAGGCCATGGAGGGATGTGAAAACATGTATGAGAATTTTAAAATCAAGGCGTTGCTTAACTGGGAGCCAATGTAGGTCAGCGAACACAAGAGTGATGGGTGAACAGGACTTGGTGCGAGTTAGGGCACGGGCAGTGGAGGTTTGGATGACCTCAAGTTTATGGAGGTTAGATAATGGGATGCCGGCTAGGAACGTGTTGGAATAGGCAAATCTAGAGGTAACAAAGGCAGCAGATGAGCTGAGGCAGGGGCAAAGTCAGGCGATGTTACGGAAGTGGAAATAGGCAGTCATAGTGACGGCGGGATATGTGTTCGGAAGCTCATCTCGGGATCAAATATGACACCAAGGTTACGAACAGTCTGGTTCAGCCTCAGACAGTTGCCAGGGAGAGGGATGAAGTCGATGGCTAAGGAACAGAGTTTGTGGTGGTGTCTGAAAACAATGGCTTTGATTTTTCCAATACTTAATTGGTGGAAAAGCAGAGGAGCAGGAGCACGAGAAAGAGGAGGAGGAGGAGGAAGTGGAGGAGAAGGAACTGCAACAGGAAGTAGAGGAAGACACAGAGTAATGGAGGCTACAATGTAGACAGCCCCTTCCTGCCCGAGCTCTACATGATAAAATAATTAATGAGCGATCCCAGTAACCTCAAGCACACCTCCCCATTCACCACAATCCCACACTCTTTACCTTTCCTCTTTCACTGACCATCACATTGTCCTCTTTCAGACAACACAAAAATAAAACCCACCAGGAAATGCACATTTTAATCCAATTTTATAAATTTAATCATTACATTATGCATGCAAAAATGAACTAATCACCCTTGTGTATTCTCTTAGTGCCTGTCTTCCGTGTGCCTTTGCCTCTCCCAGTGCTCTTACAAGGTGCTTCCCCAATGGCTGCAGCATGGCTGGCGGAAGGCTGCTGACCTTCAATTGAGGAGACTACAGATGGATTTGGAGGGCGGACTCGAGTAGCTCTGGGCCTAGAGGGCCCGGCTTCAGACTGCACCACCTCGGCCTGGGCTGCAGCAGCCTGGGCTGGCTGGCAGGCAACAGTCAAAGCATTTGTGGAGTGACAGGGGTGGGAGCAGGAATTCTGTCATCCTGAGTAAGGACAGCAGGCTCGTGCTCCACGGACCCACTGCCACTCTCCCGGGGCAGCCACTCAGCAATCCTACTGATCTGTTGGAGAACAGATTGATGGACTGCTGTGATGCCCTGGTAGCCCCTTTGACCAGTGGTATCCAGAGCCATGACGGCAGCAGTCTGAGCTTGCAAGGTAGCAGGCTGAGCTTCCACTACAGCACTCAGGCCTTTGATGGAAGCTGTTTCTGCTGCAATGAAAGCTGTGACATCAGTCATCAGATGCTGCATCATGGTGGATGACACAGATGTGCTGATGGAGGTGACCGCCTGTTCCATGTTGGAAAGGATGGGCTCTAAGCTCTGCGGAAAGCCCTGTGCCAAGTTGGTGCTGGACTCCTCCATGCTCCTTGCCATTGTGTACAGAGTTTCTGACAGGCTTCCAATACACCAAGAATTTGGTTATGTACACCCATCAGCCTTCTTCTGTAGCCTGGCCCTTTGAAGTCCTCATCAGACGTCTCCGCAGCAGAACTAGTGCGCGATCTCACCCTCCGGTGAACTGGCACCTGCGCTATCCTTTCCTCCCGCTCTGGCTCCTGCGCACTCGTGCCCGATGTCTCACCATGTCCAGATCCCTTCTCTATCCTAACCTATAAAATACGTGCAGTGTCAGTATCTGAGCTGGTGGCTGTGAGTGTAAAATCAAGTGATGGTGTCTCTTCATCTTCACTGTCTTCTTGCTCTTGCTCCTCTGACTGGGAGGGTTCCAATTCTTGGGTATCTGAAATAAAAACGGGACAAGGGTCGGGTTGTGGTGAGGGGAGAGGAGAAAGTAAGAAGTGTTTGACCATCTGCAGCTTGTGAGTCAGAAGAGATTGTGGGAAGAGGGAGAAGAGGGATGAGAGAAGGAGGATTAATTATGCAGATACCCTCATCATCAATCTCTCCAGCCCTGCCAGTGGCCACAGCCTCAACGATTCCCATTCCCAAAATGGACAGCTCTGTCTCCTCCATGGGGGTTAAAACATACAGGTACGCTTGTCCTCCTCCAGTTCTTTCCTGCTGCCTCCTGTTATGCATCACCTTCTCCAGCAAGAAAGAGGGAAATGTGTCAGTGAGTGTCCTGCAATATGTTTGGGTTATGTGGCTGTCATGTTTGAATAGCTTCCACTGAGAGCCAGCTGTGAATTGTGGGGGTGAGGTTTGCAACAGTATAAGTGTGTGAGTGTGAGGTAAAACATATGAATTAAAGTGTTGAGTACTGATTGAGAGAGATTGTTGGTAGGTGGGTGATGGGAGTGTAGTGAATTGAGCAGTGGATGAGGCTAGTGATGCAATGGTACAATATACCATTTGAAGATGAACTCACTCACCATGACAATTCGGGGGCAATTTTGTGAATGGAGGCGCATTGGAGGCGGGACTGCTGCTTGTCGGGTTTCAGTCCCGCCTCCATCGAGTTGTGGCCAACCCACGCTATTTTCCCTTGATTGACCTTGTAAGGCCCGCCCAGCAGGCTTAGCAGGCCAATTAAGGGAAAGCCAGTTGCAGAGCACGTCAACGTATGACGTGTCATCTGTCAAAAATTTTTGACAGATGAATTGTCATCGTTTGACAGCTCTGTGAAGCTGTCAGTGACAATCTCTGCAGTTTGATGAGGTCTTGCATACAAGACCTCATCAACCTTCTTTCTTTTGCAGAATTGAGATGTTTGTTGCATCTGAGAATGCAACGGACATCTCTCATCTGCAACACGGAGGTGCGAGACTCTCTGCATAGAAACCGACTGAAGCCTGCAGGAAGAAACAAAGGTAAAAACACTTTTAAAAACACTTTGCACTTACCTCAGATACTCACCTCTCCACTCTTGCACCCATCACTTACCTTCACACCACACTTTTGCACCCCCCCGACCCCCACAGACCCAGTACTCGCCTCGCTGACCTGGCGGGTTTTGGAGCCATCGGGAAGCCCGCACTTGTGAGGGCAAAAAGGGGATAATCTTATTTTTTGCCTGTTAACTACCTGTTAACAGGCAGTTAATAGGCTTTAATCCCTTCCCACCTCCAAGGAGACAGGACCCTGTGTGGGACGGCAACCCGCCTCCTGGGAGGATGGCTTGGAGGCGGGTTGGGGGCGGGTTGGGCACCCGCCCCCAAATTCTGCCATTTTCCCGGCAGTCCCGCCTCCATACCCGCCTCCCCAGGGCTGGCAAAATCGCCCCCTTTGTGTCAGATCGTTAACCTTCTTCCTGCACTGCATCCATGTTCTTGGAGCAACACTCCTGGCAAGGACCTCTGCCTTTACTTCTTCCCACTGCCTCCTGAGCATATGTCTCGAGGGTCTCCTGCCCCCCTGCGGATATAGGATGTCTCTCCTTCTTTCCACATCTTGCACCAAGACCTCCAGTGCATTGTCAGAAAACCTTGGTGCTTGCTGTCTCACATGTTCAGCCATTCCTCGAAGTATCACAGCCCAGATTCACTTTTTAAAAAACTCCCACCACTTCTTGCAGCCACAATGCACCTCCCCTTTAAGAGGTGCAGGTTGCCTTTAAGCAGCGCTAGCCACTTGTGATATCCCCCTGCTGATGCATGCAGCTAATGAACAGTGTGGGTAGCGCTGGCAGCATGCAGCATGCAGCATGCAGCATGCAGCAACCATTTAAAATAGAAGGTCGCACCAATTCAATGTGCTGCCTGAAATGCAATGAATGGCCATGGGTTAATTGCATACCGCGATCTCCACACCCGTTTTCAGGGGTTAGCCAATTAAACCTTCAATGTTTTGCATCTGAAATGCTTGTTAACGAGAGTGCTTGAAAGATATTTAAAGGGCTGGATTTTGCCATTGGGGGTGGGCTGGGGGCATGTCAGGTGGTCGTCGTGTCAGGATCCCGACTCCGATGTGAAGTGGGACAAAAGTGCGATTTTGCCCTAATTGGGCACTTGGTTTCCAGCGTGTGGGAACCCCTGGCCCAATGATCCTTTTCATACAGAAAGTCGTCTCCGATGATGTCATCAATGCTGCTGGATTTAAGGCCTGCAAGCAGCCTTGCTTCTTTTTCAGCCTTTAAACTTTATGCCCATTGTTCTGAGCACTTCCTTCACCAATTATGTCCACCAGTAGACCAAAGTGTGCTCCAAGATTCGATGAGGCCTCCCTCCAAGCTCTGGTGGAGGGAGCAAGATCAAATAAGGAGGTGCTCTTCCCTTCCTCAGGGAGGAAAAAGCCTCCCCAGCAGACTATAGCTGTGTGGCTGCAAGTGGCCCAAGAGGAAAACGCAATTTCTCTGTGCAGCAGAACCTGGCTGCAGTGCAGGAGGAGGTTTCATGACCTTCTCCACACAGGAAAAGTGAGAATGACATTCCCATCAGCCTCAATCTGATCCCTATCGCCTCTCATCACCAGCACTCTGCTTTGCCAACCTCTTCCTCCACATCCCACTTGACCCTTACATCCCTGCATCCTTACCCATTCCCTTTCTATGGTAACATTCACTTAACTATTCGACCATGCAGCCCTAACACTCTCTATCACTGTGATGCAATAACAACAACTTACAACACATAGGGAGGGCCCTTTGTCTCCTTCTAAGCATCTATGCTATGGATTCTCTCCACTCACTCCTTCATTCTCACTCAAACTCCACTTGTGTCCCTCATTGCAGGAAAAGAGAGCCCACAATAAGAGGGAAAGAGCGAGGACAAGAGGAGGGCCACCCTCAGTAGCCCAGCTCACCACTTTGGAGGAGGCGGCCCTGGAAATCGCCGGAGTGGAGGACGATTCGCAAGTGGGGGACGGACGGACAGACGGGCGCATCACAGCAAGCTGGTGACAGAATAGTTTAGCATCTCTCTCATTGACATTGCATGAGTGACTGATAATGATTCTGATGCTCTAACAGATTGACTTATGATCATCTGCACTATTCAATGTGCATGCAACCTTTACCTCACATCTCTAACTCTTTCCTTTACTCCCCCACAGGAGCATCGAGAGCCCCCGTCCCCACTGTCCAGGAGGAACAGTCTGAGTCTCAAGACTCCTCAGAGGAAGTTGCAACCTCTGAGGGCACAGCGTCAGCAGAATTCAGCGCACCCAGCACCAGCGCAGACACTCACACCTCGGTGGGACCTTCGCAAGATAGAGTAGTGTTGTCATCTGGTGTATCACAGATCACAAGGGAGCATCAGCAGATGGTGGAGACAGGGTCAGCAGCGGAGAGTCTTCGTCGGAGGGCGCAGGACTCTGCCAGCTCGGCTCAGCTGCTTGTCGACCCTGTGCCTCCGGGTCCATCCAGAAGGAGAGCGGTGCTGGAACTCCAGGAACAGGTGCAGGACTCTCTGGCAGGTTTTGTCTCCAGGGTCGCTGCGAGTGTGGAGCGAATGGAGGAGTCCATCGCGAACATGAGCAGAGCCTTTGTGGAGGCATTGGCGCATGAACGCATCACCACGGAAAGGATGGCTACCTTCGTGGAAAGGATGGCTACCTCCGTGGTAAGGCTGGCTACCATAGAGGAGAGGATGGCTACAGTAGAGGAGAGGCTGGCTACGGCCATGGAGGAGCTTAGTCACCAGGATATTGAAAACATGGTCATTGTTCAGAATAGACTGACATCTCTTGAGGAGCGAGAGGAGTAGGACTTCCAGTGCAGAAACGGGTCCTCATGGCCCCCCTGAAGTGCAGCAAGATGCTATCAAGCCACTTGCTAGCTCTGAAGTGGGGCTGACCCATGAGAGGGATGTTGGCGGCAGACAACAAGGAAGTGGGGGCTCCTCTCCAAGCGCTCACACGACCATGCCACTGCAAAGCTCTCGGTCAGAGCCCCACCAGAGTCCTCACCCAACTGAGATGGGCGTCTTATCCCCTGCACAGCTGCAGGAGCAGCAGACTGTTGCCGAGCCCTCACAGGTTCGCAACTCCAGAGGACGGCCGCCAAAGGTGTCGAGATCTGCTGAAGCCACAGGGGAAGCGCCACATAGGAGCACGTGTAAGAGGAAGATAAAGCACAAGTAGTCACAAGGTTTGTCACTTGGGTTTACTGTTGTATTGATTTTTGACAAGCCATCCTTGAATTGTTATGGTAAACAGATTTGATGGCAAACTGTTGAAGTTGTGGCCTGTGTCTTTTCGCAAATGGGACTTTCACACTGAGGGCTTAGGGCGACTTGCAATTGTCAGTATGGTGGTCAGAGTGATAGGAATCCGCAGGTTCTTGTCCATTGTCGATGCTCTGGTAAGAAGGTGCGAGGCAAAAGTGTTTGATTGTGCAGGCTAAGCAAATCTGGCCAACATGAGTGTGTCCCTTGCATCCCGGGCAGCAATGTGGTCGCGCGCTGGCGCCTTCTGGCCTGTGCAGCTTCAGGTGGGTGAGCAGCAGCTTGGCGCTCCTGTTGTTGCTCCTGCTGTTGGTGGTGCTGTTGTTCCGGGTTCTGCTGTTGCCGCGGCTGGTCTTCATTCGATTCTGATGTCCAGGAGGAAAGGAAATAAATGGTTCGCATGCTTCTGGTATATACCTCAGCTGAGGAAGCGCTCAGTCAAGGTGGGGAGAGGGGTTTCCCAGGAGGTCACACTGGAGATGGGTGTCAGGCTCCAAACTTCCACAACAATGAGTAGGCCAGCTAAAAGTTCCCCCAGACCTGAGACAACAAAGTTCTGCCACCTGCAAATGACCATTGGTGAAAACTCCTTTTTAATGGTGGAGCTGCAGCTGTTAGTAAGCAATCCACTTGTGAGGCCGCCAGGATTAACTGGCGTGTTCCAGAGGAGACGTGCAGCATGGGGGAAATGTGCTCAAACCAGAAAGGCCTCTCAAAATGGGATTATAGAGGCAATTAATTGGTAGTTAAGGGCCTTAAGGGCCTATCCCGCCTCTTGGAGGTGGGATGGAAACGGGGTCTGAAACCACGAATGTGGGAAAATTGCTTGGAGGCGGGATGGAGGCGGGATCGGTGCCGCCCGCCATTTTTTGCGATTTTTACAACTCACACACCTCCAATCCGGCCTCCTCGGGCCTGGCAAAATTGAGCCCAAAGTCTTTGAAACATTGGCTTGAATCCAGCCCAGACTGATCAAATACAAACTTCCAATAATGGTTATCTGAGATACAGAAATAATGGTGAAATTCATTTATCGCTGGGGATTGAGTTGAGAGCAACCAAACAGAAATTGTTTTTAAATAAAGTAGTCTCTTAATTCTGGGGAGGGAGAACAACTGTACAGTTGCACAACATGTACATCACACAAGTAGCGCACAAAGGTTTTTGACACAATTTGAATTTTGCCAAAGACTTTTGACTGCTCTTGCTGTAAATATGGCATCAAGGCCATAAAAATAAAGTCATCACATAAAGTTTAAATTCAAAGCAGCGAATTATTGGGTGTATTTATTTTAAGGGCAACAAGAACACTGAGTGCGTTACTGTTGATGTCATATACAAAACAAAATGTTCCCAAGTTTGTTCAACCACAAAATATGATTTTATCAGCTTTGAGTGGTCTCCTGGGTCCTAAATTTGATAAATACAAATCATGTCAGACATAGTTTAAGGAGTGTCCAATAGTAGGAACCAAATAATATGAATCAAACACATGCAAGTGTACGTCACTCCCAAAGCACATTGCACATTCCACTGTTACCTGCACTAATGGCACCAGCAATGTAGTCCTCATATCAGAAGATCATTACAGATGAGGAAAGCCATGTAACCCATCCTAACTCACCCATCCAGAAAGATCCTGAAGTCTCCCCATTTCAGCATCCAATTGTTTAAAAGATTCCAGGGATTTTTCCTCTACTACTGTTCCAGGAAGTCTATTTCAATGTTGATATCAGTCTTAACTTTACCTTTTACTAGTTTGAACCTGTGTCCTTCGTCCTACTCTTGCATTTTAATTTGAAGCAATATTTCAGAAAGCAGGGGTCCTCCATCCCTCTCCCTGGCTATTGTCTGATGCTGAACCAGAATCGCAACCGTGGCGGCCTATTTGACCCTGAGCTGAACTTCTGACCTCATATCGTCTCCATCACCAAGACTGCCTAATTCCACCTCAGTAACATCGCCAGTCTCCGGCCCTGCCTCAGCTCATCCACTGCTGAAACCCTCATCCATGCCGTTGTGACCTCTAGATTCTACTATTCCAATGCTCTCATGGCTGGCCTCCCATCTTGTACCCTCCATAAACTTGAGCTTGTCCAAAACTCTGTTGCTCATATCCTGACTTGCAGCAAGTTCCGTTCACCCATCACAGCTGTGCTCGCTGACCTACATTGGCTCCCGGTCCGGCAATGCCTCAATTTAAAAATTCTTGAGGGTGGCTGCTTGGAGACAAGGGCTATCCACTTTCCACCTGGCTCATGACTCCCCTCCACAACCCCAACACTCGTGCCCAGCACTCATATAATGAGAGCCATGCTGCCACCAGGAACATCATCGAGCAGACCATCGACTTATTGAAGCAACGGTTCCGCTGCCTTGACTGCTCGGGAGGAGCCCTCCAATACTCGGCTGAGCGGGTGTCCCATTTCGTGGTGGTCTGCTGCATGCTTCACAACTTGGCCATCATGAGGGCGCAGCCCTTGCCAGCAGGGATTGCGGGACCACCTCAGGAGGAGGATGAGGCAGAGGAGGATGAGGACGAGGTGGAAGAGGACGAGGAGGAGGAGGAGGAGGAACAGGAGGGAGGGAGGAGACTGCGAGATAATCTGCCTTCTGGATGGGCTGTCTATGACCGGCTCATCAGACTCCGATTCACATGAATGAAACCCCAGATCCCCATAGCTCACCACATCCCCATCATACAATCCCTGTCTCATAGTGTATCACAGCGTCTTCCTGGGCACAAAGGTGAAATGAGAGAGACCACAAAATATTCCAAACACCATTAATAAATTTATCTCTAAACATATCACACATATGACATGAATTCTAATAACTAATGACCCTTGTGCCTGCCATAGTTGAATAGCTGTCATTGTGTGCAAGGTGTGAGATGTGGGCTTGAGTGTTGTTAGGTAGAGATTGTTGGTGGGTGAGTGCCGGGGGTGTGATGCATTGAGCAGTGTGTGAAGCTTCTGGTACAGATGATGGTATGTAGCATTTGTTGAAGCCTTCACTCACCCTGACCACCCGTGTGAGCTCGTTAAACTTCCTCCTGCACTGAGTGTGGGACCTGGGGACCACAGTGCTGCCCATGACGTTGTGTGCCACCTCCCTCCACATAGTCCAGCAGACTTGTGGTGAGGGCCTCCTGCCAGTAGGTACAGGACCGCCCGCCTTCTCTCCACTGCTAAAACTAATGCCTCCAAAGCTTCCTCAGAAAACCCCGGGCTCTCTCCCAGGGGCGACAAACTGCCATCAGCATTTGTAAATAAGTGCTCCTTCTCCTTGTCCTTCTTATGGTTGTTGAGGCAGCTGTACACCCAACAATGCTGAGAATGAGGTGCAGCAGGATCAATGGAGCTCCCCTTTAAGCAGTGAAGAAAGCCTATGGCAATCATTACTTGTGTTTAGACTACACCCGATATTGGTCCCTCTTTTCAGTGTAACGCCAATGAGCTTGGGTTTTTAGACTAGATTTATGGCTCCAATCACTTTAGTGAGGAGTGAGGACGAATTTTGCGTGCAGTCTAGATGATTTTTACCTGCCGCTAATTCACCATTTTTAGTCCCCTAAACACTGCCCATTCCCTGACTATAATGAATTTCTAGCCGCTTATCCTTATTTTCAAATCCCTCCATGGCCTCACCCCTCCCTATATCTGTAACCTCCTCCTGCCCTACAACCCTCCGAGATCTCTGCAGTCCTCCATTTCTGGTCTCTTGAACATTCCCGATTTTCATCACTACACCATTGGCCACTGCGCCTTCAGCTGCCTAGGCCCTAAGCTCTGGAATTTCCTCTTTAAACCTCTCCACTTCACTCTCCTCCTTTAAGATTCTCCTTTAAACCTAACTCTTTGACTAAGCTTTTGGTCACCTGTCCTATTGGCCCAAAAATTCATCCCGGTGCGCGAGAGTACGCACTGCGTACTCTCGCGTATTCCCTCTGCAATTGCCGGTTTTCTGCATGCCCTGCGCATGCGCTGAAAACCGGCAATTGCTCTTTTGAAAAGGGGGCAGTTCCTCGGTGCATCGCGTGCGCGCTACAGGCTGCGCGCACGCTGTGCACTTCATGCTTTGGACGCGCAGGTAAGTACTGAAGATTTTAGGGCAACACGGTGGCATAGTGGTTAGCACTGTTGCCTCACAGCGCCAGGAACCGGGGTTCGAATCTGGCCTCGGGTGACTGTCTGTGTGGAGTTTGCACATTCTCCCCGTGTCTGCGTGGGTTTCCTCCGGGTGCTCCGGTTTCCTCCCACAGTCCAAAGATGTGCGGGTTAGGTTGATTTGGCTATGATAAATTGACCCTTAGTGTTAGGGGGATTAAATACGTGGGGTTACGGGGATAGGGTGGGATATGTGTCGGTGCAGGCTCGATGGGCCGAAATGGCCTCTATCTGTACTGTGGGGATTCTGTGAACTGCTGTGAACTGCTTTCTGTTTAAAATGTAAAAAGGAGGAGTAAGACCCACTTTTAACAAGGTAAGTAGTGAATTAAGTATTTTTTTGATTTTTTTTTTTACAGGTATATCTTTTTTAGAGACTTTAAAGACAGGTAAGTTTATTTTTATAACTTTTTAAAAGATTTTACATTTTTTCAAAAATTTAATTTTTTATTTAAAATGGTTAATTTATTTAACTATACTTATTTTATTAATGTGATGGTTTTTTTTTTTAATTTAATTGAGGTTTAGCTGTTATTTTGGGGGGGTGTAAGATTCATAGATTTCACAGCCGTGCTGTGAAACTTATGAATGGAAGATGGTGTGCTGCCATTGGCTCTAACTGAGTCACGTGATCCCACAGCTCGCACGAATTCACTACGCCGCTGGGATACGCAAGCACTGCCCGGCTGATGTCTGGAACATCAAGTTCGTGCGAGCTGGATCTGAAAAAGCACAAGCGAGGTGAGAGATCGCGGGGAAGGCTTACCCCCGCGGGAACAGAGCGAGATCAATTTCTGGGCCAATATCTCCTTATGTGGCTCAGTGTCAAATTTTGTTTGATAACGCTCCTGTGAAGTGCCTTGGGATGATTTACTATGTTAAAGGCTCTATATAAATGCAAGTTGTTGTGGTTCAGTGGCCAAACAGATACGTTATCAAACTTAATTAATCTTTTTTCACCGAAAATTGGTACACACAGTGGAGGAGAAATTCATGTTCACCGGGAAAGTTGCTAGAGTTAACGGCTGCTGAAAATGGCCGCAACGCTAATGGGACAAAATTCGTCTGGGGCCTGGAGATTGATGGCGTAGCGCTTACCTTCCATACTATGCCGTCCTGGTGGCGTTAGTGGAGGCACCTGACCCGGAGTTCCTGTCCAGGTGCGGCGTTCAAGCTTCGCAGAGTCTCTGGAAGCGAGGCTGTGGAGCTCACAAGGAATTGTGGGCAATGAAAAGACCTGTGAATTAAAGGGGCCATGCACTCAGAAGTAATACAGTGAAACAATGCAGTTATCAGCCCTTTCTGTTTTTGAAAAAAAAATTAACATTATAAAGAAATCCCAAATGTGAATATTCAGCTCTTAAAGCTGAATTCCCTTCCTAACCTCAAAAAATGGGAAAAGTGCTTCAGCACTAACCCAAATGGCTCAGCAAGCCCAGGAAGGGGCACCCAGAGTCTCGCATGTAGCACTTCAGCTTTGTGCAGGGGGTCAACACTGCAAGAGAGGTCCTCTACCCACAGGGGCCAGGAGGCCCTCCAGAAAGAAGGATGTGGGACCACATCACCGAGGCTGTCACTGCCAGCAGTGTCGCCCCCACCACCTGGCTCCAGTGCCGAAAGAGGTTTCATGACCTCAGACCACTGGTCAAGGTCAGTGAATGCATCTTCAAAAGCCGTCTCCTACCAACTGCACCACCAGCCTCACACACTGCTCAATGCCCCCCCCCCCCCCATCACTCACCTACCAACAATCTGTACCAATCACGAGGCACATCTCCTATTCCTAGCCTCACCTCACCCCCTTGGAAGAGATGGTGCAGGCCGTGCTTGGCAAGGGCATGGCTGAGCCCTTGGCCAGCAGCGAGGCTGAAAGGATACAAGATGCTGGTATCCTCATATGTTATCCTTCTTCTGGCATGCACCTCATGGTTTTCCACCCTCCCCTCACCACAACTCCACCCTTGCGCCTTCCTTATTTCACACACCCAAGAAATGCAGCCTGCTCAGCCAGTGGGTGACCAAGAGGGAGAGGAGAGTGAAGAAGAACAAGAAGATTAATTTGCAACTCACAGCCACCAGCTCCTCAAGGTCGACCTGCAATGTCCCCCACTGAAAGTCAGCAGCCACTGGGGAAGCACTGCATGACATCAGTAGGATAGGCAATTGCACAGTCTTGTGACAGTCACGAAGAGAATGCACACGGGTGATGAGTTGATTTCTTGATGTCACATTGGATGGATAGATGGATAAAGTTGGACTGGAAAGTTTGCTTTGTGGTGGTTTTTATTTCAGCATTGTGGGCAAGAGGACACTGTGATGGTCAGTAACAGAGGGAAGGTAAGGTGTGGGACTAATGTTGAAAGGGGAATTGGAGTTGTGGTTACTGGTACCGCAGGCGGGTGATTCCATTCCGGATATCCCTGGCCACAAAGGGGATTTCTGGGATGCATCCTTCCTCCTCTTCTGCTTCCTCCACTTCGGTGTCTCCCTCTCCCCTGTGCGAGCAGATGCTGTAAATCTGAAATGCCAGCATAAAAATGCTGGAAATACTCAGCTGGTCAGGTAGCACCTCGACCTGAGTCGTGAACTCTATTTTTCTCTCCACGGATGTTGCCTGAACTGCTGAGTATTGCAGCATTTTCTGTCTTCTCAAAGGCCTTCCTTTACCATCTGAGCCCTTGGAAGCATCCAGCAGCACTCCCTACACACTTAGAAAACTTTTAACATCTATTGTAGCAAGCCATTACTTCAATAAAATTTTTTAAAAACCCAGTCCAAAAGCTTAAATACAAACTTAACTGAAAGATGTGTGTGTCCCCTTAAGAGGTGCTGACATCGCCACTATCAGCCTGCTTGCACGCCAGGCTCAACGTCGCCATTTTGTCCAACATGGCACTGCCAGTTACCGGCAGCGCAAAGGTAAGGACCAAAATGGCTGCCACCATGGGACCCACCAGCAGCTGGCGAACGAGAGGCGGCTGGTGTTTTAGCGCCATTTAATGGCGCTACAGAGTGGCGCTCAGGCCACGAATTTCTAGCCCAGCGTCTTACACAATATAATTGTTGATTTGCAGGCTGAATCCAACTTATCAAGTTGAACTAGATCACCAATAACAACAAAGTGAATTATGATTTGTTCTTCTGCATTGCCACTCTACTCAACATTCTATACAAATATATCATGTACTGTTACCAGAGGTAATAATTATCTACATACATCTGGTGCAAGTACTACAAGCCATACTTTGCTTTTACTTTATAAAACTATCAGATCATTTTAATAATTTCTTTAAATACAATAGAGGAATGCTACAAATATGACCTGCTACAGATGAATTTGCCTGTATATTGTGTATTTGGCTATAACGCTGGCTTATTTTGTACTTATATTTCTGTCCACTGCTTCTTTAATAAATAGACCAAGGCTTGACCTGCATTTTTATTTTGCACCATAAAACTACTTTTTGATTACTAATGGAGGTATCGAAAAGCATTAAACGCCATAGATAAGGCAAATCTTGAATATTTTTAAGGTCAGTCAGTGATCAATTGGATAAATTAAGTTAGTGAAAAGTGAATGTAAAATATTGCAGAAGAAACCCTTTACTCTGAGGGTGATAAACATTTGGAGCACACTACCAGGTAAGGTGGGGACTTTAAATATGTTTGAGGGAAATTCAAGGTGTAGTTTAATGGTAGGATGGGCAAGTTGAAATGTTAGAGCGATGAGCTCAATAGGCCAAATGGCATTTTCTCATCCTTGACGATCAATTACTATTACTGGTAAATCTACGATGATGACAGTAAATGAGTGCACTAACCACTTGGGTCAGATTTGATTGGTCTGCTGAGCCAAATTACCGTGAGACATTATTTTTCACTTCGAGACAAGTTATTCAAGTAGGCAGAAGAGTTCTGTTTGGAGAGTATTAGTTACCTAGCATCCTTAGGCACATCAGGCATTTCTATCATCTGATGGAGGAATCTCTTTTAGACTCGGTGAATCTCAGCCTAAATCATGCCAGACTACCACTACAACAGGCCACAGAAAATAGTTTGTGGGTCGCGTATTTTCCTCCAATAACCCCCCCCCACCCCATTAAGGTCACAATGGATCTCAAATTAGTGAATGGAAATGGTACTTATAATTTGTGCTGGAGGAGAAAATGCAAATGAGTAGCAGATGCGCTGCTGGCAGATAGAACAGATTCAAAAACCAACTGACATTGGTGGCACCTTCTCCAAATAGTTTATGAAAAACCCAATGCAAAATCTGATCTAGTGACATTAAAAGTATTTATATTAATCTTTGTCTAGATATGGGTCAGACTCCTATTAGTAAGGGGCAAAGTGACTGGTTGCTATGAATAGAATGATTACAACAGTACAACAAAGTCAAAACTACCAGTTGTAGACACTCCATGTGAAAATAAACTCCATTGTAAAAATCCAACTTGTGCATTTGAAAATATCCCTCAACACATTAAGTTCTACATATTAAAATGTATTACCTTTGAAATTGCTCAGATATATTGTGAGAAACTTACAGTAGAATCCATTGCCAACTCCAATTATATAGTTTACAAGTTGTTGCTATGTTTGGGGGCAGATGTTTGCTCATCCATCTATTATATATCTATATTATTAAAAATCTTGTGCTCACACTTCCTGTCCAATTTTGTCACAATTATTTATGTGAACACTTAATGAAACTATCTGTGCAAACAGTTGCCTGTAAGGAGGTAGTTGCAGACTCTGAAAAGTAGGTGGCACTATGGAGTGAGTTTGTGAAATCTCTCCCAACTCTATTGCCACCTTGTGTGTGCATATTGGCCTGGAATTTGTGGTGGGTAATAACAGCAAACGCACCCCTCTGAAACTGACTGCAACTTCAGGATTTAGTGCATGCGCATCATAACGTGAAAATCCTGAAGTCTCACTGCTCCAACACGGGCTGGGCCAACCCCCCCACCCCCATAGTCAGCAATCAGTGTAATCAGGGAAATCAGTGAAACTGACAAAAACTTCGGCTTTTCCACAGTAATAGCGCTGTTAAATACCCGATTAAAAGCTAGACCTTGTTGAATTAGGTGTAACTGGGGTTTTAACATATTTATTGATTTACGGCCCTGAAAAACCAAATTAAATTTTTTGCAGTGTCAAACTTATCCATTTTAATAAAAATTACAATTCAAGAAACTTAAAACATTTTTTTTTTAAGTTTGTTCATATTTATTTCAGCTTTACCTTTACCCCATGCGAGAGCCCCAATCTTTGTTTTGCTCTCTCTAAGATTTTTTAAAAGTTAGAATAAAAAGGAGCTCCTTCACTTCCTGGTTTGCTGTCTGTGAGAATTCTGCATTGGGATTGGCTGCTTAGACAGTTTGTTCGCATCACAGCAGCTTGCAGAAGGAATTCCCCCTTATCTTACACTGATCTTAACTGAACAGCGGAAAAACCGATCTTCTCACCACAGAGATTGAGAGATCTTTGTTAGAAGCTTACTTTGGGGTTGGTGAACACCGCAAATCACGGGTCATTATTTTTTAAATATCTACTGGCCTTGGGTAACACCATAGGCAATTTACGAGCATTAGTAAAACAGATAACCTCGCGTACATTTCCTGACTGTTAAATTTCAATTGTCACACTCAAAGTATGAAGAAACACTCCATGAACATAAAACGGCAGAAGCAGGGTGTCTGTAGTCTTTTAATTGACCCATGAACCTAGTGTTTATAGAACAGCAATTCACTTTGTAGCCTTTACACTAACAGGAAAAAAAATTACATTTTATACTATATAATGTTCCTGTCCTTGTAAAGCACTACAAACAGCACCAGGGGGATTTTGCCAGTAAAAACAGGAAGTGTGTGCATTTCCTGTCTGTTACATTACACTTCATTAGTCAAATATCTTGCAGTCGATTGTTGGAAGGCACTTGCATATTAGCCAAATATACTTTTATTTAAAAAAAAGAGAATGCCATAGTTTTGCCCACTCACTTCATCTATGTCCCTTTGTAACTTACTGCTCCCATCTACACAACTTACTGTATTCTCCTAATTTAATGTCATCTGCAAACTTGGATGTTGAACATTGTATTCCTCATACAAATTAATATGGTGAAAAGCTGAGGCCCCAGTACAGATCATTGGGGAACACCACTTGTAAACATCTGTCTCCTACCTCCCAACCAATTACCAACTGAACAAACTGAAAACTGACAAATGCAGTGGAGTAGGAAAATAAGCTGGTATTGTTTTCAAATCATTTTTCCTGGCCTTGCTGATTTTATCAATAATCTGAGCCAGAATTTGAAGGAAAGCTTGTTGAATATCCAGTCAACGATCACAGTTATGAAAACCGGCAGTTGTCAGACGTACCAGAGGGTGGCTGACTCCTGGGAAACTCACTCCAAGCATGAGTCAGCCTTCAGGGCAGGAGGTGGAAAAAAATTCTGCATTAATTTTCCATTAAGTCTCCAACTGTTTGCATCCATTTTCTAGTTTAATTGGACATTGGTGACTTGCGATGAAAACAACATCTTCTGGGTTTTTTGTTATCTGTAAAACTGCGAAATGTTTCCAACTTGTGGACACTAACTGATCAAGAGCACTTGCGACAAACCAACATATCATGAAAACAAAACACAGGAACAAAAACTATTTTAGACAGAATCAGCAAACTGTATTTGTTGGTTAAGAAGCTACATAATTCAACAAGTCCAAGAAGTTGGATTGAAACATTTACACAGGTCTAAGGTACTGTTAAATTCTATTTCAATTTCAACTAACTGGAAAATACAAAATTAATGAACATAAAACCTCTACAGCAAAGTGATTAAGGTAAGAAAGGTTAATTGAGAGATTAAAAAAAAAAATCATCCACAAGAAACATGATTGACAAAGTTACATATCCATTTCATTATATATCCTCTAAAAAACATTTAGAAACGCTTGGTATCTCGGAGGTTGGTTCAAAGCATTACAAATAAAAGTTTGAAGAACTGAAGAAAAAAAATTCAGATTAACACTTCACTTGAACCAAAACCACAGCATATATATCCTTGCTAATAATCTAGGTTCGCTCCATGCATTCCATGGATCTGGGGTTTGAGTGGACACCAGCTTGGAGCCCTACCAACATACAGACATGTAATAAGTGGGAAAAATGTTAAAATATTTAACAATGCTATTAGCACATGGGCTGACCAAAATTAGGTTTAGCAATAAATGCCACTCTCATAATACAGAGAACTAAACGGGCCAATCATTTCTCAATTTACACCACTAACCATATAGCAAACATTTCCTTCGCTTAAAAAATTAATGACAAAGGATTTTGGTTTCTTTCTACGCAATTAAGGGAACTGGATTTCTAACGTTAATATTGAAGATCAGAGTTTTTATTTCTGAGGAAGGGGCGCTTCTTATAAGGAGTTGAATCACAGAAAATGCTTAAAAAAATTACACTACTATAAAAATACTTTTTTTTTTGCAAGAAATTAGCAAGTAAATGCTAGGACAGAAAGGTCTGCTTTAAAGTCTACGCTTTCTGTGCACTCCTCTAAAATTGAAAGTGTCCCTTCATATCGTGAAGAGAGCTTTTTTTCCCTTTGGGGCAAATAATGCAGTCTTGGCAAAACTTCACAAAGTATAGATTGCAAGGAATGACCTTGAAGATACTTTGATAACACTAGAATGCAAGATGATCCTAGTGCCCAACAGATAACTCTCGCCGCCTGTTTATTTGCAACCATGAGCTCTCAAGACGGCAAAGAGATTTTGCAATTTGCAGTTTGTCAGTTTCCCTGGTTGGCAGCGTTTGGACACATGGCTGAGTACTTCTCTTCCCCCCCACCCCCAGCACCCCACCCCCCACCCAACACAGGGGCACGCACATTGCAGTCACTGGCAAGCGTACAATCTTTTGAAATGTGGTATCATCCTTTGCCTTGGGCTCCACCTTGGAAAGTGTGATTAATGTTTACAAAGAGAGAAGGTAGTGCTGATAGCAGCAAACAGTGAACAATGCGTTCTGTGTAGTGCATCACTGTAAACTTCTTTTAAACTGTACAGAAAAATCAAATCTTTACAAAACAAAAGAAAATTCAGGCGCTTTGGACTTTTTCCATTTCTGAAGAAAGAAAAAGTAACTTTCCCACAGAAGTCCCAGGAAGTGTATTTTTTTTTCAGACTTGACATGGTGAGCCTGTTGTAGTGGTACTGCCCGTCTCCTGGGCACTAGATGGTGGCACATTATCCTGCTGTTCGGTCTCAACCGATGGGCTAGGAGTGTATGGAGGAGGAGCATCGCTCAAGCTGCAAGCATCATAGCCCTCTGGTATAGACAGGACGCAAGCCTCTTCAATGCTTCCGGCTGCATACTCTGTATATGGTGGAGGTTTTAAATCATCTGTAGGGGCAAGTTAAAAAAAAAGTTACAATACTCGTCATTAATCAACATGACAGCACAAGACCCTGAAGCTGGTTTCTCATTATTTATAAAGCATAGCGGTGTAATCACCAGGGTGATAAGCATGGCATTTTCAGGGTTTTTTGGTTAAACTTGTAGTACACGCATAGGCGATTATATACACTTACACATCAAACTTCATAACCACAGGTGTATTTGACCACAGATTCAAACTCATCAAAACCACCTCGACGGGTTTAGGAAATGTGGGCACAGCTTAGAGTAGTACAGTGGTGCATTCAGCAAATGCACTGTAGGAAAGTACCTTTGATGCAGATTATCAGCTAAATATTGCTCACATAGGCTCAGTCCACTGGGCAGAAATTGAATTACTTCTCTAATTACATGTCAGCATGCTCCCTTTTGTTTCCTTTGAACTGCTGAATAAAGTACATTGGATTTCCATGTTAAGTACTGCTCTGTATACTCATCATCACAATTGAACTGCTCATTTATCTGCAGATTGCTGCACAGGCAGAGAGGTAATTCCACCCACCATAAATTTTAGAACACGTGAGTAACGACCAAAAATTCACTGCATTCATGGCCTCTTGATCTCAGTACCAACACTCACAATAACTGACATTATAACCATGGAAATAAACATGCCACATTGGCAAAGTGGGCTACAAGAATGCATGTATTTAAATTCATTTTCTTTTCCAGTGCTTAGAAGATGCATCACATAAAATACCCAGATTCTTGAGGCTACTTAGTAATGAATTACCAAGCTAGCCTCCTGAGGGGATATCTGACCTCCATGGGTAGCCATAATATGCCCTCGATTTATGATGCTTTTATGGTGTCCTACTGTATGGGAAGAGTCAGATTTTCATAGTTTGCCACAAATTATCACTACAAAGTAGCTTTTACTGATCAGCCCCCCGCCACCGCCCTACCCGTTGAAAAGTTTCTCGAGGGGATGCAGTTTCCCAGCCTATTGTGTGGTTTCCTGGTGTTGGGTTTCTCTGAAGAGGCCTCACGACAGTTTGAACTCACACCTGCAATGACTCGAGGTTGCTCCCCATAATTGGCATCAGCGGGTTAACGCTGTCACATGAACAGAGTAGTGTCCCATGGACAACACACTCATCTGCGAATACCAGCAACAGTAATTTCTAGGCTGTGGAGAGTACTATAATGGTGAGTACAAGAGAATACTACCCTCCCTGTATGCATTATAGATTAAATACCAAAAGAAAGTGAGCTGCTGTGGGAGAACAGTCACAGGAAGAAAAAGGTGTGGTGACACGAAGACCAGCGTGACTTAAAAAAAAAGTGTTGACTGTTTTGGGAACTGAGTGTGGCACAAAACTTCCCGACTTGACAGCAGCTTTACCCCTTTAAGGAGATAGGTGTCTTTTGATGGAAAAAAGCATCATATCTACTGAAGGAAACAAGGCGTTTGTATGAACTGCTAGAGTTCCAGAATTAGGAATTAACTTTGTACCTGTTTGATCTCTTGACTCCGCTTCATATGGAGGTGGTACCTCTAGCTGGCTGTAGGAAGGAGCAGGAGGTAGGGACCCAGAGGGTTCTCCAATGGAACCATCATCCTGACCACCATACCAGCTATACCACATAGGACTCTGTAACAAAAGCAATAGTAAGCAAGACTGTTACCTTTCACTAAATCTTCTGAAAAAAAATACTTGATGCAAATTAAGATTTTAAATACATTTCGTTTATTCAACAAAACTTTTTTTTTATAAACTAATATGGAGAAAATGATAAAACCCATACTTATTTTAATACATTGATAGTTTATCAGTAACTCACTGCTGCAACCTGTAATAGTGGTAACTACAGTACCCACCAGACTATGCATCTTCAGGTCAAATATTGGCTTCAGCTTTATTAACCTTTCGATCATAAGAGCCAAATATCAACAGCATCTCTGCAATGTGTTCCAAACACATCTTGGAATGCTATCGAAGCAGATTAATTGCTATCCCGGTTTATGTTGTCCCAATCTTATTGCCTTAGAAGATACTGTAGAGTGTCCTTTATTATACATATACAAGTAAATGAAGGAATTAAATGTTACCATTGCCATAATTTTGTCAGGAGGTAACTGTGGGGACAGAAGACTTCCACAATCAAATCACACAATTTGCCAACCATAACATTGTACTGTTGTCATATTAGAATTTAAGCAAATAGAGAAAATATATATATCTCTTATATATAGTTGTCTTCCTACTAGCCATCCAAATATGCCCTATAGTTATTTTGAGGTTTCTGCTATAATCACTGCTATTTGGTAATTTACTCGCAACATTTCAATGGGGGTGGGAGAAAGAGGAAAAACGAAAGAGATACTCAACATGGCACGTCCCACATTGGAGACTGTTGTACTTAATGTGTCAACAAGGAGCACTGCCTTAGTTACTCTGGGTGAGCAAAGGTTCTCGCAAGTTCAGAGGAAAAAACCAAACAAACAGTCACTTGGAAAATCCAATGCTCAGATTAGTATTGCTGTACCCGTTGCTGCTGCTCATGTTTCAGGAATGCTGATATCAAATTACAATCTCCGAGCTTGTTCACGGACACTGAAGAGATGCTGGCTTTGGAATTCTGCTTTGCCTACTCAAACATTTCCTGTAATTATTCAATTATATTTTCCACTTCCAACCTCTCTCCATCTCATGCCAAGACTGCTGAACTAAATGTACTGGGATCAGCAAGTTAGATTCCATCTCAAGGCAGACGGTAGCTTTTAACCAGGTTTCACTTTTTAATCAAGACATCGAACGTTCTCCCATCTGTTTTTTCAATACGTTGTGGAGCTCCCGTAGGGGTCATTTCAAACTTTTATTGGAAGTTTTTAATGGAAACTTCATTGCTGGTTTTACAGCACTGGACAATTGCAGATCCTGGGTCCTGCACATTTCCTTTATCAATCTTCTAAAGTCACATATCTGATTTTGAAAGCAAGAGATTATTTGCCACTTTCTTGCTTGCAATTTAAAACAAAAACTACACAGTGATACTACTTCCTGTTCCCTGCTCTATCCTGTACCCTTAACCAAAAGGTTTCCAGTGAATTGTGAGATGCAAGTTCCATCTCTCACTCATGAAGAGGTACAATTTCCAGGACACACACCAGTTGAACTACTTTGAACCTTTTGTTTCAAATTTTTTGGTACTAATTTGTGCTAATTAAGGTGAGGGAACATAGTGCTGAGAATGGCTCCACCAAATCCAATTACAGATGCCGTAGGTGGCATTACTTAAAGCTGCATGATTTATATTGAAGATGTATGAGAGATATAAAGAGATTGCACCATTAAATTGGAAATGGATGGAAACTATGGTCAGAAAATTGACTACAGAAACAGGATGCTGGGTTAAGAATCAGCTAGTTAACATTATGAAGTAGAACCAAGAAAATAAACTATAGTATTTAATTAAGAACACAGATCATAGGGCAACTACTAAACCAAACCGGAACAAACCACAGGCAACTATTTCAACATTAGTGCTACAGCACACATTACAACTCAGACTTAAATACTTATGAGAAGCATTAGCTATTATATGAAATACAGATTAATACAAATTAAAATACCAAATTTTGCAAAAGGCCTACACAAAAAAGCTAGATACCTCAGAGGGAAGACTTATGCCATCATTGACTTAAGAGACATAGGATCTATTTTGACTTCATTGGCATTACTAAAAATTAACCTTTTGCCACATTGGCACAGATTGTCGAGGCTGCCAATTCCAATTAAGCATTTGGAGGGCGATAGGGAACAAGGAAGCATCAGGCTTGTACCTGCCTTCATCCCCCTTCTCTCTGCACTTCCCCACCTTCATTACCCACTTTGAATATTGTGGTTTTACTTAATCTCAAGACTTTTGCAAAAACATCTTTGCCTTAAAGTTAGACTGCAAGAATTTACATTTCATTCAAGTTACACGCAACTCTCAGCTGCACAAGAAGCAGAGAACTATGGTCACTTACATTTTGCCGCTCACAGAGTTGATGTAGGTAGGCCCTGCCCCCGACAATCACTATCTGGGCATTCCGTGGATTGCTCAGATAAGCATCTAGTTGTCGCTGCCGTGAGCGATACCAGCAGATGTAGAAGAAGATTTTGACAATAATAAATATAATCACTATTCTGTTGGGAGTGAAAGAACATTCATTAGGAAATGATATATATTTATTTTAATAGTAAACACCCAGCCTCTAGTAAAACAATTCGTTTAACCCTTTAAATTGCATAAGACTTCTTAAAACAAAAAATGCAATATAAAATGGACCGACCTCTATTGTGCTCCATAAACTTTAGGAATATATCAGCTACGGCCAGTCTTGCAATGTAATTCAACGTTTCACTGGTTTTCAATCTATTGCGTCAGCCATGGCTCAGTGGTAGCACTCTCGCCTCAGAGTCAGAAGGGCGTGGGTTCAAGTCCCACTCCAGGGGCTTGAGCACAATATCTAGGCTGGCACTTCAGTGCAGTACTGAGGGAATGCTGCACTGTCGTAGGTGCTGTCTTTCAGATGAGACGTTAAACCGAGGCCCTATTTGCTCTCTCAGGTGTACGTAAAAGATTCAACAGCACTATTTTGAAGAGGAGTAGGGGAGTTCTTCCTGGTGTCCTGGACAATATTTATCCCTCAACCAATATCACTTAAACACATTATCTGGTCATTACCTCATTGCCGTAGGACCTTACTGTGCACAGATTGGTTGCCACGTTTCCTACATTACAACAGTGACTGCACTTCAAAAGTACTTAATTGGCTGTAAAGTACTTTGGAATGTCTGAGGTAATGAAAGGCGCTATATAAATGCAAATTCATTCTTTAAATGGTTACGTATTAAAACAGGCTCCATATCCCTGCTGGAGAGTGTGCAATATGGACACATGGCAAGCAGGGTCATCAATTTTAAGTTGCTACCATCATAGCTTCCCAAGGACCAAACTTGGCGAGTTTGTGTCCAGCTATTTAAACTCATTTTACTGGTTACGTATATAGGATGCCCTCAGGTGTTCAAGAGAAACACGGTCACCTTTTGTTACTAAAAATAACTCAGCAGACTTTCTCCAAGCAGAAAAGAAGAGCCTCGTAGATGGAGATCTCCCTTGCATGAACAGCACATAGAGGCATATAAATGGAAAGAAGGCAAGAAAGGGATTGCAATATGGTTCCAAGTTCTCCAAAAGTGAAATCGGTGTTAGAAAAACCTTCTCAGGTATGGGATCAATATTTTTATACTGGAGGGGTTTTTGGATTTAGAGTTCAGGGCTGGTAAAGGGAAAATGTAGCATGAAAAAGGTAACTGAGCTTCTCAAAAACAGCTTTAGCAATGGCAAAAATGGGAACATTCCATTTATAAGTCAGAGGAGTTGCTAAGGTGAAGACAGCTGATAAATGAAGAGGACTAAGAGGTAGCAGACTTACAGAGACACAATGAAATTGTATTTTTATAAATGTCAGTGTCCCAATGTGCAGAGAGATCAAAACAAGGCGATTCACTTGTCACACAGCAATAGAGGTAGCAATTGGGTGCTTTGAGGAATTTAACAGTGTGAAGAGTGGCGAGGGCTGGATGTTGCTGATACAAAGGAGGAACAAAGTAGGAGAAAGAACAGAAATGGCAGGGAACCTCCGAGTTAATGAAAAACAAAAATCAGAGGATGAGCCATTAACTAGAGCAGAGAGAGAATGATTGGAGAGGAAACTGGATAGCTATGAAGGTAGTTTTGTTGAGGCCACCTTACTGTAACTTGGCTAGAAGTGCAAGGCGCCAACCGCTATCAAGCCTTTGGACATGTCCAAGGCAATGACAAAGGATTCACTGAAGTATTCAAGATTGGAGTTCCAGAGCTGTGTAGCATTACCAGTGGAACAGTTTACCAAAAGCCATAATGGCAATTGTGGATTAGGCAGGATTCTCAGCAATGGATAATTTGAGAGTTAACAGCAGCTTTTGGAAGTATGGAAATACTTATGAAAAGGAAATAGGGTGATAATTTGGTGCTATACCAGGACTAATGTGGAGGCAATGGAGTAAACCCCGCATGCTCAAAAATCAAGATCACAAATGTTTATTGCTGCAGCATAGTGGTTTTTATACAATTGAGCTAATTTATTTCAGATCCAGCAAGCAGAAGTGTAAATAAAACTTTTTTTTTTTTAATTTAAAAGTCTGCATCTCCACAAAACTTTTATTCAAAAATTAAACTGAGTTTAGATTTAGTCCAAACATGGATTCACTGCAGAGAAAGTGTGTGATGTGGATGACATAGTTAAAGTGTAATCTCCTTCGTGGCATGGCCATGCTTTTATATAGTACTTACATGTACCAATAAAGTTCCATTGTATATTTATATGAGATGACTTCTCATTACCGCAGACAGAGTCCAGATGCTGTAAAGTCAGAGAACAGAGAGTTGATTCAGAATATAATCCGTAAACATATACTAGCAAAAACAGTAGTAACAGTTCCTATTTACACTTAACTAGATGCATTTCTGTGTGCTTTTGTCGTTCAACACTTAAATCTTTAAATATATCACATGAACATATGGCTTTAAGGGGCTCAAAGAGTGTGTGAGTGTGAGTGTGAGTGTCAGTGAGTGAGTGTGAGTGTGAGAGAGAGAGAGAGTTGACTACATTTCCAGGTCTTGACTGCAATTCAGTAACTTTGGATAAAGAGTGCAACTGTGTGGACTTCAGGCAAGAGCAGGCCCCATCTCCCTGTGACCAAATAGCCTGTCAACAATCACTACCTGGGTCACACATGAAGCGTGGTCATTTGGGCAATATACCAAAGGTCAGACAAGTACCCATGGAACCTATCCCAGCCAGAATCAGTACCATCAGAATGGCAAGGTGGGGAGGGGGGGGGGGAGGAGAGGGTGGGGGGTAGAAAATTGGCAGAAAAAACTCAGACCGAGGAAGTAAAAACCACATGACTAGCATAACAATTGTAATTGTGAAATGAAACCAGAGCTTTTGTTTCTGTCTTGCTCCTCATCTCCCGAGTGTGATACCCAGGTGGGGTATGATTCCACATGCAGTGACAGCCCTCTTGTACCTCATCCAAGATGCCAGTTTTTGAGACAGTTTGGGGGGTGAGGAGGGTAGAAGGATGAAAGACATGACAGGCAAGCTCAATCTCAAACTCAACACAAATTTACAGCTTGGGCCTCTGGACAGTGATCAGTCTTGGAACCCACACTGATTTTCCCTCCCGCCCCTTTCATAACACACAATATTTCTTTTAAAGACAATGGCCTAGAAATTCGTCTCGGGCAGTGGCGCAAAACGGGCGGTATTGGATCGGTCGCCTGTTTTACGCATCGCCTGGTATTTCATGCCACTAACTGCAATGGAATTGAATATCAGGCGTTGCGTAAAACGGGCGGCCGATCTGATACCGCTCGTTTTGTGCCACCGCCAGAGACAAATTTCTAGGCCTATAAGTGCAGGGTGCCAAACTTCATAAAGGCTTTGGAGATGTCCAAGGCCATGACAAAGGATTCAGCGAAGTATTCAATATCAGAGTTAAGAAAACATATGCGATCCTTGGCTTTTTAAATAGAGGAATAGAGTACAGAAGCAAATAAGTTATGCTAAACCTTTATCAAACACTGGTTAGGCCTCAGCTAGAGTACGGTGTTCGATTCTGGCCCCACACTTTGGGAAGGATGTCAAGGCCTTAGAGAGGGTGCAGAAGAGATTTACTAGAATGGTACCAGGGATGAGGGACTTCAGTTACGTGGAGAGACTGGAGAAGCTGGGGTTGTTCTCCTTAGAGCAGAGAAGGTCAAGAGGAGATTTGATAGAGGTGTTCAAAATCATGAATGGTAAATAAGGAGCAAGTGTTTCCAGTGGCAGAAGGGTCAGTAACGAGAGGACACAGATTTAAAGTGATTGGCAAAAGAACCAGAGGAAACATTTTTTTTTTTTTTTTTTTTTTTTAAACACAGCGAGTTGTGATCTGGAATGCACTGCCTGAAAGAGTGGTGGAAGCAGATTCAATAGTAACTTTCAAAAGAGAATTGGATATATACTTGAAGGGAAAATATTTACAGGGCTATGTGAAAAGAGCAGGGGAGTGAGATTAATTGGATAGTTCTACCAAAGAGCCGGCACAGGCACGCTAGGACGAATTCGAGGACAGTTCCGGAGGTGTATAGCATTACCCTTGGAACAGGTCTTTTTGGGCTCAGTCTTGGCAAAAACTACAGGTTTATCATAGAGACGCAGCTATTTGCCTAGACCTGTGTGTGTCAAGAATCAGTGGTGCCAGCACATGTCTCACTTAGTATAAAAGCAACTGAAGTGACATTGTAAAAAGATAAAAGAAGAAATCATGGACAAAATATCCATTTATTGTGAGACTACTATTTGCCTTTCTAATCCTTAACTACCATCTCCCCTCCCCCACCAGCTAGGCCAGTCTTTGTCATAACCAGGCAACACAAATTAAATTTTTATATTTGGGAAAGTACTGGCCAGGGGAAAATTAAGTACACCTCTACCAAACTGATATACATGTTAGTTACTCTGCAAGCTTATTTCTAGAAAATATAATCCCTCTTATTTCAACTATTAACAGTATTGAAACCAGCCCGTTCACCACAGATCTTAGGATAGGAACAGTAGACCATTCAGTCCCTCAAGCCTGTTGTGTCATTCAATTCGATCAAGGCTGATCTGCACCTCAACTCCATTTACTTGCTTTAGCACCATAACACTTTTCCAACAAAAATTCATTCATCATAGTCTTGAAAGCCCCTCTTTCATAAAGTGGAGGGAAAAGCGTCATCTTGTATATCAGCTGAATAAAAAGGTTCCACATACCCCCTGGGGTTTAAAATAATTTTAATTTAAAACCACATGAAGTAGTCAAAAGGAAGGCAGTGCTAATATCACGACCAACACGCCAAAATATGGGCTGTTCCAATACTTCAGCAAGTTTATCCAATGAGTAGCAGAGCTTCACGAATTAGGAAGCCCAGGTTTGTTCCCTACAATTGGCCTCAGTGCCCCTGCCTTAGAGGGTGAAAAACGGTCAGGGTTCCTGCTCATCATCTCTATTCAGCGACCTCTACAATGGAGGCAGGTTTCGGCTTGGCTGCATTGCTCCCTTATAAGAACATAAGAAATAGGAGCAGGAGTAGGCCAATCGGCCCTTCGAGCCTGCTCCGCCATTCAATAAGATCATGGCTGATCTGATCCTCACCTCAAATCTAAAGAACACAAGAAGTAGGAGCAGGACCCGGCCACTCAGCCCCTGGGCCCGCTATGCCACCCACAGGGCCTCGACCGATCCAAACTCAGCCTCATGTCCAATTTCCTGCCCTCTCCCCGTAACCCCTAATTCCCTTTACTTCTAGGAAATTTATGATCAAAGAGTCTGCCAGGAATCACGTTCTACGCTCAATCTTGGGCGAGGCATCTTGGAACCTTACCTTGGCAAGGAGTCATCAGCTTCAGAAGAGGAGGTGGGGGTTGGGGAGGCAAGGGAGAGAGTTGGCAGAAAAAAGGGAACAACCTCCAAAATATGCTGATTTTCAAAAAAATAAAGTACGGCTCATGTTTTCTGGATTTGAAATGGCTGGCTAAGTCTTTGGGAACAAAAATAAAAGACCTCGAGTGCCTTGTTACAGTTTTCAATGTTACTGATGCCGAACAATTCGAGGAGAAAAGAAAAAAGGAAGTCGCAGTGGGAGTGTTCTTGAAAAAGTGACCAGGTCTGCACAAAACCAGAGAGCAATCAAGAAATCAGAATGTTATTGCAAATTTGTGACTGGGGCATACTCCAGCCGAGGTGGATAATGATTCACCAGCCAATTTACTAGGAGCACTTAACTACATAAATCAACCCCTTTCCACAATTCTGCCCAATTTATTTTTTTGCTGGGAATAATTACTGTACCTCACCAAAATACTGTATATCTATTAATCTCTCACTTTTATGCAACATGTGTAGAATTTACAATATGTTTTATAGGCCTGACTACTGCACTCAAGTGCCTGAACAAAAGCAGACTCTTCGTTGCTCCTTTGCACTGACTTACGCAAGAACTCGGAGGCAACTTAGCAGTGTTCAAGGCAGAAACAAAAACACCCTGACCTAGAATTTGGATAAGGCCCTGAAACGGGCTCGGGCAACACGAAACGCAATGTGCCTGCGCCCAAAGTGGTGCAGGCAGCATGCAAAATTGGCGCTGCCCGCTCATTAGAACGATTGCAGTGCTGATCTCAGCTCTAAATGCACTGCTGATTTGGCTTAGCGCTGAACAGGGGGGGCCCAATATCGGCTGCAGTCTACTGGCCAATAAAGTTTGGCCTAGGCTCTCTGCACTACTTAAAGGCGAGGTGTTTGGTTGCAGAAGCTCCTCATCAGTGTAGAGAAAGCCATGGCCCAACAGCCAAGAGAGCGAGCGAGGAAATTTTCCGATGCGGCACTGGAGGCCTTGGTCCTGGGGCTTCAAAGACGCCATCAGGTCCTCTACCCGGAGGGGAGGGGGGGGGGATGGGGGCAGGAGGCGTGCACGGTAGAAGAGCAGAAAGCTGTGGGAGGAGATAGCTGAAGATGCCAGTGCGACGGCTGTTGTCCCCAGGACCTGGATCCAGAGCCGCAAGAAGTTTAATGACCTCACGAGTGGTCAAGGTGAGTGAATGCATCTTCAAATGACATATCCCACCATCTGCAGTACAAGCCTCACACACTGCTCAATGCACCACACCCCCATCACTCTCTAACAATCACCACTCATCTCACAATGATAGCTTCACCTCACCCGCAACACACTTACCACTGCTGCAAGCCTCTCACCCACATTTCACACCTTGCACACACTGCCAGCTATTCACCATGACAGCTACAACACCCAAACACATTGCACCACATTCACTGACACACTTCCCTTTCTCTTGCAGGCAAAGGTGGCTCATAACCACCGGGAGCAGCAGCAGACGGGTGGAGGGGAAGCCCGACTGCAGAACCTCACAGAGTTGGAGGAAGCAGTGCTGATGATGATGGTATGCTCATACCCAATCCTTCGCCTCACATCCCACTTCCCCCTCATCCCACAATCTCTTCTCACTTACAAGCTGCTGCTGGTGTATGCATGGATATCCTGCTTTTCCCACCTCCCCTCACTACAACCCAGCCCTTGTGCCTTTCGCCTTTCAGATACCCAAGAAGTCCCACCAGCACAGTCCCCAAAGTCATGGAGGAGGAGAGTGAAGAAGAGACACAGTCACTGCACTTGACACTCGCAGACACCAGCTCAGAAAATGGCACTTTAGAGGCAGGATCTGCACGTGATGAGTCACCAGGAACGAGTGGGCTGCAGCCCGGCCGGGGGGAAAAGGGTAGCTCGGGTGCCAGCTCCCTGGAGGGAGTTTGTTCACGAGTTCTGCTGTACAGGACACAGGTATGATCTTGATGGGGTGGCCTTCAGAAGAAAGAGTGATGGGCATGCACACAGAAATGCTTGGTGCAATGGTAAACCTGCCAGAAAATCTCGTCAGTGTCAAGGAGCATGGGGGAGTCCAACTCCAATAGTGCATGGGGCTTTGCGCGGAACTTGGAGCCAGCGATTTCCAGGATGGAAATGATGGGCTACTCTGAGACCTTGGGGACCCAACCATGATGCTGGGTGTGATGGGCAATGTCGTCTCAGTGCTGCAGTGGAAGCTCAGACTGCTGCCATCGTGGCTGGGTTTACAGCTGTGGAAATGGGCTTGAAGGATTTCATAGCAGTCTGTCCTCCAACAGTTGGCTAGGAAAGCGGAGGCACCGCCCCGGGGGAGTGGCAGTGGCTCTGTGAAGCAAGAACCTGCTGTCCGCTCTCAGGGTGACAACATTCCTACTCCCACCACTGCCACTCCGCCAGTGCCCTTGCTGCTGCCCGTCATCCAGTCAGCCCAGACTGCTGCTGCTCATGCCGAGGTGGTGCAGTCTAATGCCGGACCTTCTAGGCCCAGAGCTGCTCGAGGTCATCCTGCAAGGCCATCTGCAGTCTCGCCCACTGAAAGCCAACAGCCTTCCACCAGCCACTGGGGGAGCACTGGAGTACGAAAAGGAACATGAAAGACAGACACAAAGGGAATGCACAAGGGTGATTAGTTGATGTTTTGATTTGGATTTGATAAATTTATGATGTTTGGAATGTTTGTTTTGTGGTGGCTCTCATGTCAGCTGTGTGTCCAGGAGGACGCTGTGATGTTCCGTGACAGAGGGATGGTATGATGGGGAAGTGGTGAGCAACAGGAATCTGGGGTTTCATTCACTGGAACTGGAGTCTGATAAGGCGCTCACAGACAGCCCGTCCGGAACTGGGATCTGTTGCCTGCCTCCTCCCCTCCTCCTGAGGTGGTTCCGGAACCCGTGGTGGCAAAGGCTGCGCCCTTATGATGGCGAAGTTGTGGAGCACGCAGCAGACCACCACGAAATGGGACACCCGCGCCGGTGTGTACTGGAGTGCTCCTCCCGAGCAGGCAAGGCAGTGGAACTGTTGCTTGAGCACCCCGATGGTCTGCTCGATGAGGTGCCGTGTGGCAGCACGGCTCTTATTAGGAGTACTGGCCACGAGTGGTGGGGTTGCGGAGGGGGGTCATCAGCCAGGTGCAGAGCGGATAGCCGTCGTCTCCAAGCAGCCACCTTAAGGTTTGATGTGGTGGCTGGAAGATTGCTGGCACACCAGACTGGTACAGAATGAAGGCATCATGACTGCTGCCAGGATACCGGACATTCACCACCATGATGCATTGGGCGTGGTCGCACACCAACTGTAAATTAAGTGGTAGCCTTTGTGGTTACGGAACATCCCAGAATTGGTATGCGGCATCCCCAAAGATGCGTGTGCAGCACTCTGTACCACGGGGAAGCCCGATATCCTGGCAAAGCCACATGCGTGCTTTTCTCTGTTCAGCCAGAAGACAATGAAGTCGCTTCTCTTGGAGCACAGAGCCTCTGTGGCTTCCCGGATGCAGCAATGGACGGCGAACTGGGAGATTTTAGCTATGTCTCCTGCTCCAGACTAGAAGGATCTGGTGGCAAAAAAATTGAGGGCCACGGTGACCTCGAGTAGTGCTGTCCTTGCCCTGCTTTGAGGCTGCAGGTCTGGTTGCAGGAGGTGGCAAGAGTTCCATGACCAGCTCCTCGGTGAAGATAAGCCTCCTAAATACACTGTTCCTGGCTTAGGTGTAGGTAGGAGAAGTGCTCTCGGAAGACTCTAGGTAGGTAAGGCCTCCTGCCGAGAGCCCTCTTGCTCCTCCTCCCTCGGTGAGCAGCTTTGTTGCCTCTGCTCCACGTCCCTGTCATACTGGAGCGCGAGGGGGACTGAAAGTAGAGACCCCATGACTGGGACCCTTTAAATGAGAAGCAAGGCGTTTTCCCCTTGCAACAACATCAGCGGTCACCTCACCAACTTTAAAGAACTGTAGAAAGCTTTAAACAGTTGAACAAACCTACACAGAGCCAGTAGAAATCGAAAAGCAAGTCAGCTGCAATTTGTTGATGATCCCTTTAAATAGCCCTGCTGGGGGGTCCTTCCTGCTGCTGAATGCACGTTCAGCTCGTCATGATTTGGAAAGGGCGTTAAAAGGAGCGGCGACATCCAAAATGGTAGGTTGTGCGCCAAATCAGCATTGCACGCCAACTGCCGTCACAATCTGGCTCATCTAAATACCTGGAGCGAGCGCAGGCAACAGCAGCGCTGCAGGCTTCGTCAAAATGGCGGCTGCCATTTTTTCTTCCAAACCAGCCTTAATGTTAATGGTTCAATTTCCCAGCTTCTGATTATCAAAGTCCTTTGTTAATACATGAAATGTGTGATATGGCGAAGAGCACTAACAGTGGTGACCAGCTTTGACCCAACCAGATAAATTCTCAACAGGTTTGTACTTGCCTTAAAGCAAGGAGATTTTCATAAAAATTGTGAAAAATCCATCTACCTTTTGTTTGGACCTACTCCCATATGTTGTCTGCACTGTGTAAATGGTAACTTTTACAGTGAACAGCAGTCAAGGCTGCCTTGATTCCCATAGTTACCTGATTAAGACTACCAGTTTCAATAGGATAACACAAGTCAGCAGTTGATGCACAAGAGAAACTAATCTAGCAACAGTAGAATCAGATGATTAGCTGACTTAGTGTTTCCCAAAAAGCAAAAAAGTATGAGCAAGTCTAAGCTAGAGGATGCCAGGCCTAAATCTAAATTATGCTACAAAACATTGGGAAATTTAAAATACGTCAATCTGTCAAATAAGTTTTACACGATGGTGGAAAATCAAATCTTGTGGGACTACTGCATTTTCAGGGGCTCGACCAAAAGACCTCACCAAAAACCCTCCTAAAACTGAGTGTGCTGACAGTCCTACTGTATAAACAGCATGACCTATCAGCAAAGATATAATACTCCACTTACTCAACTGCATAACTGTCGATCTCCCGTCATAAACCCCCACAATTTTTGTCATTTGTTATTAAAGTGAGAGCAACTGGATGCATAAATGTCACAGCACAGACCACCTTTCCCCAACAATGCTTAGTTTCCTTCTAACATGCTGGAAAACACAATTCTGCATAGTTATAAAATGCAGGCCTACAACACCACTATTCTGAATTGTGATTCAATTGTAGGAACTGGAGGAACCTGCCACTGAATGGAAACCATTATCTGTGCTAGTTAGACGGAATATATGCATAATATCGTAAAATACATTTCTATATGTCTTGCGTCTGCACACGAAATGTTGCACTTTGTTAAAGATACAGAAAAAAAATCTTTTAAAAATCCAGTCATTTAATGCTAAGGGCTTCTGACCTAGAACCTGAAATCAACACTTTCTGATCTGCAAGGTTCTCACTAAATAATAATGAACTGTTAAGTAAACAGCTCTACCATCAATACACTGTACACGCTGTCCTTTCAAAACAGCACATCATCTGATTTACTGTGAGCATCCTATCCATCTAAATTTAAAAAAAAGTAATTCTTGGGATGTAGGCGTTGCTATCAAAACCAGAATTTATTGCCCATCCCTAGTTGCCCCTGAGAAGGTGGTGGTGGTGGTTCTTCTTCTTGAACCGCTGCAGTCTGTGTGGTGAAGGTGCTCCCATAATGATGTTAGGAAGGGAGTTCCAGGATTTTGACCTAGCGACGATGAAGGAATGGTGATACATGTCCAAGTTGGGATGATGTGTGACTAGGAGGGGAAATTGTATGCTCTGTAAATCAAGTATCCAACATCTAATGGACTGCCATCGCCGACTAATTTGGTCACTTCCTCAAAGGACTCAATCACATGACTGAGGCAGGACCAATGTTTTTAAAGCTGTGCCATGATTCCCGAAGAACTGTTGAATTTTCCAGGATCTCCAGCATCTTTCCTATAACAGACATCAAACTGACAGGATATGTTTGCCTGTGGCCACTACCTTATCATACGTGTCAATCAAATGAGCTGCCAACATCCCAATATGTTATCACAGGACACATAGCTGTCCTTCACAATAGAAAGTCCTCAGAATATTTTCATATATCTCTATCATGTATGATATGATATTTACTAAGAAATGTGTGGTATAAGCAAGGTATATCATGATTTGGCTTACCAAAGCACAGAACTTAAAGTAACATTACACAGAGCAACAGAGAGGTAAGCTACCAAACAGAGCAGGGATCTCAAATGGCAAGAATTTGAATGTGACAAAGATGGAACATTTCACTCAGTTCATCACTTAATTAAAACATTCACGCCATTGCAGTTTAAAAAAAAGTTAAAGTTGTAATGTGCATCAAGTCCATCTTGTGGTCACAAGAGGCTAGTCAAAAATAGTCACTCTGTTTAACACAATGGAGACTAGTGTTCAAGATGGATACTAGCTGAAGTCTTCATTATTCTCTGCCAAAAGATATTCTTATTGCATTTTCTTGCTGTTCTTCCACCAACTGCATTAGTATGCTTGGGGAAAACTGGCAGAGGGAGTTCAATGTGGGGAAGTGTGAGGTCATCCACTCTGGACCAAAGAAAGGAAGATCGGAGTACTTTCTAAATGGTGAGAAGCTAGGAACTATGGAGGAGCAGAGAGATTTCGGGATCCAAGTACAGAAATCACTAAAAGCTAGAGGACAGGTACAAAAAATACTTAAAATGACTAATGGAATGTTGGTCTTTATCTCAAGGGGGTTGGAATACAAAGGGGTGGAAGTTATGTTAGTTATATAAAGCTCGTTAGACCCCATTTAGAGAACTGCGTTCAGTTCTGGGCACCGTACCTCAGGAAGGATATATTGGCCTTGGAGGGGATGCAGCTCAGTTTCACCAGAATAATACTGGGGCTAAAGGGTTAAATTATGAGGACAGGTTGCAAAGACTAGGCTTGCATTTCCTTGAGTTTAGAAGATTAACTGGGGATCTAATTGAGGTGTTTAAGATGATTAAAGGCATTGATAGTTTCTCTCTATCTACCCTATTTCCTCTGGTGGGGGGAGTCCAGAACAAGGGGGCATAACCTTAAAATTAGAGCTAGACCGTTCAGGGGTGATGTCAGGAAGCACTTCTTCACACAAAGGGTAGTAAAAATCTGGAACTCTTTCCCTTAAAAAGCTGTTATGGCTAGGCCAGTTGAAAAATTCAAAACAGAGATTGATAGATTTTTGTTAGGCAAGGTTAAGGAACCAAGGTGAATAGATGGAGTTATGATACAGATCAGCCACGATCTAACTGAATGGCAGAACAGGCTCGAGAGGTTGAATGGCTTACTCCTGTTCCCAGTAGAAGTAGACAGTTGTTAAAAGTAGAATGGAAATGGCACATCAACTTGTGATTCCAAAAAGCAACATCTTTTACATTTCAAAACACAATGTTAAACCAGTCACTAAGGCGAAGCTGCATCAAGATACAGAATCTGCAGTGCAAAAATCTGATTTGTTCTTGGATCTTCTTGCTTTAAAACCGATTTAATCTGTTACCAGGTCATTTGCTCAATCATAATTTTGAAACATTAAATCGTACTTTATGACAACCAGATACTTAAGTAACAAATCCCACCTTTTTTACATCTGTCAGACATCCGAGAAGCTTGATTATCCTAGCTGATAAGGCCATCCCCCAAACAGCTACAAATTAATCTAGAATACCCATTCTGTACTAAACAATAATTTTAACTGGAAATTTTAGTTAAACATCCCTATGAATTAATTTTTGTTTTTAAGTATGCAAGTCTCTCATTACAGACAAGAATGTGTTAATACCTGCTTGAATAAAGAATAAAAATGACTAAGTGAAATTGTTTCCATTTAACTCCAATATACAATCTGTTGAAATCCAGCATGGATATTAAAGTGTAGTGCATTTTTTTTTTAAAAAAGGGCGACAGAAATTCATACATAGTACCTGGAGCTATTCTGGTGTTATCTTACTGTACTGCAAATCCCAGATTATTTAAACTTTTGGTTGCATTGTTTGCACTAGAATTCACAAGGGCACGTCTATAAAAAAAACATTTAGAGACTAACTGACAAGGATGAGAAACTGTTTCTGTACAGAATACTTGTACCATAAGCAGATTACACTAACTTTGAAATATTACTAAACAGAACTACTTGTTGCAGCTAGTTCCAATTTAAGACTCATATTTCTTCAACATTCAAAAGTGCCAAATAAAAGTCCAATTTCAGTAACAATGCACTGCACTATTATTCTGAGAATTTGATTAATTGTGCAGCCCTCCACAGTTCAAATATTCACATCCAGCGTGGGAATTAAGAGTCAGTTTAGGATTTGAAAATTGTAAAGTGATTTAAAAAAAATTTTTTTTTTAATTAAATTTCATATATCCAAAATGAACAGCTACTTCTGCAGTGACAAGCAGTTAATTAAAAGGGATGATTGGGCAGAAGGAAACTGTAGTCTTTCTTCGAAGTATGCTGGCAGAACCTGCTGTAAATGAAAAATGTTAGTGAACGTACACTCCATCCTCCAGAAACCACCAGGCATTTGGCACCAAGTCAACATTCTTGTTCTGATGTCATAGCTAGGGTTGCAAAATTCCGGGAATTTTTAAAAGAGGAAACTTTCCATGGGAATTTTGGGAATTTAGAGTTTTTTTGCACACTGATGGTTTTTGTCTCTGACCCTTATATTATCTTTGTCATCAAAATAGACATACTGTCCAATACAAATAAAAACAGGCTTTCAAAACTTTATTTTAGGTTATAATTTTGAACTTTATTGAACCCCCACAAAAAAGACCCATCTAAAATAAAATAAAAAGAGCATCAGCTTATTTAGCCTGTAATTTGTTCTTATTTTGTCCCTTTGAGTCTTCTACTCATCATTGCTCCTCCTGATTCTCTGACTCTGGCTCTGGCGTGTCCATTTCCTCCTCTGTGTCACTGTCTAGCTGTGTGGTGGACACTTCTGTATCTGGCTCAATAAGTTGTAGGTTTGCCCGGATAGCCACCAGTTTCTCCACTCTCTCGTTAGTCAACCTGTTGCGCACCTTTGTATGCGTATTCTCAAAAAGTGACCAGTTTCATTCAGAGGCCGCTGATGAAGGTGGGATTTGGAGTATCACCGATGCAATGGGTGACAGGGCCTCAGATGCACAAAGTCCCTTCCACCAGGTATGTGCACTGATATGCTTGCATGATTCCCATATCCCGTCCCCATTCCAAAGACCTTGCTTGATAGAGAACTTTGCCAGACTTCCCAGAACTTTGCCCACGTCCAGATTGAGGTGGCGTGAGAGGGTAGAAATCACACTGTAAGCGCTGTTGATCTGTTCTCCAGAAAGTATTGGTCTCCCAACATGCTTTGGGTCCAGCATGTATGCTGCAGCATGAATCGGCTTGACACAAAATTCTTGACGCATCTGTATGAATTAAACAATTGCCTTCTCCTCTGCTTTAAGCAGTAGGGATGTGGGTAGGGCAATGCTGATTTGTTCTTTTAAATCAGCAAAAAGCCTGAGAACATCTGACAAGACAGTGTCATCTCCTTCAATCTGAGCAATTGCAGATGCTACTGGTGAGAGTAGTTTAAGGCTGCTAACTCTCCCAAAACACATCATCCAGCAGTATTTTCTTGATGGTGGTTTCCATAGCCCCAGACTGGGATATTGCCATTTCTTGCAGCAACTCCTTACCCTCCAGAAGGCTGTTGTACATTATGACAACGCCACCCCATCTAGTGTTGCTGGGCAGCTTCAGTGTGGTGTTCTTGTTCTTTGCTTGGAGTTGTAGGTTGCTGCAACTACCTGTTTTCTCCTGACATACTTAACAACTTGCTTGGCTCTCTTGTACAGTGTTTCCATGGTTCTCAAACCCATGATGTCCTTGAGGAGCAGGTTGAGCCCATGAGCTGCACACCCAATAGATGTAATATGAGGGTAGGTCTCCTCCACTTGAGCCCAAGCAGCCTTCATATTCGCAGCATTGTCAGTAACTACTGCAAAGACCTTTTGTGATCCAAGATCGTTGATGACCGCTTTCAGCTCATCAGCAATGTATGTGCCTGTGTGTCTGTTGTCCTTCGTGTCTGTGCTCTTGAAGAACACTGGGAGAGGAGTGGAGACGATGTAGTTTATGATGCCCTCCCCTCGTACATTTGACCACCCATCTGAGATAACTGCAACACAGTCTGCCATCTCTATTGTTTCTCTGAGCTTTCCTTGGACTCTGTTATACTCAGCCTCCAGCAAATAAGTAGACAAAGCATGTCTGGTGGGAGGACAGTATGCAGGGCGAATAACATTGAAAAATCTCTTCCAGTACACATTGGCTGTGAGCATGAGGGGTGAGCCTGTCGCATATACAGCTCGAGCAAGGCACTCATCTGCATTCTTCTGGCTATGGTTATCCATTGTATCAAAGAACCTTCCAAGTGGGCCAGGAGTTGCTGATGATAAGGAGCCTGATGCTGAATGTGAACCATCATCTTCTTGAATGGAAGCAAAGGAACTCTGGGCTGACTGCTGTGAGCTTTGAGTGAAGTTGTTGCATTTGGATAAATGCTGCTGCATCTTTGTGGCATTCTTTACATATGGCTTTGTACAGTGTTTACACATGTACACAGTCTTTCCATCTTTAATGCCTGGGGTAAAATGCTTCCACACATCCGACGGTAAACGTGGCATTGTTCTATGCAGAGAAATAAAGGGCATTCGTCTCTGTGTCGAACTGCGGTCGATCAGCACGATTGCAACAGGCCAGGGTGAGTAAATTTTTCCTGATGCTCCATGTGATGGAAGCATGACCTGTGCACGCACGACGCTACATCACCAATAGAGGGAGCTAATCGCTCATCCAACCAATCAGGACACATTTGTTCACAGTCACACACAAAACTTGTAATTATTAAAACAAGCCAAGTAAGAAGATAAACATATATTGATTAAGAAATTCCTTAATAATTAAGATTCCATCTCTGTAATTTTAAGAGAGGACCTGTGGAAAAAAAGACAAAAAAAAAATTATGCTATCATGTGCTTTTTTGGGCAAAATTCCCAAGCTAAACTTGCCGTGGAAAATTTCCGGAAATTTCCCGGAAACTTTGCAACCCTAGTCATAGCCTTCATAAACCTGAAGTAACTTATGTTTTTTAAGTTTCTATTTGTAAATACTGATCAGTAAAAGATTCCAGAAGCACTTGTATGAAAATTCACCACAGGAGCCCGGGAAATAAAACAGATGAGCAATAGTGTAAACTGGGTATTAGTTCCTGCTAAATGGAGGTATCTTCGACAAGCAAACGCACATGTCATGGTCAATGTTCATCCTGGTTCGGTACTTTGTTTTCACTGATGTCATTGCTGAAAATCCAGCTTCACATGAGTAGGTTGTACTAAAATGGGACCAACACTTTCAGTGCTGCAGAAGAAACAGTGCTGTATTCATTGGAGCACTCACAGCAACATTTCTCCAGCAGCATTTCACTCAACGTGGTTCTGAGGGGGCTGTCTGCTGAAATGTCAATGAGCTCTTCGAACAGCTTTGATGGCACAGAGAATGGCAGTTTATTTTCAACATTCTCACTAAACGGGTTTGTAGCCCACAGGTATGTAGCAGATTGTCCCGTCGTCAGTTCTGGAAAATAAGTATTACATTTGTTGCGTAGACCAGAAAGATGAGCTACCAGCTGTGGTTTGATTACATGAAAGTCGACGTTTTTTTCTTGAATGAAAGAATGCAAGAGCACAAACATATCCGTAATACCCCCACAGACAAGAACTTCCCAAACTTGCAGTTTCCTTCTGAATGAGTCAATTCTCTCATGTTGGACAAAAAAGAGAGTTCTCCCACCTTGCATAGTTTTATTCAACTTATTCATTTCACTGAATATGTCTGCGAGGTAACCCAGTTTAGCCAGTCACACGTCATCTTTTAGCACCTCGGCAAGTTCAGGTTCCTCATCAGCTAAGAAAGTACATACCTCTTCCCCAGAGATGAAATATATGGGTAAGCATTCTGCCTCGAGATAGCCTTCTCACCTCTGTGCACATGAGCAAGGAATTGTGCTCTGCACCCACTTCCTCAAAGTCCAGCAAAACACCTGCAGTTTGTTGCTCTGGATTTAGTAAAATTAATGAGCGTTACCACTGTGTTGAGAACACCGAAGACCTGGTTCAATACCTTTTGCAGCAAGTGCCTCTCGGTGTAAAAAGCAATGTGTCCAAAAAGCATGAGATGCAGCTGCTTTTATTTTTTGTACAACACCAGAATGCTTTCCAGTCATTGCTGCAGCCCCATCAGTGCAGACCCCAATGCAACTTGCCCACCTGATTTCTGCTGAAATCATCCAACAGGTTGAAAATATCATCGGACTCTGTTGTTGTCTTGAGCTCTTTGCAAAACAAAAAGTCCCCTTTTATTTCCTTATTCCACACATACCTAACATAGGCGAGTAAATGGGACATTTTAGAAATTGTATAGCAAAGTCATTCTCACACAGCCATGTTATTCAACGTTTGTACCAGTGATCTGCCCGAAACAGAGTCCCGCAAATTCATATACGCTGCCTTGGCAACACAAAATAAGAATCTGACCCTGACCAGTGATTTACAGGGGATGGAGGCCTACTTCCACCGATGGCAACTTTGGCCAAACCAACAAAAGACTGTTTACCTCGACATTCCACCTCAACACCCATCAAGCAAATCGAGCTCGGAAAGTCTCCTTTTGCGGCAGAGATAAACCATGCCAAAAAACCCTCCTGTTACATTCGATCGCACCCTGTTGCATAGACAGCACCTCCAGAACCTTGGGAAGAAACTAAAGAGTAGGGTCAACCTGTCCCAGAAACTCGCTGGATCCGCAAGGGTAGCAGATGCTCAAATCCTCCTTACGGCAGCACTTGCCCTGGTGTACTCTACAGCGGAGTACTGCTCTCCGGCATGGCTATCAAGTCCACGTCAAATCCGTTGATGTCCAGCTGAACTCTACGATGAGAATTGTCAACGGTACGCTTCTATCGGTACCAACACCTTGGCTGCTCGTGCTTGCAAAAATCGCACAACCACACATACGCCGCGAAGATACAGTCGCCAGAGAACACAACCGCTACACCACAAAAGACATGGCGATCCAGGCCAACTTGACCAACCTACCACCAACCTGTCTCAAATGTAGAAGGCCATTCTGGACAGTCGCCAAAGCCCTTCAGTGATCTCCCCTCAGCCTTGATGACCGATGGCAAAATGCTTGGAAGAACTGCGACATACATTAATGACTTGGACTTGGTACAGGGCACAATTTCAAAATTTGCAGATGACGCAAAACTTGGAAGTGTAATAAACAGTGAGGAAGATAGTAATAGACTACAAGACGACAGACAGGCTGGTGGAACAGGCAGATATATGGCAGATGAAATTCAATACAGAGAAGTGAGAGGTGATACAGTTTGGTAGGAAGAATGAGAGACCATACACATTAAATGGTACAATTTTAAAGGGGGTGCAAGAACAAAGAGACCCGAGCTTGCTTGTGCCCAAATCTTCGAAGGTGGCAGGACAGGTTAACAAAGCAGTTAATAAAGCATATGGGATCCTGAAGTTTATAAATAGAGGCAGAGTGTACAAAAGCCAGGAAGTTATGCTAAACCTATATAAAACACACTAGTTCGGCCCCAGCTGGCGTATTGTGTCCAATTTTGGGCATCACACTTTAGGAAGGATGTGAAGATTTTGGAGAGTGTACAGAAGAGATTTACTCGAATGGTTCCAGGGATGAGGGAATACAGTTACGTGGATAGACTAGAGAAACTGGGGTTGTTCACCTTTGATTTTGGTTAAAACTATTTCTGCCAGTTGCTCGCCCTCAAAAACAAGAGTTCTCATTGCTCCGAGTGGATCCCAAAATGAGTGCATGTTGGGCAAGTAACATTAACACATACACTTTGCAACATCACTCGCGTGATGCGCGCGCTTCCCGAAACCCAACATGCAGTACCAAATTTTGGAAGTGAAACAACTCGAGATTGGTTACTTGGTGATACTGCTTCTCATAGGCAGTTTAAAAATGGGGAAAATAAACGCTGTGATTATCCGCACGCATATCTTTGCAGCCTTCTGCGCATGCGTGCGGTATCCTGGAGCCGCGCATGCGCACCAAATCCCCTTCTGCTCACCCGCAAGGGTGAGCCCTGTCTGCTCTACGCGAGCTCTGTTCTGTCTGGAGCCTGGCAGTCAGAATGGCTCAAATTACACTTTGCAAAGTGCTTGATTACTTAGGCAGGTAGGATCTAATTATACATTCCAGATAAACTGCTGGGTGTGTCTTGTCCTCCAAGAGGACCAATCAGAAATCAGGTCTAGTCCTCCAATGTGACCAATCAGAAATCTGGTGTTGGAAATAAACTCGACCGAAAATAAATTAAAGCATTGATCCCACCGATCCCAAACAACCTGAAAAATACTGGAAATTTCGGGTGGACCAAAGTATTTACTATGCAGGTAACCCAAATAAGGACATTGTTTTGCTGCGAACCACTGACTCACAGTATTAAGACTATGCAACCGCTACGAATTTGCTCCTCATTGAATATGGAATAAAGGCTTTGCTTGCATTGGACCCTATGGTGAAGAATTATAGGGAGCCTCACATTGGTGGGACTGGATGTGGATCACAGCTTTGTAAAACCACACTTTACATGGTCTAAAGCCTGAAAAAAATGAATGTTTAGCTTTCTCCCTTATACCATAAATGACAGGGTAAGATGTGGAGTGTGTGGTAAGACAAGACTGTATAGAATACATAATAATGCAAGACTGTAGAGTACAATAAGGCAGGATTGTATATAATACATGATAATGTAAGAGAGTATATGAGGAGGCAAGATTGGACCCTACAATGCTAACAGAGAGTTAGCATGCAGGTACAGCAAGCAATTAGGAAGGCAAATGGCATGTTGGCCTTTAATGCAAGGGGGTTGGAGTACGAGAGTGAGGAAGTCTTGCTACAATTGTACAGGGCTTTGGCGAGACCACACTTGGAGTACTGTGCAGAGTTTTGGTCTCCTTATCGGAGGAAGGATATACTTGCCTTAGAGGTGGTGCAATGAAGGTTCACTAGATTGATTCCTGGGATGAGAGGGTTGTCCTATGAGGAGAGATTGAGAAGACTTGGCATATACTCTCTCGAGTTTAGAAGAATGAGAGGTTATCTCATTGTAACATACAGGATTTTGAGGGAGGTTGACAGGGTAGATGCTGAGAAGTTGTTTCCCCTGGATGGAGAGTCCAGAACTAGGGGGCATATTCTCAGGATAAGGGGTCAGCCATTTAAGACTGAGATGAGGAGGAATTTCTTCACTCAGAGGGTTGTGAATCTTTGGAATTCTCTACCCCAAAGGGCTGTAGATGCTAAATGGTTGAGTATATTCAAGACTGAGATAGATAGATTTTTATACTCTAGGGGAATCAAGGTATATGAAGATCAGGCGGGAAAGCGGAGTTGAGGTCGAAGATCAGCCATGATCTCGAGGGGCCATATGGCCTACTCCTAATTCTTATGTTCTTAATATAGGAAGCCTCGCAGGATGCTGGGATTGCAGCTGAATCTTTAGCTCATGAAATTCCACTTCACATGTTCCAAAGCAGAAACCAAAGCCTGAAAGTACAAATGGTTTACCCTCTTCATTAACTATACATTTGCTAACTAATTAATAATCCCTAGTATTTCTGCCAAAGTAACAACGGAGTTTAGTGAGGTTCAAAATAACTAACTTTTGCTGATTTTCCCTGAAACTTACCCTGAGGGCTTAAATTCCTTTCTCCTGCTTTCTAATGCCAAATCTAAAAACTGAAAAGCATGAGAAAAAAATGGCATCATAAATCGACAATAAAAACTGATTTTAAAAGGTCCTTGGGTATTCCATTCCCATTGTTACTGTAAATCTTGCTAACACCTACTTCTCTTAACCTCACATGGTGCTGTTTGAATTTTTTTTTAAAACAAGGTGGAGGGAGTAAAGAAGGGATGTAAATAGTTCTGCAGCATTTGGTGATTCCCAGCTGCTTCGCTTGGATTGCTTGACTGGGATTTTGGAAGGCATTGCTATTCTGCTACAGTACGACACAGCTTAAAATCAATACCAGTAATCAGCTGCTACGAATAGATTCAGAATAGAACTAAAGAGCTTAACACTGCACAATAGCTGTACAAAAAAATAACATGAATATGTTCACTGGCCTATAGGCCTGACAGGTTAGTAACCAGCTCACACTGAAGTGGAATCTCATTGGTGCATGGGCATGTGGATTTACGTAAACTCAATTTAAAGCCTTTGCTGTAGTTGGGTCAAAGACAATAATGAGAAGTGAAAGCGAAGGAACACATTTTAAACTCACTTTATATTGAGGATGCTAGACAGCTGGCAATAAGCCAATGCAGTAATTCAGTCTTTAAGGTTCCTTTGACAGAACAACCTTGGGATGTTTGTTGTCAGGTTATTTTCTCGCCAGTTTTTCTGCCTCCTGAAGGCTGTGGTTCCTTAAGGAGTACGGTGCCACAGGCATGAGTCACTCGCTCCCAAGAAGCCAGTGTGTGACCTTCGGCAGTGAGTGCCCACCAGCTATTCAATCGCAGGATTTGAGCCCAATCCCAGCATCATCGGACTCCCGTATGCATGGTTCTCTAGCAAGAGCCTCTGGATAGTGATCAGGAATGGAAACCCAAGCTGGCAATCCCAGACCTAGGGCACCTATTGCTGTGCTGGCTGAGACTGGGGATCAAACCCAAGACTTTCTAGATCTCTATGGTTCAGCCGCTCAATGCAAAAGCTCAGAACAATTGAGACTAGTTTTCTCAGTTTATCAGAACTGATGCCCCACCCGCAAATCAGTGAGATTCAAGGACTAAGTTTCGATTTTTTTAAATTCATTCGCAAGATGTGGGCATTGCTGGGAAGGCCATCAGTTATTGCACATCCCCAGTTGCCCTTGAGAAGGTGGAGGTGAGCCTTCTTCCTGAACCGCTGCTTTACACTTCAGAGGGTAGTTCACAGACAACCACGTTGGTGTGGGACTGGAGTCACATATAGGCTAGTCCAGGCAAGGACGGCAAGTATCCTTCCCTAAAAGGACATTAGTGAACCAGTTGGGCTTTTACAACAATCAGACCTGCTTCATGTTGACTTTTACCTGGTACCAGCTTCTTATTTCCACATTTATTTATTTTTTTAAACTGAAGTCGAATTCTTAAACTATCCTGGTGGGATTTGAACTCCCATTCTCTAGGTTATTAGCCCAGTCTCTGAATTGTTCATACAGTAAAATAACCATTACATTACCATATCCCTAAAAGTTGTATTTTACTGCTTACTGTTTATTTCTGAACTACACAACAGGTTTCATTAAGTTTGGCACTAAATTTCATTGGAATAGTTTCTCTCCTATCTCCTCTCATGCCCTCATCTTGTTCACGAGACTCACCTCCTGCTCCCTCGACCCTATTCCCACTAAAATGCTGACCACCCAACTTCCCTTCCTGGCCCCATGTTAGCCGATATTGTCAACGGTTCTCTCTTCTTGGGTACTGTCCCTTTCTCCTTCAAACCTGCCATCATCACCCCTCTCCTCAAAAAATCAACCCTTGACCCCTCCGTTCTTGCAAACTACCACCCCATCTCCAACCTCCCTTTCCTCTCCAAAGCCCTCGAACGTGCGGTCGCCTCCCAAATCCGTGCCCATCTTTCTCGGAACTCCACGTCTGAATCCCTCCAATCAGGTTTTCACCCCCTGCCACAGTACCGAAACAGCTCTCATCAAAGTCACAAATGACATCCTACGTGACTGCAACAATGGTAAACTATCCATCCTCGTCCTTTCTGCTGCCTTTGACACAGTTGACCACACCATCGTCCTCCAACGCCTCTCCACCGTCGTCCAGCTGGGTGGGACTGCACTCGTCTGGTTCCATTCTTATATATCTAGTCGTAGCCAGAGAAGCACCTGCAATGGCTTGTTTTCCCGCTCCCGCAGTTACCTCTGGTGTCCCCCAAGGATCTATCCTTGGCCCCCTCCTATTTCTCATCTTCATGCTGCCCCTCGGACCTCCCTTTCCTCTCCAAAGTCCTTGAATGTGCTGTCGCCTCCCAAATCCGTGCCCATCTTTCCCAGAACTCCATGATTAAATCCCTCCAATCAGGTTTCCACCCCAGCCACAGTACCGAAACGGCTCTCAAAGTCACAAATCATCTTTCGGATGAGATGTTAAACAGAGGCCCCCGTCTGCTCTCTCAGGTGGATGTAAAAGATCCCATGGCACGATGTCGAAGAAGAGCAGGGGAGTTATCCCCGGTGTCCTGGCCAATATTTATCCCTCAATCAACATCACTAAAACAGATTATCTGGTCATTATCACATTGCTGTATGTGGGAGCTTGCTGTGCGCAAATTAGCTGCCGCATTTCCTACATTACAACAGTGACTACACTTCAAAAAGTACTTCATTGGCTGTAAAGTGGTTTGGGACGTCGGTGGTCATGAAAGGCGCTATATAAATCCAAGTCTTTCTTTCCTTTTTCGGCGACATCATCCAAAAACACAGCATCAGTTTCTACATGTACACTGACAACATTCAGCTCTACTTCACCACCACCTCTCTCAACCCCCCCCCCGCACTTTGCTTGTCCAACATCCAGTACAGAAATTTCCTCCAACTAAACATTGGGAAGACCGAAGCCAGTGTGTTCGGTCCCCATCACAAACTCCATTCCCTAGCCACCGTCTCCATCCCTCTTCCTGGCAACTGTCTGAGGCTGAACCAGACTCTTCGCAACCTTAGTGTCATATCTGACCCTGAGATGAGCTTCTGACCACATATCTATGGCATAACTAAGACCGCCTATTTCCATCTCCGTAACATCACCTGACTCCGCCCGGTCTTGGTTATCAGTGTACTGGCATGGAGGAGTGACTGAGTTGAATTAACACCAATTAAGATAGTTATTTACTTAGTAGTTCTTCAACTGTGTATGTGCATCTGACTTCCTTGTACTGTTGGGTTGAAGTACCCCCTCCCTTCTCTTCACCCCGAAAAAGGTTCCAGACTTGGAGTAATTCACAAAAAAAAGTTTACTGCATCTCATTTACCTCTGGAAATGCCACCTAATTGTGCATTCCACATACTATATACATAAAAACTGATGGCACTTGCAAACTTTGGCACAGAATAATTCAGCTTGGGCTCGAAGGGAATGCAAGCAGTCAGCTGTCTATTCATTCCTTTTTTATGGTCTTAAATGAAACATGTTAACAAAAATAAAAAAGAAATTGCATTTATATAGCACCTTTCGTGACCTCAGAACATCCCAAAAGTCCTTTACAGTCAACAAAGTCCTTTCTGAAGTGTAATCACTGTTGTAATGTAGGAACTGCGACCGCCAATTTGTTCACATTTGTCCCACAAACAACAATGAAATAAATGACCAGATCATCTGTTTTAGGTGTTGGTTGAGGGATAAATGTTGGCCAGTGAAGGGTTTTAAACAACAGGATGAGAATTTTAAACTGGAGGTGTTGGGGGACCAGGAGCCAGTATATGTTAGCAAGGACAGGAGTGATGGGCAAACGGGACTTGGTGCAAAATAGGATACAGGTAGCTCAGTTTCAGAAGAGCTGAAGTTTAAAGAGCATGGAGGATGGGAGGCTGGTCAGGACAGCATTAGAATAGTTAAGTCTGGATGAGAGGTTCAGCAGCAGATGGACTGCGGCAGGGTGTGCTGCAGAGGTGTAAGAAGGCAGTCTTTGTGATGGAGAGAATACGAGGTTGGAAATTCACCTCGGGCTCAAATAGGAAAGCGAGGGCGTGAACAGTCTGGCTCAACTGGGAACATTTTCTGAGGAAGGGTTGGAATCAGTGGCAGAGGTAGGGAGTTTGTGGCGGGGCTGAAGACAATGGCTTTGGTCTTCCCAACTGGAGGAAACTGAGGACTGGATGTCAGATAAGCATGCTGACAACACAGGCAATAGAGCAGTTAAGAGTGGTGGTGGAGAGGTAGAGTTGGGGGTCATCAGCATACAGGTGGAAGCTGACCTCTTGTCTTTGGATGTTATCAATGGACAGCATGTACATGAGAAAGAGGAGGGAGGCAAGGATAGATCCTTGGGAACTCCAGAGGTAACTGTGCTTGGATAGTTGGATAAGCAGGAATGGTACCAAGCGAGGGCGATCTCACGGAGTTGAACAGCAGAGGAGCAGTGTTGTAGGAGGATGGTGTGGTCAAAGGTGTCAGATTTTACTGTATACTGGATTAGAGAACATACCTGTGAATTGCTGTCTCAAGTGGAAGGAGTGTTTGAGGCATCACCTATGGTTGTTAATTTCCATTTTTATTTCAGACTTGCAACATTTGCTGTTCCCCCTCTATATTTTAACCATCAAAATCCATGCTGCTCACAGCCAGTGAAGAAAATCTAGTGGCTCATTCTGTTCGACTGTTATTGCTTTATAAAGAAATAAATTATGTATTAGCGTATTTTGTTCCATTGTGGTTTTATTGACCTTCAACAACATACATGGGGATGCAAGATAAGACTCTGCTCCCTCAGAAATAGATGACCGAACATCACATCAATAACCAAGCCTATCTTCCCTTTTATAATACAGGTAGTTACTAAAAAAAATGTTTGCAGTTTTAATCTTCATCAATGAGTAACAAAGTGTTTTATCTTCCTCTTTCCTTGAGATAAATGTGACATCTGTGTGATATATAGATGTATTGCCCATCACCACACCCCGACAAGTTTTGCCCCACCTCTCATGATTCTTACTGGGTGCTACAAATTCAAGTCTGGTGTAGATACCTTCTTGGAAGTAACTGATGCCAATTAACCTAAAAGCGGTCTGAGCATCTTACTTTTTATGGGAGTTGGTTCACACTGCCTCATATCTACTTGTACAATAGCGTAACCCTTAATTCATCATCTGCTGAGTATTTTCAGAATCTAGCCTAACTAGTCCCCAGCCCCCCATCTCCAGTATTCAACCCTAGCTGGGTGTACTGCACAAACAACCTTCAACCTCTTTCCCATCCCATCCCAGCCCCACAGAAACTCTGTGCCCAGCAAAGTACTTGATCTTAGTCTATTCCTCTCTCTCTAGCCTCCCGTTCCCAAACAAATATTTATCCAGTTCCTTTTTAAAACAAAATTCGCTTATGGGATCTGGACGTCGCTGGCAAGGCCAGCATTTATTGCCCATCCCTAGTTGCCCTTGAGAAGGTGGTGGTGAGCCGCCTTCTTGAACCGCTGCAGTCCATGTGGTGAAGGTACTCCCACAGTGCTGTTAGGGAGGGAGTTCTAGGATTTTGACCCAGCGACGATGAAGGATCGGCGATATACTTCTAAGTCAGGATGGTGTGTGACTTGGAGGGGAACTTGGTGGTGGTGTTCCCATGCGCCTGCTGCCCTTGTCCATCTAGGTGGAAGAGGTCGCGGGTTTGGGAGGTGCTGCCGAAGAAGCCTTGGCGAGTTGCTGCAGTGCATCTTGTAGATGGTACACACTGCAGCCACGGTACGCCGGTGGTGGAGGGAGTGAATGTTTAAGGTGGTGGATGGGGTGCCAATCAAACGGGCTGCTTTGTCCTGGATGGTGTCGAGCTTCTTGAGTGTTGTTGGAGCTGCACTCATCCAGGCAAGTGGAGAGTATTCCATCACACTCCTTACTTGTGCCTTGTAGATGGTGGAAAGGCTTTGGGGAGTCAGGAGGAGAGACACTCGCCGCAGAATACCTAGCCTCTGACCTGCTCTTGTTGCCACAGTATTTATGTGGCTGGTCCAGTTAAGTTTCTGGTCAATGGTGACCCCCCAGGATGTTGATGGTGGGGGATTCGGCGATGGTAATGCCATTGAATGTCAAGGGGAGGTGGTTAGACTCTCGCATTGCCTGGCACTTCTGTGGCGTGAATGTTACCTGCCACTTATCAGCCCAAGCCTGAACGTTGTCCAGGTCTTGTTGCATGCGGGCATGGACTGCTTCATTATCTGACGAGTTGTGAATGGCGCTGAACACTGTGTAGTCATCAGCAAACATCCCCATTTCTGACCTTATGTTGGAGGGAAGGTCATTGATGAAGCAGCTGAAGATGGTTGGGCCTAGGACACTGCTCTGAGGAACTCCTGCAGCGATATCCTGGGGCTGTGATGATTGACCTTCAACCACCACAACCATCTGCCTTTGTGCTAGGTATGACTCCAGCCAGTGGAGCATTTTCCCCGATTCACATTGACTTCAGTTTTACTAGGGCTCCTTGATGCCACACTCGGTCAAATGCTGCCTTGATGTCAAGGGCAGTCACTCTCACCTCACCTCTGGACAAAGGAGCTGAATTCCATGTTTGGACCAAGGCTGTAATGTTTTGAAGAAGTTAATCAATGGCATTTCAAAATTCAGGGTGTCTTAATGTTGGAATCTATTATAAAAAGGGAGAAATTCAAGAGCAGCTAGAAAAAGTAAAGACAATAGATCAAATATAACACAAGTTGCTGAAAATACATGATAATGGAGAATACATTTATTGGAAGTTAAGGATGTAACAGAGATTGTGAATGATGTTTAGTCTATTCGAAATCACCTGAGCAATGGCCTCAGGAATTTAAGGCTAATATTGAAAGTTTATAGGAACAAGGTGCAAGTTACAAATTGGATAAGTTACCACAACAACCGGGTGTACGCCCAATGCAATTAGTGGCAAGTTACCATTACAGCCTCCAGAATCAGTCCTGTGATCACTGCTGTTCACAAAAGTTAACAATCTTGATAAGGCCATGCATGTAGGATGAATTAATTTTCTGATACTAAAAATTGTATGATAAAATAAATTGTGTCACTGAAAGGTATATTATTCAAAATAAAATATTTAGCAACTAAGTATTGGGGATTTGATTTTGAGTGGAACAAGGTTAACAGAAAATACAATATAACTTTGCAGTTGAATTTTGATGGGTCACTATCCATTAACTGAAAGTATTCAGTTGTTCGGTGAAAAAAATGTAATTACTTTGCGGTGTTAACAGCCATTTGATTATTAATAACAGGGACACCAAAGTTATTTTTTGCTTTCATAACAGCTACTGCTGTCAAAAAGTAATGAATTATACGTGAAGTGCTTTGGGACATCTGAGATGTGATAAAACACGATATAAATGCAGGTCTCACTCAAGTTCCAGTGCTCTCCAATTAACTTTACCAACAGAAGCCAAAAACAAAAAAAGCGATAATGTGGATAGGATACTAAATCCAATTGTCAAATATTGATCCTACATTGAGTGTTAGCAGGACAGCTCTTGAATATTACAAGTACCATGTTGTTCAACCTTAGTACACAAAATTTATTGAGGGGCAGAGGCTATACAATGCTGTTCAATCGATCATTCCTCATCTCCTGGAAAAGGGAAAGAAGTGTGACAGGTGCAATCGTAACCCTAATCATTGCATTATGCTGCCTGAAAAATGCAGTTCAGGTAAAAAAAAGCTGAAAGACACATTTGTATTCTGCTCAACCCACCCAACTATGGGAAACAGTAGTGATGAAATCCTCTTGAATTTTTTAAATATATATTTGGCACATGTTTGGAATTATAATATCAGCTATACTACTGCAAACCAATCAAGTTCAAGAATACAGTCATAAGTACTGGAGATCACAACAGCGGTTTCATATTCTGAAAGTTCTCTCACAAAGGGCACTATAAACAAACATTAAAACAGATTTCCCCTCCTTTTCCTTTTTTCTCCTGAAGGTTGTGATTTTTTTTCTGAAAAATGCTTTAATTAGTTCTGCCAGCCCTCCTGTATCTACCTCAAAAGTAGCCATTCTTCAAGTATGAACCTTGGCAGTGAGTATCAGCCCCCTTTTCAACCATAGGGAGTTTCAAAGCCAATCCAGTCCTATTCACACAGAAGCACTTTCCAACACTAATCCTAACACCTCTATTGCTGTCCCATCTGAGATTAGCAAACTCAGCACAGAACAGGCATCGAACCTGAAATTTACCTCGTTTACACGGTGGCATAGTGGTTAGCACTGTTACCTCACAGCGCCAGGGATCCGGGTTCGAATCCGGCCTTGGGTGACTGTCTGTGTGGAGTTTGCACATTCTCCCCGTGTCTGCGTGGGTTTCCTCCGGGTGCTCCGGTTTCCTCCCACAGTCCAAAGATGTGCGGGTTAGGTTGATTTGGCTATGATAAATTGACCCTTAGTGTTAGGGGGGATTAAATACGTGGGGTTACGGGGATAGGGTGGGAGGTGTGTCAGTGCAGGCTCGATGGGCCGAAATGGCCTCTATCTGCACTGTGTGGATTCTGTGATTCTGTGACATGGTTCAGTAACGCATTTCACCAAGCAAGAGCGCTTAAAATAACACTCCCTCCTAGTCAAAAATCCACAAAGCTAAAAAATGGCACTGAAAAATGGTTATACTGAGCATCAATGAACACTACATGTCATGACCTTTCATGACACATTCTTGGAAGCTACACAAAGCAAATATAGAAAGAGGCCCGTTTCATAACAGCCATTTTAGATGGGTCACTGTAGATTTCCAAGTGTACCAAGGTTTGACTTGCTCATTTCATTTTTGACACTGACTGGGTTAAAAGCAGCTGCGTGAAAAGGTGCTGGAGGTCTCTCAAAAAGCAGTTGGATTGAATCAACAACAACTTGCATTTATATAGTACCTTTAACTTAGAGAAACGTCCCAAGGTGCTTAACAGGCGTTAATAAAATGGATGTAGAGCCAAAGGAGGAGAGATTAGGAATGATGATCAAAAGTTTCGTCGAAGAGGTGGGTTTTAAGGAGGGTGTTAGACAGGAAATTCCAGAGAGTTAGGCCTACGTAGGGTAAAGGGAGTGGGAAGTTGGATAAAAGGTGGAGTCAGGGGAATAATTTTGAGAGGGAAATTGTAGTGCTGGAGGAAGTTAGAGATATTGGGAAGGGTGACACATGGAACACAAAGCATGGCACTGGAGAGACTGGGAGCCAATTTAGCAACAAGAACTAGGGTGATGACGGAGGGGAACTTGGTGTGAGTTAGGATATCGGCAGCAAAGCTTTGGAGTAGCTGAAGTTTATAGAGAGTGAATGACGGGAGGCCAGCAAGGAGAGCGTTGGAGTAACTAAGTCTCGAGATGAAGGAGGTATGAATAAAGGCTTTAGTGGCAGATGGGCTGAGGTAGGGGAGGAGGCAGGGCAATGTTACAGAGGTGGAAGTAGGTAGTCTTTTTAACAGAGAGGATACGATGTCAGAAACTCAGCTTGGGGTTGAACAGGATGTTGACCTTCTGAACATTAGGGCCAGAGGATTGGAGGCCTCGGGGGGGGGGGTGGGGAAGAGATGGGGAGGCAGAGACACTTACCTCCCAGATCCAGCAGTCCTCGCCTTACTTTAGTTGCCGGGTTCTCCAAGAAACCCAACCAGCCACAGTTAAATTTTAAATGCTGGTTAAATCTGAGGCACGCCAGCCTCAGAATTATATTTAAATGGGCGACCCGTCTCCTGGAAGCAGGTTGGCTGCCCGCCCCCCCCGTCCATTAAAACCGGAAGTGGGCAGGTTTGGGTCGGGATTCCGACACTTTAACCTCCCATCTGACCCAACCCACCCATTTTTTGGAGTTAAAATTCCCTCCTGGATATCAGACATGCAGTCTGATACCAGAGGCAGTGGAAGGATTAAAAGAGGTGGCATTAAAGTACTGCTGAGTGTTATTAGCTTACATGTAGAATCTGACACCATGTTAGCAGATAATGCTGCTAAGGAATAGCATGTATTTGAAAAACAAGAGGCTGCTGAAGATGGATCACTGGGGTCTCCTCAGGTGACACTGTCAGGGTGGGAAAAGAAGCCATTGCAAGAGATTTCAATGCTGTGGGAGGGGCGGAAGCCTGTTGGATAGATTCAAACGGGAAGTTGTGGGAGATAGGCATGGATCGGAGAGGTGACAATACGTTAAAGGACCGAGGAGAGGGAGGCTGGGAATGGGATTGCGGTGGATTTTGAGCAAGGGCTGATGATGGCTGTTTCAAAAATAAGGTGGACAGTGCCCGAGGAGAGGGAACCATTTACAATTGTCAACTAGCACAGGGTAAGGAAGAGATGTTGGGTGGCCGTGGGTTCAATACGAATCATATAACTAGTCTCAGAAATATGGCTTGTTTGAGGGTAAAAAAAGATTTGAGCAGGAAGAGACAAAAACAGGCTGAATTTGGCATTCAGAAACAGAAATAGTTGGATTAGCAACTATTATATCATGGAGGCTAGATATTTTGAACATTGATATAGCAAATTTAGATATTGAATTGAATAAATCTTGTTAATTGTGGGCTGGCACCAAATAATGCCAATGAAAACTGCTGGTTGTCTTAAAAATCCAACTGGTTCACTACTGTCCTTCAGCGAGCTGCCGGTCACCCCCTACCTGGTCCAGCCTACACTACGTGGTTAATTCTTGGGTCAGTGGTAGCACTCACGTCTCTGAATCAGAAGGTTGAAGTCCCACTCTAGAGATTTGTGCACAAAATCTAGGCTGACAGTTCGGTGCTGTACTGAGGGAGTGCTACACTGTCAGAGGTGCCATCTTTTGAATGAGACGTTAAACCGAGGCCCTGGCTACTCTCAGTTGGACGTAAAAGATCCCATGCCACTATTTCGAAGAAGAGCAGGAGTTCTCTCCTGGTCAATATTTATCCCTCAACCAACATCAGTAAAAAATTCTGGTCATTATATCATAGCTCTTTGTGCGAGCTAGTTGAGCGCAAATTGGCTGCTGCGTTTCCCAACATTGCAACAGTGACTACACTTCAAAAGTACTTTTATTGGCTGTAAAGCGCTTTGGGACGTCCTGGGGACATGAATAGTACTGTATACATACAAGTTCTTTCTTTTAGTGCTCTCAAGGCAACTAGGAATGGGCACTAAATATTGTCTTACCATTCCCATAATAAAGAAAACAAATAAAGAAAAGCAATGAAAATTACCTTCGATATATCAAAAGGCAGAGAGCCCTTTGTGGAAAAAATTAAGAGCAAGGCCCATGGCAGCAACGGAGTGGGACTGTTCAGCTATAAAGAGCAGCACGTGTACCTTAGAATCGGCAGATCAAAATTTCCTGTGTTTTCGGAAAGTGCCCCATCATACATTACAGTTCCAAACGGAGAGTGCTAGGCCAGCTCCCTAGGACACCGAAAATTTGAATCAGGTGTTCTTAAATGTGTAATCACTACAGCTGGTAACTATTCTTCCCGTGTATTTGTGTCCCCAATTTTACCATGGGAGAGCACCTTCAGCAGTTGGATTTTCCCCTAGCTTCCATGAAGAATTGTAGGATAATAGGAAGAGGAGGAGGTCATTTAGCCCCTCGAGCTTGTTCCACCATTCAATGAGATCATGGCTGATCTGTGACCCAACACCAAAAACCCGCCTTTGCCTCATATCCCTTAATTCCTTTGGTTACCAGAAATTGATGAATCTCAGATTTAAAATTAACAATTGACCTAGCATCAGTTGCCGTTTGCAAAGAGAGTTGCAAACTTCTACCACTCTGAGTGTAGAAGTGTTTCCTAACTTCACTCCTGAAAGGCCTGTCTCTACTTTTTAGGCTATGTCCCTTAGTCCTAGACTCCCCAACCAGCAGAAAAAGTTTCTGTCTATCTACCCTATCAGTTCCCCTTAATATCTTGAAAACTTCAATCAAACCAGCCCTTAACCGTCTAAATTATAATTCTATCGTTAGTTTGATCCTGGGACACAGGCACTTAAAAAGTTAGGAAATGCGACCAGTGCTACAACCAATATTACAAGACAGAATAAGTGTTGCTGTGCAATATATTAACCCCAGGTTGTGTCTACAATTTAACATCTATGGAGGATTTCACTATGTGGGAATCCATTACACCTTCATATAGCAAAACTGTTGTTTAGTCCATGAGGCTCCACTGTCTTCAGTCTGAAGATGTTGTCATGAGAAAAACACATACTCACACACGCGCTCTCTCTCTCTTTGTGGGATCCAGTTATCTCTCTGGTTTTAATGATTTTAGATTGCTGCCTCAATGTTCCTGGCAAATCTCTTTGTTCCTATTAGATTAAGGTGCAGCCTGCATCTCCTGAACCAATCCCTTTGTTCTGGTAATGTTCCCAGCTATTTATGAAGATAGCAGTGTTGTTTTAACACCAAATTGTCAGCCATTTATTTATATGCTTAAATTTTATTCTTGTACTCTTCTCCTTTTCCCCAAAACACAGGAATTATACCAGAGAATATTACTATCCATCCCTTATCTTAAATACATATAATTGTTAGTCCCTTGGATACACATGCCGAGCACAGAGTGGAGAAAACAGCCTTCCTAGATCATATGGGACAAATTCCACTTATAGGAACTGCCGTTAGACCATTGAAAAGACAAAGGAAGGAAGGATAGGAAAGGAAGACATTTAAACCAATAAGCTATAATGATGTTTATTATACTCCTTGTGTGTGATGCTTAATCATTATTTCACATTGTTCCCACAACTAAAAAGACCTGTAATCACCAGTACTTCAGTCTGGTATTTTATACGCATCAGCCTCGGCTCAGTAGGTACCACTCTCACCTGAGTCAGAAGGCTGTGGGTTCAAGCCCCAATCCAGAGCCTTGAGCACATCATCTAGGCTGGCACTCCAGTGCAGTATTGAGAGAGTGCTGCATTGTTGGAAGTGCCGTCTTTCAGATGAGATGCGAAACCGAGGCTCCATCTGCCCTTTCAGCTAGACGCAAGAGATCCCAGGGTACTATTTTGAAGAAGAGCAGGAGAGTTTTTCCCGGTGTCCTGGCCAATATTTATTCCTCAACCAACATCGGTAAAACAGATCATCTTGTCTTTATCACATTGCTGTTTGTAGGACCTCGCTGTGCGCAAACTGCCTGCCTACATTACAACAGTGACTACACTTCAAAAGCACTTCATTGGCTGTAAAGCACTTTGGAATGTCCGGAGGTTGTGAAAGGTGCGATATCATTGCAAGTTCTTTCTAACACTCATGATGCTTTCTTCAGAGAACCTAAGTTTGAATGGAAAAATCTATACTTATGTTTTTCATGGTCGAAATGGACATGGTGCAAAGATTTCACGCATTCATGGTTATGTTTTACTAAAATCCCAATAGAAAGAAAAGCCCACAATGCACCCACGTGAATATGTCACGTAGCAACCATAATGCTTCACTGAAATCCACTATACAAGTATAGTGCATTTCTACAGCAGCAAATTCTACTGCATTTCAATCCTTTATTTCTGCAATCACAATATTGATTCATTTTGAAGCACTCAGTTAACAATCTGTTAAATCAGGGGAGAAGCATGGGGCTTGGGGCATCAAGCAGATGCTAGGCCTTTCACCAGAGGGAATGAAGTAATACTGCAAAGCAACTACAAGCCTGGCCTATCTTCCAGCACCATTTATGCCTGCTGGTTTAGAAGCAGCATTTGTACTGGTGACCCACTCACCCTCTTAATCAGGGAAACAATTGGAAAGGGCAGAGACCAAGCTTGAAAAAAAAACCATTATATTAAGTGAAGTAATACTTACATTTTAAAAACTCCAGATCATTCCCATTACTGGGTAGAGGAGCTTTAAAAATACAATAACATGTATTAAATAAAAAGATTTAAACAGTAGCTTAGTGTGCTGCATCAGAATGCAGTATTGGAAACTGGAGGAGCAGAGATTTGATCCTCAGCTCTATTGATCACAGCCATCCTGCATGGAGAGGCTCACAGATGGGCCAGACATCTCACTGCAAGGCTGGGGCAGAAAATGGTATATCTGCCTTGAAGTAAAATTCTCAGAATTAAGTTCATTACTCTTGAGAGGGCTAACATTTACTGTGCTCAGAGAACTCTTTATATCTATTCTCACATTCTTTATTGAACCCGTTTCAGTTTTTTTAAAAAGTTCCTATTGTCTGACCCAAATCGACATACTCCCTCCTACCACCCAAGAGTCAGTGACTAACATGTGCTGTAAAGATTACATAATGGCAAAATATTTATAGTATTTTTAGGGGTGACGAGCTTCTGTGTGGGCACCACTGAGTGATAATGGAAAGTCATACAAGCAGAAATACGCACACATGCCCAGATATCATATCTGATCTGAATTAGAGAAAACCCTAATTAAAAAACATTAACTTTTCCTTGCCCTTTAGACTTTCACACTCCTCTCTAGATGATCTCATCTCAGTCCTCCAAATGTCATGAAATTTAAAATTAGCTTGGGGTGACCAACCCATTGATTTATCCTCTGCTGTGGAAGAATAACTAAATCTCCACATGGTCCCATGCCCTAGAAGATTAGCTGAAATCATAAACTTGCTGCAGACAAGATATCCAGCAGGCTGCTTTATCACTATGATAAATTGGAATTTCTCATTTCAAATGGAAGAAATTTTAAACCCACACTTAGATAGTGGGGGAGGGAGAGGGAAGGAGAATCTAAATCTGAAAGTAAATATACACACTTAAAAAGGAAACATTTGCAGGGCTATGGGGAAAGAGTAGGGGAGTAGGACTAATTGGATAGCTCTTTCAAAGAGCTGGTACAGGCACAATAGGCTGAATGGCCTTCTTCTGTGCTATATGATTCTAAATGCCCCAATATATATTTCAGTTTAATTACAACCTTCCACACTAAACCATTAATTTGCCCACACTCTTCATTTTCAGAATTACCCAAAGTACTGCTCCACTCACTTCAAACAGGAAGTGCATAAATAAGTAGTAGCTGGAGGGAAAGCCCAGCTTGGGAAAGCCCACTTTCAGTGCATGGTTAACAAATTAGAATAAAAATGCACAGGAATAGCCTGGTTACCCTAGCTGTAATCATTTAAATTAATGAACAGAACAGTCTCACCACTTTTTGATGCTTTATAAAAAATAGACACACCCCACTTTACAATGCAATTTCAAATCTGATGTAGAAAAAAAACACTTTACTTTTGTCTTTCAGAAGACAACTGAAGTCAGAACTGCTGTAGAGCAATATACTTGGTGTTTCACGGTTTTTATATATTTAATTGGCTCTAGTTATTTGTGCGTTTTGTTTCTCTTTGCCTAACAAACAAGGCATGCACATATATAAAAGCCATCGTTGCAGTTATCATTGTACTCAGATTAAACCACACAAATGTTTAGAATTTCGTTGGAATGGATACATGTCAGAAGGTTGGAAACAGATTTTGAATACCATAATTATCGTTAAATATATATATATATATATATATATATAAATATATATAAATATATATATAAAGCTTTTGACTTCGAAGAGGCGATTACGATTTCAAATGTTAGCAATACAATTTCAAGTCAGAGAAAATGTAGTTGTTTACAAACCTTAAGTAAAAAAAAAACCTGACAAACTGCTCATCGGCCCTTCCTCAAAATTCTATTTCTGATTTCCAGTCACTTCGGGGAGGAAAATGAGAAGATCATTTACCAGCATTACTTTTACTCGTGTAAAATTATGGATTCTCCCATAAACTGGATGCTGGTAGTTGCTGCCGGTGGGGTCAGGGTAGCCTCTGCTCGTTTCTAGCTTCAGCAATGGAACACTCTCCATTCGGAAAACAATGGACTGCGTTCCACCCTCTCTGTCTCCCATCGAGACAACAAAGGAAAGAATGATTTGTTGCAAAGTAACCCCGCGGATCCCATTTTTTTCTCCTCTTTCACTTACATTAAAGTCAGGTCCACCCTCAGATTCCGTCTCGCGTGATTTTTTCCCCCCGATCACATTAGTAGAGCTGGCGAACCAGTCTCTTTTGTCAGTTTTCTTTTTGTTGCCTCTTCCTGATGTAAAGTCAAAAAGCCAATGTGGTATTGTTCAGAAGAGATTTGACGACATTTTCTAGTCCGACCCCCTCTGGCAGTGAGGCTGCTGCTGATACTGATAGCTACGTCTGAAGTTTGCGCTTTCACAAGTCCGAGGCTGAGCAGCGTGAGGGGAGGAGCGACAAGGACGTGCCGGGGAGTGAAGAGAGAACACTGCGTCTGCCTGAGCCTCCTCTCTGTACTGCCGCACCTGGACTGGCGAAACCAAACTATAATTACCGATTGCATCTCTTGCACTGCGGAAAGCCTGAGACCATTTTGATTCTTTTGCACACTCGTCGGTTATATAATTCATGATTAAAAGTATATATATAAAACAATCAGCATTACTAGATTTAAGACACAGCAATTAATACGTGTAACAAGAGTTACATATTTCGTTTAAAGATTACCTCACCCCTTAGAAATAGACACGGCTCCAGTCACTACATTTCTCTGATACCAGCAGTTCCGCGTGCTCTGAAGGAGCTTTGGACCATATTGCCCATCATCATTTCTACTCTTTTAACACATTTTTCTAATTTCTTAATACAGCGGGGTCCCAACTGCAGCCTTCTTATCCCGGGGCTACTCCAGACAGACAGAATAAATTGAAGGGTTCTGACATGCTTGATATTTTTTCAATCCAGATGAAAATCGGTTACATTGTCCAGGTGAGAATGGAACCGGGAGTCCACGTTACGACAAAAAAATACATTTGCACACTTGTTCGCTTACTCTCTTTTACTGATCAAATATTTTATTTTACCTTATTTCACACAGGTCATAAAACTGTCTTTCTAATTTCCCTGCTGGAAAAAGCTATCGATCGCAGCAGATGATGCCTGCATGTGCAACTGAAAGTACCAAACCAAATCCTGGCCAGTTTACCGATTTTGTACAATCAGTAAATTGGTTATAAATTAAGTAGAGTATTAAGTGAAAATGAAAGCCGTTAGGCGTGCTGCATTAATGGGCTGCGGCAGGTGATCGGTAATTTCCTACACTACAACAGTGACTACACTTAAAGTACTTCATTGGCTGCAAAGCGCTTTGGTCAGAGGTCCTGAAAGGCGCTATATAAATACAAGTCTTTCTTTTTAACAGTACAGTCCGACCACTCACATGCAAAACAACAGAATTAGCAAACTAGCAGCAACATGCTTCAATGCCGAATTAGCAGATTGTTGTAAATAGTTATATTAGTGATTCTACTTCCAAAAATGGCATTTTAAAAATACTTTAAATAACTTAAAAGTAAGGAACAGCACCGTATCTTTCTCTTAGGAACTCTGCAGCCTTCCGCCTTGCCGTTAACTTTAATAACTTCAGATCTTAAGGTCCCCAATATTTTTTAACGGAGGATACGCGTGTTCGCATTTTGGGGGTGGGAGATAGGTTGATCATTGGAACACCATGCTAGGGTCTGCACCCTTGGTGTCGACTGACTTTTCTTAGCAGCTAGATCCGATTCCACTTTGCCAGCTTCTCCGGTTTCACTTTGAGACCCGATTTACCCTCACCACCTAATTATTCACATATTCTTTGTCTTTTGTGTTTAATTTCTTCCTATGGTCTTGTGTTAATATTACTTCAGTCATTTAACTATCCAGTTCTTTAATTTAAGCATATCACAGGTCATTCAATCCATACTTCCTCTCTTGAGTGTGTGTGTGTGTGCTCATGTTCCACACTTTTTTTCAAATACTATTTAAATAGTGCTCTTTTTTATTTTTCCAATTCTGAGAAAGGGTTACACAAGAAATGACAACCTGTTTATTCCTTCCATTGATGCAGTTTAACCTATTGAGTGTTTCTAGCATTTTTTTTGTTTCCGATTTCCAGCGTTTGCAATTTCTTTGTGCTTTTCTTTTTGAGTAATGGATTGTCAAAATGATGACAGTGTATTCTTAGAAATACCAACAATGAAAATCTTAAAATGCTGAAATTAGGTATACATCCCTATAAAATGGAGTATAGAGTTTGATAGCCCTCTAGTGGGGCTAACTTTTAGCATAACCACATTCCCTTCTCTACAAAAGTTGTCATACTTGTATGCAATTTTTAAACAACTGATGAAAATTCAATTTACAAATAAAAGTTGTGTTGCTGATGAAGTCACGTTTGAAACATAAACCACTTTGAAAAGCAATTTGGGAGGTTGATAGAAAACAAAATGTGTAACAAACTGTCCAAGTGGAAAATTTGGAAATGTAACACAATATTTTACATTTGTCTTTTTAAAATAAATACAATATAAATGCGCAATAGGCATTGAGATTATAAAGAATGTGCTCTAAGTTGTAGATAATAATTGTTACTATTTAGACCTCTCAATACTTTTACTCATGCTCAAAGCAAAAAGTTAGCTTCCACAGGCAAAACCTCACTTCCTACAGACCTAAACATGACCTCAAATTGAGATAGCACACCAGTGTGAAAAATGAACCAAAATATGTATGCACCAGAAAGAAATATTATAGTTTACCATTGTGTCCTCCAGTTCTCTCTGAATTGGTGGCAAACACCATGCTGACAGAGCATAAAGTTCAGACTAAGTAAAATTATACACAAGCAAAAATAAAACAGCAGGTTAGCAATAAAGATCCTACCTGCACCATCTGTTTCAAACAATATAAATTCAAAAGTATTACTAGCTCTCTTTCATAACTTTTGAACATGAGCCCATGATTTAAAAAAAACTGTCGGAAACATTGAGGCCCTAAAACATACAGCAAAATAGCAAACTGAAGAATATGGGATACCAGCCTGATTATATACTTCTCTTTTCTTTCATGGTCAAGCTTGCGCGGTGGAATTAAAGATACCCTATGCAATTAATCAAAAATTGTCCCACTTTTAATATTTCTTGCAGTGATGGGTGAGAGACAAAAGGAACTGGAGGTGTAAAGAACTTCAACAGGCACTTCCTAGTTAAACAGGATTTGACATAAGTAAATTCAAATTCCAGGCAGATGCTTTCGTATTCTTTCCTTTTTCAAAAACCAACAATGCAGTTAACAGGGTCAATGTAAATTTGTCATTAATATACAATGTTCCCAGACTGAGGTGTAAATTTCACTTTACCTACTAGAAACAAAGCTAAGACAAAGAAACTGTTAATAATCACAGCAGCCGTGGCTACCATTTGAAACATTCCAGTGCCTACCACAAACTGAATTCATGCAAGATAAAATATAGACATTTTTTTAATTGAAACTGGATAGGTCCTACAACATGCTACAATAACAAGCAAACTTTGAATGAAAATGCTCTGTAATTTTACATTTGAAATTTGAATTAGTTACAGAAACATACAAGTGGCTATAAATCCACTAGTTCTGATGAAATGTCCACACCTGAAATATTAACTTGTCTGTTCTTTCCACGGGTGCTGACTGACCGGAGTGTGTCTGGAATTCTGTTTTTGTTTATAAATCTGCTGGACCTGATTGTAACAGATCTTATTTAATCAGGGGTTTCCTACCAAATTTTTATATTCAAATGGAACAACTGACTCACTGTTCCTTTTTCAATCAGTTCTTAAATCTGTAGGTGGATCAGGATTTAATCAATCAACACAAGCAGTTACCACAATACTTTATTTTACAGATTACTGAAGACAGTATGGACATCATAATGACTGTGTGGTTCTAATATTACTTTTTGCATGTGTCTGGGGAATCACACAAGGAGAAAGGATCCAATAGTAACAGGAGTACCACACACTGAGTGAACAGCAGAACTACCAAGACTTCTGCATTTGGCAGGAGTTTTGTGCCTGTGTTTGCTGTCCCACATTTGTATGGACTTTGTTTGTAATTCCTGGCACTTACCTTGTTTTCACTTGCTGGAAGCAATTGATATGTTCGCCTTTATTACAAAAGGATTGGAGTATAAGGGTAAAGAAGTCTTACTGCAATTATATAGGGCTTTGGTGAGACCACACCTGGAGTACTGTGTACAGTTTTGGCCTCCTTACCTAAGGAACGATAAACTTGCCCTGGAGGGAGTGCACCACAGGTTTACTAGACTGATTCTTGGGATGGGAGATTGTCCTATGAGGAGGATTAAGTAGACTAGGCTTATATTCTCTAGAGTTTAGAAGAATGAGAGGTGATCTCATTGAAACATATAAAATTCTTAAGGGGCTTGACAGGGTAGATGCTGGGAGGTTGTTTCCCCTGACTGGGGAGTCTAGAACTAGGGGTCACAGTCTCAGAATAAGGGGTCAGCCATTTAGGACTGAGATGAGGAGACATTTCTTCACTCAAAGGGTTGTGAATCTTGGGAATTCTCTACCCCAGAAGGCTGTGGATGCTCAGTCGTTGAGTATATTCAAGTCAGAGATCGATAGAATTTAGGATACTAAGGGAACCAAGGGATATGGGGATAGTGCGGGAAAATGGAACTGAGGTAGAAGATCAGCCATGATCTTATTGAATGACGAGCAGGCTCGAAGGACCAAATGGCCTACTCCTGCTCTTATTTCTTATGAGAGCAAGAGAACATTATGCAGGTGGGGCTATTCCAGCATTGATAAATAGTGCAAGTCCTTTAATAAAATCTTATTTGGAGAAGACTTCAACTTCAATGGCATTCATATCCTTTCTGTCAGTCTCCAATGAAAAGAACAAGGGGAAAGTACTCACTCGGAAGAGAAATACAGAAAAAGGGACACAAATAGTTAGAGAGGGGGAACAGAAATACTGTCAACATGAGAAAAATAATAGTTTACAGCATTTATAGTGCACTGTACAATACAGAAACTTTTTTTACCAATGCAAACAGGTAAACTTTTCACTGATGTTGAGGAAGGCAAAGCTGCATGCAAGGAGCCCTGATCATCATTCTTCCCACGGCAAGTGCAAATGTTAATGATTTTATTTTTTTAATTGCTTTTAAGTTGTTGCCAATGCGCATCTTTATCAATCAAAGCAAGATCACCTCTTTCAGGTAATTTCTGATAGGTGATTGGCAGAAAGTATTTCTTCCTGCAGTTACTGGGAGATGTGACTTCGTCATTCTGATAATTGAAGAAAATCTGTGATTTGGAGCAACTGCATCAGTGCTGTCAGGTCAGTGAAAGCATATCAATGTGTCCAATATGACAAATCAGTTTGTCACTTTTAACCAAGTTTTTGTTTTGGCATAAGAACATCTGGAGTGACAAAAGGCCAATTGACCCATTAAGCCTGCTCCTTCCAGAGTTCTTGACTCCAACCCCGCACCATCTGTTAATCCTTAACTTTAAGGAACACTAATGAACAGGAGTAGGCCATTCATAGAAACATAGAAACATAGAATCTAGGAGCAGGAGTAGGCCATTCGGCCCGTCGAGCCTGCTCCGCCATTCAATACGATCATGGCTGATCATCCAAATCCAGTACCCTGTCCCTGCTTTAATCCCCACAGTACACATATCCCACCCTACCCCCGTAACCCCACGTATTTAATTCCCCCTAACATATCCCATCCTATCCCCATAACCCCACATATTTAATCCCCCCTAACACTAAGGGTCAATTTATCATAGCCAAATCAACCTAACCCACACATTTCAGCCCCTCGAGCCTGTTCCACCATTCAGTGAGGTAATGGCTGATATATATCCGAACTCCATCCATCCACTTTGGCTCCATATCCCTTAATACACTTGGCTAACAAAAATCTAATCAATCTCAGATTTAAAATTATCAATTGAGCTAGCATCTACTGCTTTTTGTGGGAGAGTTCCACACTTCTACCACCCTTCGCTTTGTGTTTCCTAACTTCCCTCCTGAATGGCCTGGCTCTGATTTTAAGCTTATGTCCCCCTGTCCTAGACTCCCCCACCAGCAGAAGACGTTTCTCTCTCTCTCTGCCCTATCAATTCCTTTCAAAATCCTAAAAATCTCAATCAAATCACTCCTTAATCTTCTATATTCCAGGGAAGACAAGCCTAGTTTATGTAATCTCTCCTCATAATCTAACCCTTGGAGCCCTGGTAACATTCTGGTGAATCTGCGCTGCACTCCTTCCAAGGCCAATATATCCTTTTAAGGTGCTGTGCCCAGAACTGTACACAGTACTCCAGATGTGGTCTAACTAGGGTTTTGTATTGCTGTAGCAAAACTTATCCCCTTTATAATATAGCCCTCTAGTTATAAAGGCTAACATTCCATTAGCCTTTTTGATTATTTGTTGTACCTGACTACTACATTTTAGTGATCTGTGTACCTGGACCCCTAAATTTCTTTGGACCTCCACTGTTTCACCATTTAAAAAAACCTCAGATTTATACTTTTTTGGTCCAAAATGGATGACCTCACACTTACCTGCATTGAAAACCATCTGCCAGTTTTGCCCACTCACTTAATCTATCAATGCCTCTTTGTAACTTTATGCTCCCGTCTACACTACTTACTATGCTACCAATCCTTGTGTCATCGGCAAATATGGATATATGGCTCTCTAAGTTCCTTTCCCTACCTCCACTGAAAAAAAACCAAGCAGGATTGTTAATAACGGTCAATCCCCCTTCTCAACAGATCTTTAGTCAACTCTCTTTTAAAGGAGTTAATTAACCCTAAATCAGTTCCCTTCTTTGTAAGTCTGTTCCACATACAGTGTGGAAGAGTTAATTTATTGATGAGCAGGTGGCTGATGATAAACATTACTTTCTTTCACAAATCTTGAGCTATCCCCATATATTTCTGCAAATAGCCATAAAGGTAATTAGCAGGACCATTGAGTTACAATGACTGAATAAGTCAAATTCCATTTTTATTATACAGGATTCCAGGATTTTTACCTGTTTTGGGGATCCAACTCTGCAACTTGATCGATTGTTCTGTGAATAGGTTATAGGAAACTGTCATGTGTGGCTTTCTCTGTTGGATGTAAATTTAAGAAAAATGGTAGAAATCACAATAACAAATAAATCAAGCTTAGAGAGCCCAGATCTTCATATCTCAATTGAAGAGTTTTGTTTCAAAATTAAAAAAAATATGGGCTCTCAAAACAAATTATTTGTAAGAAGCAGTTGTTGCTATCGGGAGCAAGGGAACTGATTTCTCTTCAGCAAATAGGTTTGAAGTAACACTAGTAACCACAAGGAACTAGACAGAAGTCCAGAAAAATGCCCTCTACGAAGGTTAATGTCCCAACTCAGTATCCGAGACTAAATATTAATAGAGGTCTTTAAAGTTATGAAGGGTTTTGATAGGGTAGATGTAGAGAAAATGTTTCTACTTGTGGAGGAATCCAAAACAAGGGGTCATAAATATAAGATAGTAACCAATAAAACCAGTAAGGAATTCAGGAGAAACTTCTTTACCCAGAGAGTGGTTAGAATTTGGAACTTGCTACCACCTGGAGTGGTAGAGGCGAATAGCATTTAAGGGTAAGCTAGATAAGTGCATGAGGGAGAAAGGAATAGAAGGACATGTTGATAAGGTGAGATGATGTAAGGTGAGCTGAAATAAGGTGGGATGACGCTCGTGTGGAGCATAAACACAGGCATAGTTCAGTTGAACCGAATGGCCTGTTTCTGTGCTATAATTTCTGTGCAATTCTATGTAAATATTAGCCATAATATTCCAATTAGAATACTTGTTGTTCAAGTTTAGTACTACCAGAATTGACTTTTCAGAATAAGTCTGTGCTGCCCACCCATTTCTCAAGATCCTGACTCTGCCGCCACTAAGCTGTTGTAAGAGAACAAAGACTGAAGAAAATGACGTGTAGGAGGGCAGGAAGTGTAGTCTGATGAGCAGCAGAGGAAACTCTAGTTACGAAAGTGGTCATTATATCCTGGTCTTTACTTATGTGATATCTCATAATTTATCTCCAGACCATATGTGCCTTTTAATTTTTTTTTCCATCCAGTTAGCTAGTCATCATTAAATACTACATGTATGAGTTGGCATGAAAACTCAGATATATCTGGCACTCCACCCCCCCACCCACCTGACCCCACCTCACACCCATCCCACCCCATAAAAGGTTAAATGAGGACCTGTTGCATAGACTAAACAAGGGGCCACAACCTTAAAATTAGAGCTAGGCCATTCAGGGGTGATGTCACAAAGCACTTCTTCACACAAAGGGTAGTGGAAATCTGGAACTCTCTCCCAAAAAGCTGTTAGGCTCGGTCAATTGAAAATTTCAAAACTGACATTGATAAATTTTTGTCAGGCAAGGGTATTAAGGGTTACAGAACCAAGGTGGGTAGATGGAGTTAAGATACAGACAAGCCATGATCTAATTAAATGGTGGAACAGGCTCGAGGGGCTGAATGGCCTATTTATGTTCCTATGTTCTTTCAGATTGACATAAAAGATCCTATGGCACCATTCGAAGAAGAGCAGAGTTTTCCTGGTTTCCTGGCAAATATGTATCCTCAACTCTCATCACTAAAAAAAAAATCTTGTCAATTATCTCAATGCTGTTTGTGGGATCTTTCTGCGCACAAAATAGTTGCCATGTTTTCTTACAGTACAACAATGACTACACCAAAAATACATAATTGGCTGTAAAGCATATTGGGACATCGTGAGGTCATGGAAGGTGCTATATCAATCCAAGTTCTTTCTTTCCTGGAACAGATCCTTAGCCCCCCCACTCTCCCATTATTTGAAAACTACAGGCAACCTGTAAATGCATTATGAGATGCAATTATATCAATAAGGGAAAAAAAACTTCACACCGCCAAATTAATATGGAGGTAAAAATCTACCAGCCATGTTGAAGTGTTCATGTTCTGTGAGGATATATAATAAGCATCACTCCACAAGATTTTAGAGTGACATCTAGTGATTAGATCTTATTTAATTTTGATGAGGCTCCTCAATGCATGACCATTGTAAGACGTGCGGAAATCGCCCCTCACCCCATCAGTTTCCAAAGTTCAGACCCGTCGAACAGACAACACAAAACCCAATGAATCTGTGAAACTTCTTTTACTTAAAAATCAGCAAGAGATTACAAGTAAGCATCCAACAGTTATGTAGCGTATAATAATTCCCGATTACTATACCTCAGCATACACAGAGCTATCCCTTTACTTTAAGTTCAAGCAAAACACCACAGCGAGTGGTCAATCCGGCAGTGACTAGACGTATGATTTCTGGCAACTGACCAGGTCGCCCAGCTGCTTCCCAGAGTGTCTTGAAACAGCACCTCTTATACCCTAAAATTTGGCAACCCTCCCACTGCATACGTGTCCCAAATTATGTTAGTAATGGTCAGCAGTTGTTTCTCAGATCCCCTCATCACTAGTCCGTTAAGCAACCTTGGGCCTTCAAGGCCGGTTACATTCCAAAGTCTGAAGATGTTTCCACAGTTCAATAGTCTGTTTCCACAAAACTCTCAGTCTGTTTTCCTTATCGGATAAAAGGCAGCTGGCAGCCTTTCACATCTTACAACCATAGCAGAAAGTCTCTGTTCCTGTCCAAGGTCGTCTTCATCTGTGAACAGTTTTCATACAAGTTCCCACAGGAACCTCAGCTTCTCAAAGCATGCTGGCATATTAAATTTGGTCAACTTTTAAGTTTGGTCAAGCTACAGCAAAATTTACAGCAAATGGCTTATTCTTGCACCATCTTTACCTCCCAGGCCGCCTGCCTTTTCTGCGACCTGAAGGAGTCTGTGTTCCATGTATATATCGAATGTGAGAGGTTGCAGCCCCTCTTCCATTATTTGAAGGGGCTACTCCTCGAATTTTTGGCTGCACTTCAGTCCCACACTCCTGATCTTTGGTCACCTGGTGTGGGAGGGTGGGGGGTAGTGGGCAAGTCGGGGGACCTCCTCGTAGGACTGCTCCTGGGCCTGGCCAAAGTGGCCATTAACTGGTCCAGGCAGCGGGCAGTCGAGGGGGTCGTTCGGCCCGACTGCCTGCCTCTCTTCCGCGGGCCCTGGAGATGGAGCACGCGGTGTCCGCCGGCACACTCGAGGCCTTCCGCGACCGGTGGCACTGCAGGGACTGGAGTACATCATCACCCCCAGCAACCAAATTTTAATTTATAGTTTAATTTAATGTTTTAAGTTTAGTTACAGTCTATTTGTTTAAGGGTTGCTCAAAGGAGTACACCATCTTTACAGTACTTTAATCTGAATATCTCACTGCTAATTAAAATTGATAAATGCACATAGATCCAAATGAATTTCATGAAAACACATAGATTGAGATTATCAAATACTTTATGGGACGCATCTTTCTAGTCTGACAAGCCTCCTTCACCCCCTACCCTTTGCTTTTTGCCGTCCATCTCTGCATCCAGTTCATTTTTGGCATAGCTGAATCAGTCAGTACTTGTTGAAGTATCTACTCCCACTACAAATTGTAACAGGTAACCTTTATCTTATAGACAATTATCAAGCTCAAGTAAGACTCCGTGTTTCCTGCGTAATTCCAGTCCGACCAGCAGCGCGCACGCGCCTCACTTTGCAATCCGATTCGTGCGCACGCGCCAACTCGGCTTCCGTCCGTCCCATATTATCATCCCCTCGCGCCGTGTCAGTGCGGGTGGTTCCGACTCGTCTCAGATTGAATTTTGCTGCCGTTACCGCGGCCATCTTCCTCCGGGTTCGACGCAGGAAGGGCCTCCAGGCATCTCGTCCGGAGTTAGATTTGAGAATAAAAAAAGTCTTCCCATAATTCCAGGTCGTTATCGTCGCCTCGTCAGATCTAAACGCAGCTGGTGTATACCGCAAACCCGAGGCGTTTGTTTTATTTTTTGGTGAAGTTCACTTCTTTAGCTAACGTTGCAAATTCACAACACATCGTTTCCCTTTACCTCTGGAGCTACGCTCGTCAAAAATGTGACTTTTAGTTGGGGGAGGAGAAGAAGACACGGATTTAAACAGTTCCGAGAAAGTCCACCTCGGCGTCTGCCAGCAGTGATCCGCAATAGTACGGAGAACCAGCCGGGAGCAACATCTGTCGTTTGGTTTATTGATGAACTGTCTTTATTTTGCTGGAGCTTTGAGGGCGGTTGGGCTTTATCCCTGGGCTGGGATGAGTGGGGCGGCTGTCCGTTACTGACCGTTGAAACCGTTTAGTTCCAGTCGCGCGCGCGCGCGCTCGTACCCCTGTCGCTCGCGCTCGGTTCCAGTCTCGCGCGCGCTCGTACCCCTGTCGCTCGCGCTCGGTGCCGGTGTCGCTATGGGTAACCAGCTGGCCGGCATCGCTCCCTCTCAGATCCTGTCTGTTGACAGTTACTTCTCCGACATCCACGAATTCGAGTACGACAAGAGCCTGGGCAGCACCCGCTTCTTCAAGGTGGCCCGGGCCAAGCACCGTGAGGGGCTGGTGGTGGTCAAGGTGTTCGCCGTGCAGGACCCGTCGCTGCCGCTCACCGCCTACAAGCAGGAGCTGGAGGAGCTGCGGCACAAGCTGCATGGGGCGCACAACTGCGTCCCCTTCCAGAGGGCCAGCTTCACCGAGAAAGCCGCCATGCTCTTCCGGCAGTACGCCCGGGACAACCTGTACGACCGCATCAGCACCCGGCCCTTCCTCAACAACATCGAGAAGAAGTGGATCGCCTTCCAGCTCCTCAACGCGGTGGAGCAGGCTCACCGGGTCGGCGTCCGCCACGGGGACATCAAGACGGAAAACGTCATGGTCACCAGCTGGAACTGGGTGCTGCTCACCGACTTTGCCAGCTTCAAGCCCACCTACCTGCCCGAAGACAATCCGGCCGACTTCAATTACTTCTTCGACACCTCCAGGAGAAGGACCTGCTACATCGCCCCCGAGCGCTTTGTGGACGGGACAATGTTCAGCACGGAGCTGGAAGCGGCTCGAGATCCAACTACCCCACTGGTGGATCTGACTCACAACAACCAGAGGACAAGGGGAGAACTAAAACCGGCCATGGACATCTTCTCTGCAGGTACACTTACTGAATGGAGCCAGTTTGCTTTGAACTAAATGATTATTTGTTGAAACTCATAGTTGTACTGAACCATGTATTGTGAAGGCTGTTTCAGGAGCACAATGTGGGAATACATTATATTTTAACTATAGACTCAGTGATCACTAAGGTGAGAGATGACCCTGCTCCACACTGGCATGCTCTTTGCAATCCGTGTGAAACGAGCACTACTTGGCCAGGCACAGGGTAAAGCTCCCAACAGTCAAATACGTCGTACCATTGCCCGCTCACACAGTGTGTGCTGTAAAGTAATTTGAGATGAAAAGAAAATAACTGAGAATGTTAAATCTCAAATGAAAACAGAAAAGCTTGGATATATCAGGTTTGTCAATATCTAAAATGAGACCTTGAAGTGTAGGCCCTTTATCAGAATTAGAAGATAAGGAAACAAAATGAAGAAGCTAGAATGAGATCAAAGCTAAGAATCAGATATACTAACTATGATCACAAAGAAACAATGAGTTTAATAGCCTGCTAACAGTTTTTAAAGAAAGCTGGAGAGTTCAGGATCATGCTTGCCGACAGAATGGAAATGATCGTTAAATTGGTTACCCACGTGCTAATGAGTACAGAAATAGGAGGTTGGAGCAGATGAATGCGTGGCTGGAGAGATGGTGCAGGAGGGAGGGCTTTAGATTCCTGAGGCATTGGGACTGTTTCTGGGGGAGGTGGGACCTGTACAAGCCAGACGGGTTGCACCTCAACAGGACCAGACCAATATCTTTGCGGAGATGTTTGCTTGTGCTGTTGGGGAGGGTTTAAACTAGTTTGGCAGGGGAATGGGAACCTGAGAGTAGATTCAGAAGGGAGAGAAGCAAAGCTGGAAATGGAAGGCAGAAAATTAGTAAGCGAGTTTGGAAGGCAGAGGAAACAAAGGCTAGAAAATAGACAACAAGGGAGTTTGGCAGTGCTAAATGGTGTATATACTTCAATGCAAGGAGTCCAAGGAATAAAACAGATGAGCTGAGGGCACAGATAGACATGTGGGAGTATGATATCATAGCTATTACTGAGACATGGCTGAAAGAAGGGCAAGAATGGCAGCTCAACATTCCTGGTTACAGGGTTTTCAGACGAGATAGAGTGGGGGATAAAAAAGATGGGGGGTGGTGTCACAATATTGATTAAAGAAACAATTGCAGCTGTGAGGAGGGATGATATCTTAGAAGGATCATCCAATGAGGCCATATGGGTTGAACTGAAAAGCAAAAAAGGGGCAATTACACTGCTGGGAGTGTACTATAGACAACCAAACAGTCAGAGGGAGATAGAAGAGCAAATATGTCGGCAAATTTCTGAGACGTGCAAAAATAGGGCAGTAATAGTAGGGGATTTCAACTTCCCTAATATTAACTGGGATAAAATTAGTGTGAAAGGTTTAGAGTCAGCAGAATTCTTAAAATGCATTCAGGAGAATTTTTTTAGCCAGTACGTAGCAAGCCCAACAAGAGAGGGAGTGGTTCTGGACCTAGTTTTAGGGAATGAAGTTGGGCAGGTGGAAAGGGTATCAGTGGGAGAGCATATTGGTGGTAGTGATCATAATTCAGTTAGATTTAGGGTAGTTATGGAAAAGGACAAGGATAGACCAGGAATAAAAGTTCTCAATTGGGGAAAAGCTAATTTTACTAAGCTGAGATGTGATTTAGCCAAAGTGGACTGGAGACAGAAACTTGAAGGCTGCAGGGCATTCTGGAGGGGGAGGGTGAACAGCCAGTTGTCGTAGTGCACATAGGCATCAACGATATAGGTAAAAAATGGGATGAGGTCCTAAAAGCTGAATATAGGGAGTTAGGAGGTAAATTAAAAAAAAATAGGACCTCAAAGGTAGTAATCTCAGGACTGCTACCAGTGCCATGTACTAGTCATTGTAGAAATAGAAGGATATTTCAGATGAATACATGGCTAGAAGAATGGTGCAAGGGGGAGGGATTCAAATTCCTGGGACATTGGAACTGGTTCTGGGGGAGGTGGGACCAGTACAAACTGGACGGTTTGCACCTGGGCAGGGCTGGGACCGATGTCCGAGGGGGAGTGTTTGCTAGTGCTCTTGGGGAGGGTTTAAACTAAAATGGCAGGGGGTTGGGAACCTGTGCAGGGAGACAGAGGAAAGGGAAGCAAGGATAGAAGAAAAAGACAGGAAGGAGAAAAGCAAAAGTGGAAGTCTGAGAAATCAAGGGTGTAAATCAAACATGGCCACAGTAAACAATAATTCTAAATGGTCTAAGAGTGTTAAAAAAAAAAGCCTGAAGGCTTTGTGTCTTAATGCGAGAGCATTCGTAATAAGGTGGATGAATTAGCTGCGCAAATAGATGTAAACGGATATGATATAAATTGGGATTACGGAGACATGACTCCAGGGTGACCAAGGCTGGGAATTCAACATCCAGGGGTATTCAATATTCAGGAAGGACAGGCGAAAAGGAGGTGGGGTAGCATTGCTGGTTAAAGAGGAGATTAACACAATAGTAAGGAAGGATATTAGCTCTGATGATGTGGAATCTGTATGGGTAGAGCTGAGAAATACCAAGGGGCAGAAAACATTAGTGGGAGTTGTATACAGACCCCCAAACAGTAATGCTGAGGTTGGGGATGGCATTAAACGGGCAATTAGAGATGCGTGCAATAAGGGCACAGCAGTTATCATGGGTGACTTTAATCTACATATAGACTGGGCTAACCAAATTAGTAACAATACTGTGGAGGAGGAAATCCTAGAGTGTATACGGGATGGTTTCCTGGACCAATATGTCGAGGAACCAACCAGAGATCAGGCCCTCTTAGACTGGGTATTATGTAATGAGAAAGGATTAATTAGCAATCTTGTTGTGTGAGGCCCCTTTGGGAGGAGCGATCATAATATGATAGAATTCTTCATTAAGATGGAGAGTGAAGTAGTTGACTCAGAGACTAGGGTCCTGAATTTATATAAAGGAAACTACGATGGTATGAGGCGCGAGTTGGCTAGGATGGATTGGGGAACGTTACTTAAAGGGTTGACGGTGGATAGGCAATGGCAAACATTTAAAGATCGCATGGATGAACTACAGAATTTGTTCATCCCTGTTTGGCATAAAAATAAAACAAAAAAGGTGGCTCAACCATGGCTAATAAGGGAAATTAGGGATAGCATAAGATCCAAGGAGAGGACATATAAATTGGCCAGAAAAAGCAGCAAACCTGAGGATTGGGAGCAGTTTAGGATTCAGCAAAGGAGGACAAAGGGATTAATTAAGAGGGGGAAAATAGATTGAGAGTAAGCTTGCAGGGAACATAAAAACTGACTGTAAAAGCTTCTATAGATATGTGAAGAGAAAAAGATTGGTGAAGTCAAGCGTAGGTCCCTTGCAGTCAGAATCAGGGGAATTTATAATGGGGAACAAAGAAATGGCAGACCAATTAAATACATACTTTGGTTCTGTCTTCACAAAGGAGGACACAAATAACCTCCCAGAGATGTCGGGGAACATAGGGTCTAATGAGAGGGAGGAACTGAATGAAATCAGTATTTGTAGGGAAATGGTGTTTGGGAAATTGACGGGATTGAAGGCCGATAAATCCCCAGGGCCTGATAATCTACATCCTAGGGTACTTAAGGAAGTGGCCCTAGAAATAGTAGATGCATTGCTGGTCATCATCCAAAATTCTATAGACTCTGGAACAGTTCCCATGGATTGGAGGGTAGCTAATGTAACCCCACTATTTAAAAAAGGTGGTAGAGAGAAAAGGGGGAATTATAGACCGGTAAGCCTGACATCGGTAGTGGGGAAAATGCTAGAGTCCATTATAAAAGATGTAATAGCGGAGCACTTGGAAAACAGTGACAGGATCGGACAAAGTCAACATGGATTTACAAAAGGTAAATCATGCTTGACTAATCTACTGGAATTTTTTGAGGATGTAACTGGTAGAATAGATAAGGGCGAACCAGTGGATGTGGTGTATTTGGACTTTCAGAAGGCTTTTGAGAAGGTCCCGCATAAGAAATTGGCGTGCAAAGTTAAAGCACATGGGATTGGGGGTAAGGTACTGACTTGGATAGAGAACTGGTTGGCAGACAGGAAGCAAAGAGTTGGAATAAACGGGTCTTTTTCCAAGTGGCAGGCAGTGACTAGTGGGGTACCGCAGGGATTGGTGCTAGGACCTCAGTTATTCACAATATATATTAATGATCTAGACGAGGGAACTAGATGTAATATCTCCAAGTTTGCAGACAGACACAAAGCTGGGTGGGCGTGTGTGCTGTGAGGAGGATGCAGAGACACTCCAATATGATTTGGACAGGTTGGGTGATATGGCAGAGGCAGTATAATGTGGATAAATGCGAGGTTATCCACTTTGGTGGCAAAAACAGGAAGGCAGATTATTATCTGAACGGCAATAGATTGGGAAAAGTGGAAGTGCAACGAGACCTGGGTGTCCTTGTGCACCAGTCGCTGAAGGTAAGCATGCAGGTGCAGCAGGCGGTTAAGAAGGCAAATGGTATGTTGGCCTTCATAGCGAGAGGATTCGAGTACAGGAGCAAGGAGGTCTTGCTGCAGTTGTACAGGGCTTTGGTGAGACCACACCTTGAGTATTGTGTGCAGTTTTGGTCGCCTTATCTGAGGAAGGAAGTTCTTGCCATGGAGGGAGTGCAGCGAAGATTCACCAGACTGATACCTGGGATGGCAGGAATGACGTATGAAGAGAGATTGGGTCGATTGGGCTTGTATTCGCTAGAGTTTAGAAGAATGAGAGGGGATCTCATTGAAACTTATAAAATTCTAACAGGACTAGACAGACTAGATGCAGGAAGGCTGTTCCCGATGGCGGGGGAGTCCAGAACCAGGGGTCACAGTCTAAGGATAAGGGGTAAGCCATTTAGGACTGAGATGAGGAGGAATTTCTTCACCCAGAGAGTGGTGAACCTGTGGAATTCTCTACCACAGAAGACAGTTGAGTCCAATTCATTAAATATATTCAAGAAGGATTTAGATATATTTCTTAAGGCTAAGGGGATCAAGGGCTATGGGGAGAAAGCAGGGACAGGGTACTGAATTTGGATGATTAGCCATGATCGCATTGAATGGCGGAGCAGGCTCGAAGGGCCGAATGGCCTACTCCTGCTCCTATCTTCTATGTTTCTATATAAATCAGTGTCAGAGCAGTGGGAGGTGTTCAAGGAGGGTTCAGAGCAAGTATGTTCCCTTCAAGAAAAAGGGTGGCACTAACAAATCTGGAGCTCCCTGGATGTCAAGGGGCATACGGGGTAGGATAAAGAAAAAAAGGGAAGCTTATGACAGATACCGAGGGCTCAATACTGAAGAAACCCAAGAGGAGTATAGAAAGTACAGGGGTGAAATTAAAAAGGAAATTAGGAAAGCAAAGAGAGGGCATGAATAAATATTGGCAAGTAAAATCAAGGAAAACCCAAAGATAAATACATTAAGAGCAAGAGGATAACTAAAGTAAGAGTAGGGCCTATTCGGGACCATAAAGGTAACCTGTGTGTGGAGGCGGAAGACATGGGTATGGGTCTTAATGAATGCTTTGCATCTGTTTTCACAAGAGAGGGACGATGGAGAAATTGTGAGGGAGAAGGAGTGTGAAATATTAGATGAAATAAACATAGTGAAAGAGGAAGTATTAAGGGGTTTAGCATCTTTTGAAAGTGGATAAATCCCCAGGCCTGGATGAAATGTATCCCAGACTGGTAAGAGAGGAGATAGCAGAGGCTCTGACCATCATTTTCCAATCCTCTCTGGCTACAGGTGGGGTACTGGAGGACTGCTAACGTGGTACCGTTGTTGAGAAAGGGATAGACCGAGTAATTACAGGCCAGTCAGTCTAACCTCGGTGGTGGGAAAATTATTGGAAAAAATTCTGAGGGACAGGATAAATCTTCATTTAGAAAGACACGGATTAGTCGGCGACAGTAGGCATGGATTTGTTAAGGGAAGGTCGTGTCTGACTAACTTGATTGAATTTTTTGAGGAGGTAACAAGGAGGTTGATGAGGGTAGTGTGTTTGATGTAGTCTATATGGATTTTAGCAAGGCTTTTGATAAGGTCCCGCATGGCAGACTGGTCATAAAAGTAAAAGCCCATGGGATCCAAGGCAAAGTGGCAAGTCGGATCCGAAATTGGCTCAGAGGCAGGAAACAAAGGGTAATGGTCGAAGGGTGTTTTTGTGACTGGAAGGCTGTTTCCAGTGGGGTTCCACAGGGCTCAGTACTAGGTCCTTTGCTTTTTGTGGTATATATCAATGATTTGGAATTGAATGTAGGAAGTATGATTTAAGAAATTTGCAGATGATCAAAAATTGGCCGTGTGGTTGATAATGAAGAAGAAAGCTGTAGACTGCAGGAAGATATCAATGGACTGGTCTGGTGGGCAGAACAGTGGCAAATGGAATTCAATCCGGAGAAGTGTGAGGTAATGCATTTGGGGAGGGCTAACAAGGCAAGGGAATACACAATAAATGGTAGGACACGAAGAAGTGCAGAGGATCAGAGGGACCTTCGAGTACATGTCCACAGATCCCTGAAGGTAGCAGGACAGGTAGATAAGGTGGTTAAGAAGGCATACGGGATACTTGCCTTTATTAGCTGAGGCATTGAATATAAGAGCAGGGAGGTTATGCTTGAACTGTATAAAACGCTAGTTAGGCCACAGCTAGAATACTGCGTGCAGTTCTGGTCACCACATTACAGGAAAGATGTGATTTACGAGGATGTTGCCTGGGCTGGGGAATTTTAGCTATGAGGAAAGATTGGAGAGGCTGGGGTTGTTTTCTTTGGAACAGAGGAGGCTGAGGGGAGACCGAATTGAGGTGTATAAAATTATGAGGGGTCTAGATAGAGTGGATAGGAAAAACCTATTTCCCTTAGCAGAAGGGTCAATAACCAGGGGGCATAGATTTAAAGTAATTGGTCGGAGGTTTAGAGGGGATTTGAGGAGAATTCTTTTCACCCAGAGGGTGGTGGGGGTCTGGAATTCACTGCCTGAAAGGGTGGTAGAGGCAGAGACCCTTATCACATTTAAAAAGTACTTGGATATGCACCTTGAAGTGCCATAACCTGCACGGCTACAGACCAAGTGCTGGAAAGTGGGATTAGGGTGGATAGCTCTTTGTCAGCCGGCATGGACAAGATGAGCCGAATGGCCTCCTGTGCTGTAAATTTCAATGATTCTATACCCAAACTGTGTAGAGGAGATTATGCCATGACTAAGTAGGAAGAAGTACATGCAACTTGCTATTTCATAAAGCGGAGTGTTTGTGAGCTTTGAAAATAGTGTGAGAAGAAGCAAATGAACAATCATTGCCTGAAAAAAGTGCCAGGGGAAGAGAAGCCAGAAATAGAAGAGAGAGAACTTAAACTCATTTAACAAAACCTTATGATGATCAGAGAGTAGAATTTTATATTTTCAGCTTGGACTGGATTTGACCCCAGGTTCTGGAAGTGAAAGGATAGTGTGCTGATGTCAAGGAGCTAGATAGAGTATTTCAGTAGACTGTGTTGTAGATTGAAACAGATGAAATTTATGTTCACACACATCCACTAGTTACTAGTAGGTCTATTATCAGTTAATACAGTTTTGGTAAACTTGCCTAGCCAGAGTATAGTTACTGGTGATGAATAAGATAATGTTGTCAACATTACCCCTTTTTAGAAGTTGTAGGAATAATAGATTGGGATTTAGGTTTGTTTCTAGGGTTTTATTTGTGATTTGGCCCTTAAGTTATCGAATATAAATCGACTCAATTAAACAGATGAAGCCACAGCAGATCCCCAAGAAGAAGTAACTGCATTGACTCATTTAACCCGTAGCTAATCCCAACGATAACGAGGACTGAATAGGTTACAATTTGATGTATTACTAACAGCTACATTATTTCATTGCATTTGCAAAGCCAAGAATGATATGATCACAAACAAAACAGTGTGGTTTTAGAATTGCAGTAATGCAACATTATTGGGTTTAATGTAACCTATAATAGTTTTGAAGATCCCAGTAATAGTTTGCCAAAGTTAGCTCTTTACTGTTTATGTAGTATAATTAACAGGAAATATTTGTGTACTTCCCATTCAAGTCTATATCTAAAAACATACAACCTCTTTGATTATTTAACTGTTATATCTAATGTCTTCTGCTGTGATGCACTAGCCTCATGCCTGGCAGTCTTATTTCTGGTTCTTCAGCAGTCTTCCTCTCCTCATGTCTAACTTACCTTGCACCTATTTAAATTGTTATACTATATTTCTGAATTGCATTACAGAGTTAAATGTTGTATTACATTGTGCCACATACTCCTGTGAACTGTCACAGCAACTGTTAGTGTTTTCAAGTGTTCATAGACTAGTCTAATATTACACATTCTAAAAACCCTGCTATCTACAGAGTTCTGTATTCTATTTACAAACTTCTTTCTTCCATTCAAACTTCTCCTGTAAGTACCCTAACAGTGAAGCATTATTACTGCTGATTGGACCCAGCATTTGCTCCTTATCAAAGATAGAGTTTCCACTAAAACTATACGTGCACATCTGATAAAATAACTTTATCACTGCAAGATCATTCACTTCTACACCAGATTGAAGATTGATACAGCTGATTCCAACTCTGATAAAAGTTGGCAAATGCCTGGTTGTTTCTCTGTTTATTGTTTCATTTATAAAATGAAAAGGTATGTTAAAATTGTCAGCAGCTGCCTTTTTAAAACATCTCTTGGTTTCCTGCATTAACCCTTGTAGTATCAGGCATACTACAACATTAAACAGTTCATATTGCGGTTTCCCTGACGGTGTACACTGAGTATGCCATCTTATTCTATTTGAAAGACCCCACAACTTCTGGGTTTCCGCGAGTGCTTGCACATGCGCGAAATCCAGAACTTGCAATCTGTCAAGGTATGCCTTAACAGATCATCTAAACCGCATGGAAACTCAGTATTGCTGGCGCAGAGTTGGGCGTAGGGCCTGTTTTCATCAGCGTATGGGCATATATAAGCCTTAAATTAAACATTTAAAAATCAAAAATTATGCACATACACTTTAAATGAGTTTATGCAAATATTGGACCGGATTAAGATATTTGAAATTTAATATTTATTGAGGTTGGTGCAATGAAGGGACTTATGAATAAAATTGCAATTCAGTGCATTTATATTTATTAGAATTATGTACATTGTATAATTATTTGGGGATTCCATTGCATATCATTAGGGGATTCCCTTTGTAAATGATTGCAATGGAATCGTCCTTCATGATTGGAGGACCGAGCCCACGTGGTCCCAGGGACGCTTCCGAACTGCCTGCGTCCCTGGGATCTGTGGGCCTTTACGCTGCCATCCCCCTGGAGGCCCAAGACCGCAACTCTACACAGCCTGGGTGCCTGGAGGTAGGTTCGTAAAGGTTTCGCAGGTTGGAGGCCTACTCCAGAGGTACGCCTCCAACTGCAATTTCTAGCCCATTTTCAGTAAGTGGCATGGGGGCAACTGATCAGTTTCAAAGTGCTTTAATTTATTACAACTTATCTAACTGCTAAGGAGGTCTAATTAGGAGAGAAATTGCTAAGATTAAATGTTCCACTAGACCACATATTTTAAAGAAAGAAAGACTTGCATCTATATAGCGCCTTGCATGACCTCAGGATGTCCCAAAGCGCTTTACAGCCAATGAAGTACTTTTGAGGTGTAGTAACTGTTGGATGTAGGAAGATTAATTGCAGTACATTTTTTTTCAGCTGATAGAATAAGTTTGACTGCATAGAATGAGTTTCTTTTTAGCTCACTTGCATAAAGAATCAAAGGTATTTCAGAGAAGGAAGCGATCACGAGGTAAAAATGTTGATATGGCTGTTTAGTGGTTGGAAAATAATTTTCTACAGTTGGTGCACAGTATATAGTGTTGTCCTTGACTGAATATATACACACACGTAACTACAATTTTTTTTAATTATAGGGTGTGTTATTGCAGAGCTGTTCACAGAGGGAGTGCCTATGTTTGATCTATCCCAACTGCTGGCTTACAGAAATGGGCATTTTTCCCATGAGCAGGTGCTGAATAAAATTGAGGACTTGAACATAAGAGGTCTGGTAAGCATAACCAAATGGCTCTGAATGCTTATTTTTGCAGATAATTTTATGATATGCTGGAATAAATGTGGTAGAATACGCAGCTTTAAAAATCATTGTTTAATATACTTTTCAAGTGGAGGGGGGGTAACATCACTCAGAAATATATGCATAGAGCTTGCAACCTAATTGCTAGACCTCATCTCAAAATACCGTACTGCACTTGCCATTATGCATATTCTGTGTTATAGTTTATATAACAGGGAACCAGTTAACTGAAGGTGATGGAATATTTGGCCATAACATTTTGTTCATTTATTCTAATTTGTACAACAAAGTTTGTGTATGTTAGTGTACTGAGATATGTTGTTCCATCAGTGGCATAGTATTGCAAAAAAGTGTACCATTTTGTGAGGATCACACTCTATAATATAAGAAAATATGTAATGGAAGTAAGGTACAGGTTCTGTTGCACTCCATTGTAACGGCTCTTTGTGTGAGTTTTTTTGCACTTATTTTCAGGATGTAGGTGATGCTGGCAAGGCTGCATTTATTGCCCATCTGTAGTTGCCCTGACAACTGTGTGGTTTGCTTTTCCACCTCACATGGCATTAAAAGTCAGACTGGGTAAGGGTGACAGGTTTCCTTCCCTGCATGAACCAGTTGGCGTTATACACTCTGGCAGTTTTCATGGTAATTTTTCTGATGCTAACCCAAAAATGACCAGATTTATGGAGTTTACTTTTATAACTTACCATGATGGGATTTGAGCTCACAGTACAGTACAATAATCACTTCACATGATTCACTTGATAATGCAACCATATAAATCCCCAATTATTATAAACTTCTAAAAGATTTTGCACTCATATTTTGCGTGTAAAATTTCAACTTTTTCCACTTTTCACCACTTCTGTCTCGAAGATGATGACTGTTGTTGGTTTACAGTTCCAGAGGCCACTGGCAGCCGTCCTTGCTCATTGGCCATTCTTCACGTGTGAACATAGTTAGTGCATGTCAACAGACTATTTGACTGTGGAGGGCATCATAAGTGAGTCCCATCCTTTTCTCATACGTTGTGTACACACAAACACACACGCTCTTGTATTCATGCTATTTCATAGAGCAGGAGCCATGGCTTATTTATTTATTTTCCCTCCCTCCCATTTCTTACCACTAGGGGCTGAGGCTGATTGCAGTGCCTGAAATATTGCTCTGGCTGAAATCAAGTTACTCAGTATTGACTGTGAAATTAACTTTGACTCTTCAGGTGTGTGTGGCTTAGTGCTACAATTGGCAGTGCCTTTACCCACAAAGCCATCGGGAGACTTAATATGTACAGTTTAAGTACCTCTTGGATTACTGATATGGCAATCCTTTGACCATTACATCAAAGCTCCATCTTTGCTTGAAAGGCCAAGTAGTCACATAATAAGTAAATGTTCAAAATGTAATAACTAATTCAATATCTATGGAGCACTATGAAGTTTATCATTACAGTTTTTCTAATTTATTAATCATCACTTTTAGTGCTACCTCTGTCCCATGGGGTATCATAAAAGCAATTCCTATAATTAGAGTTGGTTTGGCTGGGTGATGCTGAAGCAATAACTACTTATTCTTAAGTCTTTTATCTTTGTCTTTTTTTAATCTTGGAACATTGATCTTCCTGTATTGCAGGTCAGTCAAATGATTCAGCGTGACCCAGACACACGTTTAACAGCAGAGGAACATCTTAAACAACAAAGGAGCAGAGCTTTCCCAGAACTGTTTTACACTTTTCTGCAGCCATATATGGCACAGTTTGCAAAAGAGACTTTCCAGTCTGCTGATGAACGTATCCTGGTAATACGGAAAGACCTAGAAAATATTCTACAAAATGTTTGTGGAGAAGACCAGAGTGAGAAAAATGACGGAGAAACAAAAGAGCATGGTTTGGTTATTTTGGTGTCTGTTATCACTTCTTGCCTGCAGACACTCAAGTACTGTGATTCTAAACTAGCTGCTTTGGAACTAATTCTCCATTTGGCACCCAGGCTAAGTGGCGAGATCCTCCTTGATCGTATAACACCTTACCTCTTGCATTTTGCCAATGACCCCATACCCAGGGTACGAGCTGAAGCAGTCAGGACACTGACAAAAGTCCTAGCTCTTGTCAAAGAGGTACCGCGCAATGATGTCAATATTTACCCTGAGTACATTTTACCGGGTATTGCCCACTTAGCTCAGGATGAAGCAACTCTTGTCAGATTGGCATATGCAGGTAAGGACTGTAGTCTCAAATTTGATTGTATTCTGTAGTGGGTTCCTAGTGTGCACCAGTTGCATATGATATGTATCCAATGCCTCATCTAATATAAGTGACAACCTTTATGTTTAAAATTTTAGAAATAAAATTTAAAAAGTGCCTTTGAGTAATTAAACTGAAGTGACATGTTTTATGTCATTATACATAAGAACATAAGATGTAGGAGCAGGAGTAGGTTATTTGGCCCCTCGAGCCTGCTCCGCCATTCAATAAGATCATGGCTGATCTGATCTTGGCCCAACTCCACTTTCCTGCCCGCTCCCCATAAACCTTGGCTCCCTTACCTTTCAAAATTCTGTCTATCTTCACCTTAAATATATTCAATGACCCAGCCTCCACAGCTCTCTGGGGAAGAGAATTCCAAAGATTCACAACCCTCTAAGAGAAGGAATTCCTCCTCATTTCCGATTTAAATGGGTGCCTCCTTATTCTGAAATTATGCCCCCTAGTTCGAGATTCCCCCACGAGGGGAAACATCCTCTCTGCATCTACCCTGTCAAGCCCCTTCAGAATCTTATGTTTCAATAAGATCCCCTCTCATTCTTCTAAACTCCAATGAGTATAGGCCCAACCAGCTTAACCATTCTTTATAAGACAACCCCTTCATCTCCGGAATCAACCTCGTGAACCTTCTCTGAACTGCCTCCAATGCAAGTATATCCTTCCTTAAATAAGGAGACCAAAACTGTACGCAGCACTCCAGGTGTGGTCTCCCCAATGCCCTGTACAGTTTAACAGGACTTCCCTACTTTTATACTTCATTCCCTTTGCAATAAAGGCCAACACTCCATTTGCCTTCCTAATTACTTGCTGTACCTGCATGCTAACTTTTTGTGATTCATGTACAAGGACCCCCAGATCCCTCTACCTCAGCATTTTGTAATCTCTCCTCATTTAAATAATAATTTGCTTTTTTATTTTTCCTACCAAAGTCGATAACCTCGCATTTTCCCACATTAAACTCCATCTGCCAGATTTTTGCCCACTCACTTAGCCTATCTATCTCCCTTTGGAGATTCTTTGCGTCCTCCACACAATTTGCTTTCCCACCTATCTTTGTATCATATGCAAATTTGGCTACATTACATTCGGTCCCCTCATCCAAGTCATTAACATAGATTGTAAATAGTTGAGGCCCCAGCACTGATCCCTGTGGCACCCCACTAATTACAGTTTGCCAACCTGAAAATGACCCATTTATTAATGAGTTACCTGGTCATCCTCACTTAATGAAATAGATTATTTCACACTGCTGTCCATGACATCTTGTCTAGTATAACGGAACGTAAAAAACATTAAGTACACAGATATATTGGTATTATAATGGGTTTGACGTAGAAAATGGGTTAACAAACCATTTTTTTTACACAAAATTCAGAACCAGTTTACAGGGATGGAAGAGATTTTCATCAAATATAATGAATGTGACTCAATGTTTAAACAACAAAAAGCAATTAACAATTTAGTATAAATCTTTTAAGCCATGTGCATACAAAAGATCAGCTATGGGTATCATGTAGTAACCATAATCTTGATCTAAATATAAAAGAGCAGAAAAACAGAAATTGTGATGGTGTCATGAGACATTGATATATACCAGAAAACTTGCAGTTAATTGCCCATACATTGCACATCACAGTAACCAGTCTGAGTTTACTGTGGTATCTGTTTTTCTTAAAATAATTATTTTTATAACCTCCATGCTGACTTGCCAGAGGATGAGGTTTACCACTGCAAGAAAGTTATCCCTGCTAGCATTTCTGAAATTGACACAAGGTGCCCTTAAGTGACACGTTAAGTACCAACGGTGAGACTGAGATTGAAATTCATCTCTCCTACTCAAGAGTCTTGTAGCTATTGTGCCATCTCTTGTGCTTTTTTAATGAATAAATTACATTGCTGTTCACATCTTTAATTAGTCTCCTCCGAACAGCTTAGTGCAGGGCTTTGCAAGCACTAAGGTTCAGATTTTAACCACCGCCCACCCCTCTGCTCAGCTGGAATGGTGTGTGGGAGGGGTTTAAAATTTAAAAATTCTACCTACCAGCTCCAACCTGCTGCCTTCCCGGCTGTTTGAATTCTTACTACTTCAAATCAGGCCATTGATGAGCCTCCTGTAAAAGGCAGAGGAGTAGCCTAGTTAACATTCAAAAGTCGTGTCCCGATGACCTCATCGGCGCTGCGACGTAGAATTAACTGAACATCAGCGGGCATCCCGTGCTGTCAGCTGCCTGGCTGCAGATCCAAGGCGGGAGGCGTCGACTGGCCACGGTAAGTATTAAAGATCTGCTCTGTTTATAATTCCTTGTGGGCCAGGAGGAGCTGGAGTGCTCGCCTCAGGCCCCTCAAGGGTGTTCTGGGGCCTCCACCTCCCCCTTCCACCTCATCTTGCTGGAACCCCCCCCGATCGCCTGCAAAGCCCTCCTTCCACTGACTGCTGGGGACCGTCCCCGGTTGTGGCATCCTGCTGTTAAATTTGTACTCTTGCCTGCTGGCCAGGCAGTCATTCTGGCCAGGTGTCAGGCAGGCATCCGCGAAGAGTTAAATGAGGTCCTGCCGTTAAAATCGGCGGTGTCTCCATGTCCCCGACCTTGCCGGGTTCGTCTCCTGCCACCGGGCTCCCCTGCACTCTTCCCACTCTCCCATTAATATTAAGGCCCAAGTCTTGGCACTGAAATGAGGCATCACCAAACATGGTGCAATAATGAGTTAGACCGTTGGAACTTCTTAGAGATATGTCACTGCTCCCAATGTAAATGAGGATTATTTTGTTGTTTTTGACATTTTTAAATTGGGAAAAGGAATTCAATCAATCCAGGTTCATGTTCAACACTGTACACCATTTTCAATTCCCCTTTGGCGCAGTATCGAACCAGACTACTATTTGAGAGTTTTATATCTTTTAATATTTGTTCCAAATGGGCAAACCATTAACTATAATAATACAGGAAGCACAGCATCTGTTTTAGTGGAAAGTTACTTTCTGAACTGTCTTTCACTTTCACTAATTCACATTTTTGTGTTGAACAGAAAACATAGCACTTTTGGCTGAGACCGCTCTCCGATTTTTAGAAATAGTCCAATTAAATAATTTGAATTTGGAAAGTGAGCTAAATGGCGAGGAAACAGAAGAAATGTTACACCCCAATGAAAACTACGACTCAGGTAATCCTTTGAATTAAAGGTTACAAACTTTTTTGATCTCTGCAACTTAAGATGCAATTGTTGAAATTTCTGGCTTAATTCAGGATACTTGACTTTCAGAACCGATAAGCAAAATGGAAAAGGAGGGGGGTGCGGGTAGCCCTGATAATAAAGGATAGGATAAAGATAGTAGAGAGCAAAGATCTTAATTTGGAAAATCAAGATGTAGAATCACTGAGTGGAGCTAAGAAACAAGGGGCAGAAAACACTGGAGTAGTTGTATAGGCCCCATAACAGTAGTTGCAGTGTCGGGCACAGTATAAATCAGGAAATTAGAGGTGCATGTAATAAGGGTAATACAGTAATCATGGACTTTAATTTTGAGATATAGACTAGGCAAACCAAATTTGCAGAAGGATGAGTTCATGGATTGCATTGAAGATAGTTTTCTAGATCAGTATGTCGAGCAACCAACTAGGGAACAGGCTTTTTTAGATCTAGTATTGTGCAATGAGACAGGGTTAATTAATAACCTTGTAGTAAAGGAGCCTGTGGGGAAGAGTTATCATAATATGATGGAATTGAATTTGAGCGTGATTTAGTTAAGTACAAAACTAGGGTCTTAAATCTGAACAAAGCAAACTACGTAGCTATGAGGGACGAGCTGGCTCAGGTAGATTGGAAACTAGATTAAAAGATATGACGGTAGATAAGCAATGACAAACATTTAAAGAATTAATTCATAATTTGCAATGAATATACATTCCCTTAAGGAATAAAAACCCCACAAGAAAATTGGTCCAACCGTGGCTAACAAGAGAAGTTAAAGATAGTATTAGATTAAAGGAAGAGGCTTACAATGATGCCAAAAAGAATAGTAAGCCTGAGGATTGGGAGAATTTTAGAATTCATCAAAGGATGACCAAGAAATTGATAGAGAGAGAAAAAAGAGAATGAGAGTAAACTTGCAAGAGGCATAAAAACAAATTGTAAAAGCTGTTATAGGTATGTAAAAAGGAAGATATTAGCAAAAGTAAACATGGGTCCCTTACAAGTAGAGACAGGAGAAATTATAATGGGGAATAAGGAAATGGCAGAGACATTAAACAAATACTTTGTATCTGTCTTCACGGAAGAAGACGCAAAAAACCAAGGAACTAGTGAGAATGAGGAACTTAAAAAAATATATAGTATTAGTAAATAAATTGTACTGGAGAAATGAATAGGACTAAAAGCCAACAAATCCCCTGGAGCTGATGAACTACATCCTAGGGTTTTAAAAGAGGTGGCTACAGAGATAGTGGATGCATTGGTTTTGATCTTCCAGAATTCCCTAGGTTCTAGAACGGTCCCTGCGGATTGGAAGGTAGCAAATATAAACCCATTATACAAGAAAGGAGGGAGGGAGAGAGAGAGAGAAATCAGGGAACTATAGACCAGTTAGCCTGACATCAGTAGTAGGGAAAACGCTATAATCTACTTGGTAACAGGGCACTTAGAAAATCATAATATGATCGGGCAGAGTCAACACGGATTTATGAAAGGGAAATAGTGTTTGACAAATCTCTTGGAGTTTTTTGAGGTTGTAACTAGCAGGGTAGATAAAGGGGGGGACCAGTGGAAGTATTGTATTTGGATTTTCAAAAAGCATTTGATTAGGTGCCACACGAGATTATTACATAAAATTAGGGCTCATGGTATTGGGGTAATATATTAGCATGGATTGAGGATTGGTTAACGGACATAGAAAACAGAAGAATAAATGGGTCAATTTCTGGTTGGCAGGCTGTAACTAGTGGGGTGCCGCAAGAATCAGTGTTTGGGCTTCAGCTATTTACAATCTATATTAATGACTTGGATGAGGGACTGAGTATAATGTATCCAAGTTTGCTGATGAGACAAAGCTAGGTGGGAAAGTAAGCTGTGAGGAGAACACAAAGAGGCTGCAAAGGGATATAGACAGGTTAAGTGAGTGGGCAAGAACATGGCAGATGGAATATAATGTGGAGAAATGTGAAGTTATCCACTGTGGTAGGAAAACTAGAAAAGCAGAATATTTTTTAAATGGAGAGAGATTGGGAAATGTTGGTATTCAGAGGGACCTGGGTGTCCTTGTACACGAATCACAGAAAGTTAACATGCAGCTACAGCAAGCAATTAGGAAAGCAAATGGTATGTTTGCCTTTATTACAAAAGGATTGGAGTATAAGAGTAAAGAAGTCTTACTGCAATTATATAGGGCCTTGGTGAGACCACACCTGGAATACAGTATACAGTTTTGGTCTCCTTAACTAAGGAAGAATATACTTGCCTTAGAGGGAGTGCAACAAAGGTTAACCAGACTGATTCCAGGATTGAGGGGATTGTCCTATGAGGAGAGATTGAGTAGACTAGGCCTATATTCCATAGAATTTAGAAGAATGAGAGGTGATTTCATTGAAATGTATAAAATTCTTAAGGGGCTTGACAGGGTAGATGCTGGGAGGATGTTTCCCTGGCTGGGGAGTCTAAAACTAGGGGTCACAGTCTCCGAATAAGGGGTCGGCCATTTAGGACTGAGATGGGGAGAAATTTCTTCACTCAAAGGGTTGTGAATCTTTGGAATTCTCTACCCCCCCGAGGGTTGAGGATGCTCAGTCATTGAGTAAATTCAAGACAGAGATCGATAGATTCTTGGATACGAAGGGAACCAAGGGATATGGGGATAGTGCGGGAAGGTGGAGTTGAGGTAGAAGATCAGCTATGATCTCATTGAATGGCGAGCAGGCTCGAAGGGCCAAATGCCTACTCCAGCTCCTATTTCTTATGTTCTTAATTCCTTGAAGCCAACAGTTGAGTACTAATACTGAACTTAATCCTATGTTTGTAGAATTGCAAGCTCTACATGAGATGGTTCAGCAAAAGGTGGTGACGCTGTTGAGTGACCCAGAAAATATAGTGAAGCAGACTTTAATGGAGAATGGTATAACTCGGCTTTGTGTGTTCTTTGGACGTCAAAAGGCTAATGATGTCCTCTTGTCGCACATGATCACCTTCTTGAATGATAAGAATGATTGGCATCTTCGAGGTGCTTTCTTTGATAGTATTGTTGGTAAGTACAGTACCTCTTTGCAGCAGTATGAGGCCACTATTGTACTGTAGGTAATTATGTCCAATTAGAGTAATGGATATCAGGGGTGTGTTGTTTAAAAAAAATTGATTTTGAAACTATTTTGTATTGTATGTATTGGCCTGTATAAAAGTAAAATACTACTTTGCCATGTAAATTTTCATCCAAATGTGTTTGTTAAACTTTGTTTAAACAAATGAACACATTGATGTCAATTTAGTATTCAGGCAAAATGCAAGTGTTCTTTAAAGTCAGAAAGTAGAAAACAACATTAATTTATTACTGGCCTTTTAAAAAAAAAAAAATCACATGAAACTTTTTTTGCATAATGTTTAGGTTAAATAATAGGAGTTAATTATGTGGTATTGTTACGATGATCTGATGTACAGAATTGTCTGTCTTCTGGAATACTTTTGAAATTTTTCTGAGATACTTATGCTAAAATGTAGCATATTCCGTGTATAGACATAATAGATGCCTGAAGCATTTGAGTGTTGAAAATTCCATGATCCAACTGCATTTTACTGTTATGATCTCCTGTTTATGCCAGACAAATAACTAATCCTAGTTAACATGGACTTCATACCTTACTCTTCCACTTCCATCAGATGTGGTTCTGCAAATTGGTTCAGTCATAGTTGCCCTTTCCCATCTTGTGAAATTCTGCCCATCACATCTGGTGCTTTGATCAGTCTGAGGCATTCCAAGCCTACCTTAACTTTCATAGGGGGGAATGTTAACCTAAAAATACAGGTGGGTTGAGCTCGTGTGGGAAGTTCAAGTGTTAAACATTTGAATCCCAACCTGAACCCGCCTCCAACCCGCCTACTTCTGTTTTTGACGGAGGCAGGGTGGGCAGCCATCCCGCTCCCAGGAGGCGGGTCGTCTATTTCCCCCCCCCATCCCCAGGTCAGACCTCCGATTTCTCCCCCCCCGGGCCAGGCCTCCGATTTACCCCACACCCCCACCAGGCCTCCGATATTATTCCAACCCCCCCCCGCCCCCGTGCTGCTTCAGGCCCCTGAACCTCTTTCTTCCGGCTGCGCCCAGACCCCCACATGATCCCTTCCTTCTTCCTCTCTGCGGCCTAGTGCCGCAGGCCTACTCGCCCAGAGCCAGCCAGCCTCTCAATCTGGCTGACTGCGGGTGGGAAACAGGTTTCCCATGCAAATCAGGCCCTGATATTAAATTTGGCAGGGCTTGCAGGAAACCTGTTCTCTCAGGTTTCCCAACCGCTTCGGAGCCACCCCCACTCCCAACCCGCCTTCTCCATTAAAATTCATCCCATAATGTCTGTAAATGGCACTATTAGAACTCATAAGGGCAAGTTTGTTTGAAAAAAACACATCAGCTAAATGCTCCCATTGGTCCTTTGCTAACGATGTCTTGCAACATTTGTGAATTCTACTTTCCATGCCTCTTCCGTCCTAATGCTAGAGCTGAGTGAAAATTGACCTTTTTTTGGCTTCCTATTCTCCTCAAACTTTAGCCTTGATATAGAACTACTCTCCATTGCTCTCTTTGATTTTATCATTATATCTAGCGTCAAGTTTTATCCATTCAGTCAGATCCTTCTGGACTCTGAAGACTGTTGTTCCTGATGACACCCGTATGATGTGTACCTCTGAACTTCCTTCTCTTTCTTTAAGCTCACTTCCATTCTGCTTTTCCTGTGTTTGAAATTTTGCTTGTGTTTGTCCTATATCTAAATTATGATTCTGTTTGCAGTATTTTGTATACGTTTCAAGACTCTTACATGATGGATGTCGGTATTTCAAATTTAGTTCAATCAATTTTGAAAAAAAATACACTTAATCAAGTTACTAGTTATTTGTATTCTGTAACAATTTATTGGTGCCCAAAGCCAGTAATTTCATGAAAATGTAATTTCCCACGAGTATCTATTTATAGATGCTCCCCACAAAGAAAATTTGGAATTCTACTATTGTAATGACATTAAAAGAAAGGCAGTGAATAGGCTTAGGTTTGCTTTTAATTCGTTTGTATGTACAACATAGAATTTGTTTCAGGAACAGTAATATAAATTGTAGGGGTATTTTATTTGTTAATTCTAAAGTAACTAAGATGCTTTGCCGGAATTGGCCACAAGGTGGTGCAATAGGACCTATATTTCAAGAACTTGGATAAAACTTTAAACTGAAGTGAATACTGAAATGCACTGGAAATCTTAACTATCATAGTTTTGCCAGAGCTGGAACAAATAGCTTCAGCTGCCAACTGGTCAGTTTTTTTTTTAAGGCGGGTTTATTTTCATATAATATTCTCTAAGATTTTTTAAAAGTGCAAAAGAAGTTGAAATGCAGTCCATTCAAACTGAAATCTAGGCAAGTAATACTGTAACAACACTGCATGTAATTTGAGGAAAGACTTAATTATTTAAAGTATTCACAACAGATTTTAGTTGAAATTATTTAGCTAACAAATAAACACAATCAGTATAGGTAAGAACATTTAGTTTTTAATTTTTGGTATCTATTGACCTAACAAAGTGCAAGAAGCTGTGCAAAATACCTTGGGCTTTGAAGGTCTGAAACTATTGCTTTTATTTCATCAGTTTTATGCCACACAGTGGCTCTGTAGTATTATTTTACTGTACAGGCATTTCAACAGCCTGCATCACATGTGGTGCCAGCACTTGTGTCTGTACAGTACTTCTCTCCAAGTCATTAGTGTACAGCGAGTGCACCAACAGTAATGATGGAAACTGAGTAAATGATTCTGTTTTGTTTCTTTGGTAAAATTCATCCATTTGATGTAAAGTCTGGAATTAAACATTTAGTTATTTCTCTAAGCTAAACTGTGAAAGATTTAATTTCTTTTCCCATCTCAAAGTGTCCTTCTCACAACCTCAGTGTATCAGATTGCACAGTTTTAAATATAATTTCAAAATATCGGTCAAGTGTATCTTTGTAATGTGATAGTATCTACAGGGGTTATCCAACACACCCTGAAACACATGGTATATACTTCTTTAATCCTTTGAGTGGTGCTGTAGGGCATTAGCCTCCCAGTAAGTGGAATACTAAGGCAAATCAACTTGGATTGGAATTTAGATTCATACAATCTTATTAAGCAAGTTGAGACCAGTTCTGTGTAGCAGCAGAATATTCTGTTTATAGAATGCCCATGTCTGCAGCCCTGCAGAAACCTATTTGTTTCTCAATCCCAGCTTCAATTGTGCAGATTGTAGAAGTGTCTGATTCTGAATTTTCTGTGCTTTTGATTGAAGGAGAAAACTTGATATGATGAGCCAACAATAAAGAGATCCTAACAGCCTCTTTGTTGTTTGAGACCTGTTCATGGGACAATTGCACCTCGTTATGAGTTTGACCTTTTTGAATTTTTGAGACTTGGTTTAGAAGACGAAAGATACTCTTAACTTGCAAGTTGTGTTTTATTTTCAGGTGTGGCAGCTTATGTTGGCTGGCAGAGCTCATCAATTCTTAAACCTCTTCTTCAGCAAGGACTCAGTGATGCCGAGGAGTTTGTGATCTATAAAGCCCTGAATGCCCTGACTTGCATGTGTCAGCTGGGACTTCTGCAAAAACCTCACATCTATGAGTTTGCCAGTGATATCGGTAAGATTTATTTTTGCTGGAAAAACAAATTTTCCCTTTTCTCTCTTTTTAAAAGTCTGTTTTGCACTGGAACACAATTAAATGAGCATGATCACCCTCTGCAACCTGAACCAGGTGACTACTTGTTCGGAGTCTAGACATTGAGTGTGAGCAGGCTGTTCAGTCATGAGAGGCAGCATAGCTGAGAACACTCCTGTCTTTACCCAGACAATTTCTGATTGTGGTTGGTGGAGAGGGGAGAGGGGGGTCCTCTGGATACCATCAGAAGCAAGAATGTTTGCTGATTTTTTTTTCTCCCTGGACCAGGGGCCATGAGGTAATTTCTGGCACTCTGCCATTGTGGATGAGATTGGATAACTCAACACAGATGGGGAAATTGAATTTAGGATCTTTTGGTCTGTATATCTTTACTAATCGAGTGATTGGGGAGTGGGAAGCAGAACTTAATTAAGCACCTTATTCCACTACATTTATTGTTTTTAAGAGGTTTTGCTTTCTTGTGTCAAATTCTTAAATGACTAGTCACCTTATTCACTGCATTCCAAAATGTCTAAAGAGAATGTTTTGTAATCATGGTTAGTAAACTTGTTCTTTTATGTGTGTAGATTAAAGCTACAAAGTGGAGTGCACATTTCTTGAGGGAGTCAGTATGAGCCATAGAGTCATAACGGCACAGAAGGAGGCCATTCGGCCCATCAATTCATAATTAGCAATCCTAAATAATTTATAAGGCTCAGATGAGCGAGGGAGTTTCTAAAGCGAAATCTTCAGAATAATTGAAGAAATAGGGTGATCAGTAGCCCAGTAGAGAGCGACTTGAATCTTTCCTATTATTCTTCTTCTTAGGCAGTCCCTCGGAGCCGAGGAAGACTTGCTTCCACATTAAAAATGAGTTCTCAGGTGACTGATGAGTCCAACGCGGGACCTACAGTCTCTGTCACGGGTGGGACAGACGGTGGTTGAAGGGGTGGGTGGGTGGGGTGCTTGGGTTGACGTGCGCTCCTTCCGCTGTTTGCGCTTGGCTTTTGCTTGCTCCCGGCGAAGAGACTCGAGGTGTTCGGCACCTTCCTGGATGCTGCTTCTCCTCCACTTTGTGCGGTCTTGGGCCAGGGATTCCCAGGTGTCTCTGTTTTTGCTGCAGTATTGTGAATTTTAATTCCGGTATTTTTTGGGTGTAAATCTATTACTGGAATTTAACTGGTTGACCTGCACATTTATATAAAAAAAAATACAAACTTGGGAGTCTCGTATAAGATGCAGATACCTGGGATGGCAGGAATGACTTATGAAGAGACATTGGGTCGATTAGGCTTATATTCGCTAGAGTTTAGAAGAATGAGAGGGGATCTCATTGAAACTTATAAAATTCTAACAGGACTAGACAGACTAGATGCAGGAAGGATGTTCCCGATGGCGGGGGAGTCCAGAACCAGGGGTCACAGTCTAAGGATAAGGGGTAAGCCATTTAGGACAGAGATGAGGAGGAATTTCTTCACCCAGAGAGTGGTGAACCTGTGGAATTCTCTACCACAGAAGGCAGTTGAGGCCAATTCATTAAATATATTCAAGAAGGAGTTAGATATATTTCTTAAGGCTAATGGGATCAAGGGATATGTGGAGAAAGCAGGGACAGGGTACTGAATTTGGATGATCAGCCATGATCTCATTAAATGGCGGAACAGGCTCGAGGGGCTGAATGGCCTACTCCTGCTCCTATCTTCTATGTTTCTCTCTCTTTTTAAAAAAAAAAGAACTCTACTGGGAGTACTTTCAATCTGAAGTACATCTGTAAACCTTTTTAAAAAGCATAATAAATTTAATGGGGGAACAAAATAAAAATGTGATGTGTCAAGAGGCAAATGGTTCATATGAGCATACATGAAAAGACTATCTGGCTTATCGATGTTCCCCCCCCTTCATTAGACAATGCAATTATGTGCTGCCACTCTCCATTCCAAATCACTAGTAATATACCTTGTGGTGGAGGGGGGAAATTATACCTAATTTCAGGAGGAACTTTGGGGAATTTTTTCTCTGACTGTTTTAGGCAATCATGCAAGCTCTGAGAGACTGGGTATGGTAACCTAATGTTGTGGTTATGGTAATTGACTAGCAACCCAGAGGTTGAGTTCAAGTCCCACCATGGTAAGTTGTTAAAGTGAGTTTGTTAAATCTGATCATTTCTGGAGTAGCATCAGAAAATGACCATTAAAGCTGTCTGATTTGTCATATAAAAACCCAACTGGTTCACTTCAGAACCTGTAACCTGGCCTACATATGATTCCAATCCTACACTACGTGGTTGATTTTTAATGCCCTCGGAAACCAGGGTTGGATAATTTCCTTGCCAGCATCACCTGCATCCCAAGTGCAAAATAAAAAAGAAATATATAGTTACCATGACAATCACTAAATGTACTTAATTCACCACACTGCTCCTGCCAATATGTTCTAATATCCATAGGAACAAAGGACTACAAGATTGGAAAAGTACTTCCATCCATTGGGCAAAGATCCAAAACATCATCATCCATTTTGTGTCTCAGATCCTTTATTAGCCCTGAGTGTCAAAAAAATTATCCATCATCCTCTTGAAAGTTAGAACATACTCTATTTGTCTCTCTGAGTAGGTTATTTAACATATGTGTGAAGTAGTTATTTCTTAATGACCTTTTCTTGTCAAAATGAATCCATTATCACCTTATCCTGGAACTTGAGTAAACTGGATCCCATTATTATTATTATTATTATTATTATTATTACCTGTTCAATTTAGGATTTTAGATATATCTGAAAAAGATTACTTTGAAGCCACCTTTTTTTATGTAAACATCCCTCATAGTCTGTCCTCCTACTGCAGCTCAGTCCCATTTATCAACTTAGTTGCTTTTCTTTGTACTCCCTCCAAGTCAAGGTTGCACCCTCTGTGATAACCATGTCCAGAGCTGTACGCAATACTTGAGGTGGGAGAGATCTAGGCTGGAATTTTCCCAGTGCTGAACGTGCGGGTCGGCAGTTAAATTTGCGGAAATTGACCGTGTCCGGATCCCGCTGACTTCCGTATTTAACTCGGGCGTGTTTTGAGGCGCGTGTTTTGAGGCGGGTGAGGTCATTAACTGCTTGTTGAGAGACTCTTAACTGCCTTAATAGCAGGTTTTGGCTTTAACTTGTTGCACACGGTATTCACTCACCTCGGGAACTTAGCCTCTAAAGGGGAGGCGGAAGCTCAGTGGCCATTGTGTGAGTCGATTAAGTGACCGCTGGAAAAAACACACACATACTCACACCATACACCTGCTTCCTTGCCGAATGGAAAGGCTCTTGCTGACTCCATTTTGTGCAGGGATTTAGCTGTTAGCAGGTTGCAGGTCATTTCTGCAACCTCAGAAGCCACTCTCACCACATTGCTAGTCACTATCAGAACATTGAAAGATTGGGCCTCTGATCTCCACTTTACCTGCCATCTATTAGATCAGCATGGGTGCCGATTATGCTGTCTCACCTTGTACCTCAGAATCAGACCAAGATGAGCCCCAGCACCAACAACAGCAGCAGCAACCATCTCCTTAACTACCTGATGCTCCACAGGATAGAGGGGGTCAGCACAGGGCCATACCCCCATCACGGTATACAGGCAGAGGATGAGCTTCTTGAACATGACTGAACAGCAGTGCTTCAGGAGGCTCAGGATATCGCGCCAGGTCATCGCAGTCATTTGTAGCTTGCTGGAAGACGACCTGCTGCCCAGACGACCTGCTGGACGCGCCTTACCAGTCAAAGTCACCACCACCTTCAACTTCTTTGCCTCAGGCTCCTTCCAGGGATCTGGAGCAGATATTTGCAGGATCTTGCAGTTGGCCACCCACAGATGCATCACCCAGGTGACTGATGCCATGTTCGACAAGTCAGCCACTTGTGTAAACTTTGCCACTGATGAAGCCAGTGTTACTGAGCGAGCGCTTGGGTTTGCGGCTCTGGCTGGCTTCCCACAGGTGCAGGGCGTCATCGACTGCACACGTGGCCATCAAGGCACCCCTTCATCACCCAGCAGTGTTTGTGAACCGCAAGGGCTTCAACTCCCTCAATAAGTAGCTTGTCTGCAACCATATGAAGATCATCATGCATGTGTGCGCCAGATTCCCTGGCATGACTCTTTCGTGCTGCACCAGTCCACCCTCCCTCAGTTCTTCACACCTTCAAACAGACTTGTCATTGTAGACCAAGGCTATCCACTGACGACGTGGCTGATCTGATGACACCCTTGAGGAGGCCAAGTAATGAGGCCGAGGAGCCCTATAATGACAGCCACATGTCCACCAGATGTGTCATAGAGCAAGCAATTGGCATGATGACAATGCGCTTCAGATGCCTTGACAGATTTGGAGGAGCCCTTCAGTATGCACCAGCCAGGGTCTCCAGAATCATTGTCGTTTGCTGCACAATATAGCGCAGCAGCGAGGATTGGAGCTGCAGGAGGAGTAAGGCGTAGAGCGCACAACCTCTTCAGAGGAGGAGGAGTAACAGGTGGAACACGAGCAGGAGGAGGGGAGGAACCTGAGGTGGAGATGGCATCAGCAGCGGCGCACATTGCTGCCAGGATGGCCTCATAATGGCCAGATTTACGTTATGGCTGAAAATGCTGTCTTAACTCCCCCCGCCACCCCGCAAAACAACATCACAAAGCAGTTCTACAATGACCAAACGATTCCTGTCGCCCAAACCCCCATTGCACAAGGTTAAGTAATGTCTCCCCATTCACTCCAAGTGACAAGGACACTTTTCAGGTAGCAGGCAAAAATGGACAAGACGGGAAAGTTGTGCAAAAAAATAAATTTATGTGCGTCATAAATAGAACTGAAACTTAACTATCATTTTTTCATATACCCATGTGCATACCCTTGTGCATTTAGGATTGTCTTTTTTCATTTACGCATGCTTCTACGAGGTGCTACCCCTGTGGCTTCAGCAGAGGTAGAGGCAGGCTGCTCACTTCCCTACTGTGACTGCTTAGATACTTTTTGCGGATGTCCTCTGAGTTTTGGAGCCTGTGAGGGCCCCGCCAAAGACTACTGCTCCTGCAACTGTGCAGGGACAGACTCTGCCATCGGGATCTGAGGCAGCATGTGTGGCTCTGACTAAGGGGGAGGCAACTGGGGAGCAGTGTGAGTGCTTTGAGAGGAGCCCTCACTTCCATGTCCCATTTCACCATCAGTAACCTCTCATGGACCAACAGTACTTCCCTGCTAGCAAGGAGCTAGAGAGCACCCTGCTGCAGAGCAGTGGGGTGATGAATGCCCAAGAGGAGTCAATGAGCGTCTGCAATCTGTTGTTCACAGCAAGCGTGTTCTGGTTGGATTGGCGCATTTGCTGCTCCATGCAGGTGGCCATCCTTTCATGGAACAGCACATCGTCGCCATTGCCTACGAAATGGTGGTGCTCATGTTGGAAATGGACTCCTCCATTCTCTGTACATTTGCACACATCGCGACTGCAAAAGTGGCCGAAGCCTCATGCAATTGTACTGCCTCTCCAAGATCACCCTCTTTCTCGATTGCCCCCAAGGTTCAGCATCTGCATGCAGCTCAGTGGAGCTTGGATCATCCTGCGTCCTCTGGCGAGAAGTCTCCAATGCTGTCCCTGTCAACACCATCTGCTCTTGCTCACTTGTGATGTGTGAGACCAGGTGGCAACACTACTCTATCTCGCACAGGACCCACCAAGGTGTGTGTATCTGCGCTGGTGCTGGGTGCGCATGGGTCTGCTGAAGGTGCACCCTCAGAGACTGGAGCTTCCTCTGAGTCGTCGTCTTCCTCCTGCGGCTGGACAGTGGGCGGGGGGCACTTGATGGACCTGTGGGAGGGTAAAGAGATGAATTAGAAGTGTTATGATAAGAGTGGGTAATGTTACCATTATGCCAATGATGTCATTTCACTGGCTGCTGACATCAGTCACCATATGGATGACTGTTGTATGCCATGTAGCTGTATGAGATTTAATTCTGTCACCTGGTTGCTGGGAGGTCCCCCTCTCTCCATCTTCCACTGCCAGCAGCTCTATAACTCCAGAGATTTCAAGCGCCGCCTCCTCTGCTGGAGTCAAATTGGTGAATATTGGAGGGCCACCTCTGGTTCTCTGCCTCTCCCTGTTGTTGTGGGCTCTTTTCTCCTGCAAGGAGGGAAAGAAGAGAACTTTGAGTGAGAGTGATGGAATGAATATAAGGAATGGATGGGCTACATCTGTAGAGGGTGACTGATGGACTGCCATGACATTGCCAAGTGGCCTCCTTCTGTGGTGCTACTTGCTATAATTGCATTACGGTGGGTGAGAGCATCAGTGGTGGTTAGTAGGTGCATAGACAGAGTGATGGTTGCAACTGCAAGGTAGGTTTGTGTGAGGAGTGATGTGCAGGAGTAAGCTTGGGAAGGCAGAGTGATGGGGTTGAGGTGACGGGCACATCAGGATATAGGTGAGTGTGGCATTGCAGTCACCTTTCCTGACCTCATGAGATCATTGAATCACTTGTGGCACTGGATCCACGTTCTCACCACATCCCTGCTGCTGACCTCTGCATTGTCAAGCCATGCCCTCTTTGTGTCTTGCTGGTCTTTTTCTGCCATCTGCAGGGTAGAGGACCTCCCTGCGTGCTCTTGCTCCCTGGACCAGCACTTCCAGGGAGGTATCTAGGAATCTTGGCGCATCCCTCTGCTTTTGCGTCTCCATGACCCACAGAATTGTCGGTTGTTCAGCAATTTTGAGCTCTTGAAATCACCTTGAGCACTCCTACAGCAACCTTTAAATGAGATGTGTGCAAGACTGCTTTGAATATCCGCGCTGAAAACAAGTCATCGGTGATGTCATCTGACCCGCTACATTTAATTGGGCCGGGAAACACTCGACTCTTTCAATTGGTGTCATTGAGTTAAACGCGCAGTGCAGAACACGCTGTTGAAATCTTCGTGATGGTGCTCGCACCCGACCCCTAGTGTTTTGTCCAAACTAATCAATTCCCTGGAGCTTTTGCTTTATCCTTTGAGCTATTAATCCCAAGATCCTGGTAGCCTTTTTCACCACTGCTGCATATTGTAGTGATGGTTTACTGGTGTTTTCCACTAAAGTCCACAGATCCCTGTAGACGGTTGACATTTATTTTGTACTTGCACTCCTTGTTTCCCTTGCCCAGCTTTTATGATTCAGATTTCTCTACGTTAAAGGACATATCCCATTCTTTGTCCAATCTCCCATTCTTTGTCCAATCTCCCAACCATTCCAGATCCCTCTGCAGCTGATCTGCTTGTTCTTAATTATTGAGCCCTGCCCCAATTTGGTATCATCAGCGAACTTCGAGAGCTTGGTTACTGTTCCTATATCCAGTTAATTAATATACATTAAAAACACAAGGCCCAAATACCAATCCCTGTTGTCTCCTCTTTTCATGTTGATGCTGTTTGCTGAACAACTATTATTTGTCTCCTCTGACACAATTTGTTATCCATTTCAAAAGATTCCCTTCTATTCTAGGTCTTACCATCTCATAAAATAATCCCTTATGTTGTACATTGTTCATGACTTTGCTAAGGTCTAGGTGTATTAAATGTTCTGAGTTTTTCTTGTCATCTAACTTGTTATATCTTGAAAGCACCCCATAGATTTGCCAGTAAGGTATACCATCTGTAAAGCAGCATTGACTGTTTATCATATTATGTTTCTGCTGATACTACACTATTGTCTCTGTCTATTACTTTAACTTACCTTGCCTATTATAGATACACAAAGGTCCATAGTTACTTGGGTTATCCTTTTCCATTCCTTTTTATAAACTGTCTTACTTCAGTCCCTTCGCACAACCCCTGTAGTCACCAATTCCCTTAAAATATCCTGTCAGGTTGTGACTGATTTCATCTGCCACCCTCCTTTTGATGCTCTAATACGATGTCTGTTAAGGTCGGGTATCATGTTCCTTGAATGCAGGTTTACATTTCTAGTACTTGGCCCCTACAGTATAGGTTCCCTTTAAGAAAAGGGATTAAGGGTCAGAAATTGGAGCAAACATTTGAAACTTATTTTTTGTACTCTTTTACTTAATTGGTTTTAGTATGAAATATAGTAAAGGATGCGTTTTTTCCGTTGTCTGAGTACAAACCGCTTAGAGACTGAACTGAACACAGCATGTGGCAAGGTAGTTCTGATTGCTTCAATATTTGCAGGGATACTGTAAAATCAGTGGAATGTTTTGTATATTTCCTTACATGTGGTGTTAATTCAGACTAAAATAACTTGTACTTAAGTTGTGCAACCTTAATTGGTAGCTGTTCTATGCGTCATGTCTAGTTCTGTTCTTCTTTTGGATGGAGGAGTGAGAACTAGCACTTTGGGCCAAAATTTGCTGGGGTGGGGCATCTCATGGCGTGCCCATTAAGAACATAAGAAATAGGAGCAGGAGTAGGCCATGCAGCCCATCGAGCCTGCTCTGCGATTCAATAAGATCATGGCTGATCTTCTACCTCAACTCCACCTTCTCGCACTATCCCCATATCCCTTGATTCCCTTAGTATCCAAAAATATATCAATCTCTGTCTATACTCCATGACTAAGCATCCTCAGCCCTCGGGGGTAGAGAATTCCAAAGATTCACAACCCTTTGCGTGAAGAAATTTCTCCTCATCTCAGTCCAAAATGGCCGACCCCTTATTCTGAAACTGTGACCCCCTAGTTCTAGACTCCCCAGCCAGAGGAAACATCGCCCCAGCATCTATCCTGTCAAGCCCCTTAAGAATTTTATACGTTTCAATGAGATCACCTCTCATTCTTCTAAACCTGAGGGAATATAGGCCTTGACTACTCAATCTCTTCTCACAGAATCACAGAATCCCCACAGTGCAGATAGAGGCCATTTCGGCCCATCGAGCCTGCACCGACACATATCCCACCCTATCCCCGTGTATTTGATCCCCCTAACACTAAGGGTCAATTTATCATAGCCAAATCAACCTAACCCGCACATCTTTGGACTGTGGGAGGAAACCGGAACACCCGGAGGAAACCCACGCAGACACGGGGAGAATGTGCAAACTCCACACAGACAGTCACCCAAGGCCGGTTTCGAACCCGGGTCCCTGGCGCTGTGAGGCAACAGTGCTAACCACTATGCCACCGTGTTGCCCGTAATCAGTCTAGTGAACCTTCGTTGCACTCCCTCTAAGACAAGTATATTCATCCTTGGGGAAGGGGACTAAAACTGTACTCCGTACTCTAGGTGTGGGCTCACCAAGGCCTTAAGAGTTCCTTACTGCTATACTCCAATCCTTTGTAATAAAGGCTAGCATACCATTTGCTTTCCTAATTGCTTGCTGTACCTGCATGTTAACTTTCTATGATTCGTGTACAAGGACACCCAGGTCCCTCTGAATACAAACATTTCCAAACCTCTCTCCTTTTTAAAAAATATTTTGCTTTTCTATTTTTCCTACCAAAGTGGATAACTTCACATTTTTCCAAATTATATTCTATCTGCCGCCTTCTTGCCCAATCACCTTAACCAGTCTATATCCCTTTGCAGCCTCTTTGCGTCACAGCTTTCTTTCCCACCTAGCTTTGTATTGTCAGCAAACTTGGATACAGACCTGAAACGTTAACTCTGTTTCTCTCTCCACGGGGGCTGCCTGGCCTGCTGAGTGCTTCCAGCATTTTCTGTTGTTGGTTTGGCTACATTACACTTGGTCCCCTCATCTAAGTCATTGATGTAGATTATAAATAGCTCAGGCCAAGCACTGATCCTTGCGGTACCCCACTAGTTACAGCCTGCCAATCCGAAACTTACCCGTTTATTCCTACTCTCTGTTTTCTGTCCGTTAACCAATCCTCAATCCCATAAACCCTAATTTTGTGTAATAGCGTCTTATGTGGCACCTTATCAAATGCTTTTTAAAAATCCAAATACACTACACCCACTGCTAGTTACAACCTCAAAAAACTAAACTCGAACAGATTTGTAAACACTATTTCCCTTTCATAAATCCGTGTTAACCCTGCCCAATCAGATTATGATTTTCTAAATGCCCTGTTACCACGTCCCTATTAATAGATTCTAGCATTTTCCCTACTACTGATGTCAGACTGTCCTATAGTTACCAGTTTTCTTTCTCCCTCCTTTGTTGAATAGCAGGGTTATGTTTGCTACCTTCCAATCCGCAGGGACCATTCTAAAATCTAGAGAATTCTGAAAGATCAAAACCAATGCATCCACTATCTCTGTAGCCACCTCTTTAAAACCCTAGTTTGTAGGCCATCAAGTCCTGGGAATTTGTCGGCTTTTAGTCCCATTAATTTCTATTTCTTTACTAATACTATTTTAACCCGAAAAACGGGTGGGTTGGGGTCAGGTAGGAAGTTAATGTAAAAAAATCTGAATGCCGTTAAATTCGGCAGGGCCTGCGGGAAACCCGTTCTCCTGAGTTTCCCGAATGCTTCTGAGCCCCCACCTCCCACTCCCAACCCACCAAAGTATTAAAATTCAGGCCAAAGTATTCGTTTACTGCCTCTGCCATTTCCTGTTTCAATCAGATTAGTAAATCAGATGTCCTGTTTCCTTCTCTGCGATGTTATCACACTTTCAGCAGCTTGCCATGGAAAAAGTTTAAAAACCTAAACATGCAAGAGCAAGACTTACAAATGGTAGATGCTAAATAACAACAGAAAACGCTGGAAAAACTCAGCAGGCCAGGCAACATCCGTGGAGAGGATGTTGCCTGGCCTGCTGAGTTTTTCCAGCGTTTTCTGTTGTTATTTCGGATTTCCAGCATCCGCAGTATTTTGCTATCGTAAATGGTAGATGCTGTTGGATTCACTCTTACAGCAAATTATGGCCCAATAAACTTAATTAGAAATATCTGTCTGGAAAAATAGAGGAGTCACACTGTTATAAGAAAATCAATAAAAAGTTGGATTATTAACAAGAAAATCTATAAAATATTGAATTTGAGATTATTCATTCAAAATTGAATATTTTTAAATGTCAATATAATTAAGTATGAATTTAGATTACTGGCCGCTATTTTCTGCAGCAGAGCATCTAATGAAAGAAAGAAAGACTTGCCTTTTATATAGCGCCTTTCACGACCCCGGACGTCCCAAAGCGCTTTACAGCCAATGGAGTACTTTTTGAAGTGGAGTCACTGTTGCAGTGTAGGAAACGCGGCAGCCAATTTGCGTACAGCAAGCTCCCACAAACAACAATGTGATGATGACCAGATAATCTATTTTAGTGATGTTGATTGAGGGATAAATATTGGCTAGGACTTTGAAATAGTGCCATAGGATCGTTTACGTCCACCGGAGAGAGCAGACGGGGCCTCGGTTTAACATCTCATCCGAGACAGCACCTCCAACGGTGCAATACTCCCTCAGTACTGCACTGGAGTGCCAACCTAGATTTTTGTGCTCAAGTCTCTGGAGTGGAACTTGAACCCACATCCTTCTGACTCAGAGGCGAGGGTGCTACCCACTGAGCCACGGTCTGCTGTTAGTTAGACTTGCCCCTGCACCCTTTTAGCTCAAAAAAAAAGTCCCCACAAAGTTGCTAAAAGTGCGAGCTGATAACGGCACAGCGAGGGAAACAGGGCATCTGGGACCTGAGTGAACAGGGTATCTTCTTAACCAATGAAATTTAAGGATTAAGGAATAAACAGAAGCAGGACTGAGGAGGGTGAAAGTGAAATAGAGAAGAAAAGAAAGATTGGATTAAGAGATTAAAAAAAGAGATGGAAAGTAAGGTTTTTTATTAAATTAAAATTAACATTTTAATATCTCCAACAACAATTCACTACCTGAAGGAATGAGACCTCACACTTTTAATTGTTCAGTTGCTGTGCGAGAGGTTGATTGTCAGTCATTAACAATTATCACATCATTAAAAGGGTACTTGCTCTGTTAATCACCATACTTATTTTTCTGTGGTGAGTGTAATGGATAATTAATGTGCAAATGCAGCAACTTCATGAAAATCACTGGGAGGTTAAGTACAAAATGCCGTTTTCGCAAAGCTAACAGTGGGGCAGTGCAAATCGGCCAGCAACTTGTGGCGATTTGCAATTCACGGGGTATCTCTTTCTCGCCACAAATTACTGGCCGATTTGCACATTAATAACAGCGTGTGTTGTCACACACCCTTACTTTTTCAGCAAATTCTGGGCCATTATCTGCTGTTGACTTAGCTGATCACATCAGGTGACTTGTAACCTGTTTCACCTGTAAAGTGTGTGGTTTTTAATAACTAGCTGTAGGCTGGTATGCTCCCTCTTCATCTAGGACCTGAATTTGAGCTATCCCAAACTGATCAGATAAAAGTGATGTCTTTCTGCTGGCTGTGAGGATCATACATGCAATGACTTTGGTCACTTTCAGCCCAGAACTAAAATTGTGCCTAACTTGATATTCCAGGATGACTGTTGTGGTAAATGGAAATGTTGCACTGTTGCAATTGGGGTGCTCACCGGAGGTTAAGTTAGAGCACATTACTACTATATTAGATACCACACCTTGAGAGCATTTAGTAAGGGCATTGGATGCCTGAAATGGGAAAGTGCTCTGTTTCCCAAAACTAACAGTTATGTTTTCAGGCGTCAGTCAGATCTTTGTCTGTTGCTTAGTGCTGAAGACCAGTACCGTTAGTGAGCCTTTTGTTTTCTGTGAACTGAAGTTGAGTTTATCTGCACAATATGTGGTAATGTAGCTTTATCATGTTACTATAAAAGTTTTCTGCCATTAACATGAACTCTCTCTAGTTGTAATCTTCAAATAGCAAAATAAACACTCAATAAGCTGGTGCAACTTGAGCTATAAACTATAAATCAATTTATATTAAAAGTAAGAAGTAGCAGAAAATCAATACTGCAGATTTCACCTGATTTCAGACTTGTAACTTCTGGCTCCACAGATATACAAAAATAACAAGCTCTTTTAGCAGTACAAAACCTGGACTAGTGTTCATCGCGCAACCTATATGTAAGATTTTGTCTACCAACATGGAGTTTCCAGCTTCTATTCTGATGGGCTTACGAGGACTGGAAAAACTGGCAGCATCATGCCTGATACTTGTTTTTAATCACTCTGTTATTGGGGGCCATGCCTTCAGCTGCCACGACCCTAACCTCTGGAATTCCCTCCCTAAACCTCTCTGCCTCTACCTCTCTTTCCTCCTTTAAGTCACTCCTTAAAACCTACCTCATTGACCAAGCTTTTGGTCACCTGCCCTAATATCTCCTTATGTGGCTCAGTGTCTAATTTTGTTTGGTAACACTACTACTGTGAAGCACCTTGGGATGTTTTACTACATTAAAGGTGCAATATAAATACAAGTTGTTGTTCCCTTTGAAGTTCAGTGTTGAGATACAGGCAATCAAATGATGTCTCCCTCACCTGAATAAACCTAATCAAATTAAAGTGAAGGTTTATTGAATTTCACTTGCATGCTATATCCAAACCTTCAATTGATTATGTTCAGGATAAAGCAATAGTCTATGTTAAGTGATTCCGCCTTGCTTTGTAATTGAAATGCATTTGCATAATAATGGGCTGGATTTTACTCTCCGCGGCGAAGGAACGGCGTTTGCCATTCACTTCGCTGACCATTGTCCACAGGCTTGTCAGTGGAGATTTCCACTAATCAGCGTCTGTTTCAGTGCAGCGCCCTCTACAGGGGATATGTGGCGTCTGTGAGCACTTCAAGGAACAGTGAGGCTCTCCAAACAATCAGATTGAAGAATCCTCACTGAGACACGCAGGTCGAGAAATTCCCCCTCTTGGTGCCGGCATCTAAGGCTGGTTTCAGCAGAAAAATGGCAGCCACTTTGCTTCTGGTTGCCATTTTGGGCAGGTCGGTAGCGCGGCTGTTGCCTGCAATGACCTTCCCTCCAACATAAGGTCAGAAATGGGGATGTTCACTGATGACTGCACAGTGTTCCGCGCCATTCACAACTCCTCAGATAATGAAGCAGTCCATGCCCGCATGCAGCAAGACCTGGATGACGTTCAGGCTTGGGCTGATAAGTGGCAGGTAACATTCGCGCCACAGAAGTGCCAGGCAATGACTATCTCCAACAAGCGAGAGTCTAACCACCGATCCTTGACATTCAATGGCATTACCATCGCCGAATCCCCCACCATCAACATCCTGGGGGGGTCACCATTGACCAGAAACTTAACTGGACCAGCCACACACATACTGTGGCAACAAGAGCAGGTCAGAGGCTAGGTATTCTGCGGCGAGTGTCTCACCTCCTGACTCCCCAAAGCCTTTCTACCATCTACAAGGCACAAGTAAGGAGTGTGATGGAATACTCTCCACTTGCCTGGATGAGTGCAGCTCCAACAACACTCAAGAAGCTCGACACCATCCAGGACAAAGCAGACTGCTTGATTGGCACCCCATCTACCACCTTAAACATTCACTCCCTCAACCACCTACAAGATGCACTGCAGCAACTCGCCAAGGCTTCTTCGGCAGCACCTCCCAAATCCGCGACCTCTTCCACCTAGGAGGACAAGGGCAGCAGGCGCATGGGAACACCACCACCTCCAAGTTCCCCTCCAAGTCACACACCATCCTCACTTAGAAGTATATCGCCGATCCTTCATCGTCGCTGGGTCAAAATCCTGGAACTCCCTACCTAATAGCACTGTGGGAGTACCTTCACCACACGGACTGCAGTGGTTCAAGAAGGTGGCTCACCACCACCTTCTCGAGGGCAACTAGGGATGGGCAATAAATGCTGGCCTTGCCAGCGATGCCAAGATTCCATAAGCGAATAAAAAAATCACCAGAAGAATGCTAAGAGGCAGATCGTGACGCCAATCAGAGTGCAATGCTGATTTGATGCTCGACTGCACCCCCTTCTCCAAAGCGGGCACAGCTGAAAGTGCGTTCAGCTGCATGACGGACCCCCCCACCAGCAGTATTTAAAGGAAACATCAACAACTTTCAGGTAACATGCTTCTTGATTTCTACTTGCTCTGTGTAAGTAAGTGCAACTGTTTGGAGTTTTCTACAGTTATTTAAAGTTGGTGAGGTGACGGAGTGGTGCTGCAAGTAGAGAAGGCCTTGCTTCAGAATTCAAGAGTTCTGGTCAGACCATATGCTCCCAGTCCCAGGGGCTCTACTTGCTGTCCTCCTCGCGCTGCCGCAAGACAGGAGGGCTCTCAGCAAGAGGCATTACCCACCTTGGGTCTTCGGAGAGCACTTCTCTTAACTGCACTTAAGCCAGGAGCAGTGTATTCTGAGGCTCCACTTCACCAAGGAAGTGGTCACAGAACTCTGCCACCTCTTGGAACCAGTCCTGCAGCCTCAGAGCAGGGCGATGACTGTGCTGCCAGTGGCCCTTATGGTGACCGTGACCTCAATTTTTTTCGCCACCGAATTCTTCCAGGCTGGAGCAGGCGACGTAGCCAACCTCTCCCAGTGTGCCGTCCATCTGGGAGGTCATAGAGGCTCTGTACTCTAGGAGAAGGGACTTCTTTGTCTCCTCTCTGAATAGAGAAAAGTGGGAGGAGCGTGCATGTGGCTTTGGCAGGATATCTGGCTTCCCCATGGTGCAGGGCTCCATCAACTGCACACATGTGGCGCTGCGGGCGCCGCATATAAATCCCGAGATGTTCCACAACCGCAAAGGCTACCACTCATTTAATGTGCCTTTGGTAAGCTACCATTTGGTAGCTAGGCTGGTATGCTACCAGCACACCATGATGGTGAATGCCCGGTATCCTGGCAACAATCATTATGCTTTCATCCTGCACCAGTCCGGTGTGCCAGCAATCTTCCAGCCACCACCTCGAACCCGAGGGTGGCTGCTCGAGACGAGGGCTATCACCTCTACCCCTGGCTGATAACTTCCCTCCGCAAACCCAACACTCATGGCCAACAGTCATATAATAACAGCCATGCTGCCACGAAGAACCTCATCGAGCAGGCCATCGGGGTGCTAAAGCAACGGTTCCACTGCCTTAACCACTCTGGAGGAATCCTCCAGTACTCGCCGGAGCAGGTGTCCCATTTCGTAGTGGTCTGCTGCATTCTCCACAATTTGGCCATCATGAGGCTGCAGCCCTTGCCACCACAGGTCCCGTGACCGCCTCAGGAGGAGGAGGAGGAAGGGAGGAGGCAGGCAGCAGAGCCCCATTACAGACGGGCTGTCCGTGAGCACCTCATCAGACTCCGGTTCCAGTGAATGAAACTCCAGATCCCCGTTGCTGAACATTACCCCACCTTACCACCCCCCTGTCTTAGAACATTATAGCGTCCTTTTGGGCACAAAGCTGAAATGAGAGCCACCACAAAACAAGCATTCCAAACATAATTTATAAATGATACAATCCAATACTACAAAACAAAGTCAACTAATCACCCTTGTGCATTCCCTTAGTGTCTATCTTTTGTGTTCCTTTGCCTATTCTAGTGCTCCTACGCCGTGCCTGCAGCATGGCTGGTGGAAGGCTGCTGACTTTCTGTGGGGGCACTGCAGATGGTCTTGCAGGATGACCTCGAGCAGCTCTGGGCCTAGAAGGCCTGGCTGTAGACTGCACCACCTCGGCATGGGTGGCTGCAGTCTAGGCTGGCTCGCTGACGGGCAGCAGCAAGGGCAGCGATGGGAGTAGGAACGCTGTCATCCTGAGAAAGGACAGCAAGTTCTTGTCCACAGAGCCACTGCCACTACCCCGGGCAGCGCCTCAGCATTCCTAGCCATCTGTTGGAGCACAGATTGCTGAACCTCTGAGACCCTGCAGGGCCCTTTCCACACTCGTAAACCCAGTCACGATGGCATCAGACTGAGCTTGCGTGGCAGCAAACTGAGCCTGGATGAGAGCAGTCTGAGCTTCCACTACAGCACTCCGACGTTGGGTCGCTTCCGATTGTGCTGCAATGGAAGCTGCGACATCGCCCCATCACACCCAGCATCATGGTTGGGTCCACAAGTGCTCTAATGGAGTTACCCATCACTTCTATCCTGGAAATCATGGTCTCCAATGTTGGAGTTAGACTCTTCCTTGACACTGACAAGAGGCTATCTGGCAGGCCTGCCATTGCACCAAGCATTTCTGAGTGCATGTCCATCACCCTTCTTCTGAAGGCAGCCCTATCAAAGACCTCTAGAGAGAGAGTCCTGTGAAGCAGAACTCGTGTGCGAACTCGGCCTTCGGGAAGCTGGCACTCGAGCTACCCTTTCCCCCTGGCCTGGCTGCAGCCCACTCGTGCCTGGTGACGTGTAGATCCCGCCTCTATACTACCCTTTAAAGTTCGCGCAGTGCCATTTTCTGAGCTGGTGCCTGGGAATGTGGTGCAAAGTGTTTGGGTGATGTGCCTCTCTTGATTGAATAGCTCACAATGTGTGCAAGGTGTGAGATGTGGGTGTCAGGCTTGCAGCAGTGGCAAGTGTGTGATGGTGAGATGAAGCTATGATTGTGAAGTACGAGCCGTGATTGCTCGAGATTGTTGGTAGGTGAATGATGGGGGTGTGATGCATTGAGCAGTGTGTGAGGCTAGTGGTGCAGTTGATGGGATATGGCATTTGAAGATGCATTCCCTCACCTTGACCACTCGTGTAAGGTCATTAAATTTCTGCGACAATGGATCCAGGTCCTGGGGGCTGTACTTGTGGCACTGACGGCTTGGACTGTCTCCTCCCACTGCCTTCTGGCGTTCTGTCTGGAAGACCACCTGCCCCCCTACAGGTGGAGGACCTGTCGTTGTCTTCTGTATACCCCCTGGACCAAGGCCTTAAGTGCAGCATCCGAAAAGCGCCGTGCCCTTTCTCTTCCCTGTTGCGACATAACTGCATCCACAGAGACAATAGAAGCATAGAAGATAGGAGCAGGAGTAGGCCATTCGGCCCCTCGAGCCTGCTCCGCCATTTAATGAGATCATGGCTGATCATCCAAATTCAGTACCCTGTCCCTGCTTTCTCCCCATATCCCTTGTTCTCTTTAGCCTTAAGAAATATATCTATCTCCTTCTTGAATATATTTAATCCCAGAAATTGATCTCGCTCTGTTCCCGCGGGGGTAAGCCTTTCCCGCGATGTCTCACCTCGCTTATGCTTTTTCTGATCCAGCTCGCACGAAATTGATGTTCCAGACATCAGCTGTGCTGGGCTTGCGTATCCCAGCGGCGTAGTTAATTCGTGCGAGCTGTGGGATCACGTGACTCAGTTAGAGCCAATGGCAGCACACCATCTTCCATTCATAAGTCTCACAGAATGGCTGTGAGACTTATGAATCTTACACCCCCCCCCAAAATAACAGCTAAACCTCAATTAAATTTAAAAAAAAACCCATCACATTAATAAAATAAGTATAGTTAATTAAATTAACCATTTTAAATAAAAAATTAAATTTTTGAAAAAATTTAAAATCTTTTAAAAAGTTATAAAAATAAACTTACCTGTACTTAAAGTCTATAAAAAAGATATACCTGTAAAAAAAAAATTCAAAAAAATACTTAATTCACTACTTACCTTCTTAAAAGCGGGTCTTACTCCTCCTTTTTACATTTCCAAAATCTTCCCTACTTACCTGCGCGTCCAAAGCATGAAGTGCACAGCGTGCGCGCAGCCTGTAGCGCGCACGCGATGCAGCCAGGCCCCGCCCCCTTTTCGGAAGAGCAATTGCCGGTTTTCAGCGCATGCGCAGGGCATGCAGAAAACTGGCAATTGGAGTGGGAATACGCGAGAGTATGCAGTGCGTACTCTCGCGTCCCGGGATCAATTTTCGGCCCAATGAATTGGCCTCAACTGCCTTCTGTGGTAGAGAATTCCACAGGTTCACCACTCTCTGGGTGAAGAAATTCCTCCTCATCTCAGTCCTAAATGGCTTACCCATTAGAGGATGTGCTTTTGCAGCAAAGCACCTCCTCCTTTAAGAAGTGCAGAGAGCCTAGGCAAAATTTTATTGGCCAGTAGACTGCACCAGATATTGTCCCCACGCTTGAGTGCTGAGCCAACCAACAGCGCGTTTAGCGGTGAACTCAGTGCTCCAATCATTATAATTTTCCCCTCAAGTCACACACCATCCTGAATTGGAAGTATATCACCGTTCTTTCATCACCACTGGGTCCAAATCTTGGAACTCCCTCCCTAACAGCACTGTGGGAGTACCTTCACCACACGGACTTCAGTTCAAGAAGGCGGCTCACCACCACCTTCTCGAGGGCAATTAGGGATGGAGATAAATGCTGGCTTTGCCAGCGACGCCCACATCCCATGAACGAATATAAAAAAAAAATGAGCAGGCAGCATGAATTTTGTGTGCTACCTGCACCACTTTGAACGGGCGTGGCGAGATTGGGCTTTGTGATTCCCGCGCCCTTGTTACTGTAATAGCTTGTGGAATTTACATGAGCCCTCTTGTGTTATCCTAGTTTTCAGATAGCAGAAAAATAAACAAACAATTAGATGGTGCGAGTTGGCCTGTAAAATACAAATAAGTTTATTAAAAGTAACAAGTAGATAGTAGAAATTCAATACAATAGACTTCAGTTGATTAGAACTTTTAACTTCTCCTCCTAGGATATGCACAAATAACAAAAGACAACACTTCACAAACCACCTTAGTAATACTAAACCTGGACCAAAGAGGTGCAGATCATGAGGACAGTATTTTTCTATTACAACAATGTTTAGTACTTTTTAGTGGATTGATAGACAATTGTGTTGGAGCTACAACATTCTCTGCCATAGGTAGTGATTTGTGCTTCTGAGTTCTCTACACAGTGAGTTTTTTGATTGCTGCCATAAAGAATATTAGAGTGTTAGTTTCCAGGGTAAGCTTATGCATTTCTTGGAAGGATCAGTAGGATTAACAGAAGCCTGAAAATTGATTTCTGCAGTACTTGGGTATATGCTCTGGTGCACACTTCTGGCATTTATCCATCTCTGTTTGACTTGTTAATTGTGTTAAAGTGGATGGATTTGCTTAAATTAACTAAACGTGTGTGAAGTGCAGAATTAACTGCCTGGTTGCATTTCTCTGTAGTTATTGTATTATGTCAAGGTTTGCTTTTTTCACTTTTTTTTGCCCCTTTCCTTTTATATTAGCACCTTTTTTGTGCCACCCAAATCTCTGGATACGTTATGGAGCTGTGGGATTCATAACAGTGGTAGCACAACATCTGAATATTGCTGATGTCTACTGTAAACTGATGCCATATCTCAATCCATTCATCTCCCAACCAATAATACAGGTACAGTAAAAGTAACTTGATTTGTTCCATAGTTCACTGGATTGCAGTTGGTTGTTTTGTGACGAGACTAAAGAGTATTTTTCTTCTCTGTTCAATTTTGTATAATATGATTTGATATTTTTAATTGGTTAACTATTTTAGCCAAATGAAATTGAAGTCAGAATACAGTTAGGTTGTATTCACAATGTTATTTGGGCTTACTGCAATATATCGGGCACTGAGCAAAGGCTTCAGTTAGAGATTGCTTTGGGTGCTTTTGAATTTCTAGTGACCAGCCATAGAGTGAAAATTGTAAATGCTTGGGAATAAGTTGCCTGCCTGTTTTCCTGATCATGATAGGAATTAAAGCGTGCATCCAAATGTGCCTTCAGTAATATTAAATTGGGAGACTTTGAAATCATGACTGTTCATTCACAAATATAGAATTGCTTCAGTGAGTCGATTAAGCATTTTTTTATGGTCTTTATCTTTGTAGAGTGAGTGCTTCTGTAGTTCCAAATACAGTCAACCACACTTCATAGTTTTATAGATGAACAGTTTAAAAACATTTTTTATATATATCACTTTACAATACCTTATGTACATGTATCCCATATATTCCCCTGACTGGTCGTTGAACCATTAAGTGGAAAGTCACTTGAATTGTTTTTTATATTTAAGTGAATTCAGTGGACAGTGAAAGTGTATTGACTTCTGATAAAGTTAATTTGTTATGCTTCATGACAACTTAACCGCAGAATTGCTTTAATGCTTCAACTTGCTGCAAACCATATCAAATCAAGTCGTTTTAATTGTTTATCAGGAGTAATACTGAGTAATATCCATGCAAATGATATAGCTAGACTCGTGATTAATGAGTGTTTTTAAGACTGTAATTTTTTTTGTAACTTAACCATAATATATAGTACATTAAAAATAATACAGATGGGGACATTGGGATTCATGTACCTGTAATTTTCTCAGGCAGTCAGTTTCAGAACTTAACCAGTCTGTCAGGATAGGAGAAAATACCGATTGATTGTCAACATGAATTGCTTTTGTTCTTGAATGCTTCTTAGGGCCTGTTTGTAAAGTAACATTGGCTTAGGCTTGGGAACAGAGCATCAATAAACACCATCTTTCAGGCCGTTTAGTGACATAAATAAGGGAGGAAAAAAACGAATGCAAATTCCTGTCTTCGCACAACACTGTCCTCATCATTCTAACTCCATAGCTACTTTGCTGAAGATCAACTTGATGTCTTTTGGAGATGATGCTGTGAGCGGTCTGATTTACAAACCGGTATTAACATATTTTTCGTTCAGTTGTATGTTCGTTTCAAGCAGCTTGTTTTTGGAATTTTTACAGATAGACAAGGAAATTGTGTTGCTGAGTGTCCTCAAAGAGCCTGTCAACCGTTCCATATTTGATTATGTGTTACGATCAAAGGACATAATGAGCCTTTATAGGCACTTGCACTTGCGCCAGAAAAGACGCAATGGACTCCAGCTGGAATGCCCGTTCCCAGAGGATCCAATCATTGCCCAGCTGTTAAAGAAACTGCTTTCTCAGGTAATACTTACTTAATGTATGTATGTGTGTTTACAAAAAATAAACTCTAGAGAATCTCCCATTGCATTGGATGATGTACTGAGGACAAGAGTATTATACTATATAAGGCACAATGTACAGTATTATTTTTCTGCTAAGGTGGGACTGTGTGCTTTTAAGACCACAAGGTCTAATGGTTAAGTAACACAACCTTGGGCCAGTCTGAATTTAATTGTTTGGCGAGGGAGCTTGGCAGATCAGATGGAAGTGCTTGTGAATTTTGGCCTCTGTCAATATTGGGCTTTCTTTCGGTTTCTAAAGATTGTTTTGCACCTGTAACAAATTATGAAGTCTGGTGCATGGCAGACTTTTTTTATTTGTATATGGGATGTGGGCATCGCTGGCAAGGCCAGCATTTATTGTCCATTCCTAATTGCTCTTGAGAAGGAGCTGCCTTCTTGAACCATTGCAGTCCATCTGGTGAAGGTACTCCCACAGTGTTGTTATGGAGTGAGTTCCAGGATTTTGACCCAGCGGCGATGAAGGATCGACGATATACTTCTAAATCAGGATGGTGTGTGACTTGGAGGGGAACTTGGAGGTGGTGGTGTTCCCATGCGCCTGCTGCCCTTGTCCTTCTAGGTGGAAGAGGTCGCGGGTTTGGGAGGTGCTGCTGAAGAAGCCTTGGCGAGTTGCTGCAGTGCATCTTGTAGATGGTACACACTGCAGCCACAGTACGCCGGTGGTGGAGGGAGTGAATGTTTAAGGTGGTGGATGGGGTGCCAATCAAGCGGGCTGCTTTGTCCTGGATGGCGTCGAGCTTCTTGAGTGTTGTTGGAGTTGCACTCATCCAGGCAAGTGGAGAGTATTCCATCACACTCCTTACTTGTGCCTTGTAGATGGTGGAAAGGTTTTGGGAAGTCAGGATGTGAGACACTCACCGCAGAATACCTAGCCTCTGACCTGCTCTTGTTGCCACAGTATTTATGTGGCAAGTCCAGTTAAGTTTCTGGTCAATGGTGACCCCCCCCCCCCCAGGATGTTGATGGTGGGGGATTCGGCGATGGTAATACCGTTGAATGTCATGGGGAGGTGGTTGGACTCTCGCTTGTTGGAGATAGTCATTGCCTGGCATTTCTGTGGCGCGAATGTTACCTGCCACTTATCAGCCCAAGCCTGAACGTCGTCCAGGTCTAGTTGCATGCGGACATGGACTGCTTCATTATCTGAGGAGTTGTGAATGGCGCTGAACACTGTCCAGTCATTAGCGAACATCCCCATTTCTGACCTTATGTTGGAGGGAAGGTCATTGATAAAGCAGCTGAAGATGGTTGGGCTAGGACACTGCCCTGAGGAACACCTGCAGCGATGTCCTGGGGCTGTGATGATTGACCTTCAACCACCGCAACCATCTTCCTTTGTGCTAGACTATGGACTTGTGTTTACGTGTAATAACTCTGCGAAGATCAGGTAAGTTGTTGCTCATATTGCAGATGTCTTGAGAATCATTAAAACATACATATGCTTCCCCCTCCCAAAAATAGTGCTCTTTATAATTTTTACACAATCTAGATATAAATGTAGTGTTCTTTCAATATCAAATTGATAACACCTCTTTCAGTCAAAAATTAGAATAAGCTTTCAAAAAGATCTGGAGAGAAATAATTTAAATCCAAACATATGAATGTAATGCATTCTTCAGTCATGTCATTTTTTTAAATATATTCATTATAAAAAAGATTGGTTTGATTGACTTGACTTATGTGCTGTTCCAGGGCTATTCTTTGGCTAGCACTTATTTTGTCTAGTATATTTAGTGAATATCCAAAGAAACAAAACTATTAAAAACTGTCAGTTACCTGACCCAGGAATGCAGATATTTGACAGGGTTTGCAATAGTTTATCAATCTAAAATTCCGAACAGCTTCTCACCAGACAGTTAACCAGTTTAAAATTAACTGTGCGTGTGGAATAGGAAAGTATGAATTGGATAAATTCATTTAAAGGAAAGGGGATACAGGGTTATTAGTTCCAGAATCACAGTAAGGAAGCTAATGGTATGTTTTAGAAGGGTAGGATAGATGAGCCAATGATCTTCTGATTCCCAAAACATTGCTATGTTACCACTATATGCAACTTTCTCTTTTAGCTACATGGATTTATTCATTACTGTTCCTGGCCCACAGAAAACTCTAGTGTCAACACTATAATAGGTTAGCACATTTTTAACTTTGTACTGTAGTTTTGATTAACTTTTACAGCAGCCAAAGTATTAAGAACTTTATTAGTTATATCTATAATATAAATTGTTCAACTGCATGCATTTTCCTGCCAACTTTTCCCATTACAAGTCCCTGTGTCCACATTAATAATAGAAACTATGTGTAATCATGTCACACTGTAATTACAACCTCCCACCAATGGTGGCACTGTAGTGCATCAGCTGCATAGCCTGTGCTACAGAGAAACTGCAAGCAACTCTGCTTCCCAAATTGCTGTAAGTTTTGTTAATTACCAAATAATATAAAATCACGATATTACATAAAATAAGGACAGAATATATGACATTAAAATGAAGATTGAATTATATCCACTTTCCCTGGTCCAGTTTTTCCCTCAGCCCTGCTTCACCTGAAGGCTATCTCTCAACTTCCAGCTGTTTCTGTAAAGTGATTTTTTTCATGTGGCTCATTGTCTTAATGTAGGGGATGACTGAAGCAGATGAAGACAAGCTATTAGCTCTGAAGGATTTCATGCTAAAGTCAAACAAGGCTAAAGCCAATGTGGTGGACCAAAGTCACATGAATGACAGCAGTCAGAGCGGTGTGATTGACCTAGCTGCTCTAGGAATCCCTGGAAGACACATTGATCTTGTCAAGACAAAACAAGAAAATGATGATAAACGAGGTAGTCCTCTTTTTCTCTTGTTTGGTTATAATTGGGAACAATAGGATTATGCAAATAGGAATGTATAATACAGAAAAATGTCCTGCTGCTGGAGATTTGAAAATTGTTACAACTTTTTGGTGCAGAACTAGGAAAAAGTAGGTACATTTTAAGCCTTTGTACTGGCAATCGTACTGATGCCGGTCCAGTTCTTTTTGGTGCATCATAATGTAGACCAGGGATTTTTGCTTCTGAGGCCCCTCTCCCATGTTATAAAAATTCCACGGACCCCCCTGAAACACAACACAAGTATTTTTTCTGTATAAAAAATTTTCCTGGTGCCACTCCCACTCACCATGTTACTGCTGCTGCTGTTATCCTGGCACTGCAGAAAATATTGGTCCCCCATCCCACTCCCTCTTTCCCACCACATAAGCCCCAGTCACCTGACCCCCAGTCTCCCTCTTTTCCCCGCAATCCCTGACTCCCTCACTGACTGTTCCCAGCACATCAGCCGGTCCCTGGTTCTCTGCTTGATTGTCAGTCAAACAGCCTTTTCCCCCTATCTTCAATATTTTTATAACTATAGACAAAAGTGTACAATGAAAATGAAAACTTTTTTTGAAGCCTATATGATTTTTCTCCCAAATTGCTCGCAGCAGTGTCCAGATTCATGTTTTATTCCAGGTGACTTCAGGACAATCCTGGAAGGTTGAACTCTAGTTGGAGGCCAACATTGGGTGTGAGCAATCAGGTCTGCCTGTGATGCCCTCCTTGGTATAGCAAGTCTGCTAACACTCAAGGTATAGGCTTGCAGGTTAAGAATGAATGAGGTTAGACACCAAAGGGCAGCCAGCACCCTTGTAACTATACTACAGAGTGAGTTAACACTTTGAAGACACCAGGAGGGAAAATGGGGGGAAAATTAGATGGTGCAGAATATTTAAATGAGTTTGCAAACTGTTTCAGTTTTCCTGGAAATAATTGTCAATCCTAATAGTTTCCTCATGTTGACATATTCCGCTCTTCTCCCTCCACGAAGACACAAACTCACTGACCCCAGCAGCTCCTTTCCTTCTTCCAGCTGCCACCTATTTCCTTGCCCCTTTTTAGTTGATTGACAATTGTGACTGCGCGAATAACAAATATAGGACACGGAGCCGCCATTGGCTGATTACAATAGCCGTGGGATACTTGAACTGAATGGGTACAGCTGCCACTGGTGACGTATGGCAGTGAGAGGATTCAGGGAGCGAGGGGTGAAAGTAGAAGAGCAACTACCCCAATTAACCCGGAGGAGGGGAAAACAACCCATGTAGCGTGGCGCTAGGACAAGTGTGGGGGTGACGAAATATATAGCGGGACCTGGCAAGGAGCATGGAGGAAGGAAAGCTCGAGCCGGAGGATCAGCGGCCACCGCCTCTTTCCCTTCTCGGCGAGCGGGGGCCTGGGTTCAGCCGCAGCTGCCACCATCATCGCACAGATGTTCGGGAGGGGGGAATCAGAGGTCCGAGTCGGGTCCCAGAGCCACCAGTTTGCTCAGCTCGATTCCACCTTTACACAACGGTGTATTTTTCTTTTTTTTTTAAATCCCGGAAGTTATTTATGGCGGAGCCCCCGGTTGAGGACCCCTGATGTTGACAATACCTTGGTATCTTTCCTTTTCCTTGTAATAGTATAAAGTAACAGTTAAAGTGATCATCAAGTTTCTCCTAGTGTTTTGATCGAAAAGTTAAAGGCCTGGATTTTGTGGTAAGGATAACGGTAAGGCTATCAGCGCTCACCGTTATTAAAGAGTAAATTGGACAGCAACATCCCGTGTCCGCACATGCATAGTTAAACGCGGAAATCAGGAAGTTGCTGTCCTAGTTGCCCTGCTCCTCTACAAGCTATGCTACACCGGTACCTCACCATGCATTAAAACACAGAAGAGTGTGAAATTGCAGTACTTACCCACTAGATACTAAACATGCCAGAAAAAGTTAGGGCTTGTCCATTCAAGTGTAAGTAAATTTTTAATGGTGTGATAAGGCTTAATTGTTGCCAAACAACCTCTGGCACTGAAAATTAGCTTTTACAAGTGTGGAGTTTCACTCCTTCAGATATTAATTATTGTTGGGGATTAAAAAATATATTTTTTTACTTTTTATTTTTATATATATCTTTCTCTCAATCCCATTTTTATTTGCCTCTCTTTCACTTCTGTACATGATTTTACATTGAATTAAATATTCTAACTTGCACTTCGTGGTTTAGAGTGTCTCTCAGTAAGGATTCTTCAATCTGATTGGTCGAAGCGATATGCTGTTGCTTGACTTGCTCACACAGGTCCCAGATCCCCTGTAGAGGGTGCTGCGCTGAAATGGATCTCTAATTACAATAAATTGCCATGCAAAAGCCCACAAAACGTCTGTGGGAAGTTGTAAGCGTAGTGAACAGCGAGCGTCATTCGTTCGCTGCTGACTGCAAAATCTGGGCAAAAGTGAGGACTGGGGCCTGGAAATATACTTCACATTCTACCTGCTGAAAATATGTATGTTGGTTGGCAGTAAAGTTTGTGCTGGGTCACCACTTCGTGGATAGTAACGGTTTTCTAAAAGTGATGTTGGTATAAAATGCCACTCCAATCCCTTTCTTACATTTTCATCCTCTGTTTGTACCTTTTAAAACATTTAAATATGTTAATACCCAGTGATCACTATTGATCTATTGGTGGGGGTTGTGCAATAAGTACACGTGATTTTGTAATACTTAGACACTCATGCAGGGGGGAACCTAGTTCATAAGACTGTATTACTTGTGAACCATTGCACTACATCACTCGAAGAGTCATTGGCACAATTTATTCCTTGCTTAAAGCAATGATGCTTTGAAATTGAAACATCAATATACCTTTGTTTTTGCGTACATTGTGTATAAAGGAAAAACTACTATGCAAGGTAGTCATATAATACTGAAGTAGATTTTTTTGAAAATATATATTGAATAATTGTGGCTTAGCATTAACTAAGTTCATCTTTTGGAATTTGGCTTCTAGACTAGTTTGGTGTCTCAACAATTAGGGCCACCATATACCTGGGTATTGGGATGAGCTCCCAACACTAATAATTATTATGTGCATTGAATTTCAGGAAAGGATAGTGAAATATTAAATAGAGCAAATATATTGATATTTTCAAACAAGTCCTCTGCCTTCTAAAGGAGTTATCCTGATAACCTTCAGAGAATAACTTTTTTTTAATTTTTAATTTTAGTTTTTGTAATGGCTGGACTTGAGTAATGAGACTGCTTTGGATTTTGTTAAATGTGTAAATATGGTTATTTCTGCCAGAATTTATGTTTGACGAAAGCAGATTGGTCTCATTATAAAATAATTTGGTTCAAGTTCAGTCCAAGTTATGTCTTGCAGACTTTTTTACAATCAGAAGCTCCTTTCTCAATTGGAATATATCAAATTGTTATTAAACTGAGTAGAAGGAGCAAATCAAAAATTCTGGATAAAGTCCTGATAAACTATCAGTTTGAAGTCCAGAATTTTCATAACTTTTCATTAGTTGACTAGATTTCAGAAAATAATTATGTAACTGAACTTGATCTCTTTTGGTATCCATTTTCAGCAAGAAGACATGTGAAACAAGACTCAAATTTGAATGAAGAATGGAAGAGCATGTTTGGCTCTCTTGAGCCTTCAAATATTGTTCAACCTAAAGTCCTTGCAGCCCCTGGAGACCAGGAAAATTCCACTGGGAAAAATCTCCGATCAGAGTCTTCACCTGGGATAATGATCACCACCAACCCAGCTTTGCAACAGGTTAGTAGAAAATTCACTATGCCTAAATTAATTTTTCTGATTTTTTTTTTTCTCTCGATGCTTTGTAGGGCATTGAGTGAATGTTTCGCAGTTTCCGTTTAATGATGGCATTAGGTATTCTAATTGCTGGCCCTGGCAAACAGCCCATCAGTCGCCTCTTTTATGCATTTGTGGGCAGCTAACTGGGAGATCCTGCATATGTCACCAATAGAGCCCTGGAAGGATCCTGAGGCAAAAAGATTAAGGGCAGTGGTGACTTTGACAGCCACTGGTAACACGTGGCCACCAGGTCCAGCAGGCAGCAGGTCTTCTTGGAGGCTGCCACCACCTGACGTGACATCCTGAACCTCCTGAGACATTGGTGTTGATGCATGTCAAGGAAATTGAGCCTCTGCCGATAGACCCTGTTTCGTGGGTCGTACCTCCTGTGAGCTGCGCCTCTCTGCTGGTTACCTCTCTGCTGGTTGCCTCTCTGCTGTGCAGCTACAGGTCTGTGAGCAGCAGACTGCTGTGGGTGCTGTTGCTGGTCATAACATAAGAAATAGGAGCAGGAGTAGGCCATTCAGCCCCTCGAGCCTGCTCCACCATTCAATAATGGCTGATTTTCTACCTCTACTCCACTATCTTGCACTATCCTCATCCCTTGATTCCTTTAATATTCAAAAATCTATCAATCTCTGTCTTGAATATACTCAACGACTGAGCCTCCACAGCCATCTGGGGGTAGAGAATTCCAAAGATTCACCACCCTCTGAGTGAAGAAATTTCTCCTCATCTCAGTCCTAAATGGCTGACCTCTTATTCTGAGCCTGTGACCCCTGGTTCTAGACTCCCCAGCCAGGGGAAACAACCTCCCTGCATCTACCCTGTCAAGCCCTGTAAGAATTTTGTATGTTCCAATGAGATCACCTTTCATTCTTCTCAACTCTAGAAAATATAGGCCTAGTCTACTCGATCTCTCCTCATAGGAAAATCCCCCCATCCCAGGAACCAGTCTGGTGAACCTTTGTTGCACTTCCTCTATGGCAAGTATATCCTTCTTTAGGTAAGGAGACCAAAACTGTACACAATACTCCAGGTGTGGTCTCACCAGGGCCCTATATAATTGCAGTAAGACGTCTTTACTCTTATACTCAAATCCTCTTGTAATAAAGGCCAACATACCATTTGCTTTCCTAATTGCTTGCTGTACCCGCATGTTAACTTTCAGTGATTCATGTACAAGGACACCCAGGTCCCTCTGAACACCAACATTTCCCAATCTCTCTCCATTTAAAAAATACTCTGTTTTTCTATTTTTCCTACCCAAGTGGATAACTTCACATTTCTCCACATTATATTCCATTTGCCATGTTCTTGCCCATTCACTTACCCTGTCTATATCCCCATGAAGCCTATTTGCATCCTCCTCACAACTTACAATCCCACCTAGCTTTGTATCATCAGCAAACTTGGATATATTACATTAGGACCCTCATCCAAATCATTGATGTAGATTGTGAATAGCTGAGGCCCAAGCACTGATCCTTGCGGTACCCCACAAGTTACAGCCTGCCAACCCGAAAATGACCCGTTTATTCCTACTCTTTTTTTGTCCGTTAACCAATCCTCAGTCCATGCTAGTATATTACCCCCAATCCCATGAGCCCTAATTTTGTTTAATAACCTCTTGTTTGGCATCTTATCGAATGCCTTCTGAAAATCCAAATACATCACATCCACTGGTTCCCCCTTATAGATTCTGCTAGTTACAACCTTAAAAAACTAACCGATTCGTCAAACATGATTTCCCTTTCATAAATCGGTGTTGACTCTGCCCAAACCTATTATTATTTTCTAAGTGCTCTGTTACCATGTCCTTAATAATAGATTCTAGCATTTTTCCTACTACTGATGTGAGGCTAACTTTTCTGTAGTTCCCCGTTTTCTCTCTCCCTCCTTTCTTAAATAGTGGGGTTATACTTGCTACCTTCCAATCCGCGGGAACCGTTCTAGAATCTATGGAATTTTGGACGGTGACAACCAATGCATCCACTATCTCTATAGCCACCTCTTTTAAAACCCTAGGATGTAGGCCATCAGGTCCAGGAGATTTATCGGCTTTCAGTCCCATTAATTTCTACAGTACTATTTTTTTACTAATACTAATTTCTTTCAGTTCCTCATTCTCACTAGACCTTTGGTTCTCCACTATTTCCAGGAGGTTTTTTGCATCTTTTTCCATGAAGGCAGACACAAAGTATTTGTTTAATTCTAAAATCCTCCAATCCTCAGGCTTGTACTCTTTGGCAACATTATAAGCCTCTGCCACGGTCGGACCATTTTTCCCGTGGTGTTTTTATTCCTTGAGGGAATGTATATTCGTTGCAAATTATGAATTATTTCTTTAAATGTTTGCCATTGCTTATCTACTATCATATCTTTTAATCTAGTTTCCCAACTCGCCTGTCATATCTATGTAGTTTGCTTTGTTCAGGTTTAGGACCCTAGTTTTGGGCTTAACTAAATCACTCTCAAACTCAACATAGAATTTTATGTTGAGTTTGAGAATTTTATCATATTATGATCACTGCTCCCCAGAGGCTCCTTTACTACAAGGTTATTAATTAACCCTGTCTCATTGCACAGTACTAGATCTAAAATAGCCAATTCCCTTGTAGGTTCCTTGACATACTGATCTAGAAAAATACCTTGAATGCATTCCATGAACTCTTCCTCTGCACTATTTCTGCAGAGTTGGTTTGCCTAGTCTATATGAAAGTTAAAGTCCCCCATGATTACTGTATTACCCTTGTTGCATGCATTTCTAATTTCCTGATTTGTACTATGCCCAACACTACAACCACCGTTAGGGGGCCTATAGACTACTCCCACTAGTGTTTTCTGCCCCTTGTCGTTTCTTAGCTCCACCCAAACTGATTCTACAGTTTGTTTTTCCCAGTCAAGATCCTTTTTCTCTCCTGTCTTTGTTCCCTCCTTTATTCTCAGGGCTACCCCTCCTCCTTTTCCATTCTACCTGTCTCTTCTAAAAGTCAAATATCCTGGAATTTTTAGTTCCCAACCTTGGTCACTCTGCAACCACGTCTCTGAAATGGCTATTAAATCAAACCCATTTATTTCTATCTGCACTATTAATTCATCTATTTTGATGTGAATGCTTCGTGCATTCAGATATAGTACCCTTAGCTTTAACTTTTTTCTATTTTTCCCCTGATGTCACTTTAGTCACTAATGCCTTATTACCTTTATTAATCTTTCTGTCCCTTCCTGACCCACTCTGCTTATCTTTACCCAGATCACTACTCTGCTCTACAGCCATGACATTTCTCTTGCTGCTTTTGCAGTTACCCTTTCCTGAATCCTCCCACCCCCCGCTTCATTAGTTTAAAGCCCTATCTACCGCCCTAGTTATTTGATTCGCCAGGACCAGCCCACGGAACAGCTTCCTCTTTCCCCAGTACTGGTGCCAGTGCCCCATGAATTAAAACTCCTGCCTCCCACACCACTCTTTGAGCCACCCATTTAACCTTCTAATCCGTTTGTCCCTATGCCAATTTACACGTGGCTCAGTTAACAATCCAGAGATCATTACCTGTGAGGTTCTGCATTTTAATTTTGACCCTAGCTTCTCAAACTCTCAGCAGAACCTCATTCCTAGTTCTACCTATGTTGTTGGTTCCTACATGGACCACGACAACTGGATCCTTCTCTCCCCCGCCCCCCACTCCAAGTTCTTCTCCAGCCGCGAGGAGACATCCTTTTACCTTGACACCAGGCAGGCAACACAACCTTCGGAACTCCCAGTCACAGCTGCAGAGAACAGTATCTATGGCCGCGATCTTGCCGGCGCTCAGCGAGCGGGTTTGGAGGCGGGTCAGGAGTTAAAGTTGCAATGATTGATGGCGGGTCGGAAACCCGCCGCGAACCCGCCTCCGTGTGAGTTTCAAGAGTGTCGGGTCTGAATTCACAACAGACCCGTCACCAAGTGGTGGGTAAGGGATTTAAGACACTTAACACCTTGTTAAGTGCTTGTTAACTGCTATTTTGAGAGCCTTTTGCAATTTTCCAACATTTTATTCAGATTTCACGACATTCGGAGATCACGCCAGGTAAGTGTGTTGGGAAGACCAACGAGCTGGAAACTTCACATCTGCAACTGCAGTCTAAAAGCTGCATTCTCAAATCTGCTCAATTTCAAATGTCAGAGATTGCTGATTTCACGATTTGGAAGACTGTCTTCAGGCTGTAAGTGTACTGGTGTTAACTCTATATCCACTGTCGCCTGCATTGCTGGACATAACAGGCGCCCTCACCCTTCACTGTGCCACCTCAAATTGTGATCTCACAAATAGCAACAATGTCAAACGTTCATACAAGATTAATTTATTCCAACATAATAAAAGAACAGAAACTTAACATTGAATTCTATCGGAACACCCAAGTGAGTACCCTTGTGATCATTTACGTGTCAGCTTTCTCTTGCGCGTGCATCTACGTTGTGCTACCCCTGTGGCTTCAGCAGATGTAGAGATGGCCTGCTCACTTCCCTGCTGTGCCTGCTTAGACGCCTTTGGCGGTCGTCCTCTGGGTTTTGGAGCCTTTGATGGCCCTGCCAAAGTCTGTTCCTCCTGCGGCTGCACAGGGACAGACACTGCCATCACTGCTTTGCAGTCATCTGGGGCTCTGACCGGGGGGTTGGCAAGGGGATGGAAGTTGGAGTATTTGGAGAGGAGCCCCCACTTGCATGTCGCCTCCCACCATCTTCCCCCTCGTGAACCACCCGCACTTCTCTGCTAGCAAGTAGCTGGGGCCATGAGGACCCATCTCTGTACTGACAGTCCTCATAACAGGGACATCCATGTACCTCTGGTTCCTCTCCATGATAGATGCCCATCTATTCTCCATAGCTGACCATCTATTTAGAAGAGTCGCCATGTTCATTTGAGTCTGGCGATTTATGTTCTCCATGGAGGTTGCCATCCTTTCCATGGCGGGACCTACATTCGCCATTGCGTGCACCATGCACGGCATTACTCATGTTTGAGATGGACTCGTCAATTCTCTGCACACTCGCAGTCACCGTGGTTGCAAACCCAGTCAGAGCCTCCTACACTTGGTCCTGAAACTCCAGCACCGCTCTCTTTTTCTAGATGGCCACCGAGGCTCAGCGTCTACATACAGCTGAGCAGAGCTAGGAGCGTCCTACGGCCTCCGACGAGGAGTCTTCACTGCTGTCCCTGTATCCACCATCTGCTCTTGCTCACTCGTGCGTTGTGATACACCTGGTGACAACACTACTCTATCTGGCGAACGACCCACCGTGGTGTGCGTCTCTGCGCTGGTGCCGGGTGCGCTGATTTCTGCTGATGCTGCTCCCTCAGAGGATGTAGCATCCTCTGAGGAATCCTCCTGCTCTTCCTCCTGGACAGTAGGGAGGGGAGCTCTTGATTGTCCTGTGGGAGAGTAAAGACATGAGTTAGACATGTGATATGTAGATTGCAGACACATTCCATTGTGCACATGATGAGCATTCAATTTCTAATGTCATCAGATGCCATATGTGTCACTCATGAAAGCCAAATAAGATAGATGGAGAAGCATTCTGTCACCAGGTTGTTCAACTGAGCCCGTCTTTCTGTCCCCCACTTCGCGCTGTTCCACTGATCCCACAATTTCCAGAGCGGCCTCCTCAGCATTGGTCAGCTGTGATAAGGATGGTGGTCCTCCTCCTGTTCTCTCCCTCTCACTTGTATTGTGGCCCCTCTATTCCTGCAATGAGCGAAAGAAGTGGAGTTTCAGTGAGAGTGATGGAATGAGTGTAAAGAATGGATAAGATAGATGTTTAGAGGGAGACCTGAAGGAGTGGGTTCCCATTACGAAGTTCCCTCCTTTTGAGTTGTTAGTTGTTGTCAGAGCATAACCTTGAGGATGGGTGTGAGGGGTGCATAATAAGATAGGAAGTGAATCTGTGCATAGGGAGAGAGGGATGGGGGATGGTGCAAGGGATGTTGGGTTGAGTCAGGATGTGCAGGAGTATGGTTAGCAATGCAGAGTGATGGGGATGTGATGACAGGCACAGCAGAATTAAGGTAAGTGAGCTTTTATATTTACTTTTCCAGAACGCAGGAGATCATTGAACCTTTTCCTGCATTGGACCCAGGTTCGTCTATACACCGACCTGGCATTGAACTCCTCAGCTATTTGCAGCCGGGCTGCCTTTGTCTGCTGAGGAGGTTTCCTTCTTCCATCAGCTGGGTATAGGACCTCCCGACATCCTCTGACTCCCTTCACAAGAACATGGAAGGCGTCCTCGTTGAAGCGGGGAGCTGCCTTTTGTTTCTCTGCCGACATCATGGTGAGAAGCAGCAGTCCAAAGCACCAGAAACGACCTGAGATCTAATGGTGAAATGGCCCCCTTAAATGCACCGGCTGCAAACACGTCAGCATATCAGCTCAACAGACCCGCACCTTGTGATGAGGGCGGGTAACCCACACAGCGGGCTTAACTAGCCCAATTAACAAAAAATTGTGTCAGCGGGACCGGAACCCACCGACTACCGTTCCCGACGCCAACTCGTCTCCAGGAAGAAAATCGCAGCCCATCCCTGTGACTGTACTGTTCCCTACCATTACCACATTCCTTTTCACTCCCCCCACTTGAATGGCCTTCTGCACCATGGTCAGTTTGCTCATCTACCCTGCAGTCCTTGTTCTCATCCCCACAGGTAACAAGTATCTCATACCTGTTGGTCAAAGTCAAGGGCCGAGGCTCCTCCATCACTATAACCTGGGCCCCCATACCTTCCTGACTCGTGGTCACACCCTGCTGTCCCTGACCATTGACAAACTGTACCACTTAATCTAAGGGGTGTGACTGCCTCCTGGAACACTGTGTCCAGGTAACTCTCCCCCTCCCTGATGCCCCGCAATGTCTGCATCTCAGACTCCAGCTCAACAACTCTGAGCCGAAGTTCCTCGAGCTGCAAACACTTACCGCAGATGTAGTTGCTCGGGATCTCGCTGGTCTCCGCAAACTCCCACGTGCTGCAGTTACGGCACACCACCTGCCCTACCATGCCTATCTAACCTTTTTTATTTATTTGTTTAGTTAATTAATTATTTTTTCAATCAATTATTTTAGTTTTATTAATTAATTGGGTTATCTAGTTTAAGTTACTAATTCAATAAAGTAATAGCAAGTTACAATTTCCTAGTTTAACTCCCTTCCCTAGCTTAGAGGTTTAAAAAAAACTGTAATACTCACCAACCAATCACCTACCTGCTGCCCTGTGATGTCACTCCTTGATTTTTTTTTTTCTGTCATCTTGGTCCAATCTAAGGCAGCATAAGCAGCACCCATCCTGATGTGATCGAGCAAACCTCCAAGTGTAGAAAGTAACCTCTAAATTGTACAAAGTAACCTCTCGGCAAAGGTACTGTAAAGAAAGCAGCTGTGACTACTGAGTATTTATTGGCATCTTTGCCCAAGATTGCTTCAGCTCCCTCAATTGCCACTGTGTACTCACCTTGGTTTCACTGGCGAGTTTCAGAAAGCCCGGGAGACCCATGGACCCAATGTTAAAGTGAACAGCGTGTCAATATCTTTCTAATTGAGCGACGAGCATATGGAAATTGACAACCCGAGGGGGTTGCACGCAGACAGCCTAACGCGCTGGAGTGAAATGCGGAAGTCGGCGGGTTGGAGCCAGCTTCCTGACGCGCTGTCAATTTCACCGGTTTTAACCCCCCCACCTGCACCCAAACCCACGCACTCTTCAAGATTAAAATTCAGTCCTATATTTCTGTACATCAAGGTTCTGCAAATAACAATGAGACATATGACCAGTTAATCTGTTTTAGTATTGTTGGTTGAGGGATAAATGTTGGCCAGGACTGCAGAACTATCATGCTCTTTTTTGAATAGTGCCATGGGATCTTTTGCATCCACCTAAACAGGCACACTGGGCCTCTTTAACATCTCATCTGAAAAATGGGCCTGTAACAGTGCAGCACTCCATCAGTGCTGCACTGAAGCGTCAGCTTAGATTTTGTGCTCAAGTCTCTGGAGTGGGGCTTGAATCCATGACCTTCTGACTCCGGTGAGAGTATTACCACATCAGCTGACAGTGAGGGATAGAACCAATTCTCAGCCTTGCAAAAAAGATGAGATACCTTTATAAAGATGTACTAACAACATCTGCTTTGTAAAATAAACAAAGATTTCAATTTGTCATTTTTGGAAGTTATTGCTTGGCTTGGGTTACGTAGCAGCCGCTGCACTACAGTAACTAGACAACTCCCTGACCACAGAAAAAGGCTTTTTCACTCGCCAACTGTTTTCTGGGAACTGTCATAACATTTTAAACATATGTGATCCATACTGTCAGCTAATTGTGATAGGAAAAATGTTGGAATTCTTAATGAACCTCATCCTGTCAGTAGGAGAATATGCTCATGCTTGCAGTTTCTGTAGCAGACAGTAGTCAAACCAGCTTTTGCTTTTTTCTAGCATAATGAAGTTTTTATAGAAGAATTATTGGACCAGAATTTGCTGTCAAATTAACAGCAAGGCGAATGGTGATCATTCTTACTTAGAGGTAAATGGTACAGCAACTTCAGGCAAGGAGCAGAGTATCCAAACATCGCTGTCCGAGTTGTGCCGCTCTGCTGTTAGCTTTGCAGAAATGGCATCTCTCATTTGGCCTCCCAGTTTTTTTAGGAATTTGCTGTATTTGCCCATAAATTGCCCAGTAAACTCACCACAAAGTTAAATCTTGTCATTACAAGCGTAAGTACCCTTTTAACGATGTGATCAGTGTTAATGACTGCCAATCAACCTCTCTATCACTGAAAATTAACTGTTACAAGTGTGGAGCCTCATTCTTTCAGGTAGTGAATTGTTATTGGAAATTTAAAAAATTTCAAATTTAAAGAAATCTTATTTTTCCTTTTTCTCTCTCTCTCTATCCAATCTTTCTTTCCCTCTCTATTTCTCTTTCTCTTTTAATCCAATCTTTCTTTCCCTCTCTTTATTTCTCTTTCTCTACCTGATTTGACATTGAATTCACCAATTCACCGTCCTTCTCAGTTCTTCCTGTATTTATTTCCCAATCCTTAAATCTCATTGGTTAAGTAGATACCCTGTTGGTTGCCCTGTTCACTCAGGTCCTAGATGCTCCATTTCCCTCGCTGCGCCGTTAGCAGCTCGCACTTTCAGCAACTTTGTGGGAACATTTTTTGTGAGCTGTAGGGTGCAGGGGCAAGTCTAACTAACTGCAGATACCATTAGATGCCCTGCGACAGCAAATTATGGCCAGTAATCTAAATTCATACTTAATTATATTGACTTTTTTTAAATATCCATTTTGAATTAATTTCATAAATCCAATTTTTTTAATAAATTTTTCTGTTAACAGTGTGACTCCTATGTTTCTCAGTCAGATCTAATTAAGTTTATTGGGCCATAATTTGTTGTAGGAGTGAATCTAATGCCATCTACCATTAGTTAGACTTGCCCTTGCACATTTAGGTTTTTTAATTTTTTGCGTGGCAAGTTGCTGAAAGTGTGAGCTGATAACGTCGCAGCGAGGGACATCTGGTACCTGAGTGAACAGGGCAAGCAACTGTATATCTCCATAACCAAACCGATTGAAGGATTGTGAAATTAACAGCGCATGGACTGAGAAGGAAGTGTAAATTAGAATGGGTGAATTCAAAGCCAAATCAAATACAGAAAGAGAAATTAAAAAAAAAAGAGAAAGATTGGATTAAGAGAGAGAGAAAAAGAGACACAAAAGAAAAGTAAAACATTTTTAAACAACAAGAATTAAACCTTGATGGAATGAGACTCCCCACTGTAATACATAATTTTCAGTGCCAGAGAGGTTGACTGGCAGTAATAAACAGTTACCATGTCGTTAAAAGGTACTTAGACTGAAAAGGACAAGATTTAACTTTTAGTGGTGAGTTCAGTTTATAGCTACCGTGCAAGTACAGCAACTTCACGCTGTTCAGTGGTGAGCCAGACAGCGAGATGTTGCTTTTGCGAAGCAACTTTTGGATTTCTGCTTCTGACCATCTCTTGTCTGAAGTTGCGGATAAATAATGGTGAGTGCCATTAGCCTCGTCATTATTTTGCCAGAAAATTGTGGCCCCATTGTCTTTTACTGTGGTCTGGAAATAGTTCTGACAGCTCTAGGGAATTCCAGAGCTCCACAGAACTTTGAACTATATTACCAAATCAATCAGTAGAACATAATTATGAGCCTGTTCTGCTGAAGCTGTATATTACTGTGGTCGGGCTTCAACTTGCGTACTGTTTGTTCTGGTCTCTGAAGCAAAGGGAAACATCCAAGGCTTGGAAACGGTATAAGATCTCTAGTTCCAGCAGCTTGAATTGTGAGGAAAGATTAGAAAAGGCTCTGACTTTTTAGCCTGAAACGGTGACAAATGAAGGGATCTTATAGAGGTCTATATACTAAGTGGAATGGAAAAGGTCAATTGGAGCACTATTCAGGTGAAACCACAACTGCAGTACAAGGGGACATGGGTACAAACTGATAATAGGCAAGCTTGGAAATAATGTTGTATTTCTTCACACCAAGAGTGTTTAACACCTAATGGTTTTCCAGGTGTGGTAGTGGAGGCAAAAAATCTGGAATCATTTGAGGCAGTTGAATGCTGTGATGGTAGGACTGTCTGTTTCTACGGAAGGATGAACTAGATGGGTCAAATGTCCAACCTGCTCTGTTACTTTTCTTTGTGACAGTATCATTGGCTTTAGTTTTAATATTACTCAATGATTCAATGTTGGAAAATCCAGCGTCCTTTCATTCTTTAACTCTTTTTCAAGGTGTCTGAAGGGACTGGGGTCCTAACGAGAAAACCAACTTCTTCCTCATCAGTTCTGCAAAGTGGAAATGTTCCAATATTGCCTTCCACATACCAGAGACGCATTACCACATGTGGCACTGAGCTCCAACACCTGATTCAGCAGAAGCGAGAGCAGTGTACTGCCGAACGAATGGCAAAACAGTTAATGGAAAGTGCTGAATGGGAGAGCAAACCTCCACCACCAGGTACACAAAGACAATAGGCTAAGTAGATTTAAGCCAACTTCAATTTGGTTTCTTTAGGATTAATTTATCAGCACATCCTAATCATGGGATTATTAAACATAGTGCAATAAAAAGGTTATGGTCAGTTGCTAATCAATTTTTGAATTAGTGTTCGAGTACACTTGTAGATTGATTGTTCCAACTCTTCCAAATTGTAATGATCTTAATTAGGAAAACCCAATTGCAGGGTTAAGTTTATAATGTGAAAACTGAACCACTGGGCTGGATATTAACATGGAGGTGGTGGGGGGCTGCTTTGGGGTCTGGAAACCCTGAAGAGGCGGTAGTAGTACCATATTGGATAGGAGCAGACTAAGAAAGACTGTGAAAAATTCAAAAATGGGTTTAGAATGCATGTACGTAAATGCACAAAGTGTGGTGAATAAGGTTGGTGAGCTACAAGCACAATTAGCCTTGTGGCAATATGATGTGGCTTAAAAACGGTGAGGACTGGGCACTTAATATTCAAGGGTACAAGGTGTTCAGAAAAGATAGGGAAGGAAAAAAGGGAGGTGGGTGGCAGTGCTGATTAAGGAAGACATTGTAGTGTTGGAAAGGGAGGATGTTCTTGAGGGGACAAGGACAGAATCCATTTGGCTAGAGTTGAGGAGCAAAAAGGGTATGATCACGCTATTGGGGGTATTCTATAGGCCTCCAAATAGTGAGAGGGAGGTAGAGGAGCAAATCTGCAGGGAAATCACAGAGATATGCAAGAGCTATAGAGTGGTGATATTGGGGGACTTTAATTACCCAAATATCGATTGGGATAATGCTAGGGTATAGGGTAAAGGGAAAGGAGGGGGAGGAATTTCTGAAATGTGTTCAGGAGAATTTCCTTGACCAGTATGTTCTTGACCCAACTAGGAAGGAGGCATTGCTGGATCTGGTGCTGGGGAATGAGGTGGGCCAGGTCAACCAAGTGTCTGGGAGAACACTTGGGTACGAGTGATCATCGTATCATAAGATTTAGATTAGCAATGGAGAGGAGCAAGGAACAATCTAGAGTGGAACTTCAAAAGTGGAATAGGGCTAACTTTAATGGGATGCGAAAGGATCTAGCCAGGGTAAAATGGAACCAAAGACTGACACACAAAACTGTAACGGAACAACGGGTGATCTTTAAGGAGGAGATGTTCCAAGTACAGGCTAGGTACATTCCAACAAGAGGGAAGGATAAGGGAACCAAAGCAAGGGCTCCTTGGATGCCGAGGGAGATAGAGAAGATGATGAAACAAAAAAAGAGGGTGTATGATGCATGTCAGGTGAATTCTTCAAGGGAGAACCAGACCAAATACAGTAAGTTGAGAGGGGATGTGAAGATGAAAATAAGATTGGCAAAGAGAGAATATGAGAGTAGAATGGCGGTTTACATAAACGGGAACCCAAAAATCTTCTACCGGCATGTAAACAGTACGCAGGAAATAAGAGGCGGGGTGGGGCCTATTAGAGACAAAGAAAGTGAGATATGCTTAGAGGCGCAGGGCAAGGCTAGAATACTCAATGAGTACTTTGTATCGGTGTTTACTCCGGAGTGGATGCTGACAAAATATCGGTAGAAGCAATGGAAGGGGTGAAAATTGATAGACAGGATGTACTAGAAAGGCTGGGTATGCTTAGAGTGGACAGGTCACCTGGTCCAGATGGCTTGCATCCCAGGTTGCTAAGGGAATTGGGGGAGGAGATAGCGGAAGGGCTTACCATAATTTTCCAATCTTCCCTAGATGCGGGGGAGGTGCCTGAGGATTGGAAAGTGGCAAATGTGACACCATTGTTCAAGAACGGGTGTAAGGACAATCCTAGTAACTACAGGCTGGTCAGTTTTTACCAGTGGTGGGTAAAGTTTTAGAAACAATAATCAAGGAAAAAATTAACGGGCACTTGGAGAGATTTAAGCTAAATAAGGAGAGCCAACACGGATTTGTAAAAGGCAGATCGTGTTTGACTAATCTAATTGAATCTTTTGATGAAGTAACAGAGAGGATTGATGAAGGGAATGCAATGGATGTTGTCTACATGGATTTTCGGAAGGCATTTGACAAAATACCACATAGACTGGTTAACAAAATTGAGGCTCATGGAATAGGTGGGTCAGTGACAGCTTGGATAAGGAATTGACTTGAGGACAGAAAACAGCGAGTTGTGATAAATGGCTGTTTTTCAGATTGGAGGATGGTAGACAGTGGTGTTCCCCAAGGGTCAGTGCTGGGGCCACTGCTTTAAATGACCTGGATATTGGAATACAGAGTAGAATTTCTAAATTTGCCAATGACCCCAAACTTGGGGGTATGGCGAACAGTGATGATGATCTCAATCGACTGCAATAGGACATAGAAAAGCTAGCAGAATGCGCAGACAAGTGGCAAATGGAATTTAATGCAAAAAAGCGTGAGGTGATGCATTTTGGCAGAAGGAATAGGGAGGGGCAATATACACTTAATGGCACAATTTTAAAGAGTGTGCAGGGACAGAGGGACCTGGGAGTTAATGTGCATATGTCCCTGAAGGTGGCAGGACATATTGAGAGAGTTGTTAACAGAGCATATGGGATCTTGGGCTTCATAAATAGAGGTATTGAGTACAAAAGTAGAGAAGTTATGCTGAACCTTTATAAAGCGCTGGTTAGGCCACAACTGGAGTATTGCGTCCAGTTCTGGTCACCACACTTTAGGAAGAATGTGAAGGCCCTTGAGCGGGTGCAGAGGAGATTTACCAGAATGGTTCCGGGGATGGGGGATCTTAGTTAAAAGGACAGGTTGTAGAAGCTGGATTTGTTTTCATTAGAGCAAAGGAGGTTGAGGGGTGATTTGATAGAGGTGTACAAGATTATGACGGGTTTGGATAGGCTAGACAGGGAAAGGCTGTTCCCACTAGTTGTTGGTACAAGGACTAGGGGACACCGATTTAAGGTTTTGGGCAAGAGATATAGGGGGGACGTGAGGAAAAACTTTTTAACGCAGCGAGTGGTGAGGACCTGGAATTCGCTGCCGACGGAAGTGGTGGAAGCGGAGACACTCAATGTTTTCAAGGGGAGACTGGATAGGCACTTGAGGGAAATAAACTTGCAGGGCTATGGGGATAGAGCGGGGAAATGGGACTGACTGGATTGCTCTACAGAGAGCTGGCATGGACTTGATGGGCCGAATGGCTCCTTTCTGTGCTGTTATGACTCTGACTCTAAGAATGTGTTTCCCGCAGGTACTGCTGAATTTAATAGCAGAACCTGATAGCAATTTTTATCTCCGTCTCTAGCCAGCCAGATTGAGAGGCTGTCTGGTGGGTACGCCTTCGCCACCAGGCCGCAGCCGGGGATCGGAAAGGCTGGAGGTGGGTTGGAAGATCAGAGGCCAGAGGGAAGATCAGGGTCCGGATCAAAGGTCAGGGTCGTGGGGATCGGAGGCCAGAAGAAAGATCGGCGGCCGGAGGGAGATCGGAGACCAGAGCAGGGGAGATCAGAAGCTTTGTGGGGGAAATCAGGAGCATCGTGGAGGAGATTGGAAGGGTTGGGGGGTGTCCGATCATGGGGGGTTGGGGGGGGGGGTTGGTGAAGCAGGTAAACTGGATCCAGCAGGTACGTGCAAAGGCAGGTACCTCCTGCATCCAGCAGTCCTCGCCGCCCTTTAGCTCAGAAAACTCAGCCGGCCAGGGCTAAATTTAAAATGGTGGTTAAATATGAGGCAAACTACCTGATTATAATATTTAAATTGCCAACCCGCCTCCTGGGAGCATGTTGGTTGCCCACCTCCCATCCCGCCTCCATTAAACCCGGAATTGGGTGGTTTGGAGGCGGGTTGGGATTCAGATTTTTAACATTTTAACATCCCACCTGACCCAAATCCACCTGTTTTTCGTGGTTAAAATTCCCTCCAGTGTCTTTTCAGTGACTTTAATAAGTTGGCCAGATACAAGGTTATTAGTCCAGTCTAGTGCTATATATTTAAATTTAGTTTAATGCAATATTTTGGGCTGAATTTTGCCGGCGCTCAGAGTGCAGGTCTGGAGGCGGGTCCGCTGTCAAAATCTAAAATATTGACCGGGTTGGGAACCCGCTGCAAACCCGCCTCCATGCAAGTTTCCAAAGTGTCGGGTCTGCGATTTCAGAACAGACCCGACACCAAGCGGCGGGGGAGGCATTTAAGATACTTAACTTGGCATAAAAATAAAACAAAAAAGGTGACTCAACCGTGGCTAACAAGGGAAATTAGGGATAGCATAAGATCCAAGGAGAGGACATCTAAATTGGCCAGAAAAAGCAGCAAACCTGAGGATTGGGAGCAGTTTAGGATTCAGCAAAGGGGGACAAAGGGATTAATTAAGAGCGGGAAAATAGAATATGAGAGTAAGCTTTCAGGGAACATAAAAACTGACTGTAAAAGCTTCTATAGGTAGTGAAGAGAAAAAGATTGGTGAAGTCAAGCGTAGGTCCCTTGCAGTCAGAATCAGGGGAATTTATAATGGGGAACAAAGAAATGGCAGACCAATTAAATACATACTTTGGTTCTGTCTTCACAAAGGAGGACACAAATAACCTCCCAGAGATGTCGGGGAACATAGGGTCTAATGAGATGGAGGAATTGAATGAAATCAGTATTTGTAGGGAAATGGTGTTCGGGAAATTGATGGGATTGAAGGCCGATAAATCCCCAGGGCCTGACAATCTGCATCCTAGGGTACTTAAGGGAGTGGCCCTAGAAATAGTAGATGCATTGCTGGTGGTCATCCAAAATTCTATAGACTCTGGAACAGTTCCCATGGATTGGAGGGTAGCTAATGTAACCCCACTATTTAAAAAAGGCGGGAGAGAGAAAACGGGGAATTATAGACCGGTAAGCCTGACATCGGTAGTGGGGAAAATGCTAGAGTCCATTATAAAAGATGTAATAGCAGAGCACTTGGAAAACAGTGACAGGATCGGACAAAGTCAACATGGATTTACAAAAGGTAAATCATGCTTGACTAATCTACTAGAATTTTTTGAGGATGTAACTGGTAGAATAGATAAGGGAGAACCAGTGGATGTGGTGTATTTGGACTTTCAGAAGGCTTTCGATAAGGTCCCGGATAAGAGATTAGCGTGCAAAGTTAAAGCATATGGGATTGGGGGTAAGGTACTGACTTGGATAGAGAACTGGTTGGCAGACAGGAAGCAAAGAGTTGGAATAAACGGGTTTTTTTCTGAGTGGCAGGCAGTGACTAGTGGGGTACCGCAGGGATCGGTGCTAGGACCCCAGCTATTCACTATATATAATATATATATTAATGATCTAGACGAAGGAACTAGATGTAATATCTCCAAGTTTGCAGACAAAACAAAGCTGGGTGGGCGTGTGTGCTGTGAGGAGGATGCAGAGAAACTCCAGTATTATTTGGACAGGTTGGGTGATTGGGCAGATGCATGGCAGATGCAGTATAATGTGGATAAATGCGAGGTTATCCACTTTGGTGGCAAAAACAGGAAGGCAGATTATTATCTGAATGGCAATAGATTGGGAAAAGGGGAAGTGCAATGAGACCTGGGTGTCCTTGTGCACCAGTCGTTGAAGGTAAGCAGGTGCAGCAGGCGGTTAAGAAGGCAAATGGTATGTTGGCCTTCATAGCGAGAGGATTCGAGTACAGGAGCAAGGATGTCTTGCTGCAGTTGTACAGGGCCTTGGTGAGATCACACCTTGAGTATTGTGTGCAGTTTTGGTCGCCTTATCTGAGGAATGATGTTCTTGCCATGGAGGGAGTACAGCGAAGATTCACCAGACTGATACCTGGGATGGCAGGAATGATGTATGAAGAGATATTGGGTCGATTAGGCTTATATTCGCTAGAGTTTAGAAGAATGAGAGGGGATCTCATTGAAACTTATAAAATTCTAACAGGACTAGACAGACTAGATGCAGGAAGGATGTTCCTGATGGCGGGGGAGTCCAGAACCAGGGGTCACAGTCTAAGGATAAGGGGTAAGCCATTTAGGACTGAGATGAGGAGGAATTTCTTCACCCAGAGAGAGGTGAACCTGTGGAATTCTCTACCACAGAAGGCAGTTGAGGCCAATTCATTAAATATATTCAAGAAGGAGTTAGATATATTTCTTAAGGCTAAAGGGATCAAGGGATATGGGGAGAAAGCAGGGACAGGCTACTGAATTTGGATGATCAGCCATGATCTCATACATGGCGGAACAGGCTCGGTAACTGCTTGTTAAATGCTTGTTAATCACTATTTTGCAAGCCTTTTTCTATTTTACCACACTTTTAACGGGGTTCACATCGTTTGGAGATCACGTCAGGTAAGTAGGTTGGGTTCTCTGTCTCTCCATTGCTGTGAATAGGTGACAGCTGCAAAAGTGGTATGAAAGCTACGATTTCACAGCTGGTCACTTTCCAATGTCAGAAGCTTGAGCCTTCAGGACTTGGAAGACACTTTTGAGCTGTATGCAGTTTGGAAGTATTTGGAGTAAACTCTCTATCCACTGTCACCTCCTTGGAGCAAGCTCTCTCAACATTGACAGATCGCTTCTGTCATCTGTCATCTCAACTTCAACAACATCAGTGCCCTTGAAAAAATCTCACCTTGGTCCTCTGAATCCCTCCACGATCAACCCCAATACCAACATCACCAATCACACCATCATCAACAACAATATCAACCTTCTCCGCAATCACCTGATGCTGCACAGGACAGAGGGTATCACCACCCGACAACATTGCTGCCCGGGAGGCCAGATATGGCATCACCATGGCCAGATTTACTTCACTTGACGCTGTACACCCTGGCTGCCACATGATGCGCCAGGTTAACACCACCCCACACCAGCACCATAAAGCATTCCTACAATGCCCAATTCCTTTCACACTCATCATCATTGCGGGGGATACCGTTCTGTCTCACCATTCACTGTAACTCACTAAGCCACTTCCAAAGGTGAGCACGGATCTGTACAATAAGGCAAAGTGTTGAGAATAAAGATTTCAACGTTTGACAACACATTAACACAAAGTTTACATGAACATTGCATAAAACACCCAAGTGCCTACTGTTGTGTTGTTAGTTGGTATGAATGCACTAGGATGAGTGTGAGGGGTGGCTAGTGAGAAGGGGAAGTGATAATGTGGATGTGCAAGGCAAGTTGGTGTCAGTAAGGATGTGCAGGAGTAGGGTAGGGAAGGCAGAGTGATGGGGATGTAATGAGTGGCACAGCAGGATGAGGTTGAGTGTGGCTTTGCAGTAACATTTCATGATTTACTGAGATCATTGAAAGGTTTGCGGCACTGCAGCCAGGTACTCCTGACGACATCCCTGCTTTTGCCCTCCTGTGCAATGTGCAACCAGGTTGCATTGGTGTCGTGGGGAGGTCTTTTCCGCCCGTGGGAAGGGAAGAGAACCTCCCTGCGTGCTGTGACTCCCTCCATAAGCATATGGAGGGGGTCATGCAAGAGCCTGGGTGGAGCCATGCACCTTTGCAGTGCTTGTCAGTGTTTGTAGCACCTCAATGCTGTAGAACACTGACAGCACAACTGTCAAAATGAATGTGGCCATGGTCCCTTTAAGGAAGCTGGCTGATGACGCGTCATCAAATGATATCAGACCCACTTTCTTTTAATTGTCCGGGAACCCCGCAGGGCGGGCTTAACAAGCCCTATTAACGGAAAATCCTTTTCACAGAGCGGCTGCAGCCAGGAATGGGACTGGAATCCGCCAACCACCTCTCCTGCTGCGATCCCGCCTCCACTGGCGAAATCGCGGCCTTAATGTTTCCCCAGAAAATGTACATGGGGAGGGGGGGAAATGAAAGCATGTCCTTCATCCTGAGCACCATTACTAAATGGTAAATACAAACCATGCAGAGTGTGCTATACCAGGTTGTAATATGAGGGCTGCATAAAACTTAAATATTTTGTAACTGTCTGTACTCCAAATGAAGGAATGTTATCCACCTTTTAATATAAAAGTAGACAAAAGGCTCCTTTGGAAGGTATTTATTCTCCAAATTATAAGGTGTAATTATAAAACTGTTTAATAAAAACAGCTGGAGCTTGGCTTTTTATGTCCTGTGGTCCATTATGTGCTGTGTTGTTGGATACTCATTAGAATATGTAACTTGTTATAGATGCACAAAATTCTTTGCTCACAAGGATTATGCACCAATGAAGGTAAAATGTTACAGATTTAAATCCCCTCATAATAAGGTGTGAATTATCTACTTCCTAAATCCTAACACAGCTTCTAGTTTGTAAAAGGAATTTACTGGTGCACCTTGAACCATAGAAGTAAGTTTATAGCACAGATGAAGTCCATTTGTGTCTGTGCTGGTTCTTTGCTAGAGTAATCCAAAAGTAAACCCACTCTCTAGCCTATTATCTTCATCTGCTTCAAATGTTTATCCAGTTTTCCCTTAAAAGATGCAGTGGTCTTTGCCTCAACTATTCCCTGGTTAATCATGGACGTATTAAATGTTCATTTAGCTTGGATACTTGTACTTGTAATTTTATTATGGTGTATGAGTACTGGATTATGGTGTCCAATTTAAAGTTGCTTTTCATTTGATCTGTATGATTTTAACTATCAAGGATCACAGTTTAGATTGTTAATTTGTGAGTAATTTGTATTTAGCATTCACAGTGATGTATGTATAATCAGAACAGGTATGTGCAGAGGAGAGGAAAACAGTATCCTAGGATTGTGATTTTCTACACTATGTTACACTGTCTGTCTAGGCTGGCATCCCAAAGGGCTTCTGGTTGCGCATCTTCACGAACATAAATCAGCAGTGAACCGAATCAGAGTGTCTGATGAACATTCAATTTTTGCTACCTGCTCAAATGATGGCACTGTGAAGATTTGGGATAGTCAGAAAATGGAGGGAAAGACGACAACTACCAGGTATGGTTGTAATTCTCTAAATGCTTTTGGTTTACATAACAAGCTTTAGAACAAGGAAATGCGATCTCCAAATTATAAGCAGGATATAAAGATAACTATTATGCATTTTTATAAGTTAGTGCACTTTAGAATGACTTTTTTTCTGTTACTGCTACCAGCTTGATGCAATTGTTTCTGATTTAATTAACTTCAGTTGTAAAGAATGACTCGTCTCCTCAATGTTGACCATTTTTAAAAAGTCATGTGGAAGGAGCTTAACGTAGAAGTGTACTGGAAACTTTGTTTCAAATTGTGATGTTTATAGTATCTTTGAAATATAATCTTTTACAGGCAGCTTTTGTAATTAAACTATAGCAGATTTGTGGTGGTTATTTATAAGCATAATACAATTTCTTTTAGCTGTGCCCAACAATATATTTTCCAAAAGAAGTAGATTCTGTGGCTTGGCAAGTTTTTCTACTGTTCTCAGAGATTCTGACACATCAGTTTGACATTAATTATACATGTTTTTGAAAAAGTGTGTATTTAAGGGATATTATCCTTAAATAGAGATATTAAAGGAACTTAATTGCATAGAAATGTGTTCCAAACACTCATAAAAGTTTTCCATACGGCGAAGCCTGGAGATTTAAGTCTTTGGACTTCAATGTTCCTCTAATTCCTGATTGGCAGGAACCTGGGCAGAGAGCACTTACAAGTTGTTTCTTTTGTTTCCCCAACAATGCACTGGTGGCTCGATCTAATTTGTGTGCCCAGATTGTACTTTGTTATTTGATGCACATTATTCCTGTGGGACAGATCAATATGTTGAGCATATAACTGTACTGTGAGACTGGCTACTGGGAGTGGGTCAAGATTGGTTTTACATAGCATTCTTACATAGGAACAATAGTAGGCCATTCAGCCCTTCGAGCCTGTTCTGCCATTCAATTAGATCATGGCTGATCTGTATCTTAACTCCATTTACCCATCTTGGTTCCATAACCCTTAATAACCTTGCCTAACAAAAATCTATCAATCTCAGTTTTAAAATTTTCAATTGACCTAGCCTCAACAGCTTTTGGGGAGAGATTTCCAGAGTTCCACCACCCTGTGTGTGAAGAAGTGCTTTCTTCAGAAATGCAGCTGATGGAGTGAAGCTTTTTTTCTCATTATTCTGTGCTGAAGCGAGCTAGCAGTTCTCAGTGGAGCCCCTGTCTTATTTATTTAGTTCAAAGACATTCAATGCTGTGAATGATTTTCTTTGCTGTTTTTGTCTTTGTTTATAGATCAATCTTAACTTATTCTCGTATTGGAGGAAAAATCAAAACTCTGGCCTTCTGCCAGGGCTCCCATTATCTCGCTGTAGCTTCAGACAACGGTACTATTCAGCTCCTAGGAATTGAGGCTAGCAAACCTCCGAAATCACCTAAAATACATTCCCTTCAGAGCAGGTACAGCATTTCCTCAGAGCATTAACCGATTTTTATCATGTTAATTTTCCTTTTAAGTTTTCTCAAATGTCTAGTGATGAATAAGTGTTTGCATTTTCTATACACTAAAATGAAGAGTATTAGTAGAACAATTTTTCTCCAGTTTTTATTTTGGCTGGGTTTTTGTTTTAAGAGAAGTAAAATTCTTCTCCATTTATTATTATTCTTTGCAGCAAATTCTCTTATTGGGCTCTTTTTTATATTTTTTATATATTGGAAAGTCTAATCTAGGGTTTATATTGTGTGATTTTTTTTTTAAATGTAGAATTTTGTAGGGCTTTTAAAAAAAAAAAAAAATTACATTATAATTTTTCCCATTTAAACATTAATAAATTGTATTTCACAAATCCAGCAACATTTGTACACCCCATATTATTTCCTCTCACTGCTACATGCTTTTACAATTTTCCATTTGTTGAGCACTAGTAGCAATGCTGAAGTGTAAACGTGAATATTAAATGCTTCAGCTTCCTTCTAGAGATAAAAAGAAAAACTGCAAATGCTGGAAACTAAAAGTAAAAATAAGTATCTGAAAAGGAAAAAGACAAGCTAATGTTTTTTGTCAAGCGCCTTGGGATCTTTTTCTATGTTAAAGATGGTATATAAATGCAAGTTGTTGTCAAAACTTCTCATCCTGCTCTAATTCTTTCTCCATTTTGACGCACTGTTTCCTTTGCAAGTTTCCTTTTTACTTACCTCTTGCATGGGCTCCATATTTCCCCTTCATACTTTCTTAATCCTTCTGGCAAAATTCTCAATAGTGTCAGTGGTGAATCCAATGCTACCTTTTCATCAAAAATCAGTTAACTTTATTCTGTACTCCTATCCACAATTCTTTCAAAGAACATTTGTCTGCCAACACCATGACTCTATCAAAATGTTGGGAAAGTACTGAAGGTAAAAATGAATACCAGCCTATGATCTTTCACATGCGCCTGGGACTACCAAGATAGGGAAGCTATGGTGGATTATGTTTCTATGGTGATTTATTATCTTTTTCTCCACAGAAAGGAAGACCATGGCACCTGTAACATGTATGCCAGATTTTTTTAATCATTGAATTGCTAGGTTTTTATACACTGATTTAATACTGATATTTTTGAATCCTGACTTCAGCACGGTTAACCTCTCAGTTCTGCTTATGCCATCTGTGTGTGCACTTTTATCAAAACATACAGGGAGCTAATTTCCTTCAGTAGTGCACTGCTTAAACAACTGCATTACAATAGGACACAAAGGTTCCTTGCTTAACACATTAACATCTGTGTAAAACTAGGACACCAGAGAAGGAAATGGACCCTCATGATATACCTCTGTGAAGATTTGATTAATTTAACACAAAATGCTCCTGCTTTTTTAAAAATCCTTCATTTATAGTTATAATTATCCTATAACCCATTAGATGTGCACATTACCCAACATTGTATATAGCCCTGTGGTTTCTAAGGAAAACTGACAATTCTTGTTCTGACGAAAGGTCATCGACCTGAAACATTGGCCGTGATTTTGTCAATGGATGCGAGTTGGGTGTGGGTCAAGTGGTTTCCGGTTTCCAGTCCCGCCCCCAACTGCATCCGGCCCACAGACGTGATTTTACGTTGATTGACCTTGTTAAGTCCGCCCTGCGGGCTTGCCGCCCAATTAAGAGGAAGCCGGTCAGATGACTTCATTTGATGATGCGTCATCTGCCAGTTTTCTTAAAGGGACCACGCACAATTTTTTTGACAGCTGATTTCTCAGTGTTTGACAGCACTGAGGTGCTGCAAACACTGACTATCACTGTACAAAGGTGAGCTCTTGCACTCAAGCTCTCCAATGACTCCCTCCATAAGCTGGAACAGATGGCAGCTGTAGGTGAGGTGACAGAAGCGATCTGTCACTGGTGAGAGAGGTTCTCCCAATGAGGTGGCACTAGACATCGTTTTCAAAACTTGTTACCTAAAGAAATGTATAAATGCATTAAAAATGAATTTCCCAACATTTTCTTACCTCTGAAACTCACCAGTGCACCATTGGATCCTTCACACCACTTCTGCAGCTGTCATCAATCCAGAAACATTATAGCAGACTCACAACATGCCACACTTACCTGGCGTGGTGTCCAGACGTCGGGAAACCCTAGGCAGAAGCGGCAAAATTCAAAAATAGCCTATTAGCTACCTGTTAACAGGCAGGTAATTGACTTTAATCCTCTTCCTGCCGCTAGGTGTTGGGTCCATGCACAAATCGGGGACCCGACACATGGGAAAATTGTTTGGAGGCGGGTTGACGGCGGGATCCGAACCCGCCGTCCATCAAAACGATTTTAACCTTTGACCTGCCTCCAAACCCGCCCTCTCAGTGCCGATAAAATCGCGGCCGTTAACTCTGTTTCTCTCCCCACAGATGCTGCCTGACCTGCTGAGTTTTTCTAGCATCTTCTGTTTTTTATTGCCAATTCTTAAGCCCCTTCTTTTATAAGTAGATGTACATAACAGTTATGGATTAAACCTACACTGTTTCCTGTTATTTATGCAGACTAATAGCCTTTTTAAACATTTTGTTTTGAATGCAGGCACATTTTAATTAGAAAACAACTTTCATTAATGTTTACTGATCCCATCCCACTCTTTAAATATTTCCTGTAGCTTTGTTAATAGCACAGCAGCTAACTGTGTTGGGAAACTTCCTTGTTACTAAAATGCATTTCTTCTCTTGTTGCATTGATATATTTTCTTATTTATAATTCTGTATAGCTTGCATGTAGTGTGCACTTAACACAAAGTTACTTTAATATTTAAATTGTTCTCTGAGTTGCAAGTTGAATATGACACTTAAGAGAATGTGCTTGGGCTCTTACTGTACCTTTTGTGCACTTGATTAATTTATAAATACTAGAACTGGATGAATAATCTGTCTTTCATCAACATTTTCTAATCACCTCAAATTGTTTTCTTTTTTGTTTTGATTTAAAGCTATGGTTGTGTTAGTACTAATACAACATTTAACTTTTTATATTGCATTTCTGAGAATAGCAATAGTACCCCTGTATAATTTCCATGAACTAAAATTATACATTCATAGCTGTGCTTAAATTCATGTCCTTGCTGGAAAGATAAATTGGAATTAACATATGCTGCAATATAATTATCTGACGACCACTGTAAATGTAAGCCAGATAAAATTGTTATCCTGTATCCAGAGTTTGAATTTGTGCTGACGTTGATTCTGGTATGCTAACTTCTCCCAATTTTGAAAGTGGGACCTAGCATTGAAGGATAAGCATTTCTGTAATTTATAAACACGTGTATGATCTCAATATCAGAGGAGAAATTTCTGGTTCAAAAAACAATTTCATGACAAAATCAGAGTTCTTGGTAAGTATTACGGGTATTTTACATAGCATTGACCATAAGCAACTAACCATTGTGTTCATGTTCACAAACTTATTTCCGTTCTTGTTTTCCAAGAGCTTTGGACCAGAAAGAAGACGGCTGTGTGGTGGATATTCATCATTTTAATGCAGGTGCTCAGTCTGTTTTAGCGTATGCAACTGTAAATGGTTCTTTAGTCGGCTGGGACCTGAGATCATCGACAAATGCCTGGTCATTAAAGCATGATTTGAGACTTGGACTCATAACTTCCTTTGCTGTAGATATACATCAGTGCTGGCTATGTATAGGTAAGTATTATTTCCCAAGTCTATTTGACAAGATTCTACTGCTTTTGTTATGCAATATAGCGTGTTTCAGTAATATTTAGATGGGGAAAATAGATCTATTAGCAAAACGTAACTATATGACGCAAACTACTAAAACTTTGTAGCTAAATTTTATTAGGCTTATTTTGCAGTCAAACACAAATAATGATCAGAAATGGTATTTTTGGAGTAAGTGATGATCTCTAGGGTTTAAAGTGGAGATCTTTGTATGGTTTACTGTATTTGATTTTGTAATTGGTTTCTTTTATAAAGGTACAAGTAATGGCACTATGGCTTGTTGGGATATGAGATTTCAGCTACCCATTTCAAGTCATTGTCACCCAGCCAGAGCTCGCATTCGACGTCTGCTTATGCACCCCCTCTGCCAGTCATGGGTCATTGCAGGTAAATTCAATGCATCTTTCAGGTTGCTTGTGGTTTATTAATTTTGGCCCACCCCACCCCCCTCTCAATTATTATTTAATTTTATGTTAATGTTTAATACATTTTAGAGTTTAACCTATACATTGCTGTCCACACATAGGCAGATAGTTCTTGCTGTCCCCAGTGTCTACTGTTCTGAAAACATTGAAGCTTCACGGCCATCTCTCTGGCAGTGAGCTATACTGGTGAGGATCTTCCCCTACAATGTGTAACTGAGTTATTTCTTGCAGTGAAGAAGCGAGGATTGCTCCCTATTTCCCACTTGTGCTCCAAGCAGGGAATCTACAGTGTTTTCAAGGTGGCAACAATTGAAGCATATCAGACCAGGAAAAGGAAAATTTCTCTTCCTCCCCAGCTCTATTTAGGTCTTCCCAAGTGAATGGTAATGCTGTTCTAGAGTCAGCTGTTTAAAATATGCATAATAGAATTCCAATGATAACGCCCCTTTACCCCCCCCGAAAGGGTAAAATGCCTGGCCTCCACAGGAGCAAGACAGATATCGGCACACTTAGAGTGGAAAACGGGGTGTAATCTCACTAAGCTCTCATTGCACTGTAGCTCCAATACATGGTGCTCTCTGTCACCTGATGAAAACAATAATATTGCCATTATTTCCTCTTTCCCCAATTAAATTCTGTGGTTCAAATGATATCCACTCACAATTAATTGGGAAAAAATTAAAATGAACATTTGGAATCCACTTGCTTGTCTTGTGGCCAGTTTAAAAAATGGAGAACATAATGGGTAAACATTATTTGGAAAACATTTAATTTATACCGTGTTGTTGTAAATCTGGGAACCTGGCATGCTGAAAAGTAGTCATCACACTTTCTTCTCATTTATTTTGACATTCCTGTTCAGCTGTCCAAGGAAATAATGAAGTTTCAATGTGGGACATGGAAACTGGAGACAGGCGATTCACCCTTTGGGCCAGCAGTGCTCCACCTCTCTCTGAAATGCAGGTTTGTGGCTATATCTTCAAAGCTTAAGAATACTTCTAGTTAAGGTTAATTCCTATTTCTACCTCCTGCTTAGTAGATTGATTTCACAACCATTTGTTAATGTCGAGGTTAAGGACAAAAGTACTACTCCCTGCCCTTGCAATCGAGGTAAAGTGCTCTTTCCTGTACCCTCCTCTATCACAACTTAGCTAAGTTTAAAAATATATGTTCTTTACAGGAGCTTCTGTCTTGAAGGAGATATTTGAAATTTATTCCTTCTTCCCTCTGGAAATGCAACATCACCTCCACATGGAAGAGCTTTACAAAAGGAGTGCTCTAGACTGAACTCCAAACAGTCCTTAATCCAATATACCCCTAACCTTGCAGCTGGAGTATTTCTGTCCATGGTGTGTCCACATTGAAAAACTTGACAAAAAAAGTTACAATTGAGCATTGCTGAAAAAATTGGAATTTGTCTACTGCAATGTGAATATTGCCTCTTCCCTCCAATGACCGATGTCCATGTTCAATTAAAGGCAAATGCTATAACAACAATAGCAACATGTTGCATTTATATAGTGCCATAAGCATAGAAAGATGCCCCAAAATGCTTCAGAGGCATAATCAAAAGTATGGGTGCAGAGCCAAACAGTAAGAGATTAGGAGTAGTTCGGTGAAAGAGATGGGTTTTAAGTAGAGTCTTAAAGCAGGAGAGTGCACTGGAGAAGCAGAGGGATTTAGGGAGTGAATTTCAGAGCGAGCGGTCTAGACAGCTGAAGGAAAAGCCACCAATGTTGGGGCAAAGTGGGTGGGGGAGTGCACAAAAGGCCAGAGTCAGAGCAACGGAGAGTTTGAGGTTTTGGGGCTGGAGGAGGTTAAAAAGCTTAGGGATAGGTAAGGCCATGAAAAGATTTAAGTACAAGGATGGAAACTTTAAATTTGAGACGATAGGAAATTGGGAGCCAATCTAGGTCATTGAGAACAGGGATGATGGGCGAGTGGGTTATGATATGGGTAGCAAAATTTTGGATGAGCTCAGGTTTATAGAGGATGGGAGGCTGACCAGGAGAACATTGGAATAGTCAAGTGTGGAGATGACCAAGGTATGCATGAGGATTTCAGCAGCAGATGTACTGAGGTAGAAGTGGAGGCAGGTGATTTTAGAGGTGGAAGTAGGTGGTCTTTATGTTGGAGAAGATATGGGGTTGGAAGCTCAGATCAGGGTAGAATAGGATGCTGAGATTGCATATAATCTAGTTCAACCTGAGGCAGTGGCCAAGGAGGGGTATGGAGTCATTGGCAAGGGTGCAGAATTTGTGGCAAGGAGGCCTAAGATGATGACTTCGGAGCTGATGTGTGGGAGACGAGGTGGCCGAGAGGTTAAGGCGATGGACTGCTCATCCATTGTGCGCTGCACGCTTGGGTACGATTCCCATTCTCGTCGTTATTGCGTTACACGTTTGATGCTGATAAACGTTCGTAGCATTTCACTGAACTTTACATAAATAGGCTTTGAAATGCAATTTCGTCACCACTTTTTCTGGTCTGTGCCCCTGCATTGCTGATATCTAAGGCAATAGGTTGATAAGTAGGTTTACGGACTCCCAGGCCGCTTGCCATTTCTGCGGCCTAGAGGAGTCCGTTTTTCACGTGTATATATAGAGTGTGAGAGGTTGCAGCCCCTCTTTCATTACCTGAAGGGGCTGCTCCTCAATTTCTAGTTGCACTTCAGCCCCACGCTCCTGATCTACGGTCACCCAGGTGCGGAGGGGAGCGGGCAGGTCGGAGGACCTCCTCGTGGGACTGCTCCTGGGCCTGGCTAAGAAAGCCATTAATTGGTCCAGGCAGCGGGCGGTCGAGGGGGTCGTTCGGCCCGATTGCCTGCCTCTCTTCCGCGGCCATGTTCGCGCCCGGGTGGCCCTGGAGATGGAGCACGCTTGAGTTTTTCCGCGACCGGTGGGCGCCGCGGGGGCTGGAGTGCATCGTCACCCCGGACTACCAAATTTTAATTTGATTTGTTAAGTTTCCTTTAAAGTTTTATTTAGTTACAGATAATTGATTGGTTTGATCAAAATAGTAAGATGATGACTTTGGTCCTTCCAATGTTTAATTGGAGGAAATTGCGGCTTATCGAAGATAGATGACAGCACAGAGTCAGTGGAGCGGTCGAGAGAGGTAATGAAGAGGTAGATTTGAGTGAATACTTATTCTTGTGGAAGATAACCCCATATCTGCAGATGATATCAGCAAAGGGCATCATGTAGATCCGGAAAAGAGGGGGCCTTCAAGGACTCCAGAAGTAACACTGTGGAACAGAAGCCATTGTTGGTGTTGCTCTGACTATGGTAGGTAAGAGTGGAACCAAGCTAAGGAAGTCCCACTGAGTTGGACGCGGAGGAGAGACGTTGGAGGAGGATGCTGCGATTGATTGTGAAAGGCTGCCGAGAGGACGAGGAGGCATAATGCACTACGATCACAGTCACAGAGAATGTTGTTTTTGACTTTGGTTAGGGCAGTTTTTGTGCTGTGGCAGGGACAGAAACCTGACTGAAAAAATTCAAGTGGGAATTATGGGATAGATGGGCATGAATTTGCAAGGTGACAACATGTTCAAGGATTTTGAAGAGGAAAGGGGAGTTGGGTATGAGACAGTTTGCAAGAAAAGAGGGGTTGAGGATGTTTTTTTAAGGAAGGGGGTGATGATGACAGTTTTGAAAGGTAGGGGGATAGTGCCTAAGGAGAGAGAATCATTTAGAATGTCAGCTAGCATGTGGGGCCAGGAAGGGTAGGTCAGCAGTCTAGTGAGAATAGGATCAAGAGAGCAGGAGGTGGGTTTCATGGATGAGATAACCTCAGAGGCCATGGGGGAGATGGGAAAGAAACTATGGTCTGAGGTAAAATTGGTTCAATTATCTGCCCACCCACTAGCTTTGCTCTTGGTCTCAACTCCCAACGTGCAATGCCATGGGAGATCAACTAGCATTTATTTAATTATGGATGACATCACTATATTTGTATTATAAAGAGGCTGGATTATTGCCTTGTAGTGTTGGTAAGCAGAGCAAGTTCAAGGTCTAATTGACTATTTTATTTATATATATATATATTCTTTTTGTTTCAATGTTTAGCCTTCAGCGCATAGTGTTCATGGAATCTACTGCAGCCCAGCAGATGGAAATCCTCTGCTACTGACTGCTGGGTCAGACATGAGGATAAGGTGATGTACTTTGGGTAGTTATTGATTAGAATTGGGGTGAAGGGGAGAGTTTATTTGGTATTGCCTAAAATAGCATGTTTTTGTATTTTAAGTGGCAAGCAGTACATGTCCACATATTATATCTAGCATCACCCATACTGCATGAAATGAAGGTGCTAGTTATGTTTGCTCCTGCAAGTCTAAGCTACTGTAACATTTTTGTTTTTCTACCTGGGGACCACTACAAAGTGTGTAAAATTATATATTTTTACTGGAAATCAGATATTTTAATTGGAATAACTTTTTTACTGTTGCAAACATCCTCAACAAATCTGTTTCTTTCCCTCAATGTCCATTGTAATATGCTTTACATAGAAACATAGAACAATAGGAGCAGGAGTAGGCCATTCGGCCCTTCGAGCCTGCTTCGCCAGTCAATATGATCATGGCTGATCCTCTATCTCAATACCATATTCCCGCTCTCTCCCCATACCCCTTGATGCCTTTTGTGTCTAGAAATCTATCTATCTCCTTTAAATATATTCAGTGACTTGGCCTCCACAGCCTTCTGTGATAGAGAATCCCACAGGTTCACCACCCAATGGGTGAAGAAATTTCTCCTCATCTCAGTCCTAAATGTCCTACCCCGTATCCTGAGACTGTGACCCTTCATTCTAGACCCCTCAGCCAGGGGAAACATCCTCCCTGCATCCAGTCTGTCTAGCCCTGTCAGAATTTTATACGTTTCAATGAGATCCCCTCTCATTCTTCTAAACTCTAGTGAATACCGTCCTGCCATCCCAGGAATCAGTCTGGTGAACCTTCGCTGCACTCCCTCTATGGCAAGTATATCTTTTCTTAGGTAAGGAGACCAAAACTGCACACAGCACTCCAGGTGTGATCTCACCAAGGCCCTGTATAACTGTAGTAAGACATCCTTGCTCCTGTACTCAAATCATCTTGCAATGAAGGGCAACATACCATTTGCCTTCCTAACTGCTTGCTGCACCTGCATGTTTGCTTTCAGTGACTGGTGTACAAGGACACTCAGGCCCCTTTGTACATCAATATTTCCCAATCTATCACCATTTAAATAATACTCTGCCTTTCTGTTTTTCCTACCGAAGTGGATAACTTCACATTTATCCACGTTATACTGCATCTGCCATGTATTTGCCCACTCACTCCACTTGTCTAAATCGTCTTGAAGCCTCTTTGCATCCTCCTCACAACTCACAATCCCACCTAGTTTCGTGTCGTCAGCAAACTTGGAAATATTACATTTGGTTCCCTCATCCAAATCATTGATATATATTGTGAATAGTTGGGGCCCAAGCACTGATCCCTGCGGTACCCCACTAGTCACCGCCTGCCACCCACTCTCTCTTTCCTATCTGTTAACCAATTTTCAATCCATGCCAGTATATTACCCCCAATCCCAAGTGCTTTAATTTTGCACACTAACCTCTTATGTGGGACTTTATCAAAGGCCTTTTGAAAATCCAAATACACCACATCAACTGGTTCTTCCTTATCTATTCTAACAGTTACATCCTCAAAAAATTCCAGTAGGTTTGTCAAACACGATTTCCTTTTCATAAATCCATGTTGACTTTGTCTAATCCCGTTGATATTTTCGAAGTGTCCTGTTATCACATCCTTTATAATAGACTCTAGCATTTTCCCTACTACTGATGTTAGGCTAACCGGTCTGTATTTCCCTATTTTTCTCTCTCCCTTTTTTAAATAGTGGGGTTACATTTGCCACCCTCCAATCTGCAGGAACTGTTCCATAATCTAGAATGTTGGAAGATGACAACCAATGCATCCACTATTTCCATGGCTACCTCTTTTAGTACTCTGGGATGCAGATTATCAGGCCCTGGGGATTTATCGGCTTTCAGTCTCATTAATTTCTCCAGCACTTTTTTTACTAATACTAATTTCCTTTAATTCCTCCTTCTCACTAGACCCTTGGTTCCCTAGCATTTCTGGGAAGTTATTTGTGTCCTCTTCCGTGAAGACAGAACCAAAGTATTTGTTTAATTGCTCAGCCATTTCCTTGTTCCCCATTATAAATTATCCTATTTCTGACTGTAAGGGACCTACATTTGTCTTCACTAATCTTTTTATTTTTACATACATGTAGAAGCTTCCTCTTTTCGGTTTACCGGTTTCCTCTTTTTTCATTTCGATTGCACCTTCAATAGCATCTGCTGTATTTTTATGTTTTCATTTTCTCAATTTTAAACCTTCTGAAAACATTCTTCTGTTGCTATTTTAAGCTTAAAATGTGGATTTAATTAAATATTAATACTTAACCTTTCACCTTTTTTTTTTTATTCGTTCATGGGATCTGGGCATCGCTGGCAAGGCCAGCATTTATTGCCCATCCCTAATTGCCCTTGAGAAGGTGGTGGTGACTCGCCTTCTTGAACCGCTGCAGTCTGTGTGGTGAAGGTACTCCCACAGTGCTGTGAGGGAGGGAGTTCCAGGATTTTGACCCAGTGACGATGAAGGAACGGCGATATACTTCCAAGTCAGGATGTGTGTGACTTGGAGGTGATAAATAAAGAGGTTAGATAAAAACTAAAATAAGCTGGCAATAAAGAGGTTAGCTACAAACTAAAATGAGCTGGCGCAGACATGATAGGCTGAATGGTCTCTTTCTGTGCCATAAATGTCTATGGTTCTATGGTGACCAAGGACTAGAGGATGGAAAATGTGTTCCAATATTCAAAAATGAGTAAGGCATAAACCATAAATGAGCATTTGAAGAGCACAAGTATCGTAAAAGTAGTTCGTATGGCTTTAAAAGTAATAGATCTGCTTGTAAAATAAGAAATGCATAGATTATATTTGGTATTATATTTCCAAGTCAGGATGGTGTGTGACTTGGAGGGGAACTTGGAGGTGGTGGTGTTCCCATGCACCTGCTGCTCTTGTCCTTCTAGGTGGTAGAGGTCGCGGGTTTGGGAGGTGCTGCCGAAGAAACCTTGGCAAATTGCTGCAGTGCATCCTGTAGATGGTACATACTGCAGCCATGGTACACCAGTGGTGGAGGGAGTGAATGTTTAATGTGGTGGATTGGGTGCCAATGAAGTGGGCTGCTTTGTCCTGGATGATGTCGAGCTTCTTGAGCATTGTTGGAGCTGCACTCATCCAGGCAAGTGGAGAGTATTCCATCACACTCCTTACTTGTGCCTTTTAGATGGTGGAAAGGCTTTGGGGAGTCAGGAGGTGAGACACTCGCCGCAGAATACCTAGCCTCTGACCTGCTCTTGTTGCCACAGTATTTATGTGGCTGGTCCAGTTTAGTTTCTGGTCAGTGGTGACCCCCCCCCTGCCCCCCAAGACGTTGATGGTGGAGAATTCGGCGATGGTAATGCTGTTGAATGTCAAAGGGCGGTGGTTAGACTCTCGCTTGTTGGAGATAGTCATTGCCTGGCATTTGTGTGGCGCAAATATTACCTGCCACTTATCAGCCCAAGCCTGAATGTCGTTCAGGTCTTGTTGCATGCGGGCATGGACTGCTTCATTATCTGAGGAGTTGCGAATGGCACTGAATACTGTGCAGTCATCGGCGAATATCCCCATTTCTGACCTTATGTTTGAGGGAAGATCATTAATGAAGCAGCTGAAGATGGTTGGGCCTAGGACACTGCCCTGAGGAACTCCTGCAGCGATGTCCTGGGGCAGTGATGACCACCACAACCATCTTCCTTTGTGCTAGGTAATACTCCAGCCAGTGGAGATTTTTCCCCCCGATTCCCATTGACTTCAGTTTTTCTAGGGCTCCTTGATGCCGCACTCGGTCAAATGCTGCCTTGATGTCAAGGGCACTCACTCTCTCCTCTGGAATTCGGCTCCTTTGTCCATGTTTGGACCAAGGCTGTAATGAGGTCTGGAGCATCAGTGAGCAGGTTATTGGTGAGTAAGTGCCGTTTAATAGCACTGTCGACGACACCTTCCATCACTTTGCTGATGATTGAGAGTAGACTGATGGGGCGGTAATTGGCTGGGCTGGATCTGTCCTGCTTTTTGTGGACAGAACATACCTGGGCAGTTTTCCTCATTGTCGGGTAGATGCCAGTGTTGTAGCTGTACTGGAATAGCTTGGCTCGAGGCGCGGCTAGTTCTGGAGCGCAAGTCTTCAGCACGACAGTCGGGATGTTGTCGGGGCCCATAGCCTTTGCTGTATCCAGTGCGCTCCGCCGTTTCTCGATATCGCGTGGAGTGAATCGAATTGACTGAAGACTGGCATCTGTGATGGTGGGGACCCCAGGAGGAGGCCGATATGGATCATCCACTCTGCACTTCTGGCTGAAGATGGATGCAAACGTGTATACCCACCACCCTGGTGGGTCTGTCGACATGCCCAGGGATGGTGATGGAGGAGTTTGGGACATTGCTGAAAGGTATGATTCTGTGAGTATGACTATGTCAGGCTGTTGCTCTCCCAATTGTGGCACAGATGTTGGTGAGGAGGACTTTGCAGGTCTGTCCGGTTTTATTCTTATTGTGTTTTGTAGCGATTTGTTACAACTGAGTGGCTTGCTAGGCCTTTTCAGAGGGCAATTAAGAGTTGCTGTGGGTCTGGAGTCACATAAGGACAGCAGATTTCCATTAGTGACCCAGATGGGTTTTTACGACAATCCGATAGTTTCATGGTCACTAGCCTTTTATTCCACATTTATTTAATTAACTGAGTTTAAATTCCCCAGTTGCCATTGGTGGGATTTGAACTCCCACCTCTGGATTACTAATCCAGTAATTTAACCACTATGCTGCTGTTCCCGTATATATACATGTATATATTTCCTTCTTATCAAGCCTCTATCTTCATAGCGGTTCCAAGACTCGCATAGACAAATTCTATTGCTTATTATTCTTCAACATTCAAACCCTTTAAACATAACAGCAAGAAATTATTTCAGTACTACAGCAGGAAAAGGTGACAACCCTAAAGAGAAGTCACAAGCAACATGACTGATTTAAATGAGGAGGTCCTAGACAGGCTAAAGGCTAAAAACAAAAAGAAAATTCCCAGGAAGGATGGTATTTATTCTCTGGCCCTCAGAAACGAGGAATTAGATTTGTGATACATTAGTATGAAGGAATTGAATGCTGGGTTTTGCATTTTTGAAGAAAGATAAAGTGGAACCCATTTTCAAAAAAAGGTGGCAAATTGGAACGGGCAGTTACAGATGCATCAGCCTCATGTAGCTATAAATAATGGAACTGATTGTTAAGTGTACCTGTATGATAACCTGGTAAGTAACAGCCACATGGATTCAAGAGAAGATCTTGCCTGGCCATCTTCATTAATTTTTTTAAGCATGTGATATTCCCAGTGAAGCCCCACCTGGGAATGGATAAGAAATTGGCTGAATATTTGGAAGCAATAGGTGCTGTACTTTTTGGAGGGGTGGGTGGTGTGAGTACTGAGTGGATGCCTCGGGGATCAAATTTGGGATTTCTCTGTTTTTAATTTATAATAATTATTTGATTTCAGAAGGTCAATACAAGTTATTCAAATTCCCAAAAGCTAACACATTGGCAGGAAGGAAGGGTGGCTGTTAAGGATGCAGCCAGTGACCTGCAAAATGAGTTGGATAAAATATGCAGAACAGGGGCAGGTGAAACTTAATGTAAAGTGCTACACATGGGAAGAAAAAACTGGCTAATGTACATACTCCAGTAATTCTGTCTAAATAGCTAAAGATAGTAAAGATGAAGAGATCTAGAACTGTTAATAGACTCGGTGCTTAACATGTACAACCACTGCAGAGCAGCAATCAACAGAGAAAATAGAATGCTGAACTACATAGCCAAAACAGTAGAGTACAATTCAAGAAAGTCACAGTTAAACGGGACTGCTCTGGTCAGATCACGTTTTGAGCACTGTGTCCATTTCTGGTCATTGGAACACAAAGGAGACACCCAAACCCTGGAGGTGATGCAGAGAAAAAACACAAAACTGATCCTGAGCACCATGTGTTGAGGAAAGACTGCAGAAACATGGGACTGGATATTAGCTCGGAGGCAGGAGCGGGGTGGGGGGTTGCTGTTTGAGGTCAGGAAAGCTGGAAGTACAGGTTTCCCGAATGTCCTGCAGTTTTTTCCATTTTTTCTGTAGGTTTCCCGCCCATAGCCAGCCTGCTGCACAAGGCCGCCGCCGAGCTGGGCTGAGAACAGTTGGGTCTTGTGGTGGGAGAGATCGTGGGGGATTGGTAGTGGTCGGGGGGGGGGGGGGGAGGGGAGGCAGATGGTGGTCAGGGGGAGAGGGGGTCAGATACTTGTGGGGTGGGGGCAGACGGTGGTCGGGGTGGTCGGATTGCGGTGGTTGGGGGGAGGGGGTGTGTTTATTGATAAGCTTGTTGGGTCTGGAGGAAACACTCCTGCTCCTCCTGGCCCACAAGCAGTGCTGTAAAGGCACTTACCTTATGGATTGAGCCCTTCTCGCATTCTTTCACCTGTCTGGTTTCCTCAGGCCGGGGAAACCCGGCCAACTGGTTAAAAATAGAATCACTGTTAAAATGAAGGCATACGGCCTCAGTAAAATATTTAAATGACCAACCCGCCTCCTGTGAGCGGATTGGTCACCCGAACCAAACCCAACCATTTTTGGGGGTTAAAATCCTACCCCCATAGCCTTTTTAACCTTGAAAGGAAGAAATTGAGAGGAGACTTCATAGACTTGTATAAGATTATAGGCTGTATAGAAATCTGGAACACTGCTTCATATTAGACCATAACAGTAGGACAAGAGGCCAGTACAGGTTCAAACTAGCAAAAGGCCAATTTAGGAGTGCTAATAGGAACTTCATCACACAGGGTAGCACAGACAAAAACCCTGGTATTGTTTAAGAAACAACTGGATGGTGTGATTTGGTGCACTACTGTTGGTAATTTCTGGATAGATGAGGCTAGGATGCACCAAATCCTTTTGAGTGAAGTTGCTGTACCATTTACACATAAATAACAGTGAGCACTATTAGCCCCACTGTTAGTTTGACAGCAAATTCTGGCCTGTTACATCGTTCTGCGTTTCCAGTGCACTGTCTTGCTCACCTGCCTTTAACTGTTAGCTGTTCTGCAGAAGGTCACTGGCTTGATTCTTGCATTCTTGTGTGTCTTATCTTTTCTGCTATCCTGTATATGAATTATTCTGAGTACTGCATTAAATCTTTTTCCAAGCAATTGTCAAATTTGTCCTTTAATGCCAAAAGCTGTTTGTATATTAAAATCTACAACAGCTTGTGAGAATATCTTCTTTATAAACATGAGATCAGACCTAGCTGGCAGTTTAGACATGTTGCTTATGTAGCATTTAAAATTGTGCATAGCAGATAATTGATGCTAACACATCTGCAACACTATGCTGATCATCTCTGTCCAGCATGGAGAGAATCTCTGAACTTAACTATTTGCCAGTGTTACACAAAATTAAAAATGCTACAGTTTTCCCTGATGAGTACCTCAACATTAGATTTTGCAATCTTTTCCCCCAATTTTGACTCTTCACCTCCCTGAAGTCGTTAACTTCTCTCCACGATACAGTTCCATAAACATTGATTGCTTTCTAGTACCAAGTAGTAACTCTTTGTGTGAACCTAGACTGGGTGGGGGGAAGCGGTGGTGAAACTGGTCTTGGGCAATAGCTAATCGGCAGCCCGTTTTACACCGTGTGCGATTTTCTTTTCCACTGACTTCAGTGCTACCACTCAAGACCAATTTCACCCCCTGGGTGGCCGTAGACTATTGGATCACAGGAGCATCAGAACCTTTCCTGATCAGATCATGTCCTCACCTGATGACCATGTATACACATTTCTAGCAAGGGTTACTGGATAGCAGCTAGTAGTGAGATTTCTAGTAGATTTTTCTCTCCCGAACAAAGAACACTGACCTCAATTGTAGTGCCTTCAGTACTGCCTCATGGAGATCAGCTAATTCAGCATAGCTAGCTCAGTGGGTAGCACTTTCGTCTGAGTCAGAAAGTTGTGGGTTTGAGTCCCACTCCAGAGACTTGAGCACAAAATCCAGGCTGACACTCCAGTACAGTACTAAGGAAATGCGACATTGTCAGAGGTGGCATCTTTCGAATGAGACGTTAAACCGAGGCCCTGTCTGCCCCCTCAGGTGGATGTAAAAGATGCCATGGCACTATTTTGAAAAGAGATGGGGAGTTCTCCCCAATGTCTTGGCCAATATTTATCCCTCAACCAACATCACTAAAACAGATTATCTGGTCATTATCACATTGGGAACTTGTTATGCTCAAATTGGCTGCCGCGTTTCCTACATTACAACAGTGACTACACTTCAAAAGGACTTCTTTGGCCGTCAAGCACTTTGGGGTGTCCTGAAGTTGTGAAAGGCACTATAAAATGTGTCTTTCCTTCCTTTTCTTCCTCCCTCAGCTACCAACTGAGTCATTAGGAGAGCTGCTTTTATAGAAGGCACCATAAAAAGACCAATTTTATAACGGTTGTACTGAAACTAGTATCTTTCACAAACCATAATTGTGTTACTTTTAAATTAACTACAGTTCTATGCCCACAGGTTCTGGGATCTAGCATACCCAGAGAGATCATACATTGTAGCAGGAGGTGCAAATGATGCTCTGCATTGTCCATCTGTCTCGTATTACAGAAAGATAATTGAAGGAACTGAGGTTGTGCAGGTAGGTTTCGCTGAACATTGCCATCTCTCAAAAGATTTTAATTGACGATTCGTACACTTCTTTAGCAGTATACGTAAGTAGTCAACAGGATATTGACTGTAATTCACAACATAATAAAGACCAACCAACCAGCTAACTAAACCTAACCTTATTAAATGTTTCCGAAGAACTTTAGTGAAAGCTCTGGCCTGTGTATATACATTGGCCCGTATTTTGCGGTTGTAATGATGGCGGAAGTGTCGGTGTTCGCTGTCATTATTCTGTGAAACTGACAGCAACTTCTGGCGTCCGCACACACGCAGTTAAACGCGTAAATCCAGAAGTTCCTGTCAGTGATTTCCTGCTCCTCCACAGGGTGCGCTGTTGAAGTCCCCACAGATGGCAATCTTTAGAAATCACTTGAACTGATGTGAACTTCCCCTTCTACGCTGCAATAACGTTGTTTAAAAAAAAAAATCCTGAGAACGTTGAGCCTTGTTAATTGAGGTGTAACTGGGTTTTTAACAGCATACTAAATCATAGCTACTGCTGAACAACCTCCCTGTCCCTGAAAAACTAATTTTATATTTGTGGAATGTCAAATTTTTCCATTGTGATACCTTAAAAACCTATGGAATTTTTTTTTAAATAAAAAAAAAATTTAAGTTTGTTTTATATTTCAGCTTCTACCTTAATCTCATGTATGTCCTAATCTTTATTTTGCTCTCTAAAATTTATAAAAAGCGAAGGATAATCAGTGCATTTTACTTCCTGATTTGCTGGCTGTAAGAATTCTTCAATGTGATTGGCTACTTAGCCTGCTTGATGACATCACTACTGGATGCCAGAGATACCCTCGAGTTGGCGCCAGAATGAAATTAATGTCGGGAAAGGTGAAATCGATGCCACACAGATCGCTAGATCTTTGTGGGCAGCTTTCTCTGAGGTCAGCAGTGAATGGCGTCACAGAAAATGCTGGAAATACTCATCAAATCAGGCAACTTCTGTGGAGAAACGGACATCAGTCAGTTGACATTTCAGGCCTAAGACCCTTCCTCAGGACAGGAAGATAGTGCATATGAACAGCATTTAAAAAGGAACAGGACAAGGGAAAGGGAAAAGAAAAACACACAGGAAAATAAATAGTCACCTGTGAAGTGATTGGATGGAGAACAGTAGATGGTTAAATGGCAGAAGTGATATTAGCAGGAGGCATAATGAAGGAAGTCGAAGAAAATAAAAGACATTTTGTAGCGGTCTGATAATGAATGGCTTGCTAGGCCATTTCAGAGGGCAGTCAAGAGTTAACCACAATGTGGGACTGGAGTCACATATAGACCAGACAGGGTAAGGATGGCAAATTTTATTCCCTAAAGGACATTTGTGAACCAGTTACGTTTTTACAACATTCCGACAGCTTCATAGTCACTTATACTCTTACCAGCTTTTTATTCCAGATTTATTTAGTTTTTTTTTACTGAATTCAAATTCATAAACTGCCATGGTTGGATTTGAACTCTCGTTCTCTGGATTACTAGTCCAGTAATATACACGCGACCCAGAGAGTGTGTGAATAGCTTAAAGGGGGTGGGATAGGAAGAAAGGGAAGCATGAAAAACTGGCATGGCGGAGCAGGCACCACTGGTCTAGGATTCTGATGGAAGAAAATAAAGGTCAACACCAAGGGTGCAAACATCCCTACTAGTAGTGGTCTGACGGCAGGGGAGGGGAGGGGAGGGGGGATGGGGTGGAGGAGACACCTAAGCACCAATCCACTCCTTCGCCCTATTCCCGGAAACGGCACACCCATGAGAAAAATAAAACTTTGTTTCAAGGGATTCAAATTACTGGGGTTCCATTATGGAAAGGTGCAGTGGTTTGCAGAAAAACATTTGCTGTTTTTTTTATGTTAGACCAGTCACTTTTTATTCGTTCATGGGATGTGGGCATTGCTGGCAAGGCCAGCATTTATTGCCCATCCCTGATTGCCTTTGAGAAGATGGTGGTGAGCTGCCGCCTTCAACTGCTGCAGTCCTTGTGGTGAAGGTACTCCCACAGTGCTGTTGGGGAGGGAGTGCCAGGATTTTGACCCAGCGACGATATATTTCCAAGTCAGGATGGTGTGTAACTTAGAGGGGAACTTGCAGGTGATGGTGTTCCCATGCGTCTGCTGCCTTTGTCCTTCTGGGTAGTAGAGTTCGTGGGTTTGGAAGGTGCTACCGAAGAAACCTTGGCAAGTTGCTGCAGTGCATCTTGTAGATGGTACACACTGTAGCCACGGTGCGCTGACGGTGGAAGAAGTGAATGTTTAAAGTGAATGTTTAAAGTGGTGGATGGGGTGGCAATCAAGCTGCTATGTCCTGGATGGTATCTAGCTAATTGAGTGTTGTTGGAGTTGCACTCATCCAGGCAAGTGGAGAGTATTCCATCACACTCCTGACTTGTGCCTTGTAGATGGGAGAAAGGCTTTGGGGAGTCAGGAGGTGAGACACTCGCCGCAGAATACCCAGCCTCTGACCCACTCTTGTTGCCACAGTATTTATGTGGCTAGTCCAGTCAAGTTTCTGGTCAATGGTGACCCCCAGGATGTTGATGGTGGGGGATTCGGCGATGGTAATGCTGTTGAATGTCAAGGGGAAGTGGATAGACTCTCACTTGTTGGAGATAGTCATTGCCAACATGGACCAACATATATCCAGGAAAAGATCAAATGTAAATCTCATGTTTTTTATTTTCTTTAAGCTCAAACCCAGAGAGGATGGAACCAGCTAACGACTTGATTCCACTTAATTTGGTTTAAATTCAAGACTTGTGGAGCAGAGAGTAGAAATGCACAAAGGATACACTGGAGAGTGATGAGATGTGCCTTTCTGCCCACATTTTTGCAAGGAGAGGCTTTGAATGGAGGTCAGAAGCTATTCCACAAAGAGAGAGTGAAAATGGGCAATTAAAAATGGCATTGATGAAATAACTTGAGTGACGTGTTCTGAAGAAGTGCCTCTCTACCTGAAAAGTTAAACAATATTTTCTCTTTGGGTGCTGACAGATTGGCCATTTCCAGCATTTTCTGTTTTTATTTCCTGTATGCTCCTTGGCTCAGTGGTAGCACAATTGCCTCTGAGTTAGAAGGTTATGGGTTCACGACCCACTCCAGAGACCTGAGTACTTAATATAGGCTGACACTAAGTGCAGTACCGAGTGAGTGCTGCACTGTCAGAGGCGCAGTTTCTCAGATGAAAAATTAAACCAAAGGACCAATCTGCTCTCACAGATGGTCATAAAAGATCCCATAACACTATTTTGAAGATGAGCAGAGAAGCTCTCCTGGTGTCCTGGCCAACATTTATCCCTCAACCAACAACACTTATACAGATTAACTTGCCATTCAGCTCATTGCTGTTTGTGGGACTTTGCTGTGGCAAATTGGCTGCCACGTTTCCGTACATTACAACAGTGATTACACTTCATTGGTTGTGAAGGACTTTGAGACATCCTAAGATCACGAATGGCGCTAAGTTCTTTTTATCTTTCCACGATGCAGCATATTTTAAATTGTAACTGCTCAAGTTGTTTGAAATTCTTGTACAAGTTTATGCCAATTTCCCTTTTCAAGAGGTATGCATTTTAAAAAATATATATAAACAGGATACCATGTGGAAACCTGTGTAATAAAACATTTAAATAATAGCAGAACTGACTTGTCACTTGTGTGTTTTGTTTGTATATGTCATTGCTTCATGACCCTTTGTAGTAGTCTATTTGTGCAATAGCTAATTGATAACTTTTGAAAAATGTTGGTTGAAGTAAAGTGGACTAACTACCCTTTTATAGAATTAGTGTTTCTAAACTATATTACAAGTTAATCTTTACATTTTCAACGTTTCAGTTAAATGAAAACCTCTATTTATGTTTTGAAAGGAAATTCACAGCAAGCAGAAAGTTGGATCATCAGAGGATGTACCCCGCAGAGGTCCAGAATCTCTCCCAGTCGGGCACCATGACATTATTACAGATCTTGCTGCTTTCCAAACCACCCAGGGTTTTATTGTAACTGCTTCGCGAGATGGAATTGTAAAAGTATGGAAGTAGCAGTTGCATAAAGAAAAGAAAACCAACTGAAGTAAATTGTTTTAAAAAAATCTTCTATTACAATAATGCACTTGTTTACAGGCTGGGAAGGATTATACACTGATTTTTTTGTTCTGTTTATGCAAAAAAAAAAGTATATCATGAAAAATGTGTGTTTATTTTTGTGGTAAACCGTATCTTCCCATTTTCAGATGATTAAACCTTAGTACCCTAATGAACTTGCAACTGTAGAAAATGAGCTCACACAAATATTAATCTGAGGGAGTCTGTGTGACTTCAGTATCCAAAATAGCTGTGACTGATTGCAGATTATAAACTTGGGCTATATTCTCTCCATTCTGCATGTGTGTAAATAATTCATTCTGGGTCTGTGAATTTTGTTAATACAACAATGTTATCTGAATAATGCCTTTTAAAGTAATTCACAATCACTACAAGTCCAAATAATTCCATTGTGAATTATTCAGGAGCACTTTGGAATTTAAAGGAGAATATAACTGAGTAAATTATATTAGTAAATGTTTTTTTTTTGAGTACCTCCATAGGTTTAACTTAATGTTTTAACCTATAAAAATGTCTGCTATTAATTCCTGGAATTGTCCATATGGTGATGTAGGCAGATGTCCTTGCAACAGTTATGCTCAGAATCATTAAAAGTACTGTCTTTGGTGCCTCCAACACTTTTTTTTCAGTCTCCACAGAGCATTAGTAAATATTTGGGACAGGGGGAAGCAGGTGGAGAGAAACTGAATCAGCCTTTCTGAATGGATTTTGACCACAGTGATACTGAGCAAATGCACTGCAAGGGGACTTCCTTACCCGATGCTGCTTCAGGTTGTGGAGCATCAAATGGGCAAATACAGGGCTTCTCTATGGATATATGCAGATATTTAAATCCGTTAAACTCAAGACCTGTGGAGGTAGTCCTTGGCCAAATACTTACTTAGAGTTGATTGTTTAATAGTGCCCCCAAGTTGGTTCAGTGGATTAAATACAAGTTTAACTGAATCTGAAGAAAAAATGGCTTTGAAAAACAATCTTGCCCTAGGATGCAGTTTATTGGTGCATTTTTAAAGTAGTTTATTTTTTGTAAATGCTTTGTTTATTCCAATGAGAAGATGATTGGCTTTGTTATGGTCTTCTGAATCACCAGATGCCAATTAATTACTATTAGCACAATTACGTTGTTTTTTTAGTAGTCTTGAGAAAGACACAAAGATATTGGCACTTTCAAATGCAAAAAAATGGGTGTGCATGCAGTCATCAGTGAGAAATATCTGTTAATATTTAAGCTTCTGTTTTGGAAGCTGCAAGGGTGTAGGAGTTTCATTCAGAGTACAGTATAGTGAACCAGTTTGATTATTGATCTTAAGAACTTCAACCTGTTTGTTAGCATATTCCCTTATTTGGTAAAGGTATGGAAATGTTACATTGAAAATATTTCTCTTTTTTTTGGTGAGATTTATTTGAGCTGCTGTTCTTGGAACTTTAACTAAGCAAATTCAAATGTAATGCATTTTTGTCAGCCTGCTGGCATGACTTATAAAGTTATTCTTTGCCTTGCAAAGGAAATACAGAACTATGAATAAATAATTAAAATTAAGGTTGCTGGTTGCTGCTTGCCTGGTGTAATTAATTACAAGGACAACTATTCTATATCTCAATGATATTAAATAGATTGATAAAATAGATACTGTAATATAAAGTTGTAAGTTTTTCAACTCTTAACATCAGTAATGTTTTCTGCAACTAAGTGTTATAGCAAGATTTAAAGATTTTGTAATTGAACCTCTAAGTCTTGCTTAAATAAAAACAGAAAATGCTGGAAATACTCAGCAGGTCAGGTAGCATCTGTGGCGAAAGAAACAGAGTTAACGTTTCAAGTTGATGACCTTTCATCAGAAATGGAAAAAGTTAGAGATGGAACAGGTTTTAAGCAAGTACAGAGGCAGGGAAGAAATGGGGTGGGGGGGAGGGGAGGCGAGGAAAGAACAAAAGGGAAGGTCAGTGATAGGGTGGAAGGCAGGAGTGATTAAATGACAAAAGGGATGATGGTCCAAGGCAAAGGGGGATGATAATGGGACAAGAAAAGAAACAAAAGATGGGTCTAGAGAGCTGTAAATTACAACAGCAGAATCATTACCAGCAGCTGCTGTCTCAAAAAATGAGAACCGTGGTTATGATCTGAAATTGTTCAACTCAATGTTGAGTCCAGAAGGATGAGGTGCTGTTCCTTAATCTTCATTAAAATATGATGTGGAGATGCCGGCGTTGGACTGGGGTGGTCAAAAATGAGAAGTCGCACAACACCAGGTTATAGTCCAACAGATTTATTTAATTTTACAAGCTTTCGAAGCAGTTCGCTCCTTCGTCAGGTAAGTTAGCAGTGAGAGAATCTCCCAATATTCACAATTTAAACACAGACACAATCTATTCACATTTTTCCCTACAACAAAGAGCACAGCCAAGACAATGAGATGTGTCCCAGGGGGTCCAACGTGTCAAACCACCTGCTGGCTGCATATCCTGTCAATTTGTGTTCTTGTGTTAGTCTTTTTTTAAAAAAAAACACCTGGGAAGACCGGCCATGATGTCAAGTCACGTTCTGTAGCGTGACATGAACCCGATATCGCGATTGAGGCCATCCTCATGAGTGCGGAACTTGGCTATCAGTTTCTGCTCTATGATTTTGCGCTGTCGTGTATCTCGAAGGCCGCCTTGGAGAACGCTTACCCGCAGATCCGAGGCTGAATGCCCCTGGCTGCTGAAGTGTTCCCCGACTGGGAGGCAACCCTCCTGCCTGGCGATTGTTGCGCGGTGTCCGTTCATACGTTGTCTCAGTGTCTGCATGGTCTCGCCGATGTACCATGCTCTGGAGCATCCTTTACTGCAACGTATCAGGTAGACAACGTTGGCCGAGTCACATGAGTATGTACCGTGTACCTGGTGGGTAGTGTCCTCACTTTGACAAGACATGCCAAATCATGGACACAGATACCATCATTACACGTGTCAATGGGAATCAAAGGGAAAACTCTCCACTGGCTGGAGTCATACCTAGCACAAAGGAAGATGGTTGTGGTTGTTGGAGGTCAATCATCTCAGCCCCAGGACATAGCTGCAGGAGTTCCTCAGGGCAGTGTCCTAGGCCCAACCATCTTCAGCTGCTTCATCAATGACCTTTCCTCCATCATAAGGTCAGAAGTGAGGATGTTCGCTGATGATTGCACAGTGTTCAGTTCCATTTGCAACTCCTCAGATAATGGAACAGTCCGTGCCCGTATGCAGCAAGACCTGCACGACATTCAGGCTTGTGTTGATAAGTAATACTTACACCACACAAGTGCCAGGCAATGACCATAGCGAACAAGAGAGAGTCTAACCACCACCGCCTGACATTCAGCGGCATTACCATCGCTGAATCCCCCACCATCAACATCCTGGAGGTCACCATTGACCAGAAACTTAACTGGACCAGCCACATAAATACTGTGGCAACAAGAGCAGGTCACAGGCTAGGTATTCTGCAGCAAGCCACTCACCTCCCGACTTCCCAAAGCCTTGCCACCATCTACAAGGCACAAGTCAAGAGTGTGATGGATACTCTCCACTTGCCTGGATGAGTGTAGCTCCAACAACACTCAAGAAGCTCGACACCATCCAGGACAAAGCAGCCCGCTTGATCGGCACCCCATCCACTACCTTAAACAAAACCTGTATGGCAACATTCACTCCCTCCACTACCGGCGCATCGTGGGTGCAGTGTTTAACATCTACAAGATGCACTGCAACAACTCGCCAAGGTTTCTTCAGCAGCACCTCCCAAACCTGCAACCTCTACTGCTTAGAAGGACAAGGGCAGCAGGCGCATGGGAACACCACGACCTCCAAGTTTCCCTCCAAGTTAAACACCATCCTGACTTGGAAATATATCACTGTTCCTTCACCGTCGCTGGGTCAAAATCCTGGAACTCCCTTCCTAATAGCATTGTCAAAGTACTTTCATCTCACGGACTACAGCAGCTCAAGAAGGCGGCTCACCACCACCTTCTCAAGGCCAATTAGGGATGGGCAATAAATGCTGGCCTTGCCAGTGATGCTCACATCCCATGAACGAATAAAAAAAAAACACTCTCAATTTTGTAAGGGGTTTTGGCGTGCTTGTATCACAGACGGTGCTGGTGCGAGGTTAGGCCTTCGTTGCCTAATACTATTGCTTGCTCTGGTCTCCGGCCAGCCTTGTTGCTGTAGAATTCGCAATATATCGCGATTTTATTAATAAGGAGAAAACACAGAGTTTCGTTCAAACAGCTTTTATTCCAGCAGAATGCTGCCAGGTTGTTCAAAGTGGACACAAGCAGCCTGTAAAATGGCCGCCGCACCTCGTGACAGAACATTCTAGACTTTTCGACAGGCAGACAAGATGGCGTTCCAATAAACATTTGTGCAAGATCGATTAAGATTCAGCACAGTGAAGATAATACACGAGACATTATGGGTTTGCAGTATACACATAAATACTGAAATCGGTCTCCCAGGTACGAATGAAAGCTATTGTACCGAGTAATCAAGGGCCCATCCAAAAGACATTAATATGTAAAATCCCAACGACTCTACGATGAGAGAGCCGTTAGCAGGTAGTTATACAAAACACTTGGAAGCCCCAAAACCCCTCCAGGGAGAACACCGACCGATTTAACAATGGGAGAAATATTAACAGGTACTCAGACATTTACGAGTAGCCCCGAAACCCATTAAGAACGGAGATCACCCATACAAGACATTTGAGCGCCAGACCCTAACAAAAGAAAGGACATTAAGGTTGGGCGGGAAACGGAAGATTTTGCACTATAATTGCAGGCTCCAAACCGTCCATCTTTCTCTCTTATCCTCGTGGCTGCTCCTGTGCTCTTATGCTCTTATCCGATCGATTCGTAACCTCGTGGCTGCTCCTGTGTTTTGACTCGTAGTCGGGTTCCTGCTTGCCTGGTGCCTCTTTGAAAAAGACTGTCGAACTTTCTGATCCGTTCGGATCTACCTCGTGTCGCGTAACGAAGACCTATGTTGGTAACTGGCAGCGGAACCAAAGGCCCGAGATGAGATGAGATGAGATGAGATGAGAAGAGAGGAAGACCATACTCATCGCCACGGTCAGTAAATCCCGACCGCGCCTGTAGGTCGAATAGCCAAGTTTTCCTTGCCAGGAAGACTTCTTTGAACTTGCAAGAACGATTCATCATCGATGATATTGACTAATCTGTGAACTGTGCTCGGAAAAGTACCTGTTAAACCAACCAACACAGGTCTTCATCACAGCAGACGGTCCAGCCTGCTAGCCGGAGCAGAAGCAAGTAAACAAGTGGGACCAGGAGATCTCCTGACCGACACGTGGGTGCTGCGGTGAAAAACATCCGATCAGCTATTCGGAATTTCTCCGAGTTATCACGAGTGGTGAGCATGAGTCTCGAAATCCTACGAATCTAGTTAGGATAGATATTGATAGGGGAGGGTTTAAGTATTAAGGATACTTGTAATGTGTGCCCCTATTTACGGTGTGTCGTTCGTTCCTCGTTTCCCTAGGATCAGCTATATAACTGCTTGTAAGATTGTACTGTCATTAATCTGTGCTTATGACATGTATTTCATAATCTTAAATATCATGCAATAAAGATTTTCCATTTCGTACCATTCAACCGAGTCTACATGAGTTTCATCTCCATTACTGCTCTCGCATCTAAGTCCAGTGTCTAGAACCGTAAGGGCGAGTGATTCGAACCACTCACAGGTGTGTCTAGTGCTCCCAGACTGGCTGGAGACCAGAACAGGCAACAAGGCCTAGACCCGCACTGACATACAGGCTGCACAGAGCCGCGTGAATCTCACAGGCTGCGAGACACGCAGGGTCAGAATCCCTTACAGAAAATGGCGACCGCGGCAGGACACTGGCAGCGAGAGGGTAGTGTGTTAGACTTTGGAATGACTGTACGAAATGTTATGCAGGAAAAGATAGCAGATTATGTGTTCGGAAAGGTTAATCTAACTAAGAAATGGATAAGTGAATTGTTAGCGGATAAAAGCCCGCTAGAGGCAGCCGAAAGGTGGACAGATAGTAAAGAACATAAAAAGACACTCGAGAAAGCAGTCTGGCTTATGTGTTACAAAAGGCAGGTTCAGATTTCAAACCAGACCATTACAGCGCTAGTAGCTCGAATCAGTCATTTAGAGGGAGAAATGGATGAGAAGGTTTCTGGAGGGGAAGTGCTCATTAAGAATTTAAGTGAGTTGCACCAAGAAAGCCAGGAAATCTCCAGTCACCTTAAAACAAGGATAGATTATCTCGAGTGCCAGGTCACTGAGGCAAAGTTAAATGAGAGCAGGTTAAAGGAAAGATGTGGCCGCCAAGCTGCCCAGATAAGAACTCAGGAAGAGAGCTTAACGGGGGTTAGGGCGGCATATAAGTTGGCCCTTGAGGATAAGTTTGAGGGAGCCGACCATAGCGCCTGCCAAAAGGAGATAGAGCACCTCAAAAAGGCCGTAAACAAAGCGAACGGCATGGTGTGCCTTATCAGTCCGTCAGCACACCAGCCGTTAGTAAGTGAGAAGTTTAAGAAATCCCCACCAAGTAAAGCAGAGGAAGTAGTAGCCACTGCGCCTTCCGCGCCACCCAGCTATTCGGAAACCTGGGTAAGGGAGGAAGCAATGGAAGAAACGAAAGAGCCCATTGAGAAAGAAGTGGGAAAGGGACCGTTGTATCCAGTAACGGGTATTAAAAGGGGCCCAAACAGAAACGGTGGGGAAGAACCAGGGGATCTCCTCGGACAGCTTGTGTTGCCTCACAGCTCACACCAGCTGAGAGCTATGATAAATCACGTACGGAAGCTGACCGAGTCAGACGACCCTTCCGTACATTTCAGAGAAGTTGAGCAAGCCGCGGCCATTAACGGCTGCGATGATGGGGAGACAGCAAAAATGCTGCTGTTCTCATTAGACAGCTCGGTCCTTCAGTGTCTCTCAGGCGAGAGCAAGAGGGGAACCAAGACTTATGAGGAATTAAAGAATGAGGTCCTGGAAGTGTTGGGGGCGAACGATGAAGGTCCGTTTGCTAGAGTGGGACAGACAGTGCAGATGGAGGGAGAACCCCCGAAGGTTTTTGCCGACAGGCTGTGGCCAGTATATGAGCGCAGCTGTCTAGGTGCGCCCGAGCGCGAAGATGTGGAAGGCGCCGCTTTAACTCATTGGCTTAGGTGCATAATAGCCAACAGTTTACCAGCCGTCAGAGAGCAGGCAAAAGCATGGTTTGATCCCAATGACCCCAACATTACGGAAGAGTCGGTCTTGAATCGACTCACGTTAGGATATCGCAATATAAGGGGTATGGCAACACGTCCCCTTAAGGGAAGAGTACATGAGGTACGACCCGCAGCCCCGTATCAAAGAGAGTGGCATCAGGAGGGTAATCGCGCCCCACAGGCAAGTAATGTTTGTTACGGGTGTGGGAAGACAGGGCACTGGCGCAAGCATTGCAGGAACCCTTGGAAAGATTCCAAGGATAAAAATCCCGCGGTCCGAGCCCAGGCGCCTGTCCCGGCTAGGGAAGCTAATGCACCCACCCCTCCCGACGACATCGAAGTAGTGTTAGGAGCCATGCGCAATCTCTTGAGTGCACGTGGACAGGTGGCGGTCGCAACCGGCCCCGTAGGTGCCGCAGGACCGTCTAATAGTACCCCATGACTAGAACCCGCGCAGCCCGTCTACCTGTGTCCGCTTAGCTATGATGCGTGGAAGCGACCTTTGGTGGAGATGGAGGTAGAGAAACAGAGGGGTAGTTATTTGTTGGACACGGGAGCTTCTTGCACCATAATCCATACAGATAGCCCTTTTGACTCGCCGCTATCTACCAGGGTCCCATTCACGTTAGCAGGGTTCACAGGAAAAGAACAGGCTGGCACGTTCTCCCTTCCGCTATCCATTCGTTTAGGAGCACTTCACCTTAAGTGGAAGTGTATACTGATGGAATGGCAGGAGGGGGGTGGAAGAGGTATTCTCGGGTCTGATCTTCTATCGGGACACGGGATCCTCGTGGACCTCAGAAATCACTGTCTCTGGGGGGCTAAGGGTGAAAAAGGCGAGGTAATAGTGATTCCGGGGGAGGAAGAAACAGGGGTCCTGTGTACCGTACAGCCATCCGGAGGCTACGACCTCAGGCTTATGGTCGCAGATGTCCCAACGGACATGCAAACGTACGTGTCAGATAATATGCACGCGTTTGCAACCCACAAGCACGATTGTGGGAGGGTTGTCGGGTTTGAGGTCAGCGTAGATGGGGACCCCATGACCCGACCCCAAAAGCAGTATAACTTCCCCAAAGAAGCAGAACCCGATATGGAGACAGCAATGTCCTCCTTGGTGCAGCAGGGCGTGTTGAGGCCGATAGCCACACACGTGAACTCCCCATTATGGCCGGTTAGGAAGCCGGATAATTCGTGGAGAGCCACGGTGGACTACAGAGTCCTTAACAGTAACATTCCCGCCTGCGCGCCCACGGTAGCAGCAGTTGCTGACCTAATAGGGAGCATCCCAGCGTCCGCGACCACGTTCACGGTGCTGGATATCTCGAACGGTTTTTGGTCCATCCCGCTGCGGCGAGAGGACCAGTACAAGTTTGCCTTTACTTTCAAAGGACAACAGTACACATGGAACTGTCTGCCACAGGGTTTCCACAATAGCCCCAGTATTTTCCATCAGTGTATGGCAGGAAGTGTAAAGGAGTTTAGTCAGCCCAATCAGATAGTGCAGTACGTGGATGATTTGCTCCTATTTACGGACTCAAGGGAGGAGCATGGACCACTACTGGACGAGTTATTGGAGCTGCTAGCGAGAAAGGGTTTTAAAATAAATCCTAAGAAAGCACGTATCGGTCAGCGGGAAGTAAAATTCCTGGGACTGACCATACGCGCTGGGGAAAGAGCCATAGACAAAGCAAGGAGGGAGTCGGTGCAAGAATTACCGATTCCCAACAACGTAAGGGGTGTGAGGTCCTTCTTGGGACTGACCGGTTACTGCAGGGATTTTATCGAAGACTATGCGGCCACAGCAGCGCCGCTCCTCCGACTCCTCCATAAGGGGGTGGAGTGGTCTTGGGACGAGGGCTGCCAAGCAGCCTTCGAGAAGTTAAAAAGGGATCTGCAGACCGCGCCAGCCTTAGGGGCCATAGATGGGGGGAAGGAGTTTTTCCTGGAGGTAGCTGCCAGCGGAGACAGCTTGAGCGCTGTGCTGCTCCAAGAGCGTCACGGCAAGCTGAGGCCGGTTGTCTATTCATCCAGAGTATTAACGGATGTGGAGAGAAGTTTCTCCAATTGCGAAAGGCACCTTTTAGCCACGCATTGGGCTGTGAAAAGATCAGCGATCTTCACAGGGCTCTCTCCCATCACTCTCCTCACACATCACACACCAACTAAGATGCTTCTGGATGGGAGGATTAAAGATGGGACCGTAAGCAGCGTGCGCATTGCGCGCTGGACCCTTCTTCTCTCCCAGTTGGATCTTAGAGTAAAAGGTCTTTGCGAGCCCAGGCTTGCGGCCAATTTGGTATACCCCGGTACAGCCCACCGGTGTTCGGTGGAAGGGGTGTGGGACGTCAACATAGGTTTACGGGCCGGGATACATCCCACTGGGCGCGAGATTTATGTTGATGGGTCTAGCACAGTATCTGCTGGCGAACGACTCACGGGGTGTGGAGTTTATGACCCTGCGGCAAACCTTGCCCTGGCGATCAAGCTCCCCAGCACCATGAGCGCGCAGCAGGCTGAGCTGTCTGCCGTGGTGTACGTTGTTACCCACCCAGACATTTTCCCAACCCCATACACGATTTGCTCGGACAGTATGTTCACCTGCAATTCGTGTACGGAATACCTGGCCATTTGGTCCCGCCGTGGATACACCTCCGCGGACGGGCGACCTTTAACGGTGAAGCCCTTGCTGGAAAAGATCTTAGCAGCAGCAGTAGGGGAGGAAGGAGAGATTTTCATCCATAAGGTGAAAGCTCACTCCTCCACAGAGCCCCGTGGGGAGGGCAACCAGCAGGCGGATGCGCTAGCCAGGGAAGGTGCCCGCAACGGCATTTTCTGGGACCCCTATGGGACCAGACCCATAGCAGCGATCCGAGGCAGGGACGGGAATCCCGGGAACACCAGGGTAGCATTGCCCCTAGACCTTAAGACCGTCCAAGCCCAGGATCCCGCCCTAAAAGCAGTCCTAAAAACCATTGCTGAGGGGAGGCAGGTAGAAGTTCCGTACAGTACGGCAACCCTCTCAGTTAAGGAAGGCATGCTGTTCCGCGAGGAGCAGTGGGTTGTGCCGCAGCAGCACAGGAGGGAATTCCTCCAGTTGGCTCACGAGGGACCAGGGGCAGGGCACCCCGGGCCCGAGGTTACCTGGCAACGGGTAGAGCAAGCGGGATGGTGGCCAGGGCTCAGGGAACAAGTCCGCGAGTTCTGTGCAAACTGTCTTGTGTGCGCTGCAAACAACCCAGACCCCCAGAAAAGGAAGGTGCCCATGGGACACGTAAGAAGGGTAGAGGGACCATGGCAGTCGATACAGATCGACTATATAGGACCCCTGCCCACAACCCAGGGAGGCTATAAATATTGCCTCGTCTTGGTGGATGTGTTTTCCAAGTGGGTGGAAGCCTTCCCTTGTCGAACAGCTACGGCACTGGGTACAGCAAAAATCTTGGTCCGGGAAGTGTTCTCGCGGTGGGGACTTCCCCGTTTTGTGGAGTCAGACCAAGGGAGTCATTTCACCGGCCAGGTGATGCAGAACACCCTCATGCTTTTGGGCATTGAAGGGAAGTGGCACGTAGCACACAATCCCCAGTCATCCGGGATTGTTGAACGCATGAACCGGACCCTGAAGGAGAAATTGAGGAAAGAGACTAGGAACTCGCCCCAAAAATGGGCGGAAGTTCTGCCTTTAGTCCTCATGGGGGTCCGGGCCAGTCAGTCAAAAGGTACGGGGTACTCCCCGCACGAGGTGATGACTGGGAGGCTCATGCGAACCCCCACCCATGTGCTAGCGCCGGTGCTCACTGAGGGTCAGCTCCAAGAGATAAGCAGGGACAAGTTCGCCCAGACTCTCTTGGAGCGCCTGAAGCAGGTTTATGAGCAGGCGGCTGGGAACATGGGAAGGCAGCATCAGGGCAATCGCTTGTTGCTGGAACCTCGCAAAACGCGGGAGTGGGAAGTAGGAGACCAGGTCATGGTCAGAAACTACGCCAGAGTAGGGAGTCTGGAACCACTGTATATGGGACCCTACAACATTGTAGACAAGGCGAGTCCCATGGTATACGCCGTAAAAGTACCTCGGCGCACTAAGTGGTTCCACGTAAACCAATGCAAACTGTACAAGCCAGGTGCGCAAGGGAAAACTACAGGGGTAAATCCCGCCAGTGGGAAAGCACAGCCCCAGGTAGGACCACAAGGCACACAGGCAGGCATAGCAGCTTGCATCAGGGGAGGGGACATCCTGGAAGATCATGAAGCGTTTTTCTGGAATTGGGAGTTAGATGAGGGAGAATTCAGGGAACTCGAGTCAGATGAGGATAGTGATGACGACGAGTGGTTTTGGAGGAACGGTCCCGTTTTCGATATGGGGAGAATACGGGCTGCAGATAGAGATCCACACAGGGTGGACACACAAGCTGCAGGTCCCGAAGACAGGAGGGAGGAGCTAGAGGAGGCGGGGCCAGCCGCTGTGGGAGCACAGGGAGTGACGGTGAGGACCCCAGAGACAGAGCCGCCCGCTTTGAACGTCCCGTCCTCGGGGGAGGCAGAGATCACGAGTGAAGGGCCGCCTGCTGGGCCGAGCAGAGCGGAGCCACAAACTGCAAGCCCCGAGGTTAGGGAGGCGGAGTCAGCGGAGGCGGAGCCAGCGACTGTGGTGGAACCCCAGGTCGTCCCGATGGAAGTCTCGGAACCCGGTCCGTCAGTCACGGAACCCCCGCCCATGGCAACTCCCCGTAGGTCAAGTAGAGAACCCCAGCCCAGGAGGATGTGGTCATGTCCCCAGACTGCCCCAAGGCGTAGACTTAAGGTTAAGGCAACCCAGATACAGCCCGGCCCCATCGCAGCAGCAACAGGCTGCGGCAGATCAGAGGAAGGGGTCAGTGCAGCAACAGGCTGCGGCAGATCAAAGGGAAGGGTCAGTGCCCTCCCACCGTCGGGAAGAGCTCGTAGCAGCCTTCTCAGAATTTAAAGGGGCCGCCCTGAGAACGGGCGGCACTGTAAAGTTATAAGTTTTAAGTCTTAAGTTCATAGTTCAAGGTTAAGTTTATAGTTTTTTTAATAAGGTTAAGATTGTAGTGTTTTAACAGAAAACGATAAAATGATGGGAGCTTTAAAAATAGGTTTAATTAAAGTTTATTCAGCAAACGTGGAAGTTTACGTGAGGCAAGGTCAGGGGACCCGCTCACCCTTCACAAAAGCCAGAGACTCTTGCGAGGCTGGCTACCTCATTCTATCTGATCACAGGAACCAAGGAAGGATGGAACGAATTCTAGTATTGCTCGCGGCAATCGGATGTGGATTGGCCTATCGAGGCCGCACCAAGGATGTCGTGGTGTTTGGATGTTCCGGGGACACGGCCCCCATCGCGGTGGATGGGACCGGAAGACGGGAGGCAGAGGAGACCAGCACCTATTTCCACAAGGGAAGGTGGCCAGGATGGCTGGGAACGAACTCAACGGAGTATTCTAGCACATCGGGGTTTGCCTACAAAGAGACTTCTTTAATGTGCCCCAAAGTAAGGATCATCGCACCCAGGATCAGCGTCACCGTCGGCAAACGGATTTGTTTGACTTGTAGTGGGAATGTCCCATTGAGCCGATGGTGGTGGCTGCGAAAGCTGAGCAAAACTATGAGGAACTCTTCGGTCGAGTGGGAACGACTGGGTAATAATACCCATCGGACAATTACGGGGACAAACGGACAAGTGAAAGTCTGTTGGGACAAATGGTGGGAACCGGACGAGGGAATTTATGTATGTATGTGGGGGTCAAAGTACGTTTGCCCCAAAGGCATCTCCATATTTTTCATTAATCAATGGCAGGATAACGGACAGGGGATGAGGTGGGATGCGAGCACCAGGGGGTGCGGAGCCCCATTCTCCCCGATCCCAGTAAATACCACTGAGCTCATTACGCGCCCACGCAAAGCCCCGCCCATGATTCCGGTGGTTCTAGCTAAGGAAGAAGGGTGCCCTAAAACTAGTAAGGGACCCGGGAATGGTTTGGTACTGGTCCCCACAGACCAGATACTATTTCAGGGGGTACATTACGCGGTGGCCTCGGTGATTTTAAATCTCACCGAGGTGCGGTTACCAGAGTGGTGCCCCAAAAAGACGGAACAGTTGTATCAGGTCCTGTTGACCAAGATGTTCAGACAATTTTACGAATTCGATTTCGCGGAAATTGATAAAACAAGTTTGTACACCGCACCACAGGAAGTTTTGGATCAAGTAGGGAGGCAAAGAAGGGGTTTGGTGAACGATGCGTTCACTGCTTTTAACACGGGTACATCTGTGGTCAACGCTCTAGACAGTGTGGAGCTGCAGACCCAGATTAATGGTTTAAAGACACAATTAAAAGACATTCTAACAGATGAGAATAAAGTGGTAGGGTCGGGTCTACACGAGGACCAAGCCATGACTCTCCATTTAAAGGAAATTATAGCAGAGTTGGAGAAACATGCAAAGACGGTAAATGCCCTGATTAGGGAAGATCGGAATGCATCCGATCAAGCTGCGCAGAACGAGGTGTGCGTGCTTTACGGGGCGTGGTTACTGGGCGAGGGCCGCAGTAATTTGGAGGATTTAAAACAAGGTTTGGTCCCGTCCTGGATAAGTAACAAACACCTGCGGGCGCTCCACCCTTTTCAGAACGCATTAAGTCCGTGTCAGCTCAGGCTAGCTTCAGAAGCTTACCCAGTCCCCGTGGACTGCGGACGATCAAACCATACCATCATGGGTATAGTTTTACGTATGCCGGTTTTGGGCGACACAGCAAAGCCCGCCCCGGTGTATCGGGTAGAGAACATTGGTGTCATTCAGGGGGGAGCCCACATTCGTTATGCAGCGGTTCCACCTTACGTCATCCGCTGGGAGCAAACGATGACAGGTACAGATCTCTCTGGTTGTCGTGGCAGGGGAGCACACATAATACTGTGCCCCCAGCACTTGAATGCCTTTTTAACACCACAGTGCGGGTTCAGAACGACTGGCGCCAAGTCCATGAATTGCACCATGGAGGCAATGGCACAAGATCATGTGCCTCCGCAGGTAGCATACATCGGGGGTGGAACATATTGTGTTACCACTGCAGCGCAACACTACCAGCATGGAAACCGTAGCCGGTGTCCGGTGAGTGACAGCAGTTTCTGTTTTAAACCCAGGGCGGAAGTTCAAGTAGCACAACAGCGAATTATCCCAATCCCTGAACCATCCACTGTTCATCTCACAGTAAAAGAGAATTTCACCGACTTGCAACGATTCGTCGCGCATTTCGGATACCTCATTCCCCCTCTCCCTGAACACCTCACCAAGCTTTTAAAAGCCGTCGCGGTATCACAGAAACATTTTTACACATTAGAACAGAAAACTGTCGAAATAGGAACAGACATTCTGGATATAGTAGTTCCACCGTGGTGGAATCTGTTCACCAATATTGAAGTGCCTTCATGGATCAGAATAGCCTCCCACATTTTAGTCGTATGCCAAGTTTTCATTGTAGTGTACCTATTGGTCGTACATTGTAAAAGAGACAAGCGCCTCACCAAGCATGAAAACACGGGAGAGTGGCGAGAACGTTACGTGCGCGTGCACGATGAAAGCACCGTGTAATCGGAAAATGGCGTCATTCCCGCTCGCCACGTGCGCCGCGGAAGTTTGTACTCGATCATGATTTTCAAAGATTGTAAATACGTTTGGGAACTCGACATGTGTTAAGAGTTGGTGTTGATTATTTTTGGTGATGGTGTTCTAGTTAAAAATGATTGTTTGGTTTTGGGTTTTGTTTTTCCTTTCCCTGAATAAAAGATGAATATATAGGTGATACGAGAGGCATCGGCCTGGTGACGCCGGGAAGGAAAACAAGTGGTGTAAGTTTAAGGGCAAATAAAGGCCCACGGTGATATAAAATGTAATTTTCTTGGGAAATAAGGACGACACAGAGACCCTAGCTAGGTTAAAAATTATGGGATTAATTTGCTGGATTCGGAGAGAAATCGAGATAATATTGCTCACCACTATGATTTTTGATACGATAAGCGGAGTTATTCGCATCAACAGGAGGGACTGTAGAATTCGCAATATATCGCGATTTTATTAATAAGGAGAAAACACAGAGTTTCGTTCAAACAGCTTTTATTCCAGCAGAATGCTGCCAGGTTGTTCAAAGTGGACACAAGCAGCCTGTAAAATGGCCGCCGCACCTCGTGACAGAACATTCTAGACTTTTCGACAGGCAGACAAGATGGCGTTCCAATAAACATTTGTGCAAGATCGATTAAGATTCAGCACAGTGAAGATAATACACGAGACATTATGGGTTTGCAGTATACACATAAATACTGAAATCGGTCTCCCAGGTACGAATGAAAGCTATTGTACCGAGTAATCAAGGGCCCATCCAAAAGACATTAATATGTAAAATCCCAACGACTCTACGATGAGAGAGCCGTTAGCAGGTAGTTATACAAAACACTTGGAAGCCCCAAAACCCCTCCAGGGAGAACACCGACCGATTTAACAATGGGAGAAATATTAACAGGTACTCAGACATTTACGAGTAGCCCCGAAACCCATTAAGAACGGAGATCACCCATACAAGACATTTGAGCGCCAGACCCTAACAAAAGAAAGGACATTAAGGTTGGGCGGGAAACGGAAGATTTTGCACTATAATTGCAGGCTCCAAACCGTCCATCTTTCTCTCTTATCCTCGTGGCTGCTCCTGTGCTCTTATGCTCTTATCCGATCGATTCGTAACCTCGTGGCTGCTCCTGTGTTTTGACTCGTAGTCGGGTTCCTGCTTGCCTGGTGCCTCTTTGAAAAAGACTGTCGAACTTTCTGATCCGTTCGGATCTACCTCGTGTCGCGTAACGAAGACCTATGTTGGTAACTGGCAGCGGAACCAAAGGCCCGAGATGAGATGAGATGAGATGAGATGAGATGAGAAGAGAGGAAGACCATACTCATCGCCACGGTCAGTAAATCCCGACCGCGCCTGTAGGTCGAATAGCCAAGTTTTCCTTGCCAGGAAGACTTCTTTGAACTTGCAAGAACGATTCATCATCGATGATATTGACTAATCTGTGAACTGTGCTCGGAAAAGTACCTGTTAAACCAACCAACACAGGTCTTCATCACAGCAGACGGTCCAGCCTGCTAGCCGGAGCAGAAGCAAGTAAACAAGTGGGACCAGGAGATCTCCTGACCGACACGTGGGTGCTGCGGTGAAAAACATCCGATCAGCTATTCGGAATTTCTCCGAGTTATCACGAGTGGTGAGCATGAGTCTCGAAATCCTACGAATCTAGTTAGGATAGATATTGATAGGGGAGGGTTTAAGTATTAAGGATACTTGTAATGTGTGCCCCTATTTACGGTGTGTCGTTCGTTCCTCGTTTCCCTAGGATCAGCTATATAACTGCTTGTAAGATTGTACTGTCATTAATCTGTGCTTATGACATGTATTTCATAATCTTAAATATCATGCAATAAAGATTTTCCATTTCGTACCATTCAACCGAGTCTACATGAGTTTCATCTCCATTACTGCTCTCGCATCTAAGTCCAGTGTCTAGAACCGTAAGGGCGAGTGATTCGAACCACTCACAGGTGTGTCTAGTGCTCCCAGACTGGCTGGAGACCAGAACAGGCAACAAGGCCTAGACCCGCACTGACATACAGGCTGCACAGAGCCGCGTGAATCTCACAGGCTGCGAGACACGCAGGGTCAGAATCCCTTACATTGCAATAAGCACCTGTGAGTGGTTCGACCCACTCGCCCTTACGGTTCTAACACTGGACTTAGGTGCGAGAGCAGTAATGCAGAGAAAAACTCAAATAGACCCGGTTGAATAGTACGAAATGGAAATCTTTATTGCATAGCGTCCAAAATCATGAAGTACATGTCATAGGCGCAAATTAACGAGAGTACAAGTATACATACATTCATAAAGCTTGGTCTATGGTAATGAAGAACGCACGGCTCATCGTAAAAAGGGGAACACATTATACTTTATCCTTAATAAAACCACCCTCCCCTATCAATACCTACACTACATCTAGATTTGTAGGATCGGGAAACATGCTCACCACTCGTGATACTTCGGAGAATTTTAAAGTGAGGCACTCGGCTCGTTTCGTTGCAGCGCCTGACTGTCACGTGTTTGGAGGGGTCTCTGTACCCCACTTGTTTATCTTCGCTGCTGCGGCAAGCAGGCTGGGCTCCCCGTTGTCATGAAGAACTCGACAGGACTCGGGCCCGGCTGTAGAACTCAAAGAAAAGTCTTCCTGTACCGACACCAGTTGTCGGTAGAATTCAAAGAAGAGTCTTTGACCGGTTCGTGCAATAACCTGTAGAATTCAAGAAGTGGGTCCTATATTTTCGGGCACGGTCGGGGTTTACTGACCGCGGCGGCACGTGGATTCTTCTTCTTTTCTTGTCATTTCGTCTTGTCTTGTTGGGCCTTCGGGTCCAGACACCGTTTACCGACTCTCGGGATGGTGCACCCGGTCACTTGCCTTTGTCGAGGCGGCTCGTTCCGATTGAGCTCCACCCAACATTCGAATAACCGTCCAGTGCGGCTAAAGTCCAGAGTCAACAGAGTCCAGAGAAAACACAGAAGGCTGCTCGTCCAGCAGAGCGATACCCGAGGATCAGAATAAGAGAATAAGAGAGCGATGGACATTTGTTCACTATAGTTATAGTGCTGCGTCCCCTTATCTCCCACTCAAATCTTAATGTTTGTCCTTTGTGAAATATTGGCGCTCAAAACTCCCAGCATGGGGCGATTCTTGTCTTTAATGGGTTTCGGTAGCACCTGAAACTGGCCAACTACCCGTTAATGTTTTCCCCATTGTTGAACCGGCTAGGAGCCTCCCTGGCTGGGTTTTGGGGGCCCCCGAATTCTTGCTTAATCACCGGTCGATGTCTCTCTCATTGTAGAGCCGTGGGGGTATTTGTGTATTGATGTGTCTGGATGGGCCTTCGATTGCCCAGTACAATGGTCCTTACTTGTGCATGGAAAACGATTCCAGCACTCATATCTTTTGCTATTGTCACAAATGCAAACAGGTTGTATCCTGTCTTTATCAGTGTTTATCGAGTATGATTCCGTCTTATATTGAAAATGTTTATTCGAACGCCATCTTGTCTGCCCACTGTAATTCTGGAAGCTTCTGCCACGATGCGCGGCAGCCATTTTACAGGCTTCTGTGTCCTTTTTAATCATGACAGCATTTCGTTTAAATAAACTGATCAAAAGAATCTGCTTCTCTCTCGTTATTTTGAATCGCGATAATTGCGAAACTTTACAATTTGGGATGATGCAAAAGCTCAATCGATGTTCTAATGCTGTAATGTAATCATATAAATGTTCCGGTTTGCATATAATGACAGCATATAAAAGAAAGACAGGGAAACCGATTTACTGGTGTACACAGAAATCAAAAAATGCAGGGAAAATAGTGTGCATGAAACATCTAATTACAATCTGGAATTCTGAAATTTTGTGCAACTGTATACTAGATACAGATTTAAAATGGCAATAAATGTAAGACTGCTTTGTAAGATTTGATTTAAGTTATCCAAAAAAAAATATCCAGGCATAAAGAATGTTTGACTTTTTAATTCTCAAACTGCACAGACTTCAAGAGATTCATAGAAACATATAGAAGATAGGAGCAGGAGTAGGCCATTCGGCCCCTCGAGCCTGCTCAGCCATTCGATGAGATCATGGCTGATCATCCAAACTCAGTACCCTGTACCTGCCTTCTCCCCATATCCCTTGATACCTTTAGCTTTAAGGGCAACACGGTGGCATAGTGGTTAGCACTGGTGCCTCACAGCGCCAGGGACCCGGGTTCGAATCTGACCTCGGGTGACAGTCTGTGTGGAGTTTGCACATTCTCCCCGTGTCTGCGTGGGTTTCCTCCGGGTGCTCCGGTTTCCTCCCACAGTCCAAAAATGTGCGGGTTAGGTTGATTTGGCTATGATAAATTGACCCTTAGTGTTAGGGGGGGATTAAATATGTGGGGTTATGGTGATAGGATAGGATATGTTAGGGGGAATTAAATACGTGGGGTTACGGGGGTAGGGTGGGATATGTGTACTGTGGGGATTAAAGCAGGGACAGGGTACTGGACTTGGATGATCAGCCATGATCGTATTGAATGGTGGAGCAGGCTCGACGGGCCGAATGGCCTACTCCTGCTCCTAGATTCTATGTTTCTATGTTTAAATATATCTAACTCATTCTTGAATATATTTAATGACTTGGCCTCAACTACCTTCTGTGGTAGAGAATTCCACAGGTTCACCACTCTCTGGGTGAAGAAATTCTTCCTCATTTCTGTCCTAAATGGCTTACCCGTTATCCTTAGATTATGACCCCTGGTTCTGGACTCTCCGACCATCGGGAACATTCTTCCTGCATCTAGTTTGTCCAGACCTGTCAGAATTTTATATGTTTCGATGAGATCCCCTCTCATTCTTCTATACTCCAGCGAGTATAAGCCCAATCGACCCAATCTCTCCTCATATGTCATTCCTGCCATCCCAGGTATCAGCCTTGTGAATCTTCGCTGAACTCCTTCCATGGCAAGAACATCCTTCCTCAGATAAGGCGACCAAAACTGCACACAGTACTCAAGGTGTGGTCTCACCAAGGCCCTGTACAACTGCAGCAGGACATCCCTGTTCCTATACTCAAACCCTTTCGCTATGAAGGCCAACATACCATTTGCCTTCTTCACCGCCTGCTGCACCTGCATGCTTACTTTCAGTGACTGGTGCACAAGGACACCCAGGTCTCGTTGCACTTCCCCTTCTCCCAATCTATTGCCATTCAGATAATAGTCTGCCTTTCTGTTTTTGACACCAAAGTGGATAACCTTGCACTAATCCACGTTATATTGCATCTGCCACGCTTCTGCCCACTCACCCAACCTGTCCAAATCATCCTGGAGTTTCTCGGTATCCTCCTCGCAGCACACACTCCCACCCAGCTTTGTGTCATCTGCAAACTTGGAGATATTACATTTAGTTCCCTTATCCAGATAATTAATGTATATTGTGAATAGCTGGGGTCCAAGGACCGATCCCTGCGGTACCCCACTAGTCACTGCTTGCCACTCGGAAAAAGACCCATTAATTCCTACTCTCTGCTTTCTGTCCGCCAACCAGTTCTCTATCCAAGTCAATACCTTGCCCCCAATCCCATGTGCCTTAACTTTACACGCTAATCTCTTATGCGGGACCTTATCGAAAGCCTTTTGAAAGTCCAAATACACCACATCCACTGGTTCTCCCTTATCTATTTTCCCAGTTACATCCTCAAAAAATTCCAGTAGATTAGTCAAGCACGATTTACCTTTTGTAAATCCATGTTGACTTTGTCCGATCCTGTCACTTTTTCAAGTGCTCAGCTATTACATCCTTTATAATGGACTCTAGCATTTTCCCCAATACCGATGTCAGGCTTACCGGTCTGTAATTCCCCGCTCTCTCTCTACCACCCTTTTTGAATAGTGGGGTAACATTAGCTACCCTCCAATCCATGGGTACAGTTCCAGATTCCATCGAATGTTGGAAGATGATCAGCAATGCATCTACTATTTCTAGGGCCACTTCCTTAAGTACCCTAGGATGTAGATTATCAGGCCCTGGGGATTTATCGGCCTTCAATCCCGCCAATTTCCCTAACACCATTTCCCTGCAAATACTGATTTCTTTCAGTTCCTCCCTTTCATCAGACCGTTTGTTCTCCAACATCTCTGGGAGGTTATTTGTGTCCCCCTTTGTGAAGACAGAACCAAAATATACATTTAATTGGTCTGCCATTTCTTTGTTCCCCATTATAACTTCCCCCGCTTCTGACTGCAAGGGACCTACACTTAATTTCACTAATCTTTTTCTCTTCACATATCTATAAAAGCTCTTACAGTCAGTTTTTATGTTCTCTGCAAGCTTACTTTCATATTCTATTTTCTCCTTCTTAATTAATCCCTTTGTCCTCCTTTGTTGAATCCTAAACTGCTCCCAATCCTCAGGGCTACCGCTTTTTCTGGCCAATTTATATGCCCTCTCCTTGGATCTTATGCTATCCCTAATTTCCCTTGTTAGCCACGGTTGAGTCACCCTTTTTGTTTTATTCTTATGCCACACTGGGATGAACAAATTCTGTAGTTCATCCATGCAGTCTTTAAATATTTGCCATTGCCTATCCACCGTCAACCCCTTGAGTGACATTCCCCAATCAATCCTACCCAATTCGCGCCTCATACCATCGTAGTTTCCTTTATTTAAATTCAGGACCCTAGTCTCTGATTCAACTACTTCACTCTCTATCCTAATGAAGAATTCTATCATATTATGATCACTCTGACCCAAGGGGCCTCGTACAACAAGATTGCTAATTAATCCTTTCTCGTTACATAATACCCAGTCTAAGATGGCCTGATCTCTGGTTGGTTCCTCGACATATTGTTCCAGAAAACCATCTCGTAAACATTCTAGGAATTCCTCCTCCACAGTATTTTTACTAATTTGGTTAGCCCAATCTATATGTAAATTAAAGTCACCCATGATGACTGCTGTGCCCTTACTGCATGCTTCTCTAATTTTCCTTTTAATGCCGTCCCCAACCTCCGTATTACTATTTGGAGGTCTATATACCACTCCCACTAACGTTTTCTGACCCATTGTTATTTCTCAGTTCTACCCATACAGATTCCGCATCATCAGAGCTAATATCCTTCCTTTCAATTGTGTTAATCCCCTCTTTAACCAGCAATGCTACCCCACCTCCCTTTCTTTTTTGCCTATCTTTCCTAAATATTGAATAACCCTGGATGTTGAGTTCCCAGCCTTGGCCACCCTGGAGCCATGTTTCTGTAATCCCAATGAAATCGTATTCATTTACCTCTATTTGTGCAGCTAATTCATCCACCTTGTTCTGAATGCTCCTTGCATTAAGACACAAAGCCTTCAGGCTTGTTTTTTTAACGCTCTCAGACCTATATGAATTATTATTTACTGTGACCATATTTGATTTAAACCGTAGAGTTCTTTGCCTTCTACTTTTGTTTTTCTCCTTCCTGTCTTTAGCTTTTATCCTTGTTTCCCTTTCCTCTGTCTCCCTGCTCAGCTTCCCAACCCCCTGCCTCTTTAGTTTAAACCCTCCCCAACAGCACTAGCAAACACTCCCCCTAGGACATCCTGAGATTACTACCTTTGAGGTCCTCTTTTTTAATTTACCTCAAATGGGGAAAAGGTAGACCTGAAATAAATTTGAACAAATATATATTTTTCAAAGTTTCTTAAAATTTTAATTTTTAATATAATGGAGAAATTTGACACTCCACAAAATTAAAATTGGTTTTTATGGGCCATGTTTGTTTAGCAGTCAATATGCTGTTAAAACCCCAGTTATACCTAATCCAACAAGGTCTAACTTTTAATGGGGTAGTTAACAGCGATATTACCACGGAAAAGCCCAAGTTTTTGTCAGTTTCACTGATTTCCCTGATTACACTGATTGCTGGCTATGGCGGGGGTGGGGGGTGCAGGCCACAGCATAGCCAGTGTCAGAGCAGTGAATGACTGACCGCAACTTCAGGATTTCTGCGTTAGGATGCACATGCGCTAAATCCTGACGTTGCGGTCAGTTTCAAAAGGGTAATAACAGCAAATGCTGTTCGTTCGCTGTCATTATCCACTGCAAATTTCGGGACAATATCTCTTTCTTTGGCTCAATGTCGTTTTTCTCTTGTTATGCGCATTTGAAATGCCTTGGGACATTTTCCTATGTTGAAGACACTATATACTTGCAAGTTGTTGATGTTGGCTCAGAGGAAAGAAAAAAACAATGGTTTAGCCTTGTCATCTTTTGGCTAATCCATTTTTTAAACATTTATGATGAAGGTAATGTTGGATATCAGCTTCAATAAAATCATGAAACTTGCCATTTAGAAGGAAAGATGGGTGTTTAATGGAAGATGAAGAAATGGCTTTCCTTGGTCTGGTGATAGGTTTGTCTAAATAATAAGTAACTGCATTCGAAAAGTTATTCATTGGGTGAAGTGTTTCTTGATGTTTCAATGATAAAACAAGTGAATATATAAATGCATTATGAGTTACTGGTAAATAAGGCCGAATTGAAGAACAGAACTTGAAAATTGAATGAATTTTAGTGGAGCTGTGACCTTGAAAAATGAATGCCCTCTGGAAGGGGATACGAAATTATGGGCTTCAATTTTCACTTTCTCCATCCAGCGGAATGGAGTGGCAGTGGCCTGAAAATCATGGTACACTTACCACCCCATTCCCACCAGCCACCATTTTGGTTGGGGCCTCCGCATGGAACTCCAAGTGTCCACTCACCTATTTCAGGCAGGAGCCTACTTGTAATGCTAATCGGGATCCTATGATGTACATAAAACCCTGACACAATTTTAAGGTACCAATGGATGGACTGTGCACTGCGTAGGCATTGAATAGCATGACCAGTGGACCATAGAGGAACTGCTGCAGGGCACTCAGCAAAAGGCACTTTTTTGGTGGTTTTCTTTCCAAAATTTTGTGGGAGGCAACAGGAGAATGAATGTTCCTCCTGGCCCCACAATAATCTTCCTCCTGCTGCTAGCTCGCTGGCAATATTGAAGTGAAGCTCAAAATATCAAGAAGTCTGCCCAAAGTTAAAATTGACCCCATGACTTTTTGGTTAACTTTTTGAATGCTTTCCTGAGGAGGAAAGATTAGGTACAAACCATGATTTTTGATCTGCAACTAGTTATTTAAACATACAGTACCTCCCTCCTACACTGTTAACTGAATGGAAGATGTTGCCTTCTCTGGGTTTGAACCTTCCAGGTCTGATGTTTAATTCAAACAGAACCTGTAAATGGAAAGAACTATCCTGATTAATAAACCTTACTGTCTGACTCAATTCTACCTGCACTTGCTCCTTCTCACTCTATATACTTCACCAAGTGATTCCCCCTGCAATGGATATATTTGTTGCTGCACTTGCTATTGTAAGAGAGGGTGGCACAGGGTACTGTGAGATGTTAAGTTGAGGTTGTACATTGGGCTCTGCCACATCCACTTGGGCATCTACAAGAAGAGAATAACATCATATTTTAGAATGCTAGCAGTGGGACACTCTTTAAAACACAGCTTCACGTGCAAAACATTTCATTGTGTTACACTAAAACACTGTTATACCTGCCTCTGTGAAGGAATGAATGAATAAGGAGATAAGGAATGAAAAGCAAGGGATATCAGCCATGAATTTGAATGAGGCATCCTTGCTGTCCTCCACTTCCTCTGTGCCTAGAATCCCAATGGACCTCTGCTCACAAGGAACCAAGGGTTGAGATTTGGTGCCCCCTCCTAATTCCATGCTTTGCCAATTGTTATATTCTCCTGCAAGCAAATATAAAAAGGGGTATTTGTTGAAAAAGATAATCTGAGAGTGCATGCAGCAGTCAGGATTCTTGTGCTGGCAGTGCACTTGGTGCTTATTACTGCTCACGTTTAATGAGCACACAGCCAACACTTTGATATGACAAAATTGCACAGTGCTGTAGAACATTGCTATCATAAGTATGCCCGTGCATTTAGAAAGATGAACAGTTGTAAACTGCAGTGCATTCTCCCTGTCAGTGTCAGCCATGGCTCAGCTGGTAGCACCCTCACCTCCTGAGTTAGAAGGTTGTGGGTTCAAGTCCCACTCCAGAGACTTGAGACTGAGGGAATGCTGCACTGTTGGAGGTGCCGTCTTTTGGATGAGACGTTAAACCGAGTCCCCGGCTGCTTTCTCAGGTGTATGTAAAAGATCCTATGGCACTATTCCGAAGAAGAGCAGGGGAGATATCCCTAGTGTCCTGGCCAATATTTATCCCTCAATCAGTATCACGAAAACAGATTATCTGGTCATTATCACATTGCTGTTTGTGGGAGCTTGCTGTGTGCAAATTGGCTACCATGTTTCCTACATTACAACAGTGACTGCACTTCAAAAGGACTTAATTAGATGTAAAGAACTTTGGGACGTCCCAAGGTCATGAAAGACACTATATAAATACAAGTCTTTTTCTTTTTTCTCTCGGTGATGGTGCACCAGATTTACATTGAAGTGCAGTTAAAATGTTTTGTAAAGCAAAATTGTAAAATTAAGCCATATTAACACATTTATCTTGCATATTCCAATAAATTTCCTTACCTACACCCAGGTTAAAGCCTCGAGTAAGGTATCATTCATGTGCTTGGCCATCTCCATCTATGCGGTTCTGGCTCTGCCGTTTACTGCAGGTGGCCATTCCTCACCTCCAAAGAGCATTACCCTTCTCTGCAGAGACTTCAAAGTTGTGCCATGGAATGGGCACCCTGTCAGTCTCCAGCCACACCCACACAACACCCCCCCCCCCCCCAGTGACAGGACAGGGCAGCTTTAAGGACAACCAGAGCCCTTTAAGAGCTACTGTTCCATGGTGCTTCCTGTGCATCGTGTACTGAATAATTATTGGCCCAGATTTTGCTGCCAAAATAATAGCAAGTTTAATGCACACTGTTATTAATGTGTAAATCTTCCAGCAACTTGTGACGAGGAAGAGATACCCCGTGAATTGCAAATCACCACAAATTTTTGGATGGTTTGTGCTGCTCTGCCATTAGCTTTGTGAAAATGGCAGCTCGCCTTCAACCTCCCCGTGAGTATCAAAACATTGCTGCATTTGACATTAATTGCCAATTCAACTCACCATTGGGGTTAGTACTCAACAGCGTAAGTTCCTTTTTAATGATATTTATGTTCGTGCAATGCCACTCAACCTCTCCGGCCCAGAAAGGGAACAATTCAAACTGTAGTCTCATTCCTACAGGTAGTAAATTGTTGTTAGAGAGATTTTTTAAAGGTTTTTTTGTTACTTTTCCTTTCTGTCTCTGTTTCTTCTCTCAATCCAATCTTTCTTTCCCTCTTTATTTCTCTTACTGTATGTGACTTGACTCTAATTTATCCTATTTCGTTCTCTGTTGTTTCTCTGTCCCTTCTCAATCCTTAAATCTCATTGGTTAAGGAGATAGACTGTTGGTCCCATCATTCACCAAGGTCCCAGATGCCCCGTTGCCCTCGCTGTTATCATGAATTGAAATCGGCCCCAAAAGAACAGCTAAACTTCAAATACATTTTTTTTTAAAACCATCACATTTATAAAATAACTAAGTTAAATAAATTAACTACTTTAAACAAAAATTTTAATTTTTGAAAAAATTAAAATACTTTTTAACAGTGCTAAAAATAAACTTACCTTTCTTTAAAGTATCTAAAAAAGATAAACCTGTTGAAATTTTTTTTAAATTATAATTAATTAACCACTTATCTTGTTGAAAACAGGTCCTGCGCCTCCTTTTTAAAAGCGCAGGTTCTTCAATACTTACCCTCCCGGAGAAACCTGAAAAAAAACCTAGGTTTGCTGCGTGCGCGCAGCCTCTCCCGCGCACGCAGTTCACCTCTGAACCGCTCCCTTCACCAGACCGGAAGTTCCGGTTTCCTGTGCATGCAGGAAACCGGCACTTCAGGAGGCCTTGCGGGTGAGTACACAGCGCGTACTCACCCGGCAAGTGCCGAAGTTTTAGCCCATTAAGAGATGGTGCAAGGCAAAAGGAGATGGTAATGGGACAAGTTAAGAAACAAAAGATGGCTCTAGATGAAGTGTAAAAAAAAAAAAAAAAATGAATGGAAAAAAGAGAATAGGGGCAGAGGTTGTGGTCTGAAATTGGTGAACTCTATGTTGAGTCCAGACGGTTGTAAAGTGCCTAATCGAAAGATGAGATGCTGTTCAGTTGAATATGCTTTGCAGTATCACTTTGTCATTATGATGCAAAACAGGTGGAACTATGATTATTTGTAAAAGCTGTGACACTTTCCAAAGTATTTTTCTCCCTTTCACCTTTCTCTGACTCCTTGTAGAGTGGGGAGCAGACAAACCGCTTCCTTCTGAGCTTTAGAAAATTCCACTCTGCAACCAGCTGCTAAGATTGATATGTGCATGGCCGAGCAATAGCTCATGCTCCATTTTTTGTTGTTGTTGCTTACCCTGTAGTAACCTTCACAGAGCTGAGATTGGGAAATCAGCATGCCTAGAATGACTATTCCAAGTGCTGAACCACTGAATGATGGTGTGTGTCAGGGTGGAAATATGATTTTTTTTTAAATTCCCGCTGTCCTCTTCCTATGCAGATAGGCTAACAATGGAATATCTCATGCCTGCCATGAACATAAGAACATAAGAAATAGGAGCAGGAGTAGGCCAATCGGCCCTTCGAGCCTGCTCCGCCATTCAATAAGATCATGGCTGATCTGATCCTCACCTCAAATCTAAAGAACACAAGAAGCAGGAGCAGGACCCGGCCACTCAGCCCCTGGGCCCGCTACGCCAGCCACAGGGCCTCGACCGATCCGAACTCAGCCTCATGTCCAATTTCCTGCCCGCTCCCCGTAACCCCTAATTCCCTTTACTTCTAGGAAACTGTCTATTTCTGTTTTAAATTTATTTAATGATGTAGCTTCCACAGCTTCCTGGGGCAGCAAATTCCACAGACCTACTACCCTCTGAGTGAAGAAGTTTCTCCTCATCTCAGTTTTGAAAGAGCAGCCCCTTATTCTATATATATAATAAATATGCACATTCCTCAGCCAAGTGTGCCATTTACTATCAATCTAACTTTTTCTATGTTGCTTCCAACTCCTTTTAACGTCAGATGTAACATTTCAAATTATGCTATTTCTTTGCGTCCAAGATGTGTCTGTTTGAGTTGGATTATCGTTTGTTTAATGTTGAAAGTTCTTTGCCGGTAAGCAGTTTTTATAACAAAAGTTCCACCATCTTATCACTGAAGTACTTTTTTCTGAATCTTTCCCTGCCTCAGTTTTTTTTTAATTCTTCACATTGCATACAGTTGTCCACATTTATATTATGAATCTCTCTTTATTAGCATATAATTGTTCTGATATATATTAATTATACAAACATCATGTATGTGCAATTTTAAAGGGGGTGCAGGAACAGAGAAACCTGGGGGTTCACATACATAAATCTTTGAAGGTGGCAGGACAAGTTGATAAGGCTATTGAAAAAGTATATGGGCTCCTTGGCTTTATAAATAGAGGCATAGAATACAAAAGCAAGGAGGTTATGCTAAATCTTTATAAATCACTGGTTAGGCCTCCATTAGGGTCTTGTGTCCAATTCTGTGCACCACACTTTAGGAAGGATATCAAGACCTTGGAGAGGGTGCAGAGGAGATTTACCAGAATGATACCAGAGATACGGGACTTAACTCCACAGTTATGTGGAGAGACTAGAGACTAAGGGCAACACGGTGGCATAGTGGTTAGCACTGGTGCCTCACAGCGCCAGAGACCCGGGTTCGAATCTGACCTCAGGTGACTGTCTGTGTGGAGTTTGCACATTCTCCCCGTGTCTGCGTGGGTTTCCTCCGGGTGCTCCGGTTTCCTCCCACAGTCCAAAAATGTGTGGGTTAGGTTGATTTGGCTATGATAAATTGACCCTTAGTGTTAGGGGGGATTAAATATGTGGGGTGATGGGATATGTTAGGGGGAATTAAATACGTGGGGTTACGGGGGTAGGGTGGGATATGTGTACTGTGGGGATTAAAGCAGGGACAGGGTACTGGATTTGGATGATCAGCCATGATCGTATTGAATGGCGGAGCAGGCTCGACGGGCCAAATGGCCTACTCCTGCTCCTAGATTCTATGTTTCTATGGTGAGATTGTTCTCCTTAGAGCAGAGAAGATTAAGGTGAAATTTAATAGAGGTGTTCAAAATTATGAGGGGTTTTGATAGAGTAGATATGGAAAAACTTTCCACTGGCAGGAGGGTCGGTAACCAAAGGGCACAGATTTAAGATCATTGGCAAAAAATTCAGAGGGAATATGGATTTTTTTTTTAAGCAGCGAGTTGTTATGATCTGGAATGCACTGTCTGAAAAGGTAATGGAAGCAGATTCAATGGTAACTTTCAAAAGGAATTGGATATATACTTGAAAAGGAGTAATTTGCAGGACTATGGGGAAAGAGCAGGGGAGTGGGACTGTCAGCAACTCCAGGGGATCACAGCTCTTTGGGACAAATCATAATATATTAATAAAGCACTCATGTCTCAGGATATCGTAAGCTTAAACAAATAAAGTTAAATAAATTCGAAATAAAATATTTAAACACTTGTTTACTCTATCTTTTCTATTTCACTTTTTACTTTATTTCTAATTGATACACCCTATTTATGTTGTTACTTTGTCTTTTTTAAAGTGTAGACACATGTTCTGTTTTTTTTTGTATCTGGCATCCTACACTCTATTCTGAAGAAGATCCACACTGTAAAAATTGTCCTCCAATTTGTTGAGAAAGCTAAGGTCTTTTATCCAGCCGAATGGCGCAGATTGTTTGAGGCATTGGAAGGAGCTCGGTTGATTTTTTTTTAATCAGTCTGCATTTTCTTATATTCTAAACAAGAAGGGAATGAGAAGACGTTAATCAAATCGTTAAGTTCATTTTTTTAAACAGTGCATCATGATTGCATTCTTTAAAATCTTCAGGTATGGATCCTTATCAAATGCTTCTGAAAATTCATATTTAACAACTAATTACCTATTCTACTAGTTTAGTTTATCAAACAATTCCAGTAGACTTTTTAAGGTGTAATCTGTTGCTGTCAAAACCATGCTGATTTCCCTTTATGCCCTTTGCATTCTAGAAGAAAATTAATAGTATCCTGTTAAAATAAAACCTTGCAAGACTAAATGAGCTAATTTCCTGATTCATGTCTTTTTTGCATATCAGAATTACAGGACTCAATCTTCAGTTCTCAAATATATTGCCTTTTTTTATAGAGGTCTTGATATTTTTAATCAGGGTTTGTCTCACTTATTTCTTTGAGGATTCAGAGGTGTATCCCCTATGGTCCACATATCTTATAAGCCTTCAGTGTCCAATCTGTGGCCTATGGGCTGAATTCAGCCAATTTTGACATCAACTGGTTCAATGTTGCTTTACTGTATGTAGCCGGAAGAACAGCTCCTGGATTAATTTACTTTGCCCCCTCCCCTGTATGCAGTAGTCTTGGATTTTGTGGTCCCATATCCTCTCTATCACAAAAACTGCCCAATTCCAGTTTGTAACATCTCCTGCCTCTGCCCCTACTTTGGCTCATCTGCCGTTGAAATCTTCAAGCATATCTTTGTCACCTCCAAACTCAATTACTCCAATGCACTCCTGACTGGCATCTCATCTTCAATCTCCATTAACTTTAGCTTATCCAAAACTCTGCTGCTTGTATCTTATCCTACCGCAAGCCCCACTCATCCATCACCCTTGTCCTCGCTGACCTACATTGACTACCAGTCCCCCAAAGTCTCAAATTTAAAATCCTCATCTTTGTGTTTAAATTCTCCAATCCTCTGCGACGCGCCTCTTATCCATCTCTCCCTTACCTTTGACACTCTAATGGCAGCAATGCTTTCAGCAGCTTAGGTCCTTTTCTCTAAAATGTCCTCCCTAAATCCTTCTGCCTCTCCACCTCACTCTCTTCCTTCAAAACCTTCCTTAAAATTTACCTCTTTGACCAAGCTTCTGCTCACCCCCCAATCTCTCCATTAGCTCTACGTTCATTTTTCCTCACTCCTCTGAGAAGCACCTCTGTTAAAGACACATAGAAATACATAGAGGTTACAACATAGAAGCAGGCCATTCAGCCCAACCAGTCTGTGTTGGTGTTTGCCCTCTATGCAAGCAAATAGTTTCGGCAGCATCATTGATTCTGTCTCCTCTTTTAATCAGTGACTTTGAGTGGTCACATTACAGGGAGCTGTTCGGCACTGCCAAATCCTTCAGTAAATAAGAAGCATGTTTCTATGTTCCTAATGCCTCAGGACAGCCTACTTTTCTTATTTTTTATAATCCTGTCTGGTGGAAAGAGTGGGCAAAGTCTCCAAGCAAGGGAGTAACAGACAGGTAGACAGATTAGTCGTTTTTTGTAGAACATGTCGCCCAGGCCCTTTATATTGCATCATGAACTAAGCGCAATGTTAAAGGATTACAACTTGTGACACCACTACCACACCAACCATTAAATGAAATTTGGGGGTGAAGGGAAAATTGCGAGTGGTGTTAGTGAATTGAAGAATCAACTCCGTGCAGTATTGTGTTGCAGCATGGAAAGCAATGTGCAGGGCAATGTCTTAAGTTATATTGTGGCACACATGATCACAAAGGCATAAAACCCCTTCTCCAACATTGCTTTCATGAAGCAAGGCATTGAGTCTGTGGCTGAATTGGTCTGGCCAGAGATTATCAATGAATCATACAACATCATCCAAAAAAGATTTTAACATTGTTGAAGGACGTTGCAGAGCCAACTAGTTGAAAAGCTTTGTGTGATAGAGCCTAGTTATGGATGAAATCAGCATTAATGTGGATACCACGCAGATGCTCGTCTTTGTGAGAGAAAGTGGTGACTTCTTCAAACAAATGAAATTGTTTATAAGTCTGCTGCATGAAGAGCAGCTGGAGAACCACAAAAGATTAATTTTAAATTAATTGTTTACACTAAAATGCAATCTATTATAGTTCCAATAATGGGAATTCTGTCCAAGAAGATGACTGCCGATGAAGATATGTACAGCTCCTTGCTGCTCTCATTATCCACAAAAGTGGTGATAACATTGGATATATTGGGGTAGTAATCCACCTGGACCTGTTTTCGGCCCAGAATTGGCGTTACGCAGGCAGCGTGCGCCCCAACTGGGAAACCTGAGGCCGGCCCGCCTCGGGCCTCATTTCAATAAGTTACGTGAGGTGGCGGTGCCTGCTGCACATCCATAGGCAGTTTGCTCATTTAAGAAGACGAATTTGAGGCTGTGTGCCTCACTGGCAGCGACCGTCAGTAAGTGCTGGAGGGGCGAGAGAGAGGACAGTAGGACGGGGGGCAGATCACAACCACCAGCAACCAGCAGGAGTGCTGTGGAACCGGGAAGAGCGCTCTTCCTGGCTCTACATGAACAGGTAAAAAATGTAAACTTACCTTTTTGCGACTGGCTAGGCCACATTCAAACCTGGAAAACCTGAGCAGAGAAGACCTGGCACCTGCTCTGCTCAGGACAACCCAATTTTTTGGAGGGGTCCTAAAACAGGTATTGTGACCCTCAATAACTAACCACTGTTTTAGGTGGCCAATATAGCAGACATCTGAAAATCGTCCAAGGCGAATATGGTGTCCTTGGGGTGCAGGGCATAGCCCTGCAAAATGGGTCATTTTTATCCACGTTTTCCATCCGCAACAAGCAACAATAACCAATTTCTATCCCTTTGTCTTTTGTCTTTGCCAGTTTGCCAACCCAACTTATCAACCATTGCATTCTGCATCATAAAGCTTTGGTGAGCAGAATGACAAATGAATCAGTCATGGATATGATCAAAATTATACACACATACCTCAACCATTGCCAGTTTCCAAATCCATTGGAGGAGTTGAACGAACAACAGAAAAAACAGCTTTACCACAATGATGTACCTTGATTCAGTTGCAGCGCTGGGCGCAAGTGTTTTAAAGTTACATCACAAAATACACCCTTTCATGGAGCAGAGGGAACGACTACTTCCAGAACTCTGCATCTAGGCATAGCTGACAATCCTTGCATTTGTTGCAGACTTTGATGAAATAATGGAGAGGGTTGATGAAGGTAATGCGGTTGATGTGTATATGGACTTTCAAAAGGCGTTTGATAAAGTATCACATGATAGGCTTGTTGGCAAAATTGAAGCCCATGGGATTAAAGGGACAGTGGCTGTGTGGATACGAAATTGGCTAAGGGACAGAAAGCTGAGTAGTGGTGAATGGTTGTTTTTCAGACTGGAGGAAAGTATACAGTGGTGTCCCGCAGGGGTCGGTATTAAAACCACTGCTCCATTTGATATATATTAATGACCTGGACTTGGATATACAGGGAATAATTTCAAAGTTTGCTGGTGAAACTCGGAAATGTAGTAAACAGTGAGGAGGATAGTAGCAGACTTCAGGAGGACATAGACAGACTGGTGAAATGGGCAGACACATGACAGATGAAATTTAACGCAAAGAAGTGTGAGGTGATTCATTTTGTTCGGAAGAATTAGGAGAGGTAATATAAACTAAATGATACAATTTTTAAGAGGGTGCAAGAACAGAGAGGCCTGGGGGTGTACGTACACAAATCTTTGAAGGTGGCAGGACAAGTTCAGAATATTGTTAAAAAGGCATACGGGTTCCTTGGCTTTACAAATCGAAGCATCCCACAATCAACAGATCAGATCAAAGCTCTGCAGTCCTGTCACATCCAGTCGTGAATGGTGGTGGACCATTAAACAACTAACGGGAGGAGGAGGCTCCATGAATATCCCCATCCTCAATGATGGTGGAGCCCAGCACGTGAGTGCAAAAGACAAGGCTGACGTGTTTGCAACCATCTTCAGCCAGAAGTGCCAAGTGGATGATACATATCGGCCTCTTCCTGAGGTCCCCACCATCACAGAAGCCAGTCTTCAGCCAATTCGATACACTCCACATGATATCAAGAAACGGCTGAGCGCACTGGATACAGCAAAGGCTATGGGCCTTGATAACATCCCGGCAATCGTGCTGAAGACTTGTGCTCCAGAACTAGCTGCGCCTCTAGCCAAGCTGTTCCAGTACAGCTACAACACTGGCATCTACCCGACAATGTGGAAAACTAGCCAGGTATGTCCTGTCCACAAAAAGCAGGACAAATCCAATCTGGCCAATTACCGCCCCATCAGTCTACTCTCAATCATCAGCAAAGTGATGGAAGGTGTCATCGACAGTGCTATCAAGCGGCACTTACTCACCAATAACCTGCTCACTGATGCCCAATTTGGGTTCCGCCAACACCACTCGGCTCCCGACCTCATTACAGCCTTGGTCCAAACATGGATAAAGGAGCTGAAATCCAGAGGAGAAGTGAGAGTGGCTGCCCTTGACATCAAGGCAGCATTTGACCGAGTGTGGCATGAAGGAGCCCTAGTAAAACTGAAGTCAATGGAAATCGGGGGGGAAAACTCTCCACTGGCTGCAGTCATACCTAGCACAAAGGAAGATGGTTGTGGTGATTGAAGGTCAATAATCACAGCCCCAGGACATCGCTGCAGGAGTTCCTCAAGGCGGTGTCCTAGGTCCAACCATCTTCAGCTGCTTCATCAATGACCTTCCCTCCAACATAAGGTCAGAAATGGGGATGTTCGCTGATGACTGCACAGTGTTCAGTGCCATTCACAACTCCTCAGATAATGAAGCAGTCCATGCCCGCATGCAACAAGACCTGGACGACGTTCAGGCTTGGGCTGATAAGTGGCAGGTAACATTCGCGCCACAGAAGTACTAGGCAATGACTATCTCTAACCACCGCCCCTTGACATTCAATGGCATTACCATCGCCGAATCCCCCACCATCAACATCCTGGGGGTCACCATTGACCAGAAACTTAACTGGACCAGCCACATAAATACTGTGGCAACAAGAGCAGGTCAGAGGCTAGGTATTCTGTGGTGAGTGACTCACCTCCTGACCCCCCCAAAGCCTTTCTACCATCTACAAGGCACAAGTAAGGAGTGTGATAGAATACTCTCCACTTGCCTGGATGAGTGCAACTCCAACAACACTCAAGAAGCTCGACACCATCCAGGACAAAGCAGCCTGCCTGATTGGCACCCTATCTACGACCTTAAACATTTACTCGCTCCACCACCAGCATTCCGTGGCTGCAGTGTGTACCATCTACAAGATACACTGCAGCAACTTGCCAAGGCTTCTTCGGCAGCACCTCTCAAACCCGCGGCCTCTTCCACCTAGAAGGACAAGGGCAGCAGACGCATGGGAACACCACCACCTCCAAGTTCCCCTCCAAGTCACTCACCATCCTGACTTGGAAGTATATTGCTGATCCTTCATTGTCGCTGGGTCAAAATCCTGGAACTCCCTACCTAACAGCACTGTGGGAGTACCTTCACCACACGGACTGCAGCGGTTCAAGAAGGTGGCTCACCACCACCTTCTGAAGGGCGATTAGGGATGGGCAATAAATGCTGGCCCACATGCCATAAACGAATAAAAAAAATAGAGTAAAAAAGCGAGGACGTTATGCTAAACCTTTATAAACATTGGTTAGGCCCCAGCTGGAGCATTGTGGCCAATTCAGGGCACCACACTTTGGATTGTTCTCCTTAAAGCAGAGAAGATTAAGAGGAGATTTGATAGAGGTGTTCAAAATCATGAAGGGTTTTGATAGAGTAAATAAGGAGAAACTTTCCAGTGGTAGAAGGGTCAGTAACCAGAGGACCCAGATTTAAGGTAATTGGCAAAAGAACCAGAGGGGACATGAGATATTCTTTTATGCAGCGCATTATGATCTGGAATGCACTGCCTGAAAGGGTGTGGAAGCAGATTCAATAGTAACTTTCAAAAGGGGATTGGATAAATACTTGAATCGAAAAAATTGCAGGGCTATGGGGAAAGAGCAGGAGAGTGGAACTAATTGGATAGCTCTTTCAAAGAGACGGCACAGGCACGATGGGTCTCCTTCTGTGCTGTATGATTCAAGGATCACCTGACTGTTCTCAAAAAGAAACTGGTATGGCTAGCTAGGTCATGACAATGAGGTTCAGCCATGGATGTGCCTTTGAGGTCAAACTCTGATTGTTTAAAGAAAGCTGGTCCCCGGAGAACTTCATGCACTGTCACTCAGAAGGAACTGCACAGGACTATTGTCTGCAGCAGTTGGACCTTTCCAGGGTGAGAACTGTACCATGCAAGTTTCATATTAACTTCAAAAAGTATGTGATTAATCGCTAGAGCTGCAGGTATCATAAACTCTTTTGTTGCTGCTTTTGAGAGCCACAGATTCATATGGAACTGATTAAGAGCTAAAGTGATGATCAGCATATGAGCAAGTTTTGGTGTAGTGGGTGGGCATTCTGAGTACCTGACAGACATTTGTATGCCAGCATTGTCATGCCCAATGCTTTCTGTCACTATCTTCCTGTACGCACCTCTATTTACAAGCATTTCTTGTAAACAGTCTGCAGTAGTCCTGTTTCTACTCCAGGATAACGGACAAACATTGCCAGACATCCTCCCATTGTCCATGACAAAAGTAGCACCATGAGTGAAAGAACTGGTGAATCAGAAGCAAACCCAGACCTCACAATGAGAAGCAGACATAAATGTGGAAAATAAAAAGCATTTTAATAGTGGCTGTGGCAGTTAATCATGATTCTTCTTGACACAAAGTAATTTCATCATATGGGACTCATTCACTCGTTGTTGCACACAAAGCAATTTCATCATATGGGACTCATTCACTCGTTGTTGCATATTGATCCGGCCCTCTGTGCCAAAGGGCTGGATACCCCTGGAATAAGCAATTAATGCTGCGTTCAGTTTCTTAATAAAATAGGCAATTGACCTCCACAGATGTTTTAAGTGGATTTGGATTTTTTCCAGCAATGATTTCTGTGAAAAATGAATTTAATATAGCTGTGATTTCCTGATCCATTCCCCAGGATATTTAGCCAATTTATTCCTTGACGGAACGATCTTATCTTTAACAACAACAGAAAATGCTGGAAACACTCAGCAGGTGAGGCAGCAGTTTCAGGTCGATGACCCTTCGTCAGAATGGGGAAAAAGTTGGAGAAGTAACAAATATTTAAGCAAGTGTGGGGCAGGGAAAGGGGGGACAGGAGGAAAGAACAAAGGAAAGGACTGTGGTAGGCTGGAAGGCAGGAGAGATTGAAAGACAAAAGGGATGATGGTGCAAGGCAAAAGGAGATGGTAATGGGACAAGTTAAGAAACAAAAGCTGACTCTAGATGAGGTGTAAATGACAATGGCAGAATCATCAGCAGCTGCCGTGAGAGAGAAAAGAAAACATGGGGGCCGAGGTTATAGTCCGAAATTGTTGAACTCGATGTTGAGTCCAGAAGGCTGTAAAGTGCCTAATCAAAAGATGAGGTGCTGTTCCTCGAGCTTACGTTGAGCTTCATTGGAACAGTGTAAGAGGCTGAGGATGGAGAGGTCAGAGTGGGAGTGGAGCGAAGAATTAAGGTGACAGGTGACCGGAAGCTCGGAGTTACGCTTACGGACTGAACGGAAGTGTTCCGCAAAACAGTCACACAATCTGTGTTTAGTCTCCCCAATGTAGAGGAGACCGCATCATGAGCAGCGGAAACAGTATACTAAATTGCAAGAAATACAAGTAAATCGCTGTTTCACCTGGAAAGAGTGTTTGGGGCTCTGGACAGTGGGAAGGGAGGAGGTGAAAGGGCAGATGTTGCATCTCCTGCGCTTGCATGGGAAGGTGCCTTGGGAAGGGGTGTTGGGGGTGATTAAGGAGTGGACCAAGGTGTCACAGAGGGAGTGGTCCCTTCAGAATGCTGAAAGGGGAGGGGAGGGGAAGATGTGTTTGGTGCTGGGATCATGGTGGAGGTGGTGGAAATGGCGGAGGATGATCTGTTGAATGTGGAGGCTGGTGGGGTGAAAGTTGAGGATAAGGGGAACCCGATCGTGGTTCTGGAGGGAGGGGAAGGGGTGAGAGCAGAAGTGCGGGAAATGGAACGGACATGGTCGATGGCCATGTCAACCACGGTAGAGGGGAATCCTCGGTTGAGGAAAAAGGAAGACATATTGGAGGCACGAGGATGGAAGGTGGCATCATCAGAACAGATGCGGCGGAGACGCAGAAACTGGGAGAATGGAATAGAGTCCTTACAGGAAGCGGGGTGGGAGGAAGTGTAGACCAGGTAGCTGTGGGAGTCAGTGGGCTTATAGTGGATGTTTTTCGATTGCCTATCCCCAGAAATGGAGACAGGGAAGTCGAGGAAGGGAATGGAAGAGTCGGAGATGGACCATGTGAAGGTGAGGGAAGGGTGAAAATTGGAAGCAAAGTGAATGACATTTTCTAATTCCAGCTGAGAGCAGGAAACGGCGCCGATACAATCATCAATGTACCAGAAAAAGAGGTGAGGGAGGGAACCTGAGTAGGACTGGAACAAAGAATGTTCCACATATCCCACGAAAAGGCAGGCATGGGCCCATGCGGGTCCCCATTGCAACACCTATACCAATTAGTAAACTGCATTTGCTGCTCACGATGCGGTCTCCTCTACATTGGGGAGACCAAACGCAGATTGCGTGACTGCTTTGCGGAACACCTCCATTCCGTCTGTAATTTTAAATACCTCTATTAGGTCACACCTCAGCTTTCTCTTTCAAGAGAAAGGAGACCTAGCCTGTTCATCCTTTCCTGATAGGTATAACCTCACAGTTCTGGTATAATCCTTGTAAATCTTTTTTGCTCCCTCTCCAGTGCCTCTATATCCTTTTATAATAAGGTGACCAGAACTGCACACAGTACTCCAAGTGTGGTCTAACCAAGGTTCGATACAAGTTTAGCATAACTTCTCTACTTTTCAATTCTATCCCTCTAGAAATATACCCTAGTGCTTGGTTTGCTTGTATCATGGCATAAGAGTTAGGAGCAGGAGTAAACCATACGGCCCTTCGAGCCTGCTCCGCCATTCAATAAGATCATGGCTGATCTTCGATCTCAACTCCACTTTCCCACCCAATCCCCATATCCCTTGATTCCCTTAGAGTCCAAAAATCTATCAATCTCTGTCTTGAATATGCTCAACAACTCAGCATCCACAGCCCTTTCGGGTAGAGAATTCCAAAGATTTGCAACCCTCACAATCCCCATTTTCCCTTCACAATCCCTATCTTCCCATCACATTCCCTATTCCTGCTCACAATCCCCACCTTCCCCTTGCATTCCCCATTTTCCCCTCAATTTCCCCATTTTCCCCTTGCAACCCCCCGCAATCTCCATTTTCCCCTCACATTCCCCATTTTCCCCTCACATTCCCCATTTTCCCCTCGCAACCCCCATTTCCATTAACAATCTCCAAGTTCCCCCTCACATTCCCCATTTCACCCCCACAATCCCCATCTTCCCCTCATTTCCTATCCTTTGCCTTCATTCCTAGTATTTTCCAGCGCTTCCTCATATGGCCTTATTGACCTGTGTCACAACTTTAAGTGATTTGTGTATTTGTACTCCCAGATCCCTTTGCTCCTTTACTCCATTTAGATTCTCATTTTCCAAGTACTGTAATATGTGACCACTTTATTTTTCTTACCAAAATGTAATGCCTCACACTTAGCTATGTTGAAATTTGTTTGCCAAGCATATGCCCATTCTGCAAATTTAATAATGTCTTGTAATTTGTTGCAGTCCTCCTCAGTGTTGACTATCCCTCCCAATTTGGTGTCATCTGCAAATTTAGAAATTTTTTGGGGGGGTCGGCTGGGAAAAAGGTTTTTTTTGACAGTGGGTAGGGAACCCGCTGTCAAGCCGCCTAATATAGGTATTACGTTAGCTTCTTCTTCTTAGGCAGTCCCTCGGAACCGAGGATGACTTGCTTCCACATTAAAAATGAGTTCGCAGGTGACTGATGAGTCCAATGCGGGACCTACAGTCTCTGTCACAGGTGGGGCAGACGGTGGTTGAAGGGGCAGGTGGGTGGGGTACTTGGGTTGACGTGCGCTCCTTGCGCTGCTTGCGCTTGGCTTCCGCTTGCTCCCGGCGAACAGACTCGAGGTGTTCGGCGCCTTCCCGGATGTTTCTCCTCCACTTTGTGCGGTCTTGGGCCAGGGATTCCCAGGTGTCGGTGGGGATGTTACACTTTTTCAAGGAGGCTTTGAGGGTGTCCTTGAAGCGTTTCCTCTGCCCACCTGGGGCTCTCTTGCCGTGCCAGAGCTCCGAGTAGAGCACTTGTTTTGGGAGTCTCGTATCAGGCATGCGGACAATGTGACCCGTCCATCGGAGCTGATCGAGCGTGGTCAAAGCTTCGATGCTGGGGATGTTGGCCTGAGCAAGAACATTGACGTTGGTGCGCCTATCCTGCCAATGGATTTGCAGGATCTTGCGGAGGCAGCGTTGGTGGTACCTCTCCAGTGCTTTGAGGTGCCTGCTGTATATGGTCCATGTCTCTGAGGCATACAGCAGGGCGGGTATCACTGCTGCTCTGTAGAACATGAGCTTAGTGCCGGGTTTGAGGTTCTGGTCTTCAAACACTCTCTTCCTCAGGCGACCGAAGGCTGCACTACATTAGCTATCTGTCAGTCCTCTGGCACTACACCTTTTTCTAATGAATTATTAAATATGTGTAATAGTGCCTCTGCTACCTGTTCCCTAGATTCTTTTAGAATGTCAGATGCAATCCATCCGACATGGCAAGGTATATATCATCTTTGAGTTTGATTAGTTTATTTCATATTTCTCCTCTCTTTATTTTAAATGTGGTTATAATATTTTTAATCTCATCTTCCGATGTCATGTCCACTTGATCCGTCTTCCCGATAAATACTGAAGCAACATTTAAAAAAAATATTTCTGCCATTGCGCTATCGCTGCCTGTGATTTTATCCTGACTGTCCCTTAATGGCTCTATTCCCATCCCGACTTTCCTTCCTTTATTTATGTGCCTGTAGAATATTTTGCTATTTTGTTTTATGTTACTTGATAATTTAATTTCATAGTTCCTCTTTGCCGTCCTAATTTTTTTTTGACTTCTCTCCTAGGGGGAAAAATCGGGTTGCTTTGCGCCTGCCATTAGCGCCCTCTTAGGTGCTAACGGTGCGCAAAGCAACTAGCCCCCGGGCGCGGCACCGCCCACGCCTCCCGCGAAATTCAGCAGGAGGTTTGCGGCGGCGCTAACCGGTAGCGCGCTGCGCCGCCGGCGATGATGTCATCGCCGTGCGCAGCGCCCCGCTCGCGCCCCGACCGCAATCTTCGGGAGCGTCCCCTGACTTACCGCCAGACGCTATGTCTGACGGGGTCAGGGGGGCCTACCTGCGACCGGAGAGGCGCAATTTAAAGGCGAGGTGCGGGGCGGCCATTTTTGTTGCTGGCCGCCTGCCAGCACCTGCCTGCGCTCCCGTCCCCGGCTTCCTGAACAGCCCCCGCCCCGCTACTTTTAACGCCCCAAAAAAATTAACGCCCCCACAGCCGAAATTAGTGCCCCAAGAGGGAAGCGGGGCGCTACTGGAAGCGTCCCGCCTCCCTCTTGGGGTGCTGCAAGGGAATGTCGCGCCGCGGTACTGCAGGCCTTCCTCCCCTTCTTAAAGGGGAGGGGCCTTGCACAGCACGACCCAAGGCCCAGCTGGGCCACCAGGGATCGGAGTGCCGGCAAAAGAGCCCGGCATTCAAGAGAAGTGCCAGGCTCACAGAGCGCAGCCGGCACTCCGTGGGGCGGGGGCTGGTCAGGAGGCCGGGGATGGCAACGGGGGAGGTGCTGACAGGCGGCCAGCAACAAAAATGGTCGCCCAGCACCTCGCCTTTAATTCGCGCAGCCCCGGCTGCAGGTAGGCCCCCCGACCCCATCGGACATCGCGTCTGGCGGTAAGTCATGGGGCGCTACCGAAGATCACGGCCGGGGCGCTGCGCATGGCGATGACGTCATCGCCGGCGGCACAGCGCCGTGGGGCGCTAACGGTTACCGCCGCCGCTAACCTCCCGCTGAATTTCGCGGGAGGCGTTGGTGCTGCGCCCGGGCGCTAGTTGCTTTGCGCCCTGTTAGGGCCCTCTTAGGGCGTTAACAGGAGGTGCAAAGCAACCGAATTTTTAGGCCATTATATTATGGTCACTATTGCCTAGATGTCTCCCTACTTTTACTTCTCTTATCTGGCTCACTCCCCATTATCAGATCCAGTAACGAATCCTCCCTTGTTGAGGAGACTCGTGTGGAGTATAAACACCAGCATAGACTAGTTGGGCCCAATTGCCTGTTTCTGTGCTGTATATTCTACTAAATTTACTAGTACTGTACGCCCCATTTAAAACTTCTCCTGGAAAGTTCTACTAAAATCAAATCTAAATGTACAGTGATCATTAGGGTCAATGTTTTTACTCATTTGCAGATGCTAATTTATTTCTGGTAGACATCTAAATAATTGAATGAAGCATAAAGTTTTCCTTGATATACACTTCACATGTTTCAAGTAATTTGCCTGATCTCATTCCCATTGAAGCAATATTTATCCAATTGCTATCCAACTGTGCCTTTTATGTTTTCATTCCTGTCAGTTGTTGCAGTTCAGGTTTTTAAAATACCAACATCCCTTTGAATGGTTCCACAGCAATTCTTGCAAGGCGACCTCATCCCTCATGATCTGGATGCTGTACAATTTACTGGAACTGACCTTGCTGTGGTTACATGAGCAATGACTAATAGATGTCCCATTTGCAGTAAAATTATATTGACTCAACTTATGCGCTCAGCCTGTTTACAATATTATAACAACAACAACTTTAATTTAGAGTGCCTTTAATGTAGCAAAACGTCCCAAGGCACTTGACGAGCATTATTAATCAAAACTTGACATCAATTACTGAAAGAAATATCAGGATAGTTGTCCAAACAGCTTGGTCAAAGATGTAAGTTTTAAGGAGCATTTTAAAGGAGGAGAGAGAAGCGGAGAAGTTTAGGGAGAGAATTCCAGAGCTCAGGGCCTCGGCAGCTGAAGGCACAGCCGCTAACGGTGGAGTGATGAAAATCGGGAATGCGCAAGATGTCTGAATTGGAGGAGTGCAGAGATCTCGAAGGCTTGTCGGGCTGAAGGAGGTTACAGAGATAGGGAGGGGTGAGGCCATGGAGGGATTTCAAAACAAGGAAGAGAATATTAAAATTGAGGTGTTGCCGGACCGGGAGCCAATGTAGACCAGCACACACAGGGGTGATGGGTGAACGGGTCTTTGTGCGAGTTAAGATACGGGCAGCAGAGTTTTGGATGAGCTTAAGTTTATGTCGGGTGGAAGATGGGAGGCCGGCCAGGAGAGCATTGGAATAGCCAAATCTAGTGGTAACAAAGGCATGGATGAGGGTTTCAGCAGTAGCTGAGGCAGGCATGGAGTCAGGCGATGCTACGGAGTTGGAAGTAGGCAGTCTTGGCGATGAAGTGGTTATGTGGGCAGAAGCTCATCTTGGTGTCAAATACTACACCAAGGTTGTGAACGGTTTGGGTCAGCCTCAGACGGTAGCCAGGGAGAGGAATGCAGTCAGTGGCTAGGGAATGGAGTTCGTGGCAGGGACTGAAGATAATGGCTTAAGTCTTCTCAATATTTAATATTAAGAGAGAGACAGAGAGACTTTCATTTAGATAGTGTATCTTTAACATCAGTATCACATCACAACGTTTCACTGTTTCAGAGTGCAGCTCGGAACAGAGTGTTAAGCTGCTAGTTTGGTGAGTGAGGGAGTGAATCTTAAAGCTTAATCTCTTTTTTTTTAATAAAATCTAGTCTTGTGTGCTTGCAATTAGCATTTAATTTAAATTTACTGTTTCAAGTTTTAAGTTTCTTCCAGGCTTGGGCAGGGCTAAGCAAGCTCTGTGCTGGAGAGCAGGTGAGAGTAATTAATTAATTAACTGGTCTAATCTGGTTCTGTAACTGCCAGAGAGCTCACTTATTTAAATCTCAGCAGTATAAATAAGGGAGGCTAGAGTGCAGTTTGTCACGGAGTGCAGCTCGGAACAGAGTGTTAAGCTGCGAGTTTGGTGAGTTCGGGAGTTCGGGGAGGGAGGTGTTCTTTTCTTTTTTCTATCTTTGTCAGCTTCCAGGAGAACAGGAGCTAAAAAGCTGCACAAGAGGGGACAGAGAACCAGCGGGAGTTCGGCTCTGTGACACCCCCCAACCACATCTGGAGAAAAATAAAAGGTGACATCACAGGGAAAAGGGTAAGTGGTTGGTTGGTGAGTATTTTGCTCACTTCCCTTATCCTTTAAAGCCCAGGAAATTTATTAGTAATTGTAAGGTTTCATTAGTACTAGTTTACCAGCAGTAATAAATCTTATTAGGTGTAGTAGGGTTTGTTAATTTATTTATTTTTATTAATTAATAATTAAGACTCAATAAAGATGGCAGGGCAGGTGATGTGTTGTGACTGCAGTATGTGGGAGCTCCTGGACGCCAGTGTGATCCAGGACGAACACGTCTGCGGTAAGTGTCTGCGGCTTGAGGAGCTTCAGCTCAGAGTTGATGAGCTGGAGGCCGAGCTGCGGACTCTGCAATGCATCAGAGAGGGGGGAAATTATCTGGACACTTTATTCCAGGAGGCAGTCACACCCCTTAGAATAGGGTCTTCTGATTTGGTCAGTGGTCAGGGACAGGAGGATGTGACTGCGAGTGAGGCAGGTATGGGAACCCAGGAGGTGGAGGAGCCTCAGCCTTTGCAATTGTCCAACAGGTTTGAGGTTCTTGCGGCCTGTATGGATGAAAGCGGTGGCTGCAGGGTGGATGAGCAAACTGACCATGGCACCGAGGTACAGGAAGCCATTCAAGCGGGGGGAGTTAATAGGAATGTAGTGGTAATTGGGGACAGCATAGTCAGGGGGATAGATACAGTTCTCTGCGGCCAAGAGCGAGAGTCCAGACGGCTGTGTTGCCTGCCTGGTGCCAGGGTTCAGGACATCTGCTCTAGGCTGGAGAGGAACTTGCAGTGGGAGGGGGAGGAGCCAGTGGTCGTGGTCCATGTAGGTACCAACGACATAGGTGGAACTAGGAAAGAGGTTCTGCTGAGAGAGTATGAGCAGCTAGGGGCTAAATTAAAAAGCAGAACCTCAAGGGTCTGCATTATTACCTGAGCCACGAGCAAATTGGCATAGGGTAAATAAAATTAGAGAGATGAATGTGTGGCTCAAATACTGGTGTGGGAGAAATGGGTTTCAATTCCTGGGGCACTGGCACCAGTACTGGGGAAAGTGGGATCTGTATCGTTGGGACGGTCTTCACCTGAACCGTGCTGGGACCAGTGTTCTGGCGAGTCGTATAACTAGGGCGGTAGAGAGGGCTTTCAACTAAATAGTGGGGGTAAGGGATCAAATTTGGGAAGATGTGGTAATTCAAAGATTAGAGACAAGGCAATAGAGAAAGGTATTAATATGGGAAATGATAAACAGACCGTGACAGGAAGGGATAGAGAGTACAAAGCTAAGAGTAAATCAACAGATAAGGCTAGAGGTTACAAAAATAATAAAAGGACAAAACTAAAGGCTCTGCATCTGAATGCACGTAGCATTCGAAATAAAACAGATGAACTGATAGCGCAAATAGAAATAAATGAATATGATCTGATGGCCATTACAGAAACAGGGCTGCAGGATGACATAGATTGGGACCTGAATATTGAAGGGTACATGACATTTAGGAAGGACAGGCAGGTGGGAAAAGGTGGAGGGGTGGCTCTGTTAATTAATGATGATATTAGCACAATAGAGAGGGATGACCTAAGTTCAGAAAACCAGGATGTAGAAGCGGTTTGGGTAGAGATGAGAAATAATAAAGGCAAGAAGTCACTTGTGGGAGTGGTGTACAGGCCCCCTAACAGTAACCACATGGTAGGATGGAGTATAAAGGAAGAAATAATGGGAGCTTGTCAGAAGGGTACGGCAATAATCATGGGGGATTTTAATCTGCATATAGACTGGAAAAATCAGATGGACAAAGGTAGCCTAGATGAGGAGTTCATGGAATGTTTTCAGGATAGTTTCTTACAACAGCACGTTCTGGAGCCAACCAGAGAGCAGGCTATACTAGACCTGGTATTGTGCAACGAGATAGGATTAATTAATGACCTCATAGTGAAGGCGCCCCTAGGTAGCAGCGATCATAATATGATTGAATTTTACATTCAGTTTGAGAGAGAGAAGAGTGGGTCCAAGACTAGTATTTTAAACTTAAATAAGGGCAATTATGAGGGCATGAAAGCAGAGCTAGCTAAAGTGAACTGGCAAATTAGGTTAAGAGATAGTCAATAGAGTTGCAGTGGCAGACGTTTAAGGGGATATTTCAAAATACACAGAATATATACATTCCAACAAGAAAGAAAAATTCCAAGGGGAGGACCCACCATCCGTGGTTAACTAAAAAAGTTAAAGATAGTATTAAACTTAAAGAAAAAGCATATAATTGCGCAAAGATGGGTGGCAGGTCAGAAGATTGGACAGAATATAAAAAACAGCAAAGAATAACTAAAAGATTAATAAGGAGAGAAAAATTAGAGTACGAGAGAAAGCTAGCTAGAAATATAAAAACAGATCGTAAGATATAAATATAAATGAGCGTTGGTCCTATAAAAAGTGAGTCTGGGGAATTAATAATGGAAAATAAGGAGATGGCAGTTGAATTGAACAGGTATTTTGCATCAGTCTTCACTATAGAGGATACAAGTAACATCCCAGAAATAGCTGTAAATCAGGAAATGGAAGGGAGGGAGGAACTCAAGAAAATTATAATCACCAGTGAAGTGGTACTGAGCAAATTGTTGGAGCTGCGGGCTGACAAGTCCTCGGGTCCTGATGGACTTCATCCTAGGGTCTTAAAAGAAGTAGCTAGTGAGATAGTTGATGCGTTGGTTTTAATTTTCCAAAATTCCCTAGATTCGGGGAAGGTTCCATTAGATTGGAAAATAGCAAATATAACTCCTTTATTCAAAAAGGGAGGGAGACAGAAAGCAGGAAACTACAGGCCAGTTAGCTTAACATCTGTCATAGGGAAGATGTTAGAAGCTATTATTAAAGACATTTAGAAAAGTTCAAAGTAATCAGGCAGAGTCAACATGGTTTTGTGCAAGGGAAATCATGTTTAACCAATTTATTGGAGTTCTTTGAGGAAGTAACATGTGCTGTGGATAAAGGGGAACCGGTGGATGTACTGTACTTAGATTTCCAGAAGGCATTTGATAAGGTGCCACATCAAAGGTTATTGTGGAAAATAAAAGCTCATGGTGTAGGGGGTAACATATTGGCATGGATAAAAGATTGGCTAGCTAACAGGAAACAGAGAGTAGGCATAAATGGGTCATTTTCTGATTGGCAAGATGTAACAAGTGGTGTGCCACAGGGCTCAGTGCTGGGGCCTCAACGTTTTACAATTTATATAAATGACTTGGATGAAGGGACTGAAGGTATGGTTGCTAAATTTGCTGATGACACAAAGATAGGTAGGAAAGTAAATTGTGAAGAGGACATAAGGAGGCTACAAAGGGATATAGATAAGTTAAGTGAGTGGGCAAAGATCTGGCAGATGGAGTATAATGTGGGAAAATGTGAAGTTGTCCATTTTGGCAGGAAGAATAAAAAAGAAGCATATTATCTAAATGGTGAGAGATTGCAGAGCTCTGAGATGCAGAGGGATCTGGGTGTCCTAGTGCATGAATCACAAAAGGTTACTATGCAGGTACAGCAAGTAATTAGGAAAGCTAATAGAATGTTATCGTTTATTGCGAGGGGAATTGAATACAAAAGTAGGGAGGTTATGCTTCAGTTATACAGGGCATTGGTGAGACCACATCTGGAGTACTGTGTACAGTATTGGTCTCCTTATTTAAGGAAGGATGTAAATGCATTGGTGGCAGTTCAGAGAAGGTTTACTAGACTAATACCTGGAATGGGCGGGTTGTCTTATGAGGAAAGGTTGGAAAGGCTAGGCTTGTATCCACTGGAGTTTAGAAGAATACGAGGTGACTTGATTGAAACATATAAGATCCTGAGGGGTCTGGACAGGGTGGATGTGGAGAGGATGTTTCCTCTTGTGGGAGAATCTAGAACTAGGGGTCACTGTTTAAAAATAAGGGGTCGCCCTTTTAAGACAGAGATGAGGAGAAATTTTTTCTCACAGAGGGTCGTGAATCTTTGGAACTCTTTTCCTCATGGGCGGTGGAAGCGGAGTCTTTGAATATTTTTAAGGCAGAGGTAGATAGATTCTTGGTAAGCAAGGGGGTGAAAAGTTATCGGGGTAGGCAGGAATGTGGAGTAATCAGATCAGCCATGATCTTATTGAATGGCAGAGCAGGCTCGAAGGGCCGAGTGGCCTACTCCTGCTCCTAATTCATATGTTCATTTCATTTGAAGGGATAATTGAGTTATTGAGATTTCAGGCAATAAACAACAATGGTTCAAAGGTACACCAAACTACAGAAGCTGACAGCCCAGCTCAAAATCCTTTTCTTAATTAATCCTTGACTAGCCACTGTTGTCTGTGTTTCAGTAAGAATATTGGAAATACACAAAAATCACAATTTGTGATGTCAGCATTAAAGTACATTGTTTTATTTAAATATGTGTTTTAGGTGTTTTGACACGTTGGACCCCCTGGGACACATCTCATTGTCTTGGCTGTGCTCTTAGTATGTCTTTGATGTAGGGATAGATTGAATCTCTGCATTTTCTCTGTGTTTATATTCTGTGAATTCTGGTAGATTGTCTCACAGTAACTCTACCTGAGGAAGGGGCGACAGCTCCGAAAGCTTGTAATTTTAAATAAATCTGTTGGACTATAACCTGGTGTTGTGCGACTTCTCATTTTTATTTAAATATGTCATTAATATACTTTAAATTATTAATATTTATAGTTGATTGAACAAACATTGGCAAAACTGAACAAAAAACATTGAATTGTAAAATAACCCAAAGACTGATCCAAAAATGTTCTTTTTATAATAGATTCGGTCCAACAGTACCCATTATGGAAAATCCTATTATAGCCAAGATAAATAGAGAGAGAAAGGGTACAGAGGAGGTTTATGAGGATGTTGCCAGGACTGGAAAATTTTAGCTATGATGAAAGATTGGATAGGCTGGGGTTGTTTTCTTTGGAACAGAGGAGGCTGAGGGGAGACCTAATTGAGGTGTATAAAATTATGAGAGGCCGAGAAAGAGTGAATAGGAAGCATCTATTTCCCTTAGCAGAGAGGTCAATAAACAGGGGGCATAGATTTAAAGGAACTGGTAGAAGGATTAGAGGGGAGTTGTGGAAAACATTTTTCACCCAGAGGGTGGTGGGGGTTTGGAGCTCACTGCCTGAAAGGGTGGTAGAGGCAGAAACCCTCATCACATTTAATAAGCACCTGGATATGCACTTGAAGTGCCGTAACCTACAAGACCTCGGACCAAGAGCTGGAAAGTGGGATTAGGCTGGAGAGCTCTTTTTCGGCCGGCACAGACACGATGGGCCGAATGTCCTCCCTCTGTGCCGTAAATTTCTATGATTCTATGAAATCATTGGCATAAATAATTCATAATGACTAACATGTAATCTTTAGTTTCAGAGACTGATTTTAAGCCTACCTGCCCGGTGAAAACCAAGCAAATGGTCAGTTAAAATCCCCCATGTCACCACCCCACCCATGAGCCGCCAAGAGCTGACGAGCCACGATTTCTAGCGCAGGGGGCAAGGACACCCGCCCAAAACCGGTAGAGGCCTTTTTAGCATATGCATGTCAGATCTCATTGACGTCATCAGGACTTGTCTGCAATTTTTACTAGGTGGACTGAGGGGGAAATGGCTGTGAGTTTCCCGCCAAACTAACCTAGCATAGCACAGAAGAGGCTTGAAAAGGTAAGTTTCAAATTTTAAAAGAAATTATTTCCATGTAGGGCCAAGAAGAGCAGTAGTGTTCCTCCGGGCCCCAGAAGGAAATATTAAATCTCCCCCGCCACGATATTGTTCCCCCGCGTGTCACACTGTGGGAAAGCCCGGCATCCGATCCCCCAGACTTGAACGGGCCACGTGAATTCACGTCGCTTTGCATCGACTTCCCTCCTGGAATGGGAAGTAGGCTGTCGGCATTTAAATGAAGCCTGGGACATAAAATACCCTGGGCCTCTATTTCCAGAGAGTGTGAGTTTTAAACTGACACCAAGGCCGCGATTTTCCGAGTGGAGGCGGGTTGGAGTCAGGTTGGCTGGTCGGCGGGTTCCGGTCCTACTGCCGGTTTAATCCGCTCTGCATTAAGTATTTTGCCTTAACAGGGCTTATTAAGCCTGCCGTGCACGTTGCCCAGCCCAATCAGTGGGTTCGGGTCTGCTGCTCTGGTGAGGTCTTCCATTCAGCTGCATTTAAGGGGCCCATGCACCCTTGTGATTTCTCCTTCATTTTCTGATGCTTTTCAGTGTGGCAGATAGAGAGATGAGTGGGTCAAGATCAAAGGCCTCTCCATGATTTGATGATGACTCCCTCCATGCTCTTGTGGAGGGAGTGAGAGGGCGCAAAGAGGTACTGTTCCCTCAAATGGATGGAGGAAGCCTCCTCAGCAAACCAAAGCAGCCTGGCTGCAAATTGCTGAGGAGGTGAGTGCCAGGTCTTTGTGTGGTCGCACCTGGGTTCAGTGCTGCAAAAGGTTCAATGATCTGCTACGCTCAGCAAAAGTGAGTATAACCTCACACTTACCTTCAATCTGCTCCCCATCTCCTCTCATCACCAGCACTCTGTATTGTCAATCTACTCCTGCACATCCCAAACTTCCCTTACATCCCTTGCACCCTTAACCATCCCCTCTCTCTATGTACAGAATCTCTCCACCATTCTACCATGCACCCCTCACACACGCGATCACTGTTATGCAATGGCAACAACTAACAATGCACAGGGAGGGAACTTGGTATTGGCACCTCATTCCATCTTTGTCTCCCTCTAAGCATCTATGCTATGGACTCTCTACATTCACTCCAACATTCTCGCTCAAACTCCACTTGTGTCCCTCATTGCAGGAAAAGAGACTCCACAATAAGAGGGAAAGGGGCAGGACAGCAGGAGGGCCACCTTCGTTGGCGCACTTGACCACCGCTGAGGAGGCTGCAATCGACATTGTTGGAGGTGGTGAGGAGCTGGAAGTGGGGGACGGAGAGACGGGCACAGTAGAGCAAGCTGGTGACAGAATAGATTTGCAACCCTCTCATTTAGATTACATGAGTGACTGATATGGCATCTGATGTTCATACAGATTGAGTTCTGATCATCTGCACAATGGGCTGTGTCTACTATGTTAATATCACATGTCTAACTCATGCCTTTACTCCCCCACAGGACCATCGAGAGCCCCCCTCCCCACTGTCCAGGAGGAAGAGCCGAAAGACTCCTCAGAGGAAGCTGCAACCTCTGAGGGTGCAGCGTCAGTATAATTGAATGTATCTCAGCTCACAAGTTTGCATCAGCAGATGGTGGAGACAGGGACAGCAGTGGAGAGTCCTCGTCTGAGGCCGTAGAGCGCTCCTAGCTCTGCTCAGCTGCATGTGGACACTGTGCATCTGGGGCCATCCAGAAAGACAGTGGTGCTGGAACTTGAGGAACAAGTGCAGAGACTGGTCCTCAGAATTGGAGGAAGAGCAGCCACGGCAGCAGCAGAACCAGGCACAACAGAAGCAGCAACAACAGGAGCGCCAACCTCCTCCTCACCCACCTGATGCTGCACAGGGCAGAGGCGTCAGTGCAGGGCTGCTCCGCGCCGCAGGAGATACCCCCAACACAGGGTTTACTGGCCGAGGATGAGCTTCCTCAACATGACTGAGCTGCAGTGCCAAAGGAGGCTGATACTTTCGCGAGAGGTAGTCGCTGACATCTGCACAATGCTGCACCAACACCTGGAGCCCAGAGGAGCGGGTGGACACTCCTTACCAGTGGCTGTCAAAGTCACCACTGCACTCAACTTCTTTGATTCAGGGTCCTACCAGGGATCAGCAGCAGACATCAGCGGCATCTCCCAGTCGGCCGCACACACTTGCATCACGCAGTTTACCGATGCCCTCTTTGCAATGTCGCACAATTACCTCCACTTCTCCACGGATGAAGCAAGTGTAACTGCGCGTGCGGTTGGCTTTGCAAATATGGCAGGCTTCCCAAGGGTGCAGGGCGTCGTAGACTGCACATGTGGCCATTAGGGCACCCCATCACAACTCAGCTGTATTTGTGAACCACAAGGGCTTCCACTCCCTTAACGTCCAGCTGGTGTGTAACCACAGGAAGAGCATCATGCATGTTTGTGCCAAGTTCCCTGGCAGTTGCCATGACTCATTCATCCTGCGGCAGTCTACTGTGCCTCAGCTGTTCAATCCGCCAACCCAACTTTCCGGATGGCTCCTTAGAGACAAGAGCTATCCTCTGAAGACGTGGCTAATGACACCGATGAGGAGGCCATCAAATGAAGCTGAGGAGTGCTACAGTGCGTGCCACAATTCCACCAGAAGCATCATAGAACAAACCATTGGCTTGCTCAAAATGCGATTCAGATGTCTCGACAGATCTGGTGGAGCCCTACAGTACTCACCAGCCAGGGTCTCCAGAATCATCGTGGTCTGCTGTGCACTGCACAACACCTCACAGCAGCGTGGCTTACCGCTGCCTGAGGGCAAGTGGCTCAGCGCACAGCCTCCTCTTCTTCCTTCTCCTCCTCCTCCTCCTCGGATGCAGATGAGGAAGACCTTGTGAACGCGCATGTACCAGTTCCACCAGCATGCGAGCACATTGCTGGCCGTGAGGCAAGGGATGCACTAATCCATGCCAGATTCGCATAAGTTTACGCAGCCAACACACGAGGCTGGCACATGGAAATGAGTGTCTGGCCAAACTTCTTAACACATCATACAGCATCTGTACAATAAATTGTGGCTTCCTATCACTCTCAGCACCATCATTACAGATTAAAGGTGCCCTGACCCATCATTGTGACACTTCCATTTCTGAGCACACATAGGCCAACTCTTTCAAGCTTTGCCATCGCATCTCTTTATTACAATTGAAATAATGATGACAATCTTCACTGTGTTTTATATCAAAACACCCAAGTGACTACCCTTGTGACTATTTGTGTGTTAACGTTCTCTTACACGTGCTTCAACGTGCTGCTTCCCCTGTGGCTTCAGCAGATGTAAAGGCACCTTGTTCACTTCCATGCTGCACCTGCTTCGACGCCTTTGGCAGGCGTCCTCTGGGTTTGGGAGCCTGGGAGGTCTTGGCAACAGTCTGCTCCTCCTGTGGCTGTGCAGGGGCTGAGACGGGCATCTCAGTTGGGTGAGGAATCTGGGGCTCTGACCAAGGGCTCCGCAGTGGCATGGGAGTGTGAGCGTTTGGAGAGGAGCCCACACTTCCTTATTGTCGACCACCAACATCCTTCTCATGGGTCACCCGCACTTCACTGCTAGCAAGTAGCTGGAGAGCACCTTGCTGCACATCAGTGGGGCCATGAGGACCTGTCTCTGTACTGACAGTCCTCATAACGAGGATGTCCATGTACCTCTGGTTCCTCTCCTCAATAGATGCCCATCTATCCTCCATAGTAGACCATCTATTTAGAAGAGTCGCCATGTTCATTTGCGACTGGCGATTTAGGCCCTCCATGGAGGTTGCCATCCTTTCCATGGCAGCACCTACATTCACCATTGAGTGCACCACAGCATTGTTCATGTTTGAGATGGACTCCTCCATTCTCTCCACACTCGCAGTTACAGGGTTGCAAACCCTGTCAGAGACTCCTGCACTTGTTCCTGAAGTTCCAGCGCCGCTCTCTTTCTGGATGGCCCCAGAGGCACAGCGTCCACATGCAGCTGAGCAGAGCTATGAGCATCCCACGTCCTCCGACGAGGACTCTCCACTGCTGTCCCTGTCTCCACCATCTGCTGATGCTCACTTGTGAGCTGTGATACACCAGGTGACAACACTAATCTATCTCGCGAATGACCCACCGAGGTGCGCTTCTCTGCGCTGGTGCTGGGTGCGCTCAATTCTGCTGACGCTGCACCCTCAGAGGTTGCAGCTTCCTCTGAGGAATCTTCCAGCTCTTCCTCCTGGACAGTGGGGAGGGGGGATTTCGATGGTCCTGTGGGGGAGTAAAGGCATGAGTTAGACATGTGATATTAACGTAGCACACACAGCCCATTGTGCAGATGATCAGAACTCAATCTGTATGGACATCAGATGCCATATCAGTCACTCATGCAATCTAAATGAGAGGGTTGCAAATCTATTCTGTCACCAGCTTGCTCTACTGTGCCCGTCTCTCCGTTCCCCACTTCCAGCTTCTCACCACCTCTGACAATGTCGATTGCAGCCTCCTCAGCGGTGATCAAGTGCGCCAACGAAGGTGGCCCTCCTGCTGTCCTGCCCCTCTCCCTCTTATTGTGGGCTCTTTTTTCCTGCAATGAGAGACACAAGTGGAGGTTGAACGAGAATGTTGGAGTGAGTGTAGAGAGTCCATAGCATAGATGCTTAGAGGGAGACAAAGATGGAGTGAGGTGCCAATACCAAGTTCCCTCCTTGTGCGTTGGTAGTTGTTGCCATTGCATAACAGTGATAGCGAGCGTGAGGGGTGCATAGTAGAATGGTGGAGAGATTCTGTACATAGAGAGAGGGGGATGGTTAATGGTGCAAGGGATGTAAGGGTAAATTGGGATGTGCAGGAGTAGGTTGACAAAGCAGAGTGCTGGTGCTGAGAGGAGATGGGGAGCAGATTGAAGGTAAGTGTGATGTTATACTCACTTTTGCTGAGCGAAACAGATCATTGAACCTTTTGCAGCACTGAACCCAGGTGCGTGAGCACAAAGACCTGGCGCTCACCTCCTTAGCAATTTGCAACGAGGCTACTTTGGTTTGCTGAGGAGGCTTCCTCCGTCCATTTGAGGGGAACAGTACCTCTTTGCGCCCTCTCACTCTCTCCACAAGAGCATGGAGGGAGTCGTCATCAAATCGTAGAGAGGCCTTTGATCTTGACCCACTCATCTCTCTATCTGCCACACTGAAAAGCATCAGAAAATGAAGGAAAAATCACAAGGGTGCATGGGCCCCTTAAATGCAGCTGAATGGAAGATGTCAGCAGAGGCGAGCAGCAGACCCGAACCCACTGATTGGGCCGGGCAACGCGCACGGCGAGCTTAATAAGCCCAGTTAAGGCAAAATACTTAATGCAGAGCGGATTAAACCGGCAGCGGGACCGGAACCCGCCGACCAACCAACCTGACTCCAACCCGACTCCACTCGGAAAATCACGGCCTTAGACACAGGTAGCAAAAGGGAGAAACATTTTAGATTTTTCTAATTTAATGGTAACTTCTCCTTTGTTATAGACTCTGGTCCCTAAGTTCCTAGGCCTGGGAGGGCTGGGTGAGTGGGAAGGGAGTGGTGGAATTTTGGACAGGACTTGGTTCTGACTCGGTTTCTGCCTCTTTTTTGTAAACATAAAAAATATTCCGGCAGAATTGGGGCAATAATTTCTTGCACCTGCACCCGTTCCCCTTGCTGATGTCAGAAGAAGAAGCAAGACTCATGGTGTTGTCACCCACCAGACATCCTGCTAGTTCTATCTCTTCTTCCCCGATGCAAATCGTATCTGCAAAATGTAGGTGCACTTGCATTACCAGGATATCATCCAGATGGAGGTGGGGACTACAATATTGGTGTCCTAATGGCAATCGATCACAGAAAGATCGATTACTCTTTAGTACTCCCAAAACCCTTCAATCTTTGGACAGAACAACAGCCCCCTTGATGGAGTGACAAAGTAGTACTCTGAAATTCCTGGCTCTTCCCTGTGGAGTGAACACCAAGGGAGGGGCAAAAATGCCATGGGCCTCTGTCCTCTTTATGTAAATGACTTCATCGTTGGGATTTGGGATAGGATTACGGCCAGGGCAGACTGCTGGCCGCATGTCTAGCCCTGCTACACTACTGCTGGGAGAGCAGGGTTCAAGAAACTCAAGCCTTGCAATTTTTAGGGAATTCAGGTGAAAAATGAGTTTAAATTTCAGCAACCTGTCAGTGTGCTCTTTAGAATAGAGCAGATGAAGCCGGAGTTTATTCATTTTTTTAATATAATTAATCTTCTGTCGCTCATATGGGAAGCCATTTACAAGAAAAACAGATCAATATTTTCAAGCCTTAAACTCTTTTGCAAAACTCTCTCAATTCAGGAATTGTCCCCTTGGGTTTGAAAATTGGCAACATCACTCCAGTATTTAAGAAGGGGAAGAGAGATAAACCAGGAAATTATAGGCCTATTTGTCTAATGTCAGTTGTGGGGAAGTTACTAGAATCTGTTATTAGGGACAGAGTGGCTGAAAATTTGGTCAAATATGAGCTGATCAAAGAGAGCCAGCATGGATTTGTAACGGGTAACTCATATCTAATGAACCAAGCTGAAATTTTTGAGGAGGTAACTATTGTGGTAGAAAAGGGAGTGTCGATGGATGTTATTTATATGGACTTCCAGCAAGCATTCGACAAGCGATTATTAGCAAAAATGAGAGCGCATGGAATTAGAGGTAACCTATTGGCTTGGGTAGGGAATTGGTTAGGAAGTAGGAGACAGAAAGTAGGGATAATGGGTACGTATTCAATTTGGCAGGATGTGACTAGTGGTGTCCCCAGGGATCTGTAGTGGTGCAACAGCTATATTTATAAATGACTTGGATGAAGGAATAGAGACCCATATATCGAAGTTAGGCGGCAGAGTAAATAGTATTGAAGGGAGCAGAAAGTTCCAAAAGGAACATTGATAGCTTAAGTGAGTGGGCAAAACTGTGGCAGATGGAGTTCAATGTGGGAAAGTGTGAGGTCATCTACTTTGGACCTAAGAATGACAGATCAGAGTATTTTCTAAATGGTGAGAAGCTAGGAACTGTGGATAAACAGCGAGATTTAGGGGTTCCAGTACAGAAATCACTAAAAGCTAGTGGACAGGTACAAAAAATAGTCAAAAAGGCTAATGGAATGTTGGCCTTCGTCTCAAGAAGAATAGAATACAAAGGGGTATAAGTCATGATACAGTTGTAAAGAGCTCTGGTTAGACCCCATCTGGAGTAGTGCATTCAGCTCTGGGCACCGCCCCTCAGGAAGGATATATTGGCCTTAGAGGGGGTGCAGCACAGATTCACCAGAATGATACCAGGGCTAAAAGTGTTAAATCATGAGGACAGGTTGCATAGACTAGGCTTGTAATCCCTTGTATATAGAAGATTAAGGGGTGATCTAATTGAAGTGTTTAAGAGGATTAAAGGATTTGAAAGGGTACATAGAGAGAAAGTGCAACAGAAAACGCTGGAAAAACTCAGCAGGCCAGGCAACATCCGTGGAGAGAGAAACAGAGTTAACGTTTCAGGTCGAAGACCCTTCGTCAGAACGTTCTGACGAAGGGTCTTCGACCTGAAACGTTAACTCTGTTTCTCTCTCCACGGATGTTGCCTGGCCTGCTGAGTTTTTCCAGCGTTTTCTGTTGTTATTTCAGTTTTCCAGCATCCGCAGTATTTTGCTATTGTAGAGAGAAAGTGCTTCCTCTGGTGGGAGAGTCCAGAACAAGGGGGCATAACCTTAAAATTAGAGCTAGGGTGTTCAGTGGTGATGTCAGAAAGCACTTCTTCACAGAAAGGGTAGTGGCAATCTGGAAATCTCTCCCCTGAAAAGCTGTTGAGACTACGTCAATTGAAAATTTCAAAATTGAGATTGGTCTATTTTTGTTAAGCAAGGGTATTAAAGGTTTTGGAACCAAGGTGGGTAGATGGAGTTAAGATGCAGATCAGCAATGATCTAAATGAATGGCGGACAGCCTTGTGGGGCTGAATGGCTAACTCCTGTTTCTAAAACAATTCAGCAGTTTAATATTTCCACCAGTAGGAAAATTAATATGCTTAATCAGAATTCATCTGATAATAAGTAGCTGTAGCATGGCTTACTGCCTAAAGTCAGCCACTTAAACTAAAATGTTTTACTCCCATTCCGCACAGGTAAAAAACAATAGAATAGAACATCCAGTGTAGTCACATGATGGAAATTAGTTTCCTAATGTCGCAAGTGAATTCATCATCAAACAGATTGTTAAATGCCAAGAATGATTTCTTGACTAAAAAGTCCCAACCACCAACAGCTGAAATTCATTGAACCAGTTTTTAAAATTGAAGATTGCGAGAATTGCTTACTAGCATATGTTGTGGCCATCCAAAGAAATTGAGTTTAACAGCAAAAGACTTACTTGGAAAGACCTAGACATGTCTATGGAAAAGAATCGAGACACACGACAACGCAAAATCATCGAGCAGAAACTGATAGCCAAGTTCCGCACTCATGAGGACGGCCTCAATAGGGATATCGGGTTCATGTCACGCTACATAACGTGACTCGACATCGTTGTCTGTCTTTCCAGTTTTTAAAAAACAAACACAAAAAAAACAAACACAAAAAAAAAACAAACAAAAAAAACAAACACTGCAGACAGCAGGATTTGACACATTGGACCCCCTGGGACACATCTTATTGTCTTGGCTGTGCTCTTGGTATGTCTTTGACGTAAGGACACCTTCCCTGAAAGATTGTATCTCTGCAGTTTCTGTGTTTATATTCTGTGAACTTTTGTAGATTCACTCATTGTAACCTTACCTGAGGAAGGGGCGATAGCTCCGAAAGCTTGTAATTTTAAATAAATCTGTTGGACTATAACCTGGTGTTGTGTGACTTCTCATTTATGGAAAAGAAAATTAACTGTGCAGAACTAAGGGTGTTGAACTATTCCATCCTATCGAGCAATAACCTGACTCGTATGATTACAATGATTCTGGTATGGTTTCCATTTTTTGAAGCTCCATTTCCAATACTTCACAGTTTGCAGTAGCAACTACTACCATTACACTGCAATAATGTATTTTGCAATTCCTTCAACTCTTATGCTGAGAGTCAAATCTAGGGAAATTTCTGTCTCCCCTGAAAGATTTATTTTGTAAATTTTCAGTTCATCTACCTTGATATTATTAAATTATTAAATTGAACACTTAAAACAATTTTAGCTTCTTCAACAGTTTACCAAGTAAATAGTTGGGCCACATAAACCAGGAAGGTCCCAGTGTTCACAAAAATCAGTCAAAGTGCTGGTAGAAATGTTACAAGTGGTCTCCGTGGCCAAACTAGAGGACAGGATCAAGCTCAGCTCTGATGACTTCTTCAGTGGAGCAGCCTACTGCTAGGCACTAGTTAGGCTTCCAGATGAATAACGGTGACTTGGACAATTTTCTGGAGGGCAGCCAAGAAATTGTACCCCAGCAAGGAGTCAAAAACTTTCTGACAGGAGGGCAAGGGGAAAATTAGTGAGAAAAAAATGTAAGTAATTGAATTAAAAATTAAAAGTTTAAACACTTTATAGTTCTACTTGCCTCCTTGTCCCCTTTCTCCTATTCTCTCATTTTTCCCATCCTCTACCCGCATATGTTGCCCTTATTTATGTGCAAGTCTTGCGTATTACTTTCTACTTGCCACTAGGCTTAGTAATAGCATTATGTATCGGACCTTTGCACATGCTTCCTCAACTTACTGCTCCAGATGCTGGTTGGAAAACTTTGAGATCAATACAATTAACTTTGAAGGAAAATTGTCTAAAAATGCATTTATATTGACTTAGGCAACAGCAAATATCAAACCTGTCTGTTCAATAAGCTACTCAGTTCAACTGCTGCTGTCACTTCTTTTCTCACTTTTCAGGATAGAGAGATCTCACTGCTTCTTAGTAATGACACACTCACATTTGTAATGCTAATTATTGGAGTTGGTATTCGAGATTACACTGGTTACCCTCCAATATATATGCAGGTGCAGCAGGCGGTGAAGAAGGCAAATGGCCTTCATAGCGAAAGGGTTTGAGTATAGGAACAGGGATGTCCTGCTGCAGTTGTACAGGGCCTTGGTGCGACCACACCTTGAGTACTGTGTGCAGTTTTGGTCGCCTTATCTGAGGAAGGATGTTCTTGCCATGGAAGGAGTTCAGTGAAGATTCACAAGGCTGATACCTGGGATGGCAGGAATGACATATGAGGAGAGATTGGGTCGATTGGGCTTATACTCGCTGGAGTATAGAAGAATGAGAGGGGATCTCATCGAAACATATAAAATTCTGACAGGTCTGGACAAACTAGATGCAGGAAGAATGTTCCCGATGGTCGGAGAGTCCAGAACCAGGGGTCATAATCTAAGGATAAGGGGTAAGCCATTTAGGACAGAAATGAGGAAGAATTTCTTCACCCAGAGAGTGGTGAACCTGTGGAATTCTCTACCACAGAAGGTAGTTGAGGCCAAGTCATTAAATATATTCAAGAATGAGTTAGATATATTTCTTAAAGCTAAAGGTATCAAGGGATATGGGGAGAAGGCAGGTACAGGGTACTGAGCTCGGATGATCAGCCATGATCTCATCGAATGGCGGAGCAGGCTCGAGGGGCCGAATGGCCTACTCCTGCTCCTATCTTCTATGTTTCTATGTTAACCATTATGGGGGTGGGAGGTATACTGACCTTTACCTCTAGGAATGTGAATTGGGTATATCCAAGATGTTTAAGAGATCAATTTAGTAAACATAGGGCTAAATATTCAGGTGTTTTATGCCACCTGTTACCGGCATAATTTTGTGAAAAAACGGTGACTGCCGCTCTTCCACCAGCTGGTGGCGGGTCCCGCGGCATCCACCATTTTGTGAGGGCCGGCAGCGCAGCTGGTAAAAGCGATGGCCCTGGAAATTTAATTAAGGAGTCAGCATGCCACACCGACTTAACGTCACCTCAGTGAACTTGAACCTTAGCGCTGGGTCCTAAGTTCATCATGAAAACCCAGCATTCAGCAGACTGACAGAGGTGCTGTTGGCACCTCTTAAAGGGACACACATCTTTCAGGTAAGTTTGCATGTAAGCTTCTGGACTGGATTTTTAAAAATTTTATTGAAGCAGTAGCTTGCTGCAATACATGTTAAAAGTTTTTTGAGTGTGCAGGGAGTGCTGCTGGATGCCAGTGGTAAAGGAAGGCCTCTGAGAAGACAGAAAATGCAGGAAATACCCAGCAGGTCAGGCAACATCTGTCAAGAGAGAAACAGAGTCCATGGGCTCGATTTTCCCAGCCCCGAGGAGGCGAGTTTGGAGGTGTGCGAGTTGTTAAAATCGCCAAAACTGGCGGGTGGGCCCGTTCCTGCCTCCGAGCAATTTTCCCAAGTGCGTGTTTTCTGACCCGCTTTCCATCCTGCCTCCCAGAGGTGGGATAGGCCCTTAAGGCCCTTAACAACCACTTAATTGCCTCTATAATCCCATTTTGAGAGGCCTTTCCGATTTTAACACATTTCCTGCATCCTACACGCCTCCTCTGGAACACGCCAGGTAATCCTGGCGGCCTCACTAGTGGATTGCTTACGAACAGCTGCAGCGCCACCATTACAAAGGAGTTTTCACCGATGATCATTTGCAGGTGGCAGAACTTTGTTGTTTTAGGTCTGGGGGAACTTTTAGCAGGCATACTCAGTGTTGTGGAAGTTTGGAGCCTGACACCCATCTCCAGTGTGACCTCCTTGGAAACCCCTCTCCCCACCTTGACTAAGCGCTTCCTCAACTGAGGCATATGCCAGAAGCATGGCGACCATTTAATTCCTTTCCTCCTGGACATCAGATTCGGATGAAGACCAGCCGCGGCAGCAGCAGAACCATGAGCAACAGCAGCACCAACAGCAGGAGCATCAACAGGAGCGCCAAGCTGCTAGTCACCCACCTGAAGATGCAAAGGCCAGAAGGCGCCAGAGCACCACCATATTGCTGCCCGGGATGCAAGGGACACACTCATGTTGGTGACATTTGCTTAGCCTGCACAATCAAACAGTTTAGCCTCGCACCTTCTTACCAGAGCATTGACAATGGACAAGAACCTACGGATTCCTCTCACTCTGACCACCATACTGACAATTGCAAGTAGCCCTAAGCCCTCAATGTGGAAGTCCCATTAGCAAAATGACACAACTGCAACAGTTTGCCATAAATTTTTTTTATGACAATAAGCAACTGATGGCTTCTCAAAATTAAACACAACATTACACCCAAGTGACAAACCTTGTGACTACTTGTGCATTATCTTCCTCTTACGCGTGCTCCTATGTGGTGCTTCCCCTGTGGCTTCAGCAGATGTGAAGGCCCCTTGCTCACTTTAATTGCTGCTCCTGTCTCGACACCTTTGGCGGGCGTCCTCTAGGGTTGCGAACCTGTGAGGGCTCAGCAACAGTCTGCTGCTCCTACGGCTGTGCAGGGGTTGAGACGCTGATCTCAGTTGGGTGGGGACTCTGGTGGGGCTCTGACCAAGGGCTCTGCAGTGGCATGGTCGTGTGAGTGCTTGGAGAGGAGCCCCCACTTCCTTGTTGTATGCCACCAACATCCTTCTCATGGGTCAGCATGGGTCAGCCCCACTTCAGAGCTAGCAAGTGGCTGGACAGCACCTTGCTGCACTGCAGGGGGTCCATGAGGACCTGTTTCTGCACTGGAAGTCCTACTCCAGAGGACTTGCATGAAGGTCTCGTTTGTTTGCTCAATAGCTGGCCATCGCTCCTCAAGAGATGTCAGTCTATTCTGAACAATGACCATGTTTTCCATACCCTGGCGACTAAGCTCCTCCATGGACGTAGCCATCCTCTCCTTTACCGTAGCCATCCTCTCCTCTACGGTAGCCAGCCTTACCATGGGGGTAGCCATCCTTTCCAGGGAGGTTGCCATCCTTTCCGTGGTGATGCGTTCATGCGCCAATGCCTCCACAAAGGCTCTGCTCATGTTCGCGATGGACTCCTCCATTTGCTCCACACTCGCAGCGACCCTGGAGACAAAACCTGCCAGAGACTCCTGCACCTGTTCCTGGAGTTCAAGCACCGCTCTCCTTCTGGATGGACCTGGAGACACAGGGTCGACATGCAGCTGAGCTGAGCTGGCAGAGTCCTGCGCCCTCTGACGAGGACTCTCCACTGCTGTCCCTGTATCCACCATCTGCTGATGCTCACTTGTGATCTGTGATACACCAGGTGACAACACTACTCTATCTCGCGAAGGTCCCACCGAGGTGTGAGTATCTGCGCTGGTGCTGGGTGCTCTGAATTCTGCTGACGCTGCTCCCTCAGAGGCTGCAGCTTCCTCTGAGGAGTCTGGAAGCTCAGGCTCTTCCTCCTGGACAGTGGGGACGGGGCCTCTCGATGGTCCTGTGGGGGAGTAAAGGAAAGAGTTAGAGATGTGAGGTCAAGGTTACATGAACATTGAAAAGTGCAGATGATCATAAGTCAATCTGTTAGAGCATCAGATTCATTATCAGTGACTCATGCAATGCCAATGAGAGAGATGCCAATCTATTCTCTTCACCAGCTTGCTGCGATGCGCCCATCTGTCCGTCCCCCACTTGGGAATCCTCCTCGATTCCGGCGATCTCCAGGGCCGCCTCCTCCCAGGGGGTGAGCTGGGCTACTGAGGGTGGCCCTCCTCCGGTCATGGCTCTTTCCCTCTTATTGTGGGCTCTCTTTTCCTGCAATGAGGGACACAAGTGGAGTTGGAGTGAGAATGAAGGAGTGAGTGCAGAGAATCCATAGCATAGATGCTTAGAAGGATACAAAGGACCCTCCCTGTGTGCTGAAAGTTGTTGTTGTCATGGCATCACAGTGATAGGGAGTGTGAGGGCTACCTGGTCAAATAGTTAAGTGAATGTGACCTTAGAGAGAGAGGGAATGGGTAAGGGTGCAGGCATGTAAGTGTCAAGTGGAATGTGGAGGAAGAGGTTGGTAAAGCAGAGTGCTGGTGAGGAGAGGCGATGGGGATCAGATTGAGGGTGATGGGAAAGTCATACTCACTTTTCCTGTTCGGAGAAGATCATGAAATGACTTCCTGCACTGCAGCCAGGTTCTGCGGCTCAGCGAGATGGAGCTGACCTCCTGGACCACTTGCAGCCCCAAAGCTTTTGTCTGCTGGGGTGGCTTTTTTCTCCCTGAGGAAGGGAACAGCCCTCCTTCCTGGATCTCGCTCCCCCCCACCAGAGCTTGGAGGGAGGGCTCATCGAAGCATGGAGCACACTTTGGCCTACTGCTGGACATAGTTGATGAAGAAGGCGAAGACAGCAATGGCCATAAAGGTTGCAGTCTCCAGAAGAAGCAAGGCTGCTTGCAGGCCTTAAATCCAGCAGCATTGATGACGTCATTGGAGGCGACTTTCTGTCTGAAAAGACTCATTGGGCCAGGGTTTCCCACACGCAGGACATCAATTGGCCAACTAGGGGAAAATCCCACTTTTTCAGCACTTCAATTAGGAGTTGGGGTCCTGGCACGATTTCCACCTGACACGCTCCAGCCTGCCCACACTGACAAAATCCAGCCCCATGTCTCAGGAGATGCTGCCTGACCTGCTGAGTATTTCCAGCATTTTATGCTTTTCTTTCAAATTTACAGCATCCACTCGCAGAGGGAAGAGGAAGACGCAGGAAAGGAAGACATTGAAGAGGAGGAAGCTGAAGAGGAGGAAGCAGAAGGGGAGGAAGCAGAAGGAAGGCTGCAACCCAGATAGCCCCTTTCTGGCTGGGATATCTGGGATGGAATCATCCGCCTGCGGTACCAGTGACCACAACCCCAATTCCCCTTTCAACATTTGTCCCACACCTTACCTTCCCTCTGTTACTGACCATCACAGCGTCCTCTTGGCCACGATGCTGAAATAAAATCCACCACAAAGCAAACTTTGCAATCCAACTTTATATATCTATCCATCCAATATGACATCGAGAAATCAACTCATCACCCTTATGCATTCCCTTAGTGACAGTCTTGTGTGTGCTTCTGCCTGTGCTACTGATGTCATGCAGTGCTGCCCCAGTGGCTGCAGCATGGCTGGTGGAAGGCTGCTGATTTTCAGTGGGGGACACTGCAAATAGCCTTGCTGGTTGACCTTGAGGAGCTGCTGGCTGTGAGTGTGAAATCGAGTGATGGTGTTTCTTCTTCTTGTTCTTCTTCACTCTCCTTCCCTCTTCTTGGTCAACCACTGGCTTGACAGGCTGCATTTCTTGGGTGTGTGAAATGAGGAAGGCACAAGGGTGGAGTTGTGAGGAGAGGACGGGAAAGCGAGAGGTGCATGCCAGAAGGAGGATAACATATGAGGATACCAGCATCTTGTATCCTTTCAGCCCCGCCGCTGGCCAAGGGCTCAGCCATGCCCCTGCCAAGAATGGCCAGCACCGTCTCCTCCAAGGGGGTGAGGTGAAGCTAGGATTGGGAGGTATGCCTCTTGATTGGTACAGATTGTTGGTAGGTGAGTGATTGGGGAGGGTGGGGGAGTCAGCATTGAGAAATGTGTGGGGTTAATGATGCAGTTGGTAGGAGACGGCTTTTGAAGATGCATTCACTGACCTTGACCACTGGAGCCAGGTGGTGGGGGCGACACTGCTGGCAGTGACGGCCTCGGTGATGTGGTCCCACATCATTTTTTCTGGAGGGCCTCCTGGTCCCAGTGGGTAGAGGACCTCTCTTGCAGTGTTGACCCCCTGCACAAAACTGGAGTGATGCTTGCGAGACCCTGGGTTCCCCTTCCCTGACTTGCTAAGACATTTGTGTTAGTGCTGAAGCACTTATCACATTTTTTTAGGTGCGGAAGGGAATTCAGCTTTAAGAGCTGAAGATTCTCATTTGGGATTTTTTTTAAAATGTTAATTTTTTTTCAGAAGGCAGTTGAGCTATAAGGGCTGAAAACTGCATATTTTTACATCATTTTAATTTTTATCATTTCAGAAGGCATTACCCTTTTAAGAAAATGACAATGCATTACCCTTTTAAGAAAGTGACAATGCATTACCCTTTTAAGAAAGTGACAATGCATTACCCTTTTGAGAAAGTGACAATGCATTACCCTTTTAAGAAAATGACAATGCATTACCCTTTTAAGAAAACGACAATGCATTACCCTTTTAAGAAAGTGACAATGCATTACCCTTTTAAGAAAGTGACAATGCATTACCCTTTTAAGAAAGTGACAATGCATTACCCTTTTAAGAAAGTGACAATGCATTACCCTTTTAAGAAAACGACAATGCATTACCCTTTTAAGATCCCACAATGCTTGCAAAAATCACAGCCTCATTTTCAGAGGCTTTGAAACGCTGCTTCTGGATGCCACATTGGGGCCTGATGCCGGGACGAATGCTACCAGGAGGGCGTTACACGGTGAGTTTAGCGCTGGGCTAATAATCATTAGTCCCCAGCGACAATTTTACAGTCTTACCAGGGCCACCATTTTCGACGGCTCTTAACCCGCGGCTGCAGAGGCACCGGCAGCTTTCGCATCGCACTCGAATTTTTAGGCCATAATGTTTCATGACCAGTGCATCAGGGAAATCATGAGAGGCAGCTCTCGATTCAGCTTTGTAATGGTAAATGACCCTGATAGTATACCAATATTGGAAATGATAGCACTCTTGGGTGATATTAAACACAACATGATTAAGTTCAATACAATCTGTGATGTAAATGGTCAAATTCCAGGTACATTATTATAGAAAGGCCAATTTGAAGAGCATAAGGGAAACAGACTAACTGGAAGACTGTTTATTAATACCTAGTTGAGGACAATTGGAATACCTTCAAAGGTGTACTGATGAGTATGCAGGACAAATACATACCTATAGACACAGATGTAAAATTAATGACCCTAACTGGATCAAAAGCTATTTTGAAGTGAATTAAGAAAGAAAAATAAACTTTGCAAAATCTGAAAATAAATACCTTTTTCACTCATCATCTGCGATATAGTGAATGTCTGAGATTGCAAGAGAGCACCAGAGAGGAAAAGTTGGCTGTCCAAGAGTAGCAGTTTACACAGACATAGCAACTACTAGAATCTACCTCATCTCCCCATTTACCTTGGCGTAACAGCGCTGCTGTCAGGATGTCTTATAATATATCACAGCAATAGTACTCAATTCTGCCACCAGGAAACCCCAAAACAACAGCACTACAAGTGGAAGGCCTCAGTACAAGAGGTGACAGCACTGCTACCAGGAGAGCCCTAGAATATCAGGCAAAACTGCTCCTACCAAGTATCAGTCTAGTATCACTGTCACCAGAAGACCACCAGTACCTCAGAGCATCTCAGCAAAACAATTCTGACACGATGAGGAGCCAAGTACTGATGGGCAACAACTCCACCAAAAGCTGTCTCCACTACAGTCACTGCTGCCTTACTAGCAGCAGGAATCATGGCAAGACTATCATCAGGTAGATCAGGTCCTTTATCTTAGACACTGGAGCTGAGATAATCTACATGGACTCAAAATATAAGGGAGATGTACTCAGTGTTACAGCATAAAATTATCATTTGCCGATGCAATAATATTAAGATTCTCAGAATGAGATGGCTGAAATAAAATTTGAAAAGCACAATAAAATTAAAGTATATCATGGGTTCAAGATCTGAATAAATGCCCTGAAGTTATGGTACTTTCAGTCAGGTTCCCATGATGCCTCAGTGAATTTATCCAGGGAATCCAGACTAAGAAGGCCCCAGGTCTGATCTCTGGTCTGTGCTGAGTTAGTCTGTCTGAGCCAGGGGGGGCCAGTTCCCTAGGTTAGGGATGGTAAAAAAAATAAGTCAGCCAGGTCTTTGTCTTTGGGAAGTACATGAGAGTGGATGTTGGGTGAAGTTCAGGTTTGACTATCACATACCTGCAGCTGAATATCATGCCAACACTGACTCTCAATGATCACACATGAGTAAGAGGCACTTGGACAAAATTTTCCGAAATTTGATACAACTGTAATCCTGTACAATAGGAATGTCAAAGGATAAGAGGAGTAACGAGAAGAGGATTACTGAATTCCCTGTACAGGTAGTGGAGTGACACTTAATGCCCTTTTAGAGGAAAATATGAACGAAAGCAAAGTGTCCATCTATATTTCTTATCGGGCCATCCAGCATGAAGCAGCTCCTCCTCGAAATAATGGGGGTCATTTTAACCAGCCAAAAACAGGTGGGTTTGGTTCTGGTGGGAAGTTAAAATGTTAAAATCTGAAACAGGAACCCAACCCGCCTGAAACCCACCCACTTCGAGCATTAACGGAGGCAGGATAAGGGGCGGACGACCAATCTGCTCTCAGGAGGCGAGTTGGTCGTTGAAACCACTTAAGGAGACTGCTGTTGTGGCTGCCGCGAAGCACGAATTGAGGCCGAGTTAATATATGGAACACATGGCTTTTTATTACAACTCTTCTGGTCAAAATGGCTGCTACAACATTTTCTCTGCAAAAACACTGAGGCCACGCCCACTCCTTTTTTCTTGCCTTAAAGGCAGCATGCGCCTTAAAGGCAAGGTGCCCGATTTATTGTCCACGGACGGAAAAGTGGATTGCGCCCATTTAGGTGGCGATCCGCCACACAGCTCCCCCCAGAATCCGCTTAGGAGGTGTGGACGAGACGGTGCGGCGGTCTGATGGGCCGGCCGGAGCGGCTCTTGTAGAACGCCGGTGGACGGGGAACGGCCGGGCGTGGAGCAGCCGGGTGAACTGGCTTGAGGGCAGGTCGGCTGCGTGGTGGTGGACGAGCTACAGGGACCTGCTCCACGGGCTCCGAGTGTGCTGGCTTGAGTCGGTCAACCGACACTTTTTCGGTCCTGTCGCCCACTTGCAGGGTGAAAAATTTGTCCCCAGCCTGTAGCACCTTGTAGGGCCCGTCGTACGGGGGTTGAAGGGGTCCGCGGTGGGCGTCGTGCCGGACGAAAACAAACCGTGCCTGGTGCAGGCTTAGTGGGACGTGTGAGGTGGATTCGCTGTGTCGGGCAATGGACACCGGGGCGAACTGTAGCACCGGAGAGGCGAAGTCGTGGCGTTGCTGGTCGGCTGAACAGGGTGTCGTGGCGGTGGGCAGGAACTCGCCGGGTACGCGCAGCGGCTGACCGTACACGAGCTCTGCTGCCGATGCGTGGAGGTCTTCTTTAACCGCGGTGCGCAGGCCGAGGAGGACCCACGGGAGTCGGTCGGTCCAGGCGCCGTCCTGGAGGCTGGCTCGAAGAGATGCCTTCAAGGATCTGTGGAACCGCTCACACAGTCCGTTGGCTTGGGGGTGGTACGCTGTGGTGCGGTGAATGGTCACCCCGAGATTGCGTGCGACGGCGGTCCAGAGTTCAGAGGTAAATTGCGGACCTCTGTCCGACGTCATGTCGGAGGGGACGCTGAACCGTGCGACCCAGGTGCTGACGAAGGCTCTGGCGATGTCGGCGGTGGTGGTAGAGGTCAGTGGAATTGCCTCGGGCCAGCGCGTGGTGCGGTCAACGATCGTCAGCAAGTGCGTGTGGCCTTGCGATGGCGGCAGGGGCCCGACGATGTCCACGTGGATGTGGTCGAATCTACGCGAAGGGACGGTAAACTCCTCGAGGGGTGCTTTCGTGTGTTGCTGCACCTTGGCCCGTTGGCAGGCTAGGCAGGAGTTGGCCCAAGTACGCACATCCTTGCGAAGGCCGTGCCAGACAAAGCGGTTGGCTACCAATTTGATGGATGCGCGGGCGCCGGGGTGGGAGAGGTTGTGGAGAATCTCGAATACCCGGCGGCGCCAGGACGCTGGGATGACGGGCCGAGGGTGACATAGGGATACGTCGCACTTGACCATGACTGCGGTCGGGCCACAGGCGACGTCGGCCAGGCGTAGCCCTGGTAGGTTGGTAGGTGCGGAGAGCAGATCAGGGTCGGTAATCTGGTCTGCTGCGAGTTGAGCGTAGTCGACTGCCAGGTGTGCGGCGTGGATGGCGGGGCGGGAGAGGCAGTCGGCTACCACATTGTCTCGGCCGGAGACATGTTGGATGTCCGTGGTGAACTCGGACACTGCCGCGAGCTGGCGCTGCTGCCTGGCGGACCAGGGGTCGGTTGTCTTTGCCATTGCGAATGTCAGGGGTTTGTGGTCGACAAATGCAGTGAAGGGGTGGCTCTCCAGCAAAAACCAAAAATGGCGGACCGCCAGGAACAGCGCGAGGAGCTTGCGGTCGAAGGTGCTGTACTTGACCTCCGGGGGGCGTAGTTGGTGGCTGAAGAAGGCAAGTGGTTGCCAGGCGCCGTCAACCCACTGCTCATACACGGCGCCGACCGTGTGGTCGGAGGCATCCGTGGTGAGCGCTATCCTGGCATTGGGCCGTGGGTGCGCGAGCAGGGTGGCGTTGGCGAGCGCGGTCTTGGTGGAGTCGAAGGCGGCTGACGCGTCTGCCGTCCATTCGACCGCCATCTTGCCGCTCCTGCCCCAGAGGGCTTCATACAGGGGCCTCATGAGGGACGCCGCTTTGGGGATGAAGCGGTTGTAGAAATTCACCATCCCGAGGAACTCGTGGAGGCCTTTGATGGTGGTGGGGCGGGGAAATTGTTGGACGGCCTGCACCTTGGTGGGCAGGGGAATGGCCCCAGCATGGGTGATGTGGTGGCCGAGGAAGTCGATCTTGTCCAGGCCGAACTGGCATTTGGCTGGGCTGAGGATGAGCCCGTGGTCACTGAGGCGCCTGAACAGGATGCAAAGGTGTTCGAGGTGTTCCTGCTTGGAGGAACTGGCTACCAGGATGTCGTCCAGGTAGACGAACAGGAACTTCAGGTCCCGAAGGACCGAGTCCATGAGCCGTTGGAATGCCTGGGCCGCGTTTTTGAGGCCGAAGGGCATCTGCAGGAACTCGAAAAGGCCGAAGGGGGTGATTACGGCCGTCTTGGCGACATCCGCGGGGTGGACGGGGACTTGGTGGTAGCCGCGCACCAGGTCGACCTTGGAAAAGACTGAGCGGCCGGCCAGTCTAGCCGAGAAGTCCTGGATGTGCGGCATGGGGTACCGATCAGGGATGGAGGCGTCGCTGAGGCGGCGGTAATCCCCGCAGGGGCGCCAACCCCCGCCTGGTTTGGGGGCGATGTGGAGTGGGGAGGCCCAGGGACTGTTGGATGATGCTGAGCTGTTCCATGGTGGCAAACTTGATCCGCGCGATCTCCAGTTTGGCCGGGTCCAGCCTGCGGGCGTGGGCGTACACTGGGGGGCCTGTGGTGGGGATGAAGTGTTCCACCCCGTGTTTGGCGGCCTCCGCGGAGAAGGTCGGATTGGTAAGGGCCGGAAATTCGGCCAGGAGTGCCGAGTAGTCATCCGTGGCCCGGGCGTGGCACTGTGACGCCATGTCGGTGGGTTGACGGGGGGCCATGCGCCCAGGATGGGGGACATGGTGTTCATGTCCACGAGGCGGTGTCGAGGGATGTCTACCAGTAGGCTGTGGGTGCACAGGAAATCTGCGCCGATGAGAGGGGAGAGCACCTTGGCAGTGATGAACTCCCATCGGTAGTGGCGACCAGCGAGGTCTAGCGTGACTGTGCGGGTGCCGTACGTCCGGATGTCCGAGCCGTTAGCAGCAGCCAGTGCCGGTCCTCGTTTGTCCTTTTGGATGTCGAGGGCGGAGGCCGGGATGATGCTGTGCTGAGCTCCAGTGTCGCACAGGAACCGGCGGCCGGTTTTGTCATCTGTGACGTACAGCAGGGAGCCCGCCTGGCCCACGGCCATCGCGGGGGCTGGTACGGGGGCGGACTTAAAAGAGCAGGGAGGTGTGCACCGTTGTGCCCTGGCGCCGAACCGTGCGTGGTAGTAACAGTGGCCTGGGTTAGTGGGGCGCGAAGGCCCCGTGAGCCCGGTGGCTGGACCTTGTGGCCGCGTGGTGGCCGGTGAGGGGTGCGCCCAGGAAGTGGCTGCCAGGTCCGGAGTGACGTCGTGGCTGGAGTGAGCGGACAGCAGCTTGTCGGCCTCATCGGCCAGGGCTTCCAGGTCCGTGAGGCCGGACGCCACGATCGCTGGGCGGATGCTGAGAGGTAGCTGGCGGATGAACAGCGTGCGGAAGAGGGATCCAGGTGGGCTCTCGTCGGTGAGGGAGAGCATGTGGGAGAGGAGGTCTGATGGTGAGGCATCACCGAGGCCTGGAAGGTCGAGGAGGTGGCAGTTTCGCTGGTATGTCGAGGCCGTGAATTTTTTAAGGAGCGCGGCCTTAAGATGTGCATACTTGCCCTCCTCTGGTGGGTTCTGCAGCGCTGTCCAGACCTTCGTAACTGTGGAGCTACCGAGTGATGTGACGAGGTGGTCGTACTTCGTCCCATCTGTGGTGATGAGTTGCAGCCGGAATCGTGACTCGGCTTGGAGGAACCAGGCTTCAGGCTGGTTTTCCCAAAACTCCGGCAGTTTCACGGAAACTGCGTTCGTGTCCGCCATTGCAGTGCTCGGAATACGTTCTGAGCGTCGGGGTCACCAATGTTGTGGCTGCCGCGAAGCACGAATTGAGGCCGAGTCAATATGTGGAACACATGGCTTTTTATTACAACTCTTCTGGTCAAAATGGCTGCTACAACATTTTCTCTGCAAAAACCCTGAGGCCACGCCCACTCCTTTTTTCTTGCCTTAAAGGCAGCATGCACCTTAAAGGCAAGGTGCCCGATTTATTGTCCACGGACGGAAAAGTGATTGCGCCCGTTTAGGTGGCGATCCGCCACACTGCGTACCTTAATTTTAACAGGATTTCTATTTTTAACCCAAGTTGGCCGGATTTCCCAGGCCTCAGGGTAGAGAGCGCAGGGGTTGTGTACAGAGGAGCAGGATTGTTTCCTCTAGGCCCAACAAGCAAACCTGTAAACACCCCACCACCTCCATGATCTCCACCGACCGCACATCACCAACCTTCCCATGCGATCACCGACCCCCCCAACATTGAAGTGCCTTCCTGGATTAGAATAGCCTCCCACATTTTAGTTGTGTGCCAAGTAATAATTGTAGTGTACCTATTGGTCGTGCACTGCAAGAGAGGCAAGCGCCTCACAAAGCAGAAGAACACAGGAGAGTGGAGAGAACGTTACGTGCGCGTGCACGAGGAAAGCGCCGCGTAAACGGCCAGAGTGGCGCCACTCCAGTTTTTCCATGTGTGTCTCGAAATTGTTTAATTGATTGTTATTTTTCTTAGAACCTGTAACTAAGTTTGGAACTCTGTATTTTAAAAAGAGTTGTTTTGATTGTTGTTAATTTGTAGTTTTAAATGATTTGTTTGACTATTTTTCCTTTGAATAATAAAACATGCTTGTACAGGTGGTGCACGAGGCATCGGCCTGTTGCACCGGGAAGACATGCACGCGGTGTAAGTTGAAGGCAAATACTGCCTACGGTTTTATAAAAATGTAATTTTCCCTGGGAAATAAGGACGACACAGAGACCCTAGATAGTTTAAGTTAAGGGAGTATTTGGATATGGAGAATCGAGATAATGTTGCTCACCACCACTCTTATTGATACGATAAGCGGAGTTATTCGCATCAACAGGAGGGACTGTAGAATTCGCAAATTATCGCGATTTCAAAATAATGAGAAAGAGACATACAGTTTCGTAAAAAAACAGTTTTATTTCAGCAAAATGCTGTCATGTTTCAAAACGGACACAAGCAGCCTGTAAAATGGCCGCCGCACCTCGTGGCAGAAGGTTCCAGATTTTTCAGTAGGCAGACAAGATGGCGTATCAATAAACATTTCAGCAAGATCGGACAGTGCTCAGCATATTGATATAAGACAAGACGCGATTGTTTTGCATTTCTAACACCTAAGCAAGAAATATAAGTGTTGGAATCGGTTTTCCATACACAAACGGGGGCTATTGTACTGGGCAATCAAGGGCCCATCCAAAGACATTGATACGCAAATTCCCCACGGCTCTACGATGAGAGAGCCGTTCGCGGGTACTCACAGCAAGAATTCGGAGGGCCCCAAAACCCATCCAGGGAGACTCCTAGCCGGTTCCACAATGGGAGAAACATTAACGGGTACTTAGACAGTTACAAGTATCACCGAAACCCATTAACGACAAGAACCACCCCATACAAGAAGTTTGAGCGCCAAAACATGACAAAAGATGAACATTATGATTGGGCGGGAGATAAAGAATTACAGTACTATAACTGTAGTAAACAAACGTCCATCTTTCTCTTGATTCGACCCCTGGCTCTCGTTTGCGGCCCACCGAGCTCTTGGTCCGCTGATCTTCCGGGAGTCAACCTCATGGCTTGCCGCGAAGATCTGTGAAGAGCTGGGCTGCGAAGGCCGGTAAGCGGGTGCACCATCCCGAGGGTCGGTAAACGGTGTAGGGACCCGAAGGCCCGACGAAACGAAACAAGACAAGAAGAAGAACAAGACGACTACACGTGCCGCCGCGGTCAGTAAACCCCGACCGCGCCCGAACTATAAAGACCATTTACAGGTTACCACACGAATTCTACTGCCAACCGGTGTCGGGCACAGGAAAACTCTTCTTTGAGTTTTATCAGAGTTCCGAGGTCAACACAGATCTTCATGACAGCAGACGGTCCAGCCTGCTAGCCGGAGCAAAGCGAGTAAACAAGTGGGGTACAGAGACCCCTGATCAACATGTGAATAGTCAGGTGCTGTGGCGAAACCATCCGAGCATCGTTTTAGAATTCTCCGAGTTATCACGAGTGGTGAGCATGGTTCTCGATCCTACAGATCTAGATTAGGACATTGATAGGGGAGGGTTTTTGTTTTAAGGATAATTATAATGTGTGTCCCCTTTTACGATGTGTCGTGCGCTCCTCGTTTCCCTAAACCTAGTTGCATAAATGTATGTAAGTTTGTACTGTCATTAATCTGTGCTCATGACATGTATTTCGTAATCTTGAATAATATGCAATAAAGATTTTCCATTTCGTACTATTCATCCGGGTCTACCTGAGCTTTTCTCTGCATTTACTGCTCTCGCACCTAAGTCCAGTGTCAGAACCGTAAGGGCGAGTGGGTCGAACCACTCACAGGTGTCTAGTGCTACCAGGCTGGCTGGAGACCAGAACAGGCAACAAGGCCTAACCCCGCACTAGCACCCAGGCTAAGCACAGAGCCGCAGGTCACCCCTTACACAACGTCATTGGCAACTACAAGATTATTATCAGATCTTTGTATCAGCTGTGAAAACATCTGCACAGAACTCAAACATTTCCAAAAGCAAAGCTTTTGATGTGGCATTGAACAATGTAGCAAGCTTGCAATGTTTGTTTGTTTAATGTGGTACTGAGAGGATGTGAAATTTTTCAACATGCTAATTAATACATTTGGTGTTAATCAGTGGGTAATGTGTGTCAGTTGCGCTAAATTTTATTCATTGAGCTCTACTATTACCAAAGAAGTAGCATCAGATGAAATAGAAAAAAACAGCAAAAGCTGGAAATCAGAAATAAAAATATAAAATGCCGAGAATACACAGCAGGTCAGACAGCATGTGTAAAGAGGAAGGACAGGGTATGAGTTTCAGATGTGTACCCTTAATGTGCACTGATGAAGAGTACACATCCAAAATGTCATAACCTAATTTTTTTCTATTTATAGTGGCATTAGGTGATTGGTGGAACATAGCCCTCTGTCATTTCAGAACAGTATTTTCCTCTTCCAGAATAATGGTTGGAGTAGAGAATCAGATGCTTTTTTAGGGTTGATAATGAGTCATCAGAATTTTTTTTATTCGTTCCTGGGATGTGGGCATCGCTGGCAAAGCCAACATTTATTGCCCACCTCTAATTGCCCTTGAGAAGTTGGTGGTGAGCCGCCTTCTTGAACCGCTGCAGTCCTTGTGGTGAAGGTACTCCCACAGTGCTGTTAGGGAGGGAGTTCCAGGCTTTTGACCCAGCGACGATGAAGGAGCGGCGATATATTTCCAAGTCAGGATGGTTTGTAACTTGAAGGGGAACTTGCAGGTGATGTTCCCATGCGCCTGCTGTCCTTGTCCTTCTGGGTGGTAGCGCCTGCAGGTTTGGGAGGTGCTGTCGAAGAAGCTTTGGCGAGTTGCTGCAGTGCATCTTGTAGGTGGTACACACTGCAGCCACGGTACGCCAGTGTTGGAGGGAGTGAATGTTTAAGGTGCTTGATGGGGTGCCGATCAAGCGGGCTGCTTTGTCCTGGATAGTGTCGAGCTTCTTGAGTGTTGTTGGAGCTGTATTCATCCAGGCAAGTGGAGAGTATTCCATCATACACTTGACTTGTGCCTTGTAGATGGTGGAAAGGCTTTGGGAAGTCAGGAGGTGAGACACTCACCGCAGAATACCCAGTCTCTGACCTGCTCTTGTTGCCACAGTATTTATGTGGCTGGTCCAGTTAAGTTTCTGGTCAATGGTGACCCCCAGGATGTTGATGGTGGGGGTTCGGCAATGGTAATGCCGTTGAATGTCAAGGGGCGGTGGTTAGACTCTTGCTTGTTGGAAACAGTCATTGCCTGGCACTTGTCTGGCGTGAATGTTACTTGCCTGAATGTTGTCCAGCTCTTGCTGCATGCGGGTATGGACTGCTTCATTATCTGGGGAGTTGCGAATGGAACTGAACACTGTGCAGTCATCAGCGAACATCCCCACTTCTGACCCTATGATGGCGGGAAGGCCATTCATGAAGCAGATGAAGATGGTTGGACCTAGAACACTGCCCTGATGAACTCCTGCAGCGATATCCTGGGGCTGTGATGATTGACCTCCAACAACCACAACCATCTTCCTTTGTGCTAGGTATGACTCCAGCCAGTGGAGAGTTTTCTCACTGATTCCCATTGACTTCAATTTTACTAGAGCTCCTTGATGCCACACTCTGTCAAATGCTGCCTTGATGTCAAGGGCAGTCAGTCTCACCTCACCTCTGGAATTCAGCTCCTGTGTCCATGTTTGGACCAAGGCTGTAATGAGGTCTGGAGCCGAGTGGTCCTGGTGGAACCCAAACTGAGCATCGTTGAGCAGGTTGTTGGTGAGCAAGTGGCACTTGATAGCACTGTCAACGACATCTTCCATCACCTAGCTGATGATTGAGAGTAGACTGATGAGGCGGTAATTGGCGCAATTGGATTTGTCCTGCTTTTTGTGGACAGGACATACCTGGGCAGTTTTCCACATTGTCGGGTAGATGTCAGTGTTATAGCTGTACTGGAACAGCTTGGCTAGAGGCGCGGCTAGTTCTGGAGCGCAAGCCTTCAGCACGACAGCTGGGATGTTGTCGGGGCCCACAGCCTTTGCTGTATCCAGTGCGCTTAGCCGTTTCTTGATATCATGAGAAGTGAAATGAATTGGCTGAAGACTGGCTTCTGTGATGGTGGGGACCTCAGGAGGAGGCCAATATGAATCATCCACTCGGCACCTCTGGCTGAAGATGGTTGCAAACGCTCAGCCTTGTCTTTTGCACTCACGTGCTGGGCTCTGCCATCATTGAGGATATTCATGGAGCCTCCTCCTCCCGTTAGTTGTTTAATTGTCCACCCCCATTCATGAATGGATGTGGCAGGACTGCAGAGCTTTGATCTGATCCGTTGATTGTGGGATCGCTTAGCTCTGTCTATAGCATGCTGCTTTCGCTGTTTAGCTTGCATGTAGTCCTGTGTTGCAGCTTCCCCAAGTTGGCACCTCATTTTTAGGTACGCCTGGTGCTGCTCCTGACATGCTCTTCTGCACTCCTCATTGAACCAGGGTTGGTCCCCTGGCTTGATGGTAATGGTAGAGTGAGGGATATGCCGGGCCATGAGGTTACAGATTGTGGTGGAATACAATTCTGCTGCTGCTCATGGCCCACAGTGCCTGATGGATGCTAGATTTGTTTTGAATATATCCCATTTAGCATGGTGGTAGTGCCACACAACACGATGGAGCGTGTCCTCAGTGTGAAGACGGATCTTCATCTCCACAAGCACTGTGTGGTGGTCATTGCTACCAATGCTGTCATGGACAGATGTTTCTGGAACAGGTAGATTGGTGAGGACGAGGTCAAATAGGTTTTTCCCTCATCCAATAGCAAAATACTGCGAATGCTGAAAATCTGAAACAACAACAGAAAATGCTGGAAACACTTAGCAGGTGCTGCCTGACCTGCTGAATGTTTCCAGGTTTTTCCCTCTTGTTGGTTCTCTCACCACCTGCCGCAGGCCCAATCTGGCAGCTGTGTCCTTCAGGACTTGGCCAGCTTGGTCAGTAGTGGTGCTACCGGGCCACTCTTGGTGATGGACATTGAAGTCCCCACCCAGAGTGCATTCTGTACCCTTGCTACCCTCAGTACTTCTTCCAAGTGGTGTTCAACATGGAGGAGTACTGATTCATCAGCTGAGAGAGGGCAGTAGGTGGTAATCAGCAGGAGGTTTCCTTGCCCACGCTTGACCTGAAGCCATCCAACTTCATGTGGTCCGGAGTCAATGTTGAGGACTCCCAAGGCCACTCCCTCCCTCCCACTTTACTACCACCACCTCTGGTGGGTCTGTCCTGCTGGTGGGACAGGACATACCCAGGGATGGTGATGTAGGAATCTGGGACATTGGCTGAAATATATGATTCTGTGAGTATGACTATGTCAGGCTGTTGTTTGACTAGTCTGTGGGACAGCACTCACAATTTTGACACAAGTCCCAGAGGTTAGTGAGGAGGATTTTACAGGGTCGACTGGGATGGGTGTGCCTTTGTCATGTCCAAAGTCGATGCCAGGTGGTCCGTCCAGTTTTATTCTTATTATTGTTTTCTGTAGCGGTTTGTTACAACTGAGTAGCTTGCTAGGGCATTTCAGAGGGCAGTTAAGAGTCAACCACATTGCTGTGGGTCTGGAGTCACATATAGGCCAGACTGGGTAAGGACAGCAGATTTCCTTCCCTAAAGGACATTAGTGAACCAGATAGATTTTTACGACAATCTGGTAGTTTCATGGGGCTCGAATTTCATCGGGCCGTTGAGGCGGGATTGGAGGCGTGTGGGGGGTTAAAATTGCAAAAACTGGTGGGCGGGCCCAACCCCGCCTCCATCCCGCCTCCAAGCAATTTTCATTAAATCGTGTCTACTGGTCCCGTCTCCGTCCCGCCTCCAAGAGGCGGGATAGGCCGTTAAGGCCCTTAACAAGCAATAAATTGCCTCGATAATGCCATTTTGAAAGGCCTTTGTGATTTTAACCCTTTTCCCACGTGAAGCACGCCTGATCTGAAACACGACGGTGAAACCTGGCGGTAGCACAATTGGATTGCTGACTATCAGCTGCAGCTCAACCATTAAATAGGAGATTTGATCAGCCATCATTTGCAGGTGGCAGGACTTTGCTGTCTCAGGTCTGGGGGAACTTTTAGAAGGCATAACCACAGCTGTGGAAGTTTGGAACCTGACACCCATCTCCAGTGTGACCTCCTGGGAAACCCCTCTCGCCACCTTGACTGAGCACTTCCTCAACTGAGGCATATACCAGAAGCATGGGAACCATTTATTTCCTTCCCTTCTGGACATCAGATTCGGACGAAGACCAGCCGCAGCACCAGCAGAACCATGAACAACAGCAGCACCAACAGCAGCAGCAACAACAGGAGTGCCAACCTGCTGCTCACCCACCTGAAGCTGCACAGGCCAGAAGGGGCCAGCGCATGGAAGCCTGTCGGCGGAGGAGATCCCCCCAAATAGGGTCTACAGATACAGGGTCAGCTACCTCAACATGACTGAGCAGCAGTGCCAAAGGCGGCTCCGACTTTCACGAGAGGTATTGGGTGACATCTGCGCAATGCTGCAACAAGACCTGGAGCCCAGAGGACCAGGTGGACAACCCTTACCAGTGGCCATCAAAGTCACCACCGCACTCAACTTTTTTGCCTCAGGCTCATTCCAGGGATCAGCAGCAGACATCAGTGGCATCTCCCAGGCGGCCGCACACACTTGCATCATGCAGGTAACCGATGCCCTGTTTGCCATCGCGCACAATCACATCCATTTCACCAAGGATCAAGCAAGTGTCACGGCACGTGCGGTTGGATTAGCTAATCTGGCAGGCTTTCCAAGGGTGCAGGGCATCGTTGACTGCACACATGTGGCCCTTAAGGCACCCCATTGCAATCCAGGTATTTTTGTCAACTGCAAGGGCTTCCACTCCCTTAACGTTCAGCTGGTGTGTGACCACAAGAAGGAAATTTTGCATGTTTGTGTCAAGTACCCTGGCAGTTGCCATGACTCTTTCATACTGCGCCAGTCTAGTGTGCCTCCGCTATTCAGTCCGCCAGACCAACTTAACGGATGGCTACTTGGAGACAAGGGCTATCCCCTGAAGACGTGGCTAATGACGCCGTTGAGGGGCCCTTCCAACGAAGCTGAGGAGAGCTACAACTCCAGCCACATGTCCACCAGAGCCATAATCGAGCAAAGCATTGGTTTGCTGAAGATGCGCTTCAGATGCCTGGATAGATCAGGTGAACATTACTCAGCAGCCAGGGTCTCCAGAATCATCGTGGTTTGCTGTGCACTTCACAACATGGCACAGCGTCGTGGCTTGCAGATTCCTGAGGACCAAGTGGCTCGTCACATATCCTCCTCAGATGAGGAGGAGGAGGAGGAGAGTGAAAACGAACATCTTGCAGAGGCCCATCAACCAGCGGCAGCATTACGCGAGACCATAGCTGCCCGGGATGCAAGGAACGCACTCATCTTGGCCAGATTTGCTTAGCCTAGCCAATCAAGCACTTTTGTCTCGCAACTTCTTACCTGAGCATCGACAATGGCCAAGAACCATCAGATTCCTATCACTCTGACCACTATACTGACAATTGCAAGTAATCCTAAGCCCTCAATGTGGAAGTCCCATTCGTGAAATGACACACGCCACAACTACAGCAGTAGCCATCAGATTTTTTATTTACAGTAATCATCTGATGGCTTTTTAACATAAAACATCAAAATTCACCCAAGTGACTACCCTTGTGACTATTTGTGCACTATCTTTCTCTTACGCGTGCTCCTACGTGATACTTCCCCTGTGGCTTCAGCAGATGTGGAGGCCCCTTGCTCACTTTCTTGCTGCTCCTGCCTCGACACTGATGTAATAAAGACTCACTACGCACTTGAACATAAAGCAAGGCTTTAATCAACTTGTAACAAAACATGGAGGTCTAGTTAGCAGTCACTAGCTTCCTGTTTCCAGATTGTCTCTGCCCAAGGTGGGCCCATGCCTGAGTATTTATACTCCCTGGACGGCGCCCCAGCTGGCCGCCCAGTAGTACTTCCTGAGTTGTTACTTGCGATTTATGACAGACACCTTTGGCGGGCGTCCTCTGGGGTTGCGAGCCTGTGAGGGCTCGCCAACATTCTGCTGCTCCTGCGGCTGTGCAGGGGTTGAGACGCCGATCTCAGTTGGGTGCGGCTCTGGTGGGGCTTTGACCGAGAACTTGTCAGTGGCATGGAAGTGTGAGCGTTTGGAGAGGAGCCCCCACTTCCTTGTTCTCTGCAAACAACATCCCTCTCATGGGTCAGGTCCACCTCAGCGCTTGCAAGTGGATTGAGAGCACCTTGCTGCACATCAGGGGGGCCATGGGGACCCGTATCTGCACTAGAAGTCCTACTCAGAAGGACTTCCATGAAGGTCTGGTTTCTGTGTTCAATAGATGACCATCGCTCCTCCAGAGATGCCATTCTATTCTGAACACTCACCATGTTTTCTGCACTCTGGCGACTTATCTCCTCCATGGTCGTAGCCATTCTCTCGTCTACTGTAGCCATCCTTTCGACGGAGGTTGCCATCATTTGCACGGAGGTTGCCATCCTTTTCGTGGTGATGCGTTCATGCGCCAATGACTCCACAAAGACTCTGCTCATGTTCGCAATGGACTCCTCCATTCGCTCCACACTCGCAGCGACCCTGGAGACAAAACCTGCCAGAGACTCCTGCATCTGTTCCTGGAGTTCCAGCACCGCTCTCCTTCTGGATGGACCCGGAGGCAGAGGGTCGACATGCAGCTGAGCCAAGCTGGGAGAGTCCTGCGCCCTCCGACTAGGACTCTCCACTGCTGTCCCTGTCTCCACTATCTGCTGATGCTCACTTGTGAGCTGTGATACACCAGGTGACAACACTACTCTATCTCATGAAGGTCCCACCGAGGTGTGAGTGTCTGCGCTGGTGCTGGGTGCGCTGAATTCTGCTGACGCTGCGCCCTCAGAGGTTGCAGCTTCCTCTGAGGAGTCTTGAGGCTCATGCTCTTCCTCCTGGATAGTGGGGACGGGTGCTTGCGATGGTCCTGGGGGGGAGTAAAGGAAAGAATCAGAGATGTGAGGCCAAGGTTACATGCACATTGCATATTGCAGATGATCATAAGTCCATCTGTTAGAGCTTCAGAATCATTATCAGTGACTCATGCAATGTCATTGAGAGAGATGGAAAACTATTCTGTCACCAGCTTGCTGTGATGCGCCCGTCTGTCCGTCCCCCACTTGGGAATCTTCCTCCACTCCCACCATCTCCAGGACCGCCTCCTCCCAGGTGGTGAGCTGGGCTACTGAGGGTGGCCCTCCTCCTGTCCTCGCTCTTTCCCTCTTATTGTGAGCTCTCTTTTCCTGCAATGAGGGAGACAAGTGGAGTTTGAGTGAGAATGAAGGAGTGAGTGTAGAGAATCCATAGCATAGATGCTTAGAAGGAGACAAAGATGGAGTGAGGTGGCAAGACCAAGGGCCCTCCCTGTGTGTTGTAAGTTGTAATTGCATCACAGTGATGGGGAGTGTGAGGGCTGCATAGTCGAATAGTTAGGTGAATGTGACCATAGAGAGAGAGGGAATGGGTAAGGGTGCATGGATGTCAGTGTCAAGTGGGATGTGGAGGAAGAGATTGCTAAAGCTGAGTGCTGATGAGGAGAGGCAATGGGGATCAGATTGAGGGTGTTGGGAAATTCATACTCACTTTTCCAGTGCGCAGCAGGTCATGAAGCCTCTTCCTGCGCTGAAGCCAGGTTCTGCAGGTTATTGACAAAGAGTTGACCTCCTCTGCCACCTGGATCCACACAGCCTTGGTTTGATGGAAAGGCTTCTTCCTCCCTGAAGAAGGAAAGAGCACCTCCTTATTAGCTCTGGCTCCCTCAATTAAAGCTTGCAGGGCGACGTCATCAAATCAAGGTGCAGACTTAGGTCTCTGGCTGGCCATTCTTCCTGCAGGTGCCTCTAACATGCAAAGGCAGAAGCTTGGCAGTCTGCAGAAGAAGCAAGGCTTGTTGCAGACCTTAAATGCAGCAGCAATGATGACGTCATCGGAGGCGACTTTCAGACTGGAAAAACTCACTGGCCATGGGTTCCCACACGTTGGAACTCAATTGGCCAATTAGGTTAAAATGGCATCATTCTCCCACATCGATTTAGAATCGGGTGGCTAACACAAAATGCGGATTACACGACTTAAGCCCGCCCCAGTATCAAAATCCAGCCCATGGTCTTCACTAGCTTTTTATTCCAGATTTATTTAATTAACTGAATTTAAATTCCCCAGCTGCAGTGGTGGGATTTGAACTCACATCTCTGGCGCATTAGGGTTAGTCCAGGCCTCTGGGTTATTAGTCCAGTAACATAACCACTATGTAACCATTCCCTTGTAATTAAATCATTACTCCAGCTGATTCTGATTTTCAACCTCTTTATAAATTAATGCAAAGAATTCTTTGTTTGGGACAGGCACAAGAAACATTTAAAATTTCTCCATTCCTCTCTTTATAGTATTTTCTGAAGCTTTGGCCGGAATTTTCCTTATCTCGGCAGGTCTGGGGTGGGCGATGTCGGTGGTGGGTCACGGCCTCGCTTCTGGTTCCATCCCGCTCCGGAAAATGAATTTACCTTGATGGGGCTTGTTAAGCCTGCCCAGCGCGTTTGTCAACCCAATTAGAGGAAGCAGGTCTGTTGACGTCATTCATGATGTGTCATCAGCCGGTTTCTTTAACGGGACCATGGCAAACTTTCTTTTGACATTTGTGCTGTCAGTGTTCTACAGCATTCAAGTGCTGCAAACACTGGCAATGACTGCACAGAGGTGCATGGCTGCACCCAGGTACTCCCATGACTCCCTCCATATCCCCAGGCGATCAGCACAGCCTGGTTGCACATTGCACAGGAGGGCACAAACAGGGATGTGGTCAGGATGACCTGTGTGCAGTGCCGCAAACCTTTCAATGATCTCATTAGATCACAAAACATTTGTACAAAGCCACACTCAACCTCATCCTGCTGTGCCTCTCATCACATCCCCATCACTCTGCCTTCCTTACCCTACTCCTGCACATCCTTACTCACACCAATTTACCTTGCACCTCTACCCATCCCTCTCTCTTTATCTAACTTATCACATCCCCATCTCAGTAGCCACCCCTCACACTCACCCTCATCCTTGTGCAATCATACCAACTAACAACACACAAGGGTGTTTTATCCAATGTTCATGTAAAGTTTCTGTTAATCTGCTGTCAAACATTGAAACCTTTACTTTCAACACTTTGCGTTCTTGGACAGATTTGTGTGCACCTTTGGAAGTTGCTTAGTGAGTTGCAGTGAATGGTGAGACATAACTGTACCCCCGCAATGGTCATGAATGTGAAAGGAATGGCTTGGACATTGTAGGGATGCTTTATGGTGTTGGTGCGGGGTGGTGACAACCTGGCGCATCATGTGGCAGCCAGGGTGTACATTCCTGGCCTTCTGGGCAGCAATGTTCTTGGGTGTTGTTGCCCTCTGTCCTGTTCAGCAGCAGGTGATTGCGGAGAAGTTTGGTATTGTTATTGGTGCTGCTGGTGTGCCTGATGCTGCTGGTGTTGGGGCTGATCATGGTCGGATTCTGATGACGAAGGTGAGACAGTGTAAAGGGCACCCATGTTGATGGAATAGATGGCAGGTGAAGTAGAGATGACAGAAGCATTCTGTCAATGGTGAGAGAGTTCTTCCAATTAGGTAAAATTGGATGGAGAGTGGAAAGAGGAAGGCCTACAGAATCTGTGCTGGAAATGGACTGAGAAACAACTTGTGGCTGAGGAATGTGATGATCTGTCAGGTGGGAGCTTTTACTGTACATTTGAAGCTGTCAAGTAATCAGCTGGAGCAATGGCCATTCAACTCCCACCTCAGCTTGATAGATGTTGTCCCCGAGCAGCGTGGATCGCGTGGGCGAGAAGTTAAAGATAAAAGGTAAGGTTAAAAGCATTATTAAGGGTCTATCAACAGCCCAATAAGTGGTTTAATTGGGTCGGAGATCTCACACGCACCTGTGGGAAAGGTGCGTTGCGGCGGGTTGGCAGCGGGGTCCCGACCCACTGTCCAAAAAATCAAATTTCCCACCCGACCCGCCACCGATCCCGCCTGCTGACCCCCTGGAAAATTCCGGCCAACTTGACTTTAATTCAAGATTAGGTGACAGTCTAATTTGAAGACTACAAAACAATGCAGGAAATTAAAATGCAATGCTGATTCAATGGAAAGTTGTGGGCAAAGTAAATTGTTAGGGTAGTCTACATTGGTAGCTTTGCTCTGCTTTTAGTCTATACCTGATCTAAGACTACTTATTCTTGACACTGTCTAAGTTTACTTGTGAAAGATGGCCCTTGTGTGAGGTGCCAAGTATCAAGTGTTCCACTAAACTGTCTAATACATTTTCTTTAATTTTTAGCATTTACTACAGAAATCTATGTTACACCAGTTACTCATTATTACTTACTATTACTAGAGGATCTTTTGTGCCATTGCTAATGGTAAGTTGGACAAGAGCTGCTTTAAGGACAGGAGCATTATAATTGTAATGCAAAATCCATTAATCTCTGGTAAAAACTAGTGTATTCCTTTAAAACAACCTTTAAGGCTGAAGATCAGAAGCACCCAGTGCTAAGGGTTTGGCTTACTTTATCTTTTTGGTGTTACATCTGTGATAAATTGCAACATCTGCAATGTGATGAACAAAAGAAATGCAATGGATGAGAAATGTGTGCAGACATACCATTTGTATAGTATTACCAGCAGATGGCCCATCGTGTTGTTCACAATGAGTTCAAAAATATGCTGTTTTATGGTAATAGGAGCATTGTGCCATGTAACACACAGGCCTAGAAATTCGTTAGCCCCCTAAAACGGGTGAGGGGATCGCAATGTGCCATCAACCCATGCCCGTTTAGAGGAATTCAGGCAGCACGTAAACTTAGTGTTGCCTGCTCATTTCCATGATTGCAATGTTCAGCCCAGTGCTGAAACTCTGCTGAGTGGCTGTACGCTCAGCAGGGGGCCCAAGTTCGTACGAGGCTAGCACCACTTAAAGCTAGCCTGCACTACTTAAAGGCAGTCTGCACCTCTTAAAGGGGAGGTGCATTCTGCCTGCAGCAGCTAATTCAACTGGCTGGATGCGCAGGAGCAACAACTAATGATGGCACAACAGGGGAGAGAGCGTGACAAAGGTTCTCTGATGCAGCACTGGAGGCCTTGGTGCAGGAGGTCGCTAGAAGGAGAGAGGTCCTGTTTCCACAGGGGGCCAGGAGGCCCTCCTGGCAAAATTGCAAACGGCAATGGCAGCAGATAGCCATAGCTGTCAATGCCATCAGTGTAGCCCCCAAGGATCTGGCTGCAGTGCAAGAATAAGTTTAATGACCTCACATGAGTGGTCAAGGTCAGTAACTTCATCTTCAAATGCCATATCCTACCATCTGCATCACTAGCTTCACACACTGTTCAATGCACCACACTCCCATCACTCACTTACCAACAATCTCTACCATACATGGCTCATTCCTCACATTCCTAGCTTCACCTCACCCTCACACACTTACCACTGCTGCAAGTCTCACACCTACACCTCATAGCTTGCACACACTGTCAGCTATTCAACCATGACAGGCACATCACCACACTCATTGACACACTTCCCTTACTCTTGCAGAACAATGTGGCTCACAATCGGAGCCAGCAGGGGCTACCCAAAGGGGCACAGGCTCTCCTGCATAATCTTACCCCCATGGAGGAGACAGTGCTGGCCATTCTGGAGAGTACAATCGCTGAGCCCGTGGCCGGCGGTGGGGCTGAAGCAATCCAAGATGATGGTATCCTCATACACAATCCTCCTTCCGGATTTGGTGTCCTTACTTAAGGAAAGACATCCTTGCTCTCGAGGCAGTGCAAAAAAGGTTCATTCGGTTAATCCCGGGGATGAGGGGGTGGTCATATGAGGAGAGGTTGGGTAGATTGGGACTCTACTCATTGGAGTTCAGAAGAATGAGAGGCGATCTTATTGAAACATATAAGATTGTGAAGGGGTTGGATCGGGTGGATGCGGGGAGGATGTTCCCGATGACGGGTGAGACGAGAACTAGGGGACATAGTCTTAGAATAAGGGGCTGCTCTTTCAAAACTGAGATGAGGAGGAACTACTTCACTCAGAGGGTGGTAGGTCCATGGAATATGCTGCCACAAAAAGCTGTAGAAGCTACAACATTAATTAAATTTAAAACAGAAATAGACAGTTTCCTAGAAGTAAAGGGCATTAAGGGTTACGGGGAGCGGGCAGGAATTTGGACATGAGTCTAGGTTCGGATCGGTCATGGCCCTGTGGGTAGTGGAGCGGGCCCAGGGACTGTGTAGCCTGATTCTGCTCCTATTTCGTGTGTGCAATTCTGTTAGATGCAGGAGATGGTTCTGTGATAGATAGTAGATTGGCGGTTAGGATCAGATCAGCCATGATCTTATTGAATGGCGGAGCAGGCTCGAGGGGCCGATTGGCCTACTCCTGCTCCTATTTCTTATGTTCTTATGTTCTCACATCCCACTTCCCCCTCATCCCACATTCTCTTCTGATTTACAAGCTGCACATGGTGTAAGCATGCATCTCATGCTTTCCCCCCTCCCCTCACCACAATACTACCCTTATGCCTTTCTCATTTCAGAGACACAAGAAATCCAACCTGCCCAGCCAATGGTGCAAGAAAAAGAGGGAGAGAAGGGTGATGATGAAGAAGAAACACCATCGCTCGATCTGACACTCGCAGCCACCAGCTCAGATACTGACACAGCACAGACTTCAGAGGGTAGCTTAGAGCCTGGTTCTGTATGTGGTGAGTCGCCGGGCATGAGTGGGTTGTAGCCAGGCCAGGCGGAAAGGGGAGTGCAGGTGCCAGCTCCTCGGAGGGCGAGGTCGCACATGAGTTCTGCTGCAGAGGACTCAGATGAGGACTTCGATGGGGCAGCTTACAGAAGAAGGCTGATGGCTATGCACAATGAACTGTTGGTGCATTGGCAGCCTGAGTGCAATGTCAAGGAGCATGGAGGAGTCTGGCACCAACCTTGCACAGAGCTTTGTGCAGAGCTTGGAGCCCATGATTTCTAGCATGGAAGTGATGGCCAACTCCATCAGCGCACTTGTGGACCCAACCATGATGCAGAGTCTGATGGGTGATGTCTCCGCTTCCATTGTAACACAAGCAGAAGCCACCCAACATCTGAGTGCTGCAGTGGAAGCTCAAACTTCTGTCATGCAAGCTCAGACTGTTGCCATCGTGGCTGCGTTTACTAGTGCAGAAAGGGGCTTGCAGGGTGTCACAGCAGTCCAGCAATCTGTCCTCCAACAGATGGCTAGGATTGCTGAGGCGCCACCCCGATGGAGTGGCAGTGGCTCTGTAGAGTACGAACCTGCTGTGCTCTCTCAGGATCACAGCATTCATCCTCCCACCACTGCTACTCTACCAGTGCCTTTGAAGTTGCCTGTCAGCCAGCTATGCCGAGGTGGTGCAGTCCGCAGCTGGGCCTTCTCGTCAAGACTCTCCAGCCAGGGGAAATAACCTCTCAGCATCTACCCTGTCAATCCCCCTCAGAATCTTACATGTTTCAATGAGATCACCTCTCATTCTTCTAAACTCCAGAGAGTATAGGCCCAATCTACTCAATCTCTCCTCATATTACAACCCTCTCAACCCAGGAATCAATCTAGTGAACCTTCGTTGCATCGCCTCTAACGTAAGTATATCCTTCCTCAGATAAGGAGACTAAAACTGTACACAGTACTCCAGGTGTGGTCTCATCAAAGCCCTGTACGATTGTAGCAAGACTTCCTTACTCTTGTACTCCAACCCCCTTGCAATAAAGGCCAACATACCAGTTGCCTTCCTAATTGCTTGCTGTAACTGTATGCTAACTCTCTGTGTTTCCTGTACGAGGACAACTAAATCTCTCTGAACACCAAATTTAATAGTTTCTCATCGTTTAAAAAAATATTTTTTTTCTATGATTTTCAATGATAGCGTCTGCTATCTCTTCCCTAGATTCTTTTAAAATGCGTGGATGTAATCCGTCCAGACCAGGGGTTTTTAACCTCTTTGAGTTTGATTAGTTTATTTAATATTTCTCCTCTTTTTATTTTAAATGCAGTTATATTATTTCTAATCTCATCTTCTGATGTCATGTCCACCTGTTCTGTCTCCCTGGTAAATACTAAAGCAAAGTAATTATTTAATATTTCTGCCATCTCTCTATTATCCTATCCATCCCTTAGTGGCCCTATTCCCATCTCGACTTTCCTTTTTTTATTTATGTGCCTGTAAAGTATTTTATTATTTTGTTTTATGTTCCTTGATAATTTAATTTCATAGTTCCTTTTTGCCTTTCTAATTGTTTTTTTGACTTCTCTCCTAATATCTTCATATTCTCTCTTGTCATGCTCTCCCCTGCTGTCCATGTATTTAGTGCATGCCTCTTCCCTTACCCTCAATTTTTCCCTTATGTCTTTATTCATCCATGGTGTCTCATTAGTGTTTAGCTTGTCCTTTTTTAGCGGAATATATTTTTCCTGGACTCTGTTGAACACCGTTTTAAATGTGTCCCACTACTGTTCTACATCATTGTTTGCCAATATTGTTGTCCATTTTATTTTCCCAAGTTCTATTCTCAGCCCCACAAAATTGACTTTTCTCCAATCTATTACCCTGGTCTTCGTCATACTTATATCCTTCTCAATTATTATCTTAAAGCATATTATATGATGGTCACTATTGCCTAGATGTTCCCCTACTTTTACTTCTTTTATCTGCTCTGGTTCATTGTTGAGAATTGATTGTGTATATACATAGCTTATTTGTCCATGTGGAAGTGACAGTGCCATTAAAATCTCTGATTTACAACTGCTAAACATCTGCTTTTGCTGCATACCTTTACTAATGGGGAAATCCTCATTTGTAAGAGATCTGCCAAATACATTTTCACATTAGAATGCTAAGATGGATATTTCAACTGTTAATATTGAAATCCAGGGATCCAACGATTGAAATCCTCAGCAGCGATTTAGGGAGAAAGAAATTGAGATTGAAACAGAACAGAAGCTGTGGAATGGTGTATAACCAAGAAGCAAACCTAGGGAGAAAAATACTAATAAAAAAACAAATGACAGACATTGGACAGGGATGTGCAATCTTAAAAAAAAACTCTATTCCAAAGGATCACCATATATAGAGAAGTATGTTCAATGTCAGCTGTGATGATCAGCAGCCGAATAAAACAGTTACTTCAAACAATTTGGGCAGCTTTTGTGATCAAGACTGTTAGAGACTGAAATTTCTGAAAGTGAGAGAGAATCGAGCAATGTACATTCCATATCTTACAAAATCTACTTTTTTCTGTGTGCAATTAATTTTTCCTTATTTGCTTTTGATATGTTCCTAGTTATTTCTTTATACATGTGCCTTGGATTAAACATCTGAGCAGTTTAATAATTTCCATGCTTTTCTTTGTTGATTCTTACTTAATTATATGCACGCGCATGTGGGTCTAAGTAAAGACAGAGCAAGCCACAATAATGATAATAAGCAACAATAAAAATACAGCAGAAGCAGTGGCTGCAGGAGGAGTCTAATTGTGATCTGGGAACGCTGACAAGGTCTGGGATTGATTGTTAATCTTTAGTCCAGACAAGCTGTCTGTGCATTATGATGTTTCTGTTTATTTGATAGCAAAGTGAGGAAGCCATTCAAAATAGTGATTGTGAGAAAGATTTGCAAGAGTTTCAAAGGATTTGGCATAATATAAGATTTAGATGATGGTCATGGTCAGGCTCACACTAACAGTTGACTCACTCACAGGTGGTCAACTTACTTGAATAGATCTACCATTGTTTAAGAAGCTGGATTAGAAATAAAAACAAAGAGAAGAGAAACCAATACTGAGGTAGTACAGCATGAAGTAATTTAATCAAGTGATCCTGATTATGTGGTGGAAGGAAACCATTCAGTGGGATAATGGGTTTTCTTTTTCTGCTTGATTTCCTTTTGGCCTTTCAATGCTCCCTAAAGATTATTTTATGCCTGCACCCACTACTAAGAAAACACAAAGCAAAAAACTGCAGATGCTAGAAATCTGAAATACACCAGCTCTCAGTAGTGAGAAAGAAAAACAGAAAATGCTGGAAACACTCAGCAGGTCAGGCAGCATCTGTGAAGAGCGGAAAGTAGAGTTAATGGGTGGATTTTCTGGCCGGAGGCGGGTTCACGTCAGGTTAGGTGTTTGGCGGGTTCCGGTCCTGCTCCCGGTTCCAGCTGCTCTTCGCTAACGATTTTGAGTAGATTGGGCTTATTAAGCCCGCTGTGTGCATTACCCGGCCCAATCAGTGTGTGTGGGTCTGCTGCTCGCCTGTGATGGGAATTCAACATCCAGAGTTATTCAATATTCAGGAAGGTCAGGCAAAAAAGAAAAGGAGGTGGGGTAGCATTGTTGGTTAAAGAGGAGATTAACACAATAGTAAGGAAGGATATTAGCTCTGATGATGTGGAATCTGTATGGGTAGAGCTGAGAAATACCAAGGGGCAGAAAATGTTAGTGGGAGTTGTATATAAACCCCCAAAGAGTAATGCTGAGGTTGGGGATGGCATTAAACGGGAATTTAGAGATGCATGCAATAAGGGCACAGCAGTTATCATGGGTGACTTTAATCTACATATAGATTGGGCTAACCAAATTAGTAACAATACTGTGGAAGAGGAATTCCTAGAGTGTATACGGGATGGTTTCCTGGACCAATATGTCGAGAAACCAACTAGAGATCAGGCCATCTCAGACTGGGTATTATGTAATGAGAAAGGATTAATTAGCAATCTTGTTGTGTGAGGCCCCTTTGGGAGGAGCGATCATAATATGATAGAATTCTTCATTAAGATGGAGAGTGAAGTAATAGTTGACTCAGAGACTAGGGTACTGAATTTAAATAAAGAAAACTATGATGGTATGAGGCGCGAATTGGGTAGGATTGATTGGGGAATGTCAATCAAAGGGTTGATGGTGGATAGGCAATGGCAAATATTTAAAGATCGCATGGATGAACTACAGAATTTGTTCATCCCTGTTTGGCATAAAAATAAAACAAAAAAGGTGACTCAACCATGGCTAACAAGGGAAATTAGGGATAGCATAAGATCCAAGGAGATGACATATAAATTGGCCAGAAAAAGCAGCAAACCTGAGGATTGGGAGCAGTTTAGGATTCAGCAAAGGAGGACAAAGGGATTAATTAAGAGGGGTAAAATAAAGTATGAGAGTAAGCTTGCAGGGAACATAAAAACTGACTGTAAAAGCTTCTATAGATATGTGAAGAGAAAAAGATTGGTGAAGTCAAGCGTAGGTCCCTTGCAGTCAGAATCAGGGGAATTTATAATGGGGAACAAAGAAATGGCAGACCAATTAAATACATACTTTGGTTCTGTCTTCACAAAGGAGGACACAAATAAATTCCCAGAGATGTCGGGGAACATAGGGTCTAATGAGAGGGAGGAATTGAATGAAATCAGTATTTGTAGGGAAATGGTGTTAGAGAAATTGATGGGATTGAAGGCCGATAAATCCCCAGGGCCTGATAATCTACATCCTAGGGTACTTAAGGAAATGGCCCGAGAAATAGTAGATGCATTGCTGGTCATCATCCAAAATTCTATAGACTCTGGAACAGTTCCCATGGATTGGAGGGTAGCTAATGTAACCCCACTATTTAAAAAAGGTGGTAGAGAGAAAAGGGGGAATTATAGACCGGTAAGCCTGACATCGGTAGTGGGGAAAATGCTAAAGTCCATTATAAAAGATGTAATAGCGGAGCATTTGGAAAACAGTGACCGGATCAGACAAAGACAACATGGATTTACAAAAGGTAAATCATGCTTGACTAATCTACTGGAATTTTTTGAGGATGTAACTGGTAGAATAGATAAGGGAGAACCAGTGGATGTGGTGTATTTGGACTTTCAGAAGGCTTTCGATAAGGTCCCGCATAAGAGATTAGCGTGCAAAGTTAAAGCACATGGGATTGGTGGTAAAGTACTGACTTGGATAGAAAACTGGTTGGCAGAGAGGAAGCAAAGAGTTGGAATAAATGTGTCTTTTTCCGAGTGGCAGGCAGTGACGAGTGGGGTACTGCAGGGATCGGTGCTAGGACCCCAGTTATTCACAATATATATTAATGATCTAGACGAGGGAACTAGATGAAATATCTCCAAGTTTGCAGACGACACAAAGCTGGGTGGGCGTGTGTGCTGTAAGGAGGATGCAGAGACACTCCAGTATGATTTGGACAGGTTGGGTGATTGGGCAGAAGCATGGCAGATGCAGTATAATGTGGATAAATGCGAGGTTATCCACTTTGGTGGCAAAAACAGGAAGGCAGATTATTATCTGAACGGCAATAGATTGGGAAAAGTGGAAGTGCAACGAGACCTGTGTGTCCTTGTGCACCAGTCGCTGAAGGTAAGCATGCAGGTGCAGCAGGCGGTTAAGAAGGCAAATGGTATGTTGGACTTCATAGCGAGAGGATTCGAGTACAGGAGCAAGGATGTCTTGCTGCAGTTGTACAGGGCCTTGGTGAGACCACATCTTGAGTATTGTGTGCAGTTTTGGTCGCCTTATCTGAGGAAGGATGTTCTTGCCATGGAGGGAGTGCAGCGAAGATTCACCAGACTGATACCTGGGATGGCAGTGATGACGTATGAAGAGAGATTGGGACGATTGGGCTTATATTCACTAGAGCAGTGATTCCCAACCTGTGCTCCGCGGATCACCAGTGGTCCGCGAGGGTACTGCAGGTGGTCCGTGAAAAAGTGGTCCAAACCCCTAAAATAAATGTGTCTGTTGTCTCCACAGATGTTGAATGACCCGCCGTGTGGTTCCAGTGTTTTTATTGCTGTTTAAAGCTGGGTTTTTGGGGATGAGCTGATGGAAGTGAAAACCTGCTGTGGATGGAGGCGGGTTGGTTTTCTGGAAGCAGCAAATCAACTGGGCCGAAAAATCAGCTCCAGACAAATTCACCAAAATATTTCCCACCTCACTACTGCACAACGGCAAGTAGTGCTCCACTCTATCATATAAACCCAACCAGTGCCCCCTCAATTCAGCAATCTTCACCAGTGTCCCCACTATTATACAACCTCAGATGTGCATGTACGGAGTGTGGCTCTTTGACAGTGGGTTTTATACAACAGCAGCCACCAGTCCTCTTGTGTCACACTAAGTAAATCTAGATGTCATAAATATAAGATCCTCAATAATAAATCCAGTAGGGAATTCAGGAAAAACTTGTTTATGCAAAGAGTGTTTGGAATGTGGAATACGATACCACAGGTACCAGATATCAGTGAGGGGAGCAGAGAAATTTCAGCCATGAGTTGGCTCCGTGGCTTAGCTGGTCAAAGAGCTTGTCTAGTATACAGGAGAGCCTGGCTTCGATTCCCAGCAGGGCAACTTTTAAAGAACAAAATATTCTCTTATGATCCCACAGAGGTTGGTTGCTTCTCGTTTGAAAGTGCTGCAATCCTTTGGTATGGGAACGGATAAAGGCTCATCACACGCTCATCACAAATACATATTCAAGTCTGACTGTCATTTGGCTAACATTTCCTCCAGTCTGCAACAGAAAGTTATCGGTTTATTAATGGCGATTAAAACAATTATTCATCGTGATACTGCCTTTAATTATATGTTCGTGTAATTGATTTAATAAACTGCACAACTGTTTTATAAAAATCAAACCAGAAATCAACCCCGTGCTCTGGTTGCACTGAATTCCAACTCCTGGCCCACCAAGGAACGCTCCACCCAGCAGCTGTGGGAGCTGTAAATATACTGGGTGCATTCCCGCAAGATACAAATGTATTCCTGACTTGTGTTCGATGTAAATGTTTATTACCTCTGCAAGTTACAAGTGTCTGTAGATATATCTGAATTCATTATTCATTTGTTGGGACGCATCTGTTTAATTGTGAATTGAGGCGGTGCATTCCAGATCCCAACAACTCGCAGTTTAAAAAAAAATGGTCCCTAATGTTGCCTCGGATTCTTCTGCCAATCACCTTCAATCTTTGTCCTCTGGTCACCGACTCTTTAACCACTGGAAAAATGTTTCTCCTCACTTACGATATCAAACCCGTTCATGAATTTAAACACCTCTGTCAAAACCTCTGCTCTAAGGAGAACAACCCCAGCTTCTCCAGGCCCCCACACTCTGAAATCCCTCATCCCTGGTACCATTCCAGTAAATCACTTCTGTTCATTTCTTCCTTCTAATAAATAACTACAGTGAAACGCTTCTGAGAAAAAGCACGAACAGAATAAAAAAAGTGAGAAATAAATACTGAGCAAAATGGATGTGAATGTTTAAGAACATAAGAAATAGGAGCAGGAGTAGGCCATTCGGCCCTTCGAGCCTGCTCCGCCTTTCAATGAGATCATGGCTGATCGGTCAGTGAGAAGAATCCATCTTTCAATCGGGCTTTGGCCGTTCGATTTACTGATAAAGACAGACAGAGAGAATTGCTGCAGACAGGACCGGCTAGCTCAGTCGGTAGAACATGAGACTCTTAATCGCAGGGTCATGGGTTCCAGCCCCATGTTGGGCGGTTATTTTTACTGCTGATTTTACAGGCTACCCCCAGCTCTGAATTCCGTGGCAGAGAGTCCAAGGAGTGTTTGATGTAAATGAGATTTAACAACAATATCAGAAAATCTCTCCATGATTCTGGACTCTTATCTCTCTCTCGTTGAAATTCATATCTTTTCACCTGCAGCTCGTCGTCAGTGTGGCTCAGTGGGACTTCGGGCCAGTCCCTCCCTTCACAATGCATCAGTGCCGGGAAAACAACGGGGAATTTTACACACATGTTGTGCTCTGTAACTTCTTATAAAAACTTCAGTATACTTCACTTCGTGTCCAACCCTGTGAGGTCTCCCCTGTTGTGTCAGCTTTAGATGTTTATAAACACGTCAGCAGAACATTAACATAACCTGAGCTCCGAGATCTGGCCGGGTCCCATTCCCCCGAAGTGATTAATGAGCAGGAGGGATTAGAGTTTCTTTAAAAGAATGACACGAAAATCACTTTGATGTGAGGCCGAAATATCTCAGTTGGGATTCGGCGGCTTTTAGATATTTTGTGCCTCTTTCTTTGGGTCCTTTTCTCGAACTTACCAATTTAAACTGAAGTCTTTTATCCGCCACTGTAGGGTTGGGTTGGAATAGAGAGAGACATCAAGGATGGAATCTGTTTCTATGGGCTGTATTTAGCTTTTATTTCTTTATCTCCTTCCGCCCCTTTCTCTGGTTTTTGTCTCTCTCGTTGCCGGATGAACATTTGATTTGATGCATTTGTCCTAAACTGATGCCTTTTACAAATCTCGGGGCGGTCAGACACGCTCTGTCTGTCTGTTACTGCTTGTGATTATTAACGGGAACAGGCCACGAGTTAAACGTTTATCAGCAAACCGAAGAAAGACAAATAAACAGAGAGATGTGTTGCTCCGCCCAGTGCAAAGGTGAAATGGATGTTATTGAAAATAATTTCCCCCTGACAGTTTGTGTAGATTTTTTGTAAAGTCTGGATTTTCAATGTCAGGAGAAACCGAAAAAGTGAGAAATAAACTGCTGATGACCCGTACAGGGATTAAACCCGTGCCCTTAGCGATATTAGCACCACGCTCTAAACAACTGTGATAAAAGCTGTCCGGATTGTTCCAGCCCCATGCTGGGCGGTTTGTGTTTTACTTCTCACACTGGGTCACAGAGTTATTGTACAGACAATGAACACACCACATCCCTTAAACATGATTCCAATATAAAATAATCACTCTTCGATAAAAACCGAGTGTGTAAATCGAAAGTAACAGAAAAAGAGCAGTTAATTGTGAAAAGAATGATTGCACCAACAGTGAAGGGGACTCTGCCGGCCTCCGCCATTCTAATCCTGTGACTGTGGGAGATTAGTTCGGGCAGAAGATTGACTGTGACGACACGAATACCAACGCCCACCACCCCCCCCCCACCCCCCCCCGCCCCCCTCACCCTCACCATCCATGTTAAACCTGAAAAGTGTCTGGCAAAAATTCAGAACAGGCGTGGAGGAAGTAACTTTTCGGAGAGGTTTGTGTTTCTGAATCCCTAAGTCTTCTGGCTCTTTTTGACATGTCCCCATTCAATGTACAGACCCTCTCCTCAGTCTGCCCCTCGAGACCCGTCACCTCACATTTCTCTCCAGCTAATTTCAAAACATGTTTTACACACCCCTCCAGGACAGTCCTGGAGTCCCCAATACTGTGTCAATTGTAGCACTTTCTGAAATACTACCCGTGTCATGTGTTAGTCAAGAGAGACAGAGGGGAATTAGACAGACCAAGCATCGCTGAGCCTTTGCTGTAGTGAAACAGGGGTTCGTTTCATGAAACAGTGCTACAGCTTTCGGAATAGAGGGAGCTTATAGAGACCTGATGGGTTCCACCGAAACAAAATAGTTTGAGGTGTTGGCAGGCAGGACAGATAGAATGTGGTGAGTGTTTAAAGTAGATGTGGAGGTTGTTGCTGTAGTTGTTCTATGGAGTTCCTTCAAGGAGGTGATTCTGAATGCAATGGATCAACGTGTACCCATGCAAAGCAAAGGTACTGAGCGTCATTACAGTCTAGCCTGGCTCAATGGAACGAACAAACAATTCATCCAGATGAGAAAAAGGGATTTAAGGCCATGACGGTAAATGGCACAGAATTCAGGCGGCTTCAAAACCATAAGAAATAACAACAGAAAATGCTGGAAAAACTCAGCAGGCCAGGCAGCATCCGTGGAGAGAGAAACAGAGTTAACGTTTCAGGTCGAAGACCTTTCGTCAGAAAACTTTTCTTCAAAACCATAAAGCAAGACAAGAGTGTAAAAACTGCAACAGAATGGCGAAGAACAATTTCACATTGAACATGGTAAGTGAAGAGAAGGGTAATAATAGTGCCAGAGGTAAGTTGTGACATTATTCACAAAATGTTTTAAACGGCTTGCTTATGTTGTGGTCCGCAAAAGCTTTTGATGACGATGTAGTGGTCCTCATAAAGGGAAAGGTTGGGAACCGCTGCACTAGAGTTTAGAAGAATGAGAGGGGATCTCATTGAAACTTATAAAATTCTAACAGGACTAAACAGACTAGATGCAGGAAAGCTGTTCCCGATGGCGGGGGAGTCCAGAACCAGGGGTCACAGTCTAAAGATAAGGGGTAAGCCATTTAGGACTGAGATGAGGAGGAATTTCTTCACCCAGAGAGTGGTGAACCTGTGGAATTCTCTACTACAGAAGGCAGTTGAGGCCAATTCATTAAATATATTCAATAAAGAGTTAGATATATTTCTTAAGGCTAAGGGGATCAAGGGATATGGGGAGAAAGCAGGGACAGGGTACTGAATTTGGATGATCAGCCATGATCGCATTGAATGGCGGAGCAGGCTTGAGGGGCCGAATGGCCTACTCCTGCTCCTATCTTCTATGTTTCTATTTTTGTATGACGTGTTCAAAGCCGCTGTATTTAAGGGGACCGTGTCCCCTTTGGCTTTCACTTACATTTTGATGCTCCTGAGTGCCGGTGGTTGGCGACATGACAGCACCTAGAACAAAGGCTGCTCCCCGTTTCGACGATGACTCCCTCCATGTTCTTGTGGAAGGAGTAAGAGGGCGCAAGGAGGTACTGTTCCCTTCGAATGGAAGGAGGAAGCCTCCTCAGCACACCAAGGCAACCTGGCTACAAATAGCTGAGGAGGTGAGTGCGAGGTCTATCTGTACACGCACATGGGTCCAGTGTAGGAAGAGGTTCAATGATCTCCTGCGTTCAGCAAAAGTGAGTATAACAGCACACTTACCTTCATTCTGCTGTGCCTGTCTTCACATCCCCATCACTCTGCATTGCCAGCCCTACTCCTGCACATCCTAACTCACCCCAACATCCCTTGCACCATCACCCATCACCCATCCCTCTCTCCCTATGTATAGAATCACATCCCCATCTTACTATGCACCCCTCACACTCACTCTCAATGTTATGCCATGACAACAACTAACAACTCACAAGGGGAGAAATGGTATTGGCACCTCACTCCATCATAGTCTCCCTCTAAACATCTATCCTATCCATTCTTTACACTTATTCCATCACTATCACTAAAACTGCACTTCTGTCCCTCATTGCAGGAAAAGAGATCCCACAGTAAGAGGGAGAGGGAGAGAACAGGAGGAGGAGGACCACCATCCGTGGCACAGCTCACCCATGCTGAGGAGGCAGCTCTGGACATTGTTGGAGGTGCTGAGGAGCTTGAAGTGGGGGACGGAGAGACGATCTCAGCCGAACAACCTGGTGACAGAATTATTTTCCAACCATCTGATTTGGCATTCATGAGTGACTCATGGGATCTGATGTTCATAGAAATTGAGTGCTAATTATGTGCACAATGGGATGTGTCTGTAACCTACATATCACATGTCTAAATCATGTCTTTACTCTCCCACAGGACCATCAAAAGCCCCTCTCCCTACTGTCCAGGAGGAAGAGCAGGAGGACTCCTCAGAGGAACCACCAGCCTCTGAGGGAGCAGCGTCAGCAGAAATGAGCGCACCCTGCACCAGCGCAGAGACGCACACCTCGGTGAGTCCAACGCGAGATAGAGTAGTGTTGTCACCTCGTGTCTCACAACTCACAAGTGAGCAAGAGCAGATGGTGGAGACAGGGACAGCAGTGGAGAGTCCTCATCGGAGGCCGCAGGACACTCCTAGCTTTGCTGAGCTGCATGCAGATGCTGAGCCTCGGGGGCCATCCAGAAAGAGAGCGGTGCTGGAGCTTCAGGAACAAGTGCAGGAGTCTCTGACTGGGTTAGCAACCATGGTGACCACGAGTATGCAGAGAATGGAGGAATCCATCTCAAATATGAGCAGCGCCATGGTGCAGGCACTGGCAAATGTAGATCCCACCATAGAAAGGATGGCAACCTCCATGGAGGACATAAATCGCCAGACTCAGGGGAACATGGCAACACTTCTAAATAGATGGTCAGCTATGGAGGATAGATGGACATCTATTGAGGAGAGAAACCAGAGGTTCATGGATGTTCTTGTTATGAGGAATGTCAGCACAGACACGTGTCCTCATGGCCCCATTGATGTGCAGCAAGGTGCTCTCCAGCTACTTGCTGGCAGAGAAGTGCGGGTGGCCCATGAGAGGGATGGTGGTGGAAAGGGAAATGGAAGTGGGGGCGCCTCTCCAAGTGCTCACACAACCATCCCATTGCCAACCCCTCGGTCAGAGCCCCAGATGCCTCCCCCAATAGAGATGGCCGAGTCTGCCCCTGCACAGCCGCAGGAAGAGCAGATTTTGGCGGGGCCCTCACAGGCTCCAAGACCCAGTGGATGACCGCCAAAGCCGTCTAAGCAGGCGCAGCAGGGAAGTGAGCAGGCTGCCTCTGCATCTGCTGAAGCCACAGGGGAAGCACCACGCAGAAGCACGCGTAAGAGAAAGCTAACACATAAATAGTCACAAGAGTAGTCACTTGGGTGCTTTCATATAAATCAGTGTAACGTTTGTGTTCTTTTATTTTATTGTATTAAAGTTATGTCATCTGAATGTTTCAATGCGTTGCCCTATGTGTGCTCACAATTGGAAGTGGCACAGTGAGGGGTGAGGGCGCCTTTCATCTGAAGCAATGGTGGTGAAAGGGCTAAGAATGCACAGTTCATTGTAGGGCTGCTCTATGGTATGGAAGTGGGGTCAGGCGAACCTTCATGTGCATGTGGCAGCCACATGTCTGTGATGCCTAAAGTTGAATCTGGCATGGACTAGGCCATCCCTTGCCTGATGGGCAGCAATGTGCTCGTGTGCTGGTCGCACTGGGTCAGCCACCTCCTCCAGGTGTTCCTCATCTGCAACCTCATTCGGCTCTTCCTCCTCCTCCTCCTCCTCTGAAGAGGCTGTACGCTCTGCGACCTGTTCCTCAGGCAGTGCTAATCCCCGTTACAGTGCGATGTTGTGCAGGGCACAGCAGACCACGATGGTTCTTGAGACCCTGGCTGGTGCGTACTGTAGGGCTCCACCAGATCTGTCCAGGCATCTGAAGCGCATTTTGAGCAACCCTATTGTTTGCTCAGTGACACTTCTGGTGGAAATGTGGCTCTGATTGTAGCACTCCTCAGACTCGTTTGATGGCCTCCTCATCGGCGTCATTAGCCACGTCTTCAGGGGATAGCTCTTGTCTCCAAGGAGCCAGCTGGAATGTTCGTTTGGCAGAGCGAAGAGCTGAGGCACAGTGGACTGGCGCAGGATGTAAGAGTCATGGCAGCTGCCAGGGTACTTGGCACACACATGCATGATGCTCTTCCTGTGGTCACACACCAGCTGCACGCTAAGGGAGTGGAAGCCCTTGCGGTTGACAAATACTGCTGGGTTGTTATGGGGTGCCCTGATGGCCACATGGGTGCAGTCGATGATGCCCTGCACCTGTGGGAAGACAGCCAGATTGACAAAGCCTAGCGCCCATGCGGTAACACTGCCTTCATCAGTTGATGTAATTGGCAGACTTTGCAAAGAGGGCATCGGTAACCTGCGTGATGCATCTGTGTGCGGCCGACTGGGAGATGCCGCTGATGTCTGCTGCTGATCCCTGGAAGGACCCTGACGCAAAGAAGTTGAGGGCGGTGGTGACTTTGACAGCCACTGGTAAGGAGTGTCCACCCTCTCCTCTGGGCTGCAAGTCTTGGTCCAGCATTGTGCAGATGTCTGCGACTACCTCTCACGAAAGTCTCAGCCTCCTTTGGCAGTGCTGCTCACTCATGTTGAGGAAGCTCATCCTCTGCCTGTAAACCCTGTGTTGGGGGTATCTCCTGAGGCACGGGCCAGCCAAACCCTGACGCCCTCTGCCTTGTACAGCATCTGGCAGCTCAGGAGAAGGTTGGCGCCCTTGTTGTTGGTGCTGCTGGTGTGCCTGGTTCTGCTGCTGCCGCGGATGATCCTCTTCCAGATCTAAGGACCAGGATGAGAGAATATAAATGGTTCCCATTCTGTAGTTACATATGGCAGTTGAGGATGAGATGTTATCAGCAGTAAGTCAATGGGGAGAGAGCTTATTCCGAGGAGGTGACAGTGCACATAGAGTTCACAGCACACACTCACAACCTCAATACAGCTCAAAGGTGTCCTCCAAATCATGAAATCAGCAACTTCAGCCATTTGAAAATGAACTGATGTGATAGGTTAGGTTTTATGCAGCACTTGCAGCTGTAAACGATTCAGCTCGTTGGAAGACCCGACACACTCAGCTGGCGTGTTTGCCGAACAACGTGAAACATGTTGAAAATGTGTGAAAATGGAATAAGCCTGGCAAAATAGCAGTTAACACTACCTTACGTGTCTCTCCCGCCGCTTGGTGTCGGGTCTGGTCTGAAGGTGCCGACCCGACACTTTGGAAACTGGCGTGGAGGCGGGTTCGCCGTCAATAATTTTGAATTTAACACCTGACCCGCCTCCGAACCCGCCCTCTGAGCGCCGGAAAAATCGCGGCCAATGTTTTAGTTCTATCCAAAAGTCATCAACCTGAAACATTTACCCTACTTGGAGTTTCCGTAGGGGTTCTCCTAATCATCCACTGTAACTTCAGATAATTGGCGTAAATCTCAGAGAAACAGCATAAATGGTAACTTACGTCATTTGTCCGGATTTTCCACCGATCCTCCGCTGAAGTTAGACAGGAGATTCAGGAACCACCACATACATTTTACCCCCAGTGTAAAATTAATGTTTGAAATCAAAAAATTAAAATAATTCCCCATTCCACAATAACGTGATTACATTTATAAGTTGAATTTTCTTTTTTTGTCTCTCAATACCATCATTGAAACTTGGGCTTGGTCTTGATATTTTTGGCCAGACCTGAGATTCTACTAGTTGACTGCACATTGTGCAACCTGAACATGGGCAGTGTATCTAATTTATCAGGATACATCAGTGCCTTTCAGTAAACTGAACTGATGGAATCGATTTCCTTAGATTCTAGGGGTGCGAAATTGGGTTTGGGGCGATAACTTTTAAAAGTTTGGAAAATTAGCCGCAGGTTAGTTTTTCTAACTTTAAAAAAATGTGTTTTTCTCGCTCCAAGAGGGAGGTGGAACGCTAAATCAAATGCTCCACTTTCCTCTTGGAGCGCAATCGGCAGCAGGCGGAGTGACGAGTTCTGCAGCGCTGCACACTGGGCCATGCAGCGCTGCTGCGTTGGAAGGCTCCTTCCCTCCCTTAAAGGGAAGGTCCATCGCTGCAGGCTCTGCAAAAGAAAGGGCGCCTACCTGGACCACCAAGGGAGTGGCGAACCCGTGTGATCAGCCTGGCATTCACTCAGAGTGCCGGGCTGATCGATTGCGGGCAGCAACCCGTGAAAAATACTGGATCAAAAAAGGTAAGATTTTTTTTTACTTACCTCGGCAACCTCGCCTTCACGCATCGCCCCTGAAGCGGCCGGTTGCCCGATCCACGTTCCCCCGAAGCTGGCGTTGTTTTTGCCTGGCGATGCTTCAGGGGGCGGATATGAATTTTGGGTCTGGGGCGCTACCAGGGCGCTACCGGGGCGATGCGCGGCCGGATAATGTGATGATCTCCGGCCGCAGACGGGCGTGGCAGCTAGGGGTTACCGCTGCCGCAAACCGGTAGGTGAATTTCACGGGCGGCAAGACCTTAGCGCCCCATTATCACCCCCCGGAGGCGATAATGGGTGGCGCTAAGGCAACGAATTTCTAGCCCTAGAAGTTTCTGTTAAACTGTTTTCAAAACTATTTGAAGAAAAGCTAAAGAATTAATTTTAAAAGCTTTATTCAGGTAAAGTTTGTTTTGAGTTTTTTTTTAAAACAGGCTATGTGTGTGGGAGAGAGATGTGAAGAAAAAATTACAGTATATTGATCACACAGCTGTTTTGCATTCCATAAACTTCAGAAAGTATGTTAAGCTGAGAGAGTGAGTGACAGAGAATCTTCCCTCATCATAATTTTAGTTCATTTTTCAAAATAAACCAGTTGTGTTTTGAAGCTGAGGCAGTTCAGAGAAGGTTCACTAGGTTGATTCCTGAGATGAAGGGGTTGTCTTATGAAGAAAGGTTGAGCAGGTTGGGCCTATATTCATTGGAGTTTAGAAGAATGAGAGGTGATCTTATTGAAACATATAAGATGCTGAGGGGGCTTGACAAGGTAGATGCAGAGAGGCTGTTTCCCCTCGTGGGGGAATCTAGAACTAGGGGGCATAGTTTCAGAAGAAGGGGTCGCCCATTTCAAAAGGAGATGAGGAGGAATTTCTTCTCTCAGAGGGTCGTGAATCTTTGGAATTCTCTACCCCAGAGAGCTGTGGAGGCTGGGTCATTGAATATATTTAAGGTGGAGATAGACAGATTTTTGAACGATAAGGGAGTCAAGGGTTATGGGGAGTGGGCAGGGAAGTGGAGTTGAGGCCAAGATCAGATCAGCCATGATCTTATTGAATGACGGAGCAGGCTCGAGGGGCCAAATGGCCTACTCCTCCTTCTATTTCTTATGTTCTTATGTTCTGAGAGGAAGCCTCTACCTATCTCACTCACATTTTGTTGATAATTAGAAAATGTAAACATTCTATTTGCTGACATGTGAAACAGAGATTTTAAATTGCTAATAGCCGTGAGATACAGAGACACATTGTAAATAAATAAATATATATATATGTATAATCATAGAATGATTACAGCACAGAAGGAGCTCATTCGGCCCGTCGAGCCCGTGCTGGCTCTCTGCAAGAGCACTTCAGCTAGTCCCACTCCCCCGTCTTTTCCCCATAGCCCTGCAATTTTATTTCCTTCAGGTAATTATAAATATACTGTGTATATTTATGATTTTGCTGTACATATTCCACCAAAATCTAAAGATTATAAGATTTACAATCATAAAAACCACCATTTATCTGTTACGCTGTTGTTGGTGCAAAAGTCAAACTAGCAGTTCTTTTCCTTTAGGTCTATGAGCTGCCACATCATGCCTGAGAGGATGGACAAGCAGCAAGCCCCAGGTTTCTATCAATGCTGTTGTTGAATCAGCCAGTGGGAGATGCACAGTCTAGGCTGCGATTTTTCCTACCTCGGCGGGTCCATGGCGGGCAATGTCGGTGGCGGGTCGCGCCCCCGCTGCTGGCTCCATCCCGGCCTCCGACCTGACTTTCCCCTGATTGTCCTTGTTAAGCCCGCCCAGCGCGTTTCCTGGGCCAATTGAAGGAAGCGGGCTGGTGAAGTCATTTGATGACGCGCCATCAGCCGGTTTCCTTAAAGGGACCATGCGCAAATTTACTTTGACATTTGTGCTGTCAGTGTTCTACAGCATTGAGGTGCTGCAAACACTGACAAGCACTGCACAGAGGTGCACAGCTGCACCCAGGCTCTCCCATGACTCACTCCATATGCTTATGGAGGGAGTCACAGCACACAGGGAGGTCCTCTTACCTTCCCATGGGTGGAAGAGCCCTCCCCAGGAAACTAACGCAGCCTGGTTGCACATTGCACAGGAGGGCACAAGCAGGGATGTCGTCAGGAGGACCAGGCTGCAGTGGTGCAAACCTTTCAATGATCTCAGTAGATCACGAAATGTTACTGCAAAGCCACACTCAACCTCATCCTGCCGTGTCTCTCATCACATCCCCATCACTCTGCTTTCCCTACCCTACTCCTGCACATCCTTACTCACACCAACTTACCTTGCACCTCTACCCATCCCTCTCTATCTACATTATCACATCCCCATCTCACTAGCCACCCCTCACACTCACCCTCATCCTTGTCCAATCATACCAACTAACAACACACAAGGGTAGGCACTTGTATGTTTTAGCAAATGTTCATGTGAAGTTTCTGTTAATGTGCTGTCAAACAATGAAATCTTTATTTTCAACACTTTGCTTTCTTGGACGGATTTGTGTGCACCTTTGGAAGTTGCTTAGTGAGTTGCAGTGAATGGTGCGACATAACTGTACCCCCACAATGGTCATGAGTGTGAAAGGAATGGCTTGGACATTGTAGGGATGCTTTATGGTGTTGGTGTGGGGTAGTGCCAACCTGGCGCATCATGTGGATGCCAGGGTGTACAGTGTTAAGTGAAGTAAATGTGCCCATGGTGAGGCTATCCCTGGCCTCCCGGGCAGCAATGTGGTCGGGTGCTGATGCCCTGTGTCCTGTTGCGCATCAGGTGAATGCAGAGAAGGGTGGTGTTGTTGGTGCTGCTGGTGTTGGGGCTGATTGTGGTCAGATTCTGAGGACCAAGGTGAGAGAGTATAAAGTGCACCCATGTTGATGGAATAGATGGCAGGTGAAGTAGAGATGACAGAAGCGATCTGTCAATGGTGGGAGAGGTAATGAGGTCAGACTGGATGGAGACTTCTGTAAAGACTTGCAGCATCCTGACTCCGTAGTGGAAATGCAGTTTAGAGATACTACTGCTTAAGGGAAGATATCTGAATCAGCTGGGAGCTTTGAGTTGACATTTGAAGCTGTCAACTCATCAGCTGATTCAATGGCCACTGACCTCTTGCCTCAGCTTCACTGACGAGGTCTAGGCACAGCGGGAAACCCGTGGGAGACCTGTGAAAGTTAAAAAGCTGGGTAAAAAAGCATTGTTAAGTGGCTGTAAAAAAAGCTACAAATGATTTGAATTAGGTCGCTCGCCACTGCCAGTCGGGTCTGCTCAGCGCTGGCAGACCAGCATCGGGAAATGCAGGTGTGCACGTTTTAACAGCGAGTTCCCGACCCGCTGTCAATCATTTTAAATTTCACAGCTGACCCGCCACCAATCGGGTTTGCTGAGCACTGGCAAAATCGCGGACTTAGTCTCCAATATTTCTTCCACCCCTGAAAAATTGCCCTATCAAAGAATTGTATTTCAGGCAAGGAAAAGAGGGAAAGATGAAGGAAGGAAGTGAGTAATGTACCGCGCTTTTATAATGCAGAGTTCCCAAAGTGCAGCTTATTGGTCTCAAATAATCTCGTCCTTTGGAGTAGGTCAGCATTTGCAGTGTATCTGTGGAGTCTAGTGTAGCAATCCTGGGTGACCTAATGACATTGGACACATCTGCTAGAAAAAAACCAAATTAATTAATCTTGGACTTGTTTTAGCTAAAGCTGGTATTCCAGACATGGAGGCCGGGATTTTACTAACCTTGGTGGGTCTGTGGCGAGCGATGTCGGTGGCGGGTCGTGGCCCCGCTGCTGGCTCCAACTTGCTCTGTGAAATGAATTTCACTCAATGGGACTTGGTAAGACTGCTCAGCGTGTTTCCTGGCCAATTAGAGGAAGCGGGTCTGGTGACGTCATTTGATGACGCGTCATCAACCGGTTTCCTTAAATGGACCATGCGCAAATTTATTTTAACATTTGTGCTGTCAGTGTTCTACAGCATTGAGGTGCTGCAAACACTGACAATAACTGGACAAAGGCACAAGGCTGCACCAAGGCTCTCCCATGACTCCCTCCATATGCTTATAGAGGGAGTCACAGCACGCAGGGAGGCTCTCTTCCCTTCCCATGGGCGGAAGAGACCTCCCCAGGAGATCAGCACAGCCTGGTTGCACATTGCACAGGAGGGCACAAACAGCGATGTGGTCGGAAGGACCTGGATGCAATGCTGCAAACGTTTCAGTGATCTCAGTAGATCATGAAACGTTAGTACAAAGCCACACTCAACTTCATCCTGCTGTGCCTCTCATCACATCCCCAACACTCTGCCTGCACTACCCTACTCCTGCATATCCTTACTCACACCAACTTACCTTGCACCTCCACCCATCCCTCTCTGTCTATCTACATTATCACATCCCCATCTCACTAGCCACCCCTCACACTCACCCTAATCCTAGTGCAATCATACCAACTAACAACACACAAAGGTAGGCACTTGGGTGTTTTATGTAATGTTCATGTGAAGTTTCTGTTAATGTGGTGTCAAACATTGAAACCTTTATTTTCAACACTTTGGGGTAGAAATTAGGTCGCGCCCCATTTGGGGCGCAAATATCGTCCGGACGCAAATATTAGCGCCTGGCGCTAATTATCGGCACTGACGGGAAACTTCACTTTTACCGCCCTGGGAGGTGAGTGGAGCGCTAAAGCAGGCGCTGCACACCTCTCTTAAGGCGCAAAGGCCGAGCAGTGAGGCGCTAACTCGGAGCGCTGGCGAAGCTCATGTAATGTCAGTCAGCAATGGAACACACACACAATGGCACGGGCCAGTTCTTAAAGGGGATGGTTAATCTTGCTTTCCATCCACATCCTGTTCATTGCTGCCTTGAATCTCGGCCTGGAGAGACTTGCACATCAAATGTGCTGGAAAGAACAATGGAGAGCACCAGGCAAAGAGCTCAGAGTGCAGCTCCCACGGTCTCTGCTAAATCGATACAAGGAATGGCAAATCAAAATGAACCTGCAAAGTGCTGCTCAGTACCAAAACTCCTTCACACAACGTTGAATCTCTCCAGAAGTCTCTCCCTCTCTCTCTCAGAATGCGTAGTTCAAAAATGCCACCAACAATAAAAGACAGGAAGAGGCCCCCTTTAAATAGCGCCCCCCCCAGCCCCACAGCGATTGATAGCGTTCCAGTCTTCTGGTCGTTGGAAGCGCCAGGCGGTAAGGCAGGGGGCGCCACTCAATTTCCGCTCCGGGGCGCCCCAAGGGCGTTGCACCATGGAATGACGTCACAATCTGCGCGCGCAGGTGGTCGCAGCGGTAAGTTTTAGCGCCGCCGCACAATCTCAAGTTAAGTTCTCGAGCGGCGCAAACATCGCTGCGCCCGGGCGTTAGCGGCTTTGCGCCCCATTAGCGCCCTCTTAAGGCGCTAACGGGAGGCGCAACCAAGTGAATTTTTACCCCTTTGAGTTCTTGGATAGATTTGTGTGCACTTTTGGAAGTGGCTTAGTGAGTTGCAGAGACATAACGGTACCCCCGCAATGGTGATGAGTGTGAAAGGAATGGCTTGGGCATTATAGGGATGCTTTATGGTGTTGGTGTGGGGTGGTGCCAACCTGGCGCATCATGTGTACAGTATCAAGTGAAGTAAATGTGGCCATGGTGAAGCCATCCCTGGCCTCCCGGGCAGCAATGCGATCAGGTGCTGATGCCCAGTGTCCTGTGCAGCATCAGTTGGTTGCGGAGAAAGTTGGTGTTGTTGTTAGTGCTGCTGGTGTGCCTGGTGCTGCTGGTGTTGGGGCTGATTGTGGTGGGATTCTGAGGACCAAGGTGAGAGAGTATAAAGTGCACCCATGTTGATGGAATAGATGGCAGGTGAAATAGAGATGACAGAAGCGATCTGCCAATGGTGAGAGACGTAATGATGTCAGACTGGATGGAGTCTTGTGTAAAGACTTGCAGCCTAGTGAATCTGTTGTGGAAATGCAGTGAGGAAGAGCTTGTGACTGACAGAAGATATCTCTGTAAGGTGGGAGCTTTTACTTTACATTTGAAGCTGTCAACTCAACAGCTGATTCAAAGGCCACTGAACCCCCGCCTCAGCTTGACAGACGTGGTCCACAACCAGCGTGGACCCCGCGGGCGAGCTGTCGAATGCAAAAGGTAAGCTGAAAATCATTCTTAAGTGGCTCTAAACAAGCCACTAATTACCTGAATTGGGTTCCCCGCTGCTGCGTGTCGGGTCTGCTCAGCGCTGACAGACCCGACACCGGCAAAGGCGCGTGGCGGCGGATTCACAGCGGGGTCCCGATCTGCTGTGGAAAAAAAACACTTTCCCACTCGACCCACCATCGATTGTGACCGCTGACCCCCTGCAAAATTCTAGCCGGAATGTGAGATCCCAAAACCTGCACCATGATGATGCTGGATGGTTATGGATGAGCAACAGCTGGAAAAAGAGGTACTTTAGCACAAATTATGACCTGGTAGTTATATTGAATTGATAAAGTCCGAGTGGAGTCCTACCCAAAACAAGCAACTTTCAATCTTTAGAATTACATTATTGATCCCATGACCTAGTTGGGCAGTGTCACTAAAAGAAGTCACATTGACTAGGAAACAATTCAGTGTTTCCCTCTAGGCTTCTCTCATTGGGAATAGGAGTTATTTATTTTCTTTTGTCAACCAATAAGGCATTTTATCATGTTCACTGTATCATCTTGTATAAATTTCAAATTACAGGATTCTATTTTGTAATTCTATTTGTGAACCTCAGTAAACCATGTTTTAGTTCTATACCCAATGCAACTATTGCATTTTATACAATTTAATTTTAACAAAACATGTCATATAAAAATGGAGACATAGATTGTACTGCAGTTTACAAAGTAGCAAATGCAAAACGGTTCATGTTTATAGTTCCCTCAACCAACTGAGAAACTGCAAAGCCAGCTAACCACTGTTTTAAAACACCAGGAGGATTTACAGTAATAGTGTGTAGGGTGGAGATCTCAATAGCACATTTGATAAAATGCAGATGAAAACTCAAATCAATCATGTCCCTTTATTTGTTTGTTTAGTAAAGATGAAAAAGCTCTGCAGTTTCCAGACTGCATGTGGTACATACATGTGGCATAGCAATGTGAAGGGACAGACACTGGAGCCTTGAATTAAATTGATTCCTTGCTCAGAGGATAAAGAATACATTTAATAAAATCCACCCAACTGATCTTGGCTGCTGTGATTAATGTTTGTGCTCTACATGATTAGTTTTTTCTAAGTGTTTACCAAACTCTCAGGCTCTAAAATTACTGCATGGGATACGAACACGAATGCTTAAGATGTACAGCTAAAACACCTTAATTAGCTGTTTTGGCAGAAGTGCTAACTCACTGAGATAGATTTTAACTTTCACCGCTTCAATGAAAGCAAAATCAGGCAGAGGGTATACTATAACGGGCAGCTGATCTGTATCGATTCATCGCTGTATGATATAGAAAACCAACACAGCCAACTGTTCAGCTTTTGAGAATTTGCAAAAATTAGAATGCCAATAGGAAGATGATTAAAAACTATTTAAAGCTAGCAGCAATGGAAGAAAGTTGTTTGAAGGAATCCTAGCGGACAGACTGTTGGATCTAGGAAAAAAGTTTGAAAGGATTGGGAAGGCAAGAGTTTAAGTAATAGTCTTATTGGAAAAGGGATAGAAATGAGTTGAAAGATGGTAAAAATTGAAAGTAATTTTTCGGCAATGAGCAGTTTTGTTTTAAATGTGCTTTTTTCAAAAGCTGGGGAATTAATTATTTTTCTGTCATCAAAGCGATGTCTTCATCGGTCAAGAGCTGGTTGATGAGTGGACAGTTATAACTGAAGCCATGCTAATATTCAGGAATAGTTCCAGCAGTGGTTGAAGTGAGAAATGAGTCATTGGGTTTCTATAAACTTGTAAATGAAAAGGATCACCATGGTTCCTGGATCACACAATTGTATATGTATCTTATTCAAAATCACGGCTGGATTTCCCCCCCATTTGGCCCCATTTTTGGGCATACCTGGGATGGCCAATGGAAGTAAATCTGGGGGGATTAAACCCAACATCAGGCCACTGCCCCATAACCTTAGCACTCTCACCTCTGAGCCAGAAGTTCATGGGTTCAAATCCCACTCCAGAGACTTCAGCACAAAATCCAGGCTGACACCTGAGTGCAATGCTGAGAGAGTGCTGCACTGTCGAGGTGCCATCTTTTGGATGAGACGTTAAACCGAGGCCCAGTCTGCTCTCTCAGGTGAATGTAAAAGTTCCCATGATGCCATGTTGAACAGGTGTCCTGGCTAATATTTATCCCTCAACCAACCTCACTAAGACAGATTATCTGGTCATTATCACGTTGTTGTTTGTGGGAGCTTGCTGTGCGCAAATTGTCTGCCACGTTTTCTACATTACAACAGTGACTATACTTCAAAAGTACTTCATTGGCTGTAAAGTGTTTTGGGACATCCTGAGGTCATGAAAGGTGCTATATAAATGCACGCCTCTCTTTTTCTCTTCTCTCGTTTTCTCTTTCTCTTTTTCTTCTTTTTTCTCTCTCATTTTCTCTCTCTTTCTCTTCTTTCTTTTTTCTCTCTCTTGTCTCTCTCTCTCTCTCTTCTTTCCGACCCATCTCGGGTGGACATCTTCGGCCACTGCATCCCTACCCTCCCACATGCAAATGACGGCAGGTGGGTGGCGTTTGCTGCTCAGCCACATTTCCTTCTGTGGCACTAGTGGTAGAAACTGCCTCAGAAGAAGTGGTGTTTGGGCTTGCTTGTTGTAGGATGGAGGTGCTCTGTACTGGAAGGCCACAAGGGACATGTATGCCAATCATAAGACCAAGGACTACAATGGTTCAAGGAGAAGGTCCCCCATCTTCTCTGGGCAACAAGCATGGGCAACAAAAATGTGACTTTGCCAAGGTCATCCACATCTCCAAAACAAATAAAACAGCTTGCCTAGAACAAGCAAAAAGTGGAGTTATAAAAAAATGGTGCTGATAAAGAAAGGTACACCAACCTGATGTTTGCTATGCATGGCTTAGTCAACAATAGCACTCTGTTCTTCTTATGTTATATTGGTCTTAGGGGGAGAAATTCGGTATCATCCCATTTGGGGCGCAATTATCGGCCGGGCGCAAAGTTTAGCGCCTGGCGCTAATTACTGCCTCCGACCGCAAACTTGGCTTCTATCACATCTGGAGGTGATTGGAGCGCTAAATCAGGCGCTACACACCTCTCTTAAGGTGCTAACGCCGAGGAGCGAGGCACTACCTCAGAGCGCTGGCAAAGCTCATGTGATGTCAGTCAACAATGGAACACAGACACACTGGCGCCGTACAATTCTTAAAGGGGAGGGTCGATCTTGCTCTCCATCCACACCCTGCTCATTGCAGCCTTGAATCTCGGCCTGGAGAGACCTGTACATCAAATCTGCTGGAAAGAACAATGGAGAGGCCCAGGGAAAGAGCTCAGAGTGCAGCCCCCATAGTCTCTTGACAATCGATGCAAGGAAGGTCAAATCAAAATGAACCTGCAAAGTGCTGCTCAGTACCCAAAACTCCTTCACACAGCGTTGAATCTCTCCAGAAATCTCTCTCTCTCTCTCTCAGAATGCGTGGTGCAAAAATGTCGCTGACAAAAAAAGGCAGGAAGCGGTCGCCTTTAAATAGCACTCCCCAAGTCCCTTCCCGACTGCAAAAAGCTCCCCTCAACCTGTCGTTGCTAGCGGCAGGCGGTAAGGCAGGGGCCGCCACTCAATATCTGGTCCGGGGCGCTACCGGGGCATTGCATGCTCGACTGATGTCACGATCTGCGGGCGCAGGAGATCATGGTGGTAGTGCTTAGCGCCGCCGCAAAATGTATGTTCAATTTCCTCTTAGGGCACTAACGGGAGGCGCAAAGCAACCGAATTTTCCCCCTTAGAATTTCTAATAATCCAGCAATAAATGCTAAAGGAAAATCAACTAGATTTATTATGGCTGGAAACAACTTATTGGCCCAGAATTTGCAGTGGGTAATAACAGCGAATGAGCAGCGTTCGCTGTTATTACCCCTTTGAAACTGACCACAATTTCAGAATTTAGCGCATACGCATCCTAACGCGGAAATCCTGAAGTTGCGGTCAGTCATTCACTGCTCTGACACAGGCTGCGCTCTGCCCACGCCCCCCACCCCCCCACCCCGCCGATAGCCGGCAATCAGTGTAATCAGACGAAAACTTGGGCTTTTCTGCAGTAATATCGCTGTTAAATACCCCATTAAAAGTTAGACCTTGTTGGATTAGGTGTAACTGTGGTTTTAACAGCATATTGGTGGCTAAACATACGTTCTGGCCCTGAAAAACTAATTTAAATTTTGTGGAGTGTCAAATGTCTCCATTATAATGAAAATTACAATTTTTAAGAAACTTTATTTGCTTCGCCGCTGACCGCTAATTATGGGCCAATATTTAGGCAACATTCAGCAGCCCACTGCTAGTTTACTAACAACAACAACTTGAATTTATATAACGCCTTTAACATAGTAAAACATCCCAAGATATTTCACAGGAGCATAATCAGACAAAACAATTGACACCAAGCAAAAGGAGACATTAGGACAGGTGACCAAAGTTTGGGGAAAGAGTTAGGTTTTAAGGAATGACTTAAAGGAGGAGAAAGAGGTAGAGATTTGGAGAGGTTAAGGGAGGGAATTCCAGAGCTTAGGGCCTAGACTGCTGAAGGCACAGTCGCCAATGCTGGAGCGAAGGAAATTGGGGATGCGCAAGAAGCCAGAATTGGAGGAGAGCAGAGATCTCGGAGGGTTGTAGGGCTGGAGGAGGTTACATAGATAAGGAAAGGTGAGGCCATGGAAGGTTTTGAACACAGGGATGAGAATTTTAAAATCAAGGCATTGCCGGACCAAGAGCCAATGTAGGTCAGCAAGCACAGGGGTGATGGGTAAGCGGGACTTGGTATGAATTAAGATACGGGCAGCAGAGTTTTTAATGAGCTCAAGTTTACGGAAAGTGATAGGTGGGAGACCGGCCAGGAGAGCGTTGTCTGGAGTCTGGAGGTAACAAAGGCATGGATGAGGGTTTCAGCAGCAGATGGGTTGAGGCAGGGAATGAGACAGCAGATGTTGCGGAGGTGGAAGTCTGCGCTCTTAGTGATGGAGAGGATATGGGGCTGGAAGATCACATCAGGGTCAAATGGGATAACTCACCTTGCCGGTAATTTCTTTGGGAATTCTCCCGAATGGCCGCCATAACTTTGGTGGAAGATCAATGAAAACTCTGCTTATGCCGTTTATTCGGGGTTTCCGTTGGTCTTCCATCAAAGTTTCAGTTGCCGATCAGGGGAACCCCAGAGGAAATTTCCTGCATAAGGCACTTCTCCAGTCTGGGTTTAATGGGTTGTTTAATTGATACAGTACTTACTGATGGTAAGGGAATATTTCTAAATTCTTATACTTCCATTAATGTATCGTTATGTTATTCTCATTATTATTCAGTCATAAGGCAACATCTGCCATTAATGCCATGCTATGTTAAATCATACACAGGACACACCTATTCATTCACACAGCTAGGTTTAGTTGTCCCATATGTGAATCTGTCCTTTCATCCTTCCTTTCCCTATTATTGTTATATTGGGCCGGATTTTGCATTCAGTGGCGAGAGAACGACACTAGCCATTCGCTGCACTTGCACTTACCCATAGACTTTTTAGGGGTTTTTGCACTGGAAGTTCCTGTCCGCTAACTATCGAAAAAGCACGCCACCCTCTACAGAGCACCTGGGATCTGTGTGAACAGGGCAAGCAACTGTGTATTCCTTAACCAATCAGATTGAAGAATTATTAATGAATAGCGCAAGGCCTGAACCAGGAAGTGTCAGTTAGAATATCGAATTCAATGTCGAACCAGGTGCAGAAAGTGAAATAAAGAGGAAAAGAAAGATTGGATTAAGAAAGAAGTAAAAGAGAAATTTATTTTTATTTTTTTAAATCTCCAACAATAATTCAAATCTGAAGGAATAAGACGCTATACTTGTTAAAGTTAATTTTCAGAGCTAGAGAGGTTGTTTGGCAGTAATTAAGACTTATTACGCCATTAAAAGGGTTCTTACACTGGAATGGACAAGCCCTAACTTTTTCTGACGTGTTTAGTATGTATATATCAGGTAAGCAACTTCACGCCATTCCATGTATTTCAATGGTGAGACCCTCGGCAAGATACTGTTATCGTGCAGCTTCTGGAGGAGCAGGGCATCTCGAACAGCAACTTCTTGATTTACCTAGCTTTTTGAAAGTTGCATTTCTTGTAGATATTATTCTGTATCCAGGACAAGGGAGAAAACGGTGTTCACCTGGTGGCTATGAGCAAGCTGCTGCCTGGCCTCAGAGGTGGTGATGAACCCGCAGATCCATAAAGATAATTTATCCTTTCTAGCACCGCATCAATTAGCTCAGACACAGACTTGCCCGTGAAATGGGATTATCCTCCATACTAGAAGTACCATAATTTACCCAGAATTGTACTCTCCACAGTGGAGGTAATGGCCCAGATTTTGCAGTGGGTAATGACGGCGAACTGTTAGTGTTTGCTGTCCTTGCCCCTCTGAAACTGACCGCAACTTCAGGATTTAGCACATGCGCATCTAAATGCGTAAATCCTGAAATTGCCGTCAGTCATTCACTGCTCCGACACAGGCTGTGCTGTGGAACCCCCCCCCACCTCCTCTCCCCCCATACCTGGCAATCGGTGTAATCAGTGAAACTGACAAAAACTTGAGCTTTTCCGCACTAATATCACTGTTAAATATCCCATTAAATGTTAAACCTTGTTGGAATAGGTGTAAGTGGGGATTTAACAGCATATTGACTGTTAAACAAACGTTATGGACCTGAAAAACTAATTTTTATATTTGTGGAGTGCCAAATTTCTCCATTATGATAAAAAAAAACATTTTTTTAAACTAACATTTTAAAATTTGTTTATGATATTTCAGCTTCTATCTTATCCCCATGTAGAATCCCAACCTTTATTTTGCACTCTGTAACATATTTTAAAAGTCCGGATAAAAACAACTTTTCATTTCCTGTTTTGTTGCCTGTGAAAATTGGCTGCTTAGGACACTGTTGAGGGCACTGCAGCTCTTCACTGGGAATCCCCATTAAACAGCGTGAAAATGAATTGCACATTGAGAAAGGCAAACTTCTCGCCACAGAGATCATGAAATTCACTGCTCTTAATCATGAGATCTCTGTGCGCAGCTTTCTTCAGGGCCAGCGGCAAGCGCCTTTGCTTCACCACTAACTGCAAATTACAGGCCAATGTCTGTTAAACAGCTGGTAAAGTCACTTGAGAAATATGAAACCATGTGGTCAGGGGTAAATTGGGATCGGTCTGATTTCCAGCAGGTTCAAAAAACATTTCCGAACCGCAGAAATCGCAACACAAAGTTTCCAGACCCTTCAAGCTCAAAAACTTCTCAATTTCGCCTTGATCAGGTGAAGTTGCTGCACCTCATTTACCTCCGTCTAACTTACCCAGAATGCAATAGGAGTGCACACCCAGAAAACTCGGAGCTGCCACACCACTGGCTCTCATTTTGACATATGCAGGTGAGGAGCTTGGCAGGTGGATCACAGACAGGCCCATCCAACTCGCAGGAAGCATTTTTAAGATACACCAGTGTCGGAAATGTCTTCCACTTGAATTTATTCAAATACTTCCTGCACAGTATGTACGTCTGCACAGTAAATGGCAAGGAAATCAACCCCTAGTATTTTTATTAAAGAAGGTGACTTGCTCTGGTAATATAAATCAATAGGATCCTATAGAGTATATGTTCATTGTAGGCATTGACCTGTGCTCAAGAGAGGCACGGGAAAAGATCTGGAAGCATCTCAGGAGCAGGAGCCTTCTCAGTTAAGACTGATGTATAGCACAAGGCACAAAGAAAAGAAGAAAGTAGCTTACAAAAATATTAAAATCAAACAAATGTCAGGTTTTACTGTATGAAGAAACAGATATTTTCCATATTTAAATATATCAATAGAACAGGAACAAACATTTAAAAAATGTAGAATTAGCATCCATTTTGTAATATTTACAAAATGAAAACATCATTCCTTTCACAGTTCCTATATTGAAACTACGTTATTTCAGATAAATACTGGCCCGTATTTTCCGATGCCTATGGGTGTGTACGAGCTGTGTACACACCCGTAGGGACATCGGAAATGCTGGTTTCAGGCATGCGCTGAAAACCGGCATTTCCAATCTGTCAAGAATCCTGCCCTGGAGAAGAGCCTCTGCGGGGGGAGAGCTCCGCTTTCTGCAGAACCTCCGCCCGCAGAAAACCCTTAGAAATCTTACGCCTGGTAAAAGCAGGCGTAAGGCCTGCTTTTACCAGCATAAGAGTTTAAAAAAGTTAAAAAAAAAAATTTCACTCATTTATAATTTAAAAATACTTTTAAAAAAAGGTAACTTTATTTTTAGCCCTAAAAAAACCTTAATTATTTTTTTCAAAAAATTAAATTTTTGTTTAAAATATTTAATTTAATATAATTTTAACTCATCTAAAAAACATGATGGTTTTTTAAAAATTTATTTAATGTTTTAGTGTTTTTTTCAGTGATCCCCATTCATACTTTTGACAGTTCTATCTGTCAAAAGTATGAAGGGGGATTCCCTTCTTTCTTTGGCTCGCCTGGCCCACCTGATCCCAGGGATGCTTGCGAACCGCGTGCGCCCTTGGGATACGTGGGCCCTGTGCATTTGGACTGTGGAGAGGCCCAGCATCGGAAGTGTCCGGACCTCGGGAGCCCTCAGGGAAGCACGTAGATTTTTTTCCGATAGGAGTGTAATATCTTAATGATCGCTGAGTTCTTGGACAAGACACCAATAGGCAGCAGCCAGTATTTTTGAGCAATAGATCAAGATTTATTAAGCATACAGCGTAATATACTTAATATTAGGCGATAGTTTTAACGAGTAGCTCGCAGCCCTTGGTCTCTGGAACCTCACAGTACGTCTGTGTAAAGTTGTTCTTTGAGTATCGAGGTTTTAACCCTTTTCTTATCAACAGTTCGTTTGGCCAGTGTCCATATATGGTCTTTAACAAAATCACCTTTTTTAATTGGTTCTAATGGTCAAAATACCATTGTCACTCAGGTTAAGGCTAGTAACCAGGCCACTCCTTTTCCAGTACATTTCTACTAACTCTGCTCCGCTGTCATGTTATCTTGTTTATAGCTTTTCACCCCATTGGAATTTACCATATCTCTTTCATTTCATAGCCTCCCTGGTACAAGGCCTTTATACCAAGGGCCCATATCATCCTGCTGTCTCACTTGTCTTGAGGTATCCAGACTATCTCACTTTAATCTACCAGATAAATACCTTAACTTCCATGATCTCTCTCATTTTATGTCCTTATACTAATTATCCTTTAAATATTGTTGCAATGAATTTTGTTAAGCGAATTCTAAGTTCTATTCAGCATTCTAATATGTTATTTAATGATTTGACCTTCACTTACAGCCTGTAGCTGCTTGTTATCAAAGCTTAGACAAAACTGCGTTTGGCTGTCCCCACAGCTGCATTCTGAACAAGTCTTAGCTTTTTAGTTACCCAGGAGTAATTATGGGTAATATTATTTGATCAATGACTACACTTGATTTTATACATATATGATTCTCGTCTACTAAATATGTCTAAATATCAGCCTTTCGTACAAGTCCCCACCTTGAGGATGAAATGTTTTAAACATTGATTCCACGACTACTTCAATCTATTCTCTGACAAGCGTTGCTGCAAATTGGAGTCCTCTAATTGAGGGGAACGGAGCGCTTCTCAAATGAGGTTTTATCTCCCTTTTCATTATAGGCCTGGGTGCTAACTATGACTGTTGTCGGGAGCGACGAGACCAGAGGTGCTGTGAGGTGCTGTGAGTATTTGAACTCACTTTCGCGGGCTTTTCTTCACAGGCTGTTGTTGGGAGCGACGAGACCGGAGGTGCTGTGAGGTGCTGTGAGTATTTGAACTCACTTTCGCGGGCTTTTCTTCACAGGCTGTTGTCGGGAGCGACGAGACCGGAAGCGGACCAGGTGGGAAGCACCCAGGTGAACGGCATTTAAGGAGGGTGGTGGCTTAAACCCGAGTTCCTACCCCCACCCGCCCTCCTCCTCTAACCTACTAGTCTTTTAGCAGTCTAAAAACAGAGGTCACAAATTTTTTGGTCTCAGTTTCTTTTCAGCAGGGCAGGACGGTTACCGGGAGGAGCGGGAAGTCGGCGTAGGACCAAGGGGACACAAGACCGGGAAGTCAGCGAAAGACCAGGGAGGTAAGACTAACTGGTAAGTACTTTCCTCAAACCTTCCTAGAAAGTAAAACTAAAACTAGTGGGATTTGGTTAGTTTAAAAAGGAATAAGAGGAGTACAGTATACATTGGTCTAAGTAAGCTTCGGGAAAACAAAAGTCAATAAATAAACTAAAACTAGAAAATTAAAAAGTAATATAAGGTTTAAGTCATGGCAGTAGAGCTCGGACCTGTGTCATGCTCCTCCTGTAACATGTGGGAAATCAGGGACGCTTCCTGTGTCCCTGACAACCATGTGTGCGGGAAGTGTGTCCAGCTGCAGCTCATGTGGGACCGCATGACGGCCCTTGAGCTGCGGATGGACTCACTTTGGAGCATCCACGATTCTGAGAGGGTTGTGGATAGCACATTTAGTGAGTTGGTCACACCGCAGGTTAAGGCCAGCGTAGATAGTACATGGGTGACCAAAAGGCAGAGCAAGGGCAGGAAGGTAGTGCAGAAATCCCCTGGGGTTGTCTCCCTTAGCAACAGGTTCACCGCCTTAGGTGCTGTTGTCGGGGGGGATGACTCATCGGGGGAAGGCACCAGCAGCCAGGCTCATGGCACCATGACTGGCTCTGTTGCAAAGAAGGGAGGGAAAAAGAGTGGCAGGGCTATAGTAATAGGGGATTCGATTGTAAGGGGAATAGATAGGGGTTTCTGTGGTCGCGACCGAGACTCCAGGATGGTATGTTGCCTCCCTGGTGCAAGGGTCAAGGATGTCTCGGCGCGGGTGCAGAACATTCTGGAGGGGGAGGGGGAACAGCCAGTTGTCGTGATACATGTTGGTACCAACGACGTAGCTAAAAAAAGGGAAGAGGTCCTACAAGTAGAATTTAGGGAGTTAGGAGCCAAGCTAAAAAGTAGGACCTCGAAGGTAGTAATCTCTGGATTACTACCAGTGCCACGTGCTAGTAAGAGTACAGAGAACAGGATAGTTAGGCTAAATACGTGGCTTGAGCAGTGGTGTAAGAGGGAGGGTTTTAAATTTTTGAGGCATTGGAACCAGTTTTGTGGTAGGTGTGACCTATACAAAAGGGACGGTCTACACCTGTGCAAAGATGGAACTGATGTTCTCGGCGTAATTTTTGATAAAGCAGTTCGGGAGCATTTAAACTAGTATGGCAGGGGGCTAGAAACCTATGTAGTGAAATAGAGGAAAGTGAAAGGCAGACAGAAATAAATGGAAAAAGGGTGAGGAACAAAAAACAAAGGGCCAAACTAATTCATAAAAAATGTGAGCATAAAAAAAGCCTGAGGGTTTTATACCTTAATGCGAGAAGCATCAGGAACAAGGTAGATAAATTAGCTGTGGAAATAGAGGTTAATAATTATGATCTAATTGGGATTACGGAAACATGGTTGCAGGGTGAGCAGGGCTGGGAGCTTAACATACAGGGGTATTCAGTATTTAGGAAGGATCGACAAAAAAGAAAGGGAGGAGGGGTAGCATTGCTGGTAAAAGACGGGATAAATGCAATTGAAAGGAAGGATATTAACTCAGTTAATACAGCATCTATATGGGTGGAGCTAAGAAATAGCGAGGGGCGAAAAACATTAATAGGAGTGGTATATAGGCCTCCAAATAGTAAAATAGAGGTTGGGGAGGGCATCACGAGGGAAATTAGAGAAGCGTGCAATAACAGCACAGCTGTCATCATAGGTGACTTTAACTTACATATAGATTGGACTAGCCTAATCAGTAAAAATAATGAGGAGGAGGAATTCCTTGAGTGTTTAAGGGATGGTTATCTGGATCAATATGTCGAGAAACCAACTCGGGAACAGGCTATATTGGACTGGGTACTGTGCAATGAGAAGGGACTAATTAGTAATCTTGTTGTACGGGGACCCTTGGGTCAGAGCGATCATAACATGATCGATTTCTCACTCGAAATGGAGAGCGAAGAAATTGACTCAGAGACTAAGGTCCTGAATTTAAACAAGGGGAATTATGATGCCATTAGACAGGAACTGAGTAGGTCTGATTGGACAACGTTCCTGGGAGGACTGGAGGTAGATAAACAATGGCAAGCATTTAAAGATAGAATGACAAAATTGCAAAAATTGTTTATACCAATCTGGCATAAAAGGAAATCTAAAAAGGTGACTCAACCGTGGATAACAGGGGAAATTAGAGACAGCATAAAATCCAAAGATAGGGCGTATAAAATAGCCAAAAAAAGCGCCAGAGCGGAAGATTGGGAACAGTTTAAGATAGAGCAAAGGAGGACAAAGGGCTTAATCAAGAGGGGCAAAATAGCTTACGAAAGCAAGCTGGCGGAAAATATAAAAACTAACTCCAAAAGCTTTTATAAGTATATCAAGAGGAAAAGACTGGTGAAAACCAAAGTTGGTCCATTGCAGTCAGATACGGGGGAATATATAACGGGAAATAAGGAAATGGCAGACCAACTAAATGCATACTTTGGGTCAGTCTTTACGAAGGAAGACACAAAAAACCTCCCTGGGATATCGGGAAAAATAGGGACATTGGCAAAGGAGGAACTCACGCAAATCAATATCTCTAAGGATATGGTGTTAAGGAAGCTAAAGGGATTGAAGGCGGACAAATCCCCAGGGCCTGATAACATGCATCCTAGGGTACTGAAGGAGGTGGCCCTAGAGATAGCGGATGCACTAAGTATGATTTTTCAGAATTCATTAGACTCGGGAACAGTGCCCATGGATTGGAGGGTAGCTAACGTTACCCCACTATTCAAAAAGGGGGGTAGGGAAAAAGCAGGTAATTACAGACCTGTAAGCCTTACATCAGTTGTGGGCAAAATGCTGGAGTCCATCATTAAGGATGAAATAGCGGAGCACTTAGCAAATGGGGACAGGATAGGACAGAGTCAACATGGATTTACAAAGGGTAAATCGTGCTTGACTAATCTATTGGAATTTTTTGAGGGAGTAACTGGTAAAATAGATGGGGGAGAGCCAGTAGATGTGATGTACCTGGACTTCCAAAAGGCCTTCGACAAGGTCCCACATAAAAGATTAGCATGGAAAATTGAAGCTCATGGGATAAAGGGGAAAGTATTGACGTGGATAGAGAACTGGCTGTCAGGTAGAAAACAGAGAGTTGGAATAAACGGCTCATTTTCTGAATGGCAGGCAGTAACAAGTGGGGTACCACAGGGATCTGTCCTGGGTCCCCAGCTGTTCACAATTTACATTAATGACCTGGATCAGGGAGTCGGATGCAGCATTTCCAAATTTGCAGACGACACTAAACTAGGAGGGGGGGTGGGCTCAGAGGAGGAGACCAGGAAGCTCCAGAGCGATTTGGACAGACTGGGTGATTGGGCGGATAAATGGCAGATGCACTATAATGTGGACAAGTGCGAAGTTATCCACCTTGGGTGCAGGAACGGGAGGGCAATTTATTATTTAAATGGCAATAAATTGGGAGAAGGGGAAGTACAGAGAGACCTGGGTGTTCTTGTACACCAGTCACTGAAGGCGAGCATGCAGGTGCAACAGGCGGTCAAGAAGGCAAACGGTATGCTGGCCTTCATAGCAAAAGGGTTGGAATACAGGAACAGGGATACCTTGCTGCAGCTGTACAGGGCACTGGTGAGACCACACCTCGAGTACTGTGTACAGTTTTGGTCGCCTCATCTGAGGAAAGATGTTCTTGCCATGGAGGGGGTGCAGCGGCGATTCACCAGGCTGATACCAGGAATGGCGGGATTGACCTATGAGGAGAGACTATGTAGTTTAGGGATGTACACACTGGAGTTTAGAAGATTGAGAGGGGACCTCATAGAAGTGTATAAAATTCTGACAGGTCTAGACAGACTAGATGCAGAAGGAATGTTTCCCTTGGCGGGTGAGAACAGAACTAGAGGACATAATTTAAGGATAAGGGCTAAACCATTTAGGACAGAAATGAGGGGGAATTTCTTCACTCAGAGGGTGGTGAACCTGTGGAACTCATTGCCACAGAGGGCAGTGTACGCCAGCTCATTAAATATATTTAAGAGGGAATTAAATATATTTCTACAGGCAAAAGGGGTTAAGGGTTACGGAGAGAAGGCGGGGACGGGATACTGAATTGGAGGATCAGCCATGATCTCATTAAATGGCGGAGCAGGCTCGAAGGGCCGGATGGCCTACTCCTGCTCCTATCTTCTATGTATCTATGACACTCGCAGGGGCCGACCGCCTATCCTCATGGCTGGGGGACACCCCGGGATCTCCTCAACCATCATGTCGGCCGTGCTGATATGTCTTGCCTTCTAGTGCAGGGGTTCCCAACCTGTGGTCCGCGAGGGTACTGTACGTGGTCCGTGAAAAAATGGTCCAAACCCCTAAAATAAATGTGTCTGTTGTCTCCACAGATGTTGAATGACCCGCCGTGTGGTTCCAGTGTTTTTATTGCTGTTTAAATCTGGGTTTTGGGGATGAGCTGAAGGAAGTGAAAACCTGCTGTGGATGGAGGGCGGGTTGGTTTTCTGGAAGCAGCAAATCAACTGGGCCGAAAAATGAGCTCCAGACAAATTCACCAAAATATTTCCCACCTCACTACTGCACAACGGCAAGTACTGCTCCACTCTATCATATAAACCCAACCAGTGCCCCCTCAATTCAACAATCTTCACCAGTGTCCCCACTATTATACAACCTCAGGTGTGCATGTACGGAGTGTGGCTCTTTGACAGTGGGTTTTATACAACCGCAGCCGCCAGTCCTCTTGTGTCACACTAAGTAAATCTAGATGTCATAAATATAAGATCCTCAATAATAAATCCAGTAGGGAATTCAGGAAAAACTTTTTTATGCAAAGAGTGGTTGGAATGTGGAATACGATACCACAGGTACCAGATATCTGTGAGGGGAGCAGAGAAATTTCAGCCGTGAGTTGGCTCCGTGGCTTAGCTGATCAAAGAGCTTGTCTAGTATACAGGAGAGCCTGGCTTCGATTCCCAGCAGGGCAACTTTTAAAGAACAAAATATTCTCTTATGATCCCACAGAGGTTGGTTGCTTCTCGTTTGAAAGTGCTGCAATCCTTTGGTATGGGAACGGATAAAGGCTCATCGCACGCTCATCACAAATACATATTCAAGTCTGACTGTCATTTGGCTAACATTTCCTCCAGTCTGCAACAGAAAGTTATCGGTTTATTAATGGCGATTAAAACAATTATTCATCGTGATACTGCCTTTAATTATATGTTCGTGTGATTGATTTAATAAACTGCACAACTGTTTTATAAAAATCAAACCAGAAATCAAACCCGTGCTCTGGTTGCACCGAATTCCAACTCCTGGCCCAGCAAGGAACGCTCCACCCAGCAGCTGTGGGAGCTGTAAATATACTGGGTGCATTCCCGCTAGATACAAATGTATTCCTGACTTGTGTTCGATGTAAATGTTTATTACCTCTGCAATTTACAAGTGTCTTTAGATATATCTGAATTCATTATTCATTTGTTGGGACGCATCTGTTTAATTGTGAATTGAGGCAGTGCATTCCAGATCCCAACAACTCGCAGTTTAAAAAAAAATGGTCCCTAATGTTGCCTCGGATTCTTCTGCCAATCACCTTCAATCTTTGTCCTCTGGTCACCGACTCTTTAACCACTGGAAAAATATTTCTCCTCACTTACGATATCAAACCCGTTCATGAATTTAAACACCTCTGTCAAAACCTCTGCTCTAAGGAGAACAACCCCAGCTTCTCCAGGCCCCCACACTCTGAAATCCTTCATCCCTGGTACCATTCCAGTAAATCACTTCTGGTCATTTCTTCCTTCTAATAAATAACTACAGTGAAACGCTTCTGAGAAAAAGCACGAACAGAATAAAAAAAGTGAGAAATAAATACTGAGCAAAATGGATGTGAATGTTTAAGAACATAAGAAATAGGAGCAGGAGTAGGCCATTCGGCCCTTCAAGCCTGCCCCGCCATTCAATGAGATCATGGCTGATGTTAGAAGGTGAAATAACAGAAGATCTGGGTTTTATGATCAGTCAGTGAGAGGAATCCATCTTTCAATCGGGCTTTGGCCGTTCGATTTACTGATAAAGACAGACAGAGAGAATTGCTGCAGACAGGACCGGCTAGCTCAGTCGGTAGAACATGAGACTCTTAATCTCAGGGTCGTGGGTTCCAGCCCCACGTTAGGCGGTTATTTTTACTGCTGATTTTACAGGCAATCCCTAGCTCTGAATTCCGTGGCAGAGAGTCCAAGGAGTGTTTGATGTAAATGAGATTTAACAACAATATCAGAAAATCTCTCCATGATTCTGGACTCTTATCTCTCTCTCGTTGAAATTCATATCTTTTCACCTGCAGCTCGGCGTCAGTGCGGCTCAGTGGGACTTCGGGCCAGTCCCTCCCTTCACAATGCATCAGTGTCGGGAAAACAATGAGGAATTTTACACACATGTTGTGCTCTGTTACTTCTTATAAAAACTTCAGTATACTTCACTCCGTGTCCAACCCTGTGAGGTCTCCCCTGTTGTGTCAGCTTTAGATGTTTATAAACACGTCAGCAGAAAATTAACATAACCTGAGCTCCGAGATCTGGTCGGGTCCCATTCCCCCGAAGTGATTAATGAGCAGGAGGGATTAGAGTTTCTTTCAAAGAATGACACGAAAATCACTTTCATGTGAGGCCGAAATAGCTCAGGTGGAATTCGGCGGCTTTTAGATATTTTGTGCCTCTTTCTTTGGTCCCTTTTCTCGAACTTACCAATTTAAACTGAAGTCTTTTATCCGCCACTGAAGGGTTGGGTTGGAATAGAGAGAGACATCAAGGATGGAATCTGTTTCTATGGGCTGTATTTAGCTTTTATTTCTTTATCTCCTTCCGCCCCTTTCTCTGGTTTTTGTCTCTCTCGGTGCCGGATGAACATTTGATTTGATGCATTTGTCCTAAACTGATGCCTTTTACACATCTCGGGGCGGTCAGACACGCTCTGTCTGTCTGTTACTGCTTGTGATTATTAACGGGAACAGGCCGCGAGTTAAACGTTTATCAGCAAACCGAAGAAAGACAAATAAACAGAGAGATGTGTTGCTCCGCCCAGTGCAAAGGTGAAATGGATGTTATTGAAAATAATTTCCCCCTGACAGTCTGTAGATTTTTTGTAAAGTCTGGATTTTCAATGTCAGGAGAAACCGAAAAAGTAAGAAATAAACTGCTGATGACCCGTACAGGGATTAAACCCGTGCCCTTAGTGATATTAGCGCCACGCTCTAAACAACTGTGATAAAAGCTGTCCGGATTGTTCCAGCCCCACGCTGGGCGGTTTGTGTTTTACTTCTCACACTGGGTCACAGAGTTATTGTACAGACAATGAACACACCACATCCCTTAAACATGATTCCGATATAAAATAATCACTCTTCGATAAAAACCGAGTGTGTAAATCGAAAGTAACAGAAAAAGAGCAGTTAATTGTGAAAAGAATGATTGCACCAACAGTGAAGGGGACTCTGCCGGCCTCCGCCATTCTAATCCTGTGACTGTGGGAGATTAGTTCGGGCAGAAGATTGACTGTGACGACACGAATACCACCACACCCACCGCCCCCCCCCCCCGCCCCCCCACCCCCCACACCATCCATGTTAAACCTGAAAAGTGTCTGGCAAAAATTCAGAACAGGCGTGGAGGAAGTAACTTTTCGGAGAGGTTTGTGTTTCTGAATCCCTAAGTCTTCTGGCTCTTTTTGACATGTCCTCATTCAATGTACAGACCCTCTCCTCAGTCTGCCCCTCGAGACCCATCACCTCACATTTCTCTCCAGCTAATTTCAAAACATGTTTTACACACCCCTCCAGGACAGTCCTGGAGTCCCCAATACTGTGTCAATTGTAGCACTTTCTGAAATACTACCCGTGTCATGTGTTAGTCAAGAGAGACAGAGGGGAATTAGACAGACCAAGCGTCGCTGAGCCTTTGCTGGAGTGAAACAGGAGTTCGTTTCATGAAACATTGCGACAGCTTTCGGAATAGAGGGAGCTTATAGAGACCTGACGGGTTCCACCGAGACAAAATAGTTTGAGGTGTTGGCAGGCAGGACAGATAGAATGTGGTGAGTGTTTAAACTAGATGTGGAGGTTGTTGCTGTAGTTGTTCTATGGAGTTCCTTCAAGGAGGTGATTCTGAATGCAATGGATCAACGTGTACCCATGCAAAGCAAAGGTACTGAGCGTCATTACAGTCCAGCCTGGCTCAATGGAACGAACAAACAATTCATCCAGAAGAGAAAAATGGATTTAAGGCCATGACGGTAAATGGCACAGAATTCAGGCGGCTACAAAACCATAAGAAATAACAACAGAAAATGCTGGAAAAACTCAGCAGGCCAGGCAGCATCCGTGGAGAGAGAAACAGAGTTAACGTTTCAGGTCGAAAACCTTTCGTCAGAAAACTTTTCTTCAAAACCATAAAGCAAGACAAGAGCGTAAAAACTGCAACAGAATGGCGAAGAACAATTTCACATTGAACATGGCAAGTGAAGAGAAGGGTAATAATAGTGCCAGAGGTAAGTTGTGACATTATTCACAAAATGTTTTAAATGGCTTGCTTACGTTGTGGTCCGCAAAAGCTTTTGATGACGATGTAGTGGTCCTCATAAAGGGAAAGGTTGGGAACCGCTGCACTAGAGTTTAGAAGAATGAGAGGGGATCTCATTGAAACTTATAAAATTCTAACAGGACTAAACAGACTAGATGCAGGAAAGCTGTTCCCGATGGCGGGGGAGTCCAGAACCAGGGGTCACAGTCTAAAGATAAGGGGTAAGCCATTTAGGACTGAGATGAGGAGGAATTTCTTCACCCAGAGAGTGGTGAACCTGTGGAATTCTCTACTACAGAAGGCAGTTGAGGCCAATTCATTAAATATATTCAATAAGGAGTTAGATATATTTCTTAAGGCTAAGGGGATCAAGGGATATGGGGAGAAAGCAGGGACAGGGTACTGAATTTGGATGATCAGCCATGATCGCATTGAATGGCGGAGCAGGCTTGAGGGGCCGAATGGCCTACTCCTGCTCCTATCTTCTATGTTTCTATGTTTCTATGACGTGTTCAAAGCCGCTGTATTTAAGGGGATCGTGTCCCCTTTGGCTTTCACTTACATTTTGATGCTCCTGAGTGCTGGTGGTTGGCGACATGACAGCACCTAGAACAAAGGCTGCTCCCCGTTTCGACGATGACTCCCTCCATGTTCTTGTGGAAGGAGTAAGAGGGCGCAAGGAGGTACTGTTCCCTTCGGATGGAAGGAGGAAGCCTCCTCAGCACACCAAGGCAACCTGGCTACAAATAGCTGAGGAGGTGAGTGCGAGGTCTATCTGTACACGCACATGGGTCCAGTGTAGGAAGAGGTTCAATGATCTCCTGCGTTCAGCAAAAGTGAGTATAACAGCACACTTACCTTCATTCTGCTGTGCCTGTCTTCACATCCCCATCACTCTGCATTGCCAGCCCTACTCCTGCACATCCTAACTCACCCCAACATCCCTTGCACCATCACCCATCCCTCTCTCCCTATGTATAGAATCACATCCCCATCTTACTATGCACCCCTCACACTCACTCTCAATGTTATGCCATGAGAACAACTAACAACTCACAAGGGGAGAAATGGTATTGGCACCTCACTCCATCATAGTCTCCCTCTAAACATCTATCCTATCCATGCTTTACACTTATTCCATCACTCTCACTAAAACTGCACTTCTGTCCCTCATTGCAGGAAAAGAGATCCCACAGTAAGAGGGAGAGGGAGAGAACAGGAGGAGGAGGACCACCATCCGTGGCACAGCTCACCCATGCTGAGGAGGCAGCTCTGGACATTGTTGGAGGTGCTGAGGAGCTTGAAGTGGAGGATGGAGAGACGGGCTCAGTCGAAAAACCTGGTGACAGAATTATTTTCCAACCATCTGATTTGGCATTCATGAGTGACTCATGGGATCTGATGTTCATAGAAATTGAGTGCTAATTATGTGCACAATGGGATGTGTCTGTAACCTACATATCACATGTCTAAATCATGTCTTTACTCTCCCACAGGACCATCAAAAGCCCCTCTCCCTACTGTCCAGGAGGAAGAGCAGGAGGACTCCTCAGAGGAACCACCAGCCTCTGAGGGAGCAGCGTCAGCAGAAATGAGCGCATCCTGCACCAGCGCAGAGACGCACACCTCGGTGGGTCCAACGCGAGATAGAGTAGTGTTGTCACCTCGTGTCTCACAACTCACAAGTGAGCAAGAGCAGATGGTGGAGACAGGGACAGCAGTGGAGAGTCCTCATCGGAGGCCGCAGGACTCTCCTAGCTTTGCTGAGCTGCATGCAGATGCTGAGCCTCGGGGGCCATCCAGAAAGAGAGCAGTGCTGGAGCTTCAGGAGCAAGTGCAGGAGTCTCTGACTGGGTTAGCAACCATGGTCACTGCGAGTATGCAGAGAATGGAGGAATCCATCTCAAATATGAGCAGCGCCATGGTGCAGGCACTGGCAAATGTAGGTCCCACCATAGAAAGGATGGCAACCTCCATGGAGGACATAAATTGCCAGACTCAGGGGAACATGGCAACACTTCTAAATAGATGGTCAGCTATGGAGGATAGATGGACATCTATTGAGGAGAGAGACCAGAGGTTCATGGATGTTCTTGTTATGAGGAATGTCAGCACAGACACGTGTCCTCATGGCCCCATTGATGTGCAGCAAGGTACTCTCCAGCTACTTGCTGGCAGAGAAGTGCGGGTGGCCCATGAGAGGGATGGTGGTGGAAAGGGAAATGGAAGTGGGGGCTCCTCTCCAAGTGCTCACACAACCATCCCATTGCCAACCCCTCGGTCAGAGCCCCAGATGCCTCCCCCAATAGAGATGGCCGAATCTGCCCCTGCACAGCTGCAGGAAGAACAGATTTTGGCGGGGCCCTCACAGGCTCCAAGACCCAGTGGATGACCGCCAAAGCCGTCTAAGCAGGCGCAGCAGGGAAGTGAGCAGGCTGCCTCTGCATCTGCTGAAGCCACAGGGGAAGCACCACGCAGAAGCACGCGTAAGAGAAAGCTAACACATAAATAGTCACAAGATTAGTCACTTGGGTGCTTTCATATAAATCAGTGTAACATTTGTGTTCTTTTATTTTATTGTATTAAAGTTATGTCATGTGAATGTTTCAATGCGTTGCCCTATGTGTGCTCACAATTGGAAGTGGCACAGTGAGGGGTGAGGGCGCCTTTCATCTGAAGCAATGGTGGTGAAAGAGCTAGGAATGCACAGTTCATTGTAGGGCTGCTCTATGGTGTGGAAGTGGGGTCAGGCGAACCTTCATGTGCATGTGGCAGCCACATGTCTGTGATGCCTAAAGTTGAATCTGGCATGGACTAGGCCATCCCTTGCCTGACGGGCAGCAATGTGTTTGTGTGCTGGTCGCACTGGGTCAGCCGCCTCCTCCAGGTGTTCCTCATCTGCAACTTCATTCGGCTCTTCCTCCTCCTCTGAAGAGGCTGTGCGCTCTGCGACCTGTTCCTCAGGCAGTGTTAATCCCCATTACAGTGCGATGTTGTGCAGGGCACAGCAGACCACGATGGTTCTTGAGACCCTGGCTGGTGCGTACTGTAGGGCTCCACCAGGTCTGTCCAGGCATCTGAAGCGCATTTTGAGCAACCCTATTGTTTGCTCAGTGACACTTCTGGTGGAAATATGGCTCTGATTGTAGCGCTCCTCAGACTCGTTTGACGGCCTCCTCATCGGCGTCATTAGCCACATCTTCAGGGGATAGCTCTTGTCTCCAAGGAGCCATCCGGAAAGGTCGTTTGGTGGAGTGAAGTGCTGAGGCACAGTGGACTGGCGCAGGATGTAAGAGTCATGACAGCTGCCAGGGAACTTGGTGCACACATGCATGATGCTCTTCCTGTGGTCACACACCAGCTGCACGTTAAGGGAGTGGAAGCCCTTGCGATTCACAAATATTACTGGGTTGTTATGGGGTGCCCTGATGGCCACATGGGTGCAGTCGATGATGCCCTGCACCTGTGGGAAGACAGCCAGATTGACAAAGCCTAGCATCCATGCGGTAACACTGCCTTCATCAGTTGATGTAATTGGCAGACTTTGCAAAGAGGGCATCGGTAACCTGCGTGATGCATCTGTGTGCGGCCGACTGGGAGATGCCGCTGATGTCTGCTGCTGATCCCTGGAAGGACCCTGATGCAAAGAAGTTGAGGGCGGTGGTGACTTTGACAGCCACTGGTAAGGAGTGTCCACCCGTTCCTCTGGGCTGCAAGTCTTGGTCCAGCATTGTGCAGATGTCTGCGACTACCTCTCACGAAAGTCTCAGCCTCCTTTGGCAGTGCTGCTCACTCGTGTTGCGGAAGCTCATCCTCTGCCTGTAAACCCTGTGTTGGGGGTATCTCCTGAGGCGCGGGCCAGCCAAACCCTGACGCCCTCTGCCCTGTGCAGCATCTGGCAGCTCAGGAGAAGGTTGGCGCTCTTGTTGTTGGTGCTGCTGCTGTGCCTGGTTCTGCTGCTGCTGCGGATGATCCTCTTCCGAATCTGAGGACCAGGATGAGAGAATATAAATGGTTCCCATTCTGCTGTTACATATGGCAATTGAGGATGAGATGTTATCTGGAGTAAGTCACTGGGGAGAGAGCTTATTCCGAGGAGGTGACAGTGCACATAGAGTTCACAGCACACACTCACAACCTCAATACAGCTCAAAGGTGTCCTCCAAATCATGAAATCAGCAACTTTGGCCATTTGAAAATGAACTGATGTGATAGGTTAGGTTTTATGCAGCACTTGCAGCTGTGAACGATTCAGCTCGTTGGAAGACCCGACACACTCAGCTGGCGTGTTTGCCGAACAACGTGAAACACGTTGAAAATGTGTGAAAATGGAATAAGCCTGGCAAAATAACATTTAACAAGGAGTGTTAACTCCCAACGTGTCTCTCTCGCCGCTTGGTCTGAAGGTGCCGACCCGACACTTTGGAAACTGGCGTGGAGGCGGGTTCGCCGTCAATAATTTTGAATTTAACACCTGACCCGCCTCCGAACCCGCCCTCTGAGCGCCGGAAAAATCGCGGCCAATGTTTTAGTTCTATCCAAAAGTCATCAACCTGAAACATTTACCCTACTTGGAGTTTCCGTAGGGGTTCTCCTAATCATCCACTGTAACTTCAGATAATTGGCGGAAATCTCAGAGAAACAGCATAAATGGTAACTTACGTCATTTGTCCGGATTTTCCACCGATCCTCCGCTGAAGTTAGACAGGAGATTCAGGAACCACCGCATACATTTTACCCCCAGTGTAAAATTAATGTTTTAAATCAAAAAATTAAAATAATTCCCCATTCCACAATAACGTGATTACATTTATAAGTTGAATTTTCTTTTTTTGTCTCTCAATACCATCATTGAAACTTGGGCTTGGTCTTGATATTTTTGGCCAGACCTGAGATTCTACTAGCTGACTGCACATTGTGCAACCTGAACATGGGCAGTGTATCTAATTTATCAGGATACATCAGTGCCTTTCAGTAAACTGAACTGATGGAATCGATTTCCTTAGATTCTAGGGGGGTGAAATTGGGTTTGGGGCGATAACTTTTAAAAGTTTGGAAAATTAGCCGCAGGTTAGTTTTTCTAACTTTAAAAAAATGTGTTTTTCTCGCTCCAAGAGGGAGGTGGAACGCTAAATCAAATGCTCCACTTTCCTCTTGGAGCGCGATCGGCAGCAGGCGGAGTGATGAGTTCTGCAGCGCTGCACACTGGGCCATGCAGCGCTGCCGCGTTGGAAGGCTCCTTCCCTCCCTTAAAGGGAAGGTCCATCGCTGCAGGCTCTGCAAAAGAAAGGGCGCCTACCTGGACCACCAAGGGAGTGGCGAACCCGTGTGATCAGCCTGGCATTCACTCAGAGTGCCGGGCTGATCGATCGCGGGCAGCAACCCGTGAAAAATATTGGATCAAAAATGGTAAGATTTTTTTTTACTTACCTCGGCAACCTCGCCTTCACGCATCGTCCCCGAAGCGGCCGGTTGCCCGATGCACGTCCCCCGAAGCTGGCGTTGTTTTTGCCTGGCGATGCTTCAGGGGGCGGATATGAATTTTGGGTCTGGGGCGCTACCAGGGCGCTACCGGGGCGATGCGCGGCCGGATAATGTGATGATCTCCAGCCGCAGACGGGCGTGGCAGCTAGGGGTTACCGCTGCCGCAAACCGGTAGGTGAATTTCGCGGGCGGTAAGACCTTAGCGCCCCATTATCACCCCCCGGAGGCGATAATGGGTGGCGCTAAGGCAACGAATTTCTAGCCCTAGAAGTTTCTGTTAAACTGTTTTCAAAACTATTTGAAGAAAAGCTAAAGAATTAATTTTAAAAGCTTTATTCAGGTAAAGTTTGTTTTGAGTTTTTTTTTAAACAGGCTATGTGTGTGGGAGAGAGATGTGAATAAAAAATGACAGTATATTGATCACACAGCTGTTTTGCATTCCATAAACTTCAGAAAGTATGTTAAGCTGAGAGAGTGAGTGACAGAGAATCTTCCCTCATCATAACTTTAGTTCATTTTTCAAAATAAACCAGTTGTGTTTTGAAGCTGAGGCAGTTCAGAGAAGGTTCACTAGGTTGATTCCTGAGATGAAGGGGTTGTCTTATGAAGAAAGGTTGAGCAGGTTGGGCCTATATTCATTGGAGTTTAGAAGAATGAGAGGTGATCTTATTGAAACATATAAGATGCTGAGGGGGCTTGACAAGGTAGATGCAGAGAGGCTGTTTCCCCTCGTGGGGAATCTAGAACTAGGGGGCATAGTTTCAGAAGAAGGGGTCGCCCATTTAAAAAGGAGATGAGGAGGAATTTCTTCTCTCAGAGGGTCGTGAATCTGTGGAATTCTCCACTCCAGAGAGCTGTGGAGGCTGGGTCATTGAATATATTTAAGGTGGAGATAGACAGATTTTTGAACGATGAGGGAGTCAAGGATTATGGGGAGCGGGCAGGGAAGTGGAGTTGAGGCCAAGATCAGATCAGCCATGATCTTATTGAATGGCGGAGCAGGCTCGAGGGGCCAAATGGCCTACTCCTGCTCCTACGTCTTATGTATTATGTTCTGAGAGGAAGCCTCTACCTATCTCACTCACATTTTGCTGATAATTAGAAAATGTAAACATTCTATTTGCTGACATGTGAAACAGAGATTTTAAATTGCTAATAGCCGTGAGATACAGAGACACATTGTAAATAAATATATATATATGTATAATAATAGAATGATTACAGCACAGAAGGAGCCCATTTGGCCCGTCGAGCCCGTGCCGGCTCTCTGCAAGAGCACTTCAGCTAGTCCCACTCCCTCGCCTTTTCCCCATAGCCCTGCAATTTTATTTCCTTCAGGTAATTATAAATATACAAAATAAATGGCCCAAAAATTAGTCCCGCGACGCGAGAGTACGCACTGTGTACTCTCGCGTATTCTGTCACCAATTGCCGGTTTTCTGCATGCACTGCGCATGCGCTGAAAACCGACACTTGGTTTTTGGAAAAGGGGGCGGTTCCTCGGTGCACCGCGTGCGCGCTACAGGCTGCGCGCACGCTGTGCACTTAGTGCTTTGGACGCGCAGGTAAGGACGGAAGATTTTAGAAATGAAAAAAGGAGGAGTAAGACCCACTTTTAACAAGGTAAGTAGTGAATTAAGTATTATTTTGAATTTTTTTTAACAGGTATATCTTTTTTAGAGACTTTAAAGACAGGTAAGTTTATTTTTATAACTTTTTAAAAGATTTAAATTTTTTCAAAAATTTAATTTTTTATTTAAAATGGTTAATTTATTTAACTATACTTATTTTATTAATGTGATGGTTTTTTTTTTAAATTTAATTGAGGTTTAGCTGTTATTTTGGGGGTGTGTAAGATTCATAGCTTTCACAGCACGTATGTGAAACTTATGAATGGAAGATGGTGTGCTGCCATTGGCTCTAACTGAGTCACGTGATCCCACAGCTCGCACGAATTCACTACGCCGGTGGGATACGCAAGCACTGCCCAGCTGATGTCTAGAACATCAAGTTCGTGCGAGCTGGATCTGAAAAAGCCAACGCGGAGTGAGAGATCGCGCCTGCTCCTTACCCCCGCGGGAATAGAGCGAGATCAATTTCTGGGCCATTATATATGTGTGTGTGTATACAGACAGAGGGGGTGAAATTCAACTTTGGTGGGGGCGCAAAATAGGCAGTAGCACATCGGCCTCTGTTATGCACTCCACCCAATTATCCTTTCCATTGACTTTGATCTGTTACCGCTCGTTTTTTGCGCTCCCGTCGAAGTTGAATTTCAGCCCCAGAGTGTCTTATCTCATTCTACAAGAAGTTGAATTTTGAAAGTATGCCATCCCTCTTTAGGGAAACAGATTGGAGGGAGGGGTGGAAGGAAAGAGGTTGAGGGTGAAGAGGCCTCTGGCTTCTCAACATCAATGCTTGGAAATGAGTGAGAGTAAGGGGAGTAATAGATGGAGAGTTAACGGTGATATGTGAAGGGGAGGGGAAAATATAGGGGTTGAATGCATAATTCAAAAGAGAAGAGGTAGGGCTATGAGCATCAGTAACCAGGTTCCTTTGCATTCACTAGAAGTGGGAATTTCTCAGAGCAGCAATGGAAATGGAAGATGTGATGAACAGAGATAGAAAATGATTCAAAAAACAGGACTTCTCCACACAAGCTAAACTACTTCCTAGAATGAAAAAGTACTTGGGGGGGTTACAAATTTAAAAGAGAACTGTCTTCATGACATAAGTGCTTGTCAAATCTTTGTCATTTGCTTTCAAACACACGATACAGTGACATAAATTCTGTCAAAGTGCAGCATTATGACACTCACAGATGATGTAATTTTGACAAAAACAATGCATGATGCTTCTGGCTTTTTTTCCTTTCCCAACAAAAATAAATTGCCAATCAGTCACCGTAGAGATGGAGAATTCAATATTCACTCAATAAAAGAACTGAACTGAACATGTTCCACAGAATATAGCAGTATGAGTGTTGTGAAAAAGCCAAGGTGGGAGACAAAATCTAATCACAAGCCTCTGCTCCACATTAAGTAGAGAAGCCCAGAATGGTGCACCTGTTTGCTCTTTGATATCCAGTTCAGGAAGAGAGAGACCTCACATAGCCAGATCACTTGAGCCCTCAGGAATGTTAGGATTTCTCGCAGTATGCACAGGACCACCTGGATGTATAAACATATTGGCCCGTATTTTCCGATCCCTACGGGTGTGCATGAGCTGTGTACACACCCGTAGGGACCTCGCAAGTGTCGGTTTCAGGCATGCGAAGCGCATGTGCTGAAAACCGGCACTTCCGATCTGTCAAGAACTTGACAGATCGGACGCCTGCCCTGGAGAAGCGCCTCTGTGGGTGAAGAGTTCCGCTTTCTGCAGAACCTCCGCCCGCTGAAATCCCTTAAAAATCTTCCGCCTGGTAAAAGCAGACGTAAGGCCTGCTTTTACCAGCATAAGAGTTTTAAAAAAAGTTAAAAAAAATGTTTTCACTCATTTATAATTTTAAAATACTTTTTAAAAAGGTGTTTATTTTTAGCCCCGTAAAAAACTCGAATGTTTTTTCCAAAAAATTAAATTTTTGTTTAAAATATTTAATTTAATGTAATTTTAACTAATTTTAAGAACGTGATTTAAAAAAAAAATATTTAATGTTTTGATGTGATTTTGGAGTGATCTCCATTCATACTTTTGACAGGTCTAAGCTGTATGAAGGGAGATTCCCTTCTTTCATTGGTTCCCCATGGCCCACGTGATCCCAGGGACGCTTGCGAACCGCCTGTGCCCCTGGGATACCTGGGCCCTGCGCATCTCGTAGAGCAGAGGCCCAGGAGCGGAAATGGCCGGCCCTCTGGAGCCCTCAGGCAAGGACGTAGATTTTTTCCAGGTCGGAGGCCTCCGCACGCAGGAAGCCTCCAATCGGAAAATACGGGCCATAATCAGGCAATGTTGTAGCACAGAGACATATTACAGTCTTTTAGTAGAAACTGCTGATTTTATGATTAATGCTGATAAGCCGGTGAATATATTTATAGAGTTGTTTAGCGCATAACAGCAATAAGATAAATACATTCAGAGTGTCAATAGGGAATTTGGATGTATTACCTCCCCGATGTTGTCATTAAGTACTTCCAGATTGTTAGCAGATGTTTTTTTTTAAATAACATTTTTTTTCCAGTACAGAGAGAAAGCAAAGTTGATAACTGGGATTGTAAAAAGATACAAATTACTATTGGCAATGTTAGAAGACGAATACATAATGTGATATTCCTTTGTCCTCTATTTTAACATTGGCATTAACCCATTTATTTTAAATTAGTTAATACCTCCACAGAAATAGCAAGCGGAGGAATGTTATATGATTGTGTTAAATGTTCATATACTAATATCGTCGACAGCAGTTTCTAGACCAGACTGTGCTGCTTAGGAGCACTTCAGCTATCCAAAAATAATCCATTAAGAACGTTCAACGAGCACTATAAAGGGTAAGAAGTGATCTAGTGATCTAGTGTGTACATTTGCTTCCTCAGGAATGTCAGTAATAAACCACTCAAACCTTGCCACCTATTGGTTGAGTGGTGCTTGGGTTCTTGGTAGACAGAATTCATCACCATGGATCACCTACCTTAATAATAGAATGGAGCATTTCCTGAAAAGGGGTGGAATTTCCATGGAACTGTGTATATTTATGATTTTGCTGTACATATTCCACCAAAATCTAAAGATTATAAGATTTATAATCATAAAAACCACCATTTATCTGTTACGCTGTTGTTGGTGCAAAAGTCAAACTAGCAGTTCTTTTCCTTTAGGTCTATGAGCTGCCACATCATGCCTGAGAGGATGGACAAGCAGCAAGCCCCAGGTTTCTATCAATGCTGTTGTTGAATCAGCCAGTGGGAGATGCACAGTCTAGGCTGCGATTTTTCCTACCTCGGCGGGTCCATGGCGGGCAATGTCGGTGGCGGGTCGCGCCCCCGCTGCTGGCTCCATCCCGGCCTCCGACCTGACTTTCCCCTGATTGTCCTTGTTAAGCCCGCCCAGCGCGTTTCCTGGGCCAATTGAAGGAAGCGGGCTGGTGAAGTCATTTGATGACGCGCCATCAGCCGGTTTCCTTAAAGGGACCATGCGCAAATTTACTTTGACATTTGTGCTGTCAGTGTTCTACAGCATTGAGGTGCTGCAAACACTGACAAGCACTGCACAGAGGTGCACAGCTGCACCCAGGCTCTCCCATGACTCACTCCATATGCTTATGGAGGGAGTCACAGCACACAGGGAGGTCCTCTTACCTTCCCATGGGTGGAAGAGCCCTCCCCAGGAAACTAACGCAGCCTGGTTGCACATTGCACAGGAGGGCACAAGCAGGAATGTCGTCAGGAGGACCAGGCTGCAGTGGTGCAAACCTTTCAATGATCTCAGTAGATCACGAAATGTTACTGCAAAGCCACACTCAACCTCATCCTGCCGTGTCTCTCATCACATCCCCATCACTCTGCTTTCCCTACCCTACTCCTGCACATCCTTACTCACACCAACTTACCTTGCACCTCTACCCATCCCTCTCTATCTACATTATCACATCCCCATCTCACTAGCCACCCCTCACACTCACCCTCATCCTTGTCCAATCATACCAACTAACAACACACAAGGGTAGGCACTTGTATGTTTTAGCAAATGTTCATGTGAAGTTTCTGTTAATGTGCTGTCAAACAATGAAATCTTTATTTTCAACACTTTGCTTTCTTGGACGGATTTGTGTGCACCTTTGGAAGTTGCTTAGTGAGTTGCAGTGAATGGTGCGACATAACTGTACCCCCACAATGGTCATGAGTGTGAACGGAATGGCTTGGACATTGTAGGGATGCTTTATGGTGTTGGTGTGGGGTAGTGCCAACCTGGCGCATCATGTGGATGCCAGGGTGTACAGTGTTAAGTGAAGTAAATGTGCCCATGGTGAGGCTATCCCTGGCCTCCCGGGCAGCAATGTGGTCGGGTGCTGATGCCCTGTGTCCTGTTGCGCATCAGGTGAATGCAGAGAAGGGTGGTGTTGTTGGTGCTGCTGGTGTTGGGGCTGATTGTGGTCAGATTCTGAGGACCAAGGTGAGAGAGTATAAAGTGCACCCATGTTGATGGAATAGATGGCAGGTGAAGTAGAGATGACAGAAGCGATCTGTCAATGGTGGGAGAGGTAATGAGGTCAGACTGGATGGAGACTTCTGTAAAGACTTGCAGCATCCTGACTCCGTAGTGGAAATGCAGTTTAGAGATACTACTGCTTAAGGGAAGATATCTGAATCAGCTGGGAGCTTTGAGTTGACATTTGAAGCTGTCAACTCATCAGCTGATTCAATGGCCACTGACCTCTTGCCTCAGCTTCACTGACGAGGTCTAGGCACAGCGGGAAACCCGTGGGAGACCATGCGCAAATTTATTTTAACATTTGTGCTGTCAGTGTTCTACAGCATTGAGGTGCTGCAAACACTGACAATAACTGGACAAAGGCACAAGGCTGCACCAAGGCTCTCCCATGACTCCCTCCATATGCTTATAGAGGGAGTCACAGCACGCAGGGAGGCTCTCTTCCCTTCCCATGGGCGGAAGAGACCTCCCCAGGAGATCAGCACAGCCTGGTTGCACATTGCACAGGAGGGCACAAACAGCGATGTGGTCGGAAGGACCTGGATGCAATGCTGCAAACGTTTCAGTGATCTCAGTAGATCATGAAACGTTACTACAAAGCCACACTCAACTTCATCCTGCTGTGCCTCTCATCACATCCCCAACACTCTGCCTGCACTACCCTACTCCTGCATATCCTTACTCACACCAACTTACCTTGCACCTCCACCCATCCCTCTCTGTCTATCTACATTATCACATCCCCATCTCACTAGCCACCCCTCACACTCACCCTAATCCTAGTGCAATCATACCAACTAACAACACACAAAGGTAGGCACTTGGGTGTTTTATGTAATGTTCATGTGAAGTTTCTGTTAATGTGGTGTCAAACATTGAAACCTTTATTTTCAACACTTTGGGGTAGAAATTAGGTCGCGCCCCATTTGGGGCGCAAATATCGTCCGGACGCAAATATTAGCGCCTGGCGCTAATTATCGGCACTGACGGGAAACTTCACTTTTACCGCCCCGGGAGGTGAGTGGAGCGCTAAAGCAGGCGCTGCACACCTCTCTTAAGGCGCAAAGGCCGAGCAGTGAGGCGCTAACTCGGAGCGCTGGCAAAGCTCATGTAATGTCAGTCAGCAATGGAACACACACACAATGGCACGGGCCAGTTCTTAAAGGGGATGGTTAATCTTGCTTTCCATCCACATCCTGTTCATTGCTGCCTTGAATCTCGGCCTGGAGAGACTTGCACATCAAATGTGCTGGAAAGAACATTGGAGAGCACCAGGCAAAGAGCTCAGAGTGCAGCTCCCACGGTCTCTGCTAAATCGATACAAGGAATGGCAAATCAAAATGAACCTGCAAAGTGCTGCTCAGTACCCAAAACTCCTTCACACAACGTTGAATCTCTCCAGAAGTCTCTCCCTCTCTCTCTCAGAATGCGTAGTTCAAAAATGCCACCAACAATAAAAGACAGGAAGAGGCCCCCTTTAAATAACGCCCCCCCCAGCCCCACAGCGATTGATAGCGTTCCAGTCTTCTGGTCGTTGGAAGCGCCAGGCGGTAAGGCAGGGGGCGCCACTCAATTTCCGCTCCGGGGCGCCCCAAGGGCGTTGCACCATGGAATGACGTCACAATCTGCGCGCGCAGGTGGTCGCAGCGGTAAGTTTTAGCGCCGCCGCACAATCTCAAGTTAAGTTCTCGAGCGGCGCAAACATCGCTGCGCCCGGGCGTTAGCGGCTTTGCGCCCCATTAGCGCCCTCTTAAGGCGCTAACGGGTGGCGCAACCAAGTGAATTTTTACCCCTTTGAGTTCTTGGATAGATTTGTGTGCACTTTTGGAAGTGGCTTAGTGAGTTGCAGAGACATAACGGTACCCCCGCAATGGTGATGAGTGTGAAAAGAATGGCTTGGGCATTATAGGGATGCTTTATGGTGTTGGTGTGGGGTGGTGCCAACCTGGCGCATCATGTGTACAGTATCAAGTGAAGTAAATGTGGCCATGGTGAAGCCATCCCTGGCCTCCCGGGCAGCAATGCGATCAGGTGCTGATGCCCAGTGTCCTGTGCAGCATCAGTTGGTTGCGGAGAAAGTTGGTGTTGTTGTTAGTGCTGCTGGTGTGCCTGGTGCTGCTGGTGTTGGGGCTGATTGTGGTGGGATTCTGAGGACCAAGGTGAGAGAGTATAAAGTGCACCCATGTTGATGGAATAGATGGCAGGTGAAATAGAGATGACAGAAGCGATCTGCCAATGGTGAGAGACGTAATGATGTCAGACTGGATGGAGTCTTGTGTAAAGACTTGCAGCCTAGTGAATCTGTTGTGGAAATGCAGTGAGGAAGAGCTTGTGACTGACAGAAGATATCTCTGTAAGGTGGGAGCTTTTACTTTACATTTGAAGCTGTCAACTCAACAGCTGATTCAAAGGCCACTGAACCCCCGCCTCAGCTTGACAGACGTGGTCCACAACCAGCGTGGACCTCGCGGGCGAGCTGTCGAATGCAAAAGGTAAGCTGAAAATCATTCTTAAGTGGCTCTAAACAAGCCACTAATTACCTGAATTGGGTTCCCCGCTGCTGCGTGTCGGGTCTGCTCAGCGCTGACAGACCCGACACCGGCAAAGGCGCGTGGCGGCGGATTCACAGCGGGGTCCCGATCTGCTGTGGAAAAAAAACACTTTCCCACTCGACCCACCATCGATTGTGACCGCTGACCCCCTGCAAAATTCTAGCCGGAATGTGAGATCCCAAAACCTGCACCATGATGATGCTGGATGGTTATGGATGAGCAACAGCTGGAAAAAGAGGTACTTTAGCACAAATTATGACCTGGTAGTTATATTGAATTGATAAAGTCCGAGTGGAGTCCTACCCAAAACAAGCAACTTTCAATCTTTAGAATTACATTATTGATCCCATGACCTAGTTGGGCAGTGTCACTAAAAGAAGTCACATTGACTAGGAAACAATTCAGTGTTTCCCTCTAGGCTTCTCTCATTGGGAATAGGAGTTATTTATTTTCTTTTGTCAACCAATAAGGCATTTTATCATGTTCACTGTATCATCTTGTATAAATTTCAAATTACAGGATTCTATTTTGTAATTCTATTTGTGAACCTCAGTAAATCATGTTTTAGTTCGATACCCAATGCAACTATTGCATTTTATACAATTTAATTTTAACAAAACATGTCATATAAAAATGGAGACATAGATTGTACTGCAGTTTACAAAGTAGCAAATGCAAAACGGTTCATGTTTATAGTTCCCTCAACCAACTGAGAAACTGCAAAGCCAGCTAACCACTGTTTTAAAACACCAGGAGGATTTACAGTAATAGTGTGTAGGGTGGAGATCTCAATAGCACATTTGATAAAATGCAGATGAAAACTCAAATCAATCATGTCCCTTTATTTGTTTGTTTAGTAAAGATGAAAAAGCTCTGCAGTTTCCAGACTGCATGTGGTACATACATGTGGCATAGCAATGTGAAGGGACAGACACTGGAGCCTTGAATTAAATTGATTCCTTGCTCAGAGGATAAAGAATACATTTAATAAAATCCACCCAACTGATCTTGGCTGCTGTGATTAATGTTTGTGCTCTACATGATTAGTTTTTTCTAAGTGTTTACCAAACTCTCAGGCTCTAAAATTACTGCATGGGATACGAACACGAATGCTTAAGAGTACAGCTAAAACACCTTAATTAGCTGTTTTGGCAGAAGTGCTAACTCACTGAGATAGATTTTAACTTTCACCACTTCAATGAAAGCAAAATCAGGCAGAGGGTATACTATAACGGGCAGCTGATCTGTATCGATTCATCGCTGTATGATATAGAAAACCAACACAGCCAACTGTTCAGCTTTTGAGAATTTGCAAAAATTAGAATGCCAATAGGAAGATGATTAAAAACTATTTAAAGCTAGCAGCAATGGAAGAAAGTTGTTTGAAGGAATCCTAGCGGACAGACTGTTGGATCTAGGAAAAAAGTTTGAAAGGATTGGGAAGGCAAGAGTTTAAGTAATAGTCTTATTGGAAAAGGGATAGAAATGAGTTGAAAGATGGTAAAAATTGAAAGTAATTTTTCGGCAATGAGCAGTTTTGTTTTAAATGTGCTTTTTTCAAAAGCTGGGGAATTAATTATTTTTCTGTCATCAAAGAGATGTCTTCATCGGTCAAGAGCTGGTTGATGAGTGGACAGTTATAACTGAAGCCATGCTAATATTCAGGAATAGTTCCAGCAGTGGTTGAAGTGAGAAATGAGTCATTGGGTTTCTATAAACTTGTAAATGAAAAGGATCACCATGGTTCCTGGATCACACAATTGTATATGTATCTTATTCAAAATCACGGCTGGATTTCCCCCCCATTTGGCCCCATTTTTGGGCATACCTGGGATGGCCAATGGAAGTAAATCTGGGGGGATTAAACCCAACATCAGGCCACTGCCCCATAACCTTAGCACTCTCACCTCTGAGCCAGAAGTTCATGGGTTCAAATCCCACTCCAGAGACTTCAGCACAAAATCCAGGCTGACACCTGAGTGCAATGCTGAGAGAGTGCTGCACTGTCGAGGTGCCATCTTTTGGATGAGACGTTAAACCGAGGCCCAGTCTGCTCTCTCAGGTGAATGTAAAAGTTCCCATGATGCCATGTTGAACAGGTGTCCTGGCTAATATTTATCCCTCAACCAACCTCACTAAGACAGATTATCTGGTCATTATCACGTTGTTGTTTGTGGGAGCTTGCTGTGCGCAAATTGTCTGCCACGTTTTCTACATTACAACAGTGACTATACTTCAAAAGTACTTCATTGGCTGTAAAGTGTTTTGGGACATCCTGAGGTCATGAAAGGTGCTATATAAATGCACGCCTCTCTTTTTCTCTTCTCTCGTTTTCTCTTTCTCTTTTTCTTCTTTTTTCTCTCTCATTTTCTCTCTCTTTCTCTTCTTTCTTTTTTCTCTCTCTTGTCTCTCTCTCTCTCTCTTCTTTCCGACCCATCTAGGGTGGACATCTTCGGCCACTGCATCCCTACCCTCCCACATGCAAATGACGGCAGGTGGGTGGCGTTTGCTGCTCAGCCACATTTCCTTCTGTGGCACTAGTGGTAGAAACTGCCTCAGAAGAAGTGGTGTTTGGGCTTGCTTGTTGTAGGATGGAGGTGCTCTGTACTGGAAGGCCACAAGGGACATGTATGCCAATCATAAGACCAAGGACTACAATGGTTCAAGGAGAAGGTCCCCCATCTTCTCTGGGCAACAAGCATGGGCAACAAAAATGTGACTTTGCCAAGGTCATCCACATCTCCAAAACAAATAAAACAGCTTGCCTAGAACAAGCAAAAAGTGGAGTTATAAAAAAATGGTGCTGATAAAGAAAGGTACACCAACCTGATGTTTGCTATGCATGGCTTAGTCAACAATAGCACTCTGTTCTTCTTATGTTATATTGGTCTTAGGGGGAGAAATTCGGTATCGTCCCATTTGGGGCGCAATTATCGGCCGGGCGCAAAGTTTAGCGCCTGGCGCTAATTACTGCCTCCGACCGCAAACTTGGCTTCTATCACATCTGGAGGTGACTGGAGCGCTAAATCAGGCGCTACACATCTCTCTTAAGGTGCTCACGCCGAGGAGCGAGGCGCTACCTCAGAGCGCTGGCAAAGCTCATGTGATGTCAGTCAACAATGGAACACAGACACACTGGCGCCGTACAATTCTTAAAGGGGAGGGTCGATCTTGCTCTCCATCCACACCCTGCTCATTGCAGCCTTGAATCTCGGCCTGGAGAGACCTGTACATCAAATCTGCTGGAAAGAACAATGGAGAGGCCCAGGGAAAGAGCTCAGAGTGCAGCCCCCATAATCTCTTGACAATCGATGCAAGGAAGGTCAAATCAAAATGAACCTGCAAAGTGCTGCTCAGTACCCAAAACTCCTTCACACAGCGTTGAATCTCTCCAGAAATCTCTCTCTCTCTCTCAGAATGCGTGATGCAAAAATGTCGCTGACAAAAAAAGGCAGGAAACGGTCGCCTTTAAATAGCGCTCCCCAAGTCCCTTCCCGACTGCAAAAAGCTCCCCTCAACCTGTCGTTGCTAGTGGCAGGCGTTAAGGCAGGGGCCGCCACTCAATATCTGGTCCGGGGCGCTACCGGGGCATTGCACGCTCGACTGATGTCACGATCTGCGGGCGCAGGAGATCGTGGCGGTAGTGTTTAGCGCCGCCGCAAAATGTATGTTCAATTTCCTCTTAGGGCACTAACGGGAGGCGCAAAGCAACCGAATTTTTCCCCCTTAGAATTTCTAATAATCCAGCAATAAATGCTAAAGAAAAATCAACTAGATTTATTATGGTTGGAAACAACTTATTGGCCCAGAATTTGCACTGGGTAATAACAGCGAATGAGCAGCGTTCGCTGTTATTACCCCTTTGAAACTGACCACAATTTCAGAATTTAGCGCATACGCATCCTAACGCGGAAATCCTGAAGTTGCGGTCAGTCATTCACTGCTCTGACACAGGCTGCGCTCTGCCCACGCCCCCCACCCCCCCACCCCGCCGATAGCCGGCAATCAGTGTAATCAGACGAAAACTTGGGCTTTTCTGCAGTAATATCGCTGTTAAATACCCCATTAAAAGTTAGACCTTGTTGGATTAGGTGTAACTGTGGTTTTAACAGCATATTGGTGGCTAAACATACGTTATAGCCCTGAAAAACTAATTTAAATTTTGTGGAGTGTCAAATGTCTCCATTATAATGAAAATTACAATTTTTAAGAAACTTTATTTGCTTCGCCGCTGACCGCTAATTATGGGCCAATATTTAGGCAACATTCAGCAGCCCACTGCTAGTTTACTAACAACAACAACTTGCATTTATATAACGCCTTTAACATAGTAAAACATCCCAAGATATTTCACAGGAGCATAATCAGACAAAACAATTGACACCAAGCAAAAGGAGACATTAGGACAGGTGACCAAAGTTTGGGGAAAGAGTTAGGTTTTAAGGAATGACTTAAAGGAGGAGAAAGAGGTAGAGAGGTGGAGAGGTTAAGGGAGGGAATTCCAGAGCTTAGGGCCTAGACTGCTGAAGGCACAGTTGCCAATGCTGGAGCGAAGGAAATTGGGGATGCGCAAGAAGCCAGAATTGGAGGAGCGCAGAGATCTCGGAGGGTTGTAGGGCTGGAGGAGGTTACATAGATAAGGAAAGGTGAGGCCATGGAAGGTTTTGAACACAGGGATGAGAATTTTAAAATCAAGGCATTGCCGGACCAAGAGCCAATGTAGGTCAGCAAGCACAGGGACTTGGTATGAATTAAGATACGGGCAGCAGAGTTTTTAATGAGCTCAAGTTTACGGAAAGTGATAGGTGGGAGACCGGCCAGGAGAGCGTTGTCTGGAGTCTGGAGGTAACAAAGGCATGGATGAGGGTTTCAGCAGCAGATGGGTTGAGGCAGGGAATGAGACAGCAGATGTTGCGGAGGTGGAAGTCTGCGCTCTTAGTGATGGAGAGGATATGGGGTTGGAAGATCACATCAGGGTCAAATGGGATAACTCACCTTGCCAGTAATTTCTTTGGGAATTCTCCCGAATGGCCGCCATAACTTTGGTGGAAGATCAATGAAAACTCTGCTTATGCCGTTTATTCGGGGTTTCCATTGGTCTTCCATCAAAGTTTCAGTTGCCGATCAGGGGAACTTTCCTGCATAAGGCACTTCTCCAGTCTGGGTTTAATGGGTTGTTTAATTGATACAGTACTTACTGATGGTAAGGGAATATTTCTAAATTCTTATACTTCCATTAATGTATCGTTATGTTATTCTCATTATTATTCAGTCATAAGGCAACATCTGCCATTAATGCCATGCTATGTTAAATCATACACAGGACACACCTATTCATTCACACAGCTAGGTTTAGTTGTCCCATATGTGAATCTGTCCTTTCATCCTTCCTTTCCCTATTATTGTTATATTGGGCCGGATTTTGCATTCAGTGGCGAGAGAACGACACTAGCCGTTCGCTGCACTTGCACTTACCCATAGACTTTTTAGGGGTTTTTGCACTGGAAGTTCCTGTCCGCTAACTATCGAAAAAGCACGCCACCCTCTACAGAGCACCTGGGATCTGTGTAAACAGGGCAAGCAACTGTGTATTCCTTAACCAATCAGATTGAAGAATTATTAATGAATAGCGCAAGGCCTGAACCAGGAAGTGTCAGTTAGAATATCGAATTCAATGTCGAACCAGGTGCAGAAAGTGAAATAAAGAGAGGAAAAGAAAGATTGGATTAAGAAAGAAGTAAAAGAGAAATTTATTTTTATTTTTTTAAATCTCCAACAATAATTCAAATCTGAAGGAATAAGACGCTATACTTGTTAAAGTTAATTTTCAGAGCCAGAGAGGTTGTTTGGCAGTAATTAAGACTTATTACGCCATTAAAAGGGTTCTTACACTGGAATGGACAAGCCCTAACTTTTTCTGGCGTGTTTAGTATGTATATATCAGGTAAGCAACTTCACGCCATTCCATGTATTTCAATGGTGAGACCCTCGGCAAGATACTCTTATCGTGCAGCTTCTGGAGGAGCAGGGCATCTCGAACAGCAACTTCTTGATTTACCTAGCTTTTTGAAAGTTGCATTTCTTGTAGATATTATTCTGTATCCAGGACAAGGGAGAAAACGGTGTTCACCTGGTGGCTATGAGCAAGCTGCTGCCTGGCCTCAGAGGTGGTGATGAACCCGCAGATCCATAAAGATAATTTATCCTTTCTAGCACCGCATCAATTAGCTCAGACACAGACTTGCCCGTGAAATGGGATTATCCTCCATACTAGAAGTACCATAATTTACCCAGAATTGTACTCTCCACAGTGGAGGTAATGGCCCAGATTTTGCAGTGGGTAATGACGGTGAACTGTTAGTGTTTGCTGTCCTTGCCCCTCTGAAACTGACCGCAACTTCAGGATTTAGCACATGCGCATCTAAATGCGTAAATCCTGAAATTGCCGTCAGTCATTCACTGCTCCGACACAGGCTGTGCTGTGGAACCCCCCCCTCTCCCCCCATACCTGGCAATCGGTGTAATCAGTGAAACTGACAAAAACTTGAGCTTTTCCGCACTAATATCACTGTTAAATATCCCATTAAATGTTAAACCTTGTTGGAATAGGTGTAAGTGGGGATTTAACAGCATATTGACTGTTAAACAAACGTTATGGACCTGAAAAACTAATTTTTATATTTGTGGAGTGCCAAATTTCTCCATTATGATAAAAAAAATGTTTTTTTAAAACTAACATTTTAAAATTTGTTTATGATATTTCAGCTTCTATCTTATCCCCATGTAGAATCCCAACCTTTATTTCGCACTCTGTAACATATTTAAAAAGTCCGGATAAAAACAACTTTTCATTTCCTGTTTTGTTGCCTGTGAAAATTGGCTGCTTAGACAGCTTGTTGAGGGCACTGCAGCTCTTCACTGGGAATCGCCATTAAACAGCGTGAAAATGAATTGCACATTGAGAAAGGCAAACTTCTCGCCACAGAGATCATGAGATTCACTGCTCTTGATCATGAGATCTCTGTGGGCAGCTTTCTTCAGGGCCAGCAGCAAGCGCCTTTGCTTCACCACTAACTGCAAATTACGGGCCAATGTCTGTTAAACAGCTGGTAAAGTCACTTGAGAAATATGAAACCATGTGGTCAGGGGTAAATTGGGATCGGTCTGATTTCCAGCAGGTTCAAAAAACATTTCCGAACCGCAGAAATCGCAACACAAAGTTTCCAGACCCTTCAAGCTCAAAAACTTCTCACTTTCGCCTTGATCAGGTGAAGTTGCTGCACCTCATTTACCTCCGTCTAACTTACCCAGAATGCAATAGGAGTGCACACCCAGAAAACTCGGAGCTGCCACACCACTGGCTCTCATTGTGACATATGCAGGTGAGGCCACTGGGGACTTGGCAGGTGGATCACAGACAGGCCCATCCAACTCGCAGGAAGCATTTTTAAGATACACCAGTGTCGGAAATGTCTTCCACTTGAATTTATTCAAATACTTCCTGCACAGTATGTACGTCTGCACAGTAAATGGCAAGGAAATCAACCCCTAGTATTTTTATTAAAGAAGGTGACTTGCTCTGGTAATATAAATCAATAGGATCCTATAGAGTATATGTTCATTGTAGGCATTGACCTGTGCTCAAGAGAGGCACGGGAAAAGATCTGGAAGCATCTCAGGAGCAGGAGCCTTCTCAGTTAAGACTGAGGTATAGCACAAGGCACAAAGAAAAGAAGAAAGTAGCTTACAAAAATATTAAAATCAAACAAATGTCAGGTTTTACTGTATGAAGAAACAGATATTTTCCATATTTAAATATATCAATAGAACTGGAACAAACATTTAAAAAATGTAGAATTAGCATCCATTTTGTAATATTTACAAAATGAAAACATCATTCCTTTCATAGTTCCTATATTGAAACTACGTTATTTCAGATAAATACTGGCCCGTATTTTCCAATGCCTATGGGTGTGTACGAGCTGTGTACACACCCGTAGGGACATCGGAAATGCTGGTTTCAGGCATGCGCTGAAAAGCGGCATTTCCAATCTGTCAAGAATCCTCTTGACAGATCGGACGCCTGCCCTGGAGAAGGGCCTCTGCGGGGGGAGAGCTCCGCTTTCTGCAGAACCTCCGCCCATTGAAAACCCTTAGAAATCTTACGTCTGGTAAAAGCAGGCGTAAGGCCTGCTTTTACCAGCATAAGAGTTTAAAAAAGTTTAAACATTTTTTTTTCACTCATTTATAATTTTAAAATAATTTTAAAAAAGGTAACTTTATTTTTAGCCCCGTAAAAAAACCTTAATTATTTTTTTCAAAAAATTAAATTTTTGTTTAAAATATTTAGGGGGAGAAATTCAGTATCGCCCCATTTGGGGCGCAATTATCGGCCGGGCGCAAAGATTAGCGCCTGGTGCTAATTATCGCCACCGACTGCAAACTTGAGTTTTATCGCCCCTGGAGGTGATTGCAGCGCTAAATCAGACGCTTCACACCTGTCTCAAGGCGCAAAGGCCGAGGAGCGAGGCGCTACCTCAGAGCGCTGGCGAAGCTCATGTAATGTCAGTCAGCAATGGAACACACACACAATGGCATGGGCCAGTTCTTAAAGGGGATGGTTAATCTTGCTTTCCATTCACATCCTGCTCATTGCAGCCTTGAATCTCGGCCTGGAGAGACCTGCACATCAAATGTGCTGGAAAGAACAATGGAGAGTACCAGGCAAAGAGCTCAGAGTGCAGCCCCCACAGTCTCTGCTAAATAGATACAAGGAATGGCAAATCAAAATGAACCTGCAAAGTGCTGCTCAGTACCCAAAACTCCTTCACACAACGTTGAATCTCTCCAGAAGTCTCTCCCTCTCTCTCTCAGAATGCGTAGTTCATAAATGGCACCAACAATAAAAGGAAGGAAGCGGTCACCTTTAAATAGCGCTCCCCCTTTCCCTTCATGACTGCAGAACGCTCCCCTCAACCTGTCGTTGCTAGCGTCAGGCGGTAAGGCAGGGGGCGCCACTCAATATCCGCTCCGGGGTGATGCCGGGGCGTTGCGCACTCGAGTGACGTCATGATCTGCCGGCGCAGGAGATCGTGGTGGTAGTGTTTAGCGCCGCCGCAAAATGTCTAGTTAATTTCGCGAGCCTGGGCGCTAGATGCTTTGCGCCCCATTAGCGCCCTCTTAAGGCACTAACGGGAGGCGCAACCAACTGAATTTTTCCCCCTTAATTTAATATAATTTTAACTCATCTAAAAAACGTGATGGTTTTTAAAAAATTTATTTAATGTTTTAGTGTCTTTTTTCAGTGATCCCTATTCATACTTTTGACAGTTCTATCTGTCAAAAGTATGAAGGGGGATTCCCTTCTTTCTTTGGCTTGCCTGGCCCACCTGATCCCAGGGATGCTTGCGAACCACGTGCGCCCTTGGGATACGTGGGCCCTGTGCATTTGGACTGTGGAGAGGCCCAGCATCGGAAGTGTCCGGACCTCGGGAGCCCTCAGGGAAGCGCGTAGATTTTTTTCCGATAGGAGTGTAATATCTTAATGATCGCTGAGTTCTTGGACAAGACACCAATAGGCAGCAGCCAGTATTTTTGAGCAATAGATCAAGATTTATTAAGCATACAGCGTAATATACTTAATATTAGGCGATAGTTTTAACGAGTAGCTCGCAGCCCTTGGTCTCTGGAACCTCACAGTACGTCTGTGTAAAGTTGTCCTTTGAGTATCGAGGTTTTAACCCTTTTCTTATCAACAGTTCGTTTGGCCAGTGTCCATATATGGTCTTTAACAAAATCACCTTTTTTAATTGGTTCTAATGGTCAAAATACCATTGTCACTCAGGTTAAGGCTAGTAACTTGGCCACTCCTTTTCCAGTACATTTCTACTAACTCTGCTCCGCTGTCATGTTATCTTGTTTATAGCTTTTCACCCCATTGGAATTTACCATATCTCTTTCATTTCATAGCCTCCCTGGTACAAGGCCTTTATACCAAGGGCCCATATCAGCATTGTCTCACTTGTCTTGAGGTATCCAGACTATCTCACTTTAATCTACCAGATAAATACCTTAACTTCCATGATCTCTCTCATTTTATGTCCTTATACTAATTATCCTTTAAATATTGTTGCAATTAGTTTTGTTAAGCGAATTCTAAGTTCTATTCAGCATTCTAATATGTTATTTAATGATTTGACCTTCACTTACAGCCTGTAGCTGCTTGTTATCAAAGCTTAGACAAAACTGCATTTGGCTGTCCCCACAGCTGCATTCTGAACAAGTCTTAGCTTTTTAGTTACCCAGGAGTAATTATGGGTAATATTATTTGATCAATGACTACACTTGATTTTATACATATATGATTCTCGTCTACTAAATATGTCTAAATATCAGCCTTTCGTACAAGTCCCCACCTTGAGGATGAAATGTTTTAAACATTGATTCCACGACTACTTCAATCTATTCTCTGACAAGCGTTGCTGCAAATTGGAGTCCTCTAATTGAGGGGAACGGAGCGCTTCTCAAATGAGGTTTTATCTCCCTTTTCATTATAGGCCTGGGTGCTAACTATGACACTCGCAGGGGCCGACCGCCTATCCTCATGGCTGGGGGACACCCCGGGATCTCCTCAACCATCATGTCGGCCGTGCTGATATGTCTTGCCTTCTAGTGCAGGGATTCCCAACCTGTGCTCCGTGGATCACCAGTGGTCCGCGAGGGTACTGCAGGTGGTCCGTGAAAAAATGGTCCAAACCCCTAAAATAAATGTGTCTGTTGTCTCCACAGATGTTGAATGACCTGCCGTGTGGTTCCAGTGTTTTTATTGCTGTTTAAAGCTGGGTTTTGGGGATGAGCTGAAGGAAGTGAAAACCTGCTGTGGATGGAGGGCGGGTTAGTTTTCTGGAAGGAGCAAATCAACTGGGCCGAAAAATCAGCTCCAGACAAATTCACCAAAATATTTCCCACCTCACTACTGCACAACGGCAAGTACTGCTCCACTCTATCATATAAACCCAACCAGTGCCCCCTCAATTCAACAATCTTCACCAGTGTCCCCACTATTATACAACCTCAGGTGTGCATGTACGGAGTGTGTGTCTTTGACAGTGGGTTTTATACAACAGCAGCCACCAGTCCTCTTGTGTCACACTAAGTAGAACTAGATGTCATAAATATAAGATCCTCAATAATAAATCCAGTAGGGAATTCAGGAAAAACTTTTTTATGCAAAGAGTGTTTGGAATGTGGAATACGATACCACAGGTACCAGATATCAGTGAGGGGAGCAGAGAAATTTCAGCCGTGAGTTGGCTCCGTGGCTTAGCTGGTCAAAGAGCTTGTCTAGTATACAGGAGAGCCTGGCTTCGATTCCCAGCAGGGCAACTTTTAAAGAACAAAATATTCTCTTATGATCCCACAGAGGTTGGTTGCTTCTCGTTTGAAAGTGCTGCAATCCTTTGGTATGGGAACGGATAAAGGCTCATCGCACGCTCATCACAAATACATATTCAAGTCTGACTGTCATTTGGCTAACATTTCCTCCAGTCTGCAACAGAAAGTTATCGGTTTATTAATGGCGATTAAAACAATTATTCATCGTGATACTGCCTTTAATTATATGTTCGTGTAATTGATTTAATAAACTGCACAACTGTTTTATAAAAATCAAACCAGAAATCAACCCCGTGCTCTGGTTGCACTGAATTCCAACTCCTGGCCCACCAAGGAACGCTCCACCCAGCAGCTGTGGGAGCTGTAAATATACTGGGTGCATTCCCGCAAGATACAAATGTATTCCTGACTTGTGTTCGATGTAAATGTTTATTACCTCTGCAAGTTACAAGTGTCTGTAGATATATCTGAATTCATTATTCATTTGTTGGGACGCATCTGTTTAATTGTGAATTGAGGCGGTGCATTCCAGATCCCAACAACTCGCAGTTTAAAAAAAAATGGTCCCTAATGTTGCCTCGGATTCTTCTGCCAATCACCTTCAATCTGTGTCCTCTAGTCACCGACTCTTTAACCACTGGAAAAATGTGTCTCCTCACTTACGATATCAAACCCGTTCATGAATTTAAACACCTCTGTCAAAACCTCTGCTCTAAGGAGAACAACCCCAGCTTCTCCAGGCCCCCACACTCTGAAATCCCTCATCCCTGCTACCATTCCAGTAAATCACTTCTGTTCATTTCTTCCTTCTAATAAATAACTACAGTGAAACGCTTCTGAGAAAAAGCACGAACAGAATAAAAAAAGTGAGAAATAAATACTGAGCAAAATGGATGTGAATATTTAAGAACATAAGAAATAGGAGCAGGAGTAGGCCATTCGGCCCTTCGAGCCTGCCCCGCCATCCAATGAGATCATGGCTGATCTTAAAAGGTGAAATAACAGAAGATCTGGGTTTTAGAATCGGTCAGTGAGAAGAATCCATCTTTCAATCGGGCTTTGGCCGTTCGATTTACTGATAAAGACAGACAGAGAGAATTGCTGCAGACAGGACCGGCTAGCTCAGTCGGTAGAACATGAGACTCTTAATCTCAGGGTCGTGGGTTCCAGCCCTACGTTAGGCGGTTATTTTTACTGCTGATTTTACAGGCTACCCCCAGCTCTGAATTCCGTGGCAGAGAGTCCAAGGAGTGTTTGATGTAAATGAGATTTAACAACAATATCAGAAAATCTCTCCATGATTCTGGACCCTTATCTCTCTCTCGTTGAAATTCATATCTTTTCACCTACAGCTCGGCGTCAGTGCAGCTCAGTGGGACTTCAGGCCAGTCCCTCCCTTCACAATGCATCAGTGCCGGGAAAACAACGGGGAATTTTACACACATGTTGTGCTCTGTAACTTCTTATAAAAACTTCAGTATACTTCACTCCGTGTCCAACCCTGTGAGGTCTCCCCTGTTGTGTCAGCTTTAGATGTTTATAAACACGTCAGCAGAAAATTAACGTAACCTGAGCTCCGAGATCTGGCCGGGTCCCATTCCCCCGAAGTAATTAATGAGCAGGAGGGATTAGAGTTTCTTTAAAAGAATGACACGAAAATCACTTTGATGTGAGGCTGAAATATCTCAGGTGGAATTCGGCGGCTTTTAGATATTTTGTTTCTCTTTCTTTGGTCCCTTTTCTCGAACTTACCAATTTAAACTGAAGTCTTTTATCCGCCACTGAAGGTTTGGGTTGGAATAGAAAGAGACATCAAGGATGGAATCTGTTTCTATTGGCTGTATTCAGCTTTTATTTCTCGATCTCCTTCTGCCCCTTTCTCTGGTTTTTGTCTCTCTTGGTGCCGGGTGAACATTTGATTTGATGCATTTGTCCTAAACTGATGTTTACACATCTCGGTGCGGTCAGACACGCTCTGTCTGTCTGTTACTGCTTGTGACCATTAACGGGAACAGGCCGCGAGTTAAACGTTTATCAGCAAACCGAAGAAAGACAAATAAACAGAGAGATGTGTTGCTCCGCCCAGTGCAAAGCTAAAATGGATGTTATTGAAAATAATTTCCCCCTGACAGTTTGTGTAGATTTTTTGTAAAGTCTGGATTTTCAATGCCAGGAGAAACCGAAAAAGTAAGAAATAAACTGCTGATGACCCGAACAGGGATTAAACCCGTGCCCTTAGCGATATTAGCACCACGCTCTAAACAACTGTGATAAAAGCTGTCCGGATTGTTCCAGCCCCACGCTGGGCGGTTTGTGTTTTACTTCTCACACTGGGTCACAGAGTTATTGTACAGATAATGAACACACCACATCCCTTAAACATGATTCCGATATAAAATAATCACTGTTCAGTAAAAACCGAGTGTGTAAATCGAAAGTAACAGAAAAAGAGCAGTTAATTGTGAAAAGAATGATTGCACCAACAGTGAAGGGGAATCTGCCGGCCTCCGCCACTCTAATCCTGTGACTGTGGGAGTTTGGTTCGGGCAGAGGATTGACTGTGATGACACGAATACCACCACCTCCACCCCCGCCCCCCTCCCCACCCCGCACCATCCATGTTAAACCTGAAAAGTGTCTGGCAAAAATTCGGAACAGGCGGGGAGGAAGTAACCCTGCGGAGAGGTTTGTGTTTGATATTGAGTAAAACGTGTTGATTGATGGGACAGGTCCTGTTAGACCCGTAAAGCATGATAGTTGCGGTAGTAGTGACACAGGAGGCACCACCAAAACCACCTCATACTGGATTCGTACTGGTTTTTCCCACACTCTGTTACCTACAAAACACAATTATTACAGTCACAGTTAAATTAGGTCTTACAATCATTTCAAGCGACATTACAGTTTAACATCTAATCAACAAATCATGGACTTAAAAGATTCTCCAGATCTCTCTTTCACTCGTATCCATCTTGTGGATAATTCTTTCTAAACATGATTTCTCCTTAGCCCTCAATTGTCCCAATCCAGATTCCATGTAACTCTCCACTTCAGCTTCAATTTCAATCCCTCTAACAGGTACCAGTGTGTTTAACTCTATTCTGATTGTTTCATTAATTAGATAGTTTCTCGATGGAGTATGTGTCAATGCTTTAAAAGTTGTCTCACTCTCCTGAGCCACAGTAACCATTTCAAGTCGTACTGTTGTCAAGTAACTGAACATGTCTGAGACCCGTTCTTCAGTACAAATTCAACATACATTTCCAGATGGTAATTGCTTCATACGTAACGAATCACATTTGCACACTCATACCGGTATCTCAATATCGTGCCATGCGTGCCATCTAATACAAGCCTTTCTCGGGCTTTCAGGTGATCTTATCAAAAGATTGTCTGGAGGTCTTTGTTCATCTTCCACCACATGGTTCTGATGTCTTGGGTAGTGGCCAGGTTATCAAATTCAGTTTTATTAAAAAGTTCATTATAGGCAGGGACACAAATGTCTCCAAGAGAAAGCTATCAATTTTCTATTCTTAACTACACTTTCCTGACTTTCACTAGAAAGTTTGGAAAATTCCCAATTGGTGGTGTAATTCTCCTGTTTCTATCTCACACCCTCAATCACTTCCTCTCTCCATTTTACACATCCAATTAATTACCATTCATATCTCATTCATGAGCCCTGGAGAAACTTTACTGTCCAGTACAATATTAAAGGTAGAAAACATAGTGCAAACATTCTCACTTGGTCCAAGTTATTAAGACTTTTTATTTATCATTATTTTAGAGGATCTTTTATTTTCCCAAAAGTAACCCAATATATAATGCCTGAGTCCATTTTTTGTTATTTCAAAATTATCCCAAAATCCAAACAGCAGTATTGTTGTACTGACAGGTTTTGTCAATGTTCAATTTCATTTCTATCAATTTATCTTCCATTTCCAATTTCAGAAATTAGTGATTCCCAGGCTAGGTGGCTTACACAGTGTTTTAACATTAGAGACAGAAGTGCTGTAATTAGTTTACAAAGTAACTTTCATATAACAAAAGAAAGAAGATAATCCATTGTGACTCAGCTTCGAGCCCAAGGAGTTAATTTATCAAATCATAATTTTCCTTCTGTCACTGTGGGGAAATATTAACTTAAAATTAAGATACTTAATGTCCAATATCTTTAAATATCATACTAAAGTTGTTGCTTGGTGAACTTAAACAGCTGTCAGTGGAAAGGGTTAACTCCTTTGCAGGTTTTTAAGAAGGTGGAGCGAAACAATTGCGTCACTTCACGTAAATTAAAAAAATCTTTCCCGATCGAAAAAGACAATTGTGTTTTCACACTTTAACTAAACACGAACAGAACAGATAAAATAAAACAAAATAGCACATGCTTGCAGAAAACAGTAAATTATGTCATATTTCTTATTGTCCTTTCTTCAGATGCCTTTCCAAATACTGTAAAAACATTGAATACAACTGGAGAAAAATTAGTTTTTCACATTTAAACAAATCAAATCAAACTGCTTTGGAAGATTTCACCATAACAACCACGACTCCAAGGTTAAATCTTAGACTGAAACTTAATCTTTTGTTAAACAATCTTTCTGTTGTTCTTCTCAGTTTTTACACACCAGCTTAACTTAAATTGTAGTTCAAAGTTTTTTTTCCAATTCTGGGGGCACAATCTTATTCGCACATTCTTAAAACTTCCAAAATCCAAGACAAGACAAAAGTTTTAAACGCTTTTAACACCGAGAAGTGGGTGGAGCTAAAACAAACATAATAGAGTCTTTCTTTTAAAGACAGACTTTCAGACAAAAGAAATGCTGTAACTTCTTAAACATTCATTGTCAGGAAAACTTTCACTCTTTAACACACACTTTCACACAAACTGAAATTCCAGCATTTTTTTAAGGTTCCTTTCACTCAGCACATCTTGTGTTTTATTTGTCTTGGCACAGACATGAATAACTTTCATGTCGGTAAAACTTTAAATTTCTCTTTTTTTTCCTCTTTTTAAATCGGCGTCTCAGCAGCTTTTCCTGGCTTTCCAAATCCCTGTTTTTTTCCTTCCTTTGCTGAGTTTTCAGATTGCTTAGCCTGCAAGTTAGATCTTTTTCCTTCTCTATCTCTCCCCCTCTCGCCTGCACTTTATGCTCAACCACCTGGCTATGTTTCTTTCTTAACTCGTTGTGTTTTTTGTGATTCACACGTTCCGGAATAAAGTTTATCACTTTTTCAAAGGGGACTCGGTCTCCTTTGATTAAACATTTCTTCAATAATACCTGTACTTCCTCCGCACAGGCGCCTCTGTCTAACTTACTCTTATATGCATTAACAAAACTTTTACTAGCCATTTGGTGATTTTCTTAACAGACCTCTAACATCAATAACTATCGGCGCGCAATTCACGGGCACTCCCCACTCCCCACGGGGTTTTTCGCTCCTCAAGAGCAGCAGCTGATCAGGAAGCTACTTTTGAGGTCCGATCTATTACACAATACTAGCCGCTTTGTCTTGTCCCATCTGGGGTACCAATTTGTAAGATCTTAATGATCTCTGAGTTCTTGGACAAGACACCAATAGGCAGCAGCCAGTATGTTTGAGCAATAGATCAAGATTTATAAAGCATACAGCGTAATATACTTAATATTAGGCGATAGTTTTAACGAGTAGCTCACAGCCCTTGGTCTCTGGAACCTCAGTAAGTCTGTGTAAAGTTGTTCTTTGAGTATCGAGGTTTTAACCCTTTTCTTATCAACAGTTCGTTTGGCCAGTGTCCATATATGGTCTTTAACAAAATCACCTTTTTTAATTGGTTCTAATGGTCAAAATACCATTGTCACTCAGGTTAAGGCTAGTAACCAGGCCACTCCTTTTCCAGTACATTTTCACTAACTCTGCTCCGCTGTCGTGTTATCTTGTTTATAGCTTTTCACCCCATTGGAATTTACCATATCTCTTTCATTTCATAGCCTCCCTGGTACAAGGCCTTTATACCAAGGGCCCATATCATCCTGCTGTCTCACTTGTCTTGAGGTATCCAGACTATCTCACTTTAATCTACCAGATAAATACCTTAACTTCCATGATCTCTCTCATTTTATGTCCTTATACTAATTATCCTTTAAATATTGTTGCAATTAGTTTTGTTAAGTGAATTCTAAGTTCTATTCAGCATTATAATATGTTATTTCATGATTTGACCTTCACTTACAGCCTGTAGCTGCTTGTTATCAAAGCTTAGTCAAAACTGCATTTGGCTGTCCCCACAGCTGCATTCTGAACAAGTCTTAGCTTTTTATTTACCCAGGAGTAATTATGGGTAATATTATTTGAACAATGACTACACTTGAATTTATACATATATGATTCTCGTCTACTAAATATGTCTAAATATCAGCCTTTCGTACAGGAGGCATCTGCACGCAGGAAGCCTCCTATTCGGAAGTTACGGGCCACTAATTTTGGCAAGCATATTTAATTTATTCAGTCTCTTGCCAGAAGGGAAGAACATAAAGCCATCATTCAACAGTTCCAACATGAAACCCTGATTCTTCTTTTGAGATATCTCTTGTACTTGGCAGTAGCAACGAAGTCCAAATAATATGGAGACTCCTTTCTACTACAAGATTTGCCCTCCTCAGCTTTATTATAAAGTTAAATCTCTGTTACAATTGTAAGGGGTGACCTGCGGGTCTGTGCTTAGCCTGGGTGCTAGTGCGGGGTTAGGCCTTGTTGCCTGTTCTGGTCTCCAGCCAGCCTGATAACACTAGACACCTGTGAGTGGTTCGACCCACTCGCACTTACGGTTCTGACACTGGACTTAGGTGCGAGAACAATAATGCAGAGAAAGACTCAAAAGTAGACCCGGTTGAATAGTGCGAAATGGAAAATCTTTATTGCATATTATTCAAGATTACGAGATACATGTCATAAGCACAGATTAATGACAGTACAATCTTACACACAGTTATGAAACTACTTTTAGGGAAACGAGGAGCGCATGACACATCGTAAAAGGGGACACACATTATACTTATCCTTAAAACTTAAACCCTCCCCTATCAATACCTGTCCTAATCTAGATTTGTAGGATCGAGACTCATGCTCACCACTCGTGATAACTCGGGGAATTCCGAAACTCTGCTCGGATGTTTTTACCGCAGCACCTGACTATCCACGTGTTGATCAGGGGTCTGTACCCAACTTGTTTACTCGTTTCTGCTCCGGCTAGCAGGCTGGACCGTCTGCTGTCATGAAGATCTGTGTTGTCCTCGGAGTTCCGATACTACTCAAAGAAGAGTCTTCCTGTGCCCTCACACCGGTTCGATAAAACTCGAAGAAGGGTCTTCCTAGGCAAGGAAGTGTTTATTCGACTTACAGGCGCGGTCGGGGCTTACTGACCGTGGCGATGCATATTGTCGTCTTCTTCTCTTCTCATCTCATCTCATCTCATCTCCTCTCGGGCCTTCGGTTCCAACACCGTTTACCGACTTCTCGGGATGGTGCGCCCGTTTCAAGGCCTCACAGCCCAGTTCTCCACAGATCTTCGCAGCAAGCCACGAGGTTGATCCTAGCGGATCAGAGTCCAGAGCCGTCAGACAAGAGAATAAAAGTTCAGCAGCCTTCCAGCGAGTCAAAGCAGCAAGCGCAAAAGGGAGAAGAGAGCGATGGACGGTTGTACCTCACAGTTATAGTGCTGTAATTCCTCTTTTCCCGCCCAATCTTAATGTCTATCTTTTGTCAGGGTTTTGGCGCTCAAACTTCTTGTATAGGGTGATCTCCGTCTTTAATGGGTTTCGGTGATACTTGTAACTGTCTGAGTACCCGTTAATATTTCTCCCATTGTGGAACCGGCTAGTAGTCTCCCTGGAGGGGTTTTGGGGCTTCCGAATGCTTTCTGTAAGTACCCGCAAACGGCTCTCTCATCGTAGAGTCGTGGGGATTTTGCATATTAATGTCTTTGGATGGGTCCTTGATCGCTCGGTACAATAGCCCTTATTCGCACCTGGGAGACCGATTCCAGTATTTATGTATAAAATGCAAACCCATCATGTCTTGTCAATTATCTCAAATGTGCTGAGTCCTGTACGATCTTGCACAAATGTTTATTGGAACGCCATCTTGTCTGCCCATTGAAAGTCTAGAACTTTCTGCCACGAGGCGTGGCGGCCATTTTACAGGCTGTTTGTGTCCGTTTTGAAACCTGACAGCATTCTGCTGAAATAAAGCTGTTTGTACGAAACTTTATGTTTCCTTCTTATTTTATAAAATCGCGATAATTTTGCGGATTCTACACAATGCAGTGCAACTGAAGTCATTCTGACCTGTTAGCATAGATTCCAGCCATTCAAACCATTGCTGCTCATTGATTTATGAGTTGGGAGTATTCCAGTATCACACAGGAATATGGCAAGTTCAAAGCATCAGAAACTAAAGAAGCCAAGCTTCAGGAAAGCAGCTTTAAATGTTCACAAATCAATCCTGTACAGTTACTTCAGCACAAAATATCCCTCTCACCCAGAAAAGCCAAAAATGTAGCTGATGTTGTGGAAATAAAATCCCTCTAACATAGCGGGGAATTGTATTTGAAATTGCAGTTAAGGAACATTTTTTGCTTTATTTTACATCTTTCTACAGCTGTCCTAGGAGTGCTTGATACTGATACTGGACACAGAAAATGGAAAAATGTTTTGTTGCCAAGCATGGACAACCTGCATCCTGTCAACCGTAAAATCTCACCCAAATAAACAGTTAACAAATGTTATTGAAATGTAACTTCAATCTAGGACGGAAGCGTAAGGTTCGGTGCAAAAATCAAAATAAGTAAACTTTATTTTTTCATTTATTTAAATTTGTCTTAATTTTTGTTGGAAGAACATAAATATTCTTCAATGTGCTTTAATCTTACTGCAAAATGAAAGAAAGTTTAATTATTTATCATAGTTAATTGAGTAATATACATGGATATAGTTTTTTCTCTCCCATAGATGATAATATCCAAGCAGTTCTCAACCGTAAATGGGACAAAAACTAACTAACAGAAAGAGTTAGGAAATCCCAGGGATTTACTCTAAAGTATAAGAATCCAATCATCATCTCCATCTATTGGCAGGAGATTATCACCAGGAAAGGAAGCAGCCCCATTTGTTCATTTTAAAGATTAAGGGGGAGAAATTCAGTATCGCCCCGTTTGGGGCACAATTATCGGCCGGGCGCAAAGATTAGCGCCTGGCGCTAATTATCGCCACCGACTGCAAACTTGACTTTTATCGCCCCTGGAGGTGATTGCAGCGCTAAATCAGGCGCTTCACACCTGTCTTAAGGCGCAAAGGCCGAGGAGCGAGGCGCTACCTCAGAGCGCTGGCGAAGCTCATGTGATGTCAGTCAGCAATGGAACACACACACAATGCCACAGGCCAGTTCTTAAAGTGGAGGGTTGATCTTGCATTCCATCCACATCCTGCTCATTGCAGCCTTGAATCTCGGCCTGGAGAGACCTGCACATCAAATCTGCTGGAAAGAACAATGGAGAGTACCAGGCAAAGAGCTCAGTGTGCAGCCCCCACAGTCTCTTCTAAATCGATACAAGGAATGGCAAATCAAAATGAACCTGCAAAGTGCTGCTCAGTACCCAAAACTCCTTCACACAACGTTGAATCTCTCCAGAAGTCTCTCCCTCTCTCTCTCAGAATGCATAGTTCAAAAATGGCACCAACAATAAAAGGCAGGAAGCGGTCACCTTTAAATAGCGCTCCCCCTTTCCCTTCATGACTGCAGAACGCTCCCCTCAACCTGTCGTTGCTAGCGTCAGGCGGTAAGGCAGGGGCGCCACTCAGTATCCGCTCCGGGGCGATACCGGGGCGTTGCACACTCGACTGACGTCACGAGCTGCCGGCGCAGGAGATCGTGGTGGTAGTGTTTAGCGCCGCCGCAAAATGTCTAGTTGATTTCGCGAGCGGCGCAAACTTCGCCGCGCCTGGCGCCAGATGCTTTGCGCCCCATTAGCGCCCTCTTAAGGCGCTAATGGGAGGCGCAACCAACTGAATTTTTCCCCCTAGATATTTCCCATTTAAAAGGCCCAAAGTTCTATCCTGGCCTTTGGTTTCCAACTTCTGGAAGTACAACTTACTAGGAGCTTCCAATGCAGTACAACTGGTGTCTATCTCTTGGTTACTCTCAAGACTATTGTAAGGAATAGGTACTTCTACTGTAATCACCACCTCAACCAGGAGAAAGAGGAAGGATTACAACTGGAACCATCACAGGTAAAGAATGGATAGGGGGATGAAGATCTGGAAACAAAAATTAAGCAAACTTAGGGGGAAAAATTCGGTTGATTAGCGCCTCCCGTTTGTGCCCTAAGAGGGCGCTAATGGGGCACAAAGAAACTAGCGCCGGGCGCAGCAATGTTTGCGCCGCTCACGAAATTGACCAGAGTTTTTGCAGCGGCGCTAAACTCTACCGCCACGAACTCCTGCGCCTGCAGATCGTCGCCCCCTTCCTTTCCGCCTGCCGCTAGCAACAACAGGGAGAGTGGAACGTTTTGCAGTCGGGAAGGGGCTGGGGGAGCGCTATTTAAAGGCGTCCTCTTCCTGCCTTATTTTGTGGGAGACATTTTTGCACCACTCATTCTGAGAGAGAGAGAGAGAGAGATTCTGAGAGAGAGAGAGACTTTTGGATTAGACCTTCATTGCTTCGATTGTGAAGAGACCATGGGGGCTGCACAGATTTGGGGCGTCGTCCTGCGCCTGCAGAATCAGAGGCATCAGAGACGCAGAGAGAGAGTGGCAATCATTGCCAGAGGGAGGAGGGCCAACAGGCCTCTGCACAAGAGACCTTACCCTCCCAGGAGGATTTACTGTAATAGTGTGTAGGGTGGAGATCTCAATAGCACATTTGATAAAATGCAGATGAAAACTCAAATCAATCATGTCCCTTTATTTGTTTGTTTAGTAAAGATGAAAAAGCTCTGCAGTTTCCAGACTGCATGTGGTACATACATGTGGCATAGCAATGTGAAGGGACAGACACTGGAGCCTTGAATTAAATTGATTCCTTGCTCAGAGGATAAAGAATACATTTAATAAAATCCACCCAACTGATCTTGGCTGCTGTGATTAATGTTTGTGCTCTACAAGATTAGTTTTTTCTAAGTGTTTACCAAACTCTCAGGCTCTAAAATTACTGCATGGGATACGAACACGAATGCTTAAGATGTACAGCTAAAACACCTTAATTAGCTGTTTTGGCAGAAGTGCTAACTCACTGAGATAGATTTTAACTTTCACCGCTTCAATGAAAGCAAAATCAGGCAGAGGGTATACTATAACGGGCAGCTGATCTGTATCGATTCATCGCTGTATGATATAGAAAACCAACACAGCCAACTGTTCAGCTTTTGAGAATTTGCAAAAATTAGAATGCCAATAGGAAGATGATTAAAAACTATTTAAAGCTAGCAGCAATGGAAGAAAGTTGTTTGAAGGAATCCTAGCGGACAGACTGTTGGATCTAGGAAAAAAGTTTGAAAGGATTGGGAAGGCAAGAGTTTAAGTAATAGTCTCATTGGAAAAGGGATAGAAATGAGTTGAAAGATGGTAAAAATTGAAAGTAATTTTTCGGCAATGAGCAGTTTTGTTTTAAATGTGCTTTTTTCAAAAGCTGGGGAATTAATTATTTTTCTGTCATCAAAGTGATGTCTTCATCGGTCAAGAGCTGGTTGATGAGTGGACAGTTATAACTGAAGCCATGCTAATATTCAGGAATAGTTCCAGCAGTGGTTGAAGTGAGAAATGAGTCATTGGGTTTCTATAAACTTGTAAATGAAAAGGATCACCATGGTTCCTGGATCACACAATTGTATATGTATCTTATTCAAAATCACAGCTGGATTTCCCCCCCATTTGGCCCCATTTTTGGGCATACCTGGGATGGCCAAAGGAAGTAAATATGGGGGGATTAAACCCAACATCAGGCCACTGCCCCATAACCTTAGCACTCTCACCTCTGAGCCAGAAGTTCATGGGTTCAAATCTCACTCCAGAGACTTCAGCACAAAATGTAGGCTGACACCTGAGTGCAGTGCTGAGAGAGTGCTGCACTGTCGAGGTGCCATCTTTTGGATGAGACGTTAAACCGAGGCCCAGTCTGCTCTCTCAGGTGAACGTAAAAGTTCCCATGATGCCATGTTGAACAGGGGCATTCTCCCTGGTGTCCTGGCTAATATTTATCCCTCAACCAACATCACTAAGACAGATTATCTGGTCATTATCACGTTGTTGTTTGTGGGAGATTGCTGTGCGCAAATTGTCTGCCACGTTTTGTACATTACAACAGTGACTATACTTCAAAAGTACTTCATTGGCTGTAAAGTGTTTTGGGACATCCTGATGTCATGAAAGGTGCTATATAAATGCACGCCTCACTTTTTCTCTTCTCTCGTTTTCTCTTTCTCTTTTTCTTCTTTTTTCTCTCTCGTTTTCTCTCTCTTTCTCTTCTTTCTTTTTTCTCTCTCTTGTCTCTCTCTCTCTCTTCTTTCTGACCCATCTAGGGTGGACATCTTCGGCCACTGCATCCCTACCCTCCCACATGCAAATGAAGGCAGGTGGGTGGCCTTTGCTGCTCAGCCACATTGCCTTCTGTGGCACTAGTGGTAGAAACTGCCTCAGAAGAAGTGGTGTTTGGGCTTGCTTGTTGTAGGATGGAGGTGCTCTGTACTGGAAGGCCACAAGAGACATGTATGCCAATCATAAGACCAAGGACTACAATGGTTCAAGGAGAAGGTCCCCCATCTTCTCTGGGCACCAAGCATGGGCAACAAAAATGTGACTTTGCCAAGGTCATCCACATCTCCAAAACAAATAAAACAGCTTGCCTAGAACAAGCAAAAAGTGGAGTTATAAAAAAATGGTGCTGATAAAGAAAGGTACACCAACCTGATGTTTGCAATGCATGGCTTAGTCAACAATAGCACTCTGTTCTTCTTATGTTATATTGGTCTTAGGGGGAGAAATTCGGTATCGTCCCATTTGGGGTACAATTATCGGCCGGGCGCAAAGTTTAGCGCCTGGTGCTAATTATTGCCTCCGACCGCAAACTTGGCTTCTATCACCTCTGGAGGTGATTGGAGCGCTAAATCAGGCGCTACACACCTCTCTTAAGGTGCTACCACCGAGGAGCGAGGCGCTACCTCAGAGCGCTGGCAAAGCTCATGTGATGTCAGTCAACAATGGAACACAGACACACTGGTGCCGTACAGTTCTTAAAGGGGAGGGTCGATCTTGCTCTCCATCCACACCCTGCTCATTGCAGCCTTGAATCTCAGCCTGGAGAGACCTGTACATCAAATCTGCTGGAAAGAACAATGGAGAGGCCCAGGGAAAGAGCTCAGTGTGCAGCCACAACAGTCTCTTGACAATCGATGCAAGGAAGGTCAAATCAAAATGAACCTGCAAAGTGTTGCTCATTACCCAAAACTCCTTCACACAGCGTTGAATCTCTCCAGAAGTCTCTCTCTCTCTCTCTCAGAATGCGTGGTGCAAAAATGTCGCCGACAAAAAAAGGCAGGAAGCGGTCGTCTTTAAATAGCGCTCCCCAAGTCCCTTCCTGACTGCAAAAGGCTCCCCTCAACCTGTCGTTGCTGGTGGCAGGCGGTAAGGCTGGGGCCGCCACTCAATATCTGGTCCGGGGCGCTACCGGGGCATTGCACGCTCGACTGACATCACGATCTGCGGGCGCAGGAGATCGTGGCAGTCGTGTTTAGTGCCACTGCAAAATGTATGTTAAATTTCTCTTAGGGCACTAACGGGAGGCGCAAAGCAACCGAATTTTTCCCCCTTAGAATTTCTAATAATCCAGCAATAAATGCTAAAGGAAAATCAACTAGATTTATTGGCCCAAAAATTCGGCCGTTCTCGGGTGAGTACCCGCTGCGTACTCACCCGTATTTGTTCCCGAAGTGCCGGTTTCCTGCATGGACTGCGCATGCGCGGGAAACCGGCACTTCCGGTATGGCGAAGAGGGCGGTTCCTAGGTGAACCGCGTGCGCACTAGAGGCTGCGCGCACGCAGCACACTTAGTTTTTTTTTCAGGTTTCAACGCGAGGGTAAGTATGGAAGATTCTACACAAGTAAAAAGAAGGCATAAGACCCCTTTTGAACAAGGTAAGTAGTTAATTAAGTATAATTTTAAATTTTTTTCAGCAGGTTTATCTTTTTTAGAGACGTTAAAGAAAGTTAAGTTTATTTTTATAACTTTTAAAAAGTATTTTAATATTTTCAAAAATTTAAATTTTTGTTTAAAGTGGTTAATTTATTTAACTATAGTTATTTTATTAATGTGATGGTTTTTAAAATTTATTTGAGGTTTAGCTGTTCTTTTGGGGCCGATTTCAATTCACAGATTTGACAGGTCTCCTGTCAAATCTATGAATGAAAGATAGTCTGCTGCCATTGGCTCTCCATGGCCCACGTGATCCCAGGGGTCGCATCGCACTAACTGCGCCCCTGGAACATGCAAGTACTGCGCGCCGGCACTAGGGAGAGGCCCAGGACCCGAAGTTCCTGTGGGCCCGAAACACAATGGCAGGCGCGGTAGCTAAGAGCGCGCGCGATCCTTACCCCCGCGGCAAGCCGGCCACCCGAATTTCTAGGCCATTATGGTTGGAAACAACTTATTGGCCCAGAATTTGCAGTGGGTAATAACAGTGAATGAACAGCGTTCTCTGTTATTACCCCTTTGAAACTGACCACAATTTCAGAATTTAGCGCATATGCATCCTAACGTAGAAATCCTGAAGTTGTGGTCAGTCATTCACTGCTCTGACACAGGCTGCGCTCTGCCCACCCCCCCCACCCCCCGCCCGCCAATAGCCGGCAATCAGTGTAATCAGACGAAAACTTGGGCTTTTCTGCAGTAATATTGTTGACGTCACAGCAGCTCGCGCTATGGAATTCCCACTAAACTGCACTGATCTCAACTGCACGTCAAAAAAGCCAAACTTCTCGCCACAGAGATCACGAGATCTTTGTGGGGAGCTTTCTTCGGGGCCAGCAACGAACGCATTTGCTTCGCCGCTGACCGCTAATTACGGGCCAATATTTAGGTAACATTCAGCAGCCCACTGCTAGTTTACTAACAACAACAACTTGCATTTATATAACGCCTTTAACATAGTAAAACATCCCAAGATATTTCATAGGAGCATAATCAGACAAAACAATTGACACCAAGCAAAAGGAGACATTAGGACAGGTGACCAAAGTTTGGGCAAAGAGGTAGGTTTTAAGGAATGACTTAAAGGAGGAGAAAGAGGTGGAGAGGTGGAGAGGTTAAGGGAGGGAATTCCAGAGCTTAGGGCCTAGACTGCTGAAGGCACGGCCGCCAATGCTGGAGCGAAGGAAATTGGGGATGCGCAAGAAGCCAGAATTGGAGGAGCGCAGAGATCTCGGAGGGTTGTAGGGCTGGAGGAGGTTACATAGATAAGGAAGGGGGAGGCCATGGAAGATTTTGAACACAGGGATGAGAATTTTAAAATCAAGGCATTGCCGGACCAAGAGCCAATGTAGGTCAGCAAGCACAGGGGTGATGGGTAAGCGGGACTTGGTATGAATTAAGATACGGGCAGCAGAGTTTTTAATGAGCTCAAGTTTACGGAAAGTGATAGGTGGGAGACCGGCCAGGAGAGCGTTGTCTGGAGTCTGGAGGTAACAAAGGCATGGATGAGGGTTTCAGCAGCAGATGGGTTGAGGCAGGGAATGAGACAGCAGATGTTGCGGAGGTGGAAGTCTGCGCTCTTAGTGATGGAGAGGATATGGGGTTGGAAGATCACATCAGGGTCAAATGGGATAACTCACCTTGCCGGTAATTTCTTTGGGAATTCTCCCAAATGGCCGCCATAACTTTGGTGGAAGATCAATGAAAACTCTGCTTATGCCGTTTATTCGGGGTTTCCGTTGGTCTTCCATCAAAGTTTCAGTTGCCGATCAGGGGAACTTTCCTGCATAAGGCACTTCTCCAGTCTGGGTTTAATGGGTTGTTTAATTGATACAGTACTTACTGATGGTAAGGGAATATTTCTAAATTCTTATACTTCCATTAATGTATCGTTATGTTATTCTCATTATTATTCAGTCATAAGGCAACATCTGCCATTAATGCCATGCTATGTTAAATCATACACAGGACACACCTATTCATTCACACAGCTAGGTTTAGTTGTCCCATATGTGAATCTGTCCTTTCATCCTTCCTTTCCCTATTATTGTTATATTGGGCCGGATTTTGCATTCAGTGGCGAGAGAACGACACTAGCCGTTCGCTGCACTTGCACTTACCCATAGACTTTTTAGGGGTTTTTGCACTGGAAGTTCCTGTCCGCTAACTATCGAAAAAGCACGCCACCCTCTACAGAGCACCTGGGATCTGTGTGAACAGGGCAAGCAACTGTGTATTCCTTAACCAATCAGATTGAAGAATTATTAATGAATAGCGCAAGGCCTGAACCAGGAAGTGTCAGTTAGAATATCGAATTGAATGTCGAACCAGGTGCAGAAAGTGAAATAAAGAGAGGAAAAGAAAGATTGGATTAAGAAAGAAGTAAAAGAGAAATTTATTTTTATTTTTTTAAATCTCCAACAATAATTCAAATCTGAATGAATAAGACGCTATACTTGTTAAAGTTAATTTTCAGAGCCAGAGAGGTTGTTTGGCAGTAATTAAGACTTATTACGCCATTAAAAGGGTTCTTACACTGGAATGGACAAGCCCTAACTTTTTCTGGCGTGTTTAGTATGTATATATCAGGTAAGCAACTTCACGCCATTCCATGTATTTCAATGGTGAGACCCTCGGCAAGATACTCTTATCGTGCAGCTTCTGGAGGAGCAGGGCATCTCGAACAGCAACTTCTTGATTTACCTAGCTTTTTGAAAGTTGCATTTCTTGTAGATATTATTCTGTATCCAGGACAAGGGAGAAAACAGTGTTCACCTGGTGGCTATGAGCAAGCTGCTGCCTGGCCTCAGAGCTGGTGATGAACCCGCAGATCCATAAAGATAATTTATCCTTTCTAGCACCGCATCAATTAGCTCAGACACAGACTTGCCCGTGAAATGGGATTATCCTCCATACTAGAAGTACCATAATTTACCCAGAATTGTACTCTCCACAGTGGAGGTAATGGCCCAGATTTTGCAGTGGGTAATGACGGCGAACTGTTAGTGTTTGCTGTCCTTGCCCCTCTGAAACTGACCGCAACTTCAGGATTTAGCACATGCGCATCTAAATGCGTAAATCCTGAAATTGCTGTCAGTCATTCACTGCTCCGACACAGGCTGTGCTGTGGAACCCCCCCCACCTCCTCTCCCCCCATACCTGGCAATCGGTGTAATCAGTGAAACTGACAAAAACTTGAGCTTTTCCGCACTAATATCACTGTTAAATATCCCATTAAATGTTAAACCTTGTTGGAATAGGTGTAAGTGGGGATTTAACAGCATATTGACTGTTAAACAAACGTTATGGACCTGAAAAACTAATTTTTATATTTGTGGAGTGCCAAATTTCTCCATTATGATAAAAAAAATTTTTTTTAAAAACTAAGGGGTAAAAATTGAGTCGCGCCCCATTTGGGGCGCTAACCTCGCCGGGGCGCGACTTTTAGCGCCCCGAAAAAATTAGCGGCCCCGCGCCGGAACTTCAGTGGTTGCGCCCCAAGAGGGAAGCGGGGCGCCACTGGAAGCACCCCGCATCCCACTTGGGGCGCTGCGAGTGAATATCCTGGCGCTACGTGCCGCAGCGCCACACGCTGCGGCACGTCGCGCCGCGGTATTGCAGGCCTTCCTCCCCTTCTTAAAGTGGAGGGACCCTGCGCAGCGCGAACCGGGGCCCAGCTGGGCCCCCAGGGATCGGGAGTGCCGGCAAAAGAGCCCGGCACTCAAGAGAAGTGCCGGGCTCTTGGAGCGCAGCCGGCACTTCACGGTGGGGGGGCTTCACGGGGGCCGGGGACAGCAACGGGGGCAGGTGCTGGCAGGCGGCCAGCAACAAAAATGGCCGCCTGCCACCTCCCCTTTAAATATCGCCGCCCCGGCCGCACGTACGCCCCCCTGAACCCGTCGGACATAGCGTCTGGCGGTAAATCAGGGGGCGCGACTGAAGATCACGGCCGGGGCGTGAGCGGGGCGCTGCGCACGGCGATGACGTCATCGCCGGCGGCGCAGCACCACAGGGCGCTACCGGCTGCCGCCGCCGCTAACCTCCCACTAAATTTTTCGGGAGGCGTGGGCGGCGCTGCGCCCGGGCGTTAGCTGCTTTACGCCCCATTAGCGCCCTCTTAAGGCGCTAATGGGAGGCGCAAGCAGCTGAATTTTTCCCCCTAACATTTTAAAATTTGTTTATGATATTTCAGCTTCTATCTTATCCCCATGTAGAATCCCAACCTTTACTTCGCACTCTGTAACATATTTAAAAAGTCCGGATAAAAACAACTTTTCATTTCCTGTTTTGTTGCCTGTGAAAATTGGCTGCTTAGACAGCTTGTTGAGGGCACTGCAGCTCTTCACTGGGAATCGCCATTAAACAGCGTGAAAATGAATTGCACATTGAGAAAGGCAAACTTCTCGCCACAGAGATCATGAGATTCACTGCTCTTGATCATGAGATCTCTGTGGGCAGCTTTCTTCAGGGCCAGCAGCAAGCGCCTTTGCTTCACCACTAACTGCAAATTACGGGCCAATGTCTGTTAAACAGCTGGTAAAGTCACTTGAGAAATATGAAACCATGTGGTCAGGGGTAAATTGGGATCGGTCTGATTTCCAGCAGGTTCAAAAAACATTTCCGAACTGCAGAAATCGCAACACAAAGTTTCCAGACCCTTCAAGCTCAAAAACTTCTCACTTCCGCCTTGATCAGGTGAAGTTGCTGCACCTCATTTACCTCCGTCTAACTTACCCAGAATGCAATAGGAGTGCACACCCAGAAAACTCGGAGCTGCCACACCACTGGCTCTCATTTTGACATATGCAGGTGAGGAGCTTGGCAGGTGGATCACAGACAGGCCCATCCAACTCGTAGGAAGCATTTTTAAGATACACCAGTGTCGGAAATGTCTTCCACTTGAATTTATTCAAATACTTCCTGCACAGTATGTACGTCTGCACAGTAAATGGCAAGGAAATCAACCCCTAGTATTTTTATTAAAGAAGGTGACTTGCTCTGGTAATATAAATCAATAGGATCCTGTAGAGTATATGTTCATTGTAGGCATTGACCTGTGCTCAAGAGAGGCACGGGAAAAGATCTGGAAGCATCTCAGGAGCAGGAGCCTTCTCAGTTAAGACTGATGTATAGCACAAGGCACAAAGAAAAGAAGAAAGTAGCTTACAAAAATATTAAAATCAAACAAATGTCAGGTTTTACTGTATGAAGAAACAGATATTTTCCATATTTAAATATATCAATAGAACAGGAACAAACATTTAAAAAATGTAGAATTAGCATCCATTTTGTAATATTTACAAAATGAAAACATCATTCCTTTCATAGTTCCTATATTGAAACTACGTTATTTCAGATAAATACTGGCCCGTATTTTCCGATGCCTATGGGTGTGTACGAGCTGTGTACACACCCATAGGGACATCGGAAATGCTGGTTTCAGGCATGCGCTGAAAACCGGCATTTCCAATCTGTCAAGAATCCTGCCCTGGAGAAGGGCCTCTGCGGGTGGAGAGCTCCGCTTTCTGCAGAACCTCCGCCCATTGAAAACCCTTAGAAATCTTACGCCTGGTAAAAGCAGGCGTGAGGCCTGCTGTTACCAGCATAAGAGTTTAAAAAAGTTAAAAAAAAAATTTTTCACTCATTTATAATTTAAAAATACTTTTAAAAAAAGGTAACTTTATTTTTAGCCCCGTAAAAAAACCTTAATTATTTTTTTCAAAAAATTAAATTTTTGTTTAAAATATTTAATTTAATATAATTTTAACTCATCTAAAAAACGTGATGGTTTTTTAAAAATTTATTTAATGTTTTAGTGTTTTTTTCAGTGATCCCCATTCATACTTTTGACAGTTCTATCTGTCAAAAGTATGAAGGGGGATTCCCTTCTTTCTTTGGCTCGCCTGGCCCACGTGATCCCAGGGATGCTTGCGAACCGCGTGCGCCCTTGGGATACGTGGGCCCTGTGCATTTGGACTGTGGAGAGGCCCAGCATCGGAAGTGTCCGGACCTCGGGAGCCCTCAGGGAAGCGCGTAGATTTTTTTCCGATAGGAGTGTAATATCTTAATGATCGCTGAGTTCTTCGACAAGACACCAATAGGCAGCAGCCAGTATTTTTGAGCAATAGATCAAGATTTATTAAGCATACAGCGTAATATACTTAATATTAGGCGATAGTTTTAACGAGTAGCTCGCAGCCCTTGGTCTCTGGAACCTCACAGTACGTCTGTGTAAAGTTGTTCTTTGAGTATCGAGGTTTTAACCCTTTTCTTATCAACAGTTCGTTTGGCCAGTGTCCATATATGGTCTTTAACAAAATCACCTTTTTTAATTGGTTCTAATGGTCAAAATACCATTGTCACTCAGGTTAAGGCTAGTAACCTGGCCACTCCTTTTCCAGTACATTTCTACTAACTCTGCTCCGCTGTCGTGTTATCTTGTTTATAGCTTTTCACCCCATTGGAATTTACCATATCTCTTTCATTTCATAGCCTCCCTGGTACAAGGCCTTTATACCAAGGGCCCATATCATCCTGCTGTCTCACTTTAATCTACCAGATAAATACCTTAACTTCCATGATCTCTCTCATTTTATGTCCTTATACTAATTATCCTTTAAATATTGTTGCAATTAATTTTGTTAAGCGAATTCTAAGTTCTATTCAGCATTCTAATATGTTATTTAATGATTTGACCTTCACTTACAGCCTGTAGCTGCTTGTTATCAAAGCTTAGACAAAACTGCATTTGGCTGTCCCCGCAGCTGCATTCTGAACAAGTCTTAGCTTTTTAGTTACCCAGGAGTAATTATGGGTAATATTATTTGATCAATGACTACACTTGATTTTATACATATATGATTCTCGTCTACTAAATATGTCTAAATATCAGCCTTTCGTACAAGTCCCCACCTTGAGGATGAAATGTTTTAAACATTGATTCCACGACTACTTCAATCTATTCTCTGACAAGCGTTGCTGCAAATTGGAGTCCTCTAATTGAGGGGAACGGAGCGCTTCTCAAATGAGGTTTTATCTCCCTTTTCATTATAGGCCTGGGTGCTAACTATGACTGTTGTCGGGAGCGACGAGACCGGAGGTGCTGTGAGGTGCTGTGAGTATTTGAACTCACTTTCGCGGGCTTTTCTTCACAGGCTGTTGTCGGGAGCGACGAGACCGGAGGTGCTGTGAGGTGCTGTGAGTATTTGAACTCACTTTCGCGGGCTTTTCTTCACAGGCTGTTGTCGGGAGCGACGAGACCGGAAGCGGACCAGGTGGGAAGCACCCAGGTGAATGGCATTTAAGGAGGGTGGTGGCTTAAACCCGAGTTCCTACCCCCACCCGCCCTCCTCCTCTAACCTACTAGTCTTTTAGCAGTCTAAAAACAGAGGTCACAAATTTTTTGGTCTCAGTTTCTTTTCAGCAGGGCAGGACGGTTACCGGGAGGAGCGGGAAGTCGGCGTAGGACCAAGGGGACACAAGACCGGGAAGTCAGCGAAAGACCAGGGAGGTAAGACTAACAGGTAAGTACTTTCCTCAAACCTTCCTAGAAAGTAAAACTAAAACTAGTGGGATTTGGTTAGTTTAAAAAGGAATAAGAGGAGTACAGTATACATTGGTCTAAGTAAGCTTCGGGAAAACAAAAGTCAATAAATAAACTAAAACTAGAAAATTAAAAAGTAATATAAGGTTTAAGTCATGGCAGTAGAGCTCGGACCTGTGTCATGCTCCTCCTGTAACATGTGGGAAATCAGGGACGCTTCCTGTGTCCCTGACAACCATGTGTGCGGGAAGTGTGTCCAGCTGCAGCTCATGTGGGACCGCATGACGGCCCTTGAGCTGCGGATGGACTCACTTTGGAGCATCCACGATTCTGAGAGGGTTGTGGATAGCACATTTAGTGAGTTGGTCACACCGCAGGTTAAGGCCAGCGTAGATAGTACATGGGTGACCAAAAGGCAGAGCAAGGGCAGGAAGGTAGTGCAGAAATCCCCTGGGGTTGTCTCCCTTAGCAACAGGTTCACCGCCTTAGGTGCTGTTGTCAGGGGGGGATGACTCATCGGGGGAAGGCACCAGCAGCCAGGCTCATGGCACCATGACTGGCTCTGTTGCAAAGAAGGGAGGGAAAAAGAGTGGCAGGGCTATAGTAATAGGGGATTCGATTGTAAGGGGAATAGATAGGGGTTTCTGTGGTCGCGACCGAGACTCCAGGATGGTATGTTGCCTCCCTGGTGCAAGGGTCAAGGATGTCTCGGCGCGGGTGCAGAACATTCTGGAGGGGGAGGGGGAACAGCCAGTTGTCGTGATACATGTTGGTACCAACGACGTAGCTAAAAAAAGGGAAGAGGTCCTACAAGTAGAATTTAGGGAGTTAGGAGCCAAGCTAAAAAGTAGGACCTCGAAGGTAGTAATCTCTGGATTACTACCAGTGCCACGTGCTAGTAAGAGTACAGAGAACAGGATAGTTAGGCTAAATACGTGGCTTGAGCAGTGGTGTAAGAGGGAGGGTTTTAAATTTTTGAGGCATTGGAACCAGTTTTGTGGTAGGTGTGACCTATACAAAAGGGACGGTCTACACCTGTGCAAAGATGGAACTGATGTTCTCGGCGTAATTTTTGATAAAGCAGTTCGGGAGCATTTAAACTAGTATGGCAGGGGGCTAGAAACCTATGTAGTGAAATAGAGGAAAGTGAAAGGCAGACAGAAATAAATGGAAAAAGGGTGAGGAACAAAAAACAAAGGGCCAAACTAATTCATAAAAAATGTGAGCATAAAAAAAGCCTGAGGGTTTTATACCTTAATGCGAGAAGCATCAGGAACAAGGTAGATGAATTAGCTGTGGAAATAGAGGTTAATAATTATGATCTAATTGGGATTACGGAAACATGGTTGCAGGGTGAGCAGGGCTGGGAGCTTAACATACAGGGGTATTCAGTATTTAGGAAGGATCGACAAAAAAGAAAGGGAGGAGGGGTAGCATTGCTGGTAAAAGACGGGATAAATGCAATTGAAAGGAAGGATATTAACTCAGTTAATACAGAATCTATATGGGTGGAGCTAAGAAATAGCGAGGGGCGAAAAACATTAATAGGAGTGGTATATAGGCCTCCAAATAGTAAAATAGAGGTTGGGGAGGGCATCACGAGGGAAATTAGAGAAGCGTGCAATAAGAGCACAGCTGTCATCATAGGTGACTTTAACTTACATATAGATTGGACTAGCCTAATCAGTAAAAATAATGAGGAGGAGGAATTCCTTGAGTGTTTAAGGGATGGTTATCTGGATCAATATGTCGAGGAACCAACTCGGGAACAGGCTATATTGGACTGGGTACTGTGCAATGAGAAGGGACTAATTAGTAATCTTGTTGTACGGGGATCCTTGGGTCAGAGCGATCATAACATGATCGATTTCTCACTCGAAATGGAGAGCGAAGAAATTGACTCAGAGACTAAGGTCCTGAATTTAAACAAGGGGAATTATGATGCCATTAGACAGGAACTGAGTAGGTCTGATTGGACAACGTTCCTGGGAGGACTGGAGGTAGATAAACAATGCAAGCATTTAAAGATAGAATGACAAAATTGCAAAAATTGTTTATACCAATCTGGCATAAAAGGAAATCTAAAAAGGTGACTCACCGTGGATAACAGGGGAAATTAGAGACAGCATAAAATCCAAAGATAGGGCGTATAAAATAGCCAAAAAAAGCGCCAGAGCGGAAGATTGGGAACAGTTTAAGATAGAGCAAAGGAGGACAAAGGGCTTAATCAAGAGGGGCAAAATAGCTTACGAAAGCAAGCTGGCGGAAAATATAAAAACTAACTCCAAAAGCTTTTATAAGTATATCAAGAGGAAAAGACTGGTGAACACCAAAGTTGGTCCATTGCAGTCAGATACGGGGGAATATATAACGGGAAATAAGGAAATGGCAGACCAACTAAATGCATACTTTGGGTCAGTCTTTACGAAGGAAGACACAAAAAACCTCCCTGGGATATCGGGAAAAAGAGGGACATTGGCAAAGGAGGAACTGACGCAAATCAATATCTCTAAGGATATGGTGTTAAGGAAGCTAAAGGGATTGAAGGCGGACAAATCCCCAGGGCCTGATAACATGCATCCTAGGGTACTGAAGGAGGTGGCCCTAGAGATAGCGGATGCACTAAGTATGATTTTTCAGAATTCATTAGACTCGGGAACAGTGCCCATGGATTGGAGGGTAGCTAACGTTACCCCACTATTCAAAAAGGGGGGTAGGGAAAAAGCAGGTAATTACAGACCTGTAAGCCTTACATCAGTTGTGGGCAAAATGCTGGAGTCCATCATTAAGGATGAAATAGCGGAGCACTTAGCAAATGGGGACAGGATAGGACAGAGTCAACATGGATTTACAAAGGGTAAATCGTGCTTGACTAATCTATTGGAATTTTTTGAGGGAGTAACTGGTAAAATAGATGGGGGAGAGCCAGTAGATGTGGTGTACCTGGACTTCCAAAAGGCCTTCGACAAGGTCCCACATAAAAGATTAGCATGGAAAATTGAAGCTCATGGGATAAAGGGGAAAGTATTGACGTGGATAGAGAACTGGCTGTCAGATAGAAAACAGAGAGTTGGAATAAACGGCTCATTTTCTGAATGGCAGGCAGTAACAAGTGGGGTACCACAGGGATCTGTCCTGGGTCCCCAGCTGTTCACAATTTACATTAATGACCTGGATCAGGGAGTCGGATGCAGCATTTCCAAATTTGCAGACGACACTAAACTAGGAGGGGGGGTGGGCTCAGAGGAGGAGACCAGGAAGCTCCAGAGCGATTTGGACAGACTGGGTGATTGGGCGGATAAATGGCAGATGCACTATAATGTGGACAAGTGCGAAGTTATCCACCTTGGGTGCAGGAATGGGAGGGCAAATTATTATTTAAATGGCAATAAATTGGGAGAAGGGGAAGTACAGAGAGACCTGGGTGTTCTTGTACACCAGTCACTGAAGGCGAGCATGCAGGTCAACAGGCGGTCAAGAAGGCAAACGGTATGCTGGCCTTCATAGCAAAAGGGTTGGAATACAGGAACAGGGATACCTTGCTGCAGCTGTACAGGGCACTGGTGAGACCACACCTCGAGTACTGTGTACAGTTTTGGTCGCCTCATCTGAGGAAAGATGTTCTTGCCATGGAGGGGGTGCAGCGGCGATTCACCAGGCTGATATCAGGAATGGCGGGATTGACCTATGAGGAGAGACTATGTAGTTTAGGGATGTACACACTGGAGTTTAGAAGATTGAGAGGGGACCTCATAGAAGTGTATAAAATTCTGACAGGTCTAGACAGACTAGATGCAGAAGGAATGTTTCTCTTGGCGGGTGAGAACAGAACTAGAGGACATAATTTAAGGATAAGGGCTAAACCATTTAGGACAGAAATGAGGGGGAATTTCTTCACTCAGAGGGTGGTGAACCTGTGGAACTCATTGCCACAGAGGGCAGTGTACGCCAGCTCATTAAATATATTTAAGAGGGAATTAGATATATTTCTACAGGCAAAAGGGGTTAAGGGTTACGGAGAGAAGGCGGGGACGGGATACTGAATTGGAGGATCAGCCATGATCTCATTAAATGGCGGAGCAGGCTCGAAGGGCCGGATGGCCTACTCCTGCTCCTATCTTCTATGTATCTATGACACTCGCAGGGGCCGACCGCCTATCCTCATGGCTGGGGGACACCCCGGGATCTCCTCAACCATCATGTCGGCCGTGCTGATATGTCTTGCCTTCTAGTGCAGGGGTTCCCAACCTGTGGTCCGCGAGGGTACTGCAGGTGGTCCGTGAAAAAATGGTCCAAACCCCTAAAATAAATGTGTCTGTTGTCTCCACAGATGTTGAATGACCTGTCGTGTGGTTCCAGTGTTTTTATTGCTGTTTAAATCTGGGTTTTGGGGATGAGCTGAAGGAAGTGAAAACCTGCTGTGGATGGAGGGCGGGTTGGTTTTCTGGAAGCAGCAAATCAACTGGGCCGAAAAATCAGCTCCAGACAAATTCACCAAAATATTTCCCACCTCACTACTGCACAACGGCAAGTACTGCTCCACTCTACCATATAAACCCAACCAGTGCCCCCTCAATTCAGCAATCTTCACCAGTGTCCCCACTATTATACAACCTCAGGTGTGCATGTACGGAGTGTGGCTCTTTGACAGTGGGTTTTATACAACCGCAGCCGCCAGTCCTCTTGTGTCACACTAAGTAAATCTAGATGTCATAAATATAAGATCCTCAATAATAAATCCAGTAGGGAATTCAGGAAAAACTTTTTTATGCAAAGAGTGGTTGGAATGTGGAATACGATACCACAGGTACCAGATATCTGTGAGGGGAGCAGAGAAATTTCAGCCGTGAGTTGGCTCCGTGGCTTAGCTGATTAAAGAGCTTGTCTAGTATACAGGAGAGCCTGGCTTCGATTCCCAGCAGGGCAACTTTTAAAGAACAAAATATTCTCTTATGATCCCACAGAGGTTGGTTGCTTCTCGTTTGAAAGTGCTGCAATCCTTTGGTATGGGAACGGATAAAGGCTCATCGCACGCTCATCACAAATACATATTCAAGTCTGACTGTCATTCGGCTAACATTTCCTCCAGTCTGCAACAGAAAGTTATCGGTTTATTAATGGCGATTAAAACAATTATTCATCGTGATACTGCCTTTAATTATATGTTCGTGTGATTGATTTAATAAACTGCACAACTGTTTTATAAAAATCAAACCAGAAATCAAACCCGTGCTCTGGTTGCACCGAATTCCAACTCCTGGCCCAGCAAGGAACGCTCCACCCAGCAGCTGTGGGAGCTGTAAATATACTGGGTGCATTCCCGCTAGATACAAATGTATTCCTGACTTGTGTTCGATGTAAATGTTTATTACCTCTGCAATTTACAAGTGTCTGTAGATATATCTGAATTCATTATTCATTTGTTGGGACGCATCTGTTTAATTGTGAATTGAGGCAGTGCATTCCAGATCCCAACAACTCGCAGTTTAAAAAAAAATGGTCCCTAATGTTGCCTCGGATTCTTCTGCCAATCACCTTCAATCTTTGTCCTCTGGTCACCGACTCTTTAACCACTGGAAAAATGTTTCTCCTCACTTACGATATCAAACCCGTTCATGAATTTAAACACCTCTGTCAAAACCTCTGCTCTAAGGAGAACAACCCCAGCTTCTCCAGGCCCCCACACTCTGAAATCCTTCATCCCTGGTACCATTCCAGTAAATCACTTCTGGTCATTTCTTCCTTCTAATAAATAACTACAGTGAAACGCTTCTGAGAAAAAGCACGAACAGAATAAAAAAAGTGAGAAATAAATACTGAGCAAAATGGATGTGAATGTTTAAGAACATAAGAAATAGGAGCAGGAGTAGGCCATTCGGCCCTTCGAGCCTGCCCCGCCATTCAATGAGATCATGGCTGATGTTAGAAGGTGAAATAACAGAAGATCTGGGTTTTATGATCAGTCAGTGAGAGGAATCCATCTTTCAATCGGGCTTTGGCCGTTCGATTTACTGATAAAGACAGACAGAGAGAATTGCTGCAGACAGGACCGGCTAGCTCAGTCGGTAGAACATGAGACTCTTAATCTCAGGGTCGTGGGTTCCAGCCCCACGTTAGGCGGTTATTTTTACTGCTGATTTTACAGGCGATCCCTAGCTCTGAATTCCGTGGCAGAGAGTCCAAGGAGTGTTTGATGTAAATGAGATTTAACAACAATATCAGAAAATCTCTCCATGATTCTGGACTCTTATCTCTCTCTCGTTGAAATTCATATCTTTTCACCTGCAGCTCGGCGTCAGTGCGGCTCAGTGGGACTTCGGGCCAGTCCCTCCCTTCACAATGCATCAGTGTCGGGAAAACAATGAGGAATTTTACACACATGTTGTGCTCTGTTACTTCTTATAAAAACTTCAGTATACTTCACTCCGTGTCCAACCCTGTGAGGTCTCCCCTGTTGTGTCAGCTTTAGATGTTTATAAACACGTCAGCAGAAAATTAACATAACCTGAGCTCCGAGATCTGGTCGGGTCCCATTCCCCCGAAGTGATTAATGAGCAGGAGGGATTAGAGTTTCTTTCAAAGAATGACACGAAAATCACTTTCATGTGAGGCCGAAATAGCTCAGGTGGAATTCGGCGGCTTTTAGATATTTTGTGCCTCTTTCTTTGGTCCCTTTTCTCGAACTTACCAATTTAAACTGAAGTCTTTTATCCGCCACTGAAGGGTTGGGTTGGAATAGAGAGAGACATCAAGGATGGAATCTGTTTCTATGGGCTGTATTTAGCTTTTATTTCTTTATCTCCTTCCGCCCCTTTCTCTGGTTTTTGTCTCTCTCGGTGCCGGATGAACATTTGATTTGATGCATTTGTCCTAAACTGATGCCTTTTACACATCTCGGGGTGGTCAGACACGCTCTGTCTGTCTGTTACTGCTTGTGATTATTAACGGGAACAGGCCGCGAGTTAAACGTTTATCAGCAAACCGAAGAAAGACAAATAAACAGAGAGATGTGTTGCTCCGCCCAGTGCAAAGGTGAAATGGATGTTATTGAAAATAATTTCCCCCTGACAGTTTGTGTAGATTTTTTGTAAAGTCTGGATTTTCAATGCCAGGAGAAACCGAAAAAGTAAGAAATAAACTGCTGATGACCCGTACAGGGATTAAACCCGTGCCCTTAGTGATATTAGCACCACGCTCTAAACAACTGTGATAAAAGCTGTCCGGATTGTTCCAGCCCCACGCTGGGCGGTTTGTGTTTTACTTCTCACACTGGGTCACAGAGTTATTGGACAGATAATGAACACACCACATCCCTTAAATATGATTCCGATATAAAATAATCACTGTTCGGTAAAAACCGAGTATGTAAATCGAAAGTAACAGAAAAAGAGCAGTTAATTGTGAAAAGAATGATTGCACCAACAGTGAAGGGGAATCTGCCGGCCTTCGCCACTCTAATCCTGTGACTATGGGAGTTTGGTTTGGGCAGAGGATTGACTGTGACGACACGAATACCACCACCCCCACCCCCCTCCCACCCCCTGCACCATCCATGTTAAACCTGAAAAGTGTCTGGCAAAAATTCGGAACAGGCGGGGAGGAAGTAACCCTTTGGAGAGGTTTGTGTTTCTGAATCCCTAAGTCTTCTGGCTCTTTTTGACATGTCCCCATTCAATGTACAGACCCTCTCCTCAGTCTGCCCCTCGAGACCCGTCACCTCACATTTCTCTCCAGCTAATTTCAAAACATGTTTTACACACCCCTCCAGGACTGTCCTGGAGTCCCCAATACTGTGTCAATTGTAGCACTTTCTGAAATACTACCCGTGTCATGTGTTAGTCAAGAGAGACAGAGGGGAATTAGACAGACCAAGCGTCACTGAGCCTTTGCTGTAGTGAAACGGGTTCGTTTCATAAAACATTGCAACAGCTTTCGGAACAAAAGGGTTTGAGTTGTTGGCAGGCAGGACAGATAGAATGTGGTGAGTGTTTAAACTAGATGTGGAGGTTGTTGCTGTAGTTGTTCTATGGAGTTCCTTCAAGGAGGTGATTCTGAATGCAATGGATCAACGTGTACCCATGCAAAGCAAAGGTACTGAGCGTCATTACAGTCCAGCCTGGTTCAGCGGAACTAACAAACAATTCATCCAGAAGAGAAAAAGGGATTTAAGGCCATGATGGTAAATGGCACAGAATTCAGGCGGCTTCAAAACCATAAGGCAAGACAAGAGTGTAAAAACTGCAACAGAATGGCGAAGAACAATTTCACATTGAACATGGCAAGTGAAGAGAAGGGTGATAATAGTGCCAGAGGTAAGTTGTGACATTATTCACAAAATGTTTTAAACGGCTTGCTTACGTTGTGGTCCGCAAAAGCTTTTGATGACGATATAGTGGTCCGCATAAAGGAAAAGGTTGGGAACCGCTGTTCCAGTGCATCCCAGTCTATCATTTCTCCTCTGCCCGCTGCTCCTATTGCTGCATCATACGATCTGGCAGTAACGGCCCTGATCTAACCCCTTACTTAAGTTCAATTCACTGTTCCGGTGTTCCAATTCTGCCCCGCCTGGGGTATCCTCTGTTTCTTCTATCTTTCCTGATGTTACCCCTACCTGGGGTCTCCTCTACGTTGCTTCGGATCTTCTCTTTCAGTGTGCTCAATTAATTTGGTAGTGCTGGTTAGTCATAAGCATGAGTACACAATTGGCTTATGTATCAAAGTTTTACTACATGGGTTACATATATCAAATACCTTATCATTACAAGTTGGAGAACTACCAGAGCATGTGAAATAATACGAACCGAAGGGTGTGCTGATGTATTAAGCCCAATATCCCACCAATGTGAGTTGTCCTCTATGCTGTCAATTACAAGTTCTATTCTCGAGTTGTCTTGCTCCAAAACATAAAAATGCTTTAGGAAGGAGTTCAGTCGCATCATGAGCTCACTGAAGCCCTCAGACAATAGGGGAATGTTGTATCCGAATTGTGCCACATAATTGTGCAGCTCATACTTAAGTATCTCATTTACTGTCAGTTTCACTTGAGCATAGGTTTTGATATTGAGTAAAACGTGTTGATTGATGGGACAGGTCCTGTTAGACCCGTAAAGCATGATAGTTGCGGTAGTAGTGACACAGGAGGCACCACCAAAACCACCTCATACTGGATTCGTACTGGTTTTTCCCACACTCTGTTACCTACAAAACACAATTATTACAGTCACAGTTAAATTAGGTCTTACAATCATTTCAAGCGACATTACAGTTTAACATCTAATCAACGAATCATGGACTTAAAAGATTCTCCAGATCTCTCTTTCACTCGTATCCATCTTGTGGATAATTCTTTCTAAACATGATTTCTCCTTAGCCCTCAATTGTCCCAATCCAGATTCCATGTAACTCTCCACTTCAGCTTCAATGTCAATCCCTCTAACAGGTACCAGTGTGTTTAACTCTATTCTGATTGTTTCATTAATTAGATAGTTTCTCGATGGAGTATGTGTCAATGCTTTAAAAGTTGTCTCACTCTCCTGAGCCACAGTAACCATTTCAAGTCGTACTGTTGTCAAGTAACTGAACATGTCTGAGACCCGTTCTTCAGTACAAATTCAACATACATTTCCAGATGGTAATTGCTTCATACGTAACGAATCACATTTGCACACTCATACCGGTATCTCAATATCGTGCCATGCGTGCCATCCAATACAAGCCTTTCTCGGGCTTTCAGGTGATCTTATCAAAAGATTGTCTGGAGGTCTTTGTTCATCTTCCACCACATGGTTCTGATGTCTTGGGTAGTGGCCAGGTTATCAAATTCAGTTTTATTAAAAAGTTCATTATAGGCAGGGACACAAATGTCTCCAAGAGAAAGCTATCAATTTTCTATTCTTAACTACACTTTCCTGACTTTCACTAGAAAGTTTGGAAAATTCCCAATTGGTGGTGTAATTCTCCTGTTTCTATCTCACACCCTCAATCACTTCCTCTCTCCATTTTACACATCCAATTAATTACCATTCATATCTCATTCATGAGCCCTGGAGAAACTTTACTGTCCAGTACAATATTAAAGGTAGAAAACATAGAGCAAACATTCTCACTTGGTCCAAGTTATTAACACTTTTTATTTATCATTATTTTAGAGGATCTTTTATTTTCCCAAAAGTAACCCAATATATAATGCCTGAGTCCATTTTTTGTTATTTCAAAATTATCCCAAAATCCAAACAGCAGTATTGTTGTACTGACAGGTTTTGTCAATGTTCAATTTCATTTCTATCAATTTATCTTCCATTTCCAATTTCAGAAATTAGTGATTCCCAGGCTAGGTGGCTTACACAGTGTTTTAACATTAGAGACAGAAGTGCTGCAATTAGTTTACAAAAGAAAGAAGATAATCCATTGTGACTCAGCTTCGAGCCCAAGGGGTTAATTTATCAAATCATAATTTTCCTTCTGTCACTGTGGGGAAATATTAACTTAAAATTAAGATACTTAATGTCCAACATCTTTAAATATCATACTAAAGTTGTTGCTTGGTGAACTTAAACAGCTGTCAGTGGAAAGGATTAACTCCTTTGCAGGTTTTTAAGAAGGTGGAGCGAAACATTGTCAGGTGCACGCAATTGCGTCACTTCACGTAAATTAAAAAAATCTTTCCCGATCGAAAAAGACAATTGTGTTTTCACACTTTAACTAAACACGAACAGAACAGATAAAATAAAACAAAATAGCACATGCTTGCAGAAAACAGTAAATTATTGTCCTTTCTTCAGATGCCTTTCCAAATACTGTAAAAACATTGACTACAACTGGAGAAAAATTAATTTTTCACATTTAAACAAATCAAATCAAACTGCTTTGGAAGATTTCACCATAACAACCACGACTCCAAGGTTAAATCTTAGACTGAAACTTAATCTTTTGTTAAACAATCTTTCTGTTGTTCGTCTCAGTTTTTACACACCAGCTTAACTTAAATTGTAGTTCAAAGTTTTTTTTCCAATTCTGGGGGCACAATCTTATTCACACATTCTTAAAACTTCCAAAATCCAAGACAAGACAAAAGTTTTAAACGCTTTTAACACAGAGAAGTGGGTGGAGCTAAAACAAACATAATAGAGTCTTTCTTTTAAAGACAGACTTTCAGACAAAAGAAATGTTGTAACTTCTTAAACATTCATTGTCAGGACAACTTTCATTCTTTAACACACACTTTCACACAAACTGAAATTCCAGCATTTTTTTAAGGTTCCTTTCACTCAGCACATCTTGGGGGAAAAATTCAGTTGGTTGCGCCTCCCGTTAGCGCCTTAAGAGGGCGCTAATGGGGCGCAAAGCATCTCGCGCCCAGGCGCGGCGAAGTTTGCGCCGCTCGCGAAATTAACTAGACATTTTGCGGCGGCGCTAAACACTACCGCCACGATCTCCTGCGCCGGCAGATCATGACGTCACTCGAGTGCGCAACGCCCCAGTATCGCCCCGGAGCGGATATTGAGTGGCGCCCCCTGCCTTACCGCCTGACGCTAGCAACGACAGGTTGAGGGGAGCATTCTGCAGTCATGAAGGGAAAGGGGGAGCGCTATTTAAAGGTGACCGCTTCCTGCCTTTTATTGTTGGTGCCATTTTTGAACTACGCATTCTGAGAGAGAGAGGGAGAGACTTCTGGAGAGATTCAACGTTGTATGAAGGAGTTTTGGGTACTGAGCAGCACTTTGCAGGTTCATTTTGATTTGCCATTCCTTGTATCGATTTAGCAGAGATTGTGCGGGCTGCACTCTGAGCTCTTTGCCTGGTACTCTCCATTGTTCTTTCCAGCACATTTGATGTGCAGGTCTCTCCAGGCCGAGATTCAAGGCTGCAATGAGCAGGATGTGGATGGAAAGCAAGATTAACCATCCCCTTTAAGAACTGGCCCTGTGCCATTGTGTGTGTGTTCCATTGCTGACTGACATTACATGAGCTTCGCCAGCGCTCTGAGGTAGCGCCTCGCTCCTCGGCCTTTGCGCCTTAAGACAGGTGTGAAGCGCCTGATTTAGCGCTGCAATCACCTCCAGGGACGATAAAAGTCAAGTTTGCAGTCGGTGGCGATAATTAGCGCCAGGCGCTAATCTTTGCGCCCGGCCGATAATTGCGCCCCAAATGGGGCGATACTGAATTTCTCCCCCCTTGTGTGTTATATGTCTCGGCACAGACATTAATAACTTTCATGTCGGTAAAACTTTAAGGGGTAAAAATTCACTTGGTTGCGCCACCCGTTAGCGCCTTAAGAGGGCGCTAATGGGGCGCAAAGCCGCTAACGCCCGGGTGCAGCGATGTTTGCGCCGCTCGAGAACTTAACTTGAGATTGTGCGGCGGCGCTAAAACTTACCGCTGCGACCACCTGCGCGCGCAGATTGTGACGTCATTCCATGGTGCAACGCCCTTGGGGCGCCCCGTAGCGGAAATTGAGTGGCGCCCCCTGCCTTACCGCCTGGCGCTTCCAACGACCAGAAGACTGGAACGCTATCAATCGCTGTGGGGCTGGGGGGGGCGCTATTTAAAGGGGGCCTCTTCCTGTCTTTTATTGTTGGTGGCATTTTTGAACTACGCATTCTGAGAGAGAGAGGGAGAGACTTCTGGAGAGATTCAACGTTGTGTGAAGGAGTTTTGGGTACTGAGCAGCACTTTGCAGGTTCATTTTGATTTGCCATTCCTTGTATCGATTTAGCAGAGACCGTGGGAGCTGCACTCCGAGCTCTTTGCCTGGAGCTCTCCATTGTTCTTTCCAGCACATTTGATGTGCAAGTCTCTCCAGGCCGAGATTCAAGGCAGCAATGAACAGGATGTGGATGGAAAGCAAGATTAACCATCCCCTTTAAGAACTGGCCCGTGCCATTGTGTGTGTGTTCCATTGCTGACTGACATTACATGAGCTTCGCCAGCGCTCCGAGTTAGCGCCTCACTGCTCGGCCTTTGCGCCTTAAGAGAGGTGTGCAGCGCCTGCTTTAGCGCTCCACTCACCTCCCGGGGCGGTAAAAGTGAAGTTTCCCGTCAGTGCCGATAATTAGCGCCAGGCGCTAATATTTGCGTCCGGACGATATTTGCGCCCCAAATGGGGCGCGACCTAATTTCTACCCCTAAATTTCTCTTTTTTTTCCTCTTTTTAAATCGGCGTCTCAGCAGCTTTTCCTGGCTTTCCAAATCCCTGTTTTTTTCCTTCCTTTGCTGAGTTTTCAGATTGGTTAGCCTGCAAATTAGATCTTTTTCCTTCTCTATCTCTCCCCCTCTCTCCTGCAGTTTATGCTTAACCACCTGGCTATGTTTCTCTCTTAACTCGTTGTGTTTTTTGTGATTCACACGTCCTGGAATAAAGTTTATCACTTTTTCCAAAGGGGACTTGGTCTCCTTTGATTAAACATTCCATCAATAATACCTATACTTCCTCCGCACAGGCGCCTCTGTCTAACTTACTCTTATATGCATTAACAAAACTTTTACTAGCCATTTGGTGATTTTCTTAACAGACCTCTAACATCAATAACTATCGGCGCGCAATTCACGGGCACTCCCCACTCCCCACGGGGTTTTTCGCTCCTCAAGAGCAGCAGCTGATCAGGAAGCTACTTTCGAGGTCTGATCTATTACACAATACTAGCCGCTTTGTCTTGTCCCATCTGGGGTGGCAATTTGTAAGATCTTAATGATCTCTGAGTTCTTGGACAAGACACCAATAGGCAGCAGCCAGTATGTTTGCGCAATAGATCAAGATTTATTAAGCATACAGCGTAATATACTTAATATTAGGCGATAGTTTTAATGAGTAGCTCGCAGCCCTTGGTCTCTGGAACCTCACAGTACGTCTGTGTAAAGTTGTTCTTTGAGTATCGAGGTTTTAACCCTTTTCTTATCAACAGTTCGTTTGGCCAGTGTCCATATATGGTCTTTAACAAAATCACCTTTTTTAATTGGTTCTAATGGTCAAAATACCATTGTCACTCAGGTTAAGGCTATTAACTTGGCCACTCCTTTTCCAGTACATTTCTACTAACTCTGCTCCGCTGTCGTGTTATCTTGTTTATAGCTTTTCACCCCATTGGAATTTACCATATCTCTTTCATTTCATAGCCTCCCTGGTACAAGGCCTTTATACCAAGGGCCCATATCAGCGCTGTCTCACTAGTCTTGAGGTATCCAGACTATCTCACTTTAATCTACCAGATAAATACCTTAACTTCCATGATCTCTCTCATTTTATGTCCTTATACTAATTATCCTTTAAATATTGTTGCAATTAGTTTTGTTAAGCGAATTCTAAGTTCTATTCAGCATTCTAATATGTTATTTAATGATTTGACCTTCACTTACAGCCTGTAGCTGCTTGTTATCAAAGCTTAGACAAAACTGCATTTGGCTGTCCCCACAGCTGCATTCTGAACAAGTCTTAGCTTTTTAGTTACCCAGGAGTAATTATGGGTAATATTATTTGATCAATGACTACACTTGATTTTACACATATATGATTCTCGTCTACTAAATATGTCTAAATATCAGCCTTTCGTACAGGAGGCATCTGCACGCAGGAAGCCTCCTATCGGAAGTTACGGGCCACTAATTTTGGCAAGCATATTTAATTTATTCAGTCTCTTGCCAGAAGGGAAGAACATAAAGCCATCATTCAACAGTTCCAACATGAAACCCTGATTCTTCTTTTGAGATATCTCTTGTACTTGGCAGTAGCAACGAAGTCCAAATAATATGGAGAATCCTTTCTACTACAAGATTTGCCCTCCTCAGCTTTATTATAAAGTTAAATCTCGGTTACAGTGCAGTGCAACTGAAGTCATTCTGACCTGTTAGCATAGATTCCAGCCATTCAAACCATTGCTGCTCATTGATTTATGAGTTGGGAGTATTCCAGTATCACACAGGAATATGGCAAGTTCAAAGCATCAGAAACTAAAGAAGCCAAGCTGCAGGAAAGCAGCTTTAAATGTTCACAAATCAATCCTGTACAGTTACTTCAGCACAAGATATCCCTCTCACCCAGAAAAGCCAAAAATGTAGCTGATGTTGTGGAAATAAAATCCCTCTAACATAGCGGGGAATTGTATTTGAAATTGCAGTTAAGGAACATTTTTTGCTTTATTTTACATCTTTCTACAGCTGTCCTAAGAGTGCTTGAGACTGATACTGGACACAGAAAATGGAAAAATGTTTTGTTGCCAAGCATGGACAACCTGCATCCTGTCAACCGTAAAATCTCACCCAAATAAACAGTTAACAAATGTTATTGAAATGTAACTTCAATCTAGGACGGAAGCGTAAGGTTCGGTGCAAAAATCAAAATAAGTAAACTTTATTTTTTCATTTATTTAAATTTGTCTTAATTTTTGTTGGAAGAACATAAATATTCTTCAATGTGCTTTAATCTTACTGCAAAATGAAAGAAAGTTTAATTATTTATCATAGTTAATTGAGTAATATACATGGATATAGTTTTTTCTCTCCCATAGATGATAATATCCAAGCAGTTCTCAACCGTAAATGGGACAAAAACTAACTAACAGAAAGAGTTAGGAAATCCCAGGGATTTACTCTAAAGTATAAGAATCCAATCATCATCTCCATCTATTGGCAGGAGATTATCACCAGGAAAGGAAGCAGCCCCATTTGTTCATTTTAAAGATTAGATATTTGACATTTAAAAGGCCCAAAGTTTTATCCTGGCCTTTGGTTTCCAACTTCTGGAAGTACAACTTACTAGGAGCTTCCAACACATTACAACTGGTTACACATTACACATTCCGCAGGGACCGCTCCCTCCGCGACACCCTAGTCCACTCCTCTACCACCCCCAGCACCCCTTCCCCTTCGCCCGGCACCTTCCCGTGCACGCGCAGGAGATGCAACACATGCCCTTATACCTCCCCTCTTCCCACTGTCCAGGGCCCCAAACACCCCTTCCAGGTGAAACAGCGATTTACTTGTACTTCCTGCAATTTAGTATACTGTATTCGCTGCTCACGATGTGGACTCCTCTACATTGGGGAGACCAAACGCAGATTGGGTGACCGCTTTGCGGAACACCTCCATTCAGTCCGTAAGGGGGACCCCGAGCTCCCGGTGGCCTGTCACTTTAATTCACCGCTTCACTCCCACTCTGACCTCACCGTCCTCGGCCTAATACACTGTTCCACGGAAGCTCAGCGTAAGCTCGAGGAACAGCACCTCATCTTTCGTTTAGGCACGCTACAGCCCTCTGGACTCAATATCGAGTTCAACAATTTTAGATCATAACCTCAGCTCCAATCACATTTATATTTTATTTTATCCACCCTTTTATTTGTCCCCCCCACCTTTTTTTTCCTCCTAGAAGCTGGCAACTGTCCTTCATTCTGCCAGTAGATTTCACACTTCATTCAGCCTTAATCTGTCACATTAACACCACCTCTAGCCTTGCATATCTCTTAATGTCTCTTAATGTCTCTTCATCTCCTCCTTTGTTCCTTTATCCCCTCCCCCTTTTCCCAGCTTTACCCTGGCCTTAAATCTATTTGATTTCCAGCTCTTCCCAGTTCTGATGAAAGGTCATCGACCTGAAACGTCAACTCTCTTTCTCTCTCCACGGATGCTGCCTGGCCTGCTGAGTTTTTCCAGCGTTTTCTGTTGTTATTTCGGATTTCCAGCATCTGCAGTATTTTGCTATCGTATTAGTGTTTGGTTCACTGCCACCTCTCTTCTTGGAATGCCTACCTTGAAGAAGTTCTGCTCTTCTCTTCGACGGGATTTCCGTTTGGCTCTTCAACCTTGTTCATCTTCATTGATTTCAGTTTCCCTTCTCGTGTTTGATCAGGTATCTGCCAAGACTCGGCTTCACAGCCACATTACTTTCCTCAGCAACTGTCTCCGGTTCCGACTTATCCCACGTGGATTCCAACTAAACTTCCACCCTTCGTGTTTCGGATCCACCCAGGATTACAAATATCTCCAAGATATTCATCGTTCCTCGAACTACTGCTCTCGCCGCATCTTGAGATCCACGCTCAATGCCATGCGGCGCCACATGAACACTCTCGACATCTCTCTTCAGCAGCACCGACGCACTCTATCTCAAAGCTGTCCGGGTCCACAGTTCCATTTCATCCTTAGACTCATCCGACGCTTCAACAAAAAACTTTTCTTCTTCCTTTCCGATGTCAAGGATCGCAAGCTTCAACAACTCTTGGACACTAAAGCCCCTCCGGAACCTTCTTCCCCTTCACTTTCCTCTGACCCCCCTTCTCCCAATCTCACCCCCTGCCGCGTTTTCACTATCCCCTCTGACCTTCCCCTCTCTGACTCCGAACGATCAGTCCTCAGCAAAGGCCTGAGCTTCATCCCCTTACGCCCCCATCTCAATGAATTTCGAGCTCGGCACGATGCTGAGCTCTTTTTCCGCCGCCTCCGTCTCCGTGCCCACTTCTCTGGCCAGGAGTCTTCCCCCCGCACGGCTGACCCTTTCTCCCGCTTTCAGAATTCTCGTTCCACCTGGACCCCTCCCTCTGGCCTCTTACCCTCTCTTGATCTTTTCATTGCTAACTGCCGCCGTGACATCGGCCAGCTCAATTTCTCTGCTCCCCTCACTCACTCCAACCTACCTCCCTCTGAACTTGCAGCACTCCATTCTCTCCGATCCAACCCTGACATTGTCATTAAACCTGCTGACAAGGGTGGCGCTGTTGTTGTTTGGCGAACCGACCTCTACCTAGCGGAAGTTGAACGCCAACTCTCTGACACCTCCTCCTACCTCCACCTGGACCATGACCCCACTACCGAACATCAAGCCACCGTGTCCAAGACTGTCACTGACCTCATCTCCTCTGGAGATCTTCCCCCCACGGCCGCCAACCTCATAGTTCCCCAACCCCGCACAGCCCGCTTCTACCTCCTTCCCAAGATCCACAAACAGGACTGCCCCGGTAGACCCATCGTTTCAGCCTGTTCTTGCCCCACGGAACTTATCTCTTCCTATCTCGACTCTATTTTTTCTCCCCTTGTCCAGTCTCTTCCCACCTACATCCGCGACTCTTCCGATGCCCTCCGCCATTTTAACAGTTTCCAGTTTCCCGGCCCCAACCGTCTCCTCTTCACTATGGACGTACAATCCCTCTACACCTCCATTCCCCACCAGGATGGCCTGAGGGCGCTCCGCTTCTTCCTTGAACAGAGGCCCAACCAGTCCCCATCCACCACCACCCTCCTCCGCCTGGCTGAACTTGTTCTCACATTGAACAACTTCTCCTTTGACTCTACCCATTTCCTCCAAATTAAAGGTGTTGCTATGGGTACCCGCATGGGTCCTAGCTATGCCTGCCTTTTCGTGGGATATGTGGAACACTCTTTGTTCCAGTCCTACTCGGGTCCCCTCCCTCACCTCTTTTTCCGGTACATTGATGACTGTATCGGTGCCGTCTCCTGCTCTCGCCCTGAACTAGAACATTTCATTCACTATGCTTCCAATTTCCACCCTTCCCTCACCTTCACATGGTCCATCTCCGACTCTTCTCTTCCCTTCCTCGACTTCTCCATCTCCATCTCTGGGGATAGGTTATTGACTAACATTCACTACAAGCCCACCGACTCCCACAGCTACCTGGACTACACTTCCTCCCACCCCGCCTCCTGTAAGGACTCTATTCCATTCTCCCAGTTTCTCCGTCTCCGCCGCATCTGCTCTGATGATGCCACCTTCCATACCAGTGCTTCCGACATGTCTTCCTTTTTCCTCAACCGAGGATTCCCCTCTACCGTGGTCGACACGGCCCTCGACCGTGTCCGTTCTATCTCCCGCACATCTGCCCTCACCCCTGCCCCTCCCTCCCGGAACCACGATAGGGTTCCCCTTGTCCTCACCTTTCACCCCACCAGCCTCCACATTCAACGGATCATCCTCCGCCATTTCCGCCACCTCCAGCGTGATCCCACCACCAAACACATCTTCCCCTCACCTCCCCTTTCAGCATTCCGCAGGGACCGCTCCCTCCGCGACACCCTAGTCCACTCCTCTACCACCCCCAGCACCCCTTCCCCTTCGCCCGGCACCTTCCCGTGCACGCGCAGGAGATGCAACACATGCCCTTATACCTCCCCTCTTCCCACTGTCCAGGGCCCCAAACACCCCTTCCAGGTGAAACAGCGATTTACTTGTACTTCCTGCAATTTAGTATACTGTATTCGCTGCTCACGATGTGGACTCCTCTACATTGGGGAGACCAAACGCAGATTGGGTGACCGCTTTGCGGAACACCTCCGTTCAGTCCGTAAGGGGGACCCCGAGCTCCCGGTGGCCTGTCACTTTAATTCACCGCTTCACTCCCACTCTGACCTCACCGTCCTCGGCCTAATACACTGTTCCACGGAAGCTCAGCGTAAGCTCGAGGAACAGCACCTCATCTTTCGTTTAGGCACGCTACAGCCCTCTGGACTCAATATCGAGTTCAACAATTTTAGATCATAACCTCAGCTCCAATCACATTTATATTTTATTTTATCCACCCTTTTATTTGTCCCCCCCACCTTTTTTTTCCTCCTAGAAGCTGGCAACTGTCCTTCATTCTGCCAGTAGATTTCACACTTCATTCAGCCTTAATCTGTCACATTAACACCACCTCTAGCCTTGCATATCTCTTAATGTCTCTTAATGTCTCTTCATCTCCTCCTTTGTTCCTTTATCCCCTCCCCCTTTTCCCAGCTTTACCCTGGCCTTAAATCTATTTGATTTCCAGCTCTTCCCAGTTCTGATGAAAGGTCATCGACCTGAAACGTCAACTCTCTTTCTCTCTCCACGGATGCTGCCTGGCCTGCTGAGTTTTTCCAGCGTTTTCTGTTGTTATTTCGGATTTCCAGCATCTGCAGTATTTTACTATCACATTACAACTGGTGTCTATCTCCTGGTTACTCTCAAGACTATTGTAAGGAATAGGTACTTCTACTGTAATCACCACCTCAACCAGGAGAAAGAGGAAGGATTACAACTGGAACCATCACAGGTAAAGAATGGATAGGGGGATGAAGATCTGGAAACAAAAATTAAGCAAACTTAGGGGGAAAAATTCGGTTGATTAGCGCCTCCTGTTTGTGCCCTAAGAGGGCGCTAATGGGGCACAAAGAAACTAGCGCCGGGCGCAGCAATGTTTGCGCCGCTCACGAAATTGACCAGAGTTTTTGCAGCGGCGCTAAACTCTACTGCCACGAACTCCTGCGCCCGCAAATCATCGCCCCCTTCCTTTCCGCCTGCCGCTAGCAACAACAGGGAGAGTGGAACGTTTTGCAGTCAGGAAGGGGCTGGGGGAGCGCTATTTAAAGGCGCCCTCTTCCTGCCTTATTTTGTGGGAGACATTTTTGCACCACTCATTCTGAGAGAGAGAGAGAGAGATTCTGAGAGAGAGAGAGAGAGAGAGAGAGATTCTGAGAGAGAGAGAGATTCTGAGAGAGAGAGAGAGAGACTTCTGGAGAGATTCAACGCTGTGTGAAGTAGTTTTGGCTACTGAGCAGCACTTTGCAGGTTCTTTTGGATTAGACCTTCATTGCTTCGATTGTCAAGAGACCATGGGGGCTGCACAGATTCGGGGCATCGTCCTGCGCCTGCAGAATCAGAGGCATCAGAGACGCAGAGAAAGAGTGGCAATCATGGCCAGAGGGAGGAGGGCCAACAGCCCTCTGCACAGGAGACCTTACCCTCCCAGGGGATTCCGGGAACAATTCCCCGACATTAATTTGTCTGAGGAGCAGTGTTTGCGAAGGCTGCGCTTAAGCAAGGAGGTGGTCACTGAGCTCTGCCACCTGCTGCAGCCAGATCTGAAGCCTCAACTGAGGACCAGGACGTCTCTGTCGGTGGCAGTGAAGGTCACAGTGGCTCTGAATTTTTATACCGGAGGAGGAAGAGGAGGAGAAAGAGGAGGAGGAAGAGGAGGAGGATGATCAGCAGCAGCACCAAGGCGTGATGGAGGGCCACAATGTTGAAACTGCAAGGGCCATCCATCAACGGCTGATAACAAGCCGCTTCTAGGCCCCTACTCAGAAGATGGCTTCTGGCATGGAGAAAAACATAATAGAAAGCAACCCGCATCCCCTATAGCCGGCCAAGGCAGCAATGATTCCAAAGGCCAAACATGTACATTTTGAATACAACAACTTTTTTATTTTACAAACTCTGTGTGTGTCATTTATTCATGACAAGCTAATAGAAACAAATACAACAAATCATTAATTAACATAACTGGTTCTCACAAACTGGAGATAATGGCCAAAACACTAAACAAAAGTTATCAGACGAACCTCGGCCTTTAATAAAAACATTCCCAACATTTCTTGAGACCTCCTACTTTTTGCCCTTCGAAGGTGATCTCCATCCCTTGTGCTCTTTCCCCCTTCCCACCCTACTGCTCCTCCATAATGGGGCCCCAGTGGCTGCAGCAAGGCTGGTGGAAGGCTGCTGAATGTCAGATCCGGAGACTACAGATGCCCTTGAAGGACGCCCTCGACCAGCTCTGGGCCTGGAGGCCCCGGCTGCAGACTGCACCAACTCTGCATGGGCGGCAGCAGTCTGGGCTGGCTGTGTTGCAGGCGGTGGCAAGTGCAATGGGGAAGTGACAGTGGTGGGAGCAGGAATGCTGTCATCCTGAGAGAGGACAGCACCTCCCTGCTCGAACGACACAGTGGCACTCCCACGGGGCAGCACCTCAGCATCCGGAGCAATCTGCTCGAGCACAGATTGCTGGCCTGCTGCGGCGCTGTGAGAGCCCCGGGGTAATGTGGCCGAACCAGCGACGATGGCAGCAGTCAGTGCTTGCGTTGCCTCAATCTGAGACTGCATGAGAGCAGTCTGAGATTGGATCAAAGCAGCCAGTGACTGAATTGCAGCACTAAGCGGTTGCGTCACATCCGCCTGTGCTGCAGCGGAGTGCTCCACACTCCTAGCCAGTCCATCAATGCTTTCGGGCACCCTTCCCATTGCAGCCATGAGCTGAGTGTGCATGTTCACCGCCTGGGTGTTCATTTCCACGATGAGCCGCTCCTCCTCTGTGTCCAGTGCAGCAGGAATCGCTGGCCTACTCTCCCTCCGGGGAGAAGGCCCCCGAGCTTCCCTACCCCCATCGCGTTGCTGCAGCCCGCTGGGTCCCGGAGCTTCACCCTCATCAGACTCTTCCCCCCTGCTCCCCTCCAGGGAAGGCGTGGTCCCAGTGTGGACATGGCTCCCTCGGGAGACGCTGGCGCTGAGGCTCCGGCTTCCTCTTCCTCCTCGCCTGCGGTTTCGCTCCTACTGGCTGGTTGAGGGCCCATCTCCTTAGCTGGTGGTTCACCATCTGAAAGCAGGGAGGTACAAGAGTGGCTTTAGCATCAGGAGAGGGGGGCAGTAAGGGAGCAAGGACTGGAGAGATTTAGTAAGTTGGATTGAAAGTGTAAAAGGCTGGTGTTGTGAGGGACAAGTGGAATGAGAGAGGAGAGAAAGCTGATGACCTTACCATTGCTGTCCCGAAGGGGGTCGACCTCTCCAGCGGTGATGGGACCTATCACCTGGCTTGCGACGATCCTGTGGACGCGCGCCTCAAGATCACTGAGGGGTTGCAGCGGAGGCCGCCCTCCACCCGTCCATTGCTGCTGTCTCATATTATGAGATAGCTTGGCCTGCAAGAAAAAGGACGGCGTCTGAGTAAATATACAGCCATGTGCTTGCCTGATGTGCCTCCCATAGTTGAATAGCCCTTAATGTATGCTGCCATGGTCTTGCCTGATGTGACTCCCATAGTTGAATAGCCCTTAATGTATGCAAGGTGAGGAATGTGCGTGTGTGTTTTATGAGATGGCCATAGGTCTTGGATGAGTGTTGAGCATTGATGTTTTTACACCCTCTGGCCATAGAGTGAGGTTGAGATGGAGGGATGGAGAGGTATTGAAAAGCAGTCACTCATCCATACCATCCGAGTGAGGTCGTTGAACTTTTTGCGACATTGAGTATGGGTCCTGGGCACCATGCTCCTGGAGGAGACGTGCTGAGCCACCTCTCTCCACACTCTTCTGTAGTCATGCGGCAATGGCCTCCTGCCACTCTCTGGGTACAGTATTGATCTTCAGCGCTCCACTGCACCAACCAGAGCCACCAAGGCCCGGTCGCTGAAGTGCTGAGCTCGTTCCCTGGCCCTCTCCATAGTCCTTTGCAGCAGCTTTGAGGTTGAGGTCTGTCCAGGCCGAGGTTCAAGGCTGCAATGAGCAGGGTGTGGCTGGAGAGCAAGATTGACCCTCCCCTTTAAGAACTGGCCCGTGCCATTGTGTCTGTGTTCCATAGCTAACTGACATCACCTGAGCTTCGCCAGCGCTCTGAGGTAGCGCCTCGCTCCTCGGCCTTTGCGCCTTAAGACAGGTGTGTAGTGCCTGATTTAGCGCTGCAATCACCTCCAGGGGCGATAGAAGCCCAGTTTGTAGTCGGAGGCGATAATTTGCGCCAGGCGCTAAACTTTGCGCCCGGCCGATAATTGCGCCCTAAACGGGGCGATACCGAATTTCTCCCCCTTAAGCTTACCTACACAGCAAGGGGGTTTACTATAATGGTAAAACGGGTAATTTTTTTCTGTTGATGCGCATTGTTGACAGGCCAAAAAAAGTCGGTTGACAACCAAAAAAATGTAACTAACATTTGAAAAAATCATTTTCACTTAATTGCGCAGTTTCTAATTACATATATACAAGTAGTTTTCTGTTGTCTATACGGGTGAAAAAGTGTCCAAGAAAAATTGGGGGATGTAGTTTTTTACAACTGCGATTATACAAAACCCCGAAAAACGGATTCCTGCTATTTAGGACCAAGTCGTTTTTTTCTGACTTCTATTTAATTTCCCTGCTGTTAAGTAAAATCTTAGGCCAAAATCTGTGGGGACTGCATTCCAGTCTAAGTGCTGGGATGCACCTACCTGTGACCTCCGGCATTGAACCTGCTAAAGTTCGCGGGGTTACATAGGATTACATAGGATATACGACACAGAAACAGGCCATTTGGCCCAACCAGTCCACGACGGCGTTTATGCTCCACACGAGCCTCCTCCCGTCTTTCCTCATCTAAATCTATCAGCATAACCCTCTATTCCTTCTCCCTCATATGTTTGTCTAGCCTCCCCTTAAATGCATCTATACTATTCGCTTCAACCACTCCCTGTGGTAGCGAGTTCCACATTCTCACCACTCTCTGGGTAAAGAAGTTTCTTTTGAATTCCCTATTGGATTTCTTGGTTACTATCTTATATTGATGGCCTCTAGTTATGCTCTTCCCCACAAGTGGAAATATTCTCTCTCTATCGACTCTTTCAAAATTTTTCATAATTTTAAAGACTTCTATTAGGTCACCCGTAAGCCTTCTTTTTTCAAGAGAAAAGAGACCCAGCCTATTCATCCTTTCCTGATATGTATATGTATACCCTCGCATTTCTGGTATCATCCTTGTAAATCTTCTCTGCACCCTCTCCAGTGCCTCTACATGCTTTTTATAATATGACGACCAGTCTGGGGCGATCCATTCATTTACATTGGCAATGACAGGTTCCTGCATCACTAGGGGCACATCTCAGTCACTGCCTGCTCCCAGAGGCTGCAAACTGCAGTGAATGGTGCCAGTTGGTGGGGAGTGCCAGTTCCCCCATCCCTGGAAGAGCTCCCTTTTATAAGGGGACAGAAATGTCGGCAAAGAATTGTTTCAACCTTTAGGGGGTTCAAACCACGATTCAGTCCCCACTTCTGCCATTCGGCAGGCTTGCTCTCACTCAGTGTATCTGCTACTAATAATCCATCCAATGAATGAGATACTGGGATGTGAGAAGGCACACTTTAAGCACACTCGACATAACTAAATATTCCAGGATACTTAACTTGTAGAAGAGATAGGCAAAATGTAAAAGGAGATGGGGTAGCCCTGATAATAAAGGATGGGATAAAGACAGTCGAGAGAAAGGATCTTAGCTCCAAAAATCAAGAAGTAGAATCAGTTTTGGGTAGAGCTAAGGAACAGCAAGGGGCAGAAAACATTGGTGGGAGTTGTTTATAGGCCCCCAAACAGTAGTTGTAATGTAGGGCAGAGTATAAATCAGGAAATTAGAGGCGCATGTAACAAGGGTAATACAGTAATCATGGGGGACTTTAATCTACATATAGACTGGGCAAACCAAATTTGCAGTAATAGTGTTGAGGACGAATTCATGGAATGTATGCAAGATAGTTTTCTAGATCAGTATGTAAAGGAACCAACTAGGGAACAGGCTATTTTAGATCTAGTATTCTGTAACAAGAAAGGGTTAATTAATAACCTTGTAGTAAAGGGACGTTTAGGGAAGTGACCATAATATGATATAATTTTATATTCAGTTTGAAAATGATTTAGTTAAATCTGAAACTAGGGTCTTAAATCTAAAATTTAAAATTTAAAACTATGTAGGTATGAGGGGCGAGTTGGCTAAGGTAGATTGGGAAACTGCATTAAAAGGTATGACGGTAGAGAAGCAATGGCTAGCATTTAAAGAATTAATACATAATTTACAACAAATATACATTCCTTTAAGGCACAAAAACCCCACAGGAAAAGTGGTTCAACCATGGCTAACAAGAAAAGTTAAAGATAGTATTAGATAAAAAGGAAGAGGCTTATAATGTTGCCAAAAAGAGTAATAAGCCTGAGGATTGGGACAATTTTAGAATTCAGCAAAGGATGACCAAAAAATTACAAAAAGAAAGGGAAAATATTTAGATTAAACTAGCGAGAGACATAAAAACAGACTGTAAAAGATTCTATAGGTATGTAAAAAGGAAAAGATTAGCGAAAGTAAATGTGAGTTCCTTACAGGCTGAGACACGAGAAATTATAATGGGGAATAAGGAAATGGCAGAGAAATTAAACAAATTCTTTGGCCGCGATTTTGTCAATGGATATGGGTTGGGTACGGTTCAGGTGGTTTCTGGCTTCCAGTCCCACCCCCAACTGCATCCGGCCCACGGACGTGATTTTACATTGATTGACCTTGTTAAGCCCGCTCTGCGGGCTTGCCAGCCAATTAAGAGGAAGCCGGTCAGACGACGTCATTCTTAAAGTGACCACACACAATTTTTTTTGACAGCTGATTTCTCAGTGTTTGACAGCATTGAGGTGCTGCAAACACTGACAATCATTGTACAAAGGTAAGCTCTTGCACCCAGGCTCTCCAATGACTCCCTGCATAGGCTGGAACAGATGGCAGTTGCAGGTGAGGTGACAGAAGTGATCTGTCACTGGTGAGAGAGCTTCTCCCAATGAGGTGGTACTAGACATGGATTTCAAAACTTGTTACCTAAAGAAATGTGTAAATACATTAATAAAGAATTTCCCAACATTTTCTTACCTCTGAGACTCACCAGTGCACCATTGGATCCTTCACACCACTTCTGCAGCTGTCATCAATGCAGAAACATTACAGCAGACTCACAACACACCACACTTACCTGGCGTGGTGTCCGGACATTGGGAAACCCGAGGCAGAAGCGGCAAAATTAAAAAATAGCCTGTCAACTAATATCAAGTACCTGTTAGCAGGCAGGTAAGTGACTTTAATCCTCTTCCCGCCGCTAGGTGTCGGGTCCATGCACAAATCGGGGACCTAACACTTGGGAAAATTGTTTGGAGGCGGGTTGACGGTGGGATCAGAACCCGCCGTCAGTCAAAACGATTTTAACCTTTGACCCGCCTCCAAACCCGCCCTCTCAGTGCTGATAAATCACGGCCTTTGTGTCTGTCTTCACGGAAGAAGACACAAAAAACTTCCGGAAATACTGGAGAACCAAGGGTCTAGCGAGAATGAGGAACTGAAAGAAATTAGTATTAGGAAAAAAATAGTACTAGAGAAATTAATGGGACTGAAAGCCAATAAATCTCCTGGACCTGATGGTCTACATCCTAGGGTTTTGAAAGAGGTGGCTATAGAGATAATGGATGCATTGGTTGTCATTTTCCAAAATTCCATAGATTCCAGAATGGTTCCTGTGGATTGGAAGGTAGCAAATGTAACCCCACTATTTAAGAAAAGAGGGAGAGAGAAAACGGGGAACTACAGACCAGTTAGCCTGACATCAGTAGTAGGGAAAATGCTAGAATCTATTATTAAGGATGTGGTAACAGGGCACTTAGAAAATCATAATAGGATTGGGCAGAGTCAACACGGATTTATAAAAGGGAAATTGTGTTTGATGAACATAGAAACATAGAAACATAGAACAGTACAGCACAGTAAAGGCCCTTCGGCCCTCGATGTTGTGCCGAGCATTGTCCGAGACCAAGATCAATCTATCACACTCCCTATCACTCTGGTGTGCTCCATGTGCTTATCCAATAACCGCTTGAAAGTTCCTAAAGTGTCCGACTCCACTATCACAGCAGGCAGTCCATGTCACACCCCAACCACTCTCTGAGTAAAGAATCTACCTCGGACATCCCTTCTATATCTCCCCCCATGCACCTTATAGTTATGCCCCCTTGTAACAGCTGCCTCTACCCGAGGAAATAGTCTCTGAACATCCACTCTATCTATCCCCCTCATCATCTTATAAACCTCTATTAAGTCGCCTCTCATCCTCCTCCGCTCTGTTGGAGTTTTTTGAGGTTGTAACTAGCAGAATAGATAAGGGGGAACTAGTGGATGTGGTGTATTTGGATTTTCAGAAGGCATTCGATAAGGAGTCACACAAGAGCTTATTAAACAAAATTAGGGCTCCTGGGATTGGGGGTAATATACTAGCATGGATTGAGGATTGGTTAACGGACAGAAAACAGAGAGTAGGAATAAATGGGTCATTTTCGGGTTGGCAGGCTGTAACTAGTGGGGTACCGCAAGGATCAGTGCTTGGGCCTCAGCCATTCACAATCTATATCAATGATTTGGATGAGGGGGCAAAATGCAATGGCCCAGAAATTAAACATGGATGGTTCCCGCGGGGGTAAGGATTCCCCGCGATATCGCACTCCGCGCCTACCTTTTTGTTTGGGGCCCACACGAACTTTAGTTTCAGAGCCTCTTCTTGTTGCAACCGTGCAGTGTGTGCGTGTCCCAGAGGCGCAATTAGTTTGTGCGAGCTCTGGGATCACGTGATTCAGTTAGAGCCAATGGCAGCACACCATCTTTCATTCATAGTTTTGACGGCAAGAGCTGTCAAAGCTATGAATACTACAAACCCCCAAAAGAACAGCTAAACCGCAATTAAATTTAAAAAAGCCATCACATTAATAAAATAAGTATAGTTAAATAAATTAACCACTTTAAACAAAAAATTAAATTTTTGAAAAAATTAAAAATCTTTTTAAAAGTTATAAAAATAAACTTACCTTTCTTTAAAGTCTCTAAAAAAGATAAACTTGTTGAAAAAAATTTAAAATAACACTTAATTAACTACTTACCTTGTTAAAAGGGGGTCCTACGCCTGCTTTCTTTATGTGTAAAATCTTCACCACTTACCTGCGCGTTCAAAGCTGAAAAAAAAACTAAGTGCACTGTGTGCACACAACCTGTAGTGCGCACGCGGTTCACTTAGGAACCGCCCCCTTTGCAATTCACGAAGTGCCGGTTTCCCGCGCATGCGCAGTGCATGCAGGAAACCGGCAATTCGGGATCTAATACATGAGAGTACACAGTGCGTACTCTCGCGTGTTAGGTTTAATTTTCGGGCCAATATATCCAAGTTTGCTGATGATACAAAGCTGGGTGGGAATGCAAGTTGTGAGGAGGATGCAAAGAGGCTTCATGGGGATATAGACAAGTTAAGTGAGTAGGCAAGAACATGGCAAATTGAATATAATGTGGAGAAATATGAAGTTATCCACTTTGGTAGGAAAAATAGAAAAACAGAGTATTTTTCAAATAGTGAGAGATTGGGAAATGCTGGTTTTCAGAGGGACCTGGGTGTCCCTGTACACGAATCATCGAAAGTTAACAAGCAGGTACAGCAAGCAATTAGGAAAGCAAGTGGTATGTTGGTCTTTATTACAAGAGGATTTGAGTATAAGAGTAAAGATGTCTTTCTGCAATTATATAGGGCCCTGGTAAGACCACACCTGGAGTATTGTGTACAGTTTTGGTCTCCTTACTTAAGGAAGGATATACTTGCCATAGAGGCAGTGCAACGAAGGTTCACCAGAACTGGTTCCTGGGATGGGGGGACTGTCCCATGAGGAGAGATTGAGTAGACAAGGCCTATATTTTCTAGAGTTTGGAAGAATGAGAGGTGATCTCATTGAAACATACAAAATTCTTACAGGGCTTGACAGCGTAGATGCAGGGAGGATATTTCCTCTGGCTCGGGAGTCTAGAACCAGGGGTCACAGTCTCAGAATAAGGGGTCGGCCATTCAGGACTGAGATGAGGAGAAACTTCTTCACTCAGAGGGTAGTCAATCTTTGGAATTCTCTACACCAGAGGGCTATGGAGGCTCAGTCGTTGAGTATATTCAAGACATATATTGATAGATTTTTGGATATTAAGTGAATCAAGGGATATGGGGATAGTGCAGGAAAGTGGAGTTGAGGTCGAAGATCAGCCATGATCTTATTGAATGGTGGAGTAGGCTCGAAGGGCCAAATGACCTACTTCTGCCCCTATTTCTTATGTTCTTATACAGAGTGTGTATTTTCTTACTGCTACAAACAGCTGACTTTAATCATAGAAATGAATGTATTCAAAATGAATAAATATTTTCTGTCCAACTATTATTCCCGGAGGATGTCAGTTTCACAGACATCCAACCAACTCTACTTGCCTAATAATATACAAACCATGTGTCGGACACGTGGAGCAATCCTACCTCTGGTGTGAAGTTAGCTGTCTGCTATTATTCTGCTTGATCTATGAATTACTCAGCTGTTGTACAGCCATTTTTATATTAAAACAGCTTTCAAGTCAGTGAGCCAGCTTCTACCACTTATACTGTAAATACAGTCCCCTTAACTTGGCGGCAGACTTGAAGATTCATGAAAAACCTTGTTAATTCCACCTTAAAAGGCCACTATATAAAGCTTATCTATCACTGACAGACTATTATATACAATCTATCTGCATTCCTTTGTTGCATAAATAGTCTGTTTAACTCTTTGCCAAAAATGTATCTGTATCGCTGAGAAATGTATTGGATGGCTTCCAATGTATTGCACCATGCACTGCTAAAGACACTGCTTCACTACTTCATATATGGAATTTCCTGAGTTTTAACCACTCTTTCTGCTTTGGTCACTGCCATTAAGGGTCCAACCTCTTTCCTTTTTCCTTTTTCTCCATTTTGCAATTTTTTTTATTGACGGAACCTATACATTTTTTTCTTACTTTTTCCAGCTTCCATTTTTATTGCCACTAAATACCTTGAATTCACCTCCATTCCCTTCCTGCTTCCCACATCTTTTTTTTTGCACTAAACAAAATGGAGACCAATAATCACTAAGGGCTGAATTTTCCATGATGGTAGTGGGCGCAATCGGTGGCAGGTCGGGTGGAAAAGTTGTTACTTTTGACAGCAGGTCGGGAATTGTGGAGCCGACCCGATGACCCAGCGGCGGGGGACCCGATTGAAATCATTATGAGGTACTTTACAAGCACTTAAGAGCCTTTTCCCCCCTACTTTTTAAATTTCCCTGCATGGCCACGGGATTCACACAGCTCGGGAACCATGTCAGTCAACCTGAGGCGGGAGTACCATGGCCATTGCTCCAGCTGATTCGATGACAGCATGAAAAACAAACCTAAATAAAAACATGTGATTACATCAGCTAACAGATTGATGGAGATTCTGTTCTACTTGAAAAGCTACTGGTAAATGTTAATTCAGAAATTCCTGAAGGGATGTAAATGCTATCCTGGGTGGTGAGGGAAATATATTTTTTACTGGCCATTCTCGGCTGTTGCCTTCCAACTCAACAGTAATTGCAGTGAATTGATTGGCAGTATAAAAATGCCATGTGAATACATTTTTGTATTGTTTCTGGTCAGGTTTTTTTCACAATATACAGCGATTGTTCAGTTACAGATTAAACCAAGTCATCAACTGTGACAATTTCATTCTCATCACTCATTCCACTGGTTCAATTTGCTTTCACCCTGAATATGACTAATTTAATTTTTGAGTCTGAGACTTTAGGATGAATTTCTGTGGCGGTTCTCTCACTTGTCCATTGTTAACTTCAACGGAAGAGCTGCAGAAATCCCAGAAACATTGTAAGCACCACTTACACTGTTTGTCAGGGATTCCGCAGCTCTTCGCTGAACATCCATAAGATTGTAAATCCACCCCTTTATAATTACATTTAAAATATGCTTAATTTTATGTATTACCTATACACACACACACATCTTTTATTTATACCAATTACTGATACAAAAGTCGATAGATTTGTGACCAAAGTACCAATAACTTCCCAATTAATGTGCTTTTTTCATTATGTTCTTGATCGTAATTGTAGATGGAGTCATATTATTTAATGATAATATAATTTAAATATTGCTTTGTCACTCATATATGACTTTTATTATATTATTGTACAGTAAAGATTAAACACCCACTATGTTAGATTAAACTTAAAATTTAACGTGGCCATGGTCCCTTTAAGGATCCTGGCTTAAAACGTGTCATGAATGACGTCACCAGACCCGCTCTATCTCATTGGGCCGGGTAATGCACTGGGAGGATAGGCCCCATTAAGGTAAGTTAATTTTCAACAGCGGGATGGAGCCAGCAGCGGGGTCACAATCCGCCACGGACACCGCCCACACTGGATCTGTCAAGGGAAGGAAAATTCTGGCCGAAGAATCTCAAAACTGTCATTCCATATCTTGTTTCCATCAACTCCATTTTTTTGGCTTATGTCAGTTTCTTTTTTGATCCCCTTGATACCATTTTAAACCAAGACTTAAAGAAAATGGCCCAACGACTCCTTTCTCTTATGACATGGTTATTGAATATTTCCAATATAAACAACAACAACTTGCATTTATAGAGCGACTTTAATGTAGTAAAACGTCCCAAGGCACTTCACAGGAGCGTTATCAAACAAAATTTGACACCGAGCCACATAAGGAGGTATTAGGCCATGTGACCAAAAGCTTGGTCAGTGGCAGGTTTTAAGGAGGAGAGGGAGGTAGAGATGTGGAGAGGTTTAGGGAGGGAATTCCAGATCTTACGGCCTAGACGGCTGAAAGCACGGCCGCCAATGGTGGGGCAAAGGAAGTCTGGGATGCATAAGAGGTCAGAATTGGAGGAACGTACAGTTCTCAGAGGGTTGTAGGGCTGGAAGAGGTTACAGAGATAGGGAGGGGCAAGATCATGGAAGGATTTGAACCCAAGGATGAGAATTTTAAATTCGAGGCGCGCTGGACTGAGAGCCAATGTAGGTCGGCGAGTACAGGGGTAATGGGTGAACGTGACTTGGTGCGAGTTAGGATACGGGTTGCAGGGTTTTCGATGAGTGCAAGTTTACGCAGCAGAAGCAAACTACCACAATTCCAGGGTGCCAGATGTTAAATGCAGGTTTCAATGGTAATTCCACATTGATTTTAATGGTACCATCACAGAAGCCACAGAGTGAAGGCCTAGCACTTTTTGTCGTTGGAAAGGAAAATTGTAAGGACAGTTATTGCAGGCTACTCTCAGATAAGGGTTGCCCAGTCATAGAGTAGGATTGGCTGAGTTATGGAATTAGATCACCTGTCCACCTTCTAAGTGGAGGATGCTACATGGGGTGTGGACTATTCTAAAATATATTACATCAGAAATATAACTAGTGAACAAACAAAAAACAAAAGAAAAGTCCACCAATCTCCTCATTTTGTTTTAGCTTTTCAGAAATGTTATATAATCCTTGCAAGATTTTTTTCAATAAACTTACATGATCTTTGCTTCCAGCTGGAGCACCTACTTCAGCATGTGACTCACATCTACAAATGTTTGATCAGCTCCACTCTCATTGCTGTTCATCTCTCATGCGTTATCAATGCTGCGTGATCCTCTGTCAAAGACCGCAATACTTTGATCCATTGCTCTTCTCTCTTTTGTTTAATCTTGTAGCTATCAGGAGACCCCCACCAAACATTTTCTTAGCTTTAGTTATACCAAGAAAACTTAGGTATTCTCTCAGGTTCAGTGACACTGGTCACTCCCATAAGCGGTCACCATGTGCTACGATTTTAGAAATTTGGGCGCAGTACAAAATAGGGTTGCCAACTCTAGTTGGATGTATTCCTGGAGGTTTCATCACATGACCTCCTGCCTCCAACTGCCCCACCCCCTCGCTCCCGCCATTGGTTGGCCAGCACGTCCATCCTCTCGGTGCACCGCCTTTCCACGACAATCGGAAAGCGAACAGACTCTTCGTTGCCCGATTGGATTCCTTTCCCATCTTCAATATTTTTGTAACTAATAAACAAAAACGTTCAAAGAACATGAAAAATAGCACAATTATTTTAATGCCCCGGTGATTTTTCCCCCTGGTTGCTCGCAGCAGTGTCCTGCAGATTAATCTTCAATTCATGGAGATTCCAGGTCAATCCTGAAGGGTTGGCAACCCTAGTGTAAAATGGGCTGCCGATTCACTATCAGTCCATTTTGCACTATTGGCGTTGACCAATTTCACAATGTTTGTCTTTGTGCCATTTCATTATTTTTGTCTGCTGTGTGATCAAGATCTGAGAGCTCCATTAACAGAACCTAGACAGGATAAAATTAAAATGATTAAATACACTAACATAAGAACATAAGAAATAGGAGCAGGACTAGGTCATTTGACCCTTCGAGCCTGCTCCGCCATTTAATAACATCATGGCTGATCTTTTATTTCAACTCCACTTTCCTGCCCTATCCCCAGATCCCTTGATTCCCTTAATATCCAAAAATCTATTGATCTCTGTCTTGAATATACTCAACGACTGAGCATCCACAGCCCTCTGGGGTAGAGATTCCAAAGATTCACAACCCTTTGAGTGAAGAAATTTCTCCTCATCTCAGTCCTAAATGGCCGAACCCTTATTCTGAGACTATGGGCGTGAAATTCGGTAGCACTCGGTTTCGGGGCGGTAACGCTGGTGAGGCGGTACATCCTGCGCCCGGCCGCAAAATTTGCCTTACCGCCCCGCCCAGGAAGTGGAGCGCAATGTCGGGTGCTCCACTTCCTGGTGGGACAGTAACCGAGGCGATGTTGGGACGGTGCCGCGTTTCAACGGCCCTCCCCTTCAGTTAGAGGGGAAGGCCGTTGCGCACTCTGCAGGGTCTCCGATGGCCCCAACTAGGCAACCAGGGCAGCGTGGTGTCATGGCAGCAGCCCAGTGCCAAGACGTGGTGCCGGGCTGCGCAATGGCAGCCAGGACCACGCCACGGCACATCATGGAGGGCCGACCTGGAGGTTGGCCAAAAGAAAATGGTGGCGCGGGTCGCGGTCACACCTCCGCTTTAACTACCGCCCCACGAGCGCAGCCGAATTTCCACCGTGGGGTGGTAAGGGGATGCAGCAGGGCGCCCAGGGTTGCCACGCACGGTGATGACGTCATCGCCGGAGGCGCAGCGACCCTGGGTGCTACCGGCGGGGGCACGGCGCTATCGGGTAGCGCCTCAGCAACACCCCGCTGAATTTCATGGGAGGTACTTTTTTCATGCCCCCACCCCCCGCTGATAACCCCTTCGCGCCCCGTTAGCATCCCCCAGAGGTGCTAACGGCAGGCGCAAAGGAGCCGAATTTCGCCCCCTATGACTCCTAGGGGGAAAAATTAGGTCGCGCCCCATTTGGGGCGCAAATATCGTCTGGACGCAAATATTAGCGCCTGGCGCTAATTATCGCCACTGACTGGAAACTTCACTTTTACCGCCCCGGGAGGTGAGTGGAGCGCTAAATCAGGCGCTGCACACCTGTCTTAAGGCGCAAAGGCCGAGCAGTGAGGCGCTAACTCAGCGCGCGAGCGCAGCGCAGGTGCTGCCAGTTAGCGAGGGAACACAGACACACTGGCGCCGGCCAGTTCTTAAAGCGGGGGGGGGGGGCCAACTGTTAGGATCAGTAGGCAAAACTACCTCACAAAGCGTTGAGTCAATGCAGAAGTCTCTCTTTCTCTCTCTCCGAATCTCTCTCTCTCTCTCAGAACGAGTGGTGCAAAAATGTCAACCACAGAAAAAGACAGGAAGAGGCCCCCTTTAAATAGCGCCCCCCCCTAGCCCCACAGCGATTGATAGCGTTCCAGTCTTCCGGTCGTTGAATGCGCCAGGCGGTAAGGCAGGGGGCGCCACTCAATTTCCGCTCCGGGGCGCCACAAGGGCGTTGCACCATGGAATGACGTCACAATCTGCGCGCGCAGGTGGTCGCAGCGGTAAAGTTTAGCGCTGCCGCACAATGTCTAGTTAAGTTCCCGAGCGGCGCAAACATCGCTGCGCCCGGGCGTTAGCGGCTTTGCGCCCCATTAGCGCCCTCTTAAGGCGCTAACGGGAGGCGCAACCAACTGAATTTTTACCCCCTAGTTCTAGACTCCCCAGCCAGGGAAACATCCTCCCTGCATCTACCCTGTCAAGCCCCTTAAGAATTTTATATGTTTCAATGAGATCACTTCTCATTCTTCTAAACTCTAGGGAATATAGGCCTAGTCTACTCAATCTCTTCTGATAGGACAATCCCCTCATACCAGGAATCAGTCCAGTGAACCTTTGTTGCACTCCCTCTATGGCAAGTATATCCTTCCTTCGGTAAGGAGGTCAAAACTGTGTACAGTACTCCAGGTGTGGTCTCACCAAGGCTCTATATAATTGCATTAAGACTTCCTTACTCTTATACTCTAATCCCTTTGTAATAAAGGCTAACATACCATTTGCTTTCCTAACTGCTTGCTGTACCTGTGCTTGCTGTAATTTTCTGTGATTCGTGATTCGTGTACAAGGACACCCAGATCCCTCTGAACACTAACATTTCCCAATCTCTCACCTTTTAAAAAATATTCTGCTTTTCTATTTTTCCTTCCAAAGTGGATAACTTCACATTTCTCCACATTATATTCTATCTACAGTACCATGTTCTTGCCCACTCACTTAACCTGTCTATATCCCCTTGAAGCCTCTTTGCATCCTCCTCACAATTTACATTCCCACCCAACTTTGTATCATCAGCAAACTTGGATATATTACATTTGGTCCCCTCATCTGGATCATTGATATAGATTGTAAATAGCTGAAGCCCAAGCACTGATCCTTGCGGTACCCCACTAGCTACAGCCTGCCAACGCGAAAATTACCTATTTATTCCTACTCTCTGTTTTCTGTCCATTAACCAATCCTCAATCCATGCTAATATATTACCCCCAATCCCATGAGCCCTAATCTTGTGTAATAATGCTTTACGTGGTACCTTATCAAATACTTTTTTGAAAATCCAAATACACTATGGCCTAGAAATTGGATAAGGCTCGAAAACGGGTGGGGGCATCGGCCAGCGCGATTTGCCTCTGCCCGTTCAAAGTGGTGCAGGCAGCAAGCAAAATTTGTGCTGCATGCTAATTTACATGATTGCAACGCTGACCTGCTGATTGGCTTAGCGCTCAACAGGAGGACACTATCGGGTGCAGTCTACTGGCCAATAAAGTTGGCCTTGGCTCTCTCCACTACTTAAAGGGGAGGTGCTTTGTTGCAGAAACTCGTCATCATCAGTCGAAAGAAGCCAAGGCCCAACAGCTGAGGGAAAGGTGTAGACGATTTGCTGGTGCGGCACTGGAGGCCTTAATCCTGGGGCTCCAACGATGCCGTGATGTCCTCTACCCGGAGGGGGGCATGAGGCCTTCAAGGATGACCACAAGAAGGATCTGCAAGGAGATCGCTCAAGCCATCACTGCGACGAGTGTTGTCCCCAGGACCTGGCTCCAGTGCTGCAAAAGTTTAATAATCTCACACGAGTGGTCAAGGTGAGTGAATGCATCATCAAATACCGTATCCCACCATCTGCACCACAAGCCTCACACACTGCTCAATGCACCACGCCCCCATCACTCACCTACCAGCAATCTCTAGCAATCACCACTCATACCTCATAATCATGGCTTCACTTCACCCTCACAACCTTACCACTGCTGCAACACTCACACCCACATCTCACACCTTGCACACACTGCCAGCTATTCAACTCTGGCAGGCACATCACCCTGCTGCCATCATGGCTGTGTTTACGAGTGTCGAAAGAGGCTTACAGGGTGTCACAGCAGTCCAGCAATCTATGCTCCAAAAGATGGCTAGGAATGCTGATGCACTGCCCCGGGGGCGTGGCAGTGGCTCCGTGGAGCAAGAACCTGCTGTCCTCTCTCAGGATTGACTGCATTCGTACTCCCACCTCTGCCACTCTGCCAGCGCACTTGCTGCTGCCTGCATTCCAGCCAGCCCAGACTGCTGCCGCCCATGCCGAGGTGGTTCAGTCTTAAGCCGGGCCTTCTAGGCCCAGAGCTGCTTCAGGTCATCCTACAAGGCCATCTGTAGTCTCTCCCACTGAAAGTCAACAGCCTTCTACCAGCCATGCTGCAACCACTAGGGGAGCACTTTGTAGGAGAACTAGAGTAGGAAAAGGCACACGAAAGACAGACACTAAGGGAATGCACGAGGGTGATTAGTTGACTTTGTTCCTTTGATCTGAATTTGATAAATTTAGAAATTATGTTTGGAATGTGTGTTTTCTGATGGCTCTCATTTCAGCTATGTGCCCAGGAGGACGCTGTGATGTTCCGTGACAGAGGGATGGTACAATGGGGAAGTGGTGAGCAACGGGGATGTGGGGTTTCATTCACTTGAACTGGAGTCTGATGAGGCAATCACGGACAGCTCATCCAGAATGGGGATACGCTGCCTGCCTCCTCTGTTCCTCCTCTCCCTCCTCCTCTTCCTCTTCCTCCTCCTCTTCATCCTGTTCCTCCTCCTTCTCCTGAGGTGGTCCCGAAACCCATGGTGCCATATGCTGCGCTTTCATGATGGCCAAATTGTGGAGCATGCAGCAGGCAACCACGAAATGGGGCTCCTCCCGAGCGGTCAAGGCAGCAGAACCATTGCCTTAGCACCCCGATGGTCTGCTCGATGATGTTCCTGGTGGAAGCATGGCTCTTATTATATGAGTGCTGGCCATGAGGGGTGGGGTTGCGGAGGGGCGTCATCAGCCAGGTGCAGAGTGGATAGCCCTTGCCTCCGAGCAGCCACCCTTGGGTTTGCCATGGTTGGAAGATTGCTGGCACACCGGACTGGCACAGGATGAAGGCATCATGACTGCTGCCAGGATAGTGGGCATTCATCATCATGATGCACTGGGCGTGGTCGCACAACAACTGTACATTAATTGAGTGATAGCCTTTGAAGGTTACGGAACTTCTCAGAATTGGTATACGGCACCTGCAAAGCCATTTTTGTGCAGTCGCGGGCCCCCTTCACCATGGGGGAGCCTGATATCCTGACAAAGCCACATGCGCGCTTGTTCTGTTTCTCTCTGTTCAGAGAGAAGACAATAAAGTCCCTTCTTTTTTTTAATTCATTTATGGGATGTGGGCGTCACTGGCTAATTGCCTCTGAGAAGGAGGTGGTGAGCCGCCTTCTTGAACTGCTGCAGTCGTGTGGTGAATGTACATCCACAGTGCTGTTAGATAGGGAGTTCCAGGATTTTGACCCAGCGACGATGAAGGATTGGCGATATACTTTTAAGTCAGGATGGTGTGTGACTTGGAGGGGAACTTGGAGGTGGTGGTTCCCATAAGCCAGCTGCCCTTGTCCTTCTAGGTGGAAGAGGTCGCGGGTTTGGGAGGTGCTGCCGAAGAAGCCTTGGCGAGTTGATGCAGTGCATCTTGTAGATGGTACACACTGCAGCCACGGTACGCTGGTGATGGAGGGAGTGAATGTTTAAGGTGGTGGATGGGGTGCCAATCAAGCAAGCTGCTTTGTCTTAGATGGTGTCGAGCTTCTTGAATGTTGTTGGAGCTGGACTCATCCAGGCAAGTGGAGAGTATTCCAACACACTCCTTACTTGTGCCTTGTAGATGGTGGAAAGGCTTTGTGGAGTCAGGAGGTGAGACACTCACCGCAGAATACCTAGCCTCTAACCTGCTCTTGTTGCCGCAGTATTTATGTGGCTGGTCCAGTTAAGTTTCTGGTCAATGGTGACCCCCAGGATGTTGATGGTAGGGGATTCGATGATGGTAATGCCGTTGAATGTCAAGGGGCAATGGTTAGACTCTCGCTTGTTGGAGATAGTCATTGCCTGGCACTTCTGTGGCGCGAATGTTACCTGCCACTTATCAGCCCAAGCCTGAATGTCGTCCAGGTCTTGTTGCATGCGGGCACGGATGGCTTCATTATCTGAGGAGTTGTTAATGGCACTGAACACTGTGCAGTCATCAGCGAACATCCCCATTTCTGACCTTATGTTAGAGGGAAGGTCATTGATGAAGCAGCTGAAGATGGTTAAGCCTAGGACACTGCCTGAGGAACTCCTGCAGCGATGTCCTGGTGCTGTGATGATTGACCTCCTGGAGCACAGAGCCTCTGTGACCTCCCGCGATGTATAGCGAACTGAGAGATGTTAGCTATGTCTCCTGCTCCAGACTGGTGAAACATTGAGGGCCACAGTGACTTTGAGGGCCACTGGCAAAGTCATGGTTGCACTAATCTGAGGCTGCAGGTCTGGTTGCAGGAGGTGGCAGAGTTCTGTGACCACCTCCTTGGTGAAGCGGAGCTGCCGAACACACTGCTCCTGGCTTAGGTGCAGGAAGGAACTGAGGGCCACTGAGAGAATGGTAGCATAGTGGCTATGTTACTGAACCAGTAATCCAGAGGCCTCGACTAATGATCCGAGGACATGAGTTCAAATTCCACCATGGCAGCTGGGGAATTTAAATTCAGTTAATAAATAAGTCTGGAATAAAAAGCTAGTATAGTAATGATGACCATGTAACCACTGGAGTGTCATAAAAACCCATCTGGTTGTCTTTTAGGGAAGGAAATCTGCCGTCCTTACCCGGTCTGGTCTACATGTGACTCCTGATCCACAGCAATGTGGTTGACTCTTAACAGCCCTCTGAAATGGCCTAGCAAGCCACTCAGTCAAGGGTAATTAGGGATGGGCAATAAATGCTGCCCTTGCCAGCGATGCCCACATCCTGTGAATGAATTAAAAAGAAAGTGCTCCCTGAAGATCCTAGGTGGGTAAGGCCTCCAGCTGAGAGCCTTCCTCCCCCTCCTCCTCCTCCCTCTACAAACATCTTGTCCTCTTCTTCACTGCCTCCGCTCCATCTCCCTGTCATACTCGAGCGCGAGGGGGACTGCAAGTAGAGCCCACATGACTGTGAGTAGAACCGTTTAAATGAGAAGCAAGGTGCTCTCCACGCAATACTCCGTCACCTCAGCAACTTTAAATAACTTTAGAAAGCTCGAAACTGTTGCACAAACTTAGATAGAGCCAGTAGAAATCAAAAGGCAAGCCACCTGCAAGTTGTTGATGGTCCCTTTAAATAGCACCGCTGGGGGCTCCTTCCTGTTGTTGAATGCATGGTCAATTGGTCGTAATTAGGAGAGGCCGTTAAATGGAGCGGCGACTTCGAAAATGGCAGATCATGCGTTAAATCAGCGTTGCACACTCATTGACATCATGATCTGCCTCATCTAAATATGTGGAGTGAGTGCAGGCAACGGCAGAGCTACTGACCTCCCCATGGGTCCCACCAGAAGAGAGGCGGCTGCCATTATTTCAGAAAAACCGGCCTTAATGGCTGGTGATAAACCTCCGTATTTCGCAGCCTACATCCACTGGTTTCCCCTTATCTACCCTGCTAACTGCAACTTCACAAAACTAAACTCTAACAGATTTGTCAAGCATGATTTGCCTTTCATAAATGGTTGTGTTTATTTCCAACACCAGATTTCTGATTGGTCATCTTGGAGGACAAGATACACCCAGTGGTTTATCTGGAATGTGTAATTAGATCCTGCCTGCCTAAGTAATCAAGTGCTTTGCAAAGTGTAATTTGAGTCATTCTGACTGTCAGGCTCCAGACAGAACAGAGCTCACATAGAACAGACAGGACTCACCCTCACGGTTAAAGACCTTCTCCCACCCCCCAAACAAGTTCCTGCCCCCCCAACAAGTTTCTAACCTTCCTCCCAACCCCACCCCCCCGAGTTTCTGACCTTTCCCCTCCCAACAAGTTCCTGACCTCCCCCCTCCAAGTTCCTGATCTTCTCCCCAGCCCAAGTTCCTGACCTCCCCCCTCCAAGTTTCTGATCTTCTCCCCCTGCCCAAGTTCCTCCCCAAGTTTCTGACCACCCCTCCCCGCCCAAGTTCCTGATCTTCCCATCCCCAAGTTCCTGACCTTCCCCCTGCCAAGTTCCTGATCTTCTCCCCCTGCCCAGTTCCTAATCTCCCTTCCCCCAAGTTTCTGACATTACCCCCCCCCAAGTTCCTGACCTTCTCCCCCCTCCCCCCCACCACCCCCACCACTGAGTTCTTGACCTTCTCCTCCTTCCCATATTCCTGACCTTCATTCCCCCCCCCACCCCGGGTTTCTGACCTTCTCTCCCTGCCCAAGTTCCTCCCTCCCCCCGCCCAAGGTTCCTGACCTTCACCCCCCAACAACAACATCTGACATATAATGTAAGACAGCAAAGTACAGTAAGTTATCTTTTTTTGACATTTATTATGCTTTTATAATGGAATGGAACAACAACATACACAGAATTTAGCCCTAATTATAGCTTGAACTTTCATACTGTGTACATGTAGTTTCTTACTTTCAAGCTGCTCACTACTAGGCCTGGGTGTCTTGATGGATATTGTAGTCTGCTAGGCTCCAAAGGAAATTTGGTGCTGGGTTAGAGAAAAAAGCAGAACACTGAATGAAAGCATTATTTCCCAGTATCTCTTTAAATATTCTTGAATTTTAAACAACTCTACAAAGTCTATTGAGTTTTACATAATGATTTTTAGGAGAGAGTTGATAAAGTTTCACATGTGAGACTGATGGATAAATTACAAATTAGCTATCTGGTTCAAAACTGTATTTGTAACATAAAGCAGAAGGTTGATGGAATTGTAGAAAGGCAAGCAGCTGCTGCTGAAGCTCCACATTTACAACAGGAAGATAGTGGCAATTAATTCACCTATTTTATGGTGAGTTTTGCTCCTCACCATGCCACATGTGAGGAGCTCCTGGTGCCTGCTGTTCACCTAGTAAGAGCCAACACCTATGCTTTTCGATTGTCTAATGACCAAGTGACTATCCTCTTTGGGGAGCAGATGGGGTCATTAGCAGGGTCCCTTTGGAGCCATGGTGACTCCAAGATGATGATGGAAAAATTGAAACAAAGTCAACCCTCATTGGAAGACTTGGTAATACAATACCTGAGATAGATGAGTCTGCAGTACTTAAGGGCAATGTTGATTATTTACCATCCTACCTGATTGGATAACCCTGAAAATCAATGCCCCAATGGGTAGGCTCTTCCTGGCTGCACAATCTCTTGGTGCTCTATGCTGGTAAATGATCTCAAGCCTCGGGCTCCTCACATAGGCATAAGATTCACAAGTGAAACTTTATCAAATGCACTACTTTAGTTGGTTAAACTCCATCAGCACCTTGTGCACATTTGGAGATCTCTAAAACTTGAGTTTTATCAACCTACAAATAAGTTCTCTGGACTTAGGTAAGTGGGGTGTGTCCCTACTATAGGAACATAGGAATTGCTAGACAAAAAAAACCAAGGTCTATCAAGTTCGCCGTCTACCATCCTGGTAGTCACATGATACAACAATAATGGCAACAATAATGGAGTTATTGACTAATCATGGCAATCAATCTCTATCAATTAGTTTACAGCAGACCCAGACATATATGGAGCTACATAGAATGTACAACACAGAATGATGCGAGGAAACTCCAGTGGTGGAAACCTTCGGGAATCATGGGCTAGAAATTGGGTATCGCCCCAGTTGGGGCGCTAACTTTTGAAAAGTAGGAAAAGTAGCGCCAGGTGCTAATGATTCTCTCTTGATGGGAAATTCAGCTTTAGCGCTCCAAGAGGGAAGTGGAGTGCTAAATCAAGCGCTAACCACTTCTCCTAGGGTGCTAAAGTCCAGGTGTGGGGCGGTAGCAACAGAGCGCTGAACAATTTGGAGCGCATCGCTAATGGCATCAAAGGCTGCTCCCCTTGCTTAAAGAGAAGGACCAGTGATGCTTCACAACCCACTTGTTGGTACTGCAAGGCGACCTGGGCGACTGCTATTATAACGGCAAACACTTTACAAAGTGAGGGCTTGGACATCTTGTAGCAATGAAGCAGGCAAAAACTTTCAGCAGAATCCAGACTGGTGGAAATATTAAAGGTTGGCCTACCTGATAACCTTTCCCTTTAAATAGCGCTCCCCAAGCGGCCAGCTGAGTTGACAACGCCTCCTCTTCCTGCCGTTGCTGACGCCTGGTGATACAGCAGGGGGCGTGAGCCAATTTCGCATCCAGGGCAGTAACGGGGCGCTGCGCACTTGATGAAGTCATGATCTGCGAGGCGCTCGAGGCCCAGGTGGTAGGAGTTAGTGCCAGTGCTAAACCGGAAATGAATTTCGCGGGCGTCGCTGCACTCGCCTTAGCGTCCCGTTATCACTCCCCCCAGGCACTAATGGGAAGTGCTAAGCAACCGCATTTCTCCCCACATAGGTCCAAAGTCACCTGTTCTTTCCAAGCATGCTATACTTACCACATGTCATGTCTCAAATTACTCATACACTGTATCCCAAAATGTTATTTTATGAAATAAATCTGTCTAATTTGCATTTGAATGAATCAATACTAACTGTTTCCACTGTCTCCCTAGGGAGCCTGTTCCATAGATTGACCGCTCGCTCACTGAAATATTGGCCTGGATTTTAGCGGGGAGCCAGTAATGGAGCGCACGAGTCTGGCAGCAGGCAATGAATCCGGCCAGGTTGGGGACGTCGAGGCCCTGTCGATTCTCTTGCATTGTGGTGAGAGAGGCAGAGAGGCAGGTTTCCTCGCCTTCAGCAATTGGAGAAAGCCATCTCTCAGGATTCCCCAAAGATCAGAGGGTGCCGGTGCTGGGGAGGCCCCAGGACTCATTGAGGGGTCTGGGGGAGCACTCCTGCTCCTCATGGCCCATAAGGAGTTCAAAAAGTGGGAAAGGTTTGAAACTTACCTGAGCCTCTACTAGCGAGTCGGCTCCCCGCCCCCCACCCCCACCCCCCACCTCCCTTCCCCCCCCATATTTCTGCTGCCAGGTAACAGACTGTGCAGGAGTCCCCCTACATTGACATGACATCATCGGGCTGCGACTTTTGAATATTAAGTAGGCCCTCGCCTGCTTTTAGCGGGAGCCTTGTCTAGGGCCTGATTGGTCGCCGTGAATATAATGGCAGTCGGGAATGTGGTGGCTTGGAGGCGGGATTTTGATTTTTAGGATTTTAACTCCACGCCTGACCCTTTTCTGCCCATTGGGTTAAAATGGAGGTCATTGATTCCGCAAATTAGTCTTGAATTTACCCCCCTTCAATCGCAGGCCGTGTCCTCTAGTTCTATTGTTCTGGAAAAGTTGAAATAGCTTGTCATGATCTATATTATCCAGACCCTTTGGAATCCTAAAAGCAGCAATGATATCATCTCTCAACTTTTTTTTCAGTGAGAACATGCCCAACTTACATAATCGCTCCTCATAATCCAATCGCTCCATCCCCTCAATGTTTCTGGTTGCTCTCTTCTGTATCCTTTCAATAGCTTCAATAACCTTTTTGTACTGTGGCAGCCAGAACTGTACACAGTATTTTAAGTGTCATGACACCAATGATTTATTAAGAGGCAGGATTACCTCACTATTTTGGCTTAATATTGACCTTTTAATACATCCCAACATCTGATTTGCTTTACTCACTGCCACTGAGTAAGTCAATCAAGCCCCCCAGATTGCATTAATTTACCATGCACGTTATTTTCTTCCCATTTAAGCAATAGTCTCTTCCTGCATTCTTTGTCCCCAAGTGAAGCACTTTGCATTTCTCTATTGAATTTCACCTGTCATCTGTCTCCCCAATTCCCATATTCCAATTCAATTTGTATATTCAAATCCTCCTGTAGCTTATCTTGTTCAGCTTTGGAGTCTACCACCTTCCTAGCTTTATATCATCTGCAAATGTAGCCACTGTGCTCATGATTCATAGCTCCAGATCATTTATGAAGATATTAAACAAAAGAGGTCCCACAACATACCCCTGTGGGACCCCACTGGTAACATTGTCCCATGCTACTTTGAATATTTCAGGCAGGCTCCCAGTGTTGTTCACCTCTTCTGGGGGAGGGAGTGTGGGGGGTAGGTGAAAATTGTCAGCTGTTGAAGGACTCAGCAACAGCTTAAATGGGAAATATGCCCACCCCGAAAAGTAAAATGTCTGACTGCCTTTAAAAGAAATTGTAAAATTCTGCTGGTGCCCAAGAGAGCACCATCTCAAGATTGATTGCAGTCTCTGTGCAAGACCATTGACATTTTAAATGCCCTTCACTAGTCCTAGCAATGCTGGATGCCAGTGACATGCTGGCATTACTAGTGTCCAATGCTGCTTTGGCAATAATTATGGAAAATGTGATGTGTAATGTCACCCTGTAATTATTGCCTTATTATAATAGGCCTGTCCGTACTATGCTGGCACTTCCAGCATCTGATGGAGGATAGGCCAGAAGATGGTAACTGCTGCAAAAAGGGGTGGGTACCCTTTGGAACAGGACCCCACCTAATATTTCAACCCGCCCTCCTCATGTTCACCACTAAACAGATGGATATACAATGGAAAATCCTCCCCAATGTTTTGGACTTTTATAGCAGATCTCTGAAAATCACAATCCTTTTAAGAACTGACCACAAATCCCTAGATGATGTTAACAATTTCCAGAGGTGTTGGAGGCCAAATCCAGCCATAAGTTTTCTAACACGGAGTTGAGCTCATTTCTGGAGTTTGATGTCAGCAGCTGTGACAAAATACTGTCTAAACTGTCTAATCTGGTAAGTATATCCATAAATCCTTTGGTGTATCGATAAAATCATTTGGTTTATCTATAAATTCATTCATTATCCCCAGAAATTCATTTGATGTATCCATAAAATCATGTGCTATATCCATAAATCCACTCAGTATATCCATAAATCCATTCAGTGTCTCCCTAAGTTTGTTCTGTATACTCATAAATGCATTCCATAAATCCATTCAGTATATCCATAACATTTCATCCTGCCCTCCTTATATCCGAGCGATGACACTTAGAATACCGTGGATAAAACTGACCTGTTGAGTATTTCCAGCATTATCTGTTTATATTTCAGTATATCCATACATTTTTCATTATGGCGTATATTTTCTGATCTACGAAGTTCAGGTACACATGCTCATATTACATTATATAGCCATTTATCAGCATGCTACCTACACTGGATGTGATTACAGATACAACATTGACGTTGAATCAGTAGATGGAAGTAATTGTATGGTGGGGGGGGGGGGGGGGGGGGAAGGAAAACAAGAGTTCAGGAAGTGACAAAGGCACTTCCTTAGTACATAATGCCAATCATGGGAACCTATCAAGGTAGTGTAAGGCTGTGTGTGCAGGAGAGTAGATTCACTATTCCAATGCCTCCCATTCTTCACCCTCTGTAAACTTCAGCTCATCCAAAACTCAGCTGCCTGTATCCTAACCTACACCAGTCCTGCTCGCTCATCACCCCTGTCCTCACTGACCTAAATTAGCTCCTGGTCCCTCAACGTCTTAAATTTAATATTCTCATTCTTGTGTTCAAATCCATTCGCGGCCTCACCCCTTCCTTTCTCTGTAACCTTCTCGAGCTCTACAATCCTCTGAGAACTGTGCGTTCCTCCAACTCTGGCCTCTTGTACATTCCCTATTTCCTTCGCCCCACCATTGGCAGCAGGGCTGTTTCGGCCCCATGTTCTTGAATTCCCTCCCTTAACCTCTCCAGCTCTCCATCTCTCTCTACCTTCAAGACCTTCCTGACAACCCAATACTTTTACCAAACTTTTAGTCACTCCTCCTAATATGGTGTAACGTTATGTCTGATTATGCTTCTGTGAAGAGCCTTCGGACCTTTTCTTCTAGGAACACAGGAACATACGAACAGGAGTGGGTCATTCAGCCCCTTGAGCCTGTTTCACCACTCATGGCTGATCTGTATCTTAACTCCATCTACCCGCCTTGGTTCCATAACCCTTAATACCCTTGCAAAAGAAAATCTAGCAATCACAGTTTTGAAATTTTCAATTGACTTGGCTCAACAGCATTTTGGGGGAGAGAGTTCCAGATTTCCACTATCCCTTGTGTGAAGAAGTGCTTCCTGACATCACTCCAGAATGGACTAGCTCTAATTTTAGAGGAAATAATTTCTTTCTATCTACTCTATTAACACTTCAATTAGATCACCCCTTCATATTCAAAAGATACAAGCCTAGTCTATGCAATCTGTCCTTATAATGTAACCCTTTTAGATCCGGTATCATTCTGGTTAATCTGTACTGCACCCCCTCAAAGCCCAATATATCCTTCCTGAGGTGCAGTGTCTAGAACTGAATGCAATACTCCAGATGGTGTCACTAAGAGCTCTGTACAGCTGTAAAATAACGAGAAAACCAAGGGTGTGGCGAGAATGAGGAACTTAAAGAAATTATTATTAGTAAAAAAACAGTACTAGCAAAATTAATGGGACTAAAAGTCAATAAATCTCAAGGACCGGATGACCTACATCCTAGGGTTTTGAAAGAGGTGGCCATTGAGATAGTGGACGCATTGGTTGTCATCTTCCAAAATTCTATAGATTCTGGAACGGTTCCTGCAGATTGGAGGATAGCAAATGTAACCCCGCTATTTAAAAAAGGAGGGAGAGAGAAAACGGAGAACTACAGACCGGTTAGCCTCACATCAGTAGTTGGGAAAATGCTGGAATCTATTATAAAGGATGCAATAACTGGGCACTTAGAAACTAATAGTAAGATTGGGCAGAGTCACCATGGATTTATGAAAGGGAAGTCCTGTTTGACAAACCTATTGGAGTTCTTGGAGGATGTAATTAGTGGAGTAGACAAAGGGGAAGATGTGGCGTATTTGGATTTTTAGAAGGTCTTTGATAAGGTCCCACACAAGAGGTTGGTGAACAAAATTAGGGCACATGGAATTGGGGGTAATATACTAGCATGGATTGAGAATTGGTTAACAGACAGAAAACAAAGAGTAGGGATAAACGGATCTTTTTCAGGATGGCAGGCTGTGACTAGTGGGGTACCGCAAGGATCGGTGCTTGCTTGGGCCCCAGCTATTCACAATCTATATCAATGATTTGGATGAGGGGACTAAATGTAACATTCCCAAATTTGCTGATGACACAAAGCTAGGTGGCAGTGTCAGTTGCGAAGAGGATATGAAGAGGCTTCAAGGGGATCTCGACAGGCTCAGTGAGTGGGCGAGAACATGGCAGATGGATTATAATGTGGATAAATGTGAAGTTATCCACTTTGGTAGAAAAAACAGAAAGGCAGAGTATTTCCTAAATGGTGAAAGATTGGGGAATGCAGATGCTCAAAGGGACCTGGGTGTCCTTGTACATGAGTCACTGAAAGTGAATGTGCAGGTGCAGCAAGCCATTAGGAAGGCAAATGGTATGCTGGCCTTCATTACAAGAGGATTTGAGTACAGGAGTAAAGAAGTCTTACTCCAATTATATAGGGCCTTGGTGAGACCACACCTGGAGTACTGTGTACAATTTTGGTCTCCTTACCTAAGGAAGGATATACTTGCCATAGAGGGAGTGCAACGAAGGTTCACGAGATTGATTCCTGGGATGGCGGGACTGTCGTATGAGAAGAGATTGAGTAAACTAGGCCTGTATTCTCTTGAATTCAGAAGAATGAGAGGGGATCTCATTGAAGCATACAAAATTATTACAGGGCTTGATAGGATGGATGCTGGGAGAATGTTTCCCTTGGCTGGGGAGTCTAGAACCAGGGGCCACAGCCTCAGGATAAAGGGTAGGCCATTCAGGACTGAGATGAGAAGAAATTTATTCACACAGAGGGTGGTGAATCTTTGGAATTCTCTACCCCAGAGGGCTGTGGAGGCTGAGTCATTGGGTATATTCAAAACAGAAGTCAATAGATTTCTGACTAGTAAGGGCATCAAGGGATATGGCAATAAGGCTGGTGAATGGAATTGAGGCAGAAGATCAGCCATGATCTCATTGAAAGGCGGAGCAGGCTCGAAGGGCCGAATGGCCTACTCCTGCTCCTATTTCTTATGTTCTTATATTCTTATGTTACATCCCTTTGTATTCCAGCCCTTTTGAGATAAAGGCCAACATTCCATTAGCCTCTTTAACTATTTTTTGTACCTGTCCACTAGCTTTTAGTTAATTCTGTACTTGGACCCCTAAATCTCTCTGCTCATTCACAATTCCTAGTTTTTCACCATTTAGAAAATACTCTGATCTATCTTTCTTAGGTCCAAAGTGGATGACCTCATGCTTTCCCACATTGTACTCCATCTGCCTCAGTTTTGCCCTCTCACTTAATCTATCAACGTTCCTTTGCAACTTTCTGCTCCCATCTATACTATTTACTGTGCCACCTAACTTAGTGTCATCAGAAAAGATAGATATAGAGCTCCGTATTCCTTCATCCAAGTCATTTATAAATATAGTGAAAAGCTATGGTCACAGTACAGATCCCTGGGAAACAACACTAGTCACATCCTGACAATGTGAGTACATACCCATTATCCCTACTCTCTGCTTTCTACCTCTTAACCAATTGCCTATCCAAGCCAACAGGTTGCTTCCAATTCCATGCATTCTCATTTTTGTTAACAGTACCTTATGTGGAACCTTGTTGAATGCCTTCTGGAAGTCCATATAAATAACACATAAGAACATAAAAACATAAGAAATAGGAGCAGGAGTAGGCAATTTGGCCGCTCGAGCCTGCTCCGCCATTCAATAAGATCATGGCTGATCTGGTCTTGGCCTCAACACCACTTCCCTGCCCGCTCCCCATAACCCTTGACTCCCTTATCATTCAAAAATCTGTCTTTCTCCACCTTAAATATATTCAATGACCCAGCCTCCACAGCTCTCTGGGGTAGAGAATTCCAAAGATTCATCTCCGTTTTAAATGGGCGACCCCTTATTCTGAAACTATGCCCCCTAGTTCTAGATTCCCCCATGAGGGGAAACATCCTCTCTGCATCTACCCTGTCAAGCCCCCTCAGAATCTTATACGTTGCAATAAGATCACCTCTCATTCTTCTAAACTCCAATGAGTATAGACCCAACCTGCTCAACCTTTCTTCATAAGACAACCCCTTCATCTCGGGAATAAACCTAGTGAACTTTCTCTGAACTGCCTCCAATGCAAATATATCCCTCCTTAAATAAGGAGACCAAAACTGTACGCAGTAGTCCAGGTGTGGTCTCACCAACGCCCTGTACAGTTGTAGCAAGACTTCCCTACTTTTATACTCCATCCCCCTTGCAATTAGGGCCAGCATTCCATTTGCCTTCCTAATTACTTGCTGTACCTGCATGCTAACTTTTTGTGTTTCATGTACAAGGACCCCCAGATCCCGCTGTACTGCAGCATTTTGTAGTCTCTCTCCATTTAAATAATAATTTGCTTTTTTATTTTTCCTACCAAAGTGGATACCCTTACATTTTCTCACATTATACTCCATCTGCCAGATTTTTGCCTACTAACTTAACCTATCTATATCCCTTTGCAGATTCTTTGTGTCCTCTTCACAACTTGCTTTCCCACCTATCTTTGTGTCATCAGCAAATTTGGCTACATTACACTCGGTCCCTTCATCCAAGTCATTAATATAGATTGTAAATAGTTGAGGCTCCAGCACTGATCCCTGTGGCACCCCACTAGTTACAGTTTGCCAACCTGAAAATGACCCATTTATCCCGACTCTCTGTTTTCTGTTAGTTAGCCAATCCTCTATCCATGCTAATATATTACCCCCAACCCCATGAGCTCTTATCTTGTGCAGTAACCTTTTATGTGGCACCTTATTGAATGCCTTCTGGAAATCCAAATACATTACATCTACTGGTTCCCCTTTATCCACCCTGCTCGTTACATCCTCAAAGAACTCTAGCAAATTTGTCAAACGTGATTTCCCTTTCATAAAACCATGCTGACTCTGTTTGACTGTATTATGATTTTCTAGATGTCCTGCTACTACATCCTTAATAATGGACTCCAGCATTTTCCCAATGATGGATGTTAGGCTAACTGGTCGATAGTTTCCTGCTTTCTGTCTCCCTCCTTTCTTGGATAGGAGTGTTACATTTGCGTTTTCCAATCCGCTGGGACCTCTCCAGAATCCAGGGAATTTTGGTAGATTATAACCAATGCATCCACTATCTCTGCAGCCACTTCTTTTAAGACCCTAGGATGCAGGCCATCAGGTCCAGGGGACTTGTACACCTTTAGTCCCATAAGTTTGCCTAGTACATTTTCTCTAGTGATAGTGATTGTTTTAAGTTCCCCCCCTCCCTATAGCCCCTTGATTATCTATTATTACTGGGATGCTTTTAGTGTCTTCTACCGTGAAGACCGATACAAAATATTTGTTCAAAGTTTCTGCCATTTCCCTGTTTCCCATTATTAATTCCCCAGTCTCATCCTCTAAGGGACCAACGTTTACTTTAGTTACTCTCTTCCTTTTTATATATCTGTAGAAGCTCTTACTGTCTGTTTTTATATTTCTTGCTAGTTTACTCTCATAGTCTATCTTCTCTCTCTTTATTATTGTTTTAGTTGTCCTTTGCTGGTTTCTAAAAATTTCCCAATCCTCTGGCCTACCACTAATCTTTATATCATTGTATGCCTTTGTTTTCAATTTGATACCATCTTTATCTTCCTTAGTTAGACACGGATGGTTCATTCTTCTCTTGGAGTCTTTCTTTCTCACTGGAATATATCTTTGCTGAGAGTTATGAAATATCTCCTTAAATGTCTGCCACTGCTTATCTACCGTCTTACCCTTTAATCTATTTTGCCAGTCCACTTTAGCCAACTCTGTATTCATACCTTTGTAATTGCCTTTATTTAAGTTCAGGACACTGGTTTGAGACCCAAGTTTCTCACCCTCAAACTGAATTTGAAATTCTAACATGCTATGATCACTCTTCCCTAGAGGATCCTTTACCATGAGATCATTAATTAATCCTATCTCATTACACATTACCATATCTAAAATAGCCTGCTCCCTGGTTGGTTCCACAACGTATTGTTGTAATAAACCATCCTGAATACACTCTATGAACTCTTCCTCAAGGCTACATTTGCCAATTTGATTTGTCCAATCTATATGGAGATTAAAATCGCCCATGATTATTGCAGTACCTTTCTTACAAGCCTCCATTATTTCTTGATTTATTCTCCATCCTACAGTGTAGCTGCTGTTAGGGGACATATAGACTACTCCCACCAATGACTTTTTCCCTTATTATTTCTTATCTCCACCCACCGACACTCCCTTATCTATCACGTTTGTTACCCCCTCAAAAAATTCAACTAGGTTTGTTAGACATGACTTACCCTTTACAAATCCATGCTGGCTCTCTCTGATCAGCTCACATTTGTCCAAATGCTCAGTCGCTCTGTCCCTAATAACAGATTCTAGTAACTTCCCCACAACTGACGTTAGACTAATAAGCCTATAATTTCCTAGTTTATCTCTCCTACCCTTCTTAAATAGTGGAAAGACATTGGCAAGTTATTGTTGCTGTGAAGGGTATGGCTCTCATGAGCTTGGGTATGAGCTTGTCCTGATGAACCTTCCGCCCAGTGGTTCAACCCACTGAATCAACAGTTGGATCCCATCAGAAAACTGATTTTACATGAAGATCATCTGTATGGGACACAATAGCCAATCAATGTTCAGCTAAGATTGATCTATTTGATTTATATAAGATCATTAGTCATATTTTGTCATCTTTACTTCCAAACAATTATATTATGTGTTCAGAGATTGACGCGTGTCATATAATTTTTAAACACAAGGGGGAGAAATTTCCCTCCTTTGAGCCTCCTGTGGGGGGCGCTAACAGGGCGCAAAGGCCTTTTCGCCCGGCTGCAGCACTGACTGCGCCTCCCGCCAAATTCTGTGGGAGGTTAGCGGTGGCGCTACCGGGTTCCGCCCCGATCTCATGTGCCCGGAGATCATGACGTCATGTCCGGGCGCATCAACCCGGTAGCGCCCCAACAGAAAAATTCCCCTTTGCCCCCTGCAGCAGTGCCGGGTAATGGCAGCGACTGCTGCAAGGGACGCGAGCATGGCGGCCAGCCGCTAGCGGGGCGGAAGCTAAAGTTGAGGTGGCCGGCCGCCCTGAAAAAAATGTCAGCTTTTTTGAAAAATATTTTTTTCGCTCAGGATGCGGGGTCCGTGCCGTGATTGTGCGGCACCCCCGCTTCCCCGGTGCTGCAGATAAATTATTAAAAAAACTGCAGAGTTCGCAGTGTGGGGCCCTTCCCTTTAATTCAGGGAAGAACCTCTGCAACGCGGCAGTGCCAAGCGGCCCAGTGCGTGGCGCTGCTGAGCCGTGCGCCCCGGGTTGCGAACTTCCCCCCCTCTTGCACTTGATTTCGCGCTCCACTTCCCTCTTGGAGCAAAAAGTAGGAATTTTAGAATGGCTGGAAGAGGTTAGCGCCTGGTGCTAACTTTTCCAGCTTTTCTGATTTAGCGCCCCAAACGGGGCTCGAGTGGGATTTCTAGCCCAAAAATAATTACTAGCGTGTGTGCATTCTGATAAGTTTATAGCACATATTTGATGTGTTTATCTCAGTGACTGGAATTTATTACAAAGGTTTTTCTTTCCAAAAATCATGGGGGAAATTCAAGAAACACTTCACAGTCTGGGAATTATTTGGCCCTATTTTTTTTTAAAAGGAATCTTCAATGATTAATAATGTGAGTATTGTTAATAAGCTTGGCAGGGTTTTCCATTTTGCTGCACTCCATATCAAAATAATAAAAACATTAATCTTTCCCTTAAATACCTTCCAAATTTGCATCAGAATCTCAGTGTTTATAACCATGATTTGGTTTAGAAGTGCCACGTCACAAAACTTTATCTATGAAAAAAATGCATCTTTACAAGATCACTTGCTAAGCAGACTTTTTGAATGCCGAAAAAATGAAAAAGTGTTAGGGAGAGAAATTCATTATTGCCCAGGAATGGGCGGTAACTTCAGAAAAGTTTGAGATTTAGCACCAGGCGGTAATGAATCACGCTGCATACAAAATTAAGTGTCATCACTCAGAGAAAGGATTGGAGCACTAAATCAAGCACCACTGGTCTAGCTTAGTGGTGTTACACTCAATGCGCTAACCAATATCAGGTGCAGTCTAATCGTAAGTCATCATTGCCACAGGCTCTTTCCAGTTCTTAAAGGGAAGGTTCATTGATGCTGCAGAACCTCATTCTTAGCATTGCTGGCTGTGAACTTGTGTCAGCACGTAGGAACAGGCCAAGCTCAAGGAGGCGGACGGGACTCAAGCAGGTGTCATGATGGGAGATCCATGCCCCAGGGAGAGAGCCCGCAGATTTTTGGACTAAGCATTGGAGGAGTTGGTGTCCGCTGTGGAGAGATAGAGGGCGGTGCTCTACCCAGCAAGTGGCAGGAGGACCTCGTCACAAGTCTTCCGCGTCATGTGGAAGGAGGTTACCCAACATGTTTCGGGCAGGACTGTGGTCCCCAGGACCCACACACAGTGCAGGAAGAAATTTAACAACCTCACTCGGGTGGTCAGGGTGAGTCAATCCCTCAACAAATGCTACATACAACTATCTGAACCACAGTCTGCACACAATGCCCAAAGCACCACACGCCCAGCACTCACCCAGCAACAATCTCTACCTACCAACACTCACACTGACATCTCACACCTTGCACACAATGACAGCTATTCAACTATGGCAGGCACATCACCTAAACACATTGCTCCACACTCACTCACACACTTTCCTTTCTCTTGTAGGCCAAAGTGGCTCACAACAGGAGGGAGAAGCAACGCACAGGCAGGGACAAGCCGACACCCAACCACTGTCTGCGTTGGAAAATCGTGGTGCAGAAATTCCGATCCCTACGGGTGTGTATGCGCTGTGTACTCACCTGTAGGGACATCGGAAATGCCGGTTTCAGGCATGCACTGTGCATGCGCTGGAAACCGGCATTTCCGATCTGTCAAGAAAGCTCTTGACAGATCCTCCGGCTGCCCTGGAGAAGGGCCTCTGTGGGGGGAGAGTTCCATTTTTTGGAGACCCTCCACCCGCAGAAAACCCTTACAATTCTTGCACCTGGTAAAAGCATAAGGCCTGCTTTTACCAGGATAAGAGTTGAAAAAGTAAAAAAAAAATGTTTCCACTGATTTATCATTTAAAAATACATTAAAGAAAGGTAAGTTTATTTTTAGCCCCGTTAAAAAACTTTTAATTATTTTTTTCAAAAAATAAAATTTTTGTTTAAAATACTTAATTTATTGTAATTTAAAGTCATTTAAAAAATGTGGTTTTTCAAAAAAAATTATTTAAAGTTTTACTGTGTTTTGGGGGTGATCTCTATTCATATATTTGACCGGTCTTCCTGTCAAATGTATGAAGGGAGATTCCCTTCTCTGATTGGCTCCCCGTGGCCCACGTGATCCCAGGGACGCTGCGAACTACCTGCGCCTCTGGGATACGTGGGCCCTGCACACCGGCAGTTTGGAGAGGCCCAGCAGCGGAACTCTGCGCTTCCCGGGAGCCCTCAGGTCAGGGCGCAGATTTTTCCAGATCGTAGCCCTCCGCCCGTGGGAGGCCTGCGATCGGAATATCTGGGCCAGAGTGCTGGAGATTATTGGGCGCCAGGTGGTGGGCACCATGGCCACTGGCGATGTTGACCCCCTTGGGGACAACAATGGTATATTCATCCCTACTCTTTCTTGTCACAGCCCACTTCCCCCTCACTCCACAAGCATTTCGCACTTTCCAGCTAATCATGCTGTACGCATGCATTTCTCCTTTCCTGCCCCCCTCCCCTCACCTTAACCTGACTCTTGTGCCTTTATGCTTTCAGATAATGAGCAAGCACCAGAGTAGCCTGTCCCTGAGGGCACCATTGAGAGCGAGGCGGGAGAAGAGGAGGAGGAAGAATACACCACGTCACTGCATGTCTCACCCGCAGGCACCAGTTCAGATACTGGAACTACGCGTTCTTCAGAGGCTAGTATAGTAGCGGGATCTGCACAGGGTGATGCACCGGGAATGAGCGGGCTGCAGCAAGGACAGGGGAAAGGGTAGCTCGGGGGTCAGCTCCCCAAGCGCGAGTTCGCGCACAAGTTCAGCTGCACAGGACTCAGATGAGGACCTCGATGGGGAGGCCTTTAGAAGAAGGGTGATGGGCATGCACACGGAGATGATAGTTTCAATGGCAAGGATGCCCGAGATCCTGTCGGCAATGGTAAGGAGCGTGGAGGAGTTCGCCTCCAACATTGCACAGAGCTCTGCTCACACGATGGAGCCCATCATTTCCAGTCTACAAAGGAGCGACGAGACCGGAGGTCCAGTGAGTATTTGAACTCACTTTCGCGGGCTTTTCTTTTACAGGCTGGTGTTGGGAGCGACGAGACCAGAGGTCCAGTGAGTATTTGAACTCACTTTCGCGGGCTTTTCTTTTACAGGCTGGTGTCGGGAGCGACGAGACCGGAGGTCCAGTGAGTATTTGAACTCACTTTCGCGGGCTTTTCTTTTACAGGCATACCAATCTCAGACCGGCGGCGGCGTTCCAGAGCCACGTCACGATTCAAAACGTGATGCAGGCAGGAGGGAGCAGCTGATTGGGTGAGTACGGCTAGGTAAGTATTTATACTACTCTATAGTTTGACAGTTAAGGTTCATAGTTTATAAAGTTTAGAAGGTCTTAATTTTGTGGATATAGTTTCTAGTGCTAGTAACCAAGGGCCCTTGAGTATATCATTTAATTGAGTGTAATTGGTGGTATTGATTTGATTTAATTTAAGTTCAATTAATTAAAGGGTAAGTCATGACAGGACAGCACAGCCCCGTGTTATGCTCCTCCTGCTCGATGTGGGAAATCAGGGACCCTTCCGGTGTCCCTGACAACCATGTGTGCGGGAAGTGTATCCAGCTGCAGCTACTGACAGACCGCATTGCAGCGCTGGAGCTGCGGATGGAGGCGTATTGGAGCATTCGCGATGCTGAGAACCTCGCGGATAGCATGTTTAGAGAGTTGGTCACACCGCAGGCAAAGGGTGCACAGGCAGGAAGTAAATGGGTGACCACCAGGCAGAGTAAGAGGTGCAGGCAGGTAGTGCAGTGGTCCCCTGTAGACATCCCCCTCTCAAACAGATATACCACTTTGAATACTGTTGGGGGGGATGACTTATCAGGGGAAGGCAGCAGCAGTCAACTTCCTGGCACCATGGGTGGCTCTGCTGCACAGGCTGGGAGGAAAAAGAGTGGAAGAGCTATAGTGATAGGGGACTCAATTGTAAGGGGAATAGATAGGCGTTTCTGCGGCCGCAACTGAGACTCCAGGATGGTGTGCAAGGGTCAAGGACGTCTCGGAACGGCTACAGAACATTTTGGAGGGGGAGGGCGAACAGCCAGTTGTCGTGGTGCACATAGGCACCAACGATATAGGTAAAAAAGGGGATGAGGTCCTAAAAGCAGAATATAGGGAGTTAGGAGGTAAATTAAAAAATAGGACGTCAAAGGTAGTAATCTCAGGATTGCTACCAGTGCCATGTGCTAGTCAGAGTAGAAATAGGAGGATATTTCAAATGAATACGTGGCTAGAGGAATGGTGCAAGGGGAGGGATTCAAATTCCTGGGACATTGAAACCGGTTCTGGGGGAGGTGGGACCAGTACAAACCGGACGGTCTGCACCTGGGCAGGGCCGGGACCGCTGTCCGAGGGGGCGTGTTTGCTAGTGCTGTTGGGGAGGGTTTAAACTAAAGTGGCAGGGGGTTGGGCACCTGAGCAGTGAGACAGAGGAAAGTGTGTCAGGAAGGGACAGAAGGTATGGAGTAAAAGGTAAAGTGTTAAAAAAGGAAAAATCAGGAACCAAGTGTCACAAAAACATATTTGAAAGTTCTTTATCTGAATGCACAGTTTGGGTGGAGATAAGGAATAATAAGGGGAAAAAAACACTAGTGGGAGTAGTATATAGGCCTCCTAATAGTTGCAACTCTGCTGGAAGAAGTATTAATCAGGAAATAGTTGGGGCATGTAATAAGGGAACACCTATAATTATGGGGGATTTTAACTATCATATTAACTGGACAAATCAGATTGGGCAGGGCAGCCTTGAGGAAGAGTTTATTGAGTGTATTAGGGAAGGTTCTGTAACTGATCCTACAAGGGGGCAAGTAACCTTGGACCTGGTCCTGTGTAATGAGTCAGGATTAATTAATAATGTCCTAGTTAAGGATCCCCTTGGAATGAGTGACCATAACATGGTTGAATTCCATATCCAATTAGAGGGTGAGAAGGTTGGTTCTCAAACAAGCGTATTGAGCTTGAATAAAGGAGACTATGATGGTATGAGAGCGGAATTGATTAAAGTGGACTGGGAAAATAGATTAAAGGGTAAGAGCAGTGGTGTTCATTTAAGGAATTATTTTACAACTTTCAAAAAATATATATTCCACTGAGGAAAAAAGGGTGTTAAAGAAATGACAGCCATCCGTGGCTAAGTAAAGAAATTAAGGATAGTATCCGACTAAAAACAAGGACGTATAAGGTAGCCAAACTTAGTGGGAGGATAGAAGATTGGGAAGTCTTCAAAAGACAGCAAAAAGTAACTAAAGGATTGATTAAGAAAGGGAAGATAGATTATGAAAATAAATTAGCAAAAAATATAAAAACAGTTAGCAAGAGTTTCTATAGTTATATAAAAAGAAAAAGGGTGGTTAAGGCAAACGTAGGTCCCTTAAAGGATGAGACCGGGAAATTAATGGTGGGAAACATGGAGATGGCAAAAATGCTGAACAAATATTTTGTTTCAGTCTTTACGGTACAGGACACTAAGAATATCCCAACACTGGACAAACAGGGGGCTCTAGGGGGGGAGGAGCTAAATACGATTAAAATCACTAAGGAATTGGTACTCAGTAAAATAATGGGACTCAAGGCGGATAAATCCCCTGAACCTGATGGCTTACATCCTAGGGTCTTGAGGGAAGTGACAGTAGGGATTGTGGATGCTTTGGTAATAATGTTCCAAAATTCCCTGGAATCAGCAAAGATTGGAAAACTGCTAATGTAACACCCTTATTTAAGAAGGGTAGTAGGCAGAAGGCTGGAAATTATAGACCAGTTAGCCTAACATCTGTGGTGGGTAAAATTTTGGAGTCTATTATTAAGGAGACAGTAACGGAACATTTAGATAAACATAATTTAATAGGACAAAGTCAGCATGGCTTTATGAAGGGGAAGTCATGTCTGACAAATTTGCTCGAGTTCTTTGAGGACATAACGTACAGGGTGGATAAAGGGGAACCAGTGGACGTAGTGTATTTAGACTTCCAGAAGGCATTCGACAAGGTGCCACATAAAAGATTATTGCTCAAGATAAAAAATCACTGGATTGGGGATAATATTCTGGCATGGGTGGAGGATTGGTTATCTAACAGGAAACAGAGAGTTGGGATAAATGGTTCATTCTCGGACTGGCAACCAGTAGCCAGTGGTGTTCCGCAGGGGTCGGTGCTGGGTCCCCAACTCTTTACAATCTATATTAACGATTTGGAGGAGGGGACCAAGTGTAACATATCAAAGTTTGCCGATGATACAAAGATGGGAGGGAACGTAGAAAGTGAGGAGGACATAAAAAACCTACAAGGGGATATAGACAGGCTGGGTGAGTGGGTGGAGATTTGGCAGATGCAATACAATATTGGAAAATGTGAGGTTATGCACTTTGGCAGGAAAAATCAGAGAGCAAGTTATTATCTTAATGGTGAGAAACTGGAAAGTACTGCAGTACAAAGGGATCTGGGGGTCCTAGTGCAAGAAAATCAAAAAGTTAGTATGCAGGTGCAGCAGGTGATCAAGAAGGCCAATGGAATGTTGGCTTTTATTGCTAGGGGGATAGATTATAAAAACAGGGAGGTATTGCTGCAGTTATATAAGGTATTGGTGAGACCGCACCTGGAATACTGCATACAGTTTTGGTGTCCATACTTAAGAAAAAACATACTTGCTCTCGAGGCAGTACAAAGGAGGTTCACTCGGTTAATCCCGGGGATGAGGGGGTGGACATATGAGGAGAGGTTGAGTAGATTGGGACTCTACTCATTGGAGTTCAGAAGAATGAGAGACGATCTTATTGAAACATATAAGATTGTGAAGGGGCTTGATCGGGTGGATGCGGTAAGGATGTTCCCAAGGATGGGTGAAACTAGAACTAGGGGGCATAATCTTAGAATAAGGGGCTGCTCTTTCAAAACTGAGATGAGGAGAAACTTCTTCACTCAGAGGGTAGTAGGTCTGTGGAATTTGCTGCCACAGGAAGCTGTGGAAGCTGCATCATTAAATAAATTTAAAACAGAAATAGACAGTTTCCTAGAAGTAAAGGGAATTCGGGATTACGGGGAGCGGGCAGGAAATTGGATATGAGGCTGAGTTCGGATCGGTCAAGGCCCTGTGGGTGGCGGAGTGGGCCCAGGGGCTGAGTGGCCGGGTCCTGCTCCTACTTCTTGTGTTCTTTAGATTTGAGGTTAGGATCAGATCAGCCATGATCTTATTGAATGGCGGAGCAGGCTCGAGGGGCCGATTGGCCTACTCCTGCTCCTATTTCTTATGTTCTTATGTTCTTATGATGGTAGACTCCCAGAGAGACCGTGGCGACCCAGACCTGATGCTGTGTGTGATGGCTGATCTGGCAGCTTCTATTGCAGCACAGGCGGAAGTGACGCAATGTCTTACTGCTGTAATGCAGTCTATGCTTGGTGCCATTCAATCTGAGACTGCTCTTATGCAGTCTCAGCTTGATGCAACACAATCTCTGACTGCTGCCATCATGGCTGGGTCTACCACCATTGACCGGGGCTTTCATGGTGTCGAAGCAGGCCAGCAGTCTGTGCTCCAACTGATTGCTAGGGATGCTGAGGTGCTGCTCCGGGGGTGTGGCAGTAGGTCAGTGGAGCAGGAAGCTGCTGTCCTTTCTCAGGAGAGGTCATGATGTGGAGATGCCGGCGTTGGACTGGGGTGGACAAAAATGTTATAGTCCAACAGATTTATTTAATTTTACAAGCTTTCGAAGCAGTTCGCTCCTTCGTCTTGCTAACTTACCTGACGAAGGAGCGAACTGCTTCGAAAGCTTGTAAAATTAAATAAATCTGTTGGACTATAACCTGGTGTTGTGCGACTTCTCATCTTTCTCAGGATGACAGCATTCCTGCTCCCATCGCTGCCACTCTGCCATTGCCCTTGTCGCTGCCTGTCATCCAGCCAGCCCCAGACTGCTGCCATCCATGCTGAGGTGGTGCAGTCTATAGCTGGGCCTTCCAGGCCCAGAGCTGGTCAAGGGTGTCCTGCAAGGCCATCTGAAGTCTCCCGCACGGACACTCAGCAGCCTTCCACCCACTGTGCTGCAGCCACTGGGCCAACACTTCGTAGGAGCACTAGAGTCGGCAAAGGCACTGTAACAAGGGGCACTAAGGGATCGCACAAGGGTGAATAGTAAATATTGTTGTTGTAAATATGTGTTAACTGATTATTGATAAATTTATTAAGTCTGTTTGGATTATTTTGTGGTTTGTCTCATTTCAGCTTTACACTGTGATATGGCCTGCAACAGGGATGGAATGATGGGGATCTGGTGAGCAACGGGGATCTGAGGTTTAATTTATTGGAACCGCAGTCTGATGAGGCGTTCACGGACCACCCTTCCGGAAGGCCGATTGAGTGGCTGCCTCCTCCCTCGCTCCTGTTTCTCCTCCTCCTCCTCGTCTTCCTCTCCCTCCTCGTTGTCCTCATCTTCCTCTTCCTCTTCCTGAGGTGGTCCTGCAATCCCTGGGGGCAAGGGCTGGGTCCTCATGATGGCCAATTTGTGGAGCATGCAACACAGCACAACAAAATGGGACACCCACTCAGCCGAGTACTGGAGGGCTCCTCCCGAACGGTCAAGGCAGCGGAACCATTGCTTGAGTACCCCGATGGTCTGCTCAATGAGGTTCCTGGTGGTGGCATGGCTCTTGTTATATGAGTGCTGGGCAACAGTGTTGGGGTTGCAGAGGGGAGTCATGAGCCAGGTGGAGAGCGGATAACCTTTGTCTCCAACCAGCCAGCTGCGACCTTGACATGGTGGCTGGAAGAGTGCTGGCACACTGGTCTGGTGCAGGATGAAGGCATCGTGGCTGTTGCCAGGATAGCGGGCATTGACATTGAGGATTAGTTGTTTGTGGTCGCACACCAACTGCATATTAAGTAAGTGGTAGCCTTTGCGGTTACAGAAGATGTCAGGATTGTTATGCAGTGCCCGCAAAGCCACATGGGTGCCGTCAATGGCGCCCTGCACCATGGGGAATCCCACTATCCTGGCAAAACCACATGCACGCTCGTCCTGCTTCCCTCTGGGGATGAGGAAGGAAATGTAGTCCTACTTTAGAGAGCCTCTGTGACCTCCCGGATGCAGCGATGGACGGGGAACTGCAAGGTGTTACCTATATCTCCTGTTGCAGACCGGAAGGAACCGCAGGTGAAGAAATTGAGGGCGTCGGTGACCTTGACTGCCACTGAGAGAGCCGTGGTTGTCCTGATCTGAGGCTCGAGGTCTGGTTGCAGGAGATGGCAGAGTTCTGTGACCACATCTTTGCTGAAGCAGAGCCTTCTAATGTACTGCTCCTTGCTTAATTGAAGGTCGGAGAATTGTTGTCGGAATACCCTCGGAGGGTAAGTCCTCCTGTTGAAAACCCTCATGGCCCTTCCCCTCCCTATGGCCACTTGTTCCAATCTTTCTCGCTGCCTGCGCTCCCTCCATCGTAGATCCTGGAGGGCGAGGTCGACTGCCAGTACAACCCCCATTAATGTAACGAAGTGTGGCACATTAAAATGTTTTCAGAATAAATGTAACTAATTTTTAGTAGCCACAACACTCCGGAGACTAAACAACCTTTAAATGACTGATTTAAACTGTTGCACATTGTCAAACTGACAAGGAAGCAGTGAAGCAGCAGTAACCTGAGAGTTGCGACTCATTACTCATGATCCCTTTAAGTAGCGCCCCTGAAGCCGGCTACCGACTGCTTCATGCTTCCTCTCCCTGTCACTGTTGGGGCGAGGGCTTTAAGGCAGGGGGCGATAATCAATTTCGCAAGTCGGGTGCCCAGTGAGCATTGCACGCTCACTGACGTCACGATCTGCCTGGCGCTGAAGTCTCCGGCGCCAACTTGTAGCGGCAGCGCTACGGTGGTGCCGGTTTTGGAGTGTGTCACTGGATTCGCCTCGCCATGCGCTACTGCCTCAGCACCCAGTTAGCGCCCCCCGCCAGGTAAGTAGTTAATTAAGTATTATTTTAAATTTTTTTCAACAGGTTTATCTTTTTTAGAGACTTTAAAGAAAGGTAAGTTTATTTTTATAACTTTTAAAAAGATTTTAAATTTTTTGTTTAAAGTGGTTAATTTATTTAACTATACTTATTTTATTAATGTGATGGCTTTTTTTTAAATTTAATTGAGGTTTAGCTGTTCTTTTGGGGGTGTGTAGGATTCATAGCTTTGACAGCCCTTGCTGTTAAAACTATGAATGAAAGATGGTGTGCTGCCATTGGCTCTAACTGAATCACATGATCCCAGAACTCGCACGAACTAATTGCGTCTCTGGGTCACGCAAGCACTGCACAGCTGCATGTGGGACTGGCCTTGAAACTAAAGTTCGTGTGGGCCCGGAGGAAAAAGGTAGGCGCGGAGTGAGATATCGCAGGGAAGCCTTACCCCCGCGTGAACACTCACTGTTTAATTTCTGGGCCATTGTTCCAGAAAACCATCCCATAAACATTCTAGGAATTCCTCCTCCACAGTATTTTTACTAATTTGGTTAGCCCAATCTATATGTAAATTAAAGTCACCCATGATGACTGCTGTGCCCTTACTGCATGCTTCTCTAATTTCCCTTTTAATGCCGTCCCCAACCTCCGTATTACCACTCCCACTAACGTTTTCTGCCCCTTGTTATTTCTCAGTTCTACCCATACAGATTCCGCATCATCAGAGTTACTATCCTTCCTTTCAATTGTGTTAATCCCCTCTTTAACCAGCAATGCTACCCCACCTCCCTTTATTTTTTGCCTATCTTTCCTAAATATTGAATACCCCTGGATGTTGAGTTCCCAGCCTTGGCCACCCTGGAGCCATGTTTCTGTAATCCCAATCAAATCGTATTCATTTACCTCTATTTGAGCAACTAATTCATCCACCTTGTTCCGAATGCTCCTTGCATTAAGACACAAAGGGGTAGAAATTAGGTCGCGCCCCATTTGGGGCGCAAATATCGTCCGGACGCAAATATTAGCGCCTGGCGCTAATTATCGGCACTGACGGGAAACTTCACTTTTACCGCCCCGGGAGGTGAGTGGAGCGCTAAAGCAGGCGCTGCACACCTCTCTTAAGGCGCAAAGGCCGAGCAGTGAGGCGCTAACTCGGAGCGCTGGCGAAGCTCATGTAATGTCAGTCAGCAATGGAACACACACACAATGGCACGGGCCAGTTCTTAAAGGGGATGGTTAATCTTGCTTTCCATCCACATCCTGTTCATTGCTGCCTTGAATCTCGGCCTGGAGAGACTTGCACATCAAATGTGCTGGAAAGAACAATGGAAAGTACCAGGCAAAGAGCTCAGAGTGCAGCTCCCACAGTCTCTGCTAAATCGATACAAGGAATGGCAAATCAAAATGAACCTGCAAAGTGCTGCTCAGTACGCAAAACTCCTTCACACAACGTTGAATATCTCCAGAAGTCTCTCCCTCTCTCTCTCAGAATGCGTAGTTCAAAAATGCCACCAACAATAAAAGACAGGAAGAGGCCCCCTTTAAATAGCGCCCCCCCCAGCCCCACAGCGATTGATAGCGTTCCAGTCTTCTGGTCGTTGGAAGCGCCAGGCGGTAAGGCAGGGGGCGCCACTCAATTTCCGCTACGGGGCGCCCCAAGGGCGTTGCACCATGGAATGACGTCACAATCTGCGCGCGCAGGTGGTCGCAGCGGTAAGTTTTAGTGCCGCCGCACAATCTCAAGTTAAGTTCTCGAGCGGCGCAAACATCGCTGCGCCCGGGCGTTAGCGGCTTTGCGCCCCATTAGCGCCCTCTTAAGGCGCTAACGGGTGGCGCAACCAAGTGAATTTTTACCCCAAAGCCTTCAGGCTTGTTTTTTTAACGCTCTCAGACCTATATGAATTATTATTTACTGTGACCATGTTTGATTTAAACCATTGAGTGTTGGGGTTGCAGAGGGGAGTCATGAGCCAGGTGGAGAGCGGATAGCCCTTGTCTCCAAGCAGCCACCCTTGAGCTTGACATGGTGGCTGGAAGAGTGCTGGCACAGGATGAAGGCATCATGGCTGCTACCAGGATAGCAGGCATTGACATTAAGGATTTTCTATCTGTGGTCGCGCACCAACTGCACATTAAGTGAGTGGTAGCCTTTGCAATTACGGAAGGATCTCAGGATTGTCATGCGGTGCCAGCAAAGCCACGTGGGTGCAGTCGATGGTGCCCTGCACCATGGGGAAGCCCACTATCCTGGCAAAGCCACATGCACACTTGTCCTTCTTCTCTCTGGTGTTGTCCCTTCTCCTGCTGTAGAGAGCCTCAGTGACGTTCCGGATGCAGCGATGGACGGGGAACTGCGAGATGTTAGCCATGTCTCCTGTTGCAGACTGCAAGGATCCACTGGTGAAGAAATTGAGAGCCACAGTGACCTTGACTGCCAATGGGAGAGCCGTGGTCACCCTGGTCTGAGGCTGGAGGTCTGGTTGCAGGAGGTGGCAGAGTTCTGTGACCTTGGTGAAGCGAAGCCTTCTAATACACTGCTCTCGCTTAATTGAAGGTAGGAGAAGTGCTCTCGGAATACCCTCGGAGGGTAAGTCCTCCTGTTGAGAGCCTTGATGGCCCTCCTCCTCCCTCTGCGCAGATATTCCTGAATTTCTCACTGCCTTCGCTCCCTCTGCTGTAGATCCTGGAGGGTGAGGTGGCATGCCAGTACAGCCCCTATTAATGTTACCAAATGTAGCAGTTTGAATATTTGAAGAATAAATGTAGCTACCTTTTAGTTGCCAGAAGACTCCTGATACAAAAGAACCTTGAAATTACTGAATGAAACTGTTGCAGTGGGTGAAACTAACAAAAAACCCACTGAAACTGCACTAACCTGACAGCTGCGAGTCATTACTCATGATCCCTTTAAATAACCTCCCTGGAGCCGGCCTCCTGGTGCTGCACGCCAGCTCTCCCTGTTGGTGTTTACTCCGGGCGGTGAGGTAAGTGGCGAGAATCAATTTTGCAAATCGGGCAGTCAGTGAGCGTTGCACACTCACTGACATCACGATCTATCTGGCATTGACGTTCCCGGTGATACCTCCTTACTGGCGGTGCTAACGGGAGGCGGTAGGAGGATGAATTTTTCCCCCTTAGAATCTAAATGGGATAGAAGAGCAAAGAGATCTCTGAGTACAAATACACAAATCACTAAAAGTAGTGACACAGGTTAACAAGGCCTTAAAAAAAGCAAACCAAGCACTAGGGTTTATTTCTTGAGGGATAGAATTGAAAAGTAGAGAAGTTATGCTGAAGTTGTATCTAACCTTGGTTAGACCACACTTGGAGTACTGTGTACAATTCTGGTTGCCATATTATAAAAAGGATATAGAGGCACTGGAGAGGGTGCAAAAAAGATTTACAAGGATGATACCAGAAATGCGAAGTGATACCCATCAGGATAGGATGAACAGGGTGTGTCTCTTTTCTCTTGAAAAGAGAAGGATGAGGGGTGACCTAATAGAGGTCCTTAAAATTATGAAAGGTTTTGATAGAGTGGATACAGAGAGAGTGTTTCCACTTGTGCAGAAGAGTAAAACTGGTGGCCATCAGTATAAGATAGTCACCAAGAAATTAAATAGGGAATTCAGAATAAACTTCTTCACCCAGAGAGTGGTGAGAATGTGGAACTCGCTATCACAAAGAGTGGTTGAAGTGAATAGTATAGATGCATTTAAGGGGAGGCTAGATAAGCATATGAGGGAGAAGGGAATAGAGGATTATGCTGATAGAGTTAGATGAGGAAAGACGGGAGGAGGCCCGAGTGGAGCATAAACGTCGGCATGAACTGGTTGGGCCGAATGACCTGTTGCTGTGCTGTATTTCCTCTCTATTCCGATGTAAACAGGAAAACTCCAATTCCAAGAACCTGTGTTTATTACATGGAAAACTCTATGGAGAGATAAGCAGCCTGCCTTCTCTCTCTGTAGAGCAGCCATTTCAAACTTTAGCACTATCCACCCAAATATTTGAAGACTCGCCAAATTCTGACTTTTGGTTGCCAGTTCTAATCCTTGTTGATATTATCCAGAAAGAACTCCTACACATTATAATCAAAGCAATGTGTCCTGACCTTCGGAAAAGGAGTACATCAGCAGAAATAATGCAATTTTGGTGTATTTTATAAACACAATCATATTTATTATCCCTTTCCCATCATAGTGCAACATTTTGATAAATGTACTACTTTTTAGAGAAAATGTTTACTGGCATATTTATCCACAATTAGCATAGTGATCATGTTACTGGTATAGTAATCCAGCGGCCTGGACTAATTATCTGGAGACTAATGATCCAGAGACGTGAGTTCAAATCCCAGCATGGCCGTTGTGGAATTTAAATTCAGTTAATTAAATAAATCTGGAATAAAAAATTAGTATCACTAATGGTGACCATGAAACTATGGGATTGTCGTAAAAACTGACCTGGTTCACTAACGTCCTTCAGGGAAAGAAATCTGCTGTCCTTACCCGGTCTGGCCGATATGTGATTCCAGACCCACAGCAACGTGGTTGACTCTTAGCTGCCGTCTGAGATGTCCGAGCAAGACACGCAGTTGGACCACCCGGCATTGACCTAGGCACCGTATTCAGTCACAGCCAGCCCTATCAACCCCGCAAAGTCCTTCTCACTAACATCTGGGGACTTGTACCAAAATTGGGAGAGCTGTCCCACAGACTAGTCAAGCAACAGCCTGACATAGTCATACTCACAGAATCATACATTTCAGCCAACATCCTAGACTCCTCCATCATTCTACCTGGGTATGTCCTGTCCCACTGGCTTGACAGGCCCACCAGAGGTGGCGGCACTGTGGTATACAGTGGGGAAGGAGTGGTCCTGGGAGTCCTCAACATTGACTCCGGACCCCATGAAGTCTCATGGCATCAGGTCAAACATGGGCAAGGAAACCTCCTGCTGATTACCACCTACTGCCCTCCCTCAGCTGATGAATCAGTACTCCTTCCTGTTGAACCCCACTTGGAAGAAGCACTGAGAGTAGCAAGGGCACAGAATGTACTCTGGGTGGGGGACTTCAATGTCCATCACCAAGAGTAGCTCGGTAGCACCACTACTGACCGAGCTGATCGAGTGCTGAAGGACACGTCTGCCAGACTGGGCCTGAGGCAGATAGTGAGAGAACCAACACGAGGGAAAAACCTACTTGACCTCGTCCTCCCCAATCTACCTGTGGCAGATGCATCTGTCCATGACCGTATTGGTAGGAGTGACCACCGCACAGACCTTGTGGAGACGAAGGCCTGCTTTCACACTGAGAACACCCTCCATTGTGTTGTGAGGCACTACCACCGTGCTAAATGGGATAGATGAAGAACAGATCTAACAGCTCAAATCTGCGTATCCATGAGATGCTGTGGGCCATCAGCAGCAGCAGAATTGTATCCCACCAGAATTTGTAACCTCATGGCCCGACATATCCCTCACTCTACCATTACCATCAAGCCAGGGAACCAACCCTGGTTCAATGAGGAGTGTAGAAGAGCATGCCAGGAGCAGCACCAGGCATTACCTAAAAATGAGGTGCCAACCTGGTGAAACTATAACACAGGATTATGTGCTTGCTAAACAGCGGAAGCAGCATGCTACAGACAGAGCTAAGCGATCCCACAATCAACAGATCAAATCAATGCTCTGCAGTCCTACCGCATCCAGTCATGAATGGTGATGGACAATTAAACAACTAACAGGAGAAGGAGGCTCCATGAACATCCCCATCAACAATAATGGCAGAGCCCAGCACCTGAGTGCAAAAGACAAGGATGAAGCGATGGCAACCGCCTTCAGCCAGAAGTGCTGAGGGGATGATCCATCTCGGCCTCCTCCTGAGGTCCCCACCATCACTAAATCCAGCATTCAGCCAATTTGATTCACTCCACGTGATATCAAGAAACAGCTGAGCGCACTGGATACAGCAATGGTTATGGGCCCCAACAACATCCCGGCTGTAGTGCTGAAGACTTGTGCTCCAGAACTAGCCGCACCTCTAGCCAAGCTGTTCCAATACAGCTACAACACTGGCATCTACCCGACAAAGTGAAAAACTGCCCAGGTATCCCCTGTCCACAAAAAGCAGGACAAATCCAATCCGACCATTTACTGCCTCATCAGTCTACTCTCAAGCATCAGCAAAGTGATGGAAGATGTCATCGACAGTGCTATTAAGTGGCACTTACTCACCAATAATCTGCTGAGCAATGCTCAGTTCAGGTTCCGCCAGGACCACTCCAGACGTAGACAAAGGAGCTGAATTCCAGAGGTGAGGTGAGAGTGACTGCCCTTGACATCAAGGCAGCATTTGACCGAGTGTGGCATCAAGGAGCCCAAGTAAAATTTAAGTTAATGGGAATCAGGGGGAAAACTCTCCACTGGCTGGAGTCATACCTAGCACAAAGGAAGATGGTTGTGGTGGTTGGAGGTCAATCATCTCAGCCCCAGGACATCGCAGCAGGAGTTCCTCAGGGCAGTGTCCTAGGCCCAACCATCTTTGGCTGCTTCATCAATGACCTTCCCTCCAACATAAGGTCAGAAATGGGGATGTTCGCTGATGATTGCACAGAGTTCAGTACCATTCACAACTCCTCAGATAATGAAGCAGTCCATGCCCGCATGCAGCAAGACCTGGACAACATTCAGGCTTGGGCTAATAAGTGGCAAGTAACATTCACATCACACAAGTGCCAGGCAATGACCATCTCCAACAAGAGACAATCTAGCCACCTCCCCTTGACATTCAACGGCATTATCATCACCGATTTCCCCCACCATCAACATCCTGGGGGTCACCATTGACCAGATACTTAACTGGACCAGCCACATAAATACTGTGGCTACAAGAGCTGGTCAGAGGCTAGGTATTCTGCGGTGAGTGACTCACCTCCTGACTCCCCAAAGCCTTTCTACCATCTACAAGGCACAAGTAAGGAGTGTGATGGAATACTCTCCACTTGCCTGGATGAGTGCAGCTCCAACAACACTCAAGAAGCTCGACACCATCCTGGACAAAGCAGCCCGCTTGATTGGCAGCCCCTCCAATGTTCCCTTTATTTTTTGGGGGATGAATTCAAAATTCCGCACATACGTGATTTTTCCTATTTAAAAGCTGGTGAACTGGCTTTGTGGGAGCTGCATAGTGCTGTGTGACCGCGCAGCTGCACAGCTTAAATGGATTGACCCCATTGACCCCATTTACTACCTTAAACATTCACTCTCTCCACCACCGGTGCACCATGGCTGCAGTGTGTACCATCTACAAGATGCACTGCCGCTACTTGCCAAGGCTTCTTCGACAGCACCTCCCAAACCCACGACCTGTACCACCTAGAAGGACAAGGGTGGCAAGCGCATGGGAACACCACCACCTCCAAGTTCCCCTCCAAGTCACACACTATCCTGACTTGGAAATATAATACCAAATATAATCTATGCATTTCTTATTTTACAAGCAGATCTATTACTTTTAAAGCCATACGAACTACTCTTATGATACTTGTGCTCTTCAAATGCTCATTTATGGTTTATGCCTTACTCATTTTTGAATATTGGAACACATTTTCCATCCTCTAGTCCTTGGTCACCATAGAACCGTAGACATTTATGGCACAGAAAGAGATCATTCAGCCTATCATGTCTGTGCCAGCTCATTTTAGTTTGTATCTAACCTCTTTATTCATCTAAGGAACCCTGAAACTTGAATTTGTCTCCATTTTTAATGGTATATATTTATTGTACCTTTGCAATCTTTAAAAAAAATATCCCATTGTTTATCTACTGCGTGCCAATTTCTGTTTCCACCTTACCTCATCTAGCTCACTCCTCACCTTTCCAAAATCTGCCCTATTCCAATTTGATGTCTTTGATTTTGTACTAACTTTTCCCCTTTCTCTTTGGAGCTTAAACCGTATCACATTATGGTCACTACTCCCAATAAAGAGGAGGTGGTAGAGGAGGAAGGATAAGTGGGCTGGCTGATGCAAGGCCAGGCAGATTGGTGAGGCAAGGACTGGTTGGCAAGACTCTTAATTAAAACAAAAACTACAGTCCTTACAAGAGTAGTCCGAGAGCCTCTCTGAATATAACAGTATACAAAGTCAAATCTCCCCTTCCTTCAATCCGGTATCCATATGCTTACCCTAAGATGAACAGTTATATCTTCCTTTCTGGCCAACAAATCATCACCAAATATTTCAAGGAAGTTTATTCAGCTTATTTCTCTACTCCTGCATCAATGTTTGCTTCACTGGTGCTTGCTCTTGGTGACAGTGTAGAATGTATGTTGTGTACTTCCCCATCTATTCTTTCTAAGTGCCACCTCAGTGGAGAAAGCTAGTGTAGTGCAATGCTGTTGCTCTCTCTGTGACTTGCCTGCTGTGAATATCCTATTTCTGCTTGATCATCAGATGACCTTGCCACTACTGTGAGAACTTAGCATCCGCACCAGTTGGCTCCTGCTGTCTCTTCTCTGCCTCTTCTGAATCCTATGAAGGGAGCAGCTGGAAAGGGCAGAGGAGTCCTCTCCCTGAGAGAAAAAGTCTTTATCCATATCTCATCCTCCCATACTTCAGTTGCTGGCTGCCCTTTGTGGATAACCAGAGATCTGTGCGGGGACAGCACTAAAAAGTGTAAAACCTGCCATCAAGATGCTCTCACGCCATACCCCTCAGCAATAGCCTCTTGAAGGTTGGAGCCTGAGACCACAATATTGCTAAACATGGAGTTGGCAAGGAAAACCACGTAAGCACTTGGGCTCTCTACCCCCTAGGGGCTACCTTGCAGGAATCTCTAGAGCTGCCATTCAATGCAGGGAGCTCTGAAGATTCTCAAAAGCTTGTGTGAAGAGCTTCTGCTGATTAATGAATGCAACTTGGTATGCAGCCCCTGTAAGGTATGGATTGTGGGTATCACAGCAGCTATTCATGTGCCCCTAATAGTCCCTCCCTCCTGTTGCTGCTCATCTGCTGCCATCGCCACTCGCTCCTCCTCACTAGAGCTCACTGCTTCACCCGTGCTCCTTCCTGACTGCTGCTACCTTAGGTATGGTGGTTTATGGTACTGGTCTAGAAACCCAGAGGTCATGAGTTCAAATCCCACCAAGGCAAATTATGAACTGAAATGAGGGTTGTTACCTACAAATTACCAGATTAAAATTAATGGACAAAAAAAAATCACAGACTACGCAATTTCCTGAGATGTGCTCTGCATGAGGTTTGCTACTTAATTGGAGTGCCAGATTGTGGAAATTTCCAACCCGAGGGGACAATACCTGAATCAAGACAGTTTAGGGCTGTAAGATACGGTGCACAATAGGGAGCAGATTTGTTTTTGTTGTAAAGGCTTTCCCATATAAGTGGCAGAAGATTAATTATATAAAAAAATGAATAAACTCCGGCTTGATCTGCTCCATATTCTAAAGAGCACACTGACAGGTTGCTGACCTTCAAAATCATTTTTCACCTGAGTTCCCCAAAAATCGCAGGGCCTGAGTTTCTTGAACCCTGCTCTGCCAGCAGTAGTGTGGCAGGGCTAGACATTTGGCCACCAGTCTGCCCTGACCGTGATCCTATCTCAAATCCCAAGGATGAAGTCATTTGCATAAAGAGGATAGATGCCCATGGCATTTTTGGCCCTCCCTGGGTGGTCGCTCCACAGGGAAAGGCCAGAAATTTCACAGTGTCCCTCAAGGGGGCTGGTTGTCTGTCCAAAGATTGAAGGGTTTTGGGAGTACTAAACAGTAATCGATCTTTCTGTGAACGATTGCCATTAACACACCAGTATTGTGGACCCAACCTCCATCAGGATGATATCCTGGCAATGCAAGTGCTCCTGCATTTTGCAGATTCACTTTGCATTGGGGAAGAAGAGGCAGAACTAGCAGGATGTCTGGTGAGTGACAACACCGCATGAGTCTTGCCTCTTCTTCTGACATCAGCAAGGGGAGCGGGTGCAGGTGCAAGAAATTATCGCCCCAATTCTGCCGGAATATTTTAATGTTTACAAAAAAGAGGCAGAGACCGAGTCAGAACTGAGTCCTGTCCAATATTCCACCACTCCCTCCCCACCCACCCAGCTTACGCCACTAAGGTACCCTCCCAGGCCCAGGAACTTCAGGGCTACAGAGTCTATAACATAGGAGAAGTTATCATTAAAAGAGAAAGATCTAAAATGTTTCTCCCTTTTCGTACCTGTCTCTCAGCTTTCATAAGGAATGTTCCATCATTTAAACACACCAGCTGACATTGAATCCTTTCCAATGGAAAGAAACCAAATCTAGTTAATTGAAGATATTTCTGTCAGCTGGAGATGACAGATCAAACTATGAGATTAGTCTGAGGCAAAAACAACCAACATTGGTCCTGATTTTAACCTGGGGCCAGTTATCAGCAGGTGAGTTTTGGTGTCAGTTTAAAACTCACATGTAATGCAAATAGAGGCCCAGGGTATTTTAAGTCCCAGGCCTCATTTAAATGCCGACAGTCTACTTCCCATTCCAGGCGGAAAGTCAGCGCAAAGCGGCGGAAATTAACGCGGCCCATTGAAGCAGGTAAGTCTGGGGGAATCGGATGCCAGGCTGTCCCACAGTGTGGCGGGGCGGGGGGAGCGATATCGCGGTAGGGAAGGTCTAATATTTCCTTCTGGGGCCCGGAGGAGCACAACTGCTCTTCTTGGCCTTACAAGGAAATCATTCGTTTTAAAATTTGAAATGTATCTTTTTGAGCCTCTTCTGTGCCATGCTGGGTTAGTTTGGCAGGAAACTCACTGTCATTTCCCCCTCAGTCTTCCTAGTAAAAATTGCAGTCAAGTCCTAATGATTTCATCGAAACCCGACATGCATATGCTAAAATGGACCCTACCGGGTGAGGGCGGGTGCCCTTGCCCCCTGTGCTAGAAATCGTGGCTCGACAACTCTCGGCGGCTCATGGGTGGGGTGGTGACCTGGGAGATTTTAATTGCCCATCTGCTTGGTTTCACCGGACAGGTAAGGTTAAAATCACCCCCATTACTTTCAGTCTCTGAAAGTGAGGATTCCAGATTAGTCATTATGAATTATTTATGCCAATGATTTATAATAGGATTTTCTATAATGGGTATTGTTGGACAGAATCTATTATATAAAGTACTTTTCTGGGTCAGTCTTTGGGTTATTTTTAGAAGTTAAGTGCTTTTTGTTTAGTTTTGCCGATGTTTGTTCAATCAACTATAAATATTAATAATCTAAAGTATGTTAATAACCATATTTAAATAAAACAATTTACTTTAATGCTGACATCACAAAATTGTGATTTTTGTGTAGTTCCAATGTTCTTACTGAAACACAGACAACTGTGGCAAGTCAAGGATTAATTAAGAAAAGGATTGTCAGCTTCTGTAGTTTGAACCATTGTAGTTTATTGCCTGAAATCTCAATAACACAATTGTCCCTTCAAATGAAATGGTATTTCTGAAACACTGTGAAGCATTGTGTGATGTGATACTGATGTTAAAGATGGTTCATTGTATTTTAAAAGTATTAATATCTTTCAGGATATTTCCTACCTTACAACAGTGACTACACTTCAAAAGTACTTCATTGGCTGTAAAGTGCTTTGGGACGTCCTGCTGTTGTGAAATGCGCTATATAAATGCAAGACTCTCACTCTCTCTCTTATATTATTGTAAATAGACTGAGAGCATAAGTTGAGTCAATATAAAGTCATCTTACTGCAAATTGTTCACGTAACCACAGCAAGGTCAGTTCTAGTAAATTGTACAGCATCTGGATCATGAGGAATGAGGTCTCCTTGCAGGAATTGCTGTGGAAGCATTGAAAAGGAAGCTGGTACTTTAAAAGCCGGGGGAGGAAAAATTCATGTGGCTTGCACCACATGTGAGTGCCAGGGGATAGCGCTGAAATGCTGTTGACAGCTGTAATGATCGCTGATGCCCGTTCCAGTGTTGCACGCCATATCGGTGATGCCGGTAGCACTGCTTGTAAACCCTAACGCCAGGGAGCTCGCCATCATGGAGATCATGACGTCAGTGAGTGTGCAACACTCACTGGATGCCCGATCTCCAACACTGGATTTAGCCACTACCTTAACGCCAGCGCAGAACAACGACAGGGAGAGCTGGTGTCTACCAGCAGAAAGCAGGCTGCAGCAGCATTATTTAAAGGCACCATCCCCAATCAGCTGTACCTGACAGGGTTTGGCAGTTTCAGTGTCTGTTTGCTACTTCCTGCAATTGAAACAGCTCTCTTTAGTTATTTCAAGATTTTTTGGTGACCGGGAGTGTTCATTCAAGTGCAGAAGTCACTCATTATTTGTTAAAGACTTCTGCTCACAACACTTCCTCACAGTCATGAGGGCTGTGAGATTGCAGCATTACCTCAGAAGGATGATGAGGCAGAGAAGGACAAGGAGGAAGAGGATGAGGAGGAGAAGGACGAGGAGGAAGAGGACGAGGAGGAGGAGGAACAGGAGGGAGGTAGCAAGACAATTGGCCTTCTGGACAGGCTGTCTGTGCTCATCAGACTCCGATTCACATGCATGAAACCCCAGATCCCCGTAGCTCACCACATCCCCATCATACAATCCCTGTCTCATGGCATAGCACAGTGCCCTCCTGGGTGCAAAGGTGAAATGAGAGAGACCACAAAATATTCCAAACACACTTAATAAATTTATCTATAAAAATATCACACATATGATGTGAATTCGAATAACTAATGACCCTTGTGCCTGCCATAGTTGAATAGCTGTCATTGTGTTCAAGGTGTGAGATGTGGGTGTGAGGGTTGCTAGGTAGAGATTGTTGGTGGGTGAGTGCTGGGGGTGTGGTGCATTGAGCAGTGTGTGAAGCTTGTGGTTCAGATGGTGGTATGTAACATTTGTTGAAGCCTTCACTCACCCTGACCACCCGTGTAAGCTCGTTAAACTTCCTCCTGCACTGAGTGTGGGACCTGGGGACCACAGTGCTGCCCATGACATAGTGTGCCACCTCCCTCCACATAGTCCGGCAGACTTGTGGCGAGGGCCTCCTGCCAGTTGGTACAGGACCGCCCGCCTTCTCTCCACTGCTAAAACCAATGCCTCCAAAGCTTCCTCAGAAAACCCCTGGGCTCTCTCCCTGGGGCGGCGATCTGCCATAAGCATTTGTAAATAGTAGTCCTTCTCTTTGTCCTTCTTCTTATGGTTGTTGAGGCAGCTGTACACCCAACAATGCTGAGAATTAGTTGCTGCAGCATCAACGGACCTCCCCTTTAAGCAGTGAAGAAAGCCTGTGGCAATCGTTACCTGCATTTAGACTACACCCGATATTGGTCCATCTTTTCAGTGTAATGTCAATGAGCTTGGGTTTTTAGACTAGATTTATGGCTCCAATCATTTTAAAGAGGCGTGAGGACGAATTTTGTGTGTAGTGTAGGTGATTTTCACCTGGCGCTAATTCACCATTTTTAGTCTAAATACTGCCCATTCCTTGGCTATGACGAATTTCTAGCCCATTAACCCAGCGATCACAGTACAGTTAGATTTGATTTTAGAAGAACTTTCCAGGGAAAGGCTAAGTAGGGTGTACAGTACTCGTAAATTACACAATGGAACCATCAAGAAAATGGTTAAAAAATGGCCTGAAAAATTAGAAAAAAAGACTCACAGGGCTCTCTAAATGAACTTCAGTATACAGCTTGGTCCCTGGTTACCCTGAGCATCTATTTTATACGGACAGGAGAATGACTCAGTGTTAGATGTGCACAAAGGTCTGGTAATTCCTTGGATATCTAAATGGTGACATTGGAACTTCATTAACTATTCAAATTAAACTCCTGGATGATTCAGGTAGGAGCTTCCTGCGTCCATCACTGGAAATGCATGTGATATGAAAAAGGGCAGCGATCAGCATGACACGTAAAAATAGTTTTTAAATTGATAACTTTTTCTTAGGTGTAATTTTTTCACCAGCCACACATTTCACCTAGTGATAACATTAATGCAGACCGAACACCATGCAGATGATGTGTGACTTCACGTAAAAGTAGGGTAGTGACACAAGTCTGCGTCGGCTGTTTCAAAGGTTTTTATGACAGGTTTAAGAGGGTCATAAAATCTTGGGTTGCTTCAACCCATTTCCTGGTACATGCAGATCCATAACACAACACAGTTTTAGTTTGGCACAGAGTTGGAAATTCCATTCACAGTACAGGAAATGGAAAAATTGACATGCAGTACAGATGGGGATGCTTTTCTGCAGACAAAGCAGATTGTTGGGACACATGCTTTTCTCTGCATCTGGCCTTCCTAAACATGACCTCGGCATGGCTTGATACTGATGTTGGCCTTGGATGCCAAAACTGCAAAATGTTCCATTCCTCAGCACTAATGGACACACAAAAATCCCCAAATACATACATGGGGGGAATTTTAACCCCCAAGAACGGGTCGGCTGGGAGCTGGAGGGATTGAAAATTTGTGATTTTTCGAGCGGGAGCGCAACCCGGCTCCAACGCGCCCACTTCTGGGTTTAACAGAAGCGAGTTTGGATGCCGGTGAGAAAACTATACGCCAAAGTTTTGGGCAGGTACTAATTACCGCAATTAACATCCTTAGGTGATCTTAATGTGCTCTTTTTAAATTGTTTTTGACTTGGCACCCAATTTTACTTGAGCAGCACGGGTTTTCCAGGGCTTGGGAAACTGACCAGGCAAACAGAGATGAGTTTAACCAACGGTTCAGGTGGGTACTTAAACTTCTCATTGTCCCATCTGAATAAAAGCACACTTATTGTAGCTGCTGTCTCAGATTCCCTCTGGCAAATGTTTGGCAAAGAGTGCTTGTGTGGATACAACTTTTCTTCAATCTTTGAATATTTCAAATTGTTAAGATTAGGATAGGCAGTGCCTTGGATGTGTTTGACAGCACATCAGAAGAGGAAGACCCTCGCCATTCATGGCAGAGATGACATGCTGTGGTGGGATCAGCATGTGCACAGGAGAGAGGTGGACAAGTGAGAGGGGCACGAGATGAAGTTCTACAGGAGGGAAGTGCACAGGAGGGAGTTGCACAGGAGAGAGGTGCAGAAGAGAGGGTCCGAGGTCGCAGGAGGCACAGCAGAGAGGATTGTAGATGGACGAGGCTGAAGGTGCTCATCATTCATCTTTGGATGAGGAGATTATAGAGGAGGAGGAGGAGCAGGAAGTGGATAAAGATGGGTCACCCATCGCCAGACCAGTGGCTTACATTCCTGCTGGGATTCCAGTGATGCCCTAATATCACAATGCTTCACCTCGTGTGAAACATAACAAATGAGATCCTGCAGTCTGCTCCCATCACCAGGGCCACCTGCCCCCCTACCTTTGCACTAAACAGTCCTTCAACCACTCATCCACCTATTGCATATCTACCCAATGGGTCCCGTCATGTATTGACATTCATCATGAAACAAGTGACAATGTGAGTTGGCCCTCGGGTCGCAATAATGGGCGGGATGTGGGAGTGATGCTAATCAAAAATTTTTATGTGGCATCATAAAAAAAAGGAAACTTAACAACATAACATTTTAGCAAACACCCATGTGCACACCCTTGGTGAATTACAATTTCTTCAACTTACGCTTCCTACCACTTCTACGTGGTGCAACCCGTGTGGCTTCAGCAGAGGTAGAGGTAGGCTGCTCAGATCCCTGCCCTGACTGCTGAGATGCTTTTGGCGTATGCCTTCTGGGATTTGGAGCCCCTGAGGGTCCCACGGCAGACATGGCCATCGGGAGACAAGGCAGCATGTCGGGTGCTGGCTTGTGGGTGGGGGGGGGGCGGGGGGCAATGGGTGAGAAGTGGAATTCCCACTTCCATGTTCCCTTTCCCCATCATCTCTCTTCTGGGCCAGTGCCACATCACTCCTATCACTCTGCTGCAGACAAGATTGGTAAAGATCAGTGATGCGTTGTAAGGCCGCGGATATGGTATCTGTCATCCTGTTTAAGGCAGCAGACAAGTTAGCATCCAAAATCCGCACAGCCGTGGTCATGGCCTCCATGGACTCATTTGAGAGCCTTGCTTGGAGGCGGATTTTCTCCATAGCAGACATTTTTGCAATTCCCTGCACCACCAATTCAGTAGTGATCGAGTTGGACTCCTCCATCCTCTCCGCTATTGTGGAGAGTGTGCGTGGTATGTCTGTCAGTACCTGGCTATGTTGCAGATGCGCTTCTAACATTTTCCTTCTCAACGATAGCCCCTGGGGTTCAGGATCTGTGTCCAGCTGAGCTGAGTGGATATAGACCAGTTAAGTGATTGGACAAGAAGGTGGCAGATGGAGTATAATGTGGGGAAGTGTGAAATTATCCACTTTGGTAGGAAGAATGGAAAAACAGAATATTTTTTAGAAGGTGAGACACTAGCATGCAGGTACAGCAAGCAATTAGGAAGGCAAATGGTATGTTAGCCTTTATTGCAAGGGGGTTGGAGTATAAGTGTAAGGAAGTTTTGCTGCAATTATATAAAGCTTTGGTGAGATCACACCTGGAGTACTGTGTGCAGTTTGGTCTCCTTATCTAAGGGAGGATATACTTGCCTTAGAGGGGGTGCAACGAAGGTTCACTAGATTGATTCCTGGGATGAGAGGGCTGTTCTATGATGAGAAATTGAGTAGAATGGGCCTATATTCTCTGGAGTTTAGAAGAATGAGAGGTGATCTCATTGAAACGTATAAAATTCTTAGAGGGCTTGACAGGATAGATGCTGAGAGGCTGTTTCCCCTGGCTGGAGAGTCTAAAACTAGGGGGCATAGTCTCAGGATAAGGGGTCAGCCATTTAAGACTGAGATGAGGAGAAATTTCTTCACTCAGAGGGTTGTGAATGTTTGGAATTCGCTAATACAGAGGGGTGTGGATGTTCAATCGTTGAGTATATTCAAGACTGAGATCGATAGATTTTTGGGCACTAAGGGAATCAAAGGATATGGGGCTAGGGCAGGAAAGTGGAGTTGATATAGAAGTTCAGAATGGCGGAGCAGGCTCGATGGGCCGTATGGCCTATTCCTGCTCCTATTTCTTATGTTCTTACGTTCTTGTAAGGGATAGACTGGAGAAGCTGGGGTTGTTCTCCTTAGAGTAGAAACGGCTAAGAGGAGATTTGATAGAGGTATTCAAAATCATGAAGGGTTTAGATAGAGTAAGTAAGGAAAAACAATTTCCAATGCCTGAAGGGCCGATAACCAGAGGGCACAGATTTAAGGTGATAGGCAAAATAACCAGAAACAACATGAAGAAAAACTTTTTTATGCAACAAGTGGTTAGGATTTGGAATCCACAGCCTGATAGGAAACAGATTCAAGAGTAGCTCTCAAAAGAGAATTGGATAAATACTTGAAGGAGAAAATATTGCAGGGATATGGGGAAAGAGTGGGTTAGTGTGACTAACTGGATTGCTCTTCAATGGGCCAAATGACCTACTTCTGTGCTGTAATATTCAGTGGGCTAAAAATTTGGTTGCATAGCAGCGCACGCACGCTTCTTGTGCGGGCTGCACTGGATGCCATTTTGGTGAGGGTGTTAATGTCAGCGCTGGGAGCGTGCGCTGGAAGTATGAAGAGTACGCAGAAAGTGGCATCAATCAGCGTGTAACGCTAATTTGACGCCAGCGCTGCCATTTCCGACCTCAACCTTGGAGCTACACCCTCTCTTAACCCCTCACAGCTGAACATGCATTCAGCAGCAGGAAGGACACCCTCACCTGTGCTATTTTTAAAGGATCAGCACCTACTTACAGATTAGTTGCTGATTGATTTCTACTGGCTCTTGCTGAGTTTGTAGAAGTGCTTGGTGCTTTCTAGACTTCCTCAAAGTTGCCTGCTGCCTAATGTCTACAAGGAGTGGTGTGGCACATGCTCAAGGACTTGGTACTGACTTGCAAGGTTTCTGTTCAGACCAGTTGCTCCCAGATATGGGTGCAGTAGTTTGTATCCCCCTTGGCCTGCAGCATGTCAGGGAGAATGAGCAGAGGCCACACAGAGTAGGACAAGCTGCTCGAAGAGGCAGGAGGAGGAGAGGATGAAGGGCTCTCAGCAGGAGGTCATATCCACCCAGGCTCTTCAGGGAGCAATTCTCCTACCTCAGCCTCAGTGAGGAACGGTGCATGCAATGTCTCCGTTTTACGAAGGAGGTGCTCATTGAAATCTGCCACCTGCTGCAGGCAGACCTGCAGCCTCAGTCCAGGGTGAGGACGGCATTGTCAGTGGCTGTAAAGGTGACCGTGGCCTTGAACTTCTTTGTGTCGGGCTCCTTCCAGGCTGGAGCTGGCAACATCTGTAACATCTCCCAGTTCGCCGTCCACTCCTGTATAAGGGAGGTCACTGAGGCTCTGTGTGCAAAGAGAGCTGAATACATTTCATTCTCTCTTGCCAGAGAGAAGCAGGCGGAGTGAGCATGCGGCTTCGCCACGATAGCAGGCTTCCCATGGTGCAGGGTGCCATTGACTGCACGCACGCCGCTTTGCGGGGGCCGCATCTCAATTCGGAGATGTACTTTTTAAAATTTGTTTTTATTCATTTATGGGATGTGGGCGTCGCTGGCAAGGCCAGCATTTATTGCCCATCCCTAATTGCCCTTGAGAAGGTGGTGGTGAGCCGCCTTCTTGAACCGCTGCAGTCCGTGTGGTGAAGGTACTCCCACAGTGCTGTTAGGTAGGGAGTTCCAGGATTTTGACCCAGCGACGATGAAGGATTGGTGATATACTTCTAAGTCAAGATGGTGTGTGACTTGGAGGGGAACTTGGATGTGGTGGTGTTCCCATGCACCTGCTGCCCTTGTCCTTCTAGGTGGTAGAGGTCGTGAGGTGCTGTCGCAGAAGCCTTGGTGAGTTGCTGCAGTGTATCTTGTAGATGGTACACACTGCAGCCACGGTACACCGGTGGTGGAGGGAGTGAATGTTTAAGGTGGTGGATGGGGTGCCAACCAAGCGGGCAGCTTTGTCCTGGATGGTGTCGAGCTTCTTGAGTGTTGTTGGAGCTGCACTCATCCAGGCAAGTGGAGAGTATTCCATCACACTCCTTACTTGTGCCTTGTAGATGGTGGAAAGGTTTTGGGGAGTCAGGAGGTGAGACACTCGCCGCAGAATACCCAGCCTCTGACCTGCTCTTGTTGCCACAGTATTTATGTGGCTGGTCCAGTTATGTTTCTGGTCAATGGTGACTCCCAGAATGTTGATGGTGTGGGATTTGGCGATGGTAATGCCGTTGAATGTCAAGGGGCGGTGGTTAGACTCTCGCTTGTTGGAGATAATGATGCGGAGATGCCGGCGTTGGACTGGGGTGGACAAAAATGAGAAGTCGCACAACACCAGGTTATAGTCCAGGTTAAATCTGTTGGACTATAACCTGGTGTTGTGCGACTTCTCATTGTTGGAGATAGTCATTGCCTGGCACTTGTGTGGCGCAAATGTTATCTGCCACATATCAGCCCAAGCCTGAAAGTCGTCCAGGTCTTGTTGCATGCGGGCATGGACTGCTTTATTATCTGAGGAGTTGTGAATGGCGCTGAACACTGTGCAGTCATCAGCGAACATCCCCATTTCTGACCTTATGTTGGAGGGAAGGTCATTGATGAAGCAGCTGAAGATGGTTGGGCCTAGGGCACTGCCCTGAGGAACTCCTGCAGTGATGTCCACCACAACCATCTTCCTTTGTGCTAGGTATGACTCCAGCCAGTGGAGCGTTTCCCCCTCGATTCCCATTGACTTCAGTTTTACTCGGGTCCTTGATGCCACACTTGGTCAAATACTGCCTTGATATCAAGGGCAGTCACTCCCACCTCACTGCAACTGGAAGAGAATCCACTCCCTCAATGTCAAGCTGGTGTGTGACCATACTCAGTGTATCATGCAGGTCAATGCTCGATATCCTGGCACCAGTCATAATGCCTTCATTCTGTGGCAGTCCACTGTACTTTCAGCATTAGAGCCACCACAACAAACCAGAGGGTGGCTACTGGGCAACAAGGGCTATCCGCTGACCACCTGGCTCATGACGCCACTGCACAACCCACGCACACATGGGCAGCATGCATACAATGAAAGCCTCCAGCTTTAGAGCTGATACAGCAGACCATTGGCGTGCTTAAACAATGCTTCCGCTACCTGGATCACACTGGAGGAGCCCTGCAGTACTCGCCAGAGCACGTCTCAAGATTCGTCATGGTCTGCTGCAAGCTCCACAATCCCGCCATCATGAAGGCACAGCCCTTGCCACCAGGCATACGATGACCAACTGAGGTGGAGGAAGAGGAGGAAGGGAGGAGGCAACCTTTTTGCTCGGGCTGTCCATGATCAACTGATCTGACGGCGGTACCAGTGAACGCAACCCCAATTCACCATTCACCAACAGTCCCACCCCTTACCTTCCCTCTGTTACTGACCATCACAGCGTCCTCTTGGCCACAATGCTACAATAAGTGCCACCACAAAACAAACATTCCAAACCAATTTTATGAATCAAACCATTACAATATTTAATTCAAAAGTCAACTAATTATCCTTGTGCATTTCCTTAGAGTCTGTCTTCCGTGTGCCTTTGCTTCTCCTAGCGCACCTAAGCTAGGACAGGCAAAGGCACCAGTGAATGCAACCCCAATTCACCATTGCTACCCCAGTGGCTGCAGCGTGGCTGGTGGACGGCTGCTGACTTTCAATGGGGGAGACTGCAGATGGCCTTGCAGGATGACCTCAAGCAGCTCTGGGCCTAGTAGGCCTGGCTGTGGACTGCACCACCTCGGCATGGGTGGAAGCAGTCTGGGCTGGCTGGCTGACAGGCAACAGCAAGGACATTGGCGGAGTGGCAGCGGTGGGAGCACGAATGCTGTCATTCTGAGAGAGGACAGCAGGTTCGTCCTCCATGGAGTCACTGCCACTCCCCCGGGGCGGCGCCTCAGCAATCCCAGTAACCTGCTGGAGGACAGATTGCTGGACTGCTGTGACACCCTGGAAGCCCCTTTTAACACTGCTAACCACAGCCATGATGGCAGCAGTCTGTGCTTGCATTGCAGCAAGCTGAGCTTGTATGACTTCAGTCTGAGCTTCCACTGCAGCACTCAGACATTGGGTGGCTTCTGCTTGTGTTGCAATGGAAGCTGAGACATCGGCCATCAGACTCTGCATCATGGTTGGGTCCACAAGTGTGTTAATGGATCTGCCCACGCCTTCCACGCTGGAAAGGATGGGCTCCAAGCTCTGCCCAAAGCTGTGCAAGGTTTGAACTGGACTCCTCCATGCTCCTTGACATTGAATTCAGGCTTTCTGGCAGGCCTGCCAATGCACCAAGCAGTTTGTTGTGCATAGCCAGCAGCTTTGTTCTGTAAGGTATCCCATCGAAGTCCTCCTGTGCAGCAGAACTCATGTGCCACCTTGCCGACCCCCCCCCCCACCCCCCGGGAGCTGGCACCTGAGCTACCCTTTCCCCCTGCCCGGGCTGCAGCCCACTCGTGCCTGATGACTCACCACGTGCAGATCCCGCCTCTAAGCTACCCTCTAAAGTCTGTGCAGTTCCAGTATCTGAGCTGGTGGCTGCGAGTGTCAGATCGAGTGACAGAGTTTCTTCTTCATCATCACTCTCCTCTTCCTCTTCCACCACTGCCTGGCCAGGTTGGATTTTCTGGGTCTCTGAGATGAGAAAGGCACAAGGGTAGGGTTGTGGTGGGGGTGGTGGAAAGCAAGAGGTGCATGCTCACACCATCTGCAGCTTGTAAGTCAGAAGAGATTGTGGGATGAGGGAGAAGTGGAATGTGAGAACGAGGATTAGGTATGAGCATACCGTCACGTTCAATGGTTTCAGCGCCGCCACTGGCTACGGCCTCAGTCACAGATACTCCAATTATGCCGCGCACCATCAGGGGCCAGGATATGGCGGTGCACCTGTTCCCCTTTAGTTAGCTGCTGCTGCCTGTGGTTATGACCCACGTTATCCTGCAAGAGAGAGTGAAGTGTGTCAATGAGTGTTGTTCAATGTGTTTGGTTGATGTGGCTGTTACAGGTGAATGGCTGGCAGTGTGTGCAAGGCGTGAGGTGTGGGTGTGAGGCTTGCAGCAGTGGTAATTGTGTGAGGATGAGATGGAGCATATGAATGTGAGGTATGAGTCGTGATTGATAGAGATTGTTGGTAGGTGAGTGATGGGGGTGTGGTGAATTGAGCAATGTGTGAGGCCAGTGGTACACTTTGTGCGATGTGGCATTTGAAGATGAATTCACTGACCTTGACCACTCATGTGAGGTTATTGAACTTCTTCTGGCATTGCATCCAGGTCCTCGGCGCAACACTGTTGGCATTAATCTCTGTGGCTATCTGCTCCCAATGCCTTCGCAGTGTCTTCTGGAGGGCCTCCTGGCCCCCTCTAGAAACAGGACCACTCTCCTCCTCTCCACCTCCTGTACTGAGGCCTCCAGTGCTGCATCTGAGAACCTTGGAGCCATCTCTCTCACCTGTTATGTCATTGCTGAATGTTTCCCAGTTGAAACTGCCTTCTGGAATAACTTCCAGCACCTGGTCTTGTCAAACTGCACCTCACCTTTAGGCCTTGCACGAACTAAGGGTCCCCTGCTCAGCGTGCAGCCACTCAGCAGTGCGTTTAGCGCTGGGCTGCACACCAATATCATTTAAATTAGCAGGCAGCTAATCGCGTATCGTAATCCCCTCGCCCATTTTCAGGGGCTATCGAATTTTTAGCCCTGTGATTTTATGATTCTCAGAAAGAATGAGGTCCGCTGAGGAATTGTCCTCATGGATGTCCTGCGACATTTGCTGTACGTGTGACGGCCCTAGAATGCAAACAAAAGGACTACGATTTAGTCGTGGCAAAGTCATAATCTTTGCAATCACCATACTCAGTCTTCTCATTGTTCGGTCATTGATGAAATGAAGTCAGCATATGTGTGTCAGAGATATTTGTAATTCTGCCGCCAGTTATCTGTGTGCTTCCTGTCTCTCCATCTCTGATTGAGAGGGACACAGATGTGTCACTTATCTCCAGGGTCTCCTCCTCTGCATCAGTTAGCTGGACTATTTGTGGTGATCCACCTCCAGTCCTCTCCCTCTCCCTTGCGTTTTGCGCTCTCTTCTTCTACAAAGGGCGAAAAAACAGACCTGTGAGTGAGTGAAGGTGAGGTATTCACCCAATGGATGCAGTGCATTCGGTGAGGATGAATATGAGACAGATGTATCACATTGCATAAGGATTGGGGTGAGTGGCAATGGTGGATGGATAAATGGGAAGATGGTGAAGTGCATAGACAGTGAAAGTTGGGTGTTGCTGAAAGATGAGTGGGTGTGAGGAGTGATGTGATGGAGAACGCTTAGCAACACAGAGTGAAAGGGGGAGGGGGCTTAAACCACAGGATATCGTTGTATCAGTAAATGTGCTCACTTTTCCTGACATGGTCAGGTCATTAAACCGCTTCCTACATTGCATCCAAGACCAGGACATAATGCTCTTGCTGTTCACCTCCTCAGCTTCCTCCAACCACACCTTCGAGGGGAGAGCCGTAGGTTTCTTCCTCCCATTGCTGGGGAAAAGTATGTCCTTTCCTCCTCCTGACAGCACCCTGCAGTAATTTCAGTGAGGCATCATTAAACCTGGGTACTGCCCTTGCTCTATGTCCATCATCCATCCTGAACACCTCCAATTTCCAATTGTACATTGTCCCTTTAAATACAGCTGAGATCGCATCACGCCCGCTGCGTACCTTGGAGATGCAAAACCTGGAAGTCAAAATTAATTGGTACAATTGCATTGAGATCGCAGGTTCTACCACGCAATTCCACCCCCTGCCGCTGCCCCCCCTCCACCCCCCACCCCCCCGACTTGGAAGCTGTCTTCAAATTAATGGCCCAAAAATTCGGCCGAATACGGGAGAGCACGCACTGTGTACTCACCCGTATTCGATCCCGAAGTGCCGGTTTCCTGCATGCACTGCGCATACACGGGAAACCGGCACTTCCGGTATGGCGAAGGGGGCAGGTTCCTAGGTGAACTGCGTGCACACTACAGGCTGTGCGCACGCAGCACACTTAGGTTTTTTTTCAGGTTTCAACGCGAGGGTAAGTATGGAAGATTATATACATGTAAAAAGGAGGTGTAAGACCCCTTTTGAACAAGGTAAGTAGTTAATTAAGTATAATTTAAAACATTTTTCAACAGGTTTATCTTTTTTAGAGACTTTAAAGAAAGGTAAGTTTATTTTTATAACTTTTAAAATTTTTTTAATTTTTTCAAAAATTTAAATTTTTGTTTAAAGTGGTTAATTTATTTAACTATAGTTATTTTATTAATGTAATGGTTTTTAAAAAAAATGTATTTGAGGTTTAGCTGTTCTTTTGGGGTCTCTTTCAATTCACAGATTTGACAGGTCTCCTGTCAAATCTATGAATGAGAGATAGTCTGCTGCCATTGGCTCTCCATGGCCCACGTGATCCCAGAGGTCGCATCGCACTAACTGCGCCCCTGGGACACGCACACACTGCGCGCCAGCACTAGGGAGAGGCCCAGGACCCGAAGTTCCTGTGGGCCCAAAACACAACGGCCGGCGCGGAGTGTGATATCGCGCGCGATCCTTACCCCCGCGGCAAGCCTCCGAGTCAAATTTCTGGGCCAATATCGGGGACATACTGTCAATTCAACCTAAGTGCAGCTTTTTAAAACTAAAGTGATGACCAGAATGTTTACTTTTATCTTTTTCCCTCAGCAAATTCCATTTAAGAATAATCCTCTATAATTTTTTTAGTTTTCAATGAAAAACACTTCACTGCTCTTTGCAGGAAATGCACATCTGCAATGTTCATTGTCCACTTTTATCAGCATTCCATAAAATTTTATGAGGAAACGTATTTTGTTCAATGTCTGTTCCAGAACACTTCAGAAGAAAAAGGACTTTCAAATGAGGATCATATTTTCATAAATCATCGTACGGAGATGATTCAACTGGACCGAAAAACAATATCTGAAAATATATAAATCAGCATCATCCTCTCCAGAAATTACACTTTTACATCTGGCAGAGGCCAAATGTTGCTTTGTTAGCAAGCCATTCTCCAGCAGAGGGGAAAGGAAGTATTGGCCCAGAAATTGATCTCGCTCTGTTCCCGCGGGGGTAAGGCTTCCCCGCGATCTCTCACTCCGCTTGTGCTTTTTCAGATCCAGCTCGCACGAACTTGATGTTCCAGACATCAGCTGGGCAGTGCTTGCGTATCCCACCGGCGTAGTGAATTCGTGCGAGCTGTGGGATCACGTGACTCAGTTAGAGCCAATGGCAGCACACCATCTTCCATTCATAAGTTTCACATACGTGCTGTGAAATCTATGAATCTTACACACCCCCAAAATAACAGCTAAACCTCAATTAAATTTAAAAAAAAACCATCACATTAATAAAATAAGTATAGTTAAATAAATTAACCATTTTAAATAAAAAATTAAATTTTTGAAAAAATTTAAAATCTTTTAAAAAGTTATAAAAATAAACTTACCTGTCTTTAAAGTCTCTAAAAAAGATATACCTGTTAAAAAAAATTCAAAAAAATACTTAATTCACTACTTACCTTGTTAAAAGTGGGTCTTACTCCTCCTTTTTCCATTTCTAAAATCTTCCATACTTACCTGCGCGTCCAAAGCATGAAGTGCACAGCGTGCGCGCAGCCTGTAGCGTGCACGCGATGCACCGAGGAACCGCCCCCTTTTCAAAAGACCAAGTGCCGGTTTTCAGCGCATGCGCAGGGCATGCAGAAAACCGGCAATTGGAGAGAGAATACGCGAGAGTACGCAGTGCGTACTCTCGCGTCGCGGGATGAATTTTTGGCCCATTGTGTACTCCTGGCCAGTCTCCTACCTTGTACCTTCAATAAATATCAGCTCATCCAGAACTCTGCTGCCCGTATCCTCACTAGCACCGAATCCTGTGCTTGCTGACCTACACTGGCTCCCGGTCCGGTATTGCTTCAATTAAAAAAATTCTCATCCTTGTTTTCAAATCGCTCCATGGCCTCGCCAATCCCTATCTTTATTCTGAGAGGGGGTGCAAGCGGCCTGGAGTGGGGTCGAGCACAGGCCGGCAACGTCCCACTGTAGTTCTGTGGAGCTGAATGGAGCATGAAAAAAAATAGAGTTTTGGTGGCAGCCTCCAGCGGTCCCTTTAAAGACCGTTGGTTAAGCCGCTTATAGACCAGAACACAGCAGGTACGGCACCTGCTCCACTTCAAGCAGACAAATTTTACGGATGGGTTCTGAAACATGTGCAGGACCCTCATTTCCATTTTGAAATGATGCTTGCGCTCAAAAAGACCATGCTGAATTTAGTGATTTAGTGAATTTCTACCCCGTAGGCCCTGCCATTCCTGGGTTGCGAGAGGGACTATCCAATTTCCACCTGAAAAGCTATGGATCTTGTTTGTAGTGACTTGTGCATTTTGAGCCAAATATTGGCTGTGGCCGTAACCAAATTTTAAAAAGACTGTCTGATTCCTAGATCTTATTAAAACTTTACATCTGTGCGCATTCCTGTCTATATATACTTACTTCCTATTATCATATCTATTCTAAAACTTTTGTGCCAAGTTTTTTGAATTATAAAATCTTGTATCCATATTTTAATGGCACTGTCTATGTTATGTTGTTACCCTGTAATTGTACAATTTGGACACCATATGATGCAATGTTATCTTTTCCTCACAAATCATTCAAAATGCTTTCTGAAAATGTTTCCTCTGGTGTTTTTTCTCAGTAACTGAAATTTCAATTGTCAAAAATAACGGTGCAAACAAAATAAAAAACTGCATATTTCACAATATCATGGTTAAATTTATCCATTCAATTTTTTGTGCCTTTTAATATCTTTAATAAAATTTTTACTTGAAAGTCTCAGGCCTAGAAATTGGATATAGCCAGGAAAAGGGCAGTGTTAAGACTAAATGGGCATGAAATTCATTATAGCCCAGGAATGGGCGGTATAATTAGAAAAGTTGGAGAATTAGCGCCAGGCGCTAATGCTTTAGACTGCAAGCAAAATTCATGCTCACTGCTCAAAGAAATGATTGGAGCGCTAATTCTAGGCTGCGAAGTTAATAGCGCTGAGGGGGTGGGTTTGGAGGCGGGTCCGCTGTCAAAATAGCAAAGTTTGACAGCGGGTAGGAAACCCGTTGTCAACCCGCCTCCACGTGAGTCTCCCAGGTGTCGGGTCTGTCAACGCAGAACTGACCCGACACCAAGCGGCGGGGGATACAATTCAGCTACTTAAATGGCTTGTTAAGAGCCAATTTAAGAGTATTTTGAGGCTTACTTGTAATTTTACCTTCTCCCCCACGGATTGCCACAGGCTTTTTTTTAGTTCTTAAAGGGGAGGTTTGTTGATGCTGCAGAACCTCATTTTCAGCATTGCTGGCTGTAAAGCTGCATCAGCAAGCAGCAGCAGGTCAAGGAGAAGGAGCCGGAGGACTGAAGCAGCTGTATTCATGGCAGATCCATGCCCCAGGGAGAGAGCAGTCTTCACACACTGCCCAAAGCACCACACCTCCAGCACTCACCCACCAACAATCTCTACCTAGCAACACTCACACCCACATCTCACACCTTGCACACAATGACAGCTATTCAACTATGGCAGGCACATCACCCAGACACATTGCTCCACACTCACTCACACACTTTCCTTTCTCTTGTAGGCCAAGGTGGCTCACAACAGGAGGGAGCAGGAGCGCACAGGCACGGGACAAGCCGACACCCAACCAGTGTCTCCGCTGGAAAATAGAGTGCTGCAGATTATTGGCTGCCAATTGGTGGGCGCCGTGGCGACCAGTGATGTTGACCCCCTTGGGGACAACAACGGTATGTTCATCCTTACTCCTTCTTCTCACATCCCACTTCCCCCTTGCCCGACAAGCGTTTCACACTTTCCAGCTAATCATGCTGTATGAATGCATTTCTCCCTTCCTGTCCCCCTCCCCTCACCTTAACCCGACTCTTGTGCCTTTGTGCTTTCAGATAATGAGCAAGCACTGGAGCAGCCAGTCCCTGAGGGCACCATTGAGAGCGATGCTGAAGAAGAGGAGGAAGAACACACCGCGTCACTGCATGTCTCACCTGCAGGCACTAGCTCAGATACTGGCACTACGCGTTCTTTAGAGACTAGTATAGTAGCGGGATCTGCACAGGGTGAGGCACCAGGGATGAGTGGGCTGCAGCAAGGTGAGGGGGAAAGGGTAGCTCGGGGGCCAGCTCCCAAGAGGGCGAGTTCGCGCACAAGTTCTGCTGCACAGGACTCAGATGAGGACCTCGATGGGGAGGCCTTTAGAAGAAGGGTGATGGGCATCCACACGGAAATGATAGGTGCACTGGCAAGGGTGCCTCAGAGCCTCTCGACAATGATAAGGAGCGCGGAGGAGTCCGCCTCCAACATTGCACAAAGTTCTGCACACACCACGGAGCCCATCATTTCCAGTGAGCAAAGGATGGTAGACTCCCAGTGAGACCATGGTGATGGGCGATCTAGCAGCTTCCATTGTAGCACACGCGGAAGTGACGCAACGTCTTTGTGCTGTAATACAGTCTGTGCTTGGTGGCATCCAATCTCAGACTGCTCTCGTGCAGTCTCAGCTTGATGCCACGCAAGTTCTGACTGCTGCCATCGTGGCTGTGTCTACCATTGTCGACTGGAACATTCACGGTGTCGCACCAGGCCAGCAATCTGCGCTCTAACAGATTGCTAGGGATGCTGAGGTGCTGCCCTGGGGGGAGTGGCAGTGGGTCAGTGGAGCAGGAACCTGCTGTCCTCTGTCAGGATGACAGCATTCCTGCTCCCACCTCTGCCGCTCCGCCATTGCCCTTGTCGCTGCCTGTCCTCCAGCCAGCCCAGACTGCTGCCGCCCATGCTGAGGTGGTGCAGTCTACAGCCGGGCCTTCCAGGCCCAGAGCTGGTCGAAGGCGTCCTGCAAGGCCATCTGAAGTCTCCCGCATGGACACTCAGCAGCCTTCCATCAGCCCTGCTGCAGCCACTGGGCCAACACTTCGTAGGAGCACTAGAGTAGGCAAAGGCACAGTAACGAGAGGCACTAAGGGATTGCATAAGGGTGAATAGTTAATATTTTTTTGTAAATATGTGTTAACTGATTTTTGATAAATTTATTAAATCAGTTTGGATTCTTTTGTGGTGTGTCTCATTTCAGCTTTGCGCTGTGACATGTCCTGCGACAGGGATGGAATGATGGGGATGTGGTGAGTAACAGGGATCTGGGATTTAATTTATTGGAACCGCAGTCTGATGAGGCAGACCGCCCTTCTGGAAGGCCGATTGAGTGGCTGCCTCCTCCCTCACCCCTGTTCCTCCTCCTCCTCCTCCTCCTCCTCCTCCTCCTCCTCTCCCTCTTCCTGAGGTGGTCCCACAATCCCTGGTGGCAAGAGCAGGGCCTCCATGATGGCCAAGTTGTGGAGCATGCAGCAGACCACCACGAAATGGGACACTCGCTCAGTCGACTACTGGAGGGCTCCTCCCGAGCGGTCAAGGCAGCGAAACTGTTGCTTGAGCACCCCGATGGTCTGCTCGATGATGTTCCTGGTGGCAGCATGGCTCTCATTAAGAACATAAGAACATAACAAATAGGAGCAGGAATAGGCCACTTGGTCCCTCGAGCCTGCTCCGCCATTCAATAAGATCATGGCTGACCTTGGGCTCAAAGCCACTTCCCTGCCTGCTCCCCATAACCCTTCACTCCCTTATCTTGCAAAAATCTGTCTATCTCCACCTTAAATATATTTAATGACCCAGCCTCCACGGCTCTCTGGGGCAGAGAATTCCACAGATTTACGACCCTCTGAGAGAAGAGTGTGTGCTGTGAACTCTATATGCACTGTCACCTACTTGGAATAAGCTCTCTCCCCATTGACTTACTGCTGATAACATCTCATCCTGAACTGCCAGATATAACAGCAGAATGGGAACCATTTCTACTCTCTCATCCTGGTCCTCAGATTCGGAAGAGGATCATCCGCAGCAGCAGCAGAACCAGGCACAACAGCAGCATTAACAACAAGAGCGCCAACCTTCTCCTGAGCTGCCAGATGCTGCACAGGGCAGAGGGCATCAGGGTTTGGCTGGCCCGCGCCTCAGGAGATACCCCCAACACAGGGTTTACAGGCAGAGGATGAGCTTCCTCAACACGAGTGAGCAGCACTGCCAAAGGAGGCTGAGACTTTCGTGAGAGGTAGTCGCAGACATCTGCATAATGCTGGACCAAGACTTGCAGCCCAGAGGAGCGGGTGGACACTCCTTACCAGTGGATGTCAAAGTCACCACCACCCTCAACTTCTTTGCGTCAGGGTCCGTCCAGGGATCAGCAGCAGACATCAGCGGCATCTCCCAGTTGGCCGCACACAGATGCATTACACAGGTTACCGATGTCCTCTTTGCCAAGTCCGCCAATTACATCCACTTTTCAACTGATGAAGCCAGTGCCACTGTGCGGGCGCTAGGCTTTGTCAATCTGACTGGCTTTCCACGGGTGCAGGGCGTCATCAACTGCACCCATGTGGCCATCAGGGCACCCCATCACAACCCAGCAGTATTTGTGAATCGCAAGGGCTTCCACTCCCTTAACGTGCAGCTGGTGTGTGACCACAGGAAGAGCATCATGCATGTGTGCCAAGTACCCTGGCAGCTGCCATGACTCTTACATCCTGCGCCAGTCCATTGTGCCTCAGCTCTTCGCTCCTCCAAACGACCTTTCCGGATGGCTCCTTGGAGACAAGAGCTATCCCCTGAAGATGTGACTAATGACGCTGATGAGGAGGCCATCAAACGAGTCTGAGGAGCGCTACAATCAGAGCCACATTTCCACCAGAAGTGTCATAGAGCAAACAATAGGGTTGCTCAAAATGCGCTTCAGATGCCTGGACAGATCTGGTGGAGCCCTACAGTACACACTAGCCAGGGTCTCGAGAATCATCGTGGTCTGCTGTGCCCTGCACAACATTGTACTGTAACGGGGATTAGCGCTGCCTGAGGAACAGGTCGCAGAGCGCACAGCCTCTTTAGAGGAGGAGGTGGAGGAGGAGGAGGAGGAGGATGATGAGGAGGAGGAGGAGGAGGAAGAGGCTGCAGATGAGGAACATCTGGAGGAGGTGGCTGACCCATTGCGACCAGCACGCAAGCACATTGCTGCCCATCAGGCAAGGGATGGCCTAATCCATGGCAGATTCACCTAACTTTAGGCAGCACAGACATATAGCTGCCACATGCACATGAAGATTGGCATGACCACACTTCAACACCATAGAGCATCTCTACAATGAACTGTACATTCCAGCACTCGCACCACTATTGCTACAGATGAAAGACGCTCTCTCGCTCCTCACTGTGCCACTTGCAATTGTGAGCACACATAGGACAACGCATTGAAACATTCACATGGCATTACTTTAATACAATAAAATAAAAAAAACACAAATTTAACATTGATTTATATGAAAGCACTCAAGTGACTACCCTTGTGACTATTTATGTGTTAGCTTTCTCTTACATGTGCTTCTACGTGGTGCTCCCCCTGTGGCTTCAGCAGACACAGAGGCAGCTTGCTCACTTCCCTGCTGCGCCTGCTTAGACGCCTTTGGCGGTTGTCCTCTAGGTTTTGGAGCCAAAGTCTGCTCCTTCTGCAGCTGTGCAGGGGCAGACTCGGCCCTCTCTGTTGGGGGAGGCATCTGGGGCTCTGACCGAGGGGTTGCCAATGGGATGACAGTGTGAGCACTTGGAGAGGAGCCCCCACTTCCATGTCCCCTCCCACTACCATCCCTCTCATGAGCCACCCACACTTCTCTGCTAGCATGTAGCTGGAGAGCACCTTGCTGCACATCACTGGGGCCATGAGGACCCGTGTCTGTGCTGAAATTCCTCATAACAAGGATGTCCATGAACTTCTGGTTTCTCTCCTCGATAGATGCCCATCTATCCTGAATAGCTGACCATCTATTTAGAAGTGTTACTATGTTCTCCTGAGTCTGGCGATTTATGTCCTCCATGGAGGTTGCCATCCTTTCCACGGCAGGACCTATATTTGCCAGTGCCCACGCCATGGCGTTGCTCATTTTTGAGATGGACTCCACCATTCTCTGCACACTTGCAGTAACTATGGTTGCTAACCCAGTCAGAGCCTCCTGCACTTGCTCCTGAAGCTCTAGGATCGCTCTCTTTCTGGATGGCCCCCGAGGCTCAGCTTCTGCATGCAGTTCAGCAAAGCTAGGAGCATCCTGCGGCCTCCAACTAGGACTCTCTATTGCTGTCCCTGTCTCCACCATCTGCTCTTGCTCACTTGTGAGTTGTGAGACACCAGGTGACAACACCACTCTATCTCGCATTGGACCCACCGAGGATTGCGTCTCTGCGCTGGTGCTGGGTGCACTCATTTCTGCTGACGCTGCTCCCTCAGAGGCTGGAGGGGGTCTCTTGATGGTCCTGTGGGAGAGTAAAGACTTGATTTAGACATGTGATTTGTAGGTTGCAGACACATCCCATTGTGCACATGATGAGCACTCAATTTCTATGAACATCAGATCCCATGAGTCACTCATGAATGCCAAATCAGATGGTTGGAAAATAATTCTGTCACCAGGTTGTGCGACTGAGCCCGTCTCTCTGTCCCCCACTTCAAGCTCCTCAGCACCTCCAACAATGTCCAGAGCTGCCTCCTCAGCGTGGGTGAGCTGCGCCATGGATGGTGGTCCTCCTCCTGTTCTCTCTCTCTCCCTCTTATTGTAGGATCTCTTTTCCTGCAATGAGGGACAGAAGTGCAGTTTTAGTGAGAGTGATGGAATGAGTGTAAAGAATGGATAGGATAGATGTTTAGAGGGAGACTGTGATGAAGTGAGGTGCCAATACCAAGTTCCCTCCTTGTGATTTGTTAGTTGTTGTCATGGCATAACATTGAGAGTGAGTGTGAGGGGTGCATAGTAAGATGGGGATGTGATTCTATACATAGGAAGAGAGGGATGGGTGATGGTGCAAGGGATGTTGGGGTGAGTTAGGATATGCAGAGTAGGGCTGGCAATGCAGACTGATGGGGATGTGAAGGCAGGCACAGCAGAATGAAGGTAAGTGTGCTGTTATACTCACTTTTACTGAACGCAGGAGATCATTGAACCTCTTCCTACACTGGACCCAGGTGTGTGTACAGATAGACCTTGCACTCACCTCCTCAGCTATTTGCAGCCAGGCTGCCTTGGTGTGCTGAGGAGGTTTCCTCCTTCCATCAGAAGGGAACAGTACCTCCTTGTGCCCTCTTACTCCCTCCACAAGAACATGGAGGGAATCATCGTCGAAATGGGGAGCAGCCTTTGTTCTAGGTACAGTCACCTCGGCAAACACCAGCACTCAGGAGCATCAAAATGTAAGTGAAAGCCAAAGGGGACACGGTCCCCTTAAATACAGCGGCTTCGACACATCATCACAGGCGAGCAGCAGACCCGCACACACTGATTGGGCCGGGTAACGCGCACAGCGGGCTTAATAAGCCCAATCTACTCAAACCCGTTAGCGCAGAGCAGATGGAACCGGGAGCAGGACCTGAGCGCGCCAAACACCTAAGCTGCCGCGAAGTTGCCTCCAGGCGGAAAATCCAGCCCAAAGTATTCTCTCTGGTGATGGGGAAGAAAATGTAGTCCCTTCTCCTACTGTACAGAGCCTCTGTGACCTCCCGGATGCAGCGATGGACGGCGAACTGTTGATGAACAAAATGTTAGCTATGACTCCTGTTGCAGACTGGAAGGATCTGCTGGTGAAGAAATTGAGGGCGACGGTGACCTTGACTGCCACTGAGAGAGCCGTGGTCACCCTGATCTGAGGCTGGAGGTCTGGTTGTTCTGTGACTACCTCCTTGGTGAAGTGGATCCTTCTAATACACTGCTCCTCGCTTAATTGGAGATAGGCGAAGTGCTCTTGGAATACCCTCGGAGGGTAAGGTCTCCTGTTGAGAGCCCTGATGGCCCTCCTTCTCCCCCTGGGCACAAGTTCCAGTCTTTCTCGCTGCCTCCGCTCCCTTCACCGTAGATCCTGGAGGGCGAGGTCGACTGCCAGTACAGCCCCCATTAATGTAACCAAGTGTAGCAGTTTGATTTTTTTAAAGAATAAATGTAGCTACTTTTTAGTTGCCACAACACTCCTGATACTAAATAACTTGAAGTTACAGAATGAGACTGTTGCACTATGTGAAACTGTCAAGAAAGCACTGAAACTCCATCAACCTACAGCTGTGACTCATTACTGATGATCCCTTTACATAACGTCCATGGAGCCAGTTTCCTGTTGCTTCCCGCTAGCTCTCCCTGTCGCTGTTTACTCCAGGCGCTAAGGTAGGTGGCGACAATCAATGTCGCAGATTGAGCGGCCAGTGAGCGTTGCACACTCACTGACGTCTATATTAACCTGGCGTTGAGGCTCCCGGTGATAACTGTTAGCGGCGGCGCTGCAGGATGGGGGGGGCAGTTGCAGGATTTGGCATGTGGTGTTGGGTTCACCTCGTCCCAGTGATAATGCTCTAGTGCCCCGTTAGCGCCATCTGCTAATGCTAACGGTAGGCGCTAAAGTACCGAATTTTCCTCCAAATGAGGTTAAGGTGTGCCACCTGAAAATGGTCTGGGCAGCACGCAAAATTCATGCTCACTCTTCATTGATACGATTGTAGTCATGATTTCAGCGCTAAAACTGATGCCCATTGGCTTTACAGTGCACAGGTGGATCAATCTCGGGGCCAGTCTAATTCACAGTCATGATTGCCACAGGCTTTTTCCACTACTTAAAGGGGAGGTGCATTAATGCTGCAGCACCTCATTGTCAGGGTGATTGGATGTTCAGCTGCCCCAACAGCAAAGTAAAAAAGCTGCAGGACAGGGAACAGACAGTTACCAGTCGTCATGGCAGAACATAGACGGAGGGAGAAGGCACATAGGTTCTCTAATGAAGCTCTGCAGGCATTGGTATTCGCGGTAGAGAGGAGGCGGGTGGTCCTATACCCGCAGACTGGCAGGAGGACCAACCAACACACATCCCAGACCATGTGGTGTGAAATCGGGGACCACATCACGGCCAGCACTGAGGTCCCCAGGATTCACAACCAGTGCAGGAAGAAGTTTAACAACCTCACACGGGTAGTCAAGGTGAGTGAAGGCTTCAGCAAATGCCACATCCCACCGTCTGCACCACAAGCTTCACATACTGTTTAATGCACCAAACCCCCAGCACACACAAAGCAACAGTCTCTACCTATCAACATTCACACCCACATCTCACACTTTGCACACAATAGCAGCTATTCAACTATGGCAGGCACATCACCCAAACACATTGTACTAAACTCACTCACATACTTTTCTTTCTCTTACAGGTCAAAGTCGCACATAATCGGAGGGAACAGCAGCAACCAGGTGGGGGCCAAGCAGCCCTTCAACAGCTAAGCCAGCTCAAGGAGAGTGTTCTGGAGAGCATTGGACGCCACGTAATAGAGGCCGTGGCCACCGATGAGGTTGAACCCCTTGGGGACAACAACTGTATTTTAATTCCTAAGCCTTCTTCTCACTTCTCACCTCCCCCTCAGCCCACAATCTTTTCTCAATTTCAAGCTACTCAGGCTATATGCATGTATTTCTCTCTTTCCCCTCCACCCCCCCACCCTGCTCCCCCGTCCCTCACCATAACCTGACTCTTGTGACTTTCTGCTTTCAGATAATCACTAAGCAGCCGAGCAGCCTGTCCCTGAGGGCACTGCAGAGAGCGAGGGGGGAGAAGACACCGCGTCACTGCATCTCTCACTCGCAGACACCAGCTCAGAAACTGGCACTATGCGAACTTTAGAAGCTAGTGTAGAAGCGGGATCTGCACAGGGTGAGGCACCAGGCATGAGTGGGCTGCAGCAAGGCCAGGGGGAAATGATAGCTCGGGGGCCAGCTCCCCGGAGGGCGAGTTCACACTTGAGTTCTGCTGTACACGACTCAGAAGAGGACCTCAATGGGGAGGCCTTCAGAAGAAGAGTGATTGGCATGCACACAGAAATGATGGGAGCAATAGCAAGGCTACCAGAGAGCCTCTCGGCAATGTCAAAGAGCGTGGAGGTGTCCGCCTCCAACACTGCACGGAGCTCAGTGCAAAGCATGAAGCCCAGGATTTCCAGCCAGGAAATGATGGTACACTCCCAGAGAGACCGTGGTGACCCAGACGTGATGGCGATAATGATGAGTGATAATGATGAGTGATGTTTCAGCTTCCATTGCAGCACAGGGGGAAGCGACCCAATGTCTTAGTGCTGCAGCAGAAGCTCAGACTGCTCTCATGCAGTCTCAGCTTGAAGCCATCCAAGCTCAGACTGCTGCCATGGTGGCTGGGTTTACCACCGTCGACCAGGGCTTGCAGGGTGTCACAGTGCCCCTGCAATCTGTGCTCCAACAGATTGCTAGGAATGCTGAGGCGCCGCCCTGGGGGAGTGGCAGTGGGTCAGTGGAGCAGGAACCTGCTGTCCTCTCTCAGGATGACAGTATTCCTGTTCCCACCACTGCCACTCCGCCATTGCCCTTGCCGCTGCCTGTTAGCCAGTCAGCCCAGACTGCTGCCGCCCATGCCGAGGTGATGCAATCTACACGATAGCAAAATACTGCAGATGCTGGAAATCCGAAATAACAACAGAAAACGCTGGAAAAACTCAGCAGGCCAGGCAGCATCCGTGGAGAGAGAAAGAGAGTTGACGTTTCAGGTCGATGACCTTTCATCAGAACTGGGAAGAGCTGGAAATCAAATAGATTTAAGGCCAGGGTAAAGCTGGGAAAACGGGGAGGGGATAAAGGAACAAAGGAGGAGATGAAGAGACATTAAGAGACATTAAGAGATATGCAAGGCTAGAGGTGGTGTTAATGTGACAGATTAAGGCTGAATGAAGTGTGAAATCCACTGGCAGAATGAAGGACAGCTGCCAGCTTCTAGGAGGAAAAAAAAGGTGGGGGGGACAAATAAAAGGGTAGATAAAATAAAATATAAATGTGATTGGAGCTGAGGTTATGATCTAAAATTGTTGAACTCGATATTGAGTCCAGAGGGCTGTAGCGTGCCTAAACGAAAGATGAGGTGCTGTTCCTCGAGCTTACGCTGAGCTTCCGTGGAACAGTGTATTAGGCCGAGGACGGTGAGGTCAGAGTGGGAGTGAAGCGGTGAATTAAAGTGACAGGCCACCGGGAGCTCGGGGTCCCCCTTACGGACTGAACGGAGGTGTTCCGCAAAGCGGTCACCCAATCTGCGTTTGGTCTCCCCAATGTAGAGGAGTCCACATCGTGAGCAGCGAATACAGTATACTAAATTGCAGGAAGTACAAGTAAATCGCTGTTTCACCTGGAAGGGGTGTTTGGGGCCCTGGACAGTGGGAAGAGGGGAGGTATAAGGGCATGTGTTGCATCTCCTGCGCGTGCACGGGAAGGTGCCGGGCGAAGGGGAAGGGGTGCTGGGGGTGGTAGAGGAGTGGACTAGGGTGTCGCGGAGGGAGCGGTCCCTGCGGAATGCTGAAAGGGGAGGTGAGGGGAAGATGTGTTTGGTGGTGGGATCACGCTGGAGGTGGCGGAAATGGCGGAGGATGATCCGTTGAATGTGGAGGCTGGTGGGGTGAAAGGTGAGGACAAGGGGAACCCTATCGTGGTTCCGGGAGGGAGGGGCAGGGGTGAGGGCAGATGTGCGGGAGATAGAACGGACACGGTCGAGGGCCGTGTCGACCACGGTAGAGGGGAATCCTCGGTTGAGGAAAAAGGAAGACATGTCGGAAGCACTGGTATGGAAGGTGGCATCATCAGAGCAGATGCGGCGGAGACGGAGAAACTGGGAGAATGGAATAGAGTCCTTACAGGAGGCGGGGTGGGAGGAAGTGTAGTCCAGGTAGCTGTGGGAGTCGGTGGGCTTGTAGTGAATGTTAGTCAATAACCTATCCCCAGAGATGGAGATGGAGAAGTCGAGGAAGGGAAGAGAAGAGTCGGAGATGGACCATGTGAAGGTGAGGGAAGGGTGGAAATTGGAAGCATAGTGAATGAAATGTTCTAGTTCAGGGCGAGAGCAGGAGACGGCACCGATACAGTCATCAATGTACCGGAAAAAGAGGTGAGGGAGGGGACCCGAGTAGGACTGGAACAAAGAGTGTTCCACATATCCCACGAAAAGGCAGGCATAGCTAGGACCCATGCGGGTACCCATAGCAACACCTTTAATTTGGAGGAAATGGGTAGAGTCAAAGGAGAAGTTGTTCAATGTGAGAACAAGTTCAGCCAGGCGGAGGAGGGTGGTGGTGGATGGGGACTGGTTGGGCCTCTGTTCAAGGAAGAAGCGGAGCGCCCTCAGGCCATCCTGGTTCTACCTCCTTCCCAAGATCCACAAACAGGACTGCCCCGGTAGACCCATCGTTTCAGCCTGTTCTTGCCCCACGGAACTTATCTCTTCCTATCTCGACTCTATTTTTTCTCCCCTTGTCCAGTCTCTTCCCACCTACATCCGCGACTCTTCCGATGCCCTCCGCCATTTTAACAGTTTCCAGTTTCCCGGCCCCAACCGTCTCCTCTTCACTATGGACGTACAATCCCTCTACACCTCCATTCCCCACCAGGATGGCCTGAGGGCGCTCCGCTTCTTCCTTGAACAGAGGCCCAACCAGTCCCCATCCACCACCACCCTCCTCCGCCTGGCTGAACTTGTTCTCACATTGAACAACTTCTCCTTTGACTCTACCCATTTCCTCCAAATTAAAGGTGTTGCTATGGGTACCCGCATGGGTCCTAGCTATGCCTGCCTTTTCGTGGGATATGTGGAACACTCTTTGTTCCAGTCCTACTCGGGTCCCCTCCCTCACCTCTTTTTCCGGTACATTGATGACTGTATCGGTGCCGTCTCCTGCTCTCGCCCTGAACTAGAACATTTCATTCACTATGCTTCCAATTTCCACCCTTCCCTCACCTTCACATGGTCCATCTCCGACTCTTCTCTTCCCTTCCTCGACTTCTCCATCTCCATCTCTGGGGATAGGTTATTGACTAACATTCACTACAAGCCCACCGACTCCCACAGCTACCTGGACTACACTTCCTCCCACCCCGCCTCCTGTAAGGACTCTATTCCATTCTCCCAGTTTCTCCGTCTCCGCCGCATCTGCTCTGATGATGCCACCTTCCATACCAGTGCTTCCGACATGTCTTCCTTTTTCCTCAACCGAGGATTCCCCTCTACCGTGGTCGACACGGCCCTCGACCGTGTCCGTTCTATCTCCCGCACATCTGCCCTCACCCCTGCCCCTCCCTCCCGGAACCACGATAGGGTTCCCCTTGTCCTCACCTTTCACCCCACCAGCCTCCACATTCAACGGATCATCCTCCGCCATTTCCGCCACCTCCAGCGTGATCCCACCACCAAACACATCTTCCCCTCACCTCCCCTTTCAGCATTCCGCAGGGACCGCTCCCTCCGCGACACCCTAGTCCACTCCTCTACCACCCCCAGCACCCCTTCCCCTTCGCCCGGCACCTTCCCGTGCACGCGCAGGAGATGCAACACATGCCCTTATACCTCCCCTCTTCCCACTGTCCAGGGCCCCAAACACCCCTTCCAGGTGAAACAGCGATTTACTTGTACTTCCTGCAATTTAGTATACTGTATTCGCTGCTCACGATGTGGACTCCTCTACATTGGGGAGACCAAACGCAGATTGGGTGACCGCTTTGCGGAACACCTCCGTTCAGTCCGTAAGGGGGACCCCGAGCTCCCGGTGGCCTGTCACTTTAATTCACCGCTTCACTCCCACTCTGACCTCACCGTCCTCGGCCTAATACACTGTTCCACGGAAGCTCAGCGTAAGCTCGAGGAACAGCACCTCATCTTTCGTTTAGGCACGCTACAGCCCTCTGGACTCAATATCGAGTTCAACAATTTTAGATCATAACCTCAGCTCCAATCACATTTATATTTTATTTTATCTACCCTTTTATTTGTCCCCCCCACCTTTTTTTTCCTCCTAGAAGCTGGCAGCTGTCCTTCATTCTGCCAGTGGATTTCACACTTCATTCAGCCTTAATCTGTCACATTAACACCACCTCTAGCCTTGCATATCTCTTAATGTCTCTTAATGTCTCTTCATCTCCTCCTTTGTTCCTTTATCCCCTCCCCCTTTTCCCAGCTTTACCCTGGCCTTAAATCTATTTGATTTCCAGCTCTTCCCAGTTCTGATGAAAGGTCATCGACCTGAAACGTCAACTCTCTTTCTCTCTCCACGGATGCTGCCTGGCCTGCTGAGTTTTTCCAGCGTTTTCTGTTGTTATTTTGATGCAATCTACAGCCGGGCCTTCTAGGTCCAGAGCTGCTCAAGGTCATCCTGCAAGGCCACGTGAAGTCTCCCGCATGGAAATTCAGCAGCCTTCCACCAGCCATGCTGCAGCCCCTGGGGGTGCACTTCATAGGAGCACTAGGTTAAGAAAACCCACACGAAAGACAGATACTAAGGGATTGCACAAGGGTTATTACTTATTGGTATTATTGTAAATATATGTCATGTGAATATTAATACATTTATTAATTTTGTTTGGAATCTTTTGTGGTATCTTTCATTTCAGCTTTGTGCCCAGGAGAAGGATGTGATATTCCGTGAGACAGGGATGGGATGATGGGATTGTGGTGAGCAATGGGGATTTGGGGTTTCATTCATTCGAATTGGAGTCTGATGAGCCACTCACGGACAGCCGTCCGGATGGATGATCGCGTTCCTGCCTCCTCCCTCCCTCCTCTTTCTCTTGCTCCTCATCCTCCTCACCCTCCTCTCCCTCGTCCTCCTCCTGAGGTGGTGGCGCAATCCCTGCTGGCAAGGGCCGCTCCCTCATGATGGCTAAGTTGTGGAGCATGCAGCAGACCACCACGAATTGGGACACCCGCTCCGCCGAGTACTGGAGGGCTCCTCCTGAGTGGTCAAGCCAGCAGAACCATTACTTCAGTATCCCACTGGTCTGTTCAATGATGTTCCTGGTGAAGGCATGGCTATCATTATATGAGTGCCTGGCACGGGTGTTGAGGTTGCGGAGGGGAGTGATGAGCCAGGTGCGGAGCAGATAGTCCCTGTCTCTGAGCAGCCATCCTTGAGTTTGCTGTGGTGGCTGGAATATTGCTTGGACACCGGACTGGTGCGAGATGAAGGCATCATGGCCGCTGCCAGGATAGCGGGCATTGACATTGAGGATTCGCTTGAAAGGATATTTACTTATCCTAGCCCCTTTGGGGCTATCCCAGATCAGGTGTATTTCTCAGATGTTCACTTTCAATTAAAGGTTGAGGTAGCCGAATCCTAAAGATGCTTAACTTGGTCTAAAGGTCCGGGCTATCTTTTTCTAAAGGAAAGGAGCAACCCGAGAATGTTACCGTCCTCCAGGTAGCACTTTTAATAAGTTTAGCTAGACTGTAACGTCCCGGATATTATGAGGGTCCGGAGATCTCCCCTCAGAAATGTACCTCTTCACCAAAGAGTGTACAGAGATTGGGTTCATGAGTTATTGATACAGAAGACTTATATGAGACAATTCTAAAAATATATAGAGATTTATTAAAAGAAACGACATGCAATTTATAGTTGGTGAATCAGTCAATCGCAACGTTAACAGTTCTAAAAAGGGAAAAAATACAATCTTATTTTTAACAGAGAATCTTACTTTTAAATCTTAACTTCGCTACAGTATTACAGTTCTTAAAATTTTCTATACAGGATATCCATCAATATCAAATTATCTTCGATCCCTGAGGTACAAAGAGTGGAAGACTACAGAGCCGCCTCTGTAGTCGAGAATCGCTTTTGTCCGATTAAAGCGAGTCTGATATCTCATTTGCGACTTCAATATTTATACCCTTTTTCATTTGTGTTCCATAAGGTTTCTGTTGATCCAAGTTAATTATCACTATTCATCTTTCTGCTGACCTCTGCAATTCTTACTGCCACAGCAGCAATAGTTATTGGGAGTTTACCATATAGGTGTGAAGGGCAGATGTCCCTTATCTCACGTGTCACTTTAAGAGGTTTAATCAAGATCATTTATCCAGGGTTGACCATTGTTCTGTTCCATTCGGAGCCAACCATTCTTCTGTTTTAATAAGGTTATTTATTCAGAGTCAACAACTGTCTTACCTCAACAAGGCCAGAATTCTTTCATAAGACAGTGTATTTTTCTAAAAAGGTTATATAGTTTATTCCTTCACACGCTGTGCGTGGTCTCACACCAACTGCACATTAAGTGAGTGGTAGCCTTTGCGGTTACGGAAGATCTCAAGATTGTTATATGGTGTTCGCAAAGCCACGTGTGTGCAGTCCCTGTCTTCTTCGCTGCCTCCGCTCCCTCTGCCATAGATCCTGGAGGGCGAGGTCAACTGCCAGTACAGCCCCCATGACTGTGAGCAAGTGTTATGAGCAGAAGCCTTTAAAAAATAATGAGGGAGTTCTTCACCTGCAACAACATTCCCTGTTACCAAATAACCTTGACATAAGTTAAGAAAGTTGTTGGAGTTGCAGGAAGTAGCATAGAGCTACTCAAACTGCAGAACCATGTCATGTGCAACTGATTGCTGATGATCCCTTTAAATAGCATTGCTGGAGCTTCCTTCCTGCTGTTGGATGCCTACTCTCCCTGTTGTTGTTTTGACATGCCAGTAAGTTCAATGGCAAGAACAAATACTGCAGATCAGGCATCCAGTGAGCGTTGCACACTCACTGACGTCACGATTTCAGTTATTTAAATCCCTATGGTGATCACGTTTGCCGACAGTGCTACTGGCACTTGCAAAATGGGACCCACCGCGGGAGACGCCACCAGCTGGTGGAAGAGTGCCAGCCGCCGCTTTCTTGACATTTCGTGGCGGTAACAGGTGGCACAAACCACCCGCATTTCTAGGCCTCAAACTCTCCTAAAAGCCTGAGCTGTGAGTGTATGGTCTAGAAATTCACTTGCTCCAGAAGATGGGGTTGGGGCGTGCACTGCACGCACCTGTTATTGTTATTTCAGGGAGCAGGTAATATTTGTGCTGCCTGCTGATTATCATCGCTCAGGCGTGCATCCAGTGCTATTCATTGGCTGGATGCCCGTTTGGGTGGCTGGATATTGGGCCTCTTTGACACCATTCAAAGGCAGCCAGCACCTATTAAAGGGCAGGTGCTGATTGCAGAAGGAAGAAAGCACTTCCAAACAGAGAAATTGCTGCTAGACCTGTAGATCATGGCCCCAGGTTCTCAGATGCTGCCTGGAAGGCCCTGGTCCAGGTAGTGGATAGGAGGAAGGACATCCTCTTCCACCCAAGGGACAGGAAGCCCTCTAGGTGTCAATGCAGGAGACAGTGGGAAGAGGCCGCAGTGCATGCCAATATCAGGGGTTTAGCACCCAGAACATGGATGCAATGCCGGAAAAAGTTCTTCTTCTAGGAGGCTGCAGATGCCTGCGACCACCTGACATGACAAACTGAGCCTCCGGGAGCATTGCTCTTCCGAGAGGTCAAGGAAGCTGAGCCTCTGCCTGTACAACCTGTTATGCGGGTAATGCCTCTTGCAAGCTTGACCCCTCTGCTGCTCCTCTCTCTGCTACTCCCCTCTCTGCTGACTACCTGCAGATCTCTCCACTACAGGCTGTTGTTGCTGCTGATGGTCATCTTGCTCCTTATCCGAGGTCCAAGCTAAGGCAGCCGTGGCGCCACCCATCCTGAACTTGAGTCTCAATGGGCTAAAAATTCGATAGCCCCCAAAAACTGGCGTGGGGGTCGCGATGCACGATCGGCTGTAGAAAGCTGTAGGCTGCAGGAAGATATCAATGGACTGATCAGGTGGGTAGAAAAGTGGCAAATGGAATTCAAGCTGGAGAAGTGTGAGATAATACATTTGGGGAGGGCACAATAAATTTATGAGCAGAGAGGTTATGCTAGAACTGTACAAAACACTAGTTAGGCCCAGCTAGAGTACTGCGTACAGTTCTGGTCACCACATTACAGGAAAGATGTGATTGCTCTAGAGAGGGTACAGAGGAGATTTACGACGATGCTGCCAAGACTGAAGAATTTTAGCTATGAGGAAAGATTGGATAGGCTAGGGTTGTTTTCTTTGGAACAGAGGAGGCTGAGGGGAGACCTAATTATGAGTGGCCTAGATAGAGTGGATAGGAAGTACCTATTTCCCTTAGCAGAGAGGTCAATATCCGGGGGGGCATAGATTTAAAGTAATTGGCAGAAGGATTAGAGGGGTGTTGAGGAGAACCTTTTTCACCCAGAGGGCGGTGGGGATCTGGAACGCACTGCCTGAAAGGGTGGTAGAGGCAGAAACCCTCATCACATTTTGAAAATACTTGGATATGCACTTGGCATGCCGTAACCTGCAAAGCTATGGACCAAGAGCTGGAAGGTGAGATTAGGCTGGATAGCTCTTTTTCGCAGACACGACAGGCCAAATGGCCTCCTTCTGTGCCGTTAATTTCTATGATTTTATCACGACTAACGCATCAACAATTTCCTCGCCTACTTCTTTTAATACCCTGGAGTGGAAACTATCGGGTCCAAGAGATTTGTTTATATTTAATCTGATTAGTTTCTCCATTACCATTTTTTAAAACTTATATTGAATCTAGTTAGTTCCTCCCCTTGATTTATTTTCATTTTTCTTTTTATCTCTGGTACTTTATCCTCATCCTTTATTGTGAAGACCGATACAAAGAAACTATTTAGTAATTCTGCCATTTTCTGATTTCAAATTACAACATCAACTGCGTCTGTCATTAAGGGGCCCACATTATTTTTAGCCACCCTCTTTCTCTTAACATATTTGTAAAATCCTTCAGTGTTCTACATGAGGTTGCGGATTGAAACTTGGCACACTCCAGTAGCAGACAGTTCCCTTCTGTTGCGTGCTGCCTGCTCCCAGAATTGATGAATCAGCAACATAGAAGATGAAAATGTGTGCATGAAATCTGTCCAGCCCCATATGTGGAGGTGGGCTCCTTAAGGATAATGAAAGCACAGATGTGCAGCAAGCGGAAGGTAACCGGTAAAACACGTCAGCAGATTATTCTGTTCGTTCTTGTGCCGGAGAAAGAAATGTTGCGCAAGGGAGGTAACTAAAATTGTACAATGAAGGGCATGGACCAACTGTCCCCCTCTCTTGGACTACCTGCAGTAACTTCTCTATGGATGTCGTGCTTCTTCCTCCAATGTTGTCAGATATAACAGGCTTTTCCACCAAATAAAAAAAAACAAGTGCCGCCTGATGAACTAGGACAAAACCACATCAAAAGCAGGCAGAAAAAAAAATGAAATGCAGCAAGATCATAAAAACAGAAGAAATGCTCTCAGATTGTTAAAAATAATGTATGACTTCACCAAAACATAAATAAGCAGGATAAGGGAAGTGTAGCCAGACTAATTGTAAATCGAAGTCACTATCCATTTAAGCTGCTACAGACTTTTAAGGCCTGCAGCAGCACCTGAACTTCTTCCACATGGTGGGCATCCTCCCAATTGCAGGACACCATATATGCCAGGTGCATGCCCACTCCATGTAAATGAACAAGAATGAGAGACGTGGACATGTTTCAGTAGGTCCAAATGGAGGACCAGTTTTGTCTTCTCCAAACCATATGTATGAATTTGTCCTTCAAATATGGAGTGAAGGCCAAGCCTCTTGTTTTGATTAAACACCAGGGGGGAAAAATTCAGTCGCGCCCCGTTTGGGGCGCAAATATCGTCCGGGCGCAAAAATTAGCGCCTGGCGCTAATTATCGCCACTGACTGGAAACTTCACTTTTAACGCCCCGGGAGGTGATTGGAGCGCTAAATCAGGCGCTGCACACCTGTCTTAAGGCGCAAAGGCCGAGGAGTGAGGCGCTAACTGAGAGCGCGAGCGCAGCGCAGGTGCTGCCAGTTAGCGAGGGAACACAGACACACTGGCGCCGGCCAGTTCTTAAAGGGGGGGGGGTGCGATCTTGCTCCCCAGCCACACCCTGCTCATTGCAGCCTTGAATCTCGGCCTGGAGAGACCTGTGAATCCATTTTCCAGCCAAGGATGGAGAGGGTGAGAGAACGAGCTGAGCGCTTCACCGAGCGGGCCTTGGATGCTCTGGTTGGCGCGGTGGAGCGCCGAAGAGCAATACTGTACCCAGAGAGTGGCAGGAGGCCTTTGCCGCGCGACTACAGAAGTGTGTGGAGGGAGGTGGCTCAGCGCGTCTCCTCCAGGAGCATGGTGCCCAGGACCCATGTTCAATGCCGGAAAAAGTTCAACGACCTCACTCGGGTCGTCAGGGTGAGTGGCCTTTTTGCAATACCTCTCCATCCCTCCATCTCAACCTCACTCTATGGCCAGAGGGTCTTAAAACCACAATTAACAACACTCATCCAACACCTATGGCCCTTTCATGAAGCACACACTCACATTCCATACTTTGCATACAGTAAGGGCTATTCACCTATGGGAGGCACATCAGGCAAGACCATGGCTGTATACAGTAAGGGCTATTCACCTATGGGAGGCACATCAGGCAAGACCATGGCTGTATACAGTAAGGGCTATTCACCTATGGGAGGCACATCAGGCAAGACCATGGCTGTATATTTACTCAGACGCCGTCCTTTTTCTTGCAGGCCAAGCTGGCGCATAATAGGAGACAGCAGCAACGGACAGGTGGCGGGCGGCCTCAGCTGCAACCCCTCAGCGATCTTGAGGAGCACGTCCACAGGATTGTGACAAGCCGGGTGATCGGTCCCGTCGCCACTGGAGACACCAACCCCGTTCTGGACAGCAATGGTAAGGTCATCACCTTTTTGTCCTCTGTCCTTCCACTTGTCCCTCACAACACCAGCCTTTGACACTTTCAATCCAACTTACTAACTCACTGCACTTATTCCTCCCTTATTGCCACCCTGTCCTCACGCTAAAGCCACTCTTGTACCTCCCTGCTTTCAGATGGTGATTCACCAGCTGAGGAGATGGGCCCTGAAGCTGCCAGTGGGAGTGAAGCTGCAGCCGAGGAGGAAGAGGAAGCCGGAGCATCAGTGCCACCCTCTCCCGAGGAAGCCCATGACGACACTGGGAACACGCCTTCCCTGGAGGGGAGCAGGGGGGAAGGGTCTGATGAGGGTGAAGCTCCAGGACCCAGCGGGCTGCAGCAACGCGATGGGGGTAGGGAAGCTCGGGGGCCTTCTCCCCGGAGGGAGAGTATGCCAGCGAGTCCTGCTGCACTGGACGCAGAGGAGGAGCGGCTGATCGCGGAAATGAACACCCAGGCGGTGGGCATGCACACTGAGCTCATGGCTGCAGTGGGTAGGGTGCCCGAATGCATTGAAGCACTGGCAAGGAGTGTGGAGCACTTCGCTGCAGCGCAGGCGGATGCGACACTGAAGCTCAGTGCTGCAATTCAATCTCAGACTGCTCTCATGCAGACTCAGATTGAGGCCACGCGAGCACTGTCTGCTGCCATCCTCGCTGGTTCGTTCACATTTCCCCGGGGCTCTCACCGCGCCGCAGCAGGCCAGCAATCTGTGCTCCAGCAGATTGCTCCGGATGCTGAGGTGCTGCCCCGTGGGAGTGCCAGTGTGCCGGTCGAGCAGGGAGTTGCTGTCCTCGCTCAAGATGACAGCATTCCTGCTGCCACCACTGTCACTTCTCCACTGCAGTTGCCACCGCCTGTAGGACAGACTGCTGCCGCCCATGCAGAGTTGGTGCAGTCTGCAGCCGGGCCCTCCAGGCCCAGAACTGGTCGAGGCCGTCCCTCAAGGGCATCTGCATTGTCAGGGCCTGACAGTCAGCAGCCTTCCACCAGCCTTGCTGCAGCCACTGAGGTCCCATTGCGGAGGAGCAGTAGGGTAAGAAGGGGGGAAGGGCGCACGGGAAGGAGTTCACCCTCGATGTAGGAGGTGTGACAAAATGCTGGTCATTTTTTTATTAAAGGCCGAGGTTCATGGTCAAACTTTTGTTGAGTGTTTTGCACATGATCTCCAGGTTGTGAGAACCAGTTATGGTAATGACTGTTTTTTTGTGTTTATTTGTATGAGTTTGTCATGAAGAAATGACACACACAGAGTTTGTAAAATAAATAAGTTTTGGTACTCAAAATATACATGTTTGGTGTTTGGAATCATTGGTGCCTTAGCCGGCTTAGGGGTTGCGTGTTGGGTTCATTCATGCTGTTCTCAATGGCAGAAGCCATTTCCACAGCAGGGGCCTAGAAGCGGCTTGCTATCAGCCGCTGACGGACGGCCCTTGCAGTTTCACCATTGTGGGCCGCCCTCACGCCTTGGTGCTGCTGCTGATCATCCTCCTCCTCCTCTTCCTCCTCTTCCTCCTCCTCCTCTGGTGGTGCTCCAAGGCCTGGTGGCATTGGCTGGGTCCTGAGGATTGCCATGTTATGCAGCATGCAGCACACAACTATGATGTTGGAAACTCGCTCAGGCGAGTACTGCAGGGCTCCTCCAGAATGGTCGAGACAGCGGAACCGTTGCTTGAGCACGCCGATTGTGTGCTCCACGATGTTCCTGGTAGCTTGATGGCTCTCGTTGTACCGCAGCTCAGCAGGGGTGTTGGGCGTACGGAGCGGTGTCATCAGCCAGGTGCTCAGTGGATACCCCTTGTCCCCGAGAAGCCAACCAACTGGCTGATGCGGTGCCTCGAAAAGTTCTGCCACAGTAGTCTGGCGCAGGATGAAAGCATCGTGGCAGCTGCCAGGATAGTGGGCATTGACAGCGAGTATCAGCTGTCTGTGGTCACAGACCAACTGAACATTCAAGGAATGGAACCCCTTTCTGTTCCGGAAATCCTCGGCATTCTCATGCGGAGCATGCAAAGCCACATGCGTGCAGTCAATGGCGCCCTGCACCATGGGGAAGCCCGCTATCCTCGCAAAGCCCAGAGCGCATTCTTGCTGCTTGTCTGGGGTCATGGGGAAAGAGATGAACTCTCGTCTCCTTTTAAAGAGGGCATTTGTGACCTGCCGGATGCAGCAATGCACCGCGAACTGGGAGATATTGGCGATGTCCCCAACAGCAGATTGAAATGAGCCAGTAGCATAAAAGTTCAGAGCCACTGTGACCTTCACTGCCACCGACAGAGACGTCCTGGATCTCAGTTGAGGCTGCAGATCTGGCTGCAGCAGGTGGCAGAGCTCAGTGACCACCTCCTTGCTGAAGCGCAGCCTTCGCAAACACTGCTCATCAGACATATGAATGTAGGAGAGCTGTTCACGATATACCCTGTGAGGGTAAGCTCTCCTGTACAGACACCTGTTGGCCCTCCTCCGTCTGGCCATCATTGCCACTCTCTCTCTGCGTCTCTGTCTCCTCTGATTCAGCTGGCGCAGGACGACGCCCCCCATCAGTGCAGCCCCCATATCTCTTAGCAAGCAAAGTTATGAAGGCCAGAAACCAAAGTACCAGCGAAGTTAGGATCAGTAGGCAAAACTATCTCACACATTGTTGACTCAATGCAGAAGTCTCTCTTTCTCTCTCTCCGTATCTCTCTCTCTCTCTCAGAACGAGTGGTGCAAAAATGTCAACCACAGAGAAAGACAGGAAGAGGCCCCAAGGGCGTTGCACTCTCGTATGACGTCACAATCTGCGCGCGCAGGAGATCGCGGCGATAAAGTTTAGCGCCGCCGCAAAATGTCTAGTTAAGTTCGCGAGCGGCGCAAACATCGCTGCGCCCGGGCGCTAGCTGCTTTGCGCCCCATTAGCGCCCTCTTAAGGCGCTAACGGGAGGCGCAACCAACTGAATTTTTCCCCCCAGCTTTTTGAAAACTTGTGCAGAATTTCAAACTTTTTAACGACTTGATTGTCAAAACAAACAAATCAGTTAACTCCTTGAGGTCAAGGTTTCCAGACAAACTCAACAATACTTCATAGACATAAGCAATTAATAATAGGCAACAGATACAATGGTGGATATCCACGAAGGCAAGTTTCCTTTGAACAAACAAACTCAAAGAAGCAATGCTGCTAATTAATTTAAAATAATTAACTAATTTAAACTTTTGATCAAAAACACAGCCTGATCTTTTGACAAAATGAAACAAGCAATTCAGACATTGCTAAAGCATACCCTCCATGGAGGAAAATTTTCAGGGGATTGCTCATGCAGCTTCCTCATGAACTGACCCAAGGGCCTGGAGTTTTTGCTTTGGGCACAATTGGCGATCTAGGCGCCAATTGCGCCCAAAATTGCGCTAGTTTTGAGACCTTTTTTTCTCAAGTTTCTGCTCAAGCGTATTTGCATATTGCAAACGTAAAATATGCCATGAGTCAGCGCAATCGGGCAGCGTTTTAGAACGCAATTTAAAAATATATATATTTTGCTTTCAAAAATATTCTTTGATATATTTAAGAGTGGTAACTCAGTGCAGTTTGATTAATACAGCTGAAAATGGGTTTATCACAAAAAATGAACATTATTAATCAGAGTGTCTAGTCCACCACCACCTGTGAGTAACCCAATTTTAAATAACTGTAAATGACAGAAACATTTGCTGGTTAGATTGGTGTACAATCGTCAGTTTCATGGCAAATTATTCCCATTTACAACTCTTCTCGACTCATCTTTTGTTTCTTTACTTGTCCCATTACCATCTCCTTTTGTTTTGTACAATCAGACTTTTTGTCATTTAATCTCTCCTGCCTTCCATCCTATCACAGACCTTCTCTTTTGTTCTTTCCTCCCCTCCCTACTTTCCCTGCCCCTGCACTTGCTTAAAATCTGTTATATCACTAACTTTTTCCAGTTCTGACAACAGGTCATCGACCTGAAACGTTAACTCTGTTTCTCTCTCCACAGATGCTGCCTGACCTGCTGAGTGTTTCCAGCATTTTCTGTTTTTATTTCAGATTTCCAGCATCCGCAGTATTTTGCTTTTGTACCTGGTTTTGGAGTAGGTTTCAGGCAAGATCTGTTAATAGAGCTATGGCTACAGTTTCGTATGAAGTTCCAGTAATTGTCTCTCCTGCTGAGGAAACTTATACCTGCTTCTTTGTAGAAAGATAGAGAGGTAACGAGAGCCAATGTGAGACAAGCAAGATCGTGTCCGACCACTCCCCCCACCCCCCCACCCAAGGAATGGCATTTGCACTTGAGCAGGCATCAAATGCAGCCATAGTCAACAGTCCTTAATATGCCAATAGTGAAAAGCAAGATACCTTCGGACATCTCTTAAATGAGCTGTTCTGGGACTCTTGCATTTTAATGCTATTTGATCACTCGAGTAGCCACCATAGTGACCAGAGGATTTATGGTCCAGAGAAATTTGCAGTGCAGTTACAGGTCTCAGTGTTGGTTCTGCCCCTGGCAATACCCTGTTGACTAGCTGGAACTCTGATTCTTCTGCCCTCCAGAGCTCTGTGTTTCTCTCTCGCCTCCTCCCCAAAAGTTGAAGTTGAAAGGTTTAGAGAGTGCAGCTGTGAGCTTTTGAATCTAAACATTTGAATCAGCTTAAGTACATATGGAAAGTGTCCAGGAAAGTTCAAGGGATTCCTTGGGCAGTTCTAAAAGCCTTTTGATACCATACTCGATTTACAATCCAAGCCTCCTCTAGAGAGTCTCAAACTGTTTTTTCTCTGATGCCAGGTAAGACCCTTGGAAAAGACATGGGAAATCCATATCTGAACTATTGATTGTGAAGCAGTTTGGGACGGTCCTGAGGACATGATGAGGTGCTAATTCTAAAGTAAGAGTTAGGCATCAAATTGCATCTTCTCTGGATGGTAAGACCCCCATGTGTAAGAATTCTTCTCGTCCGGAACAAGGGGGCGTTTTGTTGTTTCCGTTTAAGATTTTCTGCATCTGCCGTGTTTTTGCATTCACACTTTTTAAGTTCCCGATAACCCCAAGGGTAACGGGCACCCAGATGTTGCATGACGAAATTACACAGTATTGGCGGGGGGGTGGTGGACACACGATTTCGGGAAGGGGGCGGATTTTATTCAATGTAAAACCGGTGCAATTATTCCGACTCCGAGTACTTGGACTGAGGAGAAGCTTGTGAGCAGTTTATTAATGTGAAACAGTACAACTTACTTTGGAGTTTTACAACCTGCTCTTTGCAGTGGGTGGCTCGAAATCCTATGGTGTGGTTGTAAGTAACAATTTCTTCTGAAATACCCGTGCACGGATTTTATGCAGAATAAAAATATGCAATGACTTTATACAATACAGCCATGAACCTCTTGTATGCTGCGACTGTGATTCGATTTACCTTAGATTATGAATTGATTTAAAACTGCGATTCTGAATCGGTTTTATATTAATTTTTACTTCAATTACATAAATATTAAAATGACAGTCCAAAATTCTTTGGATTTCGGGTACGTTTTTTATCTTCTGCTGTAAACAATTAGGGGTAAAAATTCAGTTGGTTGCGCCTCCCGTTAGCGCTTTAAGAGGGCGCTAATGGGGCGCAAAGCCGCTAACGCCCGGGCGCAGCGATGTTTGCGCCGCTCGGGAACTTAACTAGAGATTTTGCAGCGGCGCTAAACTTTACCGCTGCGACCACCTGCGCGCGCAGATTGTGACGTCATTCCATGGTGCAACGCCCTTGTGGCGCCCCGGAGCGGAAATTGAGTGGCGCCCCCTGCCTTACCGCCTGGCGCATCCAACGACCGGAAGACTGGAACGCTATCAATCGCTGTGGGGCTGGGGGGAGCGCTATTTAAAGGGGGCCTCTTCCTGTCTTTTTCTGTGGTTGACATTTTTGCGCCACTCGTTCTGAGAGAGAGAGAGAGAGATTCGGAGAGAGAGAAAGAGAGACTTCTGCATTGACTCAACGCTTTGTGAGGTAGTTTTGCCTACTGATCCTAACAGTTGGCCCCCCCCCGCTTTAAGAACTGGCCGGCGCCAGTGTGTCTGTGTTCCCTAGCTAACTGGCAGCAGCTGCGCTGCGCTCGCGCGCTGAGTTAGCGCCTCACTGCTCGGCCTTTGCGCCTTAAGACAGGTGTGCAGCGCCTGATTTAGCGCTCCACTCACCTCCCGGGGCGGTAAAAGTGAAGTTTCCAGTCAGTGGCGATAATTAGCGCCAGGCGCTAATATTTGCGTCCAGACGATATTTGCGCCCCAAATGGGGTGCGACCTAATTTTTTCCCCTTAAAGTTTGTGGCTGAACACAAGCAAGTGTGTGAAATGAATCTCTGGTTTACTCAGCATTTAATCTGTTTCGCACAGGTGCACATTGCCTTGTAAAAGCAATGCAGCAGCTCTTCTTTGGAGTATCACTTGCCAGGGTTTCGAATTGAAATGACATTTTCTGAATGTAACGCTACAGGTACAATGATAAAAGGGGGGAGGGGGAGAGCGGGGGAGGAGAGGGGGGGGCGGGTGGGGAAAGTGAAGGGTGATTGGGGGAAATGTTGGGGGAGTGGGGGCAGTTGGGAGTGGGAGGAGCTATTGAGGCTTGACCCCTATTACTCTCGGTTACATACAGTCTATATCAGCAAGTTATATAACTGTTGGTTATGAGGGAAATCTGAGCTTTACCAGTATTACTATTAGTTACTACTACTATTATTAACATTACTATTCGCACTTTCAGTGAGTTACTATTAGTTATTGGTAGAATCAAAGTTCCTCCCACCTCTGGATCTCCCCCTATGAATCGCACCACTGCCCTCGGTTTCCCTTCTTCACCTGCTTGCTGGCACAAAACCACGAGTAAGGATGCTCACCTCTAAGCAGTAAGTGCCGTAACATTTACAGATGTAATGTGATCGGATGGCACGTAATCAGATGTCATGCGATCAGATGTCACATAGCCAGACAACGTGCGGTCAGAACATCATATGATCCAACCTCCAGGAATGCCCCCAACCAGACTTGGCAACCCTCTTCTCACTTTGGAAACAATGGAAATAGCACATTCAGAGAACTGTTTTTTTGTGTGTAGCATTGACCTGTTTCTGCCTGCGGCAATCAATCAGTTGCAAACAGGGAAAACACGAGGCTAAAAGGTATGGTGGAAGCGTTGGAACGTGAGTATAAAATACACTGAGATGGTCAATGAAGCGTAGTCACTGTCATAATGTAGGAAACACAGCAGCCAATGTGTGCACAGCAATGTCCCACAAACAGCAATGTGATAAATGACCAGATAATCTGTTTTAATAATGCTGGTTGAGGGATAAATGTTGCCCAGGACAACAGGGAGAACTCAACTCCCCTGTTCTTCAAAATAGTGCCGTGGGATCTTTTACGTTCACCTGTGAGGCCAGACGGAGCCTCGATTAATGTCTTATCCGAAAAACAGTTGAAACTGTTTACACATTACAGTAACTAAATAACCATGCATTTTACAATGGAAGCAGCCAGCATTAAAACATCTTTCGGAATGTTAAAATAATAGATTAGTTTACAAAAGATGGGGCTAAAGGCACATGATTTTTTTCATAAATATGACTTGAAATGGATTATATTAAAGGAATCCCTCTGAAATTTGCAAATGAACTGAGAAACATGGGGGAGGGGGTTGCATTTTCTGTGGGTAGCAGTTGTATAGTTAAAATAAAAACTGACAATTTATACAGTACTTTTCCCATCAAAATATCTCAACGCAGTTTATACTATACTGCAAATTACTTTGTGCAGTACAATAATTATTGTTCTATAGACCAACACTGCTTCATCTCATGGCTATTCTTGGAACCTTGCTGGCAGCCATTGCACCAGCTATTAGTACCAGTAATGTTCCACAGATAGCCATAAGATGAATGACCAATCGATAGTTTTTTTGTGGTATTGGTTCAGGGAGGAATGTTGGCCAGACTCCCTGTTCTTTCATTAATGCACTGATCAATAGATCTTTAATGTCTATCAGAAAGGATGAACAGAACTTTTGTTTAATGTCTCACTGAGGACAAAACTTCCTAATTAACTTTTGACTGCATTTCAAAATCCACTGGCTGTTTGGGAGATGATAAGGTGCTATATAAATCCAAGGGGGTTATTTTGGCCAAAGGATGAAAACAGGTGCTAAATGGGTGCCGTGCTAATAAGACTAGCCTGTTTGAAAGTCTGGATATAGCACGCAATTTTGGTCCTAATTTCTGATTACCATAATTTGAACTTGCCTGGAGGTGCTAAACCAGAAACCTGCAGGTTTAGCACTCAAGTGCTGATTAGGTGCAATTTTCATGGAACAGTATATGTGGGCTCCTCGCACCCACTTCCATTGAAGGTGTGGAGTGCACTGGCTGGCAGACAGCAGCATGTTTCAGGATGGCTCAGGGACCGAGGGAGAGGGCGCACAGGTTCTCGGACACGGCACTGGAGGTCCCGGTGGAGGAGGTCCAGAGGAGGTGGGATGTCCTGTACCCGCAGGGGGGAAGGACGCCATCTCACCCTCCTGTCCCTCTCTCCTGCAGCATCTGGTGCTGCTCTGCCTGGCCTCATGTCCTCCTCCCATTCCTTGTCCAGACCAAGGGGGACCCCTAGCCAGATGCCCATGACCAAGCACTCCCTTTCTTCTGGTGACTCCTATAAGGTGTCCAATAAACTGGAGTAGCACAGCACTTACTCTTTTTAGGTCACGTCCTGAAAGAATTTGCAGAATAAATGTTGCTCGAGTGTTGGTGAAATCTTGACAAAGTGTCCCAGAAAGTCTCCCGTGTTTTTCAGAGGTCATCTTCACAGCTCCAGCAGCAGGTGAACAATAAAAGTTGAATATTCCTTTAAGTAGTGCTTGAAATCGACATCAATGCCATGTTTACTCCCAAACAGCTGGTCGTTGTTCGGAGAGGGTGTTAGGATAAGCGCTAGCCACCAAAATGCCGTGCAACATCTTTAATGAGTGCTAGAAGGCATTTTAAGTGGCAATCAGCTGCTTAACAATCCTCTGATGCGGACTGTGTTGGACTGGGGTGGACAAATGTGAGAAGTCGCACAACACCAGGTTATAGTCCAACAGCTTTATTTGAAATCACAAGCTTTCGGAGCGCTGCTCCTTCGTCAGGTGAAGGAGCTCTTTCACCTGACGAAGGAGCAGCGCTCCGAAAGCTTGTGATTTCAAATAAAGCTGTTGGACTATAACCTGGTGTTGTGCGACTTCTCACATTTAACAATCCTCTGGGCAGCCATTCTTAGCGTAGGCTTCAACTCCTTTACCAAGATGGCGTCTTGCTAAACATGGGCTAAACTGGCGTTTTAGCTAAAGACCCCATCTTGGCCACCTCGGAGGATTGTTAGCACCTGAATGTGCTGCCGAAAATTGCCCCCAAGTTCTTTCTTTACTGCTTTAGCCCAGATTATGTACTTAAGTCCTGGCATGAGACTTGAACCCATATCCTTCTGACCAAGAGGGGAAATGCCAGTATCTGCACCAAGCTTACAGCGTTAAAAAAACAATAGTTGCATATTGTGAAAATATTGTAGGAATATATAAGAAAGGATCATTTAAAATACTGTGTGACTAGGCTAATTTATCATTTTAGGACACCTAACTTTGGGTGCTGAGAAAGAATTTATTTTCTAAAAGAATGTTAAAAAATCTCTCCTCCAAGTCACTTCCAACGGCACTATCAAACTCATAACTATATAGCCTTTCGCTTCCGTTCATCACAATACTTCTGCAGCTATCAATCTTCTCAATCACATCCTCACGTCTACCTTTGATGCCCTTATCCCAGCAAAAATCTTACTCTCTCACATCCTGGTTGTTCCCCTTGTACAGCTCCCACCTTCGCTGTATTAAGTCCAAGGGGTACAAATGTATATGGCACATAACGGGTTTAGCCATTCATCGCCAGAGCTTGCTGGACCACATGAAGCACTCCTCCCCTCTGCCAACACTGCTCACTAGTCCAGGATCATCCTTGTAACGATAACCCTTGGCTTCTTTTCTCCACCACCAACCGTCTCCTTAAACCCCTATCCCCTGCCCCTTATAAGCACCCTTGCCTCCAACAACAAGTGTGAGGAACTCATGGACTTCTTTGTCACTAAGATTGAGACCATCCGTTCAGCTGTCTCTGCCACATCCCTCCTTTCCCTTTGCCCACCATAGAATTACATAGAATATAGAGCACAGAAACAGACCATTCCCCAACTAGTCTGTGCTGCTGTTTATACTTCACATGAGTTTCTTCCCATTCTATCTACCTCATCTCATCCTTTCATCATATCTTTTTATTCCATTTTTCCTAATGTATTCATCTAGTTGCTTTTTGAAAGCATCTAAGCTATTTGCCTCAATAAATTCCTGTGGTAGCGAGCTCCACATTCTAACCACTCTCTGAGTAAAGAAATGTCTCCTTATTTCCCTATTGTATTTATCATAGAATCAGAAATTTACGGCACAGAGGAGGCCATTAGGCCCATTGGGGGAGAAATTCGGTACCCTTAGCGCCTCTAGTTAGCGCCTGGCGGGGGCAGTAGCGCCACAGCGAGGCGAATCCAGCGGCGTCAGCCAAATTCAGCCCCCCATAGCACCGCTGCTACGAGTTAGCGCCGGGGACTTCGGTGCCAGGCAGATCGTGACGTCAGTGAGCGTGCAACGCTCACTGGGCACCCGATCTGCCAAATTGAGTATCATCCCCTGCCTTAGCGCCTTGCCCCGACAGCGACAGAGAGAGGAGGTGTGAAGCAGTCGGTAGCCGGCTCCAAGGGTGCTACTTAAAGGGATCATGAGTAATAAGTTGCAGCTCTCAGGTTAGTGCTGCTTCACTGTTTCCTTGCCAGTTTGACATTGTGCAACAGTTTAAATCAGTCATTTAAGGTTGTTTAGTCTTCCGAGTGTTGTGGCTACTAAAAATTAGTTACATTTATTCTCACAAAATATCAAAGTGCTGCACTGCCTTACATTAATGGGGGCCGCACTGGCAGTCGACCTCGCCCCCCAGGATCTACTGCAGAGGGAGCACAGGAAGCGAGAAAGATTGGAACATGTGGCCAGAGGGAGGAGAAGGGCTATGAGGGCTCTCAACAAGAGGCCTTACCCTCCGAGGGTATTCTAACAGCACTTCTCCTACCTTCAATTAAGTGAGGAGCAGTGTCTTAGAAGGCTCTGCTTCAACAAGAAGGTGGTCCCAGAACTCCCACCTCCTGCAACAGACCTCGAGCCTCAGATCAGGGCGACCACGGCTCTCTCAGTGGCAGTCAAGGTCACCGTCACCCTCAATTTCTTCACCAGCGGATCCTTCCAGTCTGCAACAGGAGATATAGGTAACATCTCGCAGTTCGCCGTCCATCGCTGCATCCGGGAGGTTACAGAGGCTCTCTACAACAGGAAAAGGGACTATATTTCCTTCCCCATCACCAGAGAGAAGCAGGACGAGTGTGCATGTGGCTTTGCCAGGATAGCGGGATTCCCCATGATGCAGGGTGCCATTGGCTGCACCCACATAGCTTTGAGGGCACCCCATAACAATCCTGAGATCTTCCGTAACCGCAGATGCTACCACTCACTTAATGTCCTATTGGTGTGCGACCACAGACAGCGAATCCTCAATGTGAATGCCCGCTATCCTGGCAGCAACCACAATGCCTTCATCCTGCGCCAGACCAGTGTTCCAGCACTTTTACAGCCACCACAACAAGCTCGTGGCTGGCTGGTCGGAGACAAGGTGTATCCGCTCTCCACCTGGCTCATGACTCCCCTCCGCAACCCCAACACTCCGGCACAGCACTCATATAATGAGAGCCACGCCGCCACCAGGAACATCATTGAGCAGACCATCGGAGTACTCAGCAATGGTTCCGCTGCCTTGACCACTCAGGAGGAGCCCGCCAGTACTCACCGGAGCAGGTGTCCCATTTCGTCATGGTGTGCTGCATGCTCCACCATCTGGCCATCATGAGGGTCCAGCCCTTGCCACCAGGGATTGCGGGAACACCTCAGGAGGAGGACAAGGAGGAAGAGGAAGACCAGGAGGAGGAGGAGGAACAGGAGTGAGGGAGGAGGCAGCCCCTCAATCAGCCTCCCAGAAGCCGCCCCATCAGACTGCGGTTCCAGTAAATTCAACCCCAGATCCCTGTTGCTCACCATAAGAACATAAGAACATAAGAAATAGGAGTAGGAGTAGGCCAATTGGCCCCTCGAGCCTGCTCCGTCATTCAATAAGATCATGGCTGATCTGATCCTAACCGCCAATCTACTATCATAGAACCAACTCCTGAACCTAACAGAATTGGACACACGAAATAGGAGCAGGATCAGGCTACACGGCCCCTGGGCCCGCTACGCTACCCACAGGGCCATGACCGATCCGAACCTAGACTCATGTCCAAATTCCTGCCCGCTCCCCGTAACCCTTAATTCCCTTTACTTCTAGGAAACTGTCTATTTCTGTTTTAAATTTATGTAATGATGTAGCTTCTACAGCTTTTTGGGGCAGCATATTCCCTGGACCTACCACCCTCTGAGTTCCTTCTCATCTCAGTTTTGAAAGAGCAGCCCCTTATTCTAAGACTATGCCCCCTAGTTCTAGTTTCACCCATCATCGGGAACATTCTCCCCGCATCCACCCGATCCAACCCCTTCACAATCTTACATATTTCAATAAGATCGCCTCTCATTCTTCTGAACTCCAATGAGTAGAGTCCCAATCTACCCAACCTCTCCTCATATGTCCATCCCCTCATCACCGGGATTAACCGAGTGAACCTTCTTTGTACCACATCCCCATCATTCCATCCCAGTTGCAGGCCATATCACAGCGCACAGCTGAAATGAGAAACAGTACAAAATTATCCGAAGTGAATTAATAAATTTATCAATAATCAATGAACACATCTTTACAACAACAATATTAACTATTCACCCTTGTGCAATCCCTTAGTGCCTCTCGTTACTGTGTCTTTGCCTACTCTAGTGCTCCTATGAAGTGTTGGCCCAGTGGGTGCAGCAGGGCTGCTGAGTGTCCATGTGGGAGACTTCAGATGGCCTTGCAGGATGCCCTCAACCAACTCTGGGCCTGGAAGGCCCGGCTGTAGACTGCACCACCTCAGCATGGGTGGTAGCAGTCTGGGCTGGCTGGATGACAGGCAGCGACAAAGGCAACGGCGGAGTGGCAGCGGTGGGAGCAGGAATGCTGTCATCCTGAGAGAGGACAGCAGGTTGCTGCTCCACTGACCCACTGCCACTCCCCTGGGTCAGCACCTCAGCATCCCTAGCAATCTGTTGCAGCACAGATTGCTGGCCTGCTGTGACACCGTGAAAGCCCCGGTCGACGGTGGTAGACCCAGCCATGATGGCAGCAGTCAGAGCTTGCGTGGCATCGAGCTGAGACTGCATGAGAGCAGTCTGAGATTGAATGGCACCAAGCATAGACTGCATTACAGCACTAAGACATTGTGTCGCTTCTGCCTGTGCTGCAATGGAAGCTGCCAGATCTCCCATCACACACGGCATCAGGTCTGGGTCGCCACGGTCTCTGTGGGAGTCTACCATCCTTTGCAGACTGGAAATGATGGGCTCCATGGTGTGCGCAGAGCTTTGTGCAATGTTGGAGGCGGACTCCTCCGCGCTCCTTACCATTACTGACAGGCTCTCGACCACCCTTGCCATTGCACCTATGATCTCCATGTGCATGCCCATCACCCTTCTTCTAAAGGCTTCCCCATCGAGACCCTCATCTGAGTCCTGTGCAGCAAAACCCGCCCTCCGGTCAACTGGCCCCCGAGCTACCCTTTCCCCCTGGCCTTGCTGAAGCCCGTTCGTTCCCAGTGTATCACCCTGTGCAGATCCCACTACTATACTAGCCTCTAAAGAACACGTAGTGCCAGTATCTGAGCTGGTGTCTGCAGGTGAGACATGCAGTGAGGAAGTGTGTTCTTCGTCCTCCTCTTCTCCTGCATCACACTCAACGGTGTCCTCAGGGATAGGCTGCTCCAGTGCTTGCTCATTATCTGAAAGCATAAAGACACAAGAGATGGGTTAAGGTGAGGGGAGTGGGGGGGGGCAGGAAGGGAGAAATGCTTGCATACAGCATGATTAGCTGGAAAGTGCGAAAGGCTTGTGGGGTGAGTGGGAAGTGGGATGTGTGAAGAAGGAGTAGGGATGACTATGCTGTTGTTGTCCCCAAGGGGGTCAATGTCACCGGTGGCAATGGCGCCCACCACCTGGCGCCCAATAATCTCCAGTACTCTATTTTCCAGCGCAGACTGTGGTTGGGTGTCAGGTTGTCCCCCGCCTGTGCGCTCCTGCTCCCTCCTGTTGTGAGCCACCTTGGTCTGCAAGAGAAAGGAAAGTGTGCAAATGAGCGTGGAGCAATGTGTTTGGGTAATGTCCATGATGCGGAGATGCCGGTGTTGGACTGGGGTGGACAAAATTGAGAGGTCGCACAACACCAGGTTATAGTCCAACAGCTGTTGGACTATAACCTGGTGTTGTGCGACCTCTCAATTTTGGGTAATGTGCCTGCCATAGTTGAATAGCTGTCATTGTGTGCAAGGTGTGAGATGTGGGTGTGAGTGTTGGTAGGTAGAGATTGTTGGTGGGTGAGTGCTGGGGGTGTGGTGCTCTGGCCAGTGTGTGCAGACTGTGGTTCAGACAGTGGTATGTAGCATTTGTTGAGGCATTGACTCACCCTGACCACTTGAATGAGGTCGTTAAATTTCTTCCTACACGGTGTATGGTCCTGGGGACCTCAGTGCTGCCCGAGACCTGATGGGCAACCTCCCTCCACATGGCACGGAAGACCTGCGGCGAGGGCCTCCTGCCACTTGCCGGGTAGAGCACCGCCCTCCATCTCTTCACAACGGACAACAACACCTCCAATGCTTGCTCCGAAAATCTACAGGCTCTCTCCCTGGGGCGTGGTTCTGCCAAGAGTACAGCTGGTTGAATCGCCCGGCTCCTTGGACTTGGCCTGTTCCTGCTTGCGGACACAACAGGCAGCAATGCTGAGAATGAGGTTCTACAGCATGAATGAGCCTCTCCTTTAAGAACTGGGAAGAGCCTGTGGCAATGATGACTTGCGGTTAGACTCCACCTGATATTGGTTAGCGCTTTGAGTGTAACGCCACTGAGCTAGGCCGTTAGCGCTTAAGAACATAAGAACATAAGAAATAGGAGCAGGAGTAGGCCAATCGGACCCTCGAGACTGCTCCGCCATTCAATAAGATCATGGCTGATCTGATCCTAACCTCAAATCTAAAGAACACAAGAAGTAGGAGCAGGACCCGGCCACTCAGCCCCTGGGCCCGCTCTGCCACCCACAGGGCCTTGACCGATCCGAACTCAGCCTCATGTCCAATTTCCTGCCCGCTCCCCATAACCCCTAATTCCCTTTACTTCTAGGAAACTGTCTATTTCTGTTTTAAATTTATTTAATGATGTAGCTTCCACAGCTTCCTGGGGGATCAAATTCCACAGACCTACTATCCTCTGAGTGAAGAAGTTTCTCTCATCTCAGTTTTGAAAGAGCAGCCCCTTATTCTAAGATTATGCCCCTAGTTCTAGTTTCACCCATCCTTGGGAACATCCATACCGCATCCACCCGATCAAGCCCCTTCACAATCTTATATGTTTCAATAAGATCGCCTCTCATTCTTCTGAACTCCAATGAGTAGAGTCCCAATCTACTCTACCTCTCCTCATATGTCCACCCCCTCATCCCCGGGATTAACCGAGTGAACCTTCTTTGTACTGCCTCGAGAGCAAGTATGTCTTTTCTTAAGTATGGACACCAAAACTGTATGCAGTATTCCAGGTGCGGTCTCACCAATACCTTATATAACTGCAGCATTACCTCCCTGTTTTTATAATCTATCCCCCTAGCAATAAAAGCCAACATTCCGTTGGCCTTCTTGATCACCTGCTGCACCTGCATACTAACTTTTTGATTTTCTTGCACTAGGACCCCCAGATCCCTTTGTACTGCAGTACTTTCCAGTTTCTCGCCATTAAGATAATAACTTGCTCTCTGATTTTTCCTGCCAAAGTGCATAACCTCACATTTTCCAATATTGTATTGCATCTGCCAAATCTCCGCCCACTCACCCAGCCTGTCTATATCCCCTTGTAGGTTTTTTATGTCCTCCTCACTTTCTACTTTCCCTCCCATCTTTGTATCATCTGCAAACTTTGATATGTTACACTCGGTCCCCTCCTCCAAATCGTTAATATAGATTGTAAAGAGTTGGGGACCCAGCACCGACCCCTGCGGAACACCACTGGCTACTGGTTGCCAGTCCGAGAATGAACCATTTATCCCAACTCTCTGCTTCTGTTAGATAACCAATCCTCCACCCATGCCAGAATATTACCCCCAATCCAGTGATTTTTTATCTTGAGCAATAATCTTTTATGTGGCACCTTGTCGAATGCCTTCTGGAAGTCTAAATACACTACGTCCACTGGTTCCCCTTAATCCACCCTGTACGTTATGTCCTCAAAGAACTCAAGCAAATTTGTCAGACATGACTTCCCCTTCATAAAGCCATGCTGACTTTGTCCTATTAAATTATGTTTATCTAAATGTTCCGTTACTGTCTCCTTAATAATAGAGTCCAAAATTTTACCCACCACAGATGTTAGGCTAACTGGTCTATAATTTCCAGCCTTCTGCCTACTACCCTTTTTAAATAAGGGTGTTACATTAGCAGTTTTCTAATCTGCCGGGACCTTTGCTGAGTCCAGGGAATTTTGGAAAATTATTACCAAAGCATCCACAATCCCTACTGCCACTTCCCTCAAGACCCAAGGATGTAAGCCATCAGTTTCAGGGGATGTATCCGCCTTGAGTCCCATTATTTTACTGAGTACCAATTCCTTAGTGATTTTAATCGTATTTAGCTCCTCCCCCCCAGAGCCCCCTGTTTGTCCAGTGTTGGGATATTCTTAGTGTCCTCTATCGTAAAGACTGAAACAAAATATTTGTTCAGCATTTTTGCCATCTCCATGTTTCCCACCATTAATTTCCCGGTCTCATCCTCTAAGGGACCTACGTTTGCCTTAACCACCCTTTTTCTTTTTATATAACTATAGAAACTCTTGCTATCTGTTTTTATATTTTTTGCTAATTTATTTTCATAATCTATCTTCCCTTTCTTAATCAATCCTTTAGTTACTTTTTGCTGTCTTTTGAAGACTTCCCAATCTTCTATCCTCCCACTAAGTTTGGCTACCTTATATGTCCTTGTTTTTAGTCGGATACTATCCTTAATTTCTTTACTTAGTCACGGGTGGCTGTCATTTCTTTTACACCCTTTTTTCCTCAGTGGAATATATATTTTTTGAAAGTTGTAAAATAACTCCTTAAATGTACACCACTGCTCATGTACCGTCTTACCCTTTAATCTATTTTCCCAGTCCACTTTAATCAATTACGCTCTCATACCATCATAGTCTCCTTTATTAAAGCTCAGTACGCTTGTTTGAGAACCAACCTTCTCACCCTCTAATTGGATATGGAATTCAACCATGTTATGGTCAGTCATTTCAAGGGGATCCTTAACTAGGACATTATTAATTAATCCTTACTCATTACACAGGACCAGGTCCAAGGTTGCTTGCCCCCTTGTAGGATCAGTTACATACTGCTCAAGAAATCCATCCCTAATACACTCAATAAACTCTTCCTCAAGGCTGTCCTGCCCAATCTGATTTGTCCAGTTAATATGATAGTTAAAATCCCCATAATTATAGCTGTTCCCTTATTACATGCCCCAACTATTTCCTGATTAATACTTCTTCCAGCAGAGTTGCAACTATTAGGAGGCCTATATACTACTCCCACTCGTGTTTTTTTCCCCTTATTATTCCTTATCTCCACCCAAACTGTTTCATTATCCTGATCCTTTGTCCCAATATCATTTCTCTGTATTACAGTGATTCCTTCCTTTATTAACATAGCCACCCCACCTCTCCTTCCTTCCTGCCTGCCCTTCCTGATTGTTAAATACCCTGGCATAATTAATTCCCAGTCGTTGTCACCCTGCAGCCATGTTTCTGTAATGGCCACAAGATCATACCCATACGTAGTTATTTGTGCCGTTAACTCGTCCATTTTGTTACGAATGCTACGTGCATTCAGATAAAGAACTTTCAAATATGTTTTGTGACACTTAGTTCCTGCTTTTTCCTTTTTTAACACTTTACCTTTTACTCCATACCTTCTGTCCCTTCCTGACACGCTTTCCTCTGTCTCCCTGCTCAGGTGCCCAACCCCCTGCCACTTTAGTTTAAACCCTCCCCAACAGCACTAGCAAGCACTCCCCCTTGGACAGCGGTCCCGGCCCTGCCCAGGTGCAGACCGTCCCGTTTGTACTGGTCCCACCTCCCCCAGAACCGGTTTCAATGTCCCAGGAATTTGAATCCCTCCCCCTTGCACCATTCCTCTAGCCACGTATTCATTTGAAATATCCTCCTATTTCTACTCTGACTAGCACATGGCACTGGTAGCAATCCTGAGATTACTACCTTTGAGGTCCTATTTTTTAATTTACCTCCTAACTCCCTATATTCTGCTTTTAGGACCTCATCCCCTTTTTTACCTATATCGTTGGTGCCTATGTGCACCACGGCAGCTGGCTGTTCGCCCTCCCCCTCCAAAATGTTCTGTAGCCGCTCCGAGACGTCCTTGACCCTTGCACCAGGGAGGCAACACACCATCCTGGAGTCTCAGTTGCGGCCGCAGAAACGCCTATCTATTCCCCTTACAATTGAGTCCCCTATCACTATAGCTCTTCCACTCTTTTTCCTCCCAGCCTGTGCAGCAGAGCCACCCATGGTGCCAGGAAGTTGGCTGCTGCTGCCTTCCCCTGATAAGTCATCCCCCCCAACAGTATTCAAAGTGGTATATCTGTTTGAGAGGGGGATGTCTACAGGGGACCACTGCACTACCTGCCTGCACCTCTTACTCTGCCTGGTGGTCACCCATTTACTTTCTGCCTGTGCACCCTTTGCCTGCGGTGTGACCAACTCTCTAAACGTGCTATCCACGAGGTTCTCAGCATCGCGAATGCTCCAATACGCCTCCATCCGCAGCTCCAGCGCCGCAATGCGGTCTGTCAGTAGCTGCAGCTGGATACACTTCCCGCACACATGGTTGTCAGGGACACCGGAAGGGTCCCTGATTTCCCACATCAAGCAGGAGGAGCATAACACGGGGCTGGGCTGTCCTGTCATGACTTACCCTTTAATTAATTGAACTTAAATTAAATCAAATCAATACCACCAATTACACTCAATTAAATGATATACTCAAGGGCCCTTGGTTACTAGCACTAGAAACTATATCCACAAAATTAAGACCTTCTAAACTTTATAAACTATGAACCTTAACTGTCAAACTATAGAGTAGTATAAATACTTACCTAGCCGTACTCACCCAATCAGCTGCTCCCTCCTGCCTGCATCACGTTTTGAATCGTGACGTGGCTCTGGAACGCCGCCGCAGGTCTGAGATTGGTATGCCTGTGAAAGAAAAGCCCGCGAAAGTGAGTTCAAATACTCACTGGACCTCCGGTCTCGTCGCTCCCGACACCAGCCTGTGAAAGAAAAGCCCGCGAAAGTGAGTTCAAATACTCACTGGACCTCTGGTCTCGTCGCTCCCGACACCAGCCTGTGAAAGAAAAGCCCGCGAAAGTGAGTTCAAATACTCTCCGGACCTCCGGTCTCGTCGCTCCCAACACCAGCTTGATTTAGCGCTCCCATCCTTTCTTTGTGCGACGACAATGAATTTTGCGTGCAGCGAGATTCATTTACTCCTGGCGCTGAATCTCAAACTTTTCCAAAGTTAGCGCCCTTTCCTGGGCTATAATAAATTTCTCGTCCATTGTGTCTGTGCCAGCCAAAAAAGAGCTATCCAGCCCAATCCCAGTTTCCAGCTCATGGTCTGCAGCTTTGAAGCCTTGTAGTAACTATTTATTAGTAATTAACTTGTATTTATGGCCTCTAGTTTTGGATTCTCCCACAAGTGGAAACATTCTCTCCACATCTACCCTATCCAACCCATTCATAATTTTAAAGACTTCTATCAGGTCTCATCTATGTCTTTTTTCTTTTCACGATCCTACTGTGTGGTATCTTATCAAAGGCCGTTTGAAAATCCAAATATATTGCATCTACTACATTACCCTTGTCTACTCTTTAAGTTATCTCTTCAAAGAATTCTATCAGGTGAGTCAGGCATGAATTAGCATTTTGGAATCCATCCTGACTACTTTTTATTATATTTTCTGTCTCTAGATGCACTTCTATCACTTCTTTCAGTGTAGATTCCAGTACCTTTCTTATCACTGACATTAAGCTGACTGCTCTATATTAATATTCTCTTTAAGCTCATCCTCTAGTGAAGTGTCTATTTTGTTATCTTCTTTAGTAAGTAAGGTGAAGTAGTATTCAATACTTCTGCCCTTTCTCTATCATTACCTGTGAGTTTATCTTGCTCATCCTTTAGTGGCCCTATCCTACTTTAATTTTACTTTTGGTATTTATGTGTCTATAGAACACTTTATTATATCCTTTTATATTCCTTGATAATTTGATTTCGTAATTTCTCTTTGCATTCCTGACAGTTTCTTTTAACTTCTGTCCTAAGTTCTTTGTATTCCCTTTTGTCATCCTCTCCTAAGTACTTTTTATATTAATTTTTCTTTAGATTAAATTTTCTCTTTAGTTCTTTATTCATCCATGATGCCCCATAATTAGCTTGCTTAATTTGGCTTTTAGTGAAATACATTTCTCTTGAAATCTATTGATTACCCTTTTAAACATTTCCTACCTTTTTTTGTCTCTTTGTTTTTCAAGATTTTCTCCCAGTTTACCTTCTTGGAAAATCCTGGAACTCCCTACCTAACAGCACTGTGGGAGTACCTTCACCACATGGACTGCAGCGGTTCAAGAAGGCGGCTCACCACCACCTTCTCAAGGGCAATTAGGGATGGGTAATAAATGCTGGCATTGCCAGCGATGCCCACATCCCATAAAACAAATTTAAAAATGTTCTACCCTCATTTCCTCATAATTTGCTCTTTTCCAATCTATTGTCTTTGTCTTTGTCCTAGGTATGTCACTCTTGATCCTAATCTTGAACCTTACCATGTTGTGATCACAACTACTAAGATGCTCTCCTACTCTTACTTCTCCTATCTGTTCTGGTTCATACCCATTACAAGATCCAGCAGTGATCTTTTCTTGTTGGACTTTTTACATATTGAGTGAGAAAGGGCTCCTGTGCACACTTTAAAAAACTTGATTCCCTTTTCTCCCTTTGCTACTTCTTCCTGCCAGTTTATTTTGCGGGTAGTTGAAATCTCCTATGATTATTATTCCATGCCTGATACTCACCTTATAGATTTGCCTACATATGTCTTTCTCCAATTCTCTTCCACTATTTGTGTTCTATAGTTTACCTCTGTTAGGGTGATGGATGCCATCTTATCTTTGAACTCAATCTATATGTATTCTGTATCTATTTTACTGCTCGTTACATTCTATTTTTCCACCGCCTTTATGTTATCTTTAACTAGTACAGCTACTCCACCTCACCTCCTTCCTTCCCTTTCCTCCCTAAAATGTGTCATATCTGGCAATATTTAGTTGCCAATCCTGTTCTCTATGTAGCCATGTTTCAGTCATCCCTACTATAGCCGTATCCTCTCTACAAATTATTGCCTCCAGTTCATCCATTCTGTCTTGATGTACATTGCTGTACCAACAGTTTAAATTGTTTTTATTTATTTATTATTCCTTTGCTTTTATTAGTTATTTTATCTTTATGCTCTATGATTTTATCTGATTTCTGTCCATTCGTGTTATCCTTATTCCTTCCTTTAGTTTGTCCTTTACTCTCTTTTCCTGATTCTTTTATTGTTAGGTTTCTGTTGTTTAGCAGTTCCCTCCCCCATTGTTAATAGTTTAAAGATTATTTGCAGCCCTAGTTATCCTTTCCGCTATATCCTTTCTGCTCGTCCCAATGGTACAGCTCCTTTCTGTCCCAGTACAGGTGCCAGTGTCCCATGAAATGGAACCCCTCCTCCCACATCATTCCTTTAGTGTGTTGACTTTCCTAATCTGTTTGTCCCTATGCCAATTTGCATGTGGCTCAGGTAATAATCCCAACATTATTACCCATGAGGTCCTGCTTTTCAATTCAGCTCCTATCCCCTGATACTCCCTTAGCAGGACCTCTTCCCTAATCTTTCCTATGTCGTTAGTTCCGACTAAGGTTGAGATCATCCGTTCAGCTGCCTCTGCTGCATCTCTCCCTTCCCTTTGCCAGCCAAGCCAAGCTTCCCCCTGCCCTAGCCCTGAACATGCATCTTTCTCTCCTATCTCCCCATATGCCATCACTGAGCTCATCTTATCCATGAGACCCACCTCCTGCTCTCTTGACCTTATTCCCACTAAACTAATGACCATCCAACTTCCCTTCATGGCTGACATTTAAACAGTTTCCTCTCCTCAGGTTATCTCCCCCCTCCCTTTCAAATCTGCCGTTATCAACCCCTCCTCAAAAAACCCACCCTTGACCTCCCGTCCTTGCAAACTACCGCCCCATCTCCAATTTCCCCTTCCTCTCCAAAGTCCTTGAGTGTTGTTGCTTCCCAAATCCGCGCCCATCTTTCCCACAACTCCATGTTTGAACCTCTCAAATTGGGTTTCCGCTACTTGCCACAGCACTGAAACAGTCCCAATCAAAGTCACAAATGACATTCTCCAGTGGTGGCCATACCCTCAGTTGTATCTGCCCTATGCTCTGGAATTCCCTTCCTAAACTGCTCTGTCTGTTCACCTCCCTCTCCTCATTTAAGAGCCTCCTTAAAGCCCACCTCTGACCAACCTTATTGTCATTTAGTGTCAGCTGTGGCTCAGTGGGTAGCACCCTTGCCTCTGTGTCAGAAGGTTGTGGGTTCAAGTCCCACTCCAGAGACTTGAGCACATAAAGCCAGGCTGACACTCCAGTGCAGTAGTGAGGGAGTGCTGCGCTGTTGGAGGTACCATTTTTCAGATGAGACGCTAAACTGAGGTCCCGTCTGCTCTCCCTGGTGGACGTAAATGATCCCACTGCACTATTTCGAAGAAGAGCAAGAGAGTTATCCCTCGTGTCCTGGCCATTATATATCCCGCAATCAACAATCATCACTAAAAAAAATAGATTATCTGATCATTATCATATTGCTGTTTGTGGGAGCAAATTGGCTGCCGCATTTCCTACAACATTACAACAGCTGTAAAGCACTTTGGGGCGTCCGGTGGTCATGAACGCCGCTATATAAATGCAAGTTGTTGTTGCTGTAATGTGCCATTTAACTGTGCCCAATTAGGTATTTGTGAGTGACAGAGCTCACTTTTGGAAAGGTGGTAACAAATTTGTAAAACATGTGTTTTTTCAGGAAAACGTCTTGGTGCTCCGTCAACATGGGGCTGCTAGAAATAACTGCCACGTTATTTCTTCTAACTGTGAATGTATATGTTACCAACTCTCAGCAAAATGGTATGTAACTATATGCACTTTATAAATAGTTTTTTTTTTCTTTTAGCTTTTTTCTATCGAATGAACAGCGTATGCTTAAGTTTGGCAAGTGCCTTTATTTTAACTGTCTGCATGAGGCTAATCTGAAAAATACAGACATGTGTATTGAATTAGGCATGTGGTACTGAGATAGTTTAACACTGCTAAATATTCCTACACAAACAAACATCTCCAGGGAATGCAAGCTTCATGTTTTGTCTTTGTATCTGAGTGGAGGAGGTGTGATTAAAGAGTCAGTGGATCACTCAAGTCCCGTGAGTTAAGTGGGTGCAATAACTGTCAAGTGGCAAAGACATTAATGGGCCAGAAATTGCTGTAATGTCGCATCTCATGGTGAACAATGCTAATTGGACTTTTTACCTCACTGTTCAAATCGCATTAATTTTTCTACCGCTGTAATATCAAAACGATAATGTCACATATGGGACCCTGTGAACGTCATGCCCAAAGGTCTAGCTCACTGACCAACATATGGCACTATAAAAAGCTAATAACAGATGCCACAACTCAGCTAAGGTATGGCACTGAGAGGTGAGTGACCTGTAACCTCTGAAATGAACTTAAATTAACTTAAAAAGTTACTAGCATTTAAAAAAACTTTTAAAAACCCTTTTTACAATGCAGTAAAAAGTAATTAACAGTGTTTTGCATTTACACTTTTTTGTCTCAAAGAGAAGAGATCACAAAACTTTGTGGAGCAGGACGTACGGGCCCTCCTGGATGAATGGAGAGGAGGTGTGAGTGTCTGCTGGGGTCTGCGAGTGCAAGGGCTCCAAGGAAGATCAGCATAGTGGTGTGGAAGGAGATGGCAGAGACCCTTGCCGCAAACTCGACAATACCACACATGATGGACCAGTGTCGTAAAGGGTACATCAACTTGACCAAGGCTGGCAAGGTAAGCATTCTCAGAGCCTCAATTCATAAATCTCCAGTCTGTCTGGTTTTTTTACAGTGGAGGAAGGCTAGTTGGTTTATTAATTGTTTGTTCAAGGCTGAACCCAAAGGAAAGTAAGTCATAAAAGTCAATAAAAGAGGGAGATAGCCTTTCCAAAGTGATGAATTTCACAACTTTATTTCTGCTAAAGAGAGAGACGATTTGAATGCATGAAAAGAAGTCTCTCACAGGAAGAAACCCATGTTATGGTCTCTCTATTTTCTCCACGCAGGGTAAGATGGCGCACAATGCACGAGAATGGGCACAGACGGGTGGGAGTACCCCCTTCCTGAAGGAGCTTACCTCTCATGAGGATGGGGCCCTGTAGCTGCAAGGCTGCCACAGTGCTGCAGCTGTGGCCCGAGCAGATGTTGGAGCCGTGTTACATCCTCTTGCTTTGTCTCCTGGCCACCCAAGGATAAGCAGAGAGGAGAGACATTTGAGATTTGTGAAAATGCATGTTTTCCATGGGCTTCATGTTTAAAACCTCTTTCGTGGCTGCAGGGTGGGAAGAGGAAATTAGAGTGGGAGGCTGCTCATGCAGCATGTGAGCACTGGTGTAGACTGCTTGGGGCAAATTGCCTTTTTCCATGTTGTGCATTGAATGTCAAGATAACTATTATGTGATTTGGCACGTGAACATGTAACATTTTGTTCTCCCTTCCCACAGGTTCACAGCAATCTGAGGAGGCGGGAGGTGAAGAGGGCACTGGGATGGTGACAAAGCAGGAGAAGGAAGAACCGGGGTGGGGTGGGTGGTGGGGAGGGGATGGAGCAGGCAAAGTGGTGTTGGCACGCCTGTCCCTACGCTGCACCTTGAGGGTTCAGATGTGGGGGTGGACACTTGACCGCGACCAACTTTTCCGCACCCCCTGGGAGCCCACCATCCTCTCCAACTCCCGGCCGCTCTAGCTCTGCACAAGACACATGTGCCTCCCCTCTCACAGGCAGCCGCCAAGCTGTGAGAGGGGACTCACATTCTGAGTCCGACCTGTTGAAGGATGAGGGACCACTTGGAGATGGGGGAGATGTGTTTCAGTCCCCTGTAAGATGGGGTAGACGTAGCCATGATCTCATCGAATGGCGGAGCAGGCTCGAGGGGCCGAATGGCCTACTCCTGCTCCTATCTTCTATGTAGTGCCCAGCATGAGGACATCTGGGAGGAGGACTACAGGGGTCCAAGAATGAGAAGGAAGTTGATTGAGGAGCATTGCAGTTATCTGCAACGTCTTGAGCCCATTGACTGCAACGTGACGCTCCTCAACCAGACGGTAGGGCAGAAGCTGGACAACCTTTGCCAGCTTGTTGCATGAGCAGTTGATTTGTTTGCAGCGAGTACAACTGTACTGCAGCTGATGCCCGTCTTCTCCCTTGCAATGCCAACCGCTGCAGAGACAGACCAAGGCCATGAGGAACATGCTGCTGACGACCAGGAAGGCAGCAGTTCCCAGCGCTACTTCCTTCCACCCCCAGGCTTAGTGCCAGATGCACAGGCCTTGCAGGACCCAGCAGCTGAGAATGATCCTGCAGTGATGCAGTCTGCTGCTGCCCTTCCACAGGAGGCAGCTGCCTGTATTGACCAAGCTTTTGGCCACCTGTCCTAATATCTCCCTATGTGGCTCGGTGTCAAATTTTGTTCGATAATCGCTCCTGTGAAGCGCCTTGCGATGTTTTACTATTTAAAGGCACCATATAAATGCAAGTTGTTGTTGTTGTAGTCACAGCGCACCTACTCCCCATGTCCCTTCAGAGCAACATCAGGAATCCAACTTCCTCATCCCGATTGACATGTTCGGCGCAGAGACTGTGCCCTTGGCACAAGTGTTCGTGCATGTGCAGGATGTGCAGACTATCACATTCAAGGAGTGCTAACCTTTCTGAACATCAGTGGTTCATCATGTGGTGCCTTCAGTGGCACATAGGTCCCATCGATGGCCCCCTGCACTCTGGGGAAGCCAGCAATCCTATGGAATCCGATGGACCTCTCCCTTTGTTGCACTACGGACATGTCATACCTGATGAAATCGGATACCCTGCAGAATATGGCATCCATGACCTTTGAATGCAGGCCCTAACACCACCTTGGGTAATGTTGCAGATGTCTGCCTGAAAGGAATCACATGCATAGAAATTGAGGACAAGTAGCAGAATGGATTGCTGGCTGGTTTCAGGACAGAAAGCAGAGAGTGGGAGTAAAGGGTAGCTATTCACAGTGGCAGAAGGTGAGTAGTGGTGTTCCACAAGGATCAGTGCTGGGATCACTGCTGTTCACAATTTATATTATAAAGATTTAGACTTGGGAATCAAAATCACAATTTCTAAATTTGCGGATGACACCAAATTGGGGGGATAGTCAATACTGAGGAGGATTGCAACAAGTTACAGGAGGACATTAATAAACTTGCAGAATGGGCATATAATTGGCAAATGAAGTTCAACACAGATAAATGTGAGGTATTACATTTTGGTAGGAAGAATAGGGAGGTCACTTATCACTTGGACGGTGCGAGTCTGGGTGGGGTAGAGGAACAAAGGGATCTCGGAGTACAAATACACAAATCACTAAAAGTTGTGACACAGGGTAGCAAGGCCATAAAAAAAGCAAACCAAGCACTAGGATTTATTTCTAGAGGGATAGAATTGAAAAGTAGGGAAGTTATGTATCGTACAGTTCTGGTCGCCATATTATACAAAGGATATAGATGCACTGGAGATGGCGCAGAGAAGATTTACAAGGATGATACCAGAAATGCGAGGGTATACATATCAGGAAACGATGAACAGGCTGGGTCTCTTTTCTCTTGAAAAAAGAAGTCTGAGGGGTAACCTAATAGAGGTCTTTAAAATTATGAAAAATTTTGATAGAGTGGATACAGAGAGAATGTTTTCACTTGTGGGGAAGAGCATAACTAGAGGCCATCAATATAAGATAGTCACCAAGAAATCCAGTAGGGATTTCAGAAGAAACTTCTTTACCCAAAGAGTGGTGAGAATGTGGAACTCGCTACCACAGGGAGTGGTTGAAGCAAATAGTAGAGATGCATTTAAGGGGAGGCTAGACAAGCATATGAGGGGAAAGGAAATAGAGGGTTATGCTGATAGATTTAGATGAGGATCTAATCCGCTCAATCTGCTCCTCTTCCAGGTTATCCGTTAATATCAGAAACAGTGGAATGCCAAGTGGATATGCCATTTCACTGTTTTTATCCTCCTCTGAGTATCAAAATAGCTTTGCATCCTGAAAATTATCACCTTCCAACACTAGCAGGAGTGTTGGTGGCACGTGATATCACAAAGAGGCTGCTGAGACAGGTTTAAGACTTAAAATACCATTAGGAAAAATTCACTACCTGTTGCTTTCCCTTTCTGGGCCTCCAAGGTTGAGAGTCAGGTGAGGATCATAAATCCCGGCATTGACAGAATTACGACATGAATTCCCAGCCCTAAATGGCTGCGGCGGGAATAATTCGCGTTAACGTATAAATCCAGCAATTTCCTGATCGCAATAAACTTCAGTGGGGAGCCTCACGGAGAGAAGGTAATTTCATCGGTCTTGGCATGGTTAACGGTGGAGTGGCGCAAATCATCCAGCATTTGTGGAGAATCGGAACTCATGCCGAATCACTTTCACGCAGCAAATTACTGGATTTTTTATGAATTAAGTATGGCGAGTGTCATTAAAGCATCATTAATTTCTGGCCCATTGAATAGGGAATGCTCACAAGCAGAACAAATTGCCCCATTCAGTAGATTATTTTTAAAGCACTTTCTTTGTTCTACAACTGTGGCATAAATATATTACTCATCGGAGGGGTCCAAAAGTGTGCTGTGGAGGTGAGTGATGGGTGCAAGTGTGGGTAGGTGAGTATCTGAGGTAAGTGCAAAGTGTTAGAAAAAGTGTACTTACCTTTGTTTCTTCCTGCAGACTTCAATCGGTGGGTATGCGGAGAGTCTCGCACCTCCGCGGTAGAGATGACAGATGGCCGTTGCATTCTCCAATGCAGCAACCATCTAATTTCTACAAAAGAAAGATGTTTGATGAGGTCTTGAATTCAAGAACTCATCAAACTACAGAGAATGTCAGTGTTTGACAGCTTTACCGACCTGTCAAACAATGACAATTCATCTGTCAAAAAATGTTGACAGATGAAACGTCATACGTTGACGTTCTCTGCAACCAGCTTTCCCTTAATTGGCCTGTTAAGCCCGCTGGGCGGGCTTAACAAGGTCAATCAAGGGTAAATAGCGTGGGTTGGCCAGAAGTTGATGGAGGCGGGACTGAAACCCAACAAGTGGGAGTCACACCTCCAAAAGCTCCCCATTGGCAAAATCCAGCCCTGAGTATTCAAATGTGCAGAGTCCTGGTGACACATCAAACGTAATTGCTAAAATAATTTGCTCCTATTTTTTCATACAAACTGTTCAATTGGACGATGTCACTAGTTACACAGATAGCAAAGCACAAAACTGAGATTCAACTGAGATTACATCAGTAGAAGAATATAAAGAGAACTTTTTATGAATTCTTCTGCTCATCAAGGTAAGGGATGTTAGGGCTGTGAACTCTTTCAAATTTCAGACACACGGGTGGGAATTTTAACTCCCGGATGAGAAAGCGGGGATGGGGGTGAGACAGGGGTGCATCAGTTTGCTTGGGGGGGGGGGGGCGAGAGGTGGAGTCCGGACAAGTGGAGGCCTACACTTTCTGTGTGGGGCCTAGAAGAGCACTCCTGCTCCTCCTGGGCCTCATAAAGAACAGTTTGAAACTTACCTGCAAAGGCCTCTTCGGTCTTCAGGCTAGGTTCTTGCTGTTGGGTTGGCCACTGTGGGGACCTCTCTGACTTTCTGGTTAAGGTGGAATCGGGGTCCTATTGACTTAATTCGACCCTAATTTGCATACACATATAAATTTCCTGCCTGACTCAGCTGGACCTTTCGTAAGCCTACAAAATCAGGCACGTTAACATTAGGATGGAGCGGAAACAGAGTAGGTATTTCACCCCCTCCATTTTAACTGCCCAGCTGCCAGTTTCCGCCGAGCAGGGGGAGTTAAAATCCCCATCTGTTTTATGACAGATACTGTACAACTAGCTGCTGTGTAAAGCTCCATCTACTCTGTGCTTGCTATACAATCCTATACCCAAAAGAGCACCCAGTACTGCACCAGTGTGAGGTTTCTCATTTCCTACACCGGCCATCCTATCGACCTCTTGAGTGAGATTTTTAGTTAGCCTCAACCTAAGGATTTTTTTTGTTACGTGCCCACTGGATTGAATTTTCCAAAGACATGTCATGCAGGAGCCTTGCATCTAACAGACAGAGGAGACTTTCATTCTATTAGTCTGAGATGTATTCAAACTGACATCCCATATGGGAAAGGACAGTATGTTAAATCATCAAGCTAACCAGGTCTGGGCATAATATGTTTATAATCCATAATAATGTTTGGGGAAAAAAATTAAAAGTAAGTTTTCCAGTTTTAAACCTTTCAATGTAATCATTTCATTGAAGATGATAGTGTAATTGCCATTAGGTATCTAGGTAATGCCATTCATTCATTAATAATATTAATGGTTCTGTTAACAAGTGAAAGTTTTCTGTATATACTCATTCTTTGTTATTTTAAATTGGCAGCTACTCAATCTTATTCTGATATTGTGTTTCTGGTCGATGGATCGCGAAATGTGAGACGAACAGGATTTCAGCATATAAAAAGTTTTATTTCAGAGATTGTCAATCAGCTAAATGTTGGAGCGAATAGTTACAGAATTGGACTTTCTCAGTACAGTGGGGATGCCCGAACTGAATTCTTACTGAATGGATTTCAGACAAAGGAGGAGGTGCTGAATTACTTACAGAGGAATTATGTCTTCAAGGGTGGAGCAGCGCTGAGAACAGGACGTGCCATTGAGTTTCTGCACAAAACATTCTTCACACAATCTGCTGGAAGCCGAAAGGATAAAGGCGTTCCTCAGATTGCGATAATAATTACTTCTGCTGCATCACAAGATAAGGTTGAAACGGCTGCCAAAGCTTTGAAAAATGATGGTGTGAGAGTTATTGCCATTGGTATAGGGAAGTCAGCCCAAAGTGATCTGGAAAAAATGGCCTTTATTAATGATGATCAATTTGTGGTGCAGCTCGATGCCTTTGACGAACTTATGTCGTCTGCCAGTGATATTGTCAATAGAATCAAACCAATACCGCAAGATCAGTTTATGCTGGAAGAGCTCAAAGCGCAAGCAGGTAATGGTTAATCTCTTTCCTTCAGATCAGAAGTTGTTCTGGAAGTGGGAGGTATCTGTCTTGCTTTGATTTAGTCTCATTGTGAAGAACATTATAATCTACTGAGATGGTGTTTTATTACAAAATGGTTCATTTGGAATATTTCTCCAATGAAACCATTTTAATGGAGTGAAAACCCTGCCTTGATCACTTCCTGATTATTAATAATTTTCATTGTAAATTCATGTGACAACCACACCAATCCACTATATTTGTGGAAATGTGGAAAGCGTTGGGTAAGTCTAAGCCATTTAATTGGGCTAGACTTCTAATAATGAGTCAGTTTTAACCATTTTTATTCTTCCCCCGCCTCCCCAAGTTGTGGATAGGCAGTCAGCAAAACTGAGCAGTAAGTTTGAAGACACTGGGAACAGTTTTTAGACAGAAGTAAAAGGTCAACTTTTATGGTTTAGCAGCAGAATTATCCTGACCAAGTGGTTGTTAAGATGACACTGGGAAGAAGACATACATTTCATTGATAACTAGGATGGATTTTGGGAAAAGAATCATTTATTCAAAAGGAGTGACTAATGGTATTGAATTTGGAGCTTGGAAGTTGGACTTGAACATGAAGGGGCTGAATTTCTATGGCTGCTCTGTTCGTTCACTTTAATTTCAGCAGAAGATCTGCGGAATCCTTTGGAGAAATTGTTTACATCATTTTTCCAGGGTTTCTGTGGATCTTCTGATGTTATGGTGGACAATCGGGAGAAGCCCTGTGCAATTTCAACTCTGAAAACTTTAATATTGAGCCATTTAAACTAGAAAGTAATGAGGGTAAAATAACCAAGGCAAAATGTATATGGAAGGCATGTGTTAGAGTTTAGGGTTTTTATTGGACCATCTTCTCCTTTAATCATCTAACAGCCGTTTCTATAAGTGGATTCTGTCCCTCATTAAATCTAACACTTTCCTGCTTTGCTACCAAGCTCTCTTCAAAATATTACCATACTGACCATTGGTTCATAAACTAAAACAACTAAGATCTTTATTTACAATTAAATAGTACAAAATAGTCAGCAAGTACTAAATATACATCACTTGTAAACTTGTGTTATCACTGTCTCCTTTGAGCCAGAAGGCCATTTCAAGCCCCACTATCTGAATGGAGTTCATAATCAAGGCTGATGCACGAGTGCAGTACTGAGGGTGTGTAGCACTGCCACTCCTGAAATATGCCTGTTATATCACAATTCTATACACCTGTTCCACTGGTAAAGACTCTCATGACATTATTTGAAGAAAAGCCAGGAATTCTCCCTGTGTCCTGGCCATCATAACTCCCTCAACCAATGCCAACTGTAAATGGATTAACTTGTTTATCTTCCTGCTGTTTGTCATACTAGCCAGGCAGCAGCTCACAATTGTATAAAGATGATCACTGATGCTCTCCTCAGGTGGGCTACAGAGTTAATTTCTTTCTCAGTGGAATCAGCTAAACAAAGAAAGTGAGCTATCCAATCCTAGAGACTGACAGGGCCCTACAAGGGCAAGAAGCAATTGACAAAATGCATATGGCACTCAAAGCCCCCATATGAGAGCATCCTCAATTTCATGAACAGAAAATGTTTTTATTTGATTAATGTCCAGCTAGTGTGCAGTGCCAATCACCTTATTCTGCACATTAAAGCCTGCTACCCAGGAAACTGTCATTACGCTTTAATCACTCATCAATGCACCATGCCAGCCTGATGACTCAAAATCATGTGTCAGGATGGTTGATTTGTGATCGGGGCTAACCCCTGAAGTCACGCCTAGAACTCTAGTAACCTTCCAAAGACAGAGGAGGAGAATAGATATGAGGCCCGTGGCACAAGACATGTGATAGATTATAGGCATTCTGAAGTCTTGTTTTAAATCTGGTGGACCCTGCAAAACAGTGCAGTGAGAGTCTCCAGAAGTATTGTAGCTTGCCATGTACTACATAAAATTGCAATGAAGAAAGGCTTGCTGCTGCCGGAAGCTGAAGGGGATGATGATGAAGACAGAGGGAAAGAACCTCCATCCCTGCAGAATGAGAAACATGTAGAGGATGTGGAACACGAGAGCCATCAGTCATAGAAAGGAGGAGACAACTTATATAACCCAATGTTTCAATGATTAAAATTACATTCCAGCTGCCTGTTTTTCCCCCTTCCTCGCTCACAAAGTTCTTCACAGTCAAAGACTTCTGCCTATTTCCTTGGTAAAGTAGGTCTCAATTTCACCTGCATTATCCAACTAGGATTACATAAGATGTACAGCAGAGAAACAGGCCATTCAGCCCAACCAGTCCATGCCGGCGTTTATGCTCCACTCGAGCCTCCTCCCGTCTTTCCTCATCTAAATCTATCAGCATAACCCTCTATTCCCTTCTCCCTCATATGTTTGTCCAGCCTCCCCTTAAATACATCTATATTCGATTCAACCACTCCCTGTGGTAGCGAGTTCCACATTCTCACCACTCTTTGGGTAAAGAAGTTTCTTCTGAATTCCCTATTGGATTTCTTGGTGACTATCTTATAGTGATGGCCTCTAGTTATGCTCTTCCCTACAAGTGGAAACATTCTCTCTCTATCGACTCTATCAAATCCTTTCATAATTTTATAGACCTCTATTAGGTCACCCCTCAACCTTCTTTGTTCATCCTTTCCTGATATTTATACCCACACTTTTCTGGTATCATCCTTGTAAATCTTCTCTGCACCCTCTCCAGTGCCTCTATATCCTTTTTATAATATGGCGACCAGAACTGCACGCAGCACTCTGAGTGTGGTCTACCCCACCTCGACTTCCACTGTCCAAGTGATAAGTGGCCTCCCTATTCTTCCTACCGAAATGTAATACCTCACATTTGTCTGTGTTGAACTTCATTTGCCAATTATTTGCCCATTCTGCAAGTTTATTAATGTCCTCCTGTAATTTGTTGCAGTCCTCCTCAGTATTGACTATCCCCTCCAATTTGGTATCATCCGCAAATTTAGAAATTGTGTTTTTGATTTCAAAGTCTAAATCGTTAATGTAAATTGTGAACAGCAGTAGTCCCAGCACTGATCCTTGTGGAACACCACTACCCACCTTCTGCCACTGTGAATAGCTACCCTTTACTCCCACTCTCTGCTTTCTGTCATGAAGTCAGCTAGCAATCCATTCTGTTACTTGTCCCCTGACTCCGCATTCTCTGACCTTATTCACTAGTCTATTATGGTGTACCTTATCGGAGGCCTTTTGAAAATCTAGATAAATTACATCTATTGCATTACCATTGTCTACTCTCTCTGTTACCTCTTCAAAAATTCAATAAGGTTGGTCAAGCAAGATTTTCCTTTTTGAAATCCATGCTGACTATTCATTATTATACTTTTTGTTTCTAGATGTTCTTCTATTCCCTCATTTAGTAGGGATTCCATTATTTTTCCGACCAGCGATGTTAAGCTGACTGGTCTATAATTCCCTGGACATGTTCTATCCCCCTGACTAAATATAGATATTATGTTAGCTATCCGCCAATCCTCTGGCACTACACCTTTTTCTAACAAATTATTAAATATGTGTAGTAATGCCTCTGCTTTCTCTTCCCTAGATTCTTTTAAAATGTGTGGATGTAATCCATCCGGACCAGGGGTTTTATCCTCTTTGAGTTTGATTACTTTATTTAATATATCCCCTTTTTAAAATTTTAAATGCACTTATCTCATTACTCATCTCATCATCCAATGTCATGTCCACCTGTTCTATCTCCCTGGTAAATACCGAAGCGAAATAATGATTTAATATTTCTGCCATCGCTCTATCGTTACCTGTGGTATTATCCTGTCTATCCCTTAATGGCCCTATTCCCATCCCAACCTTCCTTTTTTTTTGATGTGCCTGTGAAATATTTTACTATTTTGCTTTATGTTCCTTGATAATTTAATTTCATAGTTCCTCTTTGCCTTCCTAATTGTTTTTTTGACTTCTCTCCTAATCCCTTCATATTCTCTCTTATCATGCACTCCTCTGCTGTCTATGTATTTAATGTATGCCTCTTTCCTTACCCTCAATTGTTTCCTTATATCTTTATTCATCTATGGAGTCTCATAAGTGTTTAGTTTGTTCTTTCCTTTTAGCAGAATATATTTTTCCTGGACTCTGTTGAATACCATTTTAAATGTTTCCCATTGTCGTTCTACATTGTTGTTTGCTAATATTGTTGCCCATCTTCCCAAGTTCTAGTCTCAGCCCCTCAAAATCAGCTTTTCTCCAATCTATTAACTTGGTTTTTGTCATTCTTATATCCTTCTCTATTGTCATCTTAAAGCGTATTATATTATTGTCACTATTGCCTGTATGTTCCCCTACTTTTACTTCTCTTATCTGCTCTGGCTCATTCCCCATGACTAGATCCAATAGTGAATCCTCCCTTGTTGGGCTTTTTACATATTGGGTTAGAAAGGAGTCCTGTAGACATTGTAGCAACTCCATTCCCTTATCCCCTTTACCTACCTCTTCTGTCCAATTAATATCGAGGTAGTTGAGATCCCCCATGACTATTATTCTGTTTTTTACTAATTTCTCTAATTTGTCTGTATAGTTCTTCCTCCACCTCCCTTCTACTAGTAGGTGGTCTGTAGACTATGCCTATTAGTGTGATTGATCCTTTATTATCTTTTATCTTTATCCATATGGATTCTATTTTTGTCTTGCTGATATCTACGTCCCTTTTTTCTACTGCCATTATGTTATCCCTAATAAGTACAGCTACTCCACCTCCCCTTTTCCCCTCTCTATCTTTTCTAAATATGTTATACCCTGCAATGTTTAATTTCCAGTCCTGATTTTACTGAACTCTATGTCATCAAGCCATGTTTATTTTCTAGAACAACATTCACCAAAAGATGCCAGAAAATCCACCCTATCTATAACTACTTCTTATCACCATGTTTACCCTTTGTGCTAGCTACCTTACTTAGTCTAGCTCCCAATCTACTACTTCTACAAGGTGCTCCTTGAGTGAGACAGGATTGAGCAGTGGGTGGCTGGGAAGTTTCTTCAAACACCCTTTCTCTTGTAGTGTAAAGGGGTGGGTGGGGGGTGCGAGACCATGTCTGTGGCTTCATGTGCAGGCATTGGAGGGATCTGTAGGAAGTAGACTCATTGCCACTCTCCGGAGCGACAGCAACATCTGTGACCAGTCCTTACAGACAAATGGTGCAGGGTGCAGGCTTTAAGATGCTACTGGTCGGTGTCTTTACAGATCCATTAAATCCCTATCCAGTTTTGGAAGCCCTGTGAAAATTTTGTCTCCAGGCTGACCCTCAAAGCAACTATGTTTGCTGCCATTCCAAAAGCCACTAATATCCTTAGAAGCTTCTCTGAGCACCTTGGTACCATAGAAACCTCCTGGACAATCACTTTCTCCAGGGTAAAAACAGAAAATGCTGGAAAGACTCAGCAGGTGTGGAAAGAGGAAGGTAGGGTTAACGTTTCTGGTGACCTTGCTCAGCCTTTAACAACCTTCTCTTGCCATCTCGCTGCTCTCACAAATTCTTCTGTCTGTCTACCTATTATCTGCAGAGCTTCCTATTTGTGCAGACTCATGGCTTTTAGCAGTGGTTTTCCGCCCCCAGTTACATTTCCCTGGTGCTGCTTATGCAGGATTTTTTCCTTTACAGGGAAAGAACACATTGTTAAAGGAATGTGAGTGGCATGGTCATTGCCCCACCCCCCAAATAAGTGCACGCATTCTGTGGTGATTAGACCGGCAGGTGCATTGTCTCTTTAAAGCAACTATTCTTCCAGACTAGCAGAACTCCTTGAGTGAGACAGAATGGAGTGAAATTGGTCTCTATACGCACTACGAAGCCTCATAAACTGCAAAAATGTGACACGCATGCACACTTTCAACGGGAAGTGTGCCGGATGCCATCTTGGTAAAGGGGTTTTGCGCTCGCGTACCTAACGACCACCAGCAGCATTCAGAGCAGGCAGGTTAAGATGTCAATCAGTGTGTAATGCTGATTTGACGCCAGCGTTGCCATTTTGGAGCTCCACGCTCCAGCCTATGCCCTCTTTTAACCTCGTACAGCTGAACACGCGTTCAACTGCATGAAGGACCCCCCCCCAACCAGTGCAATTTAAAGGGATCTTTGACTACTTACAGGTTAGTTGCTGGATTATTTTTTCTGGCTGTTGCTGTAATTCTACGCATTTTGGGAGCCACCCATTCCATATTCAAAAGGATAGGCTCCAAGTTCTGCGCAAAGCCCTCTGCCAAGTTGGTGCCGGACTCCTCCATGCTCCTTGACATTGAACGCAGGCTTTCCGATAGGCTTCCCAGTGCATCAATCATTTGGTTATGTACACCCATCAGCCTACTATCATAGTCTAGCCCATTGAAGTCATCATCTGAGTCCTCTGCAGCAGAACTAGTGTGCGACCTCACCCTCTGGCCAACTGGCACCTGCGCTATCATTTCCCCCTCACCCTGGTGATAGTGCATTTGTGCCCAGTGTTTCACCATGTGCAGATCCCTACTCAGTCGTAGCTTCTAAAATACGAGCAGTGCAGTATCTGAGCTGGTGGCTGCGAGTCTAAGATCGAGTGACGGTGTCTCTTCATCTTGGGAAGGTTCCAGTTCTTGCGTATCTGAAAGGAAAAGGGGACAAGGGTAGGACTGTAGTGAGGTGAGAGGAAAAAGTAAGCGGTGCATGCTTACACCATCAACAGCTTCTCAGTCAGAAGAGACTGAGGGATGAGGGAGAAGTGGGATGTGAGGAGAATTAGGTATGCAGATACCTTGATCATTGATTACTTCAGCCCCGCTGGTGGCCATAGCTTCAGTAGTGGCCCTTCCCATAATGGCTAGCAGTGTCTCCACCATGGGTGTTAAAAAATGCAGGCATACTTGTCCTCCTCCATTTCTTTCCTGCTGCCTCCTGTTTTGCGTCAGCTTCTTCTGCAAGAGAGAGGGAAGTGTGTCAGTGAATGTCACTGAGGGGGGAGAGAAGAGGGGAAGGTGCTGAAGAGAGGACTGGAGGGGAAAGAGTAGAAGAGAAGGGGAGGGAGGAGGAGAAGTGAAGCCAGAGGGGAGAGGGAATGAAAGGGGTAAAGAGGGGTAGAGAGGAGGGGGAAAGGGAGGGGAAGAGGGGTAGAGGGAGAAAGTGGGAGGAGAGTGAGAGGATTGTGTGGAAGGCAAGAGGAGGGAGACAGAGAAGATGATTGGGAGAGGAAAGGTGAATAGAGAGGGGAGAAAAAGAGGTAGGGGAGGTTAAAAGGGAGAGAAGGAGAGTGTGAAGAGGAGAGGAGAGGGGGAGAAGAAGGGGAGAGGGAAGGAAAGGGGAGAAGAGTGGAGAGAGAGAGAAGGGGAAGGTGAGAAAAGAGATAGGGAAAGGAGGAGTGGGAAGGGAATAGGATGAAGAAGAGGGGAGGGAGAAAGTGAGGAGAGTGAGAGGAGAGAATGGAAGACATGAGGAGGGAGAGGGAGAGAAGGTGAATGGAAGGAGTGATGATAATGGGGTTTGGGAGATGAGGAGGGAGGAGGGGATGGGGACAGAGGAAGGTGCTGGTGAATGAGGACGTGACGAAAAGGGGGATATGGTGGCGAAGGATGTATGTGGGTGTGGGAAGTGGACAGAGGATGGGAGAGGGGAGAGTGATGAGGCTGGGGAAAGGAGGAGGATAGGAGAATGAGGATTGGGAATTGGATGGCGAAGGAAAATGGAGAAGTTGGACAGGAGATAGGATGAAGCGAGGAGAGAAGTGGAAGATGAGGAAGGGTTGTAGAATATTTGGATGATAAGTGGTGGAGTGGGGGCGGGGGGCAGGTTTGATGCTCTGGGGTGGGGGAGGGGTTGTATACCAAGGATGATGCCCCTGCTCAGTAGGGAAGGATATCAGGGCCTGAACTGCTGGTCATAGGTGGGGTGGGGAGCAATGCAGTAGCATAGTGGTGGGCAAGGACTGAAATGCTGTACACTGGGGCCTGAACAGCTGCTCAGGGTACAGCGAAGGTTCGCCAGACTGATTCCTGGGATGGCAGGACTGTCGTATGAGGAGAGATTGGGTCGACTAGGCCTGTATTCACTAGAGTTTAGAAAATTAAGAGGGGATCTCATTGAAACGTATAAAATTCTGACAGGGCTAGACAGACTGGATGCAGGGTGGATGTTTCCCCTGGCTGGGGGGAGTCTAGAACGAGGGGGTCACAGTCTCAGGATATGGGGTAGGACATTTAGGACTGAGATGAGGAGAAATTTCTTCACTCAGAGGGTGGTGAACCTGTGGAATTCTCTACCACAGAAAGCTGTGGCGGCCAAGTCACTGAATATATTTAAGAAGGAGATCGATAGATTTCTAGACACAAAAGGCATCAAGGGGTATGGGGAGAGAGCGGGAATATGGTATTGAGATAGAGGATCAGCCATGATCATATTGAATGGCGGAGCAGGCTCGAAGGGCCGAATGGCCGACTCCTGCTCCTATTTTTCTATGTTTCTATGTTTCTATGTAGGAGATGTTGAGATGCTACGTGGTGGGTGGGTATGCAAAAATGTTGGTCTTGAGTGGGTTGACAAGGGCTGAAACGCTGCGCATGGAGGGTAGGGGTGAAAAGTTACTCAGAAATGTGGGGGTGTGGGAGGGTGGTGCTGAGATGCTGCCCAGTGCAGGGAGGGCGAAATATTGCTGAGTGTTAGGGGGAATAGCAAAATGCTTGTCAGTGAGGAGAGGGTGGGTGCAATGCTAGTATTGCTATATAAAGTGAGAATTAAAATTTCAACTCATGGTAGCGGGGTGGGGCCTGAGGCCAATTTGCTGCTCAGTGGGGGATGGTAGTTGGCTACTCAGAGGGAAGGGTGGTGGGGGGGGGGGGGGTGGAAAGTGTTGCACAATGCTGCTCAATGGGGGAGAGCAACCTGGTGGGGAGGGTGAGTGAATGGTCACAATCCTGCTCCGTGAGGGTGAGAAGTTTCAGTGGAGGCTTGGTGGGGAGTGAGTAAGAGTGGCTGAAATGCTGCTCAGTTGTTGAAGTGCTGCTTGGGGGGGGGGGTGGAATTGAACGCTTGTTGAAGGCTGGGTATAGGCGTGAATTACTAGTGAGTGGAGGTGGGGGGAGAAGTGATCTGTGTCGGGTAGTGTGGGTTGTTCTTACAAGAGTGCTACTCCTGGGCCCACAAAAGAACTCTGGCCCGTTGCCAGCCTGTGCGAGTCCCCCCCCTGCCCCCCCCCCCCACCCACCCCGGATCATCTCCCCTCCCCCCCATCCAAAGCAACCTGCTGGCCGGTTCAGTGTGGAAACTGGCCGATTTCCCACCCTCTCACAATTCGTGAGCTGTAGCCGGATGCCCATTTGGCACCTGAAGCTCGCGGATGGAATTTAAAAGAAGCCCGAACCAAAAGTCCTCTGGGCCTCCTGATGTCAGCATCAGGCAGGCAGCGTGGCCGCTCCGCCGACTTTATGCCCATTTTAGGCAGAAGTTGAAGATTGCCCCCCCCACCCCCCCCACCCCCAACCCCCTCTTCCCGCGTCCCCGTACGTCCAGGTGCAGGAACAGGAACATGTGCTCAGTATTCTTTTAATTACTGAATAAATGTCTGGCTTTTTGGAAAGGAATTGTGCACCACACAGTGCATTTACAATGTTTTCTTGTTTATTTTCAGTGTGCCAGCCTGTGTCAGTGGCTGATATTGTTTTCCTTGTGGACGAATCAAGCAGCATTTCTGTGAGCGACTTTCAACTGATCCGTAATTTTCTGCAAAAATTTATCAATACGTTTGATATTGGTTCTGAAAAAGTGCAAGTTGGTTTGGTTCAGTTCAGCAATATCCCGACTGCAGAGTTTTACCTTAAGACATTTTGGAACAAGGATGACATTCTCCAACACATTAAAAATACACCTCAGAGAGGAGGACCTCCATTTACTGGGTTTGCTCTTGACTTTGTAAGAACGAGCTGCTTTGATCCAAGAGCTGGCAGTAGGATAAAACAAGGAATTCCTCAAATTGCGATTCTGATCACTGATGGAGAGTCCAACGATGATGTCAAAAACTCAGCTGCTGCCCTTCGACGTATAGGTGTTACTGTGTACGCCTTGGGAACGAAACATGTTAATTACAATGAGCTTATGAATATTGCCTCGTATCCTCCAGAAACTTTTGTTTCACATATAGATAGCTTTGGACAGTTAAAAATGCTTCAAACAATTATCCAGAAGGAAATGTGCTTTAGGATTGTCCAAAAGATTTCAGCCAGGTCTAAGCAAAAAGAACAACTTCAACAAGGTGAGAAGTGTAAATTTTTGAATTCTTATTGTACAGAGATTTTAGGTGGAGAAACATCTTTTCAGTTGACTTCCAAAAGGATTTAGAGAAAGTTACACAAGAAAGCCCAGGAGTTAAACTCAAATCTGTGGGGAATCAGGGTAAGCCTTAGGCACGAAAAAGAAACTGGATTAAGGGTAGAAAACAATGGGGGTGAATTGCTGCAGGGATTGTCCCTATTGTCGACCGTAACTGAGAGCTGCGATACCCAAGAAAAATGGCCAAAACAGTTTTTTTCTAGGGTTTCTGCAACTCTTCTGGATTCAGAAACTCAATGCAGAGTATTCAAATGTCCAATAATACCAAATAATACCAAACTATCAGTGGCAGTGGTATCGGTGAGGCAGCTCAGATAACACCTCAGTGGGTAGAACAATGTCAGATGAAATTTAATGCAGACAAGTTTAAAGTATTGCATATTGGGATAGGAGACACACAAACTTCATGAATGGTGTTGAAGTAGCGAAGAGTGAAGCTGAAAAAAGCCTAGGAGACTTGGACTGGATGCTCAACATGTCCAACCACGCGGTTCAACAAAGCCAATAGAATGTTGAACTACATAGTCAAAACAGTAGAATATAAGCCAGAGATAGTTGCAGTCAAAGCTAATAGTGCTCTGGTCAGATCATGCCTTGAATAAGATGCTCAGTTCTGGTCACTGAGACACATGGGAGACTTTCATGCACTGGAGGCATTGCAGAGAAGAGATAATCCCTGTGCTATGAGGAAAGATTGGAGAAATTTAGAAATGAGGTGTCCGAGAGGTAATCATTTGTTAAAATACTCGGTCATGTTTCGGTACCTGAAGTCAGGTTGTTTTGTCTTTTCAGGCTGCATTGATACTGAAGAAGCTGATATCTTCTTCCTGATTGATGGATCAGGTGATTTACAATCTGAGGATATCAAAGACATGAAAGATTTCATGCTAGATATAGTACGCACATTCCGTATTGGCAGCGACAAAGTTCGGATTGGTGTTGTCCAATATGGATATACTACACAGACTGAATTTGACATCTCTCAATATACAACTAAAAAGGACATAGAAGCTGCAATTAACAGAATTAGATTGATTGGAGGGGGACAGTCAGCGGCGGGTCAAGCATTGACATATATGAAGAATTTCATTTTGAATGCAGATAAAAGTCGTAAAAATCGGGTGCGGCGCTTCCTGATCACCATCACAGATGGAAAGTCACAGGACGATGTTTCAAAACCTGCTGCAGAATTAAGGGAAAGGGGAATAGATGTTTATGCTGTTGGTGTGGGAAAAGCCGAACGCTCTGATCTTCTACAGATCGGAGGACCAATAGGAAGGATTTTTCACACTGAAAGCTATGACGCTTTGACAGAAATAAAACATAAAGTTACACAGGAAATGTGTTCAAAAGAAGGTAAGAGGTTCTCAGTTTTTGTTGATATGATCAAACATGAGATGTTTTCTGTCTTAGTACTCTATATAGAGGGCACTGGGCACCGAAGGATTGATTTTGCTGGTTCACTATGCCCGAGGAGAAGTGCATCTAAAGTGCACTGCTTCTGTCTAGGACCAAGGGCAGTGGGATTTCCAGTCCTGGGCCACTAACATAGTTGTGGGGAAAGCCCTAGTATAGGCCACCACTTCCTGGCAGGGCCTAGAGAGCAGAAGGGACAGGATGGAGATGATCAGCCATAATGTTACACCTAAATGTCTGGGGGGAGGGGAAGTTTAAACAAAAAAGTCACCATCCTTTGAGTTATAGCTTGCCCCTGGGACTCCACAGACCCTCCACGTGGTGGGAGGTTGGCTGGCCACAGCAGCATGTTTCTCTGGGTGCTCTTGCACAGTGACAGATGGGGAATGGTGATTTGAAAAATGAGATGCAAAGCTAGGAACATCTTCTCCTGTCTCAGTTGTGTCAGTGCCTATTGCAGACACAAGTCCAAGTCTGTCCTCTCCCCTCACCCCCCACCTCAGGGAAGTCTTGCAAATTCTGGGGTAACATAAAAGGGGCAGTAACTTGGTGAGACAGAACTTTAACCCTTTGTCCTGTCCTTTACGCCCAGAGAAATGGCTGTTCCTCAGCAGCAAGGGTCAGGAAAATTGGTGCTAGAGTTAAGACTGCTGGCTTCAGCAACAACAAATTGTATTTGTAGAGTTCTCCTCATGTAAAAGAAATATCTTAGAATGCTTAACAAGGATAAGAATGGTGAACTGAGCAGGAAAAGGGATGAAAGTCATTATCAATGAGAACAGTCATTAAAAATGAGAAACGAGGCAAAGTGGTTTTGGGAGAGATGTTCAGAGAGCAGGGTTGGATTCACTGAAGGATTGGCCTCCAGTGGTGGAGCAGAGGGAGTGGGACACTCCAGTCCCTACACAGAAATTACGTGCTAACCTTTTACTGAGGGCCATCTTGCCATGTAATAACTTGTCCGAAGATCCATTCAAATTATTCAGTAGGTTTTTTCCAACATGATTATCAGTTCCCCCCCAGCCCATTACTCAACAGGTGACTTTCTGTTTTATATGCCTGAATTCTTAATAAATGGATACCAATATCTACTTTTAAGTTTTCCCAGGATTCAACCTACTTTAGAGTGTGAAATTTCGAGAGGTGCTATTATTGCCCCTGTTTGGGGGCGGTAACCGAATTAATGCTGAACATTTAGCTGCCCGGCATGGAAGTACCGTTGCGCCTGTTATATTCGGCTTACCGCCCCAGAGAGGAAGTGGAGCGCTATCTCGGGCGCTCCACTTCCTCTCGGGGCGGTATCGGGGGCTCAAAGCACTCGAACGCTGGAGCGCTACACGGCCGCTCCACGTAGCACTGACACGTTTCACCACCCCTCCCCATCCATTAAACGGGAGGGACGCTGCGAGCACTGCAGGGCCTCTGATGGCCCACACTAGGCCACCAGGGCGACGTGGTGCCGTGGCCGCAGCCTGGCACTGAGACACGGTGTCGGGCTGCGCGATGACGGTCACGGACCACACCAAGGGCTGCCATGAAGGGCCGACCTCGAAAGAATAAAATGGCGGCCTGGGTCGCAGCTGCACCTCCTTTAAATACCACCCGCGAGCAGAGGTCAGCCCGGTTCGTGACCCGCGAGGCTGGCGCTGACATCGCCCGCAGCAGCTTTGCGGGGCGCAGCTGAATTTCTGCTGTTGGGCGGTAAGGGGCTGTGGGGGAGCGCTAAGGGGTCACGTCGCTCGCCGATGACTTCATCACTGGCGGCGCAGCAGCAGCGCCCGGCCGAATTTCTCGAGAGGTGCTATTATTGCCCCCGGCGATAAGCCCTTTGCACCCTGTTTGCGGCCACACCCCCCCCCCGCCCCCCGGAGGCGCTAACGAAAGGCGTGAAGGCGCCGAATTTCAAGCCCTTGTCTTTTGGGGGAAAAAATGACTTAAGTTCACCCATTTTTGCTCATGAATAGAACCTGTCCATCAAACCGATGAGTTCCCTCCACTCAGATGTTGCATCATGAATTAAATAATCTTACCCAGCAGAAATTGATAGGAACATAGGAAGAACATAGTAACAGGAGAAGGCTATTCAGCCCCTCCAGCATGTTCAGCCATTCATTTAGATCATGGCTGATCTGTATTTTATCTCTCTTTACCCACCTTGGTTCCACAACCCTTCCCAACAAAAATCTATCAATCTGTTTTTAAATTTTCAATTGACCTAGGCTCACTTGGTGTGAGGAAGTGCTTCCTGACATCACCCCTGAACGGACTAGCTCTAATTTTAATGGTGCCCCCTTGTCGTGGACTCCGTCACCAGAGGAAGTAGCTTCTCTTTATGTACCTTATTAAATCATTTAATCATCTTAAATAGCTCAATTATATCACTCCTTAATCTTCTATACTCAAGGGAATACAACAGCAACAACTTGCATTTATATAACGCCTTTAACATAGTGAAACATCCTAAGGTGCTTCACAGGAGCGTTATCAAACAAAATTTCACACCGAACCACATAAGGTGATATTAGGACAGGTGAATGAGTTAGGCTTTAAGGATGATCTTAAAGGAGGTGGAGAGGCTTAGGGAGGGAATTCCAGAGCTTAGGGACTAGGCAGCTGAAGGCACGGCCGCCAATGGTCGAGTGATGTAAATTGGTGATGTGTATGAGGCAAGAATTGGAGGAACGCAAAGGTATTGGAGGATTGTAGGGTTGGAGGAGGTCACAGAGAAAGAGAGGGGTGAGGCCATGGAGGGATTTGAAAACAAGGATGAGAACTTTAAATTTGAGGTGTTGCTGGACCGGGAGCTAATGTAGGCCAGCACAGGGGTGATGGGTGAATGGGACTTTGTGCGAGTTAGGATACAGGCAGCAGAGTTTTGGATGAGCTCAAGTAGGGTGCAAGGTGGGAGACAGTCCGGGAGGGTATTGGAGCACTCGAGTCTAGAGGTAATACAGGCATGGGTGAAGGTTTCAGCAGCAGATGAGCTGAGGCAGTGGCGGAGACGGACAAAGTTACGGAGGTGGAAGTAGGCGGTCTTGGTGATGGACGGATATGGGGTTGGAAGCTGAGCTCAGTGTCAAATAGGACGCCAAGATTGCGAACAGTCTGGTCCAGCCTCAGACAGTGTCCAGGGAGAGGGATGGAGTCAGTGGCTAGGGAACGGAGTTGGTGGTGGGGACCGAAGACAATGGCTTCGGTCTTCCCAATATTTAATTGGAGAAAATTTCTGCTCATCCGATGTCGGACAAGCAGCGTGACAAATATGAGGCAGTGCAGCGGTCAAGAGAGGTAGTGGTGAGGTAGAGCTGGGTCGGCGAACATGTGGAACCTGATGCTGTTTTTTCAGATGACGTTGCTGAGGGGCAGCATGTAGATGAGAAATATTAGCAGTTTGATTCTGACACCAAATATGGTTTGCAACTACTCGCCGCTGACCTCAAAGAAAGCTGCCCACAAAGATCTAGTGATCTCTGTGGCATGAATTTCAGCTCTCCAGACCTTTGTTTGAATCTGGCGCCAAATCAAGCGAATCTCCAGCGTCCAGCAACAGTGATGTCATCAAGCTGGCTAAGCAGCCAATCACATTGAAGAATTCTTGCAGACAGCAAACTCGGAAGTAGAATGAACAGATTCTAATTTACTTTAAAACATTTTACAGAGAGCGAAATAAAGATTGGGACATACACATAGGATTAAGGTAGAAGCTGAAATATCATAAATAAACTTAAAAAAAAATTATTTTAAAAGCAGTGCAATTCTTAATCATATTAATGGAAGAATTTGACATTCCATAAGTATAAAATTCATTTTTCAGGGCCAGAATGGTTGTTGAGCTGTCAGTACGCCATTAAAAGCCCAGTTATACCTCTTTCAACAAGGCTTAACGTTTTAGAGGGTCATTAGGGGCTTATATGTGATTTCAGCTGATTGCCGGCTCGGGGGAGTTCCACAGTGTAACCTGTGGCGGAGCAGTGAATGACTGACCACAACTTCAGAATTTCTGCGTTTATCTGCGCATGCGCTAAATCCTGAAGTTGCGGTCAGTTTCAGAGGTTTGGAGGTCTGACCTGCACTTTGGAGCTCTGGTCTATCAGATCAGCGTGGGTGCCACTTATGCTGACTTAGATTGGACCTCAGATAAGGACCAAGATGACCAGCACCAGCACCAGCAGGAGCAGCTGCACCAGCAGCAATACCAGCAGCAGCACCAGCAGCTGCACCAGCAACAGCCCGCTTCTCAGAGTCCTGCAGCTCCACAGGAGAGAGGTAATATAAGGCTGCGTAAGCGGCACCCAGCAGAGAGGTACAGCTCGCAGGAGGCCGTACCTGGCTCACAGGGTCTACAGGCAGACGATAAGCTTCCTCAACATGTCTGAACACTAGTCGCTCAGGGGTCTGAGGGTGTCGCATTAGGTGGTGGCAGGCATTTGCAGGCTGCTGGAACAAGACCTGCTGCCAACTGGACCTGGTGGCCATGCTATACCAGTGGCTGTCAAAGTCACCACTGCCCTCAACTTTTTTGCCTCTGGATCCTCCCAGGGCTCTGCCGGAGACATTTGCAGGATCTCGCAGTCGGCAGCCCACAAATGCAGAAGACAGGTGACTGATGGCTTGTTTGCCAGGGCCACCAATTATGTCGACTTTGCCATCGATGATGCCAGTCAGACTGAGAGGATGTTCGGGTTTGCAGCTCTGGCTGGCTTCCCAGAGGTGCAGGGCATCATAGATTGCATGCATGTGGCAATTAAGGCACCCCAGATCACCCAAGAGTATTGATCAATTGCAAGTGCTTCCACTCCATCAATGTGCAGCTGGTGTGCAACCACAAAAAGATCTTTATGCAGGTGTGCGCAAGATTCCTCGGTAGCTGCCATGATGCTTTTGTTCTGCGACAGTCCACCCCCCCTGATCTCTTCTCACCTGGAAGCAGAGTTACCGGCTGGCTGCTCAGAGACAAGGGATAACCACTTAAAACGTGGCTGATGACACCTCTCAGAAACACGAGGAATGGGACACAGGAGCAATACAAAGTATGCCATATGACCACCAGATGTGTCATCGAACAAGCCATCGGCATGTTGAAGATGCGCTTCAGGTACCTGGACAGATCTGTAGGTGCCCTTCAATTTGCACCAGCTAGGGTCTCCAGAATGGTTGTGGTGTGCTGCTCTCTGCACAACATTACGCAGCAGTGAGGTTTGGAACTGCAAGAGGAACAAGGTGCAGAGCACAGAGCCTCTTCGGACAATTCCGAGGAGGAGGAAGATGAGGATGGGGGTGGGGAGAAGCAGCAAGATGAGGAGGCAGAAGGTGATACAGGCAATGCATCACCAACGGTACACATTGCTGCCCGGGATGCCCTCATTATTATGAGGTTCGCTCAGGTTCCACCATTGCACCCATCTAACAACCATATGCAAATGTCACTTTTGCACCTGTTCCCCCCCCCCCCCCCCCCCCCCCCCCCCACTGCCAATGCCATTAACACAAAGCAGTCCTGCAAACAACCAAGCCTCCCTTTCACAGCTCCCCATTGCTCGGTCTCAATTCATATCTTCCCATTCATCATCACACAAATGAAAAGGCCACTTTCCAGCCAACAGATCTGGAGGTGCCCTTCAATGTGCACCAGCTAGGGTCTCCAGAATGGTTGCGGTGTTCTGTGCTCTGCACAACATTGCGCAGCAGCGAGGCTTGGACCTGCAGGAGGAACAAGGCGCAGAGCACAGAGCCTCTTTGGACGATTTTGAGGAGGAGGAGGAAGACGAGGCGGCGGAAGGTGACGCAGGCAATGCACCACCAGCAGCGCATGTTGCTGCCTGGGATGCCCTCATTATTGTGAGGTTCACTTAGTTTCCACCAGTGCACCCATCTAACAACCACATGCAAAAGCCATTTTTGCCCACCCCCCTCCCCCAATGCCACTAACACGAAACAGTCCTGCAAAGAACCAAGCACCCTTTCACAGCATCCCCCCATTGCTCACCATGAATTCACATCTTCCCATTCATCATCACACAACTGAAAAGTCCACTTGACAGCCAGCAACCAAGAATGCAACTACAAATCTTTACTCTTCCTTTTCCTAGCACTTCTATGTGGTGCATCCCCTGTGGCTTCAGCAGAGGTAGAGGTAGGCTGTTCAGATCCCTGTCGACATCCTCTGGGTTTTGGAGCCCATGAGGGCCCCGCCAAAGACTGCTCCATGTGCACCTGTGTAGGGGCAGACTTGGCCATCAGGACACGAGGCAGCATGCGAGTTATTGACTGGGAGGGCAGGGGGGGACAACAAATGAGAAGTGTGGGCGCTTTGAGCCGAGTCCCCACTTCCATGTCCCCTTTCACCATCATCCCTCTCACGGCCCACCCGCGCTTCCCTGCTAGCAATGTGCTGGAGAATACTATTATGCAGATCAGTGGGGCAACGAAAGGCCAAGGCTAGGGTATCATTCATTCTATATAAGGTGGCATTCAGAGTGTACAAGCCATTGTTGAAAGTTGCATGCACTCGTGTGATTGCCACGTTTGATGCTCCATGTAGTTGCCCACTCTTTCCATGAAAGAAGACATCATTGCAAAGGCCTGCGACATCATGCCACTCATGCTTGAGACGGAATCCTCTGATCTCTCTGCAATCGTGTACAGTGCACTTGGAATACCTGCCAGTACATGGCACATTCTCTGCTGCTGCTCAAGAAGTATCCTCTTTATCGACGGCCCCCCGGGACACAGCATCTGCATCCAGCTGAGCAGAGCTTGGAGAATCCTGCACCCTCCGACATGGACTCTTCACTGCTGTCCCTGACTCCACCATCTGCTCTTGCTCACTTGTGACGTGCGAGTCACCATGTGAAAACCCAAATATCTCTCTAACTAGTCTCACCGAAGAGCGAGTATCTGAGCTGGTGCATGGTCTGCATAAGTCCAGTGATGGTGCACCCTCAGAGCGAGTGAACACCTCTGAGGAGTCGTCATCATCGAGGGTGACCTCAACCACCTCCTACTGTACGCGTGAAGGCCCTGTGGGAGATAAAAGACATGACTAAGTATTGTGTAGGTATGAATACTTGAAGTTATCATTATGCACATAATCATATTTCAGTCGCCGTTGACATCAAGTCAACATGACTGAGGTTTGTATGCCACGTGGCTGCCTGATATTTAATTCCATCATCGGGTAGCTGGCAGGCCTCCATCTCCCCATCTTTGATGACCAGGCACACCGAGACTCCACTGATCTCCAGCACCTCCTCTTCTGCAGCTGTTAATTGAAAAATGCCTGGAGGGCCACTTCCGGTTCTGTGCCTCTCCCTTGGTGTTCTGTGCTCTCTTCTCTTGCAAGGAGGTAAAGAAGAGACCTATTAGTGAGAGTACTGGCCTGTGTTCACCTGATGGATGGAGAGGATTTGTTGAGGGTGACTATGAGGTATAGGCATGACATTGCATGAGGTTGAGTGTCAGTGGTGGATAGACAGATGGGGATGTGAGGAAGTGCATAGACAAAGAGGAATGGGTGCCCCTGCAAGGTAAGTTGGTGTGAGGAGTGATGTGCTGGAGTAGGCTTGAGCAGGCAGAGTGAGGGCTTAGGGTGATGCACACATCAGGATGTAGGGCAATGTGCCATTGCTCTGACCTTTCCTGCCCTGCGTAGGTCATTGAATCACTTCCTGCATTGGATCCAGGAGTGTGGCACCAACCAGGTTTTCTTTGTGTCTGCAGCAGGCTTCTTCGTCCCGTCACTAGGGAAGAGTATCTCTGGCTCCTTACAGCTGACAGCAGCACATCCAGGAAGGCATCACTGAAGCGGGTGCAGCCTTTGCCTGTCTCGATTCCATCGCAATGGTCTTTGTGGCTCTATTACAACTCCAAACTCCTTCAACTTGCATATTTGGACTGTCCTTTTAAATACTGGAGTTGAAATCATGTCATGCGGGTTGTCATCATGCCCACTGACACTAATTGTATGGGAAACACGGACATAAAATGATAATGTGGTGGCTTCATTAAAAAGTCACTGACAGATGCACTGCACTTACTTCTGGGTTTCCCATGTGCTATCAGGCCCTCCTCCCCTAGGAATTGGTTTGTCCCCAAAAATGGGCCCGGGGATGGTGATCTGCTAGCAACCCGCGGCTGTTCAGAAGACTGCAGGAAGCACGTGAACTTTGCGCTGCCTGCACATTTGCATGATTGTGGTGTTCAGCCCAGCGCTGAATGCGCTGCTGACTGGCAGCACACTCAGCAGGGGGCCCAAGTTTGTGCGAGGCTAGCACCAATTAAAGCTAGCCTGCACTATTTAAAGGCAGTCTGCACCTCTTAAAGGGGAGGTGCATTCTGCCTATAGCTCATCATTCAACCGGCTGAGGAAGACAGTGCAAAATATCAATTCATGATGGCACAACAGGGGAGAAAACGTGCACCAAGGTTCTCCGATGCAGCCCTGGAGGCCTTGGTGCAAGAGGTCAATAGTAGGAGAGAGTCCTCTTCCACAGGGGGCCAGGTGTCCCTTCAGGCAACAGACAAAAGTGCAATGGGAGCAGATAGCCACTGTGGCGAATGTTAGCAGTATTGCCCCGAGGACGTGAATGCACTGCAGGAAGAAGTTTAATGACCTCACACGAGTAGTCAAAGTGAGTGAATTCATCTTTAAAATGCTATATTCCACCATCTGTACCACTAGCCTCACATACAACTCAATGCACCACATCCCCATCACTAACCTACCAACAATCTCTATCAATCACGAATCATAACTCACATTCATAGCTTCACCTGACCCTCACACACTTACCACTGCTGCAAGCCTCACACCCACATCTCACAGCTTGCACACATTGTCAGCTATTCCAGCATGATAGACATATTAGCCAAATACATCGAACCACACTCACTGACACACTTCCCTTTCTTTTGCTGGAAAATATGCCCCATAACAAGCGTCAGCAGAACCTAACCGACGGGGGACAGGCTCGCCTGCATCACCTCACCCTCATGGAGGAGACGGTGCTGGCTATTTTTGGGAGGGGCATGTCTGAGCCCGTGGCCAACAGCGGGGCTGAAAGTGTACAAGATGCCGGTATCCCAGATGTTATCCTCCTTCTCCCATCCCACTTCCCCCTCATCCCATAATGTCTTCTGATTTACAGTCTGCATATGGTGTAAGCATGCACCTCTTGCTTCCCCCCACCCCCTCCCCTCACCACAATCCAACACTTGTGCCTTTCTCATTTTAAATACCCAAGAAATCCAAGCTGCCCATCTAGTGGTTGTAGAAGAAGAGGGAGAAGAGAGTGTTGAAGAAGAAACACCGTCATTCGATTTGACACTCGGAGCCACCATAGAAAAATAGAAAAATAAGAGCAGGCCCTTCGAGCCTGCTCTGCCATTCAATATGATCATGGCTGATCCTCTAACTCAATACCATATTCCTGCTCTCCCCAAACCCCTTGATGCATTTTGTGTCTAGAAATCTTTCTATCTCCTTCTTAAATATATTCAGTGACTTGGCCTCCACAGCCTTCTGTGGTAGAGAATTCCACAGGTTCACCACCCTCTGAGTGAAGAAATTTCTCATCATCTCAGTCCTAAATGTCCTGCCCCGTATCTTGAGACTTTGACCCCTCGCTCTAGACCCCCCAGCCAGGGGAAACATCCTTCCTGCATCCAGTCTGTCTAGCCCGGTCAGAATTTTATATGTTTCAATGAGCTCCCCTCTCATTCTTCTAAACTCTAGTGAATACAGGCCTAGTCGACCCATTCTCTCCTCATACGACAGTCCTGCCATCCCAGAAATCAGTCTGGTGAACCTTTGCTGCACTCCCTCTATGGCAAGTATATCCTTTCTTAGGTAAGGAGACCAAAACTGCACACAGTACTCCAGGTGTGGTCTCACCAAGGCCCTGTATAACTGTAGTAAGACATCCTTGCTCCTGTACTCAAATCCTCTTGCAATGAAGGCCAACATACCATTTGCCTTCCTAACTGTTTGCTGCACCTGCATGTTTGCTTTCAGTGACTGGTGTACAAGGACACCCAGGTCCCTTTGTACATCAATATTTCCCAATCTATCACCATTTAAATAATACTCTACCTTTGGGCTGGATTTTGATACTGGGGATGTGATGGAGGCGGGACTCCCACTTTTTGGGTTGTAGTCCCGCCTCCATCGACTTGTGGCCAACCCACTGCATTTTCACTTGATTGACCTTGTTGAGCCCGCCCAGCGAGCTCAGCAGGCCAATTAAGGGCCACCCGGCAACAGGTGATGTCACAGATTGAAATTTCATCTGTCAAGAGCTTTTGACAGATGAAATATCAGCGTTTGACAGCTCTGTGAAGCTGTCAAACACTGACAATCTGTCTTCTAACTTGAGTCTTTCCTCTCAGGCTGAGTCAGAAATCATTCCAGCACGGAAAACAGAGGCTGGAGTTTTTGACAGCACCACGGCCATTCTGCTTTCTGTGCCGGTGAGATTTCTGACTCCCGAGACCTGAAGGGCTGACACCTGCAGGAGGAAGTTAAGGTAAGTAAAACTTTTTCCCACACTTTACACTTACCTTACACACTTACCTCTGCACACATGCACCCATCACTCACCTGCCCACCGGACATATCGACCCCTCCAACCCCTGCAGACCTACGGTCTGCCTCGCTAACTTGGCGTGGTTGGGACCTGTCGGGAAGCCCACATTTCTGCTTTCAAAATAGGGATTAGGCAAAAAACTGCCGTTAACTACCTGTTAACAGGCAGTTTACTGGCACTAATCCTCTTCCCGCCTCGGGGAGGCGGGTCCCAGCACAGGTCGGGTACCCGCCTCCAGCGAAACTGCCATGGAGGCGGGTTGGGGGCGGGATGGGTTCGGGACCCCCGAATCTGCAACTTTAACCGCCCACACGCCTCCAAACCCGCCTCCACGGGTCAATGAAAATCCAGCCCTTTCTGTTTTTCCTACCAAAGTGGATAACTTCACATTTTTATCCACGTTATACTGCATCTGCCATGTCTTTGCCCATTCACTCAACTTGTCTAAATCACCTTGAAGCTTCTTTGCATCCTCCTCACAACTCACAATCCCACCTAGTTTCGTGTCTTCAGCAAATTTGGAAATATTACATTTGGTTCCCTCATCCAAATCATGGATATATATTGTGAATAGCTGGGGCCCAACCACTGATCTCTGCGGTACCCCACTAGTCACCGCCTGCCACCCTGAAAAAGACCCATTTATTCCTACTCTCTGTTTCCTGTCTGTTAACCAATTTTCAATCCATGCCAGTATATTACCCCCAATCCCATGTGCTTTAATTTTGCACACTAACCTCTTATGTGGGACTTTATCAAAGGCCTTCTGAAAATCCAAATACACCACATCACTGGTTCTCCCTTATCTATTCTACCAGTTACATCCTCAAAAAACTCCAGTAGGTTTGTCAAACACGATTTCCCTTTCATAAATCCATGTTGACTTTGTCTAATCCCGTTGGTATTTTCTAAGTGTCCTGTTATCACATCCTTTATAATAGACTCTAGCATTTTCCCTACTACTGATGTTAGGCTAACCGGTCTGTAGTTCTCTGTTTTCTCTCTCCCTCCTTTTTTAAATAGTGGGGTTACATTTGCTACCCTTCAATCTGCAGGAACTGTTCCATAATTCATAGAATTTTGGAAGATGACAACCAATGCATCCACTGTTTCCATGGCTACCTCTTTTAGTACTCTGGGATGCAGATTATCAGGCCCTGGGGATTTATTGGCTTTCAGTCCCATTAATTTCCCCAGCACTATTTTTTTACTAATACCAATTTCCTTTAATTCCTCCTTCTCACTAGACCCTTGGTTCCCTAGCATTTCTGGGAAGTTATTTGTGTCCTCTTCTGTGAAGACAGAACCAAAGTATTTGTTTAATTGCTCTGCCATTTCCTTGTTCCCCATTATACATTATCCTGTTTCTGACTGTAAGGGACCTACATTTGTCTTCACTAATCTTTTTCTTTTTACATACTTGTAGAAGCTTTTACAGCTCAGATACTGACACTGCATGGAATTTAGAGGGTAGCTTAGAGGCAGGATCTGCATGTGGTGAGTCACCGACATGAGTGGGCTACAGCCAGGGTTGGTGCCAGCTCCCCAGAGGGCAAGGTCACACATGAGTTCTGCTGCAGAGGACTCAGATGAGGACTTCAATGGGGTAGCCTACAGAAAAATACTGATGGGTATGCACAACGAGACGCTTGGTGCATTGGCAGGCCTGCCAGAAAGTCTGAGTGCAGTGTCAAGGAGCCTGGAGAAGTCCGGCACCAACCTTGCACAGGGCTTTGCGCAGATCAGCATGGAAGGGGTGGTCAGATCCATTAGCGCACTTGTGGACCCAACCATCATGCAGCGTCTGATGGCTGATGCCTCAGCTTCCATTGCAGTACAAGCACATGCCACACTACGTCTGAGTGCTGCAATGGAAGCTCAGACTGAAGTCATGCAAGCTCAGCTTGCTGCCACGTAAGCTCAGACTGCTGCCATCGTGGCTGGGTTTACCAGTGTAGAAAGGGGTATCAGAGCATTCCAGCAATTTGTCTTCCAACAGATGGCTAGGAATGCTGAGGCGCCGCCCCGGGGGAGTGGCACTGGCTCCGTGGAGCAAGAACCTTCTGTCCTCTCTCAGGATGACAGCATTCCTACTCCCACCACTGCCATTCCCCTTGTTGTTGCCTGTCAGCCAGCCAGCCCAGACTGCTGCCACCCATGCCAAGATGGTGCAGTCTGCAGCCAGGCCTTCTAGGCCCAGAAGTGCTCGAGGTCGTCCTGCAAGGCCATCTGCAGTCTCCCCCACTGAAATTCAGCAGCCTTCCACCAGCCATGCTGCAGCCACTGGGGTAGCACTTCATTGGAACACTAGGCCAGGCAAAGGCACACTGAAGTCAGGCACTAAGGGAATACACAAGGGTGATTAGCTGTCTTTGTTAGGTTGTATTGGGTGGATTGATGGATCAAGTTGGATTGTAATGTTTCTTTTGTGGTGGTTTTTATTTCAGCATAGTGACCAAGAGGACGTTGTAGTGGTCAGTAACAAAGGGAAGGTAAGTTGTGGGATTATTGTTGATTAGGGTTAGGGGTAAAAATTCAGTTGGTTGCGCCTCCCATTAGCGCCTTAAGAGGGCGCTAATGGGGCGCAAAGATGCTAACGCCCGGGCGCAGCGATGTTTGCGCCGCTCGGGAACTTAACTTGACATTGTGCGGCGGCGCTAAAACTTACCGCTGCGACCACCTGCGTGCGCAGATTGTGACATCATTCCATGGTGCAACGCCCTTGTGGCGCCCCGGAGCGGAAATTGAGTGGCGCCCCCTGCCTTACCGCCTGGCGCTTCCAACGACCAGAAGACTGGAACGCTATCAATCGCTGTGGGGCTGGGGGGGGGGCGCTATTTAAAGGGGGCCTCTTCCTGTCTTTTATTGTTGGTGGCATTTTTGAACTACGCATTCTGAGAGAGAGAGGGAGAGACTTCTGGAGAGATTCAACGTTGTGTGAAGGAGTTTTGGGTACTGAGCAGCACTTTGCAGGTTCATTTTGATTTGCCATTCCTTATATCGATTTAGCAGAGACTGTGGGAGTTGCACTCTGAGCTCTTTGCCTGGTACTCTCCATTGTTCTTTCCAGCACATTTGATGTGCAAGTCTCTCCAGGCCGAGATTCAAGGCTGCAATGAACAGGATGTGGATGGAAAGCAAGATTAGCCATCCCCTTTAAGAACTGGCCCGTGCCATTGTGTGTGTGTTCCATTGCTGACTGACATTACATGAGCTTCGCCAGCGCTCTGAGTTAGCGCCTCACTGCTCGGCCTTTGCGCCTTAAGACAGCTGTGCAGCGCCTGATTTAGCGCTCCACTCACCTCCCGGGGCGGTAAAAGTGAAGTTTCCAGTCAGTGCCGATAATTAGTGCCAGGCGCTAATATTTGCGTCCAGACGATATTTGCGCCCCAAATGGGGCGCGACCTAATTTCTACCCCTAAGGGTTTCATTTACTCATACTGCAGTCAGATGAGTCGATCATGGACAGCCTGGGCAGAAAGGGGCTGTCTGGGTTGCCTTCTCCCTTCCGCTTCCTCCTCTACCGCTTCCTCCTCTTCCGCTTCCTCCTCCTCCTCCGCTGGTCACCGTACGCCTGGTGGCAAGGGCTGTGCCCTCATGATGGCGAGGTTCTGGAGCATGCAGCAGACCACGACGAATCTTGAGACACATTCTGGTGAGTACTGCAGGGCTCCTCCAGAGTGGTCCAGGCAGCGGAAGCATTGTTTATGGACTCCAATGGTCTGTCCTATCAGATTCCGTGTGGCAGCATGGCTCTCATTGTATGAAAGCTGCTCACGTGAGGTTGGGTTGCAGAGCGGAGTCATGAGCCGGGTGTTCAGCAGATAGCCTTTGTCGCTCAGTGGCCACCCACTGGTTTGTCTTGGTGGCTCGAAGACTGAGGGAATTGCAGACTGGCGCAGAATAAAAGCATCATGACTGCTGCCAGGATGCTGGGCATTGACCATCATGATGTGCTGAGCATGGTCGCACACCAACTGCACATTCAGCAAGTGATAACCTTTGCTGTTGCGGTACATCTCAGCATTTAGATGCGGTGCTTGCAAAGCCACGTGCATGCAGTCGATGGCACCCTGCACCATAGAGAAGCCCGCTTTCCTGGCAAGGACAGGTGCATGCTCCGCCTGCTGCTCTCTGGTCAGAGAGAAGCAAATAAACTTCCCTCTCCTGGCATAAAGAGCGCCTGTCACCTCTCTTAAGCAGCAGTGGATGGTGAACTGGTAGATGTTACAGATATCATCTGCTCCAGGCTGGAAGGATCCCGACGCAAAGAAATTCAGGGCAGCGGTGTCCTTTGCCCTGGTGTGAAGCTGCAGGTCTGGTTGCAAGAGGAGGCAGAGTTCTGTGAGCACGTCCTTCGTAAAGCGCAGACGTTTCACACACTGCTCATGGCTCAGGCTGAGATAAAGAGTAACTTTTGGAACTCACTAGGTGGGTAAGGCCTCCTATTTAGAGCCCTCCTGCCTCTGCGAGCAACTTGTCCTCTTCGCTGCCTTTGCGCCAGCTCTCTGTCCTGCTGGAGAGCAAGGGGGATGACAACTAGAGCACCCATGACTGGGAGCAAGTGGTCTGACCAGAACCCTTGAAGTCAGAACCAAGGCCTTCTCCACTCGCAGCACCACTCCCTGTCACCTCACCAACTTTAAACAATTCTAGAAAGCTCCAAACACTTCCACAAACTTAAACAGAGCCAGAAAAAATGAATTAGTAACTGACCTGAGAGTGTTTGATGATCCCTTTAAATATCACTGGTAGGGGGTCCTTGCAGCTGCTGAACACATGTTCAGTTGTGCAAGGTTAACACAGGGTGCTAATTCCAACATTAAGGACATAAATGGCAGCACTGGCATCAAATCAGCGTTGCACGCTGACTGACGATATGATCTGCCTACTCTACATACTTCTGGCGCGTGCTCCCAGCGCTGACACTACTGCCTTCCCAAGATGGCGTCCGACGTGGCCCGCACCAGAAGTGTGTGCATGTGACAATCAAACAACGGGTGCTCTGTAATCGAATTTCTAGGCCATAGCGTACAAAAGCAAGGAAGTTTTGCTAAACATTTATAAAACTCTGGTTAGACCCCAGCTGGAGTATTGTGTCCAATTCTGGGCTTTACTGGGCTCCACACTTTGGGAAGGATGTCAAGGCCTTGGAGAGGGTGCAGAAGAGATTTACCAGAATGGTACCAGGGACGAGGGACTTCAGTTTTGTGGAGAGCCTAGGGAAGCTGGGATTGCTTTCCTTAGAGCAGAGAAGTATAAGGGGAGATTTGATAGAGGTGTTCAAAATCATGACGGGTTTTGGTAGAGTAAATAAGGAGAAATTGTTTCCTGTGGCAGGAGATCAGTAACCAGAGGACACAGATTTAAGGTGACTGTCAAAAGAACCAGAGGCAACATGAGGAAAAATCTTTTCATGCAGCGAGTTGTTATGATCTGGAATGCACTGAATCTGAATGGGTGGTGGAAGCAGATTCAATAATAATTGTCAAAAGGGAATTTTATAAATTCTTGAAGGGGAAGAATTTGCAGGGCCATGGGGAAATCAGGGTGTGGGACTAATTGGAGTCAGCACAGGCATGATGGGCCAAATAGCTTCCTTCTGTGCTATATCATTCTATGATTCTGTGATTCTAAACAATTTGACAATTTAGTAACAAAAGGAAACTTTGGAAACAAACATTCTTTTGTTTTATTTTCCTATAGCCTGCAGAAAACTGAAAGTGGCAGACATCATTTTCCTAATTGATGGATCAAATTCCATACACGAAGACAGTTTTAAGGAGATGAAAAAATTTATGAAAGTCTTAATCAATAAAACTGACATTGGTGAAAACAGAGTCCAATTTGGTGTGATACAGTACACCAATGACCCAAGATTGGAATTCAAGCTTGGTGAATATACTGACAAAACAAAAATATTGAAAGCTATTGATGACATTACTCAGTTAACGGGTGATACATTTACAGGCCATGCACTGAAGTTTACAATGGACTACTTTAATAGTTCAAATGGGGGTCGTCCTGAAGAACATCAATTCCTTATCGTGATTACAGATGGAAAGTCACATGATTCTGTGTATGAACCTGCCAAAGCCATAAGGGATAAATCAGTTACGATTATTGCCATTGGTGTCAAAGAAGCTGTGACTACTGAGCTTCTAGAAATTGCAGGATCACCTGATAAAGTTTTTGAGGTGGATACGTTTGAAAATCTGAAAAAATTGGAAAACATTATTTCATTTGAAGTGTGCAGTCCATTAGAAGGTGAGTAAAAAGTTCCAAATTACTTCGAAAACTAGCAGAATGATTCCATAGTGAGAGGAACTTTTCAAACAAGTGTTGGTGGTGGGAGTCTTGCCCACTGGCAATGAATATTGGAAAACCATGGATGAGCTGTCTGCAGTTTACCATCCATTAAAACTATTGGATGGAAAGTTTTCACCTGAAGCGTTAACCTGTCTTTCTGTTTACAGATGCTGACAGATGTACTGTGCATTTTGTCATTGTCTGATTTTATTTCAGATTTTCAGCATTTGCCCTTTTTTTCTTTCTGTTTCTACTTGCCATTGCCTGATTATTTATTGCTGACTTTTTTTAAACAGCGTGCAAGAGAATAGAAGTTGCAGACATTGTATTTGTATTGGATGGGTCAGACAGCATAACCACACCTCAGTTTGACAGCATGAAGGATTTTCTGATGGCAGTGGTGAGCCATTCTGAAGTTGACGCTGATAATGTTCGATTTGGAGCCATTGTGTATGGAAACAGCCCACGGACCATATTCCAGCTTGATAAATTCACAAGCAAAGCTGAAATCAGAGCTGCAGTTTTGGAACTACGGAAAGAAACGCGTGGATCTAGATACACAGCAAAGGCTCTGAAACATGCAAAACAACTTCTAGCTGCAGAAAAGGGTGGTCGAAGCAAAACCAAGGTGCCGAAGTTCATTATTCTCATTACCAATGGACAAGTCACAGATTCAAAAGACTTACCAGCCATAGCTAAAGCCTTCAGAAACGATGGTGTTGAAGTCAATGCCATTGGTGTAGATGGTGCCAACAAACAGCAACTTGTGGCGATTACAGGATCAGAAGAGAAATACTACTATGCTTCGGATTTTGGCAGTTTGAAAGATTTATCCAGAACAATTTCTCAGTTGCTGTGTAATCAAACTAAACCTGGTGAGTAATTATTTGTAAAAGCAGATTGTATGGAAAGTATATATCTTGAAGAGCCATGTGACACAAACCATATCATAAATGACAATCAATGGGATATCTCAGCGCTCTTTACTATTCATTTTAAAGCACACTTTACATACAGAATCAAGGTTAAACTGCTAAAAATTAAGTGTGAACTTAATTTTTAATGGGAGCTAAATTGATGCACAGATTCTGTGAAATTTCTATTTCTCAGAATGTTGAAATCCGCATTAAATATAAAAATTCCTGTGTTGGGAGAGGATGGAGGTCCAATTAATGCCCAGTAGGGCTCAAAATTTCTAGGGGAACCTAGTTCTACTGAGATTTTGCCTCATTTAGACTGAACTTTTAAATTCCAGTCAGGGGGGCCATGGATGGAAATTTCACCCCCCCTCCCCCACCCAGCTGACTGGAAGGAGGGAGTGTTGAGGGGGAGTTTTCAGATTTTGTTGGGAAATTGTTACATCTACACTGTTAAAAGGCCTCAGCGGAACTCATGCCTGTTAACACCTGATGTGAGTTCTTATTAGGCCTTCTGAAGGTCTCAAATCTTCACCAGAGGCAGACAATTATCTCTCTAGTGTCAGAATAGCTCCACTTGAAGCCAAACAATGAAAAAAAAAATATTTGCCCTAATTGAGCCTCAGGCTGACCTCAGTTGGAGCAGCAATGGAGCTGCTCCATCTTATGAGAGCAGAAAGGGTCAAGCTAAAACTGGCACCACTAATGTACTGCTGCTGGTGCCAGTAGTGCCCCCTGGCTATGCAAATAATAATTTGGAAAGTGGTATCTGGCCGGGAGCGAGGATGGCTAGTGTTCTGCTCTGACATATTTGTTGGTAGATCGAGTCACCAGGGATTTTAAACCCTCTGTGTTCTGTTGGCAACCCTATTTACACTGTTATAACCAAATTCAATTCAAACTTCAGGAACATCACCTCATTTTGGCACTCTTTAGCCATCGATGGCTGACCAGTGAATTTAGCAACTTCAGATCTCTGGTGTATCCTCAATTTTTCCACCCATCGCTCATTCATCTTCCACTTCCTTTCCTTCCATTTTGGAGATTTATTCACCTCCTTTCTACTGCCTTTTCACTACCTGACTAAAATGTCTTCATTTTCTTTTTGTCTTCGTAAAGCTTTTTCACTCCCTGATTGAGGTTATCTTTGTATATCATCCAGTGCATTCTCACCTTTTTACAGCTTTAAAAAAAGCAATCCACTCTTTAATCACCCCCACCACCCACTCCCCTTCCCAGGGCACCTTCCCGTGCAAGCGCAGGAGATGAAACCATTGCCCTTTTACCTCCTCCCTTCCCACTGTCCAGGGCCCCAGACACTCCTTCCAGGTGAAACAGTGATTTACTTGTACTTCTTTCAATTTAGTATAATGTATTTGCTGTTCATGGTGCGGTCTCCTTTACATTGGGGAAACCAAACATAGATTGGGTGATCGCTTTGCGGAACACCTCTGTTCAGTCTGCAAGTGTGACCCTGAGCTTCCGGTCGCCCGTCATTTTGGCCACGATTTTGTGGCCGCTCAGTGGACGGGATGGGTGGCGGGTCAGCTGTGAAATTTAAATTGATTGACAGCGGGTCGGTAACCTGCTGTCAAAACGCGCACACCTGCATTTCCTGATGTTGGCCTGTCAGCGCTGAGCAGACCCGACAGGCAGTGGTGAGCGACCCAATTCAAATCATTAGTGGCTTGTTTACAGCCACTTAACAATGCTTTTTTACCCAGCTTTTTAACTTTCAAAGGTCGCCCACTGGTTTCCCACTGTGCCGAGACCTCGTCCATGAAGCTGAGGTGGGAGGTCACTCGCCATTGAATCAGTTGATGAGTTGACAGCTTCAAAGGTCAAGTCAAAGCTCCCAGCTGATTGAGAATTGTTCCCTTAGCCACGAGCTTCTCTAAACTGCATTTCCACTACAGATTCAGGATGCTGCAAGTCTTTACACAAGTCTCCATGCAGTCCGACCTCTTCATCTCTCCCACCATTGACAGATCGCTTCTGTCATCTCTACTTCACCTGCCATCTATTCCATCAGCATGAGTGCACTTTATTCTCTCTCACCTTGGTCCTTAGAATCTGACCACGATCAACCCCAACACCAGCATCACCAGGCACACCAGCAGCACCAAGAACAACACCAACCTTCTCTGCAATCACCTGATGCTGCACAGGTCACAGGGAATCAACACCCAACCATATTGCTGCCTGGGACGCCAGGGATGGCTTCACCATGGCCACATTTACTTCACTTGACGCTGTACACCCTGGCTGCCACATGATGCGCCAGGTTGGCACGACCCCACACCAACAACATAAAGAATCCCTACAATGCCCAAGCCATTCCTTTCACACTCATCAGCATTGCTGGGGTGCCGTTATGTCTCACCATTCACTGCAACTCACGAAGCCACTTCCAAAGGTGCACACAAATCTGCCCAAGAACACAAAGTGTTGAAAATAAAGATTTCAATGTTTGACAGCACATTAACAGAAGCTTCACATGAACATTGGCTCAAACACACAAGTGCCTACCCTTGTGTGTTGTTAGTTGGTATAATTGGACTAGGATGAGGGTGAGTGTGAGGGGTGGCTAGTGAGATGGGGAAATGATAATATAGATAGAGAGGGATGGGTGGAGATGCAAGGTAAGTTGGTGTGAGTAAGGATTTGCAGGAGTAGGGTAGGGAAGGCAGAGTGATGGGGATGTGATGAGTGGCACAACAGGATGAGGTTGAGTGTGGCTTTGCAGTAACATTTCGTGATCTACTGAGATCATTGAAAGGTTTGCGCTATTGCAGCCTGGTCCTCCTGATGACATCCCTGCTTGTGCCCTCCTGTGCAATGTGCAACCAGACTGTGTTGATCTCCTGGGGAGGTCTCTTCCGCCCATTGGAAGGGAAGAGGACCTCCCTGCCTGCTGTGACTCCCTCCATATGAGTCATGGGAGACCTGGATGCAGCCGTGCACCTTTGTGCAGTGCTTGCCAGTGTTGCAGCACCTCAATGCTGTAGAACACTGACAGCACAAATGCCAAAGTAAATTTGCGCATGGTCCCTTTAAAGAAACCGGCTGATGACACGTCATCAAATGACGTCATCAGACCCACTTCCTTCAATTGGTCGGGAAACTCGCTGGGCAGGATTAACAAGCCCAATCAGGGGAAAGTCATGTCGGAGGCCGGGATGGAGACAGGAGCGGGGCCGGAACCCACCACCAACGTCGTCCACCACGGACCCTCCGAGGTAGGAAAATCACGGCCTTTAATTCTCCACCCCACTCTCGCTCTGAATTCTGTGCTTGGCTGCCTACACTGTTCTAATGAAGCTCAATGGAAGCTCGAGACACAGCAGCTCATCTTTCGAGTAGGCACTTTACAGCCTTCTGGACTCAACATTGAGTTCAACAATTTCAGACCATAACCTCTGCTCCCTTTCTTTCAGACAGCAGCTGTTAGTAATGATTCTGCTGTTGCCATTTACCCGTCCTCTAGACCCATCTTTTGTTTCTTTGCATGTCCCTTTGCCATTCACTTTTGCCTTGCACCATCATCCCTTTTGTCATTTCATCACTCCTGCCTTCCACCAGACCTTCCCTTTTGTTCTTTCATCCCCTCCCCCTTTCGCTGGATTAAAACTTGTTACATTTCTGACCTTTTCCCGTTCTGATGAAAGGTTATCAAGCTGAAACGTTAACTCTGTTTCTGTCTTTACAGATGCTGCCTGACCTGTTGAGTATTTACAACATTTTAAATTTTTCTGTTTTTACTTCACTCTTCTTGTTCTTCCTGGCTTTGCTTTGTTCAGTCCTAGAATGGGCTTTCTTATCTCCAGTTTCCAGTTTTGATGAAAGGCCTACACCTGAAACGTTAATCGGTATTTTCTCTTTACAGATGCTAATGGTTTTGCTGTGTATTTGCAGCATTTGCAGATTTTTCTTCGAACTACATTGTCTTGCCTTGCTCTAATTGCGCTGTGATTCTCTACTTTGTGCAGGATGTGAAATTGAAAAACTAGATATTGTTTTCCTCATTGAAGGATCAAAAAGTATAAAAAACAGTGACTTCCTGGAGTTGAAGAGTTACTTGAAAGAGCTTGTCACCTTGTTTGATGTTGGCCCAAGTCAGTTCCAGTTCGCTGTAGCCCAGTACGGCACAGAGCAAAGACCTGAATTCTACTTGAACGAGTCTGATTCGCACAATACGCTAAGAGACAGAATTGATAAAATAACCCAGCTGCACGGAGAAGCCTTCACTGGAGCAGCACTAAGATTCGTGAGCCGATTCTTTCAACCATCAGTGGGAAGTCGAAAAAAAGAAAAGGTCCCCCAGTACCTTATAGTGATTACAGTTGGACAATCTAGTGACAGTGTGGTTGCAGCAGCTGCTGAATTGAGGAAACAGCACATCTATGTATTAGCGATGGGTATTCAACAAGCAAACATGAATGAGCTTCTGCAAATGACTGGAGCAGCAGACAGAATATTTTTAATTAAAGAAGCTAAAGACTTACGTCAAGCTAAAAGAAGCCGCATGCGTAAGCTTTGTACTCCTATAGAAGGTAAGTGTATTTTTTTCAATGCTTAGCTTGCTGTGCAATTGTCTTTCAGTTTCTTTACCACCATGAACGAAGTCTTTAACAATCCTATTAAAGTAAATCCTGGATCTAACTGCAAATGCAAATTAACTTATTAGCTGCAACTGTCTCCTTATTAAAATTTGTTCAGAAGTTCAAAATCCCAAATTTATGTACAGTATTGTTTTTATTGCTATTAATTTTTCTCCATTCCTTTTATATTAAGTTACTCTCTGATCTGTATGGAAAGGTTGACTAAATGATGTGAAGCTTGGCCATAACTAAATGTTTGCCATAATCAATGGAACAGTCCATTGGGAGCAGTGAAGCAAGAAATGTTTCTTCCTTTCCCCATATTGGTCTCCCTGTGCCACGCACCATCCTGAACTGAAGAGGTGACCTGCTACGAGACCTTTATCAATGGCGGGAGTGGTCCACATGACTATCCCTTCCTGTGAGAAATGCTCAGCTCCTATATGGTTCTTGCCCAAACTGGTATGGTACCACTGAAATTGGGACTGCACTGCTGAGGAATGTAACCCTGGGTCCTACCACAGTGTTGGAGTGGCATGTTGAGTCCCAGTGCACTCCAACAACTCACTGCATTCTGTTAATTTTTAAAAATTACCTGTAATAATTTAACAAGGGAACTTACTTAAATTATTTCTGATCCATTGGAGAGTTCTGAAAGACCAGGATGCAAAACAAGTTCTATTTTTTGAAATAGCATTTTTCACTAACTGATTACAATATTTTGAAGCCAGTCAGTGTATTACAAATATTGACTTGCTCCTGAAGACTCAGTTTAAATGTGCATGGCCTAAAGCAGTACTGAGCCATATAGACCAAGAAATTCTCTGGCAACATCCCTGGTGTGTGTTTCTAGGGCAGTGATAAGGACTCTACAATTAGCCTCAGCAGCCCTGGCCTAGGTAGAGGAAAATCAGTCAGGGTTCATGCTTCCGATTGCTATCTTGTTGGGTGCAAGGGCATCAAAGGTGGAGGTGAGGAGTGGTTGAGCAGATTGACGGGTGCAAAAGTATTATGGTGAATCGAGAGCCAGAGGCTAGGTAGTTGGAAATCTGAAAGTGCAGTTGTAAATGACTGTCGTATATGATTCTTCCCTTTCTTTTTTAAAAAACTTTGTTTGTAAACAAATTGTTTACATTGAAAAATTTGATTTACTGGACCAAATATATTAACAAAATCTGACTTTGGATTGTTTACATTATAGTCGATCCAGCGTGTAAGATAGACATTGCTGTGGGGTTTGATTTCGCAAGAAGGACTGGATCACAGAACATATTTACGAGCCAGCAAAAACTGCAAGCAAAGCTTGGTCAAATATTACAGAAAATCGCGTCCATACATAACATCAGCTGTGCATCTGCTTCTCAGCTAAATATAGGAGTGGGCTTTCATTTACAAAGCAACACTGGCTATCCTATCTTTGAAAGCGAATTTGAAGAATACAACCCAGCAATTTTAGATAAGCTGCTAGCAACTCAAACAGATGCCAGAATTGATCTGAATGCAGAACATTTGAAATCATTTCTTGGCCAATTCAGGGCATCCACTGCAACTGCAAAGGTAAGGATCTTTTTAACCACATATGCAACACTTTTAAACCTTTTACCCAAGTTTTTAAAAGGCATGGATGAACCACTTTTGGCTGTTTGAACACACTAATGGTTTGGTCTTTCATGTATTGGCTGTGGTCTGGGAATTTTGTACTGATTGTAGCAATAAAGTTACTTTTAGATAGCTTCCCTGACTGACTCAGTTTTAAACTGCATTGTATGTTGCTCAGTTGTACAGACCGGGGGTGGGGGGGTGTGGGGGGGGCAAGGTTCGATGTAATATCTGTGTTGACTTAACTGATCAAATTGCATTTATATAGCATCTTTAATGTAATAAAACATCGCAAGGCGCTTCACAGGAGCGTTATCAAACAAAATTTGACACCAAGCCACATAAGGAGATATTAGGGCAGAAGAGGTAGGGTTTAAGGAGTGTCTTAAAGGAGGAAAGAGAGGTCGAGAGGCGGAGAGGTTTAGGCAGGGAATTCCAGAGCTTAGGGCCTCGGCAGCTGAAGCCACGGCTGCCAATGGTGGAGTGATTAAAATTGGGGATGCGCAAGAGGCCAGAATTGGAGGTCGCATTTGACCCCGGGATGAGCTTCCGACCACATATCCGCACCATCACTAAGACCGCCTATTTCCACCACTGTAACATCGCCCAACTCCACCCCTGCCTCAGCTCATCTGCTGCTGAAATGCTCATCCATTCCTTTGTTACCTCTAGACTTGACAATTCCAATGCACTGCTGGCCGGCCTCCCATCTTCCACCCTCCGTAAACTTAAGCTCATCCAAAACTCGGCTGCCCGTGTCCTAACTCGCACCATGTCCCATTCGCCCATCACTCCTGTGCTCACTGACCTACATTGGCTCCCGGTTAAGCAACGCCTCGATTTTAAAATTCTCATCCTTGTTTTCAAATCCTTGCATGGCAAATAGAAGAAGGTAGTTGGCATTATATAGAATTATATAATATTGAGTAGGGTTGTAGGTTGAAACACACTTCAGAATGACACACAGATGTACTAGACAGCCTTTTTGCACAGCAGGGGGACAGTAAGAAAGGAAAGTCAATTGCTGAATGGATTCTTGTGTAGATAGGTCCATTTGAAATGAAGAGATAAGATAGCAGCTGTATCAACAGCATACACACAGAATGTGATGACATATGGTACTAGATTTTGATGCGCAGACACGCTGGGTGCGGGTTGGGGTGAAGGCCCGATAGCGCGTGGGAAACCTGGAAGTAAGTGCAGCGCATCTATAAGTGGCTTTTTAACGCAGCCATCTCATTATCATTTTACTTCCGGGTTTCCCATCCAATTAGCATCAGTGGGCGTGATGACGACCTGCATGATGCGATTTCAACTCTAGTATTTAAAGGGACACTCCAAATATGCAAGTTGAAGGAGTTTGGAGTTGTCATGGAGAGTCACAGACCTCTTGCTATGGAGTCGAGATGGGCAAAGGCTGTGCCCCACTTCAGCAATGCCTCCCTGAATGTGCTGTTGGGAGTTGTAAGGGCTCGGAGGGAGATACTCTTCCCTAGTGATGGGAGGAGGAAGTCTGCAGCTGAGACAAAGAAGGCATGGGTGCCCAGGAGGTCAGCAGCAGGAGTGTGGTGCCATGCACCTGGATCCAATGCAGGCAGGAAAGGTGAGAGCAAAGGCCCATTGCCTTACATCCTGATGTGCACATCACACTTACCCCCTCACTCGGCCTTCTCAAGCCTACTCCAGCACATCACTCCTCACACCAACTTACCTTGCAGGTGCACCCACCTTCTCTGTCTGTGGACTTCCTCACATCCCCATCTATCCATTCACCACTGACACTCACACTCATCCTTATGCAATGTCATGCCTATCCCTCATAGTCACCCCCAACAAATCCTCTCCATCCATCGGGTGAACACATCCCATTACTCTCACTCATAGGTCTCTTCTTTCCCTCCTTGCAGGGCAAGAGAGCGCAGAGCACCAAGGGAGAGGCAGAGAACTAGAAGTGGCCCTCCAGCAATCTACCAATCAACAGCTGCAGAGGAGGAGGCACTGGAGATCAGTGGAGTCTCGGCATGCATGGTTGTTGGAGATGGGGGCCTGCCAGCTACCTGGTGACCGAATTAAATATCAGCCAGCATCATGTCATACAGCACTCAGTCATGGGAATGGTAGCATAGTGGTAATGTCACTGGGCTAGTAATCCAGAGGCCTGGACTAATGATCCAGAGACGTGAGTTCAAATCCCACCACGGCTGGGGAATTTAAAATTCAGTTAATTAAATAAATTAATTAATTAAATAAATCTGGAATAAAAAGCTAGTATAAGTAATGGTAACCATGAAACTATCGGATTGTCATAAAAATCCATTTGGTTCCTTTACCTGGTCTGGCCTATATGTGACTCTTAACTGCCCTCTGAAATGGCTAAGCAAGCCACTCAGTTGTAACAAACCGCTACATAATAAAATTGAAACTGGACGGACCACTGGCTATGGACATGGCAACGGCATACCCAGTCAACCCTGCAAAGTCCTCCTCACCAACATCTGGGGACTTGTGCCAAAATTGGGAGAGCTGTCCCACAGACTAGTCAAGCAACAGCCTGACATAGTCATACTAACAGAATCATACCTTTCGGCCAATGTCCCAAACTCCTCCATCACCATCCCAGGTGGCGGCACAGTAGTATACAGTCAGGAAGGAGTGGCCCTGGGAGTCCTCAATGGACTCTGGACCCCATGAAGTCTCAGGTCAAGCATGGGCAAGGAAACCTCCTGCTGATTACCTGTCACAGATGCATCTCTCAATGACAGTATTGGTAGCAGTGACCACCGCACAGTCATTGTGGAGATGAGTAGATTCAGAACAGAACTAGCAGCTCAAAACTGGGCATCCATGAGGTGCTGTGGGCCATCAGCAGCAGCAGAATTGTATTCCACCACAATCTGTAACCTCATGGCCTGGCATATCCCTCACTCTACCATTACCATTAAGCCAGGGGACTAACCCTGGTTCAAGGAAGAGTGTAGAAAAGCATGCCAGGAGCAGCACCAGGCATACCTAAAAATGAGGTGCCAACCTGGGGAAGCTGCAACACAGGACTACATGCATGCTAAAAAGCAGAAGCAGCATGCTATAGACAGGGCTAAGTGATCCCACAATCAACGGATCAGATCAAAGCTCTGCAGTCCTGCCACATCCAATCGTGAATGGTGGTGGGCCATTAAACAACTAGTGGGAGGAGGAGGAGGCTCCATGAACATCCCCATCCTCAATGATGGTGGAGCCCAGCATGTGAAGACAAAAGACAAGGCTGAAGCGTTTGCAGCCAGAAGTGCCGAGTGGATGATCCATATCGGCCTACTCCCGAGGTCCCCACCATCACAGAAGCCAGTCTTTAGCTAATTCGATTCACTCCACATGATATCAAGAAACGGCTGAGCGCACTGGATACAGCAAAGGCTATGGGCCCCGACAACATCCCGGCTATCGTGCTGAAGACTTGTGCTCCAGAACTAGCCGCGCCTCTAGCCAAGCTGTTCCAGTACAGCTATAACACTGGCATCTATCCGACAATGTGGAAAACTGCCCAGGTATGTCCTGTCCACAAAAAACAGGACAAATCCAATCCGGCCAATTAGCGCCCCATCAGTCTACTCTCAATCATCAGCAAAGCGATGGAAGGTGTCATCGACAGTGCTATCAAGTGGCACTGATGCCCAGTTTGGGTTCCACCAAGACCACTCAGCTCCAGACCTCATTACAGCCTTGGTCCAAACATGGACAAAGTAGCTGAATTCCAGAGGAGAAGTGAGAGTGACTGACCTTGACATCAAGGCAGCATTTGACCGAGTGTGGCATAAAGGAGCCCTAGTAAAACTGAAGTCAATAGGAATCGGGGGGGAAATCTCTCCACTGACTGGAGTCATACCTAGCACAAAGGAAGATGGTTGTGGTGATTGAATGTCCTCAGGGCAGTGTCCTCGGCCCAACCATCTTCAGCTGCTTCACAAATGACCTTTCCTGGAACATAAGGTCAGAAATGGGGATGTTGCTGATGACTGCACAGTGTTCAGTGCCATTCACAGCTCCTCAGATAATGAAGCAGTCCATGCCCGCATGCAGCAATACCTGGACGACGTTCAGGCTTGGGCTGATAAGTGGCAGGTAACATTCGCACCACAGAAGTGCCAGGCAATGACTATCTCCAACAAGCGAGAGTCTAACCACCTCCCCTTGACACAACACTCAAGAAGCTTGTACCATCTACAAGATGCACTGCAGCAACTCGCCAAGGCTTCTTCGGCAGCACCTCCCAAACCTGCGACCTCTTCCATCTAGAAGGACAAGGGCAGCAGATACATGGGAACACCACCACCTCCAAGTTCCCCTCACAAGTGAGCAAGAGCAGATGGTGGAATCGGGGACAGCAGTGGAGAGTCCGCGTCGGAGGGTTCAGGATTCTCCAAGCTCTGCTCAGCTGGATGCAGATGCTGTACCCCGGGGGGCCGTCGACGAACAAGATACTTCTTGAGCAGCAGCAGAGAATGTGCCATGTACTGGCAGGTATTCCAAGTGCACTGTACACGATTGCAGAGAGATTAGAGGAGTCTGTCTCAAACACGAGAGGCATAATGTCGCAGGCATTTGCGATGATGTTATCTTCCGTGGAAGTGTGGCCAACTGCATGGAGCATCAAACATGGCAATCACACCTTCAATAGAATGAATTATACCCTAGCCTTGGTCTTTCATTGCCCCACTGATCTGCAGCAAGGTGTTCTCCAGCACATTGCTAGCAAGGAAGCGTGGCTGGGCCATGAGAGGGATGATGGTGAAAGGGGACATGGAAGTGGAGACTCGGCTCAAAGTGCTTCCACTTCTCACCCGTTGCCCTCTCAGTCAATACCTGACATGCTGCCTCATGTCCCGATGGCTGAGTCTGCACCTGCACAGGTGCACGTGGAGCAGTCTTTAGCGGGGCCCTCATGGGCTGCAAAACCCAGAGGGCATCGACCAAGAGCATCTCAGCTGTCATGGCAGTGATCTGGGCAGCCTGCCTCTACCTCTGCTGAAGCCATAGGGGTTGCAGCACGTAGAAGTGCTAGGAAAAGGAAGAGTAAAGATCTGTAGTTGCACAAGGGTATGCACGTGGGTGTGTCACACATTGTCAGATTGGTAAGTTTCTGTTTTCTATTTGAACCACATAAATATTATTCTTTTGCACCACTTTCCCATCTTGCCCTTTCTTGGTTGTTGGCTGGAAAGTGGCCTTTTCATTTGTGTGTGGTTGTTAGATGAATGCAATGGCGGAACCTAAGCAAACCTCATAATAATGAGGGCATCCTGGGCAGCAGTTTGCGCCATTGGTGGTGCATTGCCTGCATCACCTTCCGCCTCCTCATCTTGTTGCTCCTACCTCCCATCCTTGTCTTCCTCCTCCTCCTTGGAATTGTCCAAAGAGGCTCTATGCTCTGCGCCTTGTTCCTCTTGCAGGTCCAAACCTTGCTGCTGCGCAATGTTGTGCAGAGAGCAGCACACCATGACCATTCTGGAGACCCTAGCTGGTGCGTACTGAAGGGTACCTACAGATCTGTCCAGGCCCCTGAAGCGCATCTTCAACATACCAATGGCTTGTTCGATCACGCATCTGTTGATCATATGGCGCTCATTGTATTGCTCCTGGGCCTCATTCCTTGGGTTTCTGAGAGCTGTGATCAGCCACGTTTTAAGTGGGTATCCCTTGTCTCCGAGCAACCAGCCCGTAACTCTGCTTCAAAGTTCGAAGAAATCTGGGAGAGTGGACTGCCGCAGGACAAAAGCTGCCCGGGTTCTTGTGCAAACCAAACCTGCATAAAGATCTTTTTGTATTGCACACCAGCTGCGCATTGATGGAGTGGAAGCCCTTGCGGTTGACGAATACACCTGAGTGATCTGGGGGTGCCTTAATTGCCACATGTGGGTAGTCTATGATTCCCTGCATCTGTGGGAAGCCAGCCAGAGCTGCAAACCCGAGCGCCTGCTCATTCTGACTGGCGTCATCATAGGCGAAGTTGACATAATTGGCGACCCTGGCAAACAATCTATCAGTCACCTGTCTTATGCATTTGTGGGCCGTCGACTGCGAGATCCTGCAAATGTCTCCGGCACAGCCTTGGAAGGATCTAGATGCAAAAAGTTGAGGGCGGTGGTGACTTTGACAGCCACTGGTGAAGCGTGGCCCCCAGGTCCAGTTGGCAGCAGGTCTTGTTCCAGCAGCCTGCAAATGTCTGCCACCACCTGACGCGACACCCTGAGCCTCCTGAGACACTGGTGTTCCGACATGTCGAGGAAGCTCATCCTCTGCCTGTCGACCCTGTGTGCCAGGTATAGTCTCCTGCGAGCTGCACCTCCCTGCTGATTCCCTCTCTTCTGTGGAGCTGCAGGTCTGTGAGCAGCAGGCTGTTGTTGGTGCTGCTTTTGCTGCTGTTGCTGCTGCTGCTGCTGCTGGTGCTGGTGTTGCTGCTGGTCATCTTGTTCCTCATTTGAGGTCCAATCTAAGGCACCCATGCTGATCTGATAGATCAGAGCTCCAAAGTGCAGATCAGACCTCAAAACCTCCAAAGTGTAGATGACACCTCCAAGGTGTGTAAAGTAACCTCTCAGGACAAGTACTGTGAACAAATGCTTTACCACAAGCAGGTAAGAAAGCAGCTGTGAGCTCTGAGTACTTATTGGCATGTTTCCCTGTCATGGTTTCAGCCCCCTCAATTGCCGTTGTGTTCTCGCCTTGCTTTCACTGGCAAGTTCCAGGAAGCCTGGAAAACGCATGGACCCAAAGTGAAAGTGCAAAACCCATGCCAATGTCATTCTAATTGAGTGATTAACATATGTCAGTTGACAATCCACCTCTCCTGAGGGAGTTCCGCGCACACAGCCTAAGTTTGTTGGAGTGCAACAATTCTTCTGCTTTTTAAACTCAATTGTGAAATGTCAATTCTTTGCGGTTTTAGTATGAAATAAATAATTATTTTAGTCACTTCTTGTTCTGAACAAGTGAAGACACTCAACAGCTGAGAGTTCAGAGCTGCTGTTATTTGTACCAAGACCTGCTAGAAATGTTGCCTCAAAAAAGTAGGGTGGGGAAATCTCAAGAACTCCAGGACTAAAAGGGTGCCCTTCCCATTATTACTACCTCTGTATATTACAAAAACATACCGCAACCTCTTATACTCCACCCCCTGATACCGCATCCTGTGTTGTTTTACCTGGGGATGCAAAAGCTCCAAAATTGGAGTAAATTTTGAATATTCCAGCATCATCCTGAATATACATGAGCGTTCGTGCATGCAAAATTAGTGGTCATGTGCCAAGTAGGGAACCACCATTCCCAACTATAGGATATGTAACATTGGGTTCATGGTATGCAAAAAAGTTTGGACACCCCTGATTTAGGCTCACACAGGAAGGATAGCCACTTGGGCAAGTTATCAGAAGGTGATTCCTGGCCACGGCATTATATCCCAGCCTGAGTGAGCATCTTCGGGAGAATATTTTTGAAAAATTACAGAAATCCCCACTTGCAGTACTTTCCAATTGCAAATTCATGTGGCATGAAGCAAAAATTCTCTGCACACCTAACATTCATCTTGTATATTTAGGCACTTGGGACACAGCATGCATACACTCAAAAGGATCATCAGGCCAAGCTTCTTATCATCAAAGTTACCAGTCTTGTCAAGCACCTGTAGTTACATTAATACTATTACAGTCAGTGGAGATCAAAACTTACTTTTTTTCTCTGCTCCTCTTGCAGTCTGGTTATTTTAAGTATAAATTAGCAACAATGACAGTCTCTTTAATTAAAATCTCTTTACAGGTGATACTATTATTCACGGATGGATTGGATGACACCAAAAAGAGACTTAAAGGAAAATTTCAAGAACTCTACAAAGCTGGTAAATGCACTTTCATTTAGATCTCGACTTCTTGTTGGCATTGTTAGATCTATAGAAAGCACCATGAGGGTGCAATTCAAAGCACCACGTTGGGAGCAGGAGCTGACTTAGAGTTGGACCAATCTTCAGGTCTGCTGCCTTAAATTTGTGGCCCTACGTTGTGGAAATGTCACTGCCACCCAATCTGCCATTTCTTTTATCCCTGTTCCAGCTCAAGAAGACCCCCTGCTTGTTGCTGAGCCCCATGCTGCATAATTCTGGGCTCCACTGCAAGGAATCTCTGATGTCACCTGACCTTTCAGCAGTCCCGACTATTACATTTAAACAACTAAAATATATTTATAATGTAAAACGTATTGACTTGGGAAAATTCAAAATCAAAATGTTGGTAGACTTGGGTGACTCACCACAGTACCACCTAGTGTTGGGAGGACTGAAAGGTAAATACAATGATAGGTATGTCAGATAAACTGATGGTCATGTTACCCATTTAAAGTGATATAAATTGCCATTACTTCAGGCATACCTTCAGATGTCAAATCAGTCATCACCCAGCTGCTACTAAGTGACAAAAAAGAGACACAGGAAGTAAAAAAGTGTGACTGGGAGTGCATGTATATCAATGATGTGGATACAGGCCAAGAGGGAGTGGTGTCAAAGTTTTCAGATAATAACAAGATAGGAGGTATAGTTAATTTTTTAAAAGACCAAAGGAAGCTGCAAAGAGATATTGGTAAGATGGGGGAATGGGATAAAAAGTGGCAGATGGAATTCAATGCCAGTAAGTTTGAGGTGATGCGTTCTGGTAAAAACAACAGCAGAAAGTATACTCTGATGGAAGTAGGCTCAGTGCTGTCTAAGCTGCGCCTCTAGCCAAGCTGTTCCAGTACAGCTACAATACTGGCATCTACCCGACAATGTGGAAAACTGCCCAGGTATGTCATGTCCACAAAAAGCAGGACAAATCCAATCCGGCCAGTTACCACCCCATCAGTCTACTCTCAATCATCAGCAAAGTGATGGAAGGTCTTGTTGACACTGCTATCATGCGGCACTTACTCACCAATAACCTGCTTGCTGATGTTCAGTTTGGGTTCCGCCAGGACCACTTGGCTCCAGATCTCATTACAGCCTTGGTCCAAATATGGACAAAAGAGCTGAATTCCAGAGGTGAGGTGAGAGTGACTGTCCCTGACATCAAGGCAGCATTTGACTAAGTGTGGCATCAAGGAGCTCTAGTAAAATTGATGTCAGTGGGAATCAGGAGGAAAACTCTCCACTGGCAGGAGTCATACTTAACACAAAGGAAGATGGTTATGATTGTTGGAGGCCAATCATCTCAGCCCCAGGACATCGCTGCAGGAGTTCCTCAGGGCAGTGTCCTAGGCCCAACCATCTTCAGCTGCTTCATCAATGACCTTCCCTCCATCATAAGGTCAGAAGTGGGGATGTTTGCTGATGATTGCACAGTGTTCAGTTCCATTCGCAACTCCTCAGATAATGAAGCAGTCTATGCCCGCATGCAGCAAGCCTGGACGACATTCAGGCTTGGGCTGAAAAGTGGCAAGTAACATTCACACCACACAAGTGCCAGGCAATGGCTATCTTCAACAAGAGAGAGTCTAACCACCTCCCCTTGACATTCAGCAGCATTACCATCGCCGAATCCCCCACCAACAACATCCTGGGGGGTCACCATTGACCAGAAACTTAACTGGACCAGCCACATAAATACTGTGGCTACAAGAGCAGGTCAGAGGCTGGGTATTCTGTGACAAGTGTCTCACCTCCTGACTCCCTAAAGCCTTTCCAGGCACAAGTCAGGAGTGTGATGGAATACTCTCCACTTGCCTGGATAAGTGCAGCTCCAACAACACTCAAGAAGCTTGACACCATCCAGGACAAAGCAGCCTGCTTGATTGGCACCCCATCCACCACCTTAAACATTCACTCCCTCCACCACCGGCGTACTGTGGCTGCAGTGTGTACCATCTACAAGATGCAGTGCAGCAATTCGCCAAGGCTTCTTCGGCAGCACCTCACAAACCCGCGACCTCTCCCACCTAGTAGGGCAGCAGGCGCATGGGAATACCATCACCTCCAAGTTCCCCTCCAAGTCTCACACCATCCTGACTTGGAAATATATTGCCGTTCCTTCATCGTCGCTGGATCAAAATTCTGGAACTCCCTCCCAAACAGCATTGTGGGAGTACCTTCACCATAGGAACTGCAGCGGTTCAAGAAGGCAGCTCACCATCACCTTCTCAAGGGCAATTAGTGATGGGCAATAAATGCCGGCCTTGCCAGCGATGCCCACATCCCAGGAACTAATAACATTTTTTTAAAAGAGCAGAGGGATTTGGGGCACCAGTTCACAGGACATTAAAGGCAGCACCTCAGGTTGATAAGGCCGTAAAAAAATGCAAATGTAATTCTAGCTTTTGTCACAAGTATAGTATATAAAATCCAAGAAATAATGATGAGCCTATATAAAACTTTAATAAGACTTCAGTTAGAATAACATGTACCCAATGATGTTTTATAAATACATAAAGAGCAAGAGGATTACTAAGGAAAGAGTAGGGCCTATTAGAGACCAAAAAGGTAACCTGTGTGTGGAGGTGGAAGATGTGGGCATGGTTCTGAATGAATAATTTGCGTCTGTCTTTACAGCAGAGAGGGATGATGCAAATATTGTAGTTAAGAAGGAGGACTGTGAAATAGTGAGAGAGAAATATTAAGAGGTTTAGCATCTTTGAAAGTAGATAACTTGCCAGGCCTGGATGAAATGTATCCCAGGCTGTTAAGAGAGGCAAGGGAGGAAATAGCAGAGGCTCTGACCGTCATTTTCCGATCCTCTCTGGCTACAGGTGTGGTGCCGGAGGACTGAAGGACTGCTAACATTGTGCCATTGTTTAAAAAGGGAGAAAGGGATAGACCGATTAATTACAGGCCAGTCAGCCTAACCTCGGTGGTGGGCAAATTATTGGAAAAAATTCTGAGGGAAAGTATTAATGGTCATTTAGAAAGGCACAGATTGATCAAGAACAGCCAGCATGGATTTGTTAAGGGAAGGTTGTGTCTGACTAACTTGATTGAATTTTTTGAGGAGGTAACGAGGAGAATCGATGCATTTGATTTAGTCTACATGGATTTTAGCAAGGCTTTTGACAAGGTCCCACATGGCAGACTGGTCAGAAACGTAATGACCATGGGATCCAATGGAAAGTGGCAAGTTGGATCCAAAATTGGCTCAGTGGCAGGAAACAAAGGATAATGGTCAATGGGTGTTTTTGTGACTGGAAGGCTGTTACCAGTGGGGCTCCGCAGGGCTCAGTAATAGGTCCTTTGGTTTTTGTGGTATATATCAACGATTTAGAATTCAATGTAGGGGGCATGATTAAGAAGTTTGCAGATTATACAAAAATTGGCCATGTGGTTGATAGTGAGGAAGAAAGCTGTAGACTGCAGGAAGATATCGATGGACTAGTCAGGTGGGCAGAAAAGTGCCAAATGGAATTCAATCCGAAGAAGTGTGAGATATTGGCCCAGAAATTGATCTCGCTCTGTTCCCGCGGGGGTAAGGAGCAGGCGCGATCTCTCACTCCGCGTTGGCTTTTTCAGATCCAGCTCGCACGAACTTGATGTTCCAGACATCAGCTGGGCAGTGCTTGCGTATCCCACCGGCGTAGTGAATTCGTGCGAGCTGTGGGATCACGTGACTCAGTTAGAGCCAATGGCAGCACACCATCTTCCATTCATAAGTTTCACATACGTGCTGTGAAAGCTATGAATCTTACACCCCCCCAAAATAACAGCTAAACCTCAATTAAATTTAAAAAAAACCCCATCACATTGGCCCAGAAATTGATCTCGCTCTGTTCCCGCGGGGGTAAGGCTTTCCCGCGATCTCTCACCTCGCTTGTGCTTTTTCAGATCCAGCTCGCACGAGCTTCATGTTCTAGAGATCAGCTGGGCAGTGCTTGCGTATCCCAGCGGCGTAGTGAATTCGTGCGAGCTGTGGGATCACGTGACTCAGTTAGAGCCAATGGCAGCACACCATCTTCCATTCATAAGTTTCACAGCACGGCTGTGAAATCTATGAATCTTACACCCCCCCAAAATAACAGCTAAACCTCAATTAAATTTAAAAAAAACCATCACATTAATAAAATAAGTATAGTTAATTAAATTAACCATTTTAAATAAAAAATTAAATTTTTGAAAAAATTTAAAATCTTTTAAAAAGTTATAAAAATAAACTTACCTGTCTTTAAAGTCTCTAAAAAAGATATACCTGTTAAAAAAAATTCAAAAAAATACTTAATTCACTACTTACCTTCTTAAAAGTGGGTCTTACTCCTCCTTTTTACATTTCTAAAATCTTCCGTCCTTACCTGCGCGTCCAAAGCACTAAGTGCACAGCGTGCGCGCAGCCTGTAGCGCGCACGCGATGCACCGAGGAACCGCCCCCTTTTCCAAAGACCAAGTGCCGGTTTTCAGCGCATGCGCAGGGCATGCAGAAAACCGGCAATTGGAGAGAGAATACGCGAGAGTACGCAGGTAATCTCGCGCAGCGGGATCAATTTTTGGCCCAATGCATTTGGGGAGGGCTAATAAGGCAAGGGAATACACAATAAATGGTAGGATACTGAGACATGTAGAGGAACAGAGAGACCTTGGAGTGCATGTCCACAGATCTCAGAAGGTAGCAGGACAGGTAGATAAGGTGGTTAATAAGGCATATGGGATACTTTCCTTTATTAGCCAAGCCATAGAATATAAGAGCAGGGAGGATCTGCTTGAACTGTATAAAACACTAGTTAGACCACAGCTAGAATACTGCGTACAGTTCTGGTCACCACATTACAGGAAAGATGTGATTGCTCTAGAGAGGGTACAGAGGAGATTTACGAGGATGTTGCCAGGACTGGAGAATTTTAGCTATGAGGTAAGATTGAATAGGCTGGGGTTGTTTTCTTTGGAGCAGAGGAGGCTGAGGGGAGACTTAATTGAGGTGTATACAATTATGAGGGGTCTAGATAGAGTGGATAGGAAGTACTGTACCTATTTTCCTTAGCAGAAAGATCAATAATCAGGGGGCATAGACATAAAGTAATTGGTAGAAGGATTAGAGAGGAGTTGAGGAAAACTTTTTTCTCCCAGAGGGTGGTGGGGCTCTGGAACTCACTACCTGAAAGGGTGGTAGAGGCAGAAGCCCTCATCACATTTAAAAAGTACTTGGATTTGCACTTGAAGTGCTGTAACCTATAGGGCTACGGACCAAGAGCTGGAAAGTGGGATTAGGCTGGATAGCTCTTTTTCGGCCGGCACAGACACGAAGGGCCGAATGGTCTCATTCTGTGCCGTAAATTTCTATGATTCTACAATTCTATGTACAGTATTGGTCTCTGCATTCAAAGAATAATGCTGAGGATTTAGAAAGGGTATAACACAGGTTCACTAGGATACAGCCTTTTATGAGAAAATACAACTTCAAAGAAAGAGTTAGAAAATTATGCCTTTTTAGATTATGGGGCGATATGATAGAAGTGTTTAAAATTATGAAAAGTTGGGGCAGGGTAGATAGAAGGAGACTATTCCCAGTACTTGAGGGGTCTATAATGAGTGCCATAGATGCAAGATTAAATATAAGAGACTTAGAACAGAGGGCTGGAGAATTGTCTTTATATGCAGAGTTCTGAGGCTGTGGATTCACTTCCAGGGTAAGTGGTTGAGGCAGAAACTATGTCAACATTCAAGATTAGATTGGATAGGTGGATGAAGGAAAAGAAGATGAATGGATGTGGGAACAGAATGGGTAAATGTGGTTAGGACTATTTGATCATGTGGAGAGTAAATGTCGACACAGACTGCATGGGTTGAATTGTCTGTTTCCATGTTGTAACACCTTAGGCCGTGATTTCACCTACCTCGGCAGGTCCGGTGCGGCCGGGGTCGGGGGCTGGTTGCGACCCCGCTGCTGGCTCCAGCCCGCTGTCTAAAGTCATCTTACGTTGATTGGGCTTGTTAAGCCCGCACAGCGCATTTCCTGGCCAATTGAAGGAAGCGGATCTGATGACGTCACTTGAAGACGCGTCATCAGCCGGTTTCCTTAAAGGGACCATGCACAAATTGATTTTAACAGTTGTGCTGTCAGTGTTCTACAACATTAAGATGCTGCAAACACTGACAAGCCACTACACAGAGGTGCACGCCTGCACCCAGGCTGTCGGATGACATCCTCCATATGCTTATGGAGGGATACAGAGCACACAAGGAGGCTCTCTTCCCTTCCCATGGGCGGAAGAGCCCTCCCCAGGAGACCAACGCAGCCTGATTGCACATTGCACTGGAGGGCACAAGCAGGGATGTCGTTAGGAGGACCAGGCTGCAGTGGCGCAAACCTTTCAATGATCTCAGTAGCAAAGCCACACTCAACCTCATCCTTCTGTGCCACTCATCACAACCCCATCACTCTGCCTTCTCTACCCTACTCTGCACATCCTTACTCACACCAACTTACCTTGCACCTTCACCCATTCCTCTCTATCTACGTTATCACTTCCCCATCTCACTAGCCATCCCTCACACTCACCCTCACCCTCATCCTAGTCCAATCATACCAAGAAACAATACACAAGGGTAGGCACTTGGGTGTTTTAGCCAATGTTCATGTGAAGTTTCTGTTAATGTGGTGTCAAACATTGAAATCTTTATTTTCAGCACTTTGTGTTCTTGGACAGAATGTGTGCACCTTTAGAAGTGGCTTAGTGAGTTGCAGTGAATGGTGAGACATAACGCTGTCCCCCGCAATGGCGATGAGTGTGGAAGGAATGGCTTGGTCATTGCAGGGATGCTTTATGGTGTTGGTGTGGGGTGGTGCCAATCTGGCGCATCATGTGGCAGCCATATGGGTGTGCAGCATCAAGTGAAGTAAATCTGGCTATGGTGAGGCCATCCCTGGCCTCCTGGCCAGCAATGTTGTTGGGTGCTGATGCCCTCTGTCCTGTGCAGCATCAGGTGATTGCGGAGAAGGTTGGTGTTGTTAGTGCTGCTGGTGTGCCTGGTGCTGATGGTGTTGGGGTTGATTGTGGTGGGATTCTGAGGACCAATGTGAGATAGTTTCAAGGGCACCGATGCTGATGTAATAGATGGCAGGTGAAGTTGAGATGACAGAAGTGATCTGTCAATGATGAGAGAGATTGTTCCAATGAGGTGAAAGTGGATAGAGAGTTTGCTCCAAACACTTGCAACCTGCATAAAGCTCAATCTGTCTTCCAAATGCAGTAAGCAACAGCTTCTGACCTTGGAAAGTGAACAGCTGTGAGATGGGAAGTTTTATAGCACATTTTCAGCTGTCAAGTTAAAAAATGATCCCATGGTGACACAACTCCCGACCTGCTTACCTGACGTGATCCCCGAGCAGTGGGGAACCCATGGACCAATTTGTAAAATTTAAAGGTGAGCTTTACATAGTTTTTAAGTGCCTATTAACAAGCTTTTAATCATCTAAATTGCCTCCCCTGCCGCTTGGTGTCGGGTCTGTTCAGCGATGACAGACCTGACATCTGGGAAACTAGCGTGGCGGCGGGTTGACAGCGCGTTCCCTACAGAGTACAGAGGACAGAGACAGAGCGTACAAGCAAAAGAGTGCACCAGCAAATAGGATCAGAGTAGAGAAAAATGGTAAAAAGACAAAATTAAAGGTTCTTTATTTGAATGCACACAGCATTTGTAACAAGATGGATGAATTGATGGCAGAAATAGATATAAATGGGTATGATCTGATAGCCATTACAGAGACATGGTTGCAAGGTGACCAAGGCTGGGAAGTGAATATTCAGGGGAATTTGACATTTTGGAAGGATAGGCAGAAAGGAAAAGGAGGTGGGGTAGCTCTGTTAATAAAGGATGAGATCAGTACAGTAGTGAGAAATGATCTTGGCTCAGAAGATGTAGAATCAGTTTGGGTGGAGATAAGAAATAATAAGGGAAAGAAGTCACTGGTGGGAGTCATCTATAAGCCCCCTAACAGTAGCTACACTGTAGGACAGAGTATAAATCAAGAAATTATGGGGGCTTGTAAGAAAGGTACTGCAATAATCATGGGCAATTTTAATCTTCATATAGATTGGACAAATCAAATTGGCAAAGGTAGCCTTGAGAATAAGTTCATAGAGTGTATTCAGGACAGTTTCTTAGAACAATATGTTGTGGAATGAACCAGGGAACAGGCTATTTTAGATCTGGTAATGTGTAATGAGACAGGATTAATTAATGATCTCATAGTAAAGGATCATCTAGGGAAGAGTGATCATAACATGATAGAATTTCAAATTCAGTGTGAGGGTGAAACTAGTGTCTTAAATGTAAATAAAGGCAATTCCAAGGGTATAAAGACAGAGTTGGCTAAAGTGGACTGGGAAAATAGATTAAAAGGTAAGACGGTAGATAAGCAGTGGCAGACTTTTAAGGAGATATTTCATAACACTCAACAAAGATATATTCCAGTGAGAAAGAAAGACTCTATGAGAAGGATGAACCATCTGTGGCTAACTAAGGAAGTTAAGGAGGATATCAAATTGAAAACAAAGGCATACAATGTTGCGAAGATTAGTGGTAGGCCAGAAGATTGGGAAATTTTTAGAAACTTGTAAAGGATGACTAAAAAAAAATAAAGAGGGAGAAAATTGATTGAGAGTAAACTAGCAAGAAATATAAAAACAGACAGTAAGAGCTTCTACAAGTATATAAAAAGGAAGAGATTAGCTAAAGTAAATGTTGGTCCCTTAGAGGATGAGACTGGGGAATTAATAATGGGAAACAAGGAAATGGCTGAGACTTTGAACAAATATTTTGTATCTGTGTTCATGGTAGAAGACACTAAAAGCATCCCAATAATAGTGGAAAATCAAGGGGCAAAAGAGAGGGAGGAACTTAAAACAATCAGTATCACTAGAAAAAAAGTGCTAGGCAAACTAATGGGACTAAAGGCTGACATGTCCCCTGGACCTGATGGCCTGCATCCTAGAGTCTTAAAAGAAGTGGCTGCAGAGATAGTGGATGCATTGGTTGTAATCTTCCAAAATTCCCTAGTCTCTGGAAATGTCCCAGCGGATTGGAAAACCGCAAATGTAACGTCCCTATTCAAGAGAGGAGGGAGACTCAAAGCAGGAAACTATAGACCAGTTAGCCTAATATCTGTCATTGGGAAAATGCTGGAATCCATTATTAAGGAAGTAGTAGCAGGACATTAAGAAAATCATAATACAATCAAGCAGAGTCAACATGGGTTTGTGAAAGGGAAATCGAGTTCTTTGAGGATGTAATGAGCAGGGTGGATAAAGAGGAACCAGTAGATGTAGTGTATTTGGATTTCCAAAAGGCATTCGATAAGGTGCCACATAAAAGGTCACTGCACAAGATAAGAGCTCATGGTGTTGGGGATAATATATTAGCATAGATAGAGGATTGGCTAACTAACAGAAGACAGAGAGTCGGGATAAATGGGTCATTTTCAGGTTGGCAAACTGTAACTAGTGGGGTGCCACAGGGATCAGTGCTGGGGCCTCAACTATTTACAATCTATATTAATGACTTGGATGAAGGGACTGAGTGTACTGTAGCCAAATTTGCTGACGATACAAAGATAGGTGGGAAAGCAAGTTGTGCGGAAGACACAGAGTGGGAAAAATTCGGTTGATTAGCGCCTCCCGTTAGCGCCCTAAGGGGGCGCTAACGGGATGCAAAGCAACTAGCGCCCGAGCGCGGCGATGTTTGCACCACTTGCGAAATTGACCAGACATTTTGCGGCAGCGCTAAACACTACCGCCACGACCTCCTGCGCCTGCAGATCGTGATGTCAGTCGAGCGTGCAACGCCCCGGTAGCGCCCCAGACCGGATATTGAGTGGCGCCTCCTGCCTTTCCGCCTGCCGCTAGCAACAACAGGTAGAGGGGAACGTTTTGCCCTCGGGAAGGGGCTGGGGGAGTGCTATTTAAAGGTGGCTTCTTCCTGCCTTTTTTCGTTGGTGACATTTTTGCACCACGCATTCTGAGAAGGAGTTTTGGGTAATGAGCAGCACTTTGCAGATTCATATTGATTTGACCTTCATTGCATCGATTTAGAAGAGACTGTGGGGGCTACACTGATTCGGGGCATCGTCCTACACTTGCAGAATCACAGGCAGCAGAGATGCAGAGAGAGAGTGGCAGACATGGCCAGAGGGAGGAGGGCCAACAGGCCTCTGCACAGGAGACCATACCCTCCCAGGGTATTCCAGGAGCAATTCTCCTACATTCATTTGTCGGAGGAGCAGTGTTTGTGCAGGCTGCGCTTCAGCAAGGAGGTGGTCACTGAGCTCTGCCACCTGCTGCTACCAGATCTGCAGCCTCAACTGAGGACCAGGACATCTCTGGCGGCAGTGAAAATGACAGTGGCTCTGAAATTTTATGCCAGCGGCTCCTTTCAAGCATCTACTGGGGACATTGCCAATATCTCCCAGTTCGCTGGCCATTGTTGTATCCGGGAGGTGACAAATGCCCTGTATAAAAGGAGACGCCAGTACATCTCTTTCCCCATGACCCGGGCCAAACAGCATGAACGCGCCTGTGGCTTTGCTAGGATAGCGGGCTTCCCCATGGTGCAGGGCGCCATTGACTGCACGCATGTGGCATTGTGGGCACTGCATGAAAATGCAGAGGTATTCCGAAACCGCAAGGGCTACCACTCCTTAAATGTGCAGTTGGTCTGTCATCACAGACAGCTCATACTCGCCGTCAATGCCCGCTATCCTGGCAGCAGCCACGATGCTTTCATCCTGTGCCAGATTGGTGTGCCAGACCTTTTCCAGGCACCGCATCACCCAAGTGGATGGCTCCTTGGGGACAAGGGTTATCCACTCTGCACCTGGCTGATGACACCGCTCCGTAACCCCAACACCCCTGCCGAGCTGCGGTATAATGAGAGCCATATCGCCATCAGGAACATAATTGAGCAGACGATCGGCGTGCACAAGCAACGGTTCCGCTGTCTGGACCACTCAGGAGGAGCCCTGCTGTACGCTCCTGAGCGAGTCTCCCTCTTCATAGTTGTGTGCTGCATGCTTCACAACCTGGCAATCCTGAGGACCCAGCCAATGCCACCAGGGATTGGTGCGCCACCTGAGGAGGAGGAGGAGGATGATCAGCAGCAGCACCAACGTGGGAGGGAGGCCCACAATGTTGCCACTGCAAGGGCCGTCCGTCAACGGCTGATAAGAAGCCACTTCTAGGCCCCTACTCAGAAGATGGCTTCTGGCATAGAGAACAACATCATGGAAAGTAACCCGCACCCCCTATTGCCGGCCAAACCTGGAATGATTCCAAAGGGCAAAAATGTACATTTTGAATACAACAAATTATTTCTTTAACAAACTCTGTGGACTGGATTTTGAAACTGGGGACGGGCTGGAGGCGGGACTCCCACTTTTTGGGTTGTAGTCCCGCCTCCATCGACTTGTGGCCAACCCACTGTATTTTCACTTGATTGACCTTGTTAAGCCCGCCCAGCGAGCTCAGCAGGCCAATTAAGGGCCACCCGGCAACAGGTGACGTCACAGATTGACATTTCCTCTGTCAAGAGCTTTTGACAGATGAAATATCAGCGTTTGACAGCTCCTTGAAGCTGTCAAACACTGACAATCTATCCTCTAAGTTAATTCCTTCCTCTCATGCTGATTTAGAGATCTCTGCAGAACAAAAAGCAGAGGCTGCTGCTTTTGACAGCTCAACGGCCATTCTGCTTTCTGTGCCGGTGAGATTTCTGACTCCTGAGACCTGAAGGGCTGACACCTGCAGGAGGAAGTTAAGGTAAGTAAAACTTTTTTCCACACTTTACACTTACCTTACACACTTACCTCTGCACACATGCACCCATCACTCACCTGCCCACCGGACATATCGACCCCTCCAACCCCTGCAGACCCATGGTCCGCCTCGCTGAAACGGCGTGGTTGGGACCTGTCGGAGAGCCCACATTTCAGGCATAAAAATAGGGATTAGGCAAAAAACTGCCTGTTAACTACCTGTTAACAGGCAGTTTATTGCCACTAATCCCCTTCCCGCCTCGGGGAGGCGGGTCCCAGCACAGGTCGGGTACTCGCCTCCAGCGAAACTGGCATGGAGGCGGGTTGGGGGCGAGATGGGGTCGGGACCCCCGATTCAGCTATTTTCAATCCAGTCCCGCCTCCAAACCTGCCTCCACGACTCAATGAAAATTCTGCCCTGTGTGTGTCATTTATTCAGGACAAACGATTAGAAACAAACACAACAAATCATGAATTAACAGAACTGGTTCTCACAAGATGAAGATAAACGGCAAAACAGTAAACAAATGTAATCACATGAACCTCGACTTTTACTACAAACATTCCCACCATTTATTTAGACCTCTTACTGTTTGCCTTTCGAGGGTGATCTCCATCCCCTGCGCACTTCCCCCCTTCCCACCCTACTGCTCATCTGTAATGGGGCCCCAGTGGCTGCAGGAAGGCTGGTGGAAGGCTGCTGAATGTCAGATCCAGAGACTACAGATGCGCTTGAAGGACGCCCTCGACCGGCTCTGGGCCTGGAGGCCCCGGCTGCAGACTGCACCAACTCTGCGTGGGCGGCAGCAGTCTGGGCTGGCTGTGTTGCAGGTGGTGGCATGTGCAATGGGGAAGTGACAGTGGTGGGAGCAGGAATGCTGTCATCCTGAGAGAGGACAGCACCTTCCTGCTGAACCGACACACTGGCACTCCCACGGCACCTCAGCATCCGGAGCAATCTGCTCGAGCACAGATTGCTGGCCTGCTGCGGCACCGTGAGAGCCCCGGGGCAATGTGGCCGACCCAGCGACAATGGCAGCAGTCAGTGCTTGCGTGACATCAATCTGAGACTGCATGAGAGCAGTCTGAGACTGGATGGCAGCAGCCAATGACTGAATTACAGCACTAAGCCATTGCGTTGCGTCGGCCCGTGCTGCAGCGGACTGCTCCACACTCCTTGCCAGTCCATCAATGCTTTCGGGCACCCTTGCCATTGCACCCATGAGCTCAGTGTGCATGCTCAAGGCCTGGCTATTCATGGCCGCGATGACGTGCTCCTCCTCTGTGTCCAGTGCAGCAGGACTCTCTTGCCTACTCGCCCTCCGGGGAGATGGCCCCCGAGCTTCCCTACCCCCATGGCGTTGCTGCAGCCCGCTGGGTCCCGGAGCTTCATCCTCATCAGACCCTTCCCCCCTGCTCCCCTCCAGGGAAGGCGTGGTCCCAGTGTGGGCATGGGCTCCCTCGGGAGACGCAGGCGGTGAGGCTCCAGCTTCCTCTTCCTCCTCGACTGGGGCGTCGCTGCCACTGGTAGGTTGAGGGACAGGCTGCTCAGCTGGTGGTTCACTATCTGAAAGCAGGGAGGTACAAGAGTGGCTTTAGCATCAGGACAGGGGGGCAGTAAGGGAGCAAGGACTGGAGACATTTAGTAAGTTGGATTGAAAGTGTAAAAGGCTGATGTTGTGAGGGGCAAGTGGAATGAGAGAGGAGAGAAAGCTGATGAACATACCATTGCTGTCCCCAAGGGGGTCGATCTCTCCAGCGGCCACGGCACCTATGACCTGGCTGGCAATGATCCTGTGCACGCACGCCTCCAAATCTCTGTGGGTATGAAGGTCAGCCGGTCCTCCTCCTGTGCATTGCTGCTGGTGCCTGTTATGAGATAGCTTGGCCTGCGAGAAAAAGGATGGCGTCTGAGTGAATGTGCAGCCATGTGCTTGCCTGATGTGCCTCCCATAGTTGAATAGCCCTTAATGTATGCAGCCATGTGCTTGCCTGATGTGCCTCCCATAGTTGAATAGCCCTTAATGTATGCAATGTGTGGAATGTGCGTGTGTGTTTTATGAGATGGCCATAGGTCTTGGATGAATGTTGGGCATATGGGGTTTTTAAACCCTCTGGGCACAGCGTGAAGTTGAGATGGAGGGATGTAGAGGTATTGAAAAGCAGCCATTCACCTTGACCACCCGAATGAGGTCATTGAACTTCTTCCGACATTGGGTGTGGGTCCTGGGCACCAGGCTCCTGGAGGAGACGTGCTGAGCCACCTCCCTCCAGACTCTTCTGCACTCGCGGGGCAATGGCCTCCTGCTACTCTGTGGGTAGAGCAGTGCCCGTCGCCACTCCACAGCGCCAACCAGAGCCACCAAGGCCCGGTCGCTGAAGCGCTGAGCTCTTTCCCTGGGCCTCTCCATTGTTCTTTCCAGTAGAATTGATGTACAGGTCTCTCCAGGCCGAGATTCAAGGCTGCAATGAGCAGGGTGTGGCTGGACAGCAACATCGACCCTCCCCTTTAAGAACTGTCTGGTACCAGTCTGTCTGTGTTCCATTGCTAACTGACATCACCTGAGCTTCGCCAGCGCTCTGAGTTAGCGCCTCGCTCCTCGGCGTTAGTGCCTTAAGACAGGTGTGTAGCGCTTGATTTAGCGCTCAAATCACCTCCAGGGGCGATAGAGGCCAAGTTTGCAGTCGGAGGCGATAATTAGTGCCAGGTGCTAAACTTTGTGCCCGGCCGATAATTGCGCCCAAACGGGGTGATACCAAATTTCTCCCCCAGAGTCTGCAAAGAGCTATAGATAGGTTAAGTGATTGGGCAAAAATTTGGCAGATGGATTATAATGTGGGAAAATGTGAGGTTATTCACTTTGGTAGGAAGAATAGAAAAGCAAAATATTATTTAAATGGAGAGAGACTACAAAATGCTGCAGTACAAAGGGATCTGGGGGTCCTCGTGCATGAAGCACAAAAAGTTAGCATGCAGGTAAAGCAAATAATTAGGAAGGCAAATGGAATTTTGGCCTTTATTGCAAGGGGGATGGAGTATAAAAGTAGGGAAGTCTTGCTACAACTGAACAGGGCATTGGTGAGACCACACCTAGAGTACTGCTTACAGTTTTGGTCTCCTTATTTAAGGAGGGATATACTTGCATTGGAGGCAGTTCAGAGAAGGTTCACTCGGTTAATTCCTGGGATGAAGGGGTTGTCTTATGAGGAAAGGTTGAGCAGGTTGGGCCTATACTCATTGGAGTTTAGAAGAATGAAAGGTGATCTTATTGAAACGTAAGATTCTGAGGGGGATTGACAGGGTAGATGCTGAGAGGATGTTTCCCCTAGTGGGGGTATCTAGAACGAGGGGGCATAGTTTCAGAATAAGTGGTTGCCCATTTAAGATGGAGATGAGGAGGAATTTCTTCTCTCAGAGGGTCGGGAATCTTTGGAATTCTCTACCCCAGAGAGTTGCGTAGGCTGAGTCATTGAATATATTCAAGGCTGAGATAGACAAATTTTTAATTACAGGGGAGTCAAGGGTTATGGGGAACAGGCAGAGAAGTGGAGTTGAGGCCAAGATCAGATCAGCCATGATCTCATTGAATGGCGGAGCAGGCTCGAGGGGCCGAATGGCCTACTCCTGCTCCTAATTCTTATGTTCTTATGTCCACCAATTGCCCAGAAATTACGTATGGAAATGTTACAGCTGATAGAAACAAGCCAGGGCCTGTTTTCACAGCGTAAGGGGATACCCAAAATGAAAAAAATGTTTATTTTTAATTAAATGACTTAAACGCTTTAATGAGAAGCAATCCTAGTGTATGTTAAAGCTGCAGGTTTAAAAAAAATAACATTTACATTTCATGACTTTCTGCACTGTATTTGTTTAGAAGTGGGAATTATGAGTAATGGGGCCAGAAATTCGGCTCCCTGGCTTCCCGCGGGTGCAAGGATCGCGCACACCTACCTACCGCGCCTGCCGTTGACCTCTGGGCCCACGGGGACTTCAGCTCCTGGGCCTCCCCCAACTGCCGGCGCGCAGTGCTTGCGTGTCCCAGGGGCGTAGTTAGTGCGATGCGTCCCCTGGGATCACGTGGGCCATGGAGAGCCAATGGCAGCAGACAATCTTTCATTCATAGATTTGACAGGAAGGCCTTTCAAATCTATGAATACAGATCGGCCCCAAAACATCCCTAAAACTACAAATACATTTTTTTAAAAACATCACATTTTTAAAATAACTATAAATTACATTAATTAACTATTTTAAACAAAAATTTAAAATTTTGAAAAAATTAATTACATTTTCTAACAGGGCTAAAACTAAACTTACCTTTCTTTAAAGTAATTAAAAAAGATAAATCTGTGAAAAAAATGTTTAAATTTTAATAAAATCAACACTTACCTTGTTAAAAGAAGGCCTTGCGCATCCTTTTTAAAAGTGTATCTTCTCCGTGCTTACCTTCACGGAGGAACCTGTAAAAAAATCCGAAGAGCGAGGCGAACGCGCTGGCCCTCCGGCGTGCGCGTTCGACCTCTGAACCCCTTTCCTCAGGGGAACGGAAGTGCCGGTTTCCCGCGCACGGGCAGTGCATGCAAGAAACCGACACTTTCGTTCCGTCCACGGGTGAGTACACAGTGCACCCGACAACAGCCGAATTTCTGCCCCCATGAATTGGATTCCCACGATAAAAGCTAAATCTGTTTGTATCTTAAAGGCTGTAGTAATGATGTAATGTAGTCGTTTAAATGAATGAGAGACAATCTGTTTTCTGATTGGAGGACCAGGCCCATGTGATCCCAGGTACGTTTCCGCACAGGCTGCGTCTCTGGGATCCGTGGGCCATTGCGCTGCCCTCCTACTCGTAGCGCCAGAGTGCAAGTTTACGCAGGAGGGTCACCATCTTTTCGCGGGTCATCGGCGCACTCCGGAGGTACGCCGCCGACCGCAGTTTTTGGCCCATAGTTGATGCCTGGCAGGGTGCTGGATGTGAGGATGTGTTTATGTTCCTTAGTGATCAAGGAACAAGTATACAGGTGATGTGTGTGGTCTAGTGCCCACATCAGATCTATGATGCTTTTGTAGTGAGAGACTATGATCCATGTGTGTCTAATCCCAAGTAGTCATGTCGTAGTTATGCATTTGTTTTTCCTGGTGGGTCCAGCAACATGCTCATGCCTAATTCTAGTTGGTGTAGTGGGGGAAGGATTTATCTATGTTCTGCAGTGGTTTATTAAGATTATGACTTGACGGTCTTGCCCCAAATTGATCCATTCTTTTATTCATGGGCACTGTACTGAAGTTCTAGACAAAACAATGCAAAATGAAATCAATGGGGAATGCTAAGAGTGGCTGCAGATCAGCCAAGCACATCAAAAGCCAGGTGTTTTTTCTCCTGATTTGCTCCAAGTTTTGTGGCACATTGGCAGAACATAAAAAACGACACCACACTGACACAGTCCAAGTTTATGCTTCCTCCTTAGTTCAGTTGGCTCATCCCTTTAGTTTTATAATCCACATGTAGTCATTCAAGTCAACAAGAAGTATATAATATTTATTTATGCTGACAAACTGCAGAAATAGTTTTCCCAAGCAGATTTAGAGTAAAGTTGGTCTGATAAACACACTGATTTATGTATTTTTTTAAAATTTGAGCTGTGTACCTGATCCTGTGTAATATTACCCTTACTGAACAAAAAAATATCATTTTTTAACAGAGATCCGAATCTAGCCAGCAAGTAAGTTCAGAAAAGCTTTGATTCTTGGCACCAGTGAGATCCTTTTCAAATATGCCATGAGCACCACATATATTCTCTGTATCGTCTGACTTCACTCCATTCTTCCTTTCTCATGGAGTTAGTGTTTGAGGAGCAATGGTGCAGCAAATGGTTCACTCCTAATTGTTTTAGCCCTTATTATTTAATTGAATGGATATGGTACAGATTTTCTGTTCTAGTTATAAATTTTATTCCAAAATTTAATTCACTGAAGTACGTTTATAGAATCACACAGCGACGGAGAGTGTTAGAGCACAAGCATTTCCAGTCACTGGGGGATTTCCTTAGCATCAGGCAGCTGGGAAGTCCACATCAATGGGGAAAATGGTTCGAACGGATGCCAATTTTCTTTTTTTTTTAAGGAGAGGCAGGCCACATTGTCCCCTAGTATTGGTAAAGACATTGCAGAAAAAAATTAAATGGTCATGAGAGAACTTATAGGGGGCGAAATTCGGTTACGGTCCGTTTGGGGTCGGTAACCGAAATATCGCTGGAGATTTAGCGCCCGGCGCGGAAGTACCATCCCAGCCACTAAATTTGGCTTACCGCCCCGGCAAGGAAGCTCCACTTCTTCTCGGGGCGGTGTCGGGGGCACAAAGCGCGGTAGAGCCGGAGCGCTGGGCAGCTGCTCCGCGTAGCACTGACGCGTTTCAGCGCCCCATCCCTTCCATTAAAGGGGAGGGATGCTGCGAGCTCTGCAGGGCCTCCGTTGGCCCACACTAGCCCACCAGGGCAACGTGGTGCCGTGGCCGCAGCCCGGCACCAAGACACGGTGCCGGGCTGCGTGATGACTGCCACGGACCATGCCAAGGGCCGCCATGGAGGGCCGACCTGCAGTTCGGCCAAAAAAATAGAATGGCAGCGCAGGTCGTAGCTGCAACTCCCTTTAATTAGGTAGCCTTGCGGGGCGCAGCCGAATTTCTGCCCCGGGGCGGTAAGGGGTCACGGCGGGGTGCTAAGGGATCGCAGCACACGGCGATGACGTCATTGCAGGCGGCACAGCGGCCTGGGGCGCTACCAGCGAGGGCTCGGCACTATCAGCTAGTCCGTCAGTAGTGTCCCGCCGAATTTCTCGGGAGGCAGCGCCTCCGCCCGGGCGATAAGCCCATTGCATCCCGTTAGCGCCCCCTGGAGGCACTAACGGCAGGTGCAAAGGAGCCGAATTTCGCGGCCACTGGGCTCGATTATACCAGCCCTGAGGAGGCGGGTTTGGAGGCGTGTCAGCTGGTAAAATCAGAAAAAATGGCTTCAGACACCCAACCCGCCTCCATCCCGCCCCCACGCAATTTTCCTGAGTGTCTGTTCAGCTGCTCCCAAACAGACCCGACTCCAACCGGTGGGACAGGTAGTTAAGGCAGTTAAGAGCCTGTTAACTGCCTTGATAATCCTATTTTGACAGAGGTTTCCCATTTTCCTGCCTCTGGCTTCTGTTTCCCGTCTTATCAGAAACAGTCCTCCTGCAAGGAGACGAGTTGGTGGAGGACATGATCTGTAGTCATTATTGGTGCAGAACTTTAAAAGCGCTCCTGTAACATGGCTGGCATTCAAATGCAACAACTTTGTTGTTGGAGGTTTGGGATAAGATTTTGCAAATCTACTGCCCTTGTGACTGGTCAAGCTGACACACATCTGCTGTTTGAACTGATTGGAATAATTTCAGGCCACTTTGAGTGTGCGCTTGCAAGCTTCTTGCCTCAACTGAAATCTATAACAACGGGATGGGAACCATTTACATCCTCTCATCCTGGTCGCCAGCTTCGGAGGAAGAGCAGCGCGGCTTAGTGCTGCCGGATGAACAAATGGCTCAGCACACAGCCTCCTTGGAGGAAGATGAAGCGGAAGATGAAGAGGAGTGACGCCTTGCGGGGTCAGAAGTGGCCAATCCAGCAGCAGATGACCACATTGTTGGCCGTCAGGCAGGGGATGCTCTCATCCATGCCAGATTCGCGTAATCTTACGCTTCAACCATTGGTGGCTGGCACATGGAGATGAATATAAGTCTGACATTCTCAAAACCCCAGGCATCATCGTGGCCATAGTGTCAGCTGTGGCTCAGTTGGTAGCACTCTCGCCTGGGTTGTGGATTCAAGTCCCACTCCAGAGACTTGAGCACAAAAATCTAGGCTGACACTCCAGTGCAGTACTGAGGGAGTGCTGCACTGTTGGTGATGACGTCTTTCGGATGAGATGTTAAACCAAGGCCCAGTCTGCACGGCTTCTTGATTTACCTCCTTAGAACATGATGGTGTTTTTCAATATTCCTCAGTTGTCGATAGTAATATGTAATAATAAATGGTAATTTTATAATTACAGGAGTCCATACACTCATCACTGTGGCTCTGGAAGGTGCTGTGAATGTTGATGAGATTTCTCTTGTTGAGTTTGGAACTGGATTTGGATACAAACAACAGCTATCAATTGAAATGGAGGATATTGAAAGTGCTTTGCTTAAACAAATAGTAAGTGACCCTGAGTAAAATTAAAGAATACTGTTCAATATTCTCTAAGCAAATGGAATGTGAAAAAATACTCATTTATTCGGGTGTACTTTAATATGCATTTTAAAAAAATGTTTTGGTGATTAATCCAAATATTGGTAAAGGGAATCAAGCGATATGGGGATAGTGCGGGAAGGTGGATTTGAGGTAAAAGATCAGCCATGATCTTACTGAATGGCGGAGCAGGCTTGAAGGGCCGAATGGCCTACTCCTGCTCCTATTTCTTATGTTCATTAAAACAGGGGTAATCTACTTTCATGAAGATTTTGTTGTTCAGTTCTTGTTTGCATGTCTTCACACTCTTCCTTTGGAGAATAGTGTGAAGCAGTGGAAGGATTCACAGGCTGCAACATGAACATTCCTTCCATGGCTGTGACCATCTTTATACCAGCTGATAGAGTGGTTAGTTCTATATGACGAGAGTTTTTTTTGAGCTCCCACAACACATGCAATGAGGGTCGCCACTCACCCGCCCGCCCGCGCGAATATCCCACTGGATGGAAACCCAGAATTCAAAGCCAGAGCTTCGGTCTCCACTCAACAGGACTGTCTGGGTTCGAACCCTGCACCTCTGACTCTGAGGGGTGAATGCTACCACTAAGTCAAAGGCTCAACTCCTGTAGTTCAGTGGCTTAAGTAGATGTAAAAACTCATTATCATTATGTTAAAAAATCATTAATGTTACACTGTTTTGTTTTCAGAGTGCAGTTATGGAAAAAAAGTGCTGTAATGTCAATTGCACATGCATGGGAGAACCAGGTATGATTGGTTTGCAAGGAAGCAAAGGGCAGAAGGTAAATGAATAATTTAGTTGTACTTTTAATGGTTTCATCATGCACATTACACATTAGAGTTTAGAAAAAAAAGTACAGTACTATGCCTTTTCTATTCATTGCTTAATAGATGTGTTGCTATTATTTCAGGGACATCCAGGTGCAAAGGGAATTCTAGGCTATCCAGGAGAAGACGGAGGACCAGTAAGTTGGTACTTTTAACAGATTCTTGTAGAAAATTGTCATCTGCCCTCTTTTACATGAAGAGATGTGCAGCTGCTTTTGTTTGGTTTTGAGTTCTTCAGCATTTAGCAGGCAGCAGGCCAAAGAAAGCTTGAATTCACACACAGGTGCACAGAAGAGAAGCCAATGCAGAGACCTCACATCACTGGATAGCTTAAATGAAACTGTGAGCTACTTCAAAGTTAGGTGACCTTGGGCTGGATTTTGTGAATGGAGGCGAGTTGGAGGCGGGACTGCTGCTTGTCGTGTCAATGTCCCGCCTCTATCCTCGCCTGACCATTCAGAGGGATTTTCCCCTGATTGACCTTGTTAAGCCCGCCCTGTGGGCTCAGCAGGCCAATTAGGGAGGAAGTCACTGACAGATCACGTCAACGTCAGATGTGCTATCTGTCAAGACTTCTTGAAAGAAGAAATGACAGCGTTTGACAGCTCTGTGAAGCTGTCAAACACTGACATTCTCTTTAGTTTGATTAGTCTCTGTGGTGAGGACTGATCAAACATTGAAAATTAGTAAATTTAAGATGTCTGATGGATCGGAGGGTCCATCAGCCATTACCTGAAATTGACAAGGTGGCTGTCCGCTCTCCCGATCCACCGCGGCTAAAAGCTATAGAAGGAAAAAAAGTAAGTGAACACTTTTTTAAACTAATCACTCACCTTGCATACTTACCACTCCACACTTGCACCCATCACTCACCTCTACACCTTACTTCCAGGCCCCTCCGACCGCCGCAGACCTCCTCCACATCTCCTCCACCCCGACAGGGTTCTCCGAGGTCGGGAAGCCTTCACCTGTGAAGGTAAAATGGCACTAATCCTTTTTTCTGCCTGTTAACTACCTGTTAACAGGCAGTTAAAAGGATTAAAAGCCTTTCCCGCCTCCAGGAGACGGGACCCGAAGCTGCACATCCTCCCACCTCCTGGCAAAAGGGCACGGAGGTGGGATGGGGGGCGGGTTTGCCATCCGCCCCCAATTTCTCCAATTTTACGGGCTGTCCCGCCTCCATGCCCGCCTCCTCGGGGCTCGGAAAATCCAGCCCGTGGTGTTTTCAAACCCTAGTTCACACAGCACTGACAGATTCACTACATGAATAGGGAATTAGATAGTTAGGGGGTGAAATTCCAGAGCACCGTCTCTGCTGACTGATGTATGATGGAGTGGGCTCCCACATATCCATGGACAAAGACACAGTCCCTGTCCCAAATCTTGAAGGCAAACACGCGGTTTTTGATAGAAAATTTAAATATTCTGACACCTGTGATGCACAAGAGAGATAGGAGAGATACAGAGGGTAATTTTAACTTTTATCAGCAGGAGAAAAATGGGTGATAGTGAATTGGCAGCCCATTTTATACCTCACCCAATTTTCAACTTAGTGCCTGGGCATGAAATCAATGGAAATTAAAATCAGACAATTTCCATAATCTACCCCATGAAGCAGATTCAGCAGGCAAATGATGGAACAGCTGGGCACCTGACACCCTACCCCGTGTTTGATGGCTGATTAAGTCAAGGTAACGTTGCTTGAGGTGATTGTGAGGAGAATGGCCCTGTTTGCTACAACTCCATAGGTCACCTTTGTGAAGCAAGTTCCTCATAGTCATTGCCCGATAGATGTGCCAGATCCGGCAGATATGGTTAGTTACATCATGGTGGATACAGCCAATTAGGTTCTGTTGGCTGTTGACCTGCCTGGCATGCTAACATATATTGCACTTGTGCTATTACGTCTGCTGTCACTGCCTTCCATGGGAATTGGAACCTTCACATACACCAATCACATAGAATTACATAGGATATACAGCACAGAAACAGGCTATTCGGCCCAACCAGTCCATGCCGGCATTTATGCTCCACTCGAGCCTCCTCCCATTCTTTCTCATCTAACTCTATCAGCATAACCCTCTACTTTCTTCTTCCTCATATGCGTATCTAGCCTCCCCTTAAATGCATCTATTGGCCTCAACCACTCCCTGTAGTAGTGAGTTCCACATTCTCACCACTCTTTTGGTAAAGAAGTTTCTTCTGAATTCCCTATTTGATTTCTTGGCGACTATCTTATTTTGATGGCCTCAGTTTTGCTCTTCCCCACAAGTGGAAACACTCTCTCTCTGTCTGTCTACTCTATCAAAACCTTTCATAATTTTAAAGACTTCTGTTAGGTCACCCCTGAGCCTTCTCTTTTCAAAAGAAAAGAGACCCAGCCTGTTCATCCTTTCCTGATAGGTATAACCTCCCATTTCTGGTATCATCCTTGTAAATATTTTTTGCACCCTCTCCAGTGCCCCTATATCTTTTTTATAATATGGCGACCAGAACTGTACACAAATGTGGTCTAACCAAATTTAGCATAAGTTCTCTACTTTTCAATTCTATCCCTCTAGAAATAAACCCTAGTGCTTGGTTTGTTTTTTTATGGGCTTATTAACCTGTGTTGCTACTTTTAGTGATTTGTGTATTTATACTCCCAGATCCCTTTGCTCCTGTACCCCATTTAGATTCTTAGGCTGTGAAATTCGGCACCTTCGCCTGCTGATAAGGTTAGTTTCAGAGGAAAAATGGCATCCGCCTCACTTCTGCCCACTTACAGCAGTGGCCGCCATTTTGGGAAGGTCAGCAGTGCAGCTGTTGATTGTGCTCACTAGAGAAATGGTAATGAGACAGATCATGATGTCACTGAATGTGCAACACTGATTTGAGGTACGACCTGCCATTTTCGACGTCGCCGCTCCATTCAATGCCCTCTCCAAATCACGAATAGCTCAACATGTGTTCAGCAGCAGGAAGGACCCGCCCCCCCACCATCAATGCTCCCTATAAGATGCGGCAAACTCTGAATGGGCCACGCATCTCCTTAAAGGGGCCGTGCACCCAGAAGAAAATAAGAGGGGACATTGCCGCCCCCCCCCCCCCCCCCCCGCCCAACCAGCGCTATTTAAAGGGATCAGCAACAACTTGCAGCTGAATTGCTTTTTGATTTCTACTGGCTCTGTGTAAGTTTGTGCAACTGTTTGGAGCTTTCTAAAGTTATTTAAAGTTAATGAGGTGACAGGGAGTGGTGCTGCAAGTGGAGAACGCCTTGCTTCTGATTTAAAAGATTCTGCTGACTCCATTTGCTCCCAGTCATGGGGCTGTACCCCTCACGCTGGAGTATGACAGGGAGAGGCAGCGAAGAGAAGGACAAGCTGCTCGCAGAGGGAGGAGGAGGAGGAGCAGAAGAGCTCTCAGCAGGAGGCCTTACCCACCTAGGGTCTTCCGGGAGCACTTCTATTAACTATTCTCTGGCAAACACATTGTGCCACTATTGTTGTTGGCAAAAAATGGCCAATGACCCCCTAAATCAGAACAGAAAAAAGTTGGAAAACAGCCAGAAAATGTTCATAGCAATCTTCAGGGAGGGCTCTTGGAATCCAATTCCATTTATATATGTGTGTCTTGGAGGCCGTGAGAGGCCTGCAGTAATTCCTTTCTAATTTTAACGCACAGAGCCCAGCTGAGGAATGACGTGAGCCTGGAGTCTGCCTGAGCCATGCAAGGGAGGAGAAATGTGGGCAGTTGTTTCCACACAGGCCTGTCTGAAGCCCAGTGGGCATCTGTAGAAGAGGATCTCGCCTCAGATCCCAAAGGGCCCCTTTTTGCTGCAGCGGGAATTCCCACGGCGTGCCCCGTTAGTTACACTTGTTCGTGCATGTTTAGGTTTTAAAATTTTTTGCCCACAAAGTTGCTGAAAGTGTGAGCTGATAACAGCAGTGAGGGCAACAGGACATCTGGGATCTTGGTGAACAACGGGACAAACAGTGTAACCATTCTTAACCATTGAGATTATGGGGGGAATTTTAATCCCAAAAAACTGGGGGGTGGGGGTGGCGGGGGGGAGGTTAAAGTGTTAAAAAACGGAATCCTGACCCCAACCCGCCTCCAACCCGCCCACTTCCGATTTTAACGGAGGCGGGACGGGGGTCAGGCAGCCAACCCGCTCCCAGGAGGTGGGTCTCACATTTAAATATTATAATGAGGCTGGCGTGCCTCAGATTTAACCACCATTACAAATTTAACTCTGGCTGGTCGGGTTTCTTAAGCCTCGAGGAACCTGCCAGCTAAAGTAAGGCGAGGACTGCTGAATCCAGGAGGTAAGTGCCATTACACTTACCTCCTGGATGTAGCGTCCCTGCCTCACCCACCCCCTGTGATCGGATAACCCCCCACGAGGCCTCTGATTGTCTTCCTAGACTCCCCCGTCCAGCCCCGATGCTCCTCTGGCCACGATCCTCTTCACCGATCCTCCGGCTCCAATCATCCCCCCGCCCTGATGCCCCGGCCCCTTTGTTTCTTCTCCCCCTCTCCGATCCTCCTCCGGTTAGCCCATTTGCTTCTCCCCTACCCCCGATCCTCTGGTCGGCCCTGATCCTCTCTTCCCCCACCCCCCTCCAATCCTCCTCCAGCCCCCCGACTATCCCCCGGCTCCCACCTGATCCCTCCCTCCCTCCTCTCTTCGGCCTAGTGCCGCATGCCTACCCGCCCGCAGCCAGCCAGCCTCTTCCATCTGGTTGGCTGCGGATGGGAAACAGAGCTTTGAAATGTAAATCTGGCCCTGCCATTAAATTTGGCAGGGCCTGTGGGGAACCCATTGCCCCAGGTTTCCTGACCTCTTTCTAGCCCCTCCTCTCCCGACCCGCCTCTAGATGAAAATTCTGGCCGAAATGATTGAGAAATAAACAGTGGAAGGACTGAGAAGGAGGGTGAATTAGAGTGGGTGAATTCAAGGTCATATCAGGTACAGAAAGTGAAATAAAGTGGGAAAGATAAATTGGATTAAGAGAGAGTGAAAAAAGAGACAGAAAGGAAAAGTAAGAATTTTTTTTTTAAATTTAACATTTTTAGAATAATACAATCACTGAAAGTTAAACAACATTTGTTTAATATCATGTTCTAGTAAAATAAACTTTCATTGTTTCTTTAGGGTGAGAGAGGCCCATCTGGATATAATGGTACTCAAGGAGATGATGGATGTTCAGGTGACAGAGGCTTCAAGGTAAGAACACGTTCCTAATCTATTGTTCACATCAATGACATTTATCAAAAATATGTGACTTCTTAGTCTGACAGTTTCATAATCAACTACTTATATATTTCAGGGAAGAAAAGGTTATCGAGGACAGAAGGTAAATATGGCATAATAAAATTCTTTATTTTTAATTGCTTTGTCCTGTGAAAGTTGAATATTTTCTTCAGCCTGACATTTCTAATTTTACCAGTGTACTAAACCACAACCTTCTATTGTAACAGGGTAGTGATGGGGACCATGGTATCGATGGAATAATTGGAGAGCAGGTACAAATTTTCTGAACTAGATTTGTGCAGAAAGACTATTTACGAATATGTTACAAGTATTAATGCAATATTGTGTTCTTACAGGGAGACTATGGAGTTCCTGGAGCTTCTGGTGAAAAAGGCAATGATGGAAAACTGGTAAAACCTTTCCCGTTATCTTTAAACAGTTATCGTGACCAAGTATCTACTGCTTTGTTTCGGTGGATATAAAAGGAAAAAAATGCAAGTGCTAGAAATACACAGTGAATTTGTTAGCATCTGTAAAGAGAAAAGACAGGATAATGTTTCAGGTACAGAAAATCATCTTCAGCCAGAAGTGCCGAGTGGATGATCCTTCTCCATCTCCTCCTGAGGTCCACATCACCGCGGATGTCAAGAAACGGCTGAGCGCACTGGACACAGCAAAGGCTACAGTCCAGACAACACCCCGGCTGAATTACCATAGACCTGCGCTCCAGAACTAGCTACGCTTCTAGCCAAGCTGTTCCAGCACAGCTACAACACTGGCCTCTACCTGACAATGTGGAAATTTGCCTAGCTAGGTCCTGTCCACAAAAAAAAGGACCAATCCAACCCTGCCAATTAACATCCTATCAGTCTACTCTCAATCATCAGCAAAGTGATGGAAGGCCTTGTCAACATTGCTATCAAGTGGCACTTACTCACCAATAACCTGTTGACTGATCCTCAGTTTGGGATCCACCAGGAACACTTGGCTCCAGACCTTGTTACAGCCTTGGTCCAAATATGGACAAAAGAGCTGAATCCCCAAGATGAAGTGAGAGTGACTGCCCTTGACAACAAGGCAGCATTCGACCAAATGTGGCACCAAGGAGCCCTAGTAAAACTGAAGTCAATGGGGATCGGGGGAAACTCTCCAGTGGCTGGAGTCATACCTAGCACAAAGGAAGATGGTTGTGGTTGTTGGAGGCCAATCATCTCAGTCCCAGGACATTGCTGCAGGAGTTCCTCAGGGCAGTGTCCGAGGCCGAACCATCTTCAGCTGCTTCATCAATGACCTTTCCCCATCATAGGGTCAGAAGTGAGGATGTTCGCTGATGATTGCACAATATTCAGCCTCATTCACAATTGCTCAGATGATGAAGCAGTCCATGCTCACATGCAGCAAGACCTGGACAACAACCAGGCTTGGGCTGATAAATGGCAATTAACATTCACATCACACAAGTGCCAGGCAATGACCATCTCCAACAACAGAGAGTCTAACCACCTCCCCTTGACATCCTATGGCATTACCATCATTGAATCCCCCACCATCAACATCCTGGAGGGTCACCATTGACCAGAAATCCAACTGCATTTTAATCACATAAATGCTGTGGTTGCTAGAACAGGTCAAATGCTAAGTATTCTGCGGTGACTGACTAACCTCCTGACTCCCCAATGCCTCTCCACCACCTACAAGGCACATGTCAGGAGTGTGATAGAACACTCTCCAGTTGCCTGGACAGGTGCACCTGCAACAACATTCAAGAAGCTCAATACCATCCAGGACAAAGTAGTCCGCTTGATCGGCATCCCATCCACCATCTTAAACATCCACTCCCTGCACCACCAGCGCACTGTGGCTGCAGTGTGTACTATCTACCGGATGCACTGCAGCCACTTGCCAAGGATTCTTTGACAGCACCTCCCAAACCCGTGACCTCTACCACCTAGACAGTCAAGGGCAGCAGGTGCATGGGAACACCACCACCCCCAAGTTCCTCTCCAAGTCACACACCATCCTGACTTGGAAATATATCACCGTTCCTTCAACGTCGCTGGGTCAAATTCCTGGAACTCCCTCCCTAACAGCACTGTGGGAGTACCTTCATCACACGGACTGCAGCGGTTCAAGAAGGTGGCTCACTGCCACTTTCTCAAGGGCAATTAGGGATGGGCAATAAATGCCGGCCTTGTTAGCAGCACCCTTATACCAAGAATGTTTTAAAAATATTCTAAGTACACACTGGCGCACAGCAATGAATATTGGAAATCTCACCCTGTCTTTGACACTGACTCAGAAAAATACTCCCTCCTTTTTGTTGACCTGTCTTTTCTTTTTTCAGATGCCGATGAGCCTGCTGCATATTTCCAGCATTTTCTGTTTTAATTCATAGTTCTATAAGTACTGGTTTACCTCCCGTTGAATTATAACAAAGAAAAACTATAAAAGCAGGAAAACTAGCTGATGGCAGTGCATATTGAGCCATGAATATTACTGGAGAAAAATGTCTGAATAGTTGTTCAAAATGAAAAACATATTACAGAGTCATGGAAATGTTGATACAGAAAGTGGCCATTGGGCCCGTCTTGCCTGTGCCTGAGTTAGCTGTACATTGGAGCTGTCTAACGAATCCAATTTCCCTGTTTTCACCATATTTAATATTTTTACCCTTCATGTGTTTCACTAATTCTCACTCTAATACTTGCAATAATTTATTCTATATCCTAATAGTCCTCTAATTAAAAAATACTGTTCCTTTCCCCTTTATGCTTTTAGTATTAATCCTGGTTTTTTGCTTTTAGTACTAACCCTGAGATTATGGGGAAGAAATTCAGTATCGCCCCGTTTGGGGCGCAAACTTTTGAAAGCTGGGAAACTTAACGCCAAGGCGTTAATGATTCCCAGCTTTTTCAAAATTCGGTGTTTGCGCTCCACTTCCTTCCTGGAGTGCTAAAGGATGCAGGCGGGGCGCTAGTGTTGCAGCGCTGCCGTGATCCGAGGTTCCTTCCGTCCCTTAAAGGGAAGGGCTCTGCATTGGGGCCAGTTAGCTGATCCCCGACGGCAGCCGCGATCCGGCCCGATCAGCCCCATGCACTCCAGCAGAATGCCGGGCTGATCGATCGCGGCCCAGGAGCATTGTTACCGCCGCCGCAAACCTCTCGGCCAAGTTAGTGGGAGTCGTTCATCTCGCCGCGCCCGGTCGGTAAGTCGTTAGCGCCCCGTTATTGCCCCCTAGAGGTGTTAACTGGAGGCGCTAACCAACCGAATTTCTAGCCCTATACTTTTAACACTAATCACTAGATAACACTTTTAACGCTCATCCCGAGATTATGCTTTTAGTACCAAACCTGAATTTATGGTTTTAGCACTAATCCTGAGATTATGCACCATGTTACTAATTTACAGGACACTTGGGAAATAGAATCATAGAATGGTTACAGCACAGAAGGAGGCCATTCAGCCCCTCGAGCCTGTGCCGGCTCTCTGCAAGAGCAATTCAGCTAGTCCCACTCCCCGCCCTTTCCCTGTAGCCCTGCATTTTTTTTCCTTCAGGTACTTATCCAATTCCCTTTTTAAGGCCACGATTGAGTCTGCCTCCACCACCCTTTCAGGCAGTGCATTCCAGATCATAACCATTCACTGCATAAAAAAAGTTTTTCCTCATGTCGCCTTTGGTTCTTCTGCCAGTCATTGTAAATCTGTTTCCTCTGGTTCTCGACCCTTCCGCCAATGGGAACAGTTTCTCTCTATCTACTCTGTCAAGACCCCGAATGATTTTGAACACCTCTATCAAATCTCCTCTCAACCTTCTCTGCTCTAAGGAGAACAACCCCAGTTTCTCTCACTCTCTCCTCATTCCTCCTCTGCTCCGAATTCCCACCCTCAGCACTCTGTTTAATACCGCTTAGTTGCACAGAGTGCAGATTAAAATAGGAGCAGAGAACTTAGCTCCCCTCTCGTGCTGTACTTCCGCCAGCCACTATTTTAATTTACGGGTTACGGGAGGTATGTAAAGTCCTCGCCACACGCGACTTTAACCGTGGGTCGTGTGAGTTCCACATAGTCCTGATGCAGCATGGGTGCAAGGCCAGAAGAGGGCTAGCAAGGTAAGATTTTTTTTTAACTTTTAATGGTTTCCTTGTGCTTCTCTGGGCCACACAAGGAAACCTTGGCCTTTCCTGGCCCAGGTTTCCCACCTACACCCACCCCACCCCACCCAACGACCCACTTACCTGACTACCTGGGGACAGTTCCCTCAGATCCCACATGGCATAGATTCCTCTCCCGTCCGGTGGCCAGGTAGTGTTTTTGGATGGGTTTGGGAGGGAGATGGCTCCAGGATGCAGAAAAGACCCAACAGATAAAATTGTGAGCTTGTCGCTCGCCGTACCCCCGCTCCTCCCCACCCCTGCCCCCCAAGCCACAATTACACCCCAAGTTTAAGTTGGGGCATTTAAGACTGCACTCATTGTTCAGAGCAGTAACATTTCAGTGGCAGCCATCAATACCGGCCCTGATGTTGCTCTCTGTATTGCCTGGAGATCTCTCATTTCCCAGGCACTTACGGAAACGAAAAGGGAATGGAATCCATTATGTTGGGTCTCCACCCGTTATGTTACCGCAGAATTTCTAGGGCTTCCCCAAAAAGGGTGGATCCGGGCTTGCACCTGGAATAGGCACAGGCCAAGTGTTCCCATGTTAATGTGGAAGGTGGCATTCCCAGCCCTCCTGCCTCACTTTCGAGACCAATAGGTTTGCAGAAGCATGCAGCTATAGCTGCGTTCCCAGCCCCAAGGCTGTGCTGTGGATGGGCTGTGGTGGTGGTACATCCGGGCTATGCTAATGTTTTGATACACCAAATTCTTGTTCTCTGAGGCCTGGACAGGCAGAGTGCACTTTGGATGTGCTGTGCCTGTCCAGTGCATGGGCACGGGAGCGACACTGATGGTGTCCCGTTATGAATGCTCCTCTGTAGCTGTGGATAATTAGCTTTAGATAATTGCGTAATTAATACACTTTGAGGTAAGGCATTGAGGGATTTAGATGATATAAATTGCAACAGTGGAACTCAAGAACTCAACATTTTCTGAACTGCAATAAGTGTTACAGCCCGGCAGTATAATCCTGTGTTTTTAAAAGTACTTTGTAATACATAGGAAATAAGAATGTTTGCCAGAAGGTGAAATTAGGAAGTGCAGAAGTTAACAAAGCTGGATGATAATTTTCACACAGGCAAAACAAAAGTACAAGCTGAAGGTGTAAGTCAAGCTAAAATACCATAGGCCATAAATTCCTTGCATGGGTCAGGCGGGCACAAGTGCCATTCGAGCATATCTCCAGCACTGACTGGGGTGCATTGTATTCCTGTATAATAATTCTTCTTCCCTATGGAATACATTGAATTCAGATGCTGAGCATTAAATTTATTTCTGAGAACTAATATTGCTTGCCTTAATTTCTAGGGTGCAAAAGGCCAAAGAGGAATTCCAGGTGATCGTGGAGAGGCCAGTTCACGTGGAGATCCTGTAAGTAATCTTTAGAAAAGAGCTAGTATAAACATGGGTGATCAAAGACTGTATGGAACACTGTTCCTCAAATCCTGTTTAGACCTGCTTGAGAATGTTGTCTGTGGAATGCAACTAGTTAGGACTGAATAATGTAGGCTGTAGTATTAGAATGATGTCCTGAAGTTTTTGCTTGGTTAGAATTTTATATCTATGGTTATTCAATGAATTTAGATGTGTGTAAATTACACAGGATCCATTGTAAAGTGTGGACTTGAGTTGTCTCTCTTATTCCATACTCTTAAGTGGTGCTGCACTAAGCAACTGAGGAGGATACTGGATTAGTTTCACAAATGGCACAATTACACAGTTGCAATAAGTTTGAGTGCAAGTGCTTTTGCATTCCCTCTCCTCCCATTCTCCGGACTAGTAAGAATGTTAGGACAGTAGCACTGTGATGATGTAGAAAGCAGCATGTTTTTAAACAACAGGTTGGATCAAGCTGATGGTGTAAGTCAAGCTAAATACTATAGGCTACCCTGTGTAATTTACACACATGCAATGTCATTAAATAACCATAGATATAAAATTCTAATACCATGGGCTATAATTAGAAACACATTTATCACAATTTAATGACTAGAAAAAAACAACAAAAAATTGGAGTCTGTCCATGGAAGGAAATTAAGAAAACAAACAAAATCTCATAAACTTTTTTAACAACCAGTTCTTTTAATTTTATTCAGGGCATTTTTTAGAAACACAAATGGGAGTGATGCCAACTAGCTTGTACTCATTAAAATATAATCATGTTTCTACCTGTATGGGATAGTAACTATAATTAGTTATAAGTCTTGCGTGTGCAACATCTTGCATAAAAATCTTGAGGTGCTGGACAGGTACCTTTGTTGCCTTTTTTGAACCAATAAAAATGGGAAAAATTGGTCAATGTTAAATGTGATTTTATGATCCAGATATCAATGGAGAGCAGTACTCATAGGAAGCAGATTTTAGATTCCACTAATGGAAGGAGAATCACGGGCTGCATTTCTGTCGATACCTATGAGCCCCTTCCCTGCTGGGAGCACTGGGTCACAGAAGGCTTTAACTATTTGTAACACCAAAGTTCTGATTGGTCCCTTTTTGTCTTTTTGGAAAACCTCTTTGTTTTAATGTGGCGTTGTTAATGCTGTTCATGCTTATGCAAGTGGTGGGTGCAGGTAATGAGTGGTACTGCTATTTTACGCAATGTTTTTTTGGTCAGCCACATGCCTGATACGCATGGAAACCCATCGTCATATTTATGAGTCCTTAAACCTGGTTACTGAGAAATCCACACAAGAAAAGTCTCTGTTTGCCAAAAATAGAAATTGCAAGGACAATTCCCTAACCTGTATTCAGAGAGCTCAGGCACAAGTTGGCAAGAGCCTAGGTTTAGTGATCTCCAAGTGTTTGCAGGGATATTGCTGGAGTTTAATTCTCTAAAACCACACAGCTTATCAGCATAGAGCAATAGTTCCCCATTTTCTGTCCAGACAGGACCACTGTACCAGTTAGGGCATTGGCTTGCGGGATTATCCAGAGCTACGTGAGAAGAACCCAGGCCCCAGCAACAAGTTCCATCAAAGAACCATGCTAGTTGGTCAACATCACCAGTCTAGTGTACAATGGACCTACCTGGTTCAAGTATCACACAGTTGTGACTGCCACGTATGGTTTGACTCAGTTCCAGTCTTCTATCACTAGTATCATCGTGGAGTTATCTCGACCTCAAAGAGATCCAGGCGCAAGAATTGTAAGGGTTTTCTGCGGGCGGAGGGTCTCCAAAAAGCGGAACTATCCGCCCACAGAGGCCCTGCTCAACATTTATGCACCCTTCAGGAAACATAGAAACATAGAAGATAGGAGCAGGAGTAGGCCATTCGGCCCCTCGAGACTGCTCCGCCATTTAATGAGATCATGGCTGATCATCCAAATTCAGTACCCTGTCCCTGCTTTCTCCCCATATCCCTTGATCCCTTTAGCCTTAAGAAATATATCTAACTCCTTCTTCAATATATTTAATGAATTGGCCTCAACTGCCTTCTGTGGTAGAGAGTGCTTTCTTGACAGATCGGAAATGCCGGTTTCCAGCGCATGCGCAGTGCATGCCTGAAACCGACATTTCCGATGTCCCTACGGGTGAGTACACAGCGCGTACCAGTGGTGTCCCGCAGGGATCGATGTTGGGACAGTTTCTGTTTACTATTTTCATTAATGATCTGGATGTAGGTGTTAGGGCATGATCTGCAAATTTGCAGATGATACTAAGATCTGTGCGAGTGTTAGGACTGCAGGCGATGCTCATCTGCTACAGGGGGATCCTGATGTGTTTGGAGATTGGGCTCATAACTGGCAAGGGATGTATAAATTGGATACGTGCAGTGTTGTGCATGTGAGCAGGGAAAATGCTCAACATTTATGCACCCTTCAGGAAACATAGAAACATAGAAGATAGGAGCAGGAGTAGGCCATTCGGCCCCTCGAGCCTGCTCCGCCATTTAATGAGATCATGGCTGATCATCCAAATTCAGTACCCTGTCCCTGCTTTCTCCCCATATCCCTTGATCCCTTTAGCCTTAAGAAATATATCTAACTCCTTCTTGAATATATTTGATGAATTGGCCTCAACTGCCTTCTGTGGTAGAGAATTCCACAGGTTCACCACTCTCTGGGTGAAGAGATTCCTCCTCATCTCAGTCCTAAATGGCTTACCCCTTATCCTTAGACTGTGACCCCTGGTTCTGGACTCCCCCGCCATCGGGAACATCCTTCCTGCATCTAGTCTGTCTAGTCCTGTTAGAATTTTATAAGTTTCAATGAGATCCCCTCTCACTCTTCTAAACTCTAGCGAATACAAACCCAATCGTCCCAATCTCTCTTCATACGTCATTCCTGCCATCCTAGGTATCAGTCTGGTGAATCTTCGCTGCACTCCCTCCATGGCAAGAACATCTTTCCTCAGATAAGGCGACCAAAACTGCACACAATACTCAAGGTGTGGTCTCACCAAGGCCCTGTACAACTGCAGCAAGACATCCTTACTCCTGTACTCGAATCCTCTCGCTATGAAGGCCAACATACCATTTGCCTTCTTAACCGCCTGCTGCACCTGCATGCTTACCTTCAACGACTGGTGCACAAGGACTCCCAGGTCACGTTGCACTTCCCCTTTTCCCAATCTATTGCCATTCAGATAATAATCTGCCTTCCTGTTTTTGCCACCAAAGTGGATAACCTCGCATTTATCCACATTATACTGCATCTGCCATGCATCTGCCCAAACACCCAACCTGTCCAAATCATACTGGAGTTTCTCTGCATCCTCCTCACAACACACACGCCCACCCAGCTTTGTGTCATCTGCAAACTTGGAGATATTACATCTAGTTCCCTCGTCTAGATCATTAATATATATTGTGAATAACTGGGGTCCTAGCACCGATCCCTGCGGTACCCCAGTAGTCACTGCCTGCCACTCGGAAAAAGACCCGTTTATTCCAACTCTTTGCTTCCTGTCTGCCAACCAGTTCTCTATCCAAGTCAGTACCTTACCCCCAATCCCATGTGCTTTAACTTTGCATGCTAATCTCTTATGCGGGACCTTATCGAAAGCCTTCTGAAAGTCCAAATACACCACATCCACTGGTTCTCCCTTATCTATTCTACCAGTTACATCCTCAAAAAATTCCAGTAGATTAGTCAAGCATGATTTACCTTTTGTAAATCCATGTTGACTTTGTCCAATCCTGTCACTGTTTTCCAAGTGCTCTGCTATTACATCTTTTATAATGGACTCTAGCATTTTCCCCACTACCGATGTCAGGCTTACCGGTCTATAATTCCCCGTTTTCTCTCTCCCACCTTTTTTAAATAATGGGGTTACATTAGCTACCCTCCAATCCTTAGGAACTGTTCCAGAGTCTATAGAATTTTGGAAGATGACCAGCAATGTATCTACTATTTCTACTAGGAAAAGCATTAAAGAAGGTGAAGATAGAAAGCGATTAGGGCATTGTAGTGCATTCATCTCTAAAGGTACAAGAGCAATGCCGTGAAGCGATGGCTAGAGTAAATAGGGTGTTGGGGTGTATCCATAGGACAATTGAATACAAGACGAGGCATACTATTGTGTCCTTGTACAAGACCTTGGTCACGCCTCACTTGGAACACTGTGTCCAGTTTTGGTGGGTGACATTAAGGCTTTGGAAAGGGCACAGAGGAGGGCCAGAAAACTAATTCCCAGTTTAAAGCATCTTAGTTATCAAGATAGGCTAAAAGAATTGGGACTCTACACTTTAGAGAAGCGTAGACTTAAGGGTGATCTGATTAAGGTTTATAAGATAATGAAGGGAATAGATTGTGTTCCAGTTGACAGTTTGTTCCAATTAAATATGTTAGGAAGGACCAGGGGTCACAAATTCAAGTTGTATAAGGCCAGATCTAGGTTAGATGTCAGGAGGTGGTTCTTTTCCCAGAAAATAGTGGACCTCTGGAACAGGCTGCCTTCTCGTGTGGTGGTTGACAGCATCATGTACTTCACTCAAGACACCATCTCATTTAAAAGCTTGCCTAAATGTTCAAACAATTGGGAAGCTCTTCCTTTAAGTCTGTGGACTAGATCTACCTACTGCCACCCCGTAGCACCATGAAATGGCGATAAAATGGCGGCTGCCACTCTTTTGCCAACTGGTGATGGGTCCTGTGGCAGCCGCCATATTCCTCTTCACCTTTGGTCCCACTGGCTGGGCAGGCTGCCTCTTCTTGTTGACCCACTGGCTGGGCAGGCTGCATTTCTTGGGTGTGTGAAATGAGGAAGGCACAAGGGTGGAGTTGTGCTGACGGGAGGGCGGGAAGCCTAGAGGTGCATGCCAGAAGGGGGATAACGTACGAGGATACCCACATCTTGTATCCTTTCAGCCCTGCCACTGGCCAAGGGCTCAACCATGCCCCTGTCGTGGATGGCCTGCACCGTCTCCTCCAAGGGGGTGAGGTGAGGCTAGGAATGGGAGATGTGCCTCATGATTGGTGCAGATTGTTGGTAGGTGAGTGATTGGGGGTTGTGCATTGAGCAGTGTGTGAGGCTAGTGGTGCAGTTGGTAGGAGATGGCTTTTGAAGATGCATTCACTGACCTTGATCAGTAGTCTGAGGTCATGAAGCTTCTTTGGGCACTGGAGCCAGGTGGTGGGGGGTAACACTGCTGGCAGTGACAGTCTTAGTGATGTACTCCCACATTGTTCTTTCTGAAGGGCCTTCTGGCCCCTGTGGGTAGAGGGCCGCTCTTGCAGTGTTGACCCCCTGCACAAAGCTGGAGTGCTGCATGTGAAACCCTCGGTGCCCCTTCCCTGGCTTGCTGAGCCATTTGTGCTAGTGCTGAGGCAGTTTTCCCATTTGTTGAGATTAGGAAGGTAATTCAGCTTTAACAGCTGAATATTCACATTTAGAACTTCTTTTAAATATTGAATATTTCTTAAAAGGCAGAAAGGGCTGAAAAAATGACTCACTGCATTTTATTTTGTATTGCTTCAGGGTGCATGGCCCCTTTAAATCTCAGACTTCTTCATTTCCCACAATTCCTTGCGAGCTCCACAGCTTCGCTCACAGAGGCTGTGGGAAGCTGCAACGCCGGACCTGGACACAAACTTCATCCCAGATCCCTCCAACAACGCCACCAGGACGGCATTGCACGGAAGGTGAGCGCTGCGCCACCTATCTCCATGCCCCCCCAGACCAATTTCACTCGGTTAGCATTGCGGCCATTCCCAGCAGCCGTTAACTGCAGTTGCCGGTGACATCGGCATCTTTGCTGGCGAACACAAATTTTTCCCCCTGTATCTTTTCATGTTATCTACCAGTGATATCAGTCCAAGGGTTTGTATAGCAGGATATCCTAATAATGAACTAGGGAGAATTTATTTGTTATGTGACTAGGGTTTGAACAATGAACAACCCTAATCGAACCCTTTCAAAAATATGGTTATAAAAAAATGATCATTTGTGTTCTTCTGTTTATTGCTTCCTCAATAAACAAACATTTATCAAAGTTCCAAGCTGGAAGATCCTTACTTCAAAACCCTCTAGATCTTAATCTATGGCATGTGCAGTCGACAAAGAACTGGCTGTTCCCAGCTGGTAAAGTTATGTGTGCAGCTGCGACAATCTATCAAGCCTCATATCCCACATTGATGAGAACAGGCTGATTCTACCCAAGTCCTCTTAGTTCAGTCAGGGTTGAGTTAAGACCTGTTTTATGATTAGTCTACTCCTGATATTAAAAGTCTTCTTTATTGTAAAAGATTTGAATTATCGTATACTTTTAATTAAGCAATGTAAATAAATAACACTGAAAAGTAGGAATTTAATGTGAAAATACTGAATCATCAGATAATCTGAATTAAGCAACTTTAAATTAAAAGTAGACTGTATAGGGTGTGAATACATTGGGATGTGGCGATAGAAGATGGGGAACTGACAATTAATGCAGTGACCAGTTTGAGGATCCTATTTTAGCACATATCTTGTTCATCCACTAAAGCCATGAGTAGATAGCTGGGTTACAATACACACAGTGACTGGAATTTTCCGGGGTGGTAGCGGGTGAGATTGGTGGCGGGTTGGGTGGGAAAGTTGTTATTTTTGACAGCGGGTCGGGAACCCGCTGTCATCTCGCTCCCACGCGCCTTTCCCCCAGGCACGTCTGTCATCGCGGAACCGACCCGACTGGCAGTAGCGGGGGCCCAATTTAAACGTTTATTACCTTGTTGTCAGACACTTAAGAGTGTTTTTAAACTTACCTTTTAAATTTCACTGGATTCCCACGGGGACCACGCTGCTCGGGAACCACATCTGTAAACCTGAGGCGGAGTTGAGTGGCCATTATTCCAGCTGATTAGTTGACAGGATGAAATGTACTATAAAAGCTCCCACCTTACAGCTGATCACTTTCCTCATGCAGAAGCTGTTTCTCACTGCATTTGCAACACAGATTGAGCTTTCTACAGGCTGCAAGTATTACAAGCAAAGTCTCCATCCACTGTCACCTCATTGGAAGAACCTCTCTCACTATTGACAGATTGCTTCTGTCATCTCTACTTCACCTGCCATCTATTCCAGCAGCATGGGTACTGTTTATACTGTCTCACCTTGGTCCTCAGAATCTGACCATGATGATCCCCAACACCAGCAGCACCAGCAGCACCAACAACAACACCACCAACCTTCTCCTCAACACCCTGATGCTGCACAGGACAGAGGGCATCAGCACAGGGCTGCACCGCGCTGGAGGCGATACCCCGAACACAGGGTATACAGGCAGAGATGAGCTTCCTCAACATGACTGAGCAGCAGTGTCAAAGGAGGCTCAGGCTATCACGCCAGGTCATCACAGACATTTGCAGATTGCTTGACCACGACCTGCAGCCCAGAGGAGCGGGTGGACATGTCTTACCAGTGGCTGTCAAAGTCACCAGCGCCCTCAACTTCTTCGCCTCAGGCTCCTTCCAGGGATCTGCAGCAGACATTTGCGGCATCTCGCAGTTGGCCGCCCACATCACACAGGTCACTGATGTCCTGTTTGACAAGTCAGCCAATTATATCAACTTTTCCACTGATAAGGCCAGTGTTACTGAGCGGGCCTCAGCTTTGTCACTCTGGCTGGTTTCCCACGGGTACAGGGCATTATCGACTGCCCACATGTGGCCATCTGTGCACCCCATCATAACCCAGGAGTATTTGTCAACTGCAAGGGCTTCCACTCCCTCAATGTGCAACTTGTCTGCAACCATAGGAGGATCATCATGCATGTGTCTGCCAAATTCCCTGGCAGCTGCCATGATTCTTTCGTGCCACGCCAGTCCACCCTCCCTCAACTGTTCGCACCTCCAAACAGACTTTCCAGCTGGCTGCTTGGAGACAAGGGCTATCCACTGAAGGCGTGACTCATGATACCCTTGAGGAGGCCAAGTACTGAGGCCGAGGAGAGATATAATGAAAGCCACATCTCCACCAGATGTGTCATACAGCAGACAATAGGCATGCTCAAAATGCGATTTAGATGCCTTGACAGATCTGGAGGAGCCCTTCAGTATGCAGCAGCCAGGGTATCCAGAATCATCGTGGTCTGCTGCGCACTGCACAACATAGCGCAGCAGCGAGTATTAGCGCTGCATGAGGAACAAGGTGCAGAGCGCACAGCCTCTTCAGAGGAGGAGGAGCAGGAGGAGCATCAGGTGGAAGATGAGGAGGAGGAAGAGCTGGAGGAACCTGCGGTGCAGATGGCACCAGCACACGAGCACATTGCTGCCCATGATGATAACCCAGGGATGGCCTCATCATGGCCTGATTTACTTAACTTTATGCAGTACACCCATATGGCTGTCACATGCCTCGCCAGGTTGGCAACACCCCACAGCCAGACCATAAAGCATCCCTACAATGACCAATCAATTCCTTTCACAGTCACCACCATTGCTAGAGGTACAGTATGGTCTGACCCTTCAGTCCAACTAACTAAGCCACTTCCCATTGTGCACACAAATTTGTCCAAGACCAGAAAGTTTTGAAAATAAATAAATTTATGGTAAAGATTAATTTAACGGAAACTTCACAACAACATTGAACAAAACACCCAAGTGACTATCCTTGTGAATCTACTTGTGTGGCAACTTTCTCTTACGCGTGCTTCTACGTGGTGCTACCCCTGTGGCTTCAGCAGAGGTAGAGGCAGCCTCCTCACTTCCCTGTTGCGCCTGCTTAGACACTTTTGGCGATCATCCTCTGGGTTTTGGAGCCTGTGAGGGGCCCAGCAAAGTCTGCTCCTCCTGCGACTGTGCAGGGACAGACTTGGCCATCGCTGTCCGGGGAGGCATCTGGGGCTCTGACCAAGGGGTTGGCAAGGGGGGAGAAGTGTGAGCGCTTGGAGAGGAGCTCCCACTTCCATGTCCCCTCTCACCATCATCCCTCTCATGGGCCACCCGCACTTCCCTGCTCGCAAGGAGCTGGAGAGCACCTTGCTGCACATCAGTGGGGCTATGAGGACCTACGTCTACATTGACATCCCTCCGAGAGAGGACGTCTATGAGCCTCTGGGATTTATTCTCCATAGATAGCTGACATGAATCTTGTCATTCATGTGGAAATGACTTATGAAATAATACTGGGCAGCCTGCTGGTGGCGCTGTCCAGGGAGAGTATAAATACTCGGGCATGGGCCCAGCTTGCTCAGGATATTCTTTAACAGGAACTAATGAAGGACACAACTAGACCTCCATGTTGAAAAACAGTTGATTAAAGCTTTGTTTAACGCTTAGACCAAGTGCCTAGTAGTTTTCTTACGTCAATACCCATCTATCCTCCATAGATAGCCATCTATCCTCCATAGATACCCATCTATTCTCCATAGATACCCATCTATTCTCCATAGATACCCATCTATTCTCCATAGATACCCATCTATTCTCCATAGATAGCCATCCATTTTGCATAGACACCATGTGCTCCTGCGACTGGCGTATTAGCTGCTCCATGCAGATGGCCATCCTATCCATGGAGGAGCCTACAGTCACCATTGCCTGCGACACGGTGGTGCTCATGTTGGAGAAGCACTCCTCCATTTTCTGAACAGTGGCAGTCATTGCGCTCGCAAAACCTGTCAGAGCCTCCTGCACTTGTTCCTGCAGCTCCAGGATTGCCCTCTTTCTGGATGGCCCCCGAGGCGCAGTGTCTGCATTGCTGCTGAGCAGAGCTGGGAGCGTCCTGTGCCCTTTGACGAGGAGCCTCCACTGCTGTCCCTGTCTCCACATCTGCTCTTGATAATTTGTGATTTGTGAGACACCAGGTGACAACACTACTCTATGTCGCATGGGACCCACCAAGGTGTGCATATCTGCGCTGGTGCTGGCTGGGCTTATGTCAGGTGACGCTACGTCCTCAGAGGCTGGAGGCTCCTCTGAGGAGTCGTCTTCGGCTTCCTCTTGGACAGTGCGGGGGGGGGGGGGGGCTCTTGAAGGACCTGTGGGAGAGTAAAGAGATGAGTTAGATATGTCATATGTACACTGGGCACAGATCGATAATTATGTGCATAATGTTTTCAGTGGCTGCTGACATCAGCACCCCCCCCTCCCCCCCATATGAGTGACTGATGTATACCATGTAGCTGTATGAAAAGTGATTCTGTCACCAGGTTGCTGAGATGTCCCCCTCTCTCCGTCTCCCATTTCCGGGTGCTCGGACACTCCCAACAGCTCCAACGCAGCCTCCTCTGCATGGTCAGGGTTGCGAGTGATGGTGATCCTCCACCAGTTCCCTCCCTCTCCCTCTTATTATGCACTCTCTTTTCCTGCAAGGAGGGAACGAAAAAAAGGTTGAGTTAGAGTGATGGAATGAGTATAAGGAATGGATAGGTTACATGTGTAGAGGGTGACTATGATGGAGTAGGATGGCAATTCCAAGTGGCCTCCTTGTGTGTTATTAGTTGGTATGATTGCATTAGGATGAGGGTGAGTGTGAGGGCTGGCTAGTGAGATGGAGATGTGATAATGTAGATAGAGAGAGAGAGGGCTGGGTGGAGGTGCAATGTATGTTGGTGTGAGTAAGGATGTGCAGGAGTAGGGTTGAGAAGGCAGAGTGATGGGGATGCGATGAGAGACACAGCAGGATGAAGGTGAGTGTGGCTTTGTACTCACCTTTCCTGATCTCACAAGATTGTTGAACTGTTTGCGGAACTGCACCCAGGTTCTCCTGACCACGTCCCTGCTGTTCACCTCCTCAGCTATCTGGAGCCAGGCTCCTTTGCATTGCTGGGGAGGTCTCTTCTGCCCATCAGGAGGGAAGAGGACCTCCCTGCATGCTCTGACTCCCTCCACAAGCATATGGAGGGGGTCATCGGAGAACCTGGGTGCAGCCCTCTGCCTCTGTGCAGTCATTTGTGCCCCTGTGTTCAGCAGTGGAAATCAATTGCACTGACTGTACACTCCTAGATGAACTTTCAAATGCAATGTGGCCATGGTCCCATTAAATATACTGGCAGAAAACGCGTCATGGATGACGTCACCAGGCACGCTCCATTTAATTGGGCCGGGCAACGCACAGGGCAGGCTTAACAGGCCCCATTAGCGCAAAATCATTCTGTGGAGCGGGATGGAGGTAGCAACGGGCTCGGGACCCGACATGGCCACCGCCCGCACCGGATCCGCCAAGGTAAAGAAAATTCTGGCCAATGTTGGTTTGAATTATTTTGTAATCCACCAGTTTCTACTAAAATTCATTCTTAAAACACAGGGTGCTACCAAGAACTAGTGTTATTTGATGAATCATTATTTTACTGAACTATCTACTAATGCGTTTTTGGCAAAGGTTTTTACCATTTTCTTCCTGTGTTTCTGTCTAAGGGTGAACCTGGCACCAACAGCAATGCTCAAGGTCCAAATGGTGAACGAGGAAACCCAGGCCAAGTGGTACATTATCTTAATTTCTCTAATGTATCTATTTAGTAATTTATAGTGAGTTGTCATTTTTCTTTATGGTCTAGAAAATCATAAATGGAATAACAGTGAAACATTTTTTTACAGGGTGATTCAGGAAATAGTGGTAATCCAGGAAAACGTGGTGGTGCAGGAGATCGTGTATGAAAGTTTCCTTACCTTCATAAGATAGACTGCTGTTCCACAATACTTCTTTTTTGTGCTGGATGTAAAAAAATAATCTGTAATATATTCGTCTAATTTATTAACTTTCAAATAAAATGCATTGGGGTTAATTTTAACCCACTCTCCCCCACTACAGGGGTCAAATTGGTAAAAATGTGAAGCCCAACCCCAACTCACCGCGAAGGAGCCTACTTCCGATTTAACCGCGGCGGGTTTGGAGTCGGCTGTGTAATCCGATCTGGCGGGTCCTTGATTATAATATTTAAATGAGGTTCCATTCCTCAGATTTTGGGGGCCATTTGAATTTAACGGCTGTGGGCTGGGCTTCCCAGGGCTTGGGAAACCCAACAGCTGAAGGGAGGCGGTAGTTGCCAGATCCAACAGGTAAGTGCTTTTCCAGCACTGCTTGTGGGCCAGGAGGAGCAGGAGTGTTTGCCTCCGGCCCCTCAAGCAAACAATCTCTCCCTTCCATGCAGTCGGCCGACCCCCGCTGCAATCTTCAGAACCCCCACGAGCTCTTCATCCCCACCATCTTCAGACCCATCCCCGCAATCTCTCCCCCCCCCACCCCGTGATCTCTCCCCCTACTGCAATCTCTCCAACTCCGCCTCGCTCCGAGCCGCCCCACCAGCCCCCAATCTCCGATTACTGGGGACCATCCCTAGCAGTCCCCAATACCGGCCTTCTACCGCAGTTTTTCCCACCCCAGCAGTCTGCCGACCCGTCAATCGGGCCAGCCGCTGGGCGGAAAACGGACTAAAACAATTCTAATGAGGTCCTCCTGTTAAATTCGCCAGGACCTTCACGTTCCTGGCATTTCCAGGTTTCCCGACCACTGGCACGCACCTCCACTCCCTCCCCATCTTCCTGTGAATATTGGGGCCATAGTTTCACATTTATTGAATCAGCTCCTAATGTAAACAGAAGAAGTAGCTTGATTTAGTGAAGGGTATCAGTGGAGTCCAATCAAGAGTAAAATTCAAAGTAATTAGTTGGGGACAATTGCTCAGTCCAACCATTAGGAATATATTTTCCTCTGTTTGCTAATTTTACTGGAAAAAAGATGTTATTATAAAGCAGTGTTCTGCTGTTTCAATAAAATTAGCAAACAGAGAAAAATATGGGCCTTATTGTCTAACTTTTGTTCATAAATTAAATAGTGAGCAACCTACGTAGCTCAGTATAGAACACACTGGTCTGAATCTTAACTCTCAAAAGCAGGTGGGTTCGGGCCAGGTGAGATATTGAAACTTTGAAAATCTCAAACCCAATCCGTACACGCCTCCAACCTGCCCAGGAGGCGGGTTGGCCAATTAAATATTTTAATGAGGCTGGCGGCCTCTGATTTAACCTTCTTTGCAGGTTTAACCGTGGCCAGCTGGGTTCCCAGGCCTCGGGAAACCCAGTAGCTGAAGAGAGGCAAGGACGGCATCAGGGAGATGGTAAGTGCTTTCCCCTGGCCCCCCAAGCTCTCCCCATTAGACCACCTCCCTCATATCACCTCCCTCATACTCCCCCCGCCCCGGGTCGGCGATCGGACCCCTCCCCGGGGTCGGTGATCACAATCTCCCCACCAAGAGTACGCATGCTATGGAGTCAAAACCCAAACTTCCGGGCTTCCTGTCAGAAACTCCCCCCCCCCCACCAACGCAGCCCGCCCCTGTTAAGATTCAGCCCAATGCATAAGGTAACATTGGCACATACACTTCATAATCTAGGGAGTTCAGTGCAGTAAATGCAAGTCTAATACGAAAAGGTTGCAATAGAGTTATTGTTAGAAGAAATTAACTAAAAGGAACATCATATTTTCCACTTCTTGTAGGGTCCAGAAGGTGAAAGAGGACAACTCGGTGCACAGGTGAGCTCTCTGTTCCATTTTTATGTCTGTCTCATATTGGTTTAGAAGCTATCACACATCTAATGGTTTTTCTAAACATATAAATAGTAAAACAGTAGCAAAGAAAGGGTAGGACCGATTAGGCACCAGAAAGGAGATCTTCTTGTGGAGACAGAGGGCATAACTGAGATACTAAATGAGTACTTTGCATCTGTCTTCACTAGAGCAGAGGATGCAACCAATGTTGCAGTAAAGGACAATGTAGTAGTGTTATTAGATAGGATAAAAATAGATAAAGAGGATGTACTTTAAAGGTTGGCAGTACTCAAAGTAGAAAAATCACCCGGCCCAGATGGGATGCATCCTAGGTTACTGAAGGAAGTAAGGGAGGAAATTGCGAACTCGCTAGCCACAATATTCGAATCCTTCTTAGATATGGGGGTAATGCCAGAGGACTGAAGGATTGCAAATGTTATACCCCTGTTCAAAAAAGGGCATAGAGATAAACCCAGCTATACAAAGCCGGTCAGCCTAACGTCGGTGGTGGGGAAACTTTTAGAGGCAATAAATTACAAAATTAATTGGCACTTGGAAAAGTATGTGCTAATGAATGAAAGTCAGCATGGATTTGTTAAAGACAAATGATGTTTGACTAACTTGATTGAGTTAGTCAAATGAATTAACGGAGAGGGTTGACGAGGATAGTACGGCTGATGTTGTGTATATGAATTTTCAAAAGGCATTTGATAAAGTACCACATAATAGAATTGTTAGCAAAATTAAAGCCTCATCAACCCTCTCCATTAATTCATTTGACTAACTCAATCAAGTTAGTCAAACATAATTTGCCTTTAACAAATCTATGCTGATTTTCATTCATTAGCACATACTTTTCCAAGTGCCAATTAATTTTGTAATTTAATGGCCCAGAAATTAAACATTGATGGTTCCCGCGGGGGTAAGGATTCCCCGCGATATCGCACTCCGCGCCTACCTTTTTGTTTGGGGCCCACACGAACTTTAGTTTCAGAGCCTCTCCCTGTTGCAACCGTGCAGTGCTTGCGTGTCCCAGAGGCGCAATTAGTTCGTGCGAGCTCTGGGATCACGTGATTCAGTTAGAGCCAATGGCAGCACACCATCTTTCATTCATAGTTTTGACAGCAAGGGCTGTCAAAGCTATGAATACTACAAACCCCCAAAAGAACAGCTAAACCTCAATTAAATTTTTAAAAAGCCATCACATTAATAAAATAAGTATAATTAAATAAATTAACCACTTTAAACAAAAAATTAAATTTTTGAAAAAATTTAAAATCTTTTTAAAAGTTATAAAAATAAACTTACCTTTCTTTAAAGTCTCTAAAAAAGATAAACCTGTTGAAAAATTTTTAAAATAACACTTAATTAACTACTTACCTTGTTAAAAGGGGGTCCTACGCCTGCTTTCTTTATGTGTAAAATCTTCACCACTTAACTTACCTGCGCGTTCAAACCTGAAAAAAAAACTAAGTGCACTGCGTGCGCGCAGCCTGTAGCGCGCACGCGGTTCACTTAGGAACCGCCCCCTTTGCAATTCACGAAGTGCCGGTTTCCCACGCATGTGCAGTGCATGCAGGAAACCGGCAATTCGGGACCTAATACGCGAGAGTGCACAGTGCGTACTCTCACGTATTAGGTTTAATTTTCGGGCCATTGTCTCTAAAAGATCATTTTGGTAGAAAGAATGAGGAGAGGCAATATAAACGAAATGGTACAATTTTAAAGGGGTTGTAGGAACAGGGAGACCTGGGGGTGTATGTACACAAATCTTTGAAAGTGACAGGACAAGTTGAGAAGGCTGTTAAAAAAGCAGATGGGATCCTTGGCTTTATTAATAGAGGCATAGAATACAAAATCATGGAAGTTATGCTATTCCTTTATAAAACATTGGTTGGGCCTCAGCTGGAATAATTGGGCCAGAAATTTGGCTTTCCGGCTTCCCGCGGGTGCAAGCATCGCGCGCGTACTTACCTACTGTGCCTGCCGTTGTGCTTTGGGCCCACGAGGACTTCGGCTCCTGGGCCTCCTGCAGCTGCCGGCGTGCAGTGCTTGCGTATCCCAGGGGCGCAGTTAGTTCGAAGCGTCCCCTGGGATCACGTGGGCCATGGAGAGCCAATCCTAACAGGGCATTTTCATTCATAGATTTGACAGGAAGAACTGTCAAATCTATGAATAGAGATCGGCCCCAAAACAACACTTAAACTTCAAATAATTTTTTTTTTTAAATCACATTTTTAAAATAACTATAAGTTACATAAATTAACTACTTTAAACAAAAATTTAAATTTTTGAAAAAATTAATTATACTTTTTAACGGTGCTAAAAATAAACTTAATTTTCTTTAAAGTATCTAAAAAAGATAAACCTGTTGAAATTTTTTTTTTATTGTAATTAATTAACCACTTACTTTGTTAAAAACAGGCCTTGCGCCTCCTTTTTAAAAGTGCAGCTTCTCCACACTTACCCTCACGGAGAAACCTGAAAAAAAAAACCAAAGTTCGCTGCGTGCACGCAGCCTCTACCGCGCACGCATTCGACCTCTGAACCCCTCCCTTCAGGGGAACGGAAGTTCCGGTTTCCCGCGCATGCGCAGTGCATGCAGGAAACCGGCACTTCAGGTGGCCTTACGGGTGAGTACACAACGCGTACTCACCCGACAAGAGCCGAATTTCTGGCCCAATTAGAGCTGACTTTGGTTAGACTCGGAGTGCTGGATTTCCTGAAACAAAGGCAGGAGCCACTTTAGTGCTCAAACACAAAATTGGAATATTAATGAAAATGATTATTGTTGATTTTGCTGGCAATATCATGGAAGGGGAGTGGTAATGGAGAGGACTGAAGCAGGTGGGTGGGGACAGGCAGCACATTGACAATTCAAAGCAGCAATCAGCAATGTAATGTGGGGTTATTGATTATGCACTAATTTCCCTTATCTGCCAGCGGCTCCCCTCCAGTAAGATGGATAATTGAAGCTCCACTGCATTCATATTAAATAATGCCTTTCTCTTTGTGTGTAGGGGTCTAAAGGACTGGTGGGTGCGAGTGGCCGTAAAGGAGATCCAGGAATTCCAGGCCCACAGGTGGTTGCCAGTAACAATCAGTATTTAATAAGTACATTGGTACTCTGGAAGTTTGCTGTTTAACTGGTTTAATTTGCATACTGTGGCTTTATTAATGTTTTAATGATTTGCTTGTAAGGTGATGAGGGCAGATGGTAGAGCACGTTGTATGTGTATGAAAGATACCTAAGAATTTCAAATATTCTATCTGTGGAACAATGCAAATGGGGGCTAGAAAAGTTGTTCATGTGCACAAAAAACAGACAGTTGGCAGCTACAAGTCTTCTTCTGTTTGTGGGGCTGATTGAAATAATACTTAAGTGACACTTGTGACAGAAAAATAGCAATGTAACTCTAGAAATGTGTGAAATGTGATACAATCAGCCTGGTTAACTATGCTTTTGTTTTCTATAAACCAGCATTTTCATACAGACTGCAGGAGGAAATAAGTGTCTTACATGTCTGTTTGCACTTAACAATTGAAGAATAAATCATATTTACTGTGCCTTCAACAAAGCCATAGAGTTGACAAGAGTCAGTGCAATAGAAACTCATTTGGAAAAATATTGGACTCTTAAAACCATTTGCGTAGCCCATTTTTAATGATGACAGCTTGGGAACAGCTCTGTCCTGTGCCAGAACTTTCAACTGCAGCACAAGAATGGCAGCTTTTCTGGTGTTTACACTAAAGCCAAATTATTGTACTATTTGCACCAAGTACTCAACAATAAATCATCATATATTAAACTAAATTTGTTTGCAGCAGCTTATAGTTGTATATATATCACCAGCATAATGTTGGCTCACAGTACAGTATTAAATTGGATCCAGTGTTTCCTTAATTGAAAGTTAGTGTTAATGGAGAAAAATAACATGGAGGAAACAGTTTCAGTCTTTAATACCCTTTGATAAAGATTGTAAAACAGCTGTCTAGAAATTTTACCTGTGAGTCACATAGCACTTTATTGAGGATCTGGGTTTCATAACTGAATAAGATCTGATGCTGAAGCTCTCACCTACTTCAGTACTGGCTGTGACTTGAGTGTATTATCATTGCATCAAACACACCTTTTACAAACACGGGCAACACGGTGGCATAGGGGGCAACACGGTGGCATAGTGGTTAGCACTGTTGCCTCACAGCGCCAGGGACCCGGGTTCGAATCCGGCCTTGGGTGACTGTCTGTGTGGAGTTTGCACATTCTCCCCGTGTCTGCGTGGGTTTCCTCCGGGTGCTCCGGTTTCCTCCCACAGTCCAAAGATGTGCGGGTTAGGTTGATTTGGCTATGATAAATTGACCCTTAGTGTTAGGGGGGATTAAATACGTGGGGTTACGGGGATAGGGTGGGATATGTATCGGTGCAGGCTCGATGGGCCGAAATGGCCTCTTTCTGCACTGTGGTGATTCTGTGATTCTGTGAGTTTCTTTCATGCCTTTTCTTGTTGCAGGGGACACCTGGTCTCCCTGGACCTAAGAGCCTAAAAGGAGAAGTAGGATCTCGAGGCCTGAAGGTTTGTAGTACAGTTTAATCTTTCTATGTTTGTGATGAAAAAGCTTTGTGCAGTTTTGAATCAGGTTTGTAAAAGTTTAATTATTTTGCTGAGCTATTGTAATGGAGATTACAGGGTAATTGAGAACCTGGATGGCTTTGAATGTTTCTTTACAAGCGCAGTATGTGTCAGTCATACCTGCATGCCTCAGGGCACAGTATTATTCTGTTCTTTCATTGAGGTGAGTAGAAATTATAAGTACTACAAGGAGAGAATTTAAACTAAGCAGAAAGCAGAGCAAAAGGGACGAGGAGTGTCGGAAAGATAAAAAAAGAAAAACAGATTAAAAAAAGGAGAGTGTAAAATGAGTTAAGATTGCATACAGATAAACTGAGGTTTGAGTTGTATGTATGGAAATCCACGAAGCATTATGAATAAAACTGGTGAGCTAGAGGCACATATTGTGGAGGGATAAGGTATAACAGGGATATGGCCTACCCTAGAGCAGGTCTGGAAGCTGAACGTTCCTGGTTACAACATATTCAGGAGGGCTAAAGTAGGAAAAATGGGAGGAGTGGTGGCAATATTAATCAATCTACCTGCACTTAAGCCAGGAGCAGAGTATTAGGAGGCTCCGCTTCACCAAGGAGGTGATCACAGAACTCTGCCACCTCTGGTAACCAGTCCTGCAGCCTCAGAGCAGGGCGACCACGGCACTGCCAATGGCCCTCAATATTTTCGCCACCGGATCCTTCCAGTCTGGAGCATGAGACATAGCTAACATCTCCCAGTTCGCCATCCATCGCTGCATCCGGGAGGTCACGGAGGCGCTGTACTCCAGGAGAAGGGACTTCATTGTCTTCTCTCTAAACAGAAAGATGCAGGAGGAGCATGCACGTAGCTTTGCCAGGATATCAGGCTTCCCCATGGTGCAGGGCGCCATCGACTGCACACACGTGGCTTTGTGGGCGCCGCATACCAATCCTGAGATGTTCCGTAACCGCAAAGGCTACCACTCATTTAATGTGCAGATGTGTGTGCCCGGTATCCTGGCAGCAGTCATGGTGCCTTCATCCTGTGCCAGTCTGTTGTGCCAGCAATCTTCCAGCCACCATGTCAAACCCGAGGGTGGCTGCTCGACGACAAGGGCTATCCGCTCTGCTCCTGGCTGATGACTCTCCTCCTCAGAACCACCACTCGTGGCCAGCACTCATATAATGACAACCATGCTGCCAGGGGGAACCTCATCGAGCAGACTATCAGGGTGCTAAAGCAATGGTTATGCTGCCATGACTGCTCGGGAGGAGCCCTCCAGTACAGCCAGGGCGGGTGTCCCATTTCATGGTGGTCTGCTGCATGCTCCACAACTTGGCCATCATGAGGGTGCAGCCCTTGCCATCAGAGGTTCCGCGACCACCTCAGGAGGAGGACGAGGAGGAGGAAGAGGAGGAGGAAGGGAGGAGGCAGGCAGCAAATCCCCGTTCCGCATGGGCTGTCCGTGAGCACCTCATCGGAATCCGGTTCTAATGAATCAAACCCCAGATCACCGTTGGTCACCACCTCCCCATCTTACCATCACGGAACATCACAGCATCCTCCTGGGCGCAAATGAGAGCCATCACAAAACAAACATTCGAAACATAATTTATAAATTTATCAAATCCAAATCAAAACAACAACGTCAACTAATCACCCTTGTGCCTTCCCTTAGTGTCTGTCTTTCCTACTCTAGTGCTCCTATGAAGTTGTCCTCCTGTGGCTGCAGCTTTCAGTGGTGAGATTGCAGATGGCCTTGCAGGAAGGCTCGGCTGAAGACTGCTCCAGCTCGGCATGAGCGGCAGCAGTCTGGGCTGGCTGGATGAAAGGCAGCAGCAAGGGCACTGGCGGAGTGGCACGGAGCCACTGCCACTCCCCCAGGGCTGCGCCTCAGCATTCCTTTACATCCTTTAGGGGTCAGATTGCTGGAGTGCTGTGAGACCCTGCAAGCCTCTTTCCACACTCATAAACCCAGCCACGATGGCAGGCGTCTGAGCTTCCACTGCAGCGCTGAGATGTTGCGTCGCTTCCGCCTGTGCTGCAATGGAAGCTGCAACATCGCCCATCACAAGCAGCATCATGGCTGGGTCCACAAGGCCTCTCATGGTCCTGGAAACCACGGGCTCCAAGCTCCGCACAAAGCCCCATGCAATGCTGGAGCTGGACTCCTCCATGCTCCTTGACACTGACAATATGCTCTCTAGCAGGCTTGCCCTTGCACCTAGCATTTCTGTGATCATGCCCATCTCCCTTCTTCTGAAGTCCGGCCCTTTGAGGTCCTCATCTGAGTCTTGTCCAGCAGAACCCGTGCGCAAGAACCCGGGAGCTGGCACCTTTGCTACCCTTTCCCCCTGGCCTGGCTGCAGCCCACTCGTGCCCGGTGACTCACCACATGCAGATCCCGCCTCTATACTACCCTCTAAAGTCCGAGCATTGCCATTTTCTGAGCTGGTGCCTGTGAGTGTCAGATGCAGTGACGGGTGTGTATTTTCCTTCTTCGCTGTCCTCCTCTATCATTTTGGGGACTGGCTGGCCAGGTTGGAGTTCTTGGGTATTTGAAAGGAGATATGCACAAACCTTGGGTTGTAGTGAGGGGCGGGGTGGCGGAAGCAAGATATCCATGCATACACCATCAGCAGCTTGTAAGCAAGAAGAGATGGTGGGATGAGGGGGAAGTGGGATGTGAGAAGAAGGATTAGGTATGAGCATACCATCATCAACAGCGAGTTTGGGTTCTGCCAGGACCACTCGGCTCCAGACCTCATTGCAGCCTTGGTCCAATCATGGACAAAAGAGCTGAATTCCAGAGGTGATGTGAGAGTGACTGCCTTTGACATCAAGGCAGCATTTGACCGAGTGTGGCATCAAGGAGCCCTAGTAAAATTGAAGTCAATGGGAATCAATCATCTCAGCCCCAGGACATCACTGCAGGAGTTCCTCAGGGCAGTGTCCTAGGCCCAACCATATTCAGCTGCTTCATCAATGACCTTCCCTCCAACATAAGGTCAGAAGTGGGGATGTTCACTGATCATTGCACAGTGTTCAGTTCCATTCGGAACTCCTCAGATAAGGAAGCAGTTCATGCCTGCATGCAGCCAGATCTGGACAACATTCAGGCTTGGGCTGATAAGTGGCAAGTAACATTTGTGCCACACAAGTGGCAGGCAATGACTATCTTCAACAAGCGAGAGTCTAACCACTGCACCTTGACATTCAACGGCATTACCATCACCAAATCCCCCACCATCAACATCCTGGGGGGTCACAATTGATCAGAAACTTAACTGGATCAGCCACATAAATACTGTGGCAACAACAGCAGGTCAGAGGCTAGGTATTCTGCAACGAGTGTCTCACCTCCTGATTCCCCAAAGCCTTTCCACCATCTACAAGGCACAAGTCAGGAGTGTGATGGATTACTCTCCACTTGTCTTAATGATTGCAGTTCCAACAACACTCAAGAAGTTCGACACCATCGAGGACAAAGCAGCCCGCTTGATTGGCACCCCATCCACCACCTTAAACATTCACTTCCTTCACCACTGGCGTACCGTGGCTGAAGTGTGTACCATTTAATGGGAACGCCAACACCTGCATGCTCCCTCCAAGTTACACCCATCCTGACTTGAAAATATATCGCCGTACCTTCATCGTCACTGGGTCAAAATCCTGGAACTCCCTCCCTAACAGCACTATGGGAGTTACTTCACCACAAGGACTGCAGCAGTTCAAGAAGGCAGCTCACCACCACCCGCTCAAGGGCAATTAGAGATGGGCAATAAATGCTGGCCTTGCCAGCGACGCCCACATCCCAGGAACAAATTTTAAAAAAATGCTTTCAACTTTCACGCTTGGCACAGACTCTGTGACCGCTCCTCCAATGATCTTCAGCACTGCTTCCTCCAGCTCCGTCAGGTTCTGCAGACGGGCTTCCCCTCCACCCGTCTGCTGCTGCTCCCGGTGGTTATGAGCGACCTTTGCCTGCAAGAGAAAGGGAAGTGTGTCAGTGAATGTGGTGCAATGTGTTTGGGTGTTGGGTGTTGTGCCATGGTTGAATAGTTGCTAGTGTGTGCAAGGTATGCGATGTGGGTGTGAGTCTTGCAGTGGTGGTAAGTTTGTGAGGATGAAGTGAAGCTCTGCTTGTGAGGTATGAGTGGTGATTGCTGGAGACTGTTGGAAGGTGAGTGAAGGGGGTGTAGTGCATTGAGCAGTGTGTGAGGCTTGTGGTGCAGATGGTGGGATACAGCATTTGATGATGCATTCACTCACATTGACCACTCGTGTGAGGTCATTAACCTTTTTGCAGCACTGGATCCAGGTCTTGAGGACAATACTCATGGCACTGATGGCTTCAGCGATCTCCTCCCACAGCCTTCTGCTGCTCTGTCTTGAATGCTTTCTGCCCCCCTACGGGTAGAGGACCTGATGGTGTCTTTGAACCTCCAGGACCGAGGCCTCCCGTGCTGCATCTGAAAATCTCCTCGCCCTTTCTCTTGGCTGTTGGGCCATGGCTTTTTACACAATGACAATGAGGTGCTTCTGCAACCAAAGTCCTCACCTTTAAGTAGTGCAGTGAGCCTAGGCCAAACTTTATTGGCCAGTAGACTGCACCTGATATTGGCCCCCCTGTACAGCTCTAAGCCAATCAGCAGAGCGATTAGCGCCAATTTCAGTGTTGCAATCATTATTGCGTGCTGTCTGCACCACTTTCAACGGTTGTAGGCCCATAGCGCTTTGCGCTGCCTGCGCCCTTTTACGGGCCTTATCCAATTTCTAGGCCAAGAAACTTGAAACCATGCAGGACAAAATAGTCCACTTCATTAGCACCTCTGCCACTGGACTCAGTATCCAACCCCTCCACCACTAGCACACTAAAGATTATCTACAGGATGCACTGGAGCAACTTGCTAAGCTTACTTCAACAATACCTCCCAGCCCTGTGACCTCTACAATTGAGAAGGACAAGAGCAGCAACATCATGTCGACACCATCACCTCCAAGTTCTAACTTGGACATATATTGCCAATTATTCATTATCGCTTGGTTAAAACCCTAGAATTTCCTACCAAACATCATTGTGGCAGCACCATCACCACAAGGACTGCAAAGGCTTAAGGAGAAAGGCCACCACCACCTTCTCAGGGGAACTAGGAATGAGCAATAAGAGTGGCCTTGCCAGCATCACCCACGTCCCAAGAGCAAATAAAAAAAAGCTCAAGGCCGTTAAGAGGGTACAGGAGATTCAGTAAGATGTGACCAGAGATGAGAAACCTTACTTATGAGAAAAGATTAGAGAAACTTACATAGTAGTTACAGCAACGAAATAGGCCATTGGGCCCAACAAGTCTATGCCGGTGTTTATGCTCCACATGAGTCTCCTCCCACTCTTCTTCATCTAAGCCCATCAATATATCCTTCTATTCCTTTCTCCCTCATGTGTTTATCCAGCTTCCCCTTAAATGCATCTCTGCTATTCGCCTCAACTACTCCCTGTGGTAGCGAGTTCCACATTCTAACCGCTCTCTGGGTAAAAAAGTTTCTCCTGAATTCCCTATTGGATTATTAGTGACTATCTTATATTTATGGCCCCTAGTTCTGGTCTCCCCTGCAAGTGGAAGCATCTTCTCTACAGCTACCTTATCAAACCTTTTTATAATCTTAAAGACCTCTATCAGCTCACCCTTCAGTCATCTCTTTTCTAGAGAAAAGAGCCCCAGCCTGTCCAATCTTTCCTGATAGGTATAACCTCTCAGTTCTGGTATCATTCTAGTACATCTTTTTTGCAGCTTCTCCATTGCCTCTATATCCTTTTTATAATATGGAGACCAGAACTGTTCGTAGTTCTCCAAGTGTGGTCTAACCAAGGTTCTATACAAGTTTAACATAACTTCTCTGCTTTTCAATTCTATCCCTCTAGAAATTATCCCCAGTGCTTTGTTTGCTTTTTTATGGCCTTATTAACCTGTGTTGCTACTTTTAATGATTTGTGTATCTGTACCCCCAGATCCCTCTGTTCCTCTACCCCATTTAGACACTTATTTTCCAAGGACTATGTGGTCTTCTTATTCTTCCTACCAAAATGTACCACATCACACTGATCTATATTGAATTACATTTGCCAATTAAACGCCCATTCTGCAAGATTATTAATGTCTTCCTGCATTTTGTTGCAGTGCTCCTCTGTATTAACTACACCATCCAGTTTGATGTCTTCCGCAAAAATTGAAATTGTACTTCTGACTTCCGAGTTCAAATCGTTTATGTCAACTACGGTGGTCCCAGCACCGATCCTTGTGGAACACCACTTCCCACTTTTTGCCAATCTGAGTAACCACCTTTAACCCCTAATCTCTGTTTTCTATTTTGTAGCCAGCTTGCTATCCATTCTGCTACTTGTCCCCTGACTCCAAATGTTTTGACCTTAGTCATGAGTCTACAATGCAGTATCTTATCGAAGACCTTTTGGAAATCCAAATATATTATATCTACTACATTACTCTTATCTACCCTTCCTGTTACCTCTTCAAAGAATTCAATGAGGTTGGTCAAGCATGTCCTTCCCTTTCGAAATCCGTGCTGACTACTCTTTATTAAATTTTCAGATACTCTTTATTATATTTTCAGAAACTGTGGTTCTTTCTATTAGAATGAAGAATGTTTAGAGGAGGTCTCATTGAGGGGTTTAAAATTATAAGAGGCTTTGATGAGGTAATTTGGGAATTACATGAGCACAGTCAATGATGTCCTACCTCAGGGATTCAAAGTGTTTGGTAAAAATGGACCTGCCCCTCCTGTTATTGCTGGTGATCCATGTTGAAGTGTTTATTGTGAATGGATGGGGCAATTTGGCTTCGTTTCCATGATTAATGCAGCAGTGGACAGCATAACGACAGACTCATGTGATGTCCCTGTGGACAAGGACCTTGCGGATAAAAGTTGAGGGTCATAGGACTATCAATGACAGTGAAGGTCACTACAACCCTCAACTTTTATGCTCAAGGTCCTGAAAAGAGATTTAAAATAAGACTCTCCCAATGGTTGTTGGGTCTGTATGGTACTAAATCATGAAGGCGCAGGTTCAATCCCTGTTCCGAGTTGATTTAGTGGATCTCAGCCAGGATGGTTGTAGGCGTGCTACAATTTGTCCCAGTGCTACAACTACACAACAACAACAACTTGCATTTATATAGTGCTTTTAATGTAGTAAAATGTCATAAGGTGTTTTACAGAAGCATAATCAGACAAAAATTGACACCGAGCCAAAGAAGTAGATATCAGGACAGGTGACCAAACTATTGAGAGTGGGGTTATCCCAACTTCCCTCATGGTCTAAAACCAATTATCTTGTCTGACATTTAGACTAATGTTTGACCCAATGGATTATCAATTCAGCCATGCAGCACCCTTTCTTCTGGCACTAACTGGCCTACTAAGCCCCCAATATGGCGGGCAGGATGCGCGTGCACATTTCTATCCAGAAGTGTGTCATCAGCCATATTGGGAAAGGAAAAAAAATAGAAAATACCTGGAATCCTCGAGCCTCTCCATTCAGGCGCAGGAAATGTACCAAAAATGGGACTGCCTGAATGCTCTGTAGAACACACATTAACAAATTTCTATCTGATTTCAATTCCAACCATCAAGATAATTCCAAAATTACATTTATCTAGTCATTATGAAATATGCAGTCATTTAATCAATATTTCTGTATCATTCATTTGGCAGGGTCCATCTGGAGACCCAGGCCTTTGGGGAGAAATTGGTGACCTTGGACACAAAGGGAAAACCGTAAGTGTCATTCGTTATTATTTATCTATACCACTTTGGGAGAAAAAACATGCAATGTATTTATTATTATTGCATGCGTGCAGTTCTATTAAGCAGAATAATTAAAAATCCATCTTTAATTTGTGATCAACTCCAGATCACTTGAAATTAGACCGCATGAATGGATCAAAAACTAAAACAGAGTAGACTCAAAAAATTGTGAAGAAATGGTGTTGCCCTGTACAAGCATTTCAGGGATGATAATGTGGTCATGTTTGTTGCATGCACCTCATTTACATAATATCACTGCAGGTCAAAGATCAGGTTATCCAAAATGAGTAGTTCTTAAATGGCTACTAGTTGCCCTTAAAGCCCTTCTGTTAATGGGGAGGAGAAATAGTTGGGTCAAGTCAAAAAAGCAGAACAGCTCAATTCTAGGATACAGCTTTGAGTGTTCTTGATGCAGGAGATCCTGCAGCAAAGGCTTGTCCTAGCTGAAGCTGCAGAATGGGTTTCAGTGAAAAGCAGCACCAAAATAAGCTGGAAAGTGGTGGCTGAAAGAGTCAGTGCTGTCTCACCCGTGTACTGATGCTGAGAGCAGGTGAGGAAGAAATTTGCTGTTTTATGAAAGGTGGCCAAGATAGGTGTTGTTAAATTTTGCTCAGTTCAACAAACTCATCTTGCATTGCATCTTACTAGCACTTCACTATAAGCTTGGTGGAGCATCAGAAAGAGAAGGCGCAACTGTTCATCTATTTTCCAAATGGACATGCATGCCCATAATTGTGCATGGCACTCTGTATTGCTGCCATGCCAATGCTTTCGCCTTATAAGATTTTAAATGTGACAATCAACAAACACCAACCCTGCTGGCAACACAAGTACAGTACCTATGTTCTGCATATTCACAGACTTTGCAGGATCCGAAACCATCTACAACCACTTTCTGCCTGCAGGCTTACAGCCTGTTCTCAATCAATTTATAATTAACAGTATGTTAATTTTATGTTAATAAAGCTATATTTCTGGTTAATGAATAGCGACCAGAAAAACGCTGTTTTCAATCTTTCCCCTAAAATACTTACATTTGCACTTGAGCATCAAGTCTGCAGTTACTTACAGTGAGAGTCTCATATTCAATCTATAAGACTGTTATAACAATAGGAGTGTTTGATCTGTGCTGGTGGCCATTTTCAAGATGGTCATTCTCTTCTCAATTAATAAAAAATAGATTATTGTGCTGTAATCCTGTTGGTAAGATGCTTGAACTTTCAATCTCTGTGTAAGTGAGAAATCTTGTTTGTCACTTGAGTGCAGAATTGAAAAGGGTTCCTAGGGTAAATTTTATGAGTTAGTACTCCTCATACAAAGTTTCTTGTGACATGAGCATAAATCATGAAATTTGAATGTGGAGGTCAAGGTGCGAGATTTGTAGGCTTCAGGATTTCTGTCTATTAATCAGGTGTATTGGCTTCCATGCCCGTATTTCTGATCATCCACTCCTATCACGTGAAGCCTGTGCCGGGAGCATTAAATTGTAAAATGTACCCCTTACATTCTCTGGTATATTTGTATAATGTATCTATTATTAACTAGTCCCTTGGGAATTAATAGGGTCAGCTTGGAGATTCTGGGGACAAAGGAGTAAGAGGACCAAAGGGACCTCGCGGGATGATGGTGAGCTTATTCTCTTTTTCTTAAATTTATTGCAGTCGTGTATCCGCTTATTTACTCAAGTAATATCAGCACAATCTGGGCACAATCAGGCCAAACCAGCGCAAAAGATTGGAGCATTTTAAAAAGAAGTGAATTACGCCCCAAACTACTTACGTTCATGTTTTCCCTGATCTTTTACACTGGTTCAAGATTCAATTTGCCCGCCCACAAAACTGGCCATGTCCCCAGGTCAAAATTGAGAGGTTCCGCCGATTGTGCTGGTTAGGGAAGGCTCTTCAAATTGCGCTCGTTTTCTTAGGCGCACAGGTACGAGTAGGCACATTTTATAAGTTTTTCCAATCAAAAAATATTACATTTTCTAAGAAATTAACTAGTGTACACTAATGAAATTGTTAAATGGTTTAGAATACTTTTCTTTAAGTCATTTTCAGCGATTTTAAATCAGGTTACTCACAGGTGGAGGACTGAAAATACTTATTAAACATGCTTATTTTTGCTGTTCAATCCATTTTCAGCTGTATTAATAAAACTGCACTTGGTTACCACACTTAAATACATCAAGGAATATATTTTAATGGAAAGGAAAAAAAAGGAAACAATTGCGTTCTATTACGCTGTCTGATTGCGCTGGTTCATGGAAGATTTTACGTTTGTGATTATGAAATGAATTTTGGCAGAAACTTGAACTGTAACCTAACCAGTGCAATTTCAAGTGCATTTTGGACGCAATTTCCCAATTGCACCCAAAGCGGAAACTCTACCCCATTTTGTCTTTTTACACATCTCCTGGCAAGAATTCACAAACAACAAATGATCTAGAAGAGCAATAGGAATAAAATTGCAGGGCTCCCACCCAATAACTAGTCTTGTCAAGAAATGTCCTAGATTTTGTTATTACATTCAAAGCCAAAATATATAACTGCTTTCTCTAAGCATTCAAGGGCTGCAGTAGTAATTTAGTAGGATCTAGTTATGGGGAATGAGCCAGAGCAGATAAGAGAAGTAAAGTAGGGGAACGTATAGGGATTAGTGAGCATAATATAATACACTTTAAGATAACAATGGAGAAGGACATAAGAATGACAAAAAACAAGTTAATAGATTGAAGAAAAGCTGATTTTGAGGGGCTGAGGATAGAACTGTAAGGGATTCCCTGACCCTGCGTGTCTCGTAGCCTGTGAGATTCACGCGGCTCTGTGCAGCCTGTATGTCAGTGCGGGTCTAGGCCTGGTTGCCTGTTCTGGTCTCCAGCCAGTCTGGGAACACTAGACACACCTGTGAGTGGTTCGAATCACTCTCCCTTACGGTTCTAGACACTGGACTTAGATGCGAGAGCAGTAATGGAGATAAAACTCATGTAGACTTGGTTTGAATGGTACAAAATGGAAAATCTTTATTGCATGATACTTAAAATTATGAAATACATGTCATAAGCACAGATTAATGACAGTACAATCTTACAAACAGTTATATAGTCGATCTTAGGGAAACGAGGAACGAACGGCACAACGTAAATAGGGGCACACATTACAAATATCCTTAATCTTTAAACCCTCCCCTATCAATATCTATCCTAAACTAGCTTCGTAGGATCTCGAGACTCATGCTCACCACTCGTGATAACTCGGAGAAATTCCGAATAGCTGATCGGATGTTTTTCACCGCAGCACCCACGTGTCGGTCAGGAGATCTCCTGGTCCCACTTGTTTACTTGCTTCTGCTGCTTCGGCTAGTAGGCTGGACCGTCTGCTGTGATGAAGACCTCTGTTGGTGGGTTTCACAGATTAGTCAATATCTCAAAGGAGAATCTTCCGGGGTCTGTCCTTTAAAGTTCAAAGAAGTCTTCCTGGCAAGGAGAAACTTGGCTGATCGACCTACAGGCGCGGTCGGGATTTACTGACCGTGGCGATGGATATGGTCTTCTTCTCTTCTCCTCTCATCTCATCTCATCTCATCTCATCTCGGGCCTTTGGTTCCGCTGCCAGTTACCAACATAGGTCTTCGTTACGCGACACGAGGTAGATCCGTACGGATCAGAAAGTTCAACAGTCTTTTCAGAAGAGGCAACAGGCACGCAGAAGCCCAACTACGAGTACACAGGAGCAGCCACGAGGTTACGAATCGACCGGATAAAACACAGGAGCAAGCGAGCGAACGCAGGAGCACGAACAAGAGCACGAGGCAAGAGGCAAGAGAGCGAATGGACGGTTTGGGGCCTGCAATTATAGTGCAAAAATCTTCCGTTTCCCGCCCAACTATAATGTCCATTCTTTTGTTTAGGGTTTGGCGCCCAAATGTCTTGTATGGGTGATCTCCGTTCTTAATGGGTTTCGGGGCTACTCATGAATGTTTGAGTACCTGTTAATATTTCTCCCATTGTTAAATCGGTCGGTGTTCTCCCTGGAGGGGTTTGGGGCTTCCAAGTGTCCTGTATAACTACCTGCTAACGGCTCTCTCATCGTAGAGTCGTTGGGAGTTTACATATTAATGTCCTTTGGATGGGCCCTTGATTACTCGGTACAATGGCTTTCCTTTGTACCTGGGAGACCGATTCCAGTATCTATGTTTATACTGCAAACCCATAATGTCTCGTGTATTATCTTCACTGTGCTGAATCGTTATCGATCTTGCACAAATGTTTAATGGAACGCCATCTTGTCTGCCTGTTGAAAAGTCTAGAATGTTCTGTCACGAGGTGCGGCGGCCATTTTACAGGCTGCTTGTGTCCAATTTAAACCTGCCAGCATTCTGCTGAAATAAAAGCTGTTTGAACGAAACTTTGTGTTTTCTCCTTATTAATCAAATCGCGATATATTGCGAATTCTACAGTCCCTCCTGTTGATGCGAATAACTCCGCTTATCGTATCAAAAATCACAGTGGTGAGCAATCTTATCTCGATTTCACTCCGAATCCAGTAAATTAATCCCATAAATTTTAACTTAACTAGGGTCTCTGTGTCGTCCTTATTTCCCAAGAAAATCACATTTTATATCACCGTAGGCATCATTTGCCCTTAAACTTACACCACTTGTTTTCCTTCCCGGCGTAACCAGGCCGATACCTCACGCATCACCTGTATATTTGTCTTTTATTCAGGGAAAGGAAAAAACAAAACCCAAAACCAAACAATCAACACCATCACCAAAATAAACAAATCCCAACTCTTAAACATGTCGAGTTTCCAACGTATTTACAATGAGTACAAACTTCCGCGGCGCACGCGGCGAGCGGGAGTGGCGCCATTTTCCGATTACACGGTGCTCTCATCGTGCACGCGCACGTAACGTTCTCGCCACTCTCCCGTGTTTTCATGCTTGGTGAGGCGCTTGTCTCTTTTACAATGTATGACCAATAGGTACACTACAATAAACACTTGACAGACGACTAAAATGTGGGAGGCTATTCTGATCCATGAAGGCACTTCAATATTGGTGAACAGATTCCACCACGGTGGAACCACTATGTCCAAAATGTCTGTTCCTATTTCGACAGTTTTCTGCTCTAATGTATAAAAATGTTTCTGTGATACCGCGACGGCTTTCAGAAGTTTGGTTAAATGCTCAGGGAGAGGGGGAATGAGGTATCCAAAATGCGCGACAAATCGCTGCAAGTCGGTGAAATTCTCTTTTACTGTGAGATGAACAGTGGATGGTTCAGGGATTGGGATGATTCGCTGTTGTGCTACTTGAACTTCAGCCCTGGGTTTAAAACAGAAACTGCTGTCACTCACCGGACACCGGCTACGGTTTCCATGCTGGTAGTGTTGCGCTGCAGTGGTAACACAATATGTTCCACCCCCGATGTATGCTACCTGCGGAGGCACATGATCTTGTGCCATTGCCTCCATGGTGCAATTCATGGACTTGGCGCCAGCCGTTCTGAACCCGCACTGTGGTGTTAAAAAGGCATTCAAGTGCTGGGGGCACAGTATTATGTGTGCTCCCCTGCCACGACAACCAGAGAGATCTGTACCTGTCATCGTTTGCTCCCAGCGGATGACGTAAGGTGGAACCGCTGCATAACGAATGTGGGCTCCCCCCTGAATGACACCAATGTTCTCTACCCGATATACCGGGGCGGGCTTTGCTGTGTTGCCCAAAACCGGCATGCGTAATACTATTCCCATAATAGTATGGTTTGAACGTCCGCAGTCCACGGGGACTGGGTAAGCTTCTGAAGCTAGCCTGAGCTGGCACGGACTTAATGCGTTCTGAAAAGGGTGGAGCGCCCGTAGGTGTTTGTTACTTATCCAGGACGGAACCAAACCTTGTTTTAAATCCTCCAAATTACTGCGGCCCTCGCCCAGTAACCACGCCCCGTAAAGCACGCACACCTCGTTCTGCGCAGCTTGATCGGATGCATTCCGATCTTCCCTGATCAGGGCATTTACCGTACGCGCATGTTTCTCCAGCTCTGCTATAATTTCCTTTAAATGGAGAGTCATGGCTTGGTCCTCGTGTAGACCTGACCCTACCACTTTATTCTCATCTGTTAGAATGTCTTTTAACTGTGTTTTTAAACCATTAATCTGGGTCTGCAGCTCCACACTGTCTAGAGCGTTGACCACAGATGTCCCTGTGTTAAAAGCAGTGAACGCATCGTTCACCAAACCCCTTCTTTGCCTCCCTACTTGATCCAAAACTTCCTGCGGTGCGGTGTACAAACTTGTCTTATCAATTTCTGCAAAATCAAACTCGTAAAATTGTCTGAACATCTTGGTCAACAGGACCTGATACAACTGTTCCGTCTTTTTGGGGCACCACTCTGGTAACCGTACCTCAGTGAGATTTAAAATCACCGAGGCCACCGCGTAATGTACCCCCTGAAATAGTATCTGGTCTGTGGGGACCAGTACCAAACCGTTTCCGGGTCCCTTACTAGTTTTAGGGCACCCTTCTTCCTCAGCTAGAACCACCGGAATCGTGGGCGGGGCTTTGCGTGGGCGCGTAATGAGTTCAGTGGCATTTACTGGGATCGGGGAGAATGGGGCTCCGCACCCCCTGGTGCTCGCATCCCACCTCATCCCCTGTCCGTTATCCTGCCACTGATTAATAAAAAATATGGAGATGCCTTTGGGGCAAACGTACTTTGACCCCCACATACATACATAAATCCCCTCATCCGGTTCCCACCATTTGTCCCAACAGACTTTCACTTGTCCGTCTGTCCCCGTAATTGTCCGATGGGTATTATTACCCAGTCGTTCCCACTCGACCGAAGAGTTTCTCATAGTTTTGCTCAGCTTTCGCAGCCACCACCATCGGCTCAATGGGACATTCCCACTACAGGTCAAACAAATCCGTTTGCCGACGGTGACGCTGATCCTGGGTGCGATGATCCTTACTTTGGGGCACATTAAAGAAGTCTCTTTGTAGGCGAACCCCGATGTGCTGGAATACTCCGTTGAGTTCGTTCCCAGCCATCCTGGCCACCTTCCCTTGTGGAAATAGGTGCTGGTCCCCTCTGCCTTCCGTCTTCCGGTCCCATCCACCGCGATGGGGGCCGTGTCCCCGGAACATCCAAACACCACGACATCCTTGGTGTGGCCTCGATAGGCCAATCCACATCCGATTGCCACGAGCAATACTAGAATTCGTTCCATCCTTCCTTGGTTCCTGTGATCAGATAGAATGAGGTAGCCAGCCTCGCAAAAGTCTCTGGCTTTTGTGAAGGGTGAGCGGGTCCCCTGACCTCGCCTCACGTAAACTTCAACGTTTGCTGCATAGACTTCCTCTAAACCTAGCCTTAAAACTCCCATCATTTTATCGTTTTCTGTTAAAACACTACAAACTTAGCCTTATTAAAACTTAAAACTTAACCTTGACACTAACTTAAACTTAACCTTGAACTATAACTTAAAACTTAAACTAAACTTTACAGTGCCGCCCGTTCTCAGGGCGGCCCCTTTAAATTCTGAGAAGGCTGCTGCGAGCTCTTCCCGACGGTGGGAGGGCACTGACCCTTCCCTCTGATCTGCCGCAGCCTGTTGCTGCGCTGACCCTTTCCTCTGATCTGCCGCAGCCTGTTACTGCTGCGATGTGGCCTGTCTGTACCCGGGTTATCTTAACCTGAAGTCTACGCCTTGGGGCAGTCTGGGGACATGACCACATCCTCCTGGGCTGGGGTTCTCTACTTGACCTACGGGGAGTTGCTATGGGCGGGGGTTCCGTGACGGACGGACCGGGTTCCGAGACCTCCAACGGGATGACCTGGGGTTCCATCACAGTCGCCGGCTCCGCCTCCGCTGACTCCGCCTCCCTAACCTCGGGGCTGGCAGTTCGTGGCTCCGCCCTGCTCGGCCCAGCAGGCGGCCCTTCACTCGTGATCTCTGCCTCCCCTGAGGACTGGACGTTCAAGGCGGGCGGCCACATCTCTGGGAGCCACATTGGTACTCTCTGTGCTCCTATAGCGGCTGGCCCTGCCTCCTCTAGCTCCTCCCTCCTGTCCTCGGGACCTGCAGCTTGTGTGTCCACCCTGTGTGGATCTCTACCTATCGGCCCCATTCCCCCCAGACCGTTCCTCAGGAACCACCCGTCATCATCACTATGCTCATCTGCACTATCCTCATCTGACCAGGGTACCCTGAGTTCTTCCTCATCTAACCCCCAATTCCAGAAAAACGCTGCATGATCGTCCGGGATGTCCCTTCCCCTGATGCAAGCTGCTATGCCTGCCTGTGTGCCTTGTGGTCCTACCTGGGGCTGTGCTTCCCCACTCGCAGGTCTGGCCCCTCCCTTAAGACAGGCCACCGCCCCTGCTTGTTTCTGTGAAATCTCACCTGCTGGAGGCTGCAGATTTCTATCCTGTTTTAAATCCTCATACTCCCTGCTCCTGGCTACCCTGTAGGCTGTTTTTATCTCTCTAAGCTGCCCTTCTAGCCTGAGCACGTCTAACTTTCCCATTGCTCGGGCATTCTCCTCCCGCAGGGCCTGCTCTCTAAGCTGCCCTTCCAGCCCATCTATTTTCCCTATTAAGCGGGCGTTCTCCTCCCGCAAGGCCTGCTCTTTTAACCTGGCCTCCTCACCGCAGACCCCCTCCTGTGCGTGTCTTTTAAAAGGACACAGGTAGGCAGGCTGCGTGGGCTCTAGTCATTGGGTACTATTAGACGGTCCTGCGGCACCTACGGGGCCGGTTGCGACCGCCACCTGTCCACGCGCATTCAAAACCAGCTTGCGCATGGCTCCTAACACTGCTTCGAGGTCGTCGGGAGGGGTGGGTGCCTTGGCTTCCTTAGCCGGGACAGGCGCCTGGGCTCGGACCGCGGGATTTTTATCCTTGGAATCCTTCCAAGGGTTCCTGCAGTGCTTGCGCCAGTGCCCTGTCTTCCCACACCCGTAACAAGCATTACTGGCTTGTGGGACGCGATTACCCTCCTGATGCCACTCCTTTTGAGCCGGGGCTGCGGGTCGTACCTCATGTACTCTTCCCTTAAAGGGACGTGTCGTCATACCCCTTATATTACGATAACCTAACGTGAGTCGATTCAAGACCGACTCTTCCGTAAGGTTGAGGTCATTGGGATCGAACCAGGCTTTTGCCTGCTCTCTAACGGCTGGTAAACTGTTGGCTATTATGCACCTAAGCCAATGAGTTAGAGCGGCGCCTTCCACATCTTCGCGCTCGGGCGCACCTAGACAGCTGCGCTCATATACTGGCCACAGCCTGTCGGCAAAAACCTTCGGGGGTTCTCCCTCCATCTGCACTGTCTGTCCCACTCTAGCAAACGGACCTCCGTCGTTCGCCCCCAACACTTCTAGGACCTCATTTTTTAATTCCTCATAACTTTTGTTTCCCCTCTTGCTCTCGCCTGAGAGACACTGAAGGACCGAGCTGTCTAATGAGAACAGCAGCATTTTTGCTGTCTCCCCATCATCGCAGCCGTTAATGGCTGCGGCTTGCTCAACTTCCCTGAAATGTACGGAAGGGTCGTCTATCTCGGTCAGCTTCCGTACGTGATTTATCATAGCTCTCAGCTGATGTGAACTGTGAGGCAACACCAGCTGTCCGAGGAGATCCCCCGGTTCTTCCCCACCGTTTCTGCTTGGGCCCCTTTTAATACCCGTTACTGGATACAACGATCCCTTTTCTTCTTCCTTTTCAATGGGCTTTTTCGTTTCTTCCATTGCTTCCTCCCTAACCCAGGTTTCTGAATAGCTGGGTGGCGCGGAGGGCGCAGTGGCTACTACTTCTTCTGCTTTACTTGGTGGGGATTTTCTAAATCTCTCATTTACTAGCGGCTGGTGCGCCGACGGATTGATAAGGCACACCATGCCGTTCGCATTGTTCACGGCCTTTTTGAGGCTCTCTATCTCCCTTTGGCAGGCGCTATGGTCGGCTCCCTGAAACTTATCCTCAAGGGCCAACTTATACGCCGACCTAACCCCCATTAAGCTCTCTTCTTGAGTTCTTATCTGGGCAGCTTGGCGGTTGCATCTTTCCTTTAACCTACTCTCATTCAATTTTGCTTCAGTGACCTGGCACTCGAGATACTCTATCCTTGTTTTAAGGTGACTGGAGACTTCCTGGCTTTCCTGGTGTAACTCATTTAAATTCTTAATGAGCACCTCCCCTCCAGAAACCTTCTCCTCCATTTCTCCCTCTAAATGGCTGATTCGAGCTGTTAGCGCTGTAATGGTCTGGTTTGAAATCTGAACCTGCCTTTTGTAGCACATAAGCCAGACTGCTTTCTCAACTGTCTTTTTATGTTCCTTACTATCTGTCCACCTTTCAGCTGCCTCTAGTGGGCTCTTATCCGCTAACAATTCACTTATCCACTTCTTAGTTAGATTAACCTTTCCAAACACATAATCCGCTATCTTTTCCTGCATAACATTTCGTACAGTCATTCCAAAATCTAACACACTACCCTCTCGCTGCCAGTGTCCTGCCGCGGTCGCCATTTTCTGTAAGGGATTCCCTGACCCTGCGTGTCTCGTAGCCTGTGAGATTCACGCGGCTCTGTGCAGCCTGTATGTCAGTGCGGGTCTAGGCCTGGTTGCCTGTTCTGGTCTCCAGCCAGTCTGGGAACACTAGACACACCTGTGAGTGGTTCGAATCACTCTCCCTTACGGTTCTAGACACTGGACTTAGATGCGAGAGCAGTAATGGAGATAAAACTCATGTAGACTTGGTTTGAATGGTACGAAATGGAAAATCTTTATTGCATGATACTTAAAATTATGAAATACATGTCATAAGCACAGATTAATGACAGTACAATCTTACAAACAGTTATATAGTCGATCTTAGGGAAACGAGGAACGAACGGCACAACGTAAATAGGGGCACACATTACAAATATCCTTAATCTTTAAACCCTCCCCTATCAATATCTATCCTAAACTAGCTTCGTAGGATCTCGAGACTCATGCTCACCACTCGTGATAACTCGGAGAAATTCCGAATAGCTGATCGGATGTTTTTCACCGCAGCACCCACGTGTCGGTCAGGAGATCTCCTGGTCCCACTTGTTTACTTGCTTCTGCTGCTTCGGCTAGTAGGCTGGACCGTCTGCTGTGATGAAGACCTCTGTTGGTGGGTTTCACAGATTAGTCAATATCTCAAAGGAGAATCTTCCGGGGTCTGTCCTTTAAAGTTCAAAGAAGTCTTCCTGGCAAGGAGAAACTTGGCTGATCGACCTACAGGCGCGGTCGGGATTTACTGACCGTGGCGATGGATATGGTCTTCTTCTCTTCTCCTCTCATCTCATCTCATCTCATCTCATCTCGGGCCTTTGGTTCCGCTGCCAGTTACCAACATAGGTCTTCGTTACGCGACACGAGGTAGATCCGTACGGATCAGAAAGTTCAACAGTCTTTTCAGAAGAGGCAACAGGCACGCAGAAGCCCAACTACGAGTACACAGGAGCAGCCACGAGGTTACGAATCGACCGGATAAAACACAGGAGCAAGCGAGCGAACGCAGGAGCACGAACAAGAGCACGAGGCAAGAGGCAAGAGAGCGAATGGACGGTTTGGGGCCTGCAATTATAGTGCAAAAATCTTCCGTTTCCCGCCCAACTATAATGTCCATTCTTTTGTTTAGGGTTTGGCGCCCAAATGTCTTGTATGGGTGATCTCCGTTCTTAATGGGTTTCGGGGCTACTCATGAATGTTTGAGTACCTGTTAATATTTCTCCCATTGTTAAATCGGTCGGTGTTCTCCCTGGAGGGGTTTGGGGCTTCCAAGTGTCCTGTATAACTACCTGCTAACGGCTCTCTCATCGTAGAGTCGTTGGGAGTTTACATATTAATGTCCTTTGGATGGGCCCTTGATTACTCGGTACAATGGCTTTCCTTTGTACCTGGGAGACCGATTCCAGTATCTATGTTTATACTGCAAACCCATAATGTCTCGTGTATTATCTTCACTGTGCTGAATCGTTATCGATCTTGCACAAATGTTTAATGGAACGCCATCTTGTCTGCCTGTTGAAAAGTCTAGAATGTTCTGTCACGAGGTGCGGCGGCCATTTCACAGGCTGCTTGTGTCCAATTTAAACCTGCCAGCATTCTGCTGAAATAAAAGCTGTTTGAACGAAACTTTGTGTTTTCTCCTTATTAATCAAATCGCGATATATTGCGAATTCTACAGAACTTGGGAAGATAAAATGGGCAACAATATTGGCAAACAACGATGTAGAACGACAATGGGAAACATTTAAAACGGTGTTCAACAGAGTGCAGGAAAAATATATTCCGCTAAAAGGAAAGAACAAACTAAACACTAATGAGACTCCATGGATGAATAAAGACATAAGGAAACAATTGAGGGTAAGGAAAGAGGCATACATTAAGTACATAGACAGCAAAGGAGCGCATGATAAGAGAGAATATGAAGGGATTAGGAGAGAAGTCAAAAAAACAATTAGGAAGGCAAAGAGGAACTATGAAATTAAATTATCAAGGAACGTAAACAAAATAGTAAAATATTTTACAGGCACATCAATAAAAAAGGAAGCTTGGGATGGGAATGGGGCCATTAAGGGATAGACAGGACAATACCACAGGTAACAATACGGAGATGGCAGAAATATTAAATCATTATTTCGCTTCGGTATTTACCAGGGAGATAGAACAGGTGGACATGACATTGGATGATGAGATGAGTAATGAGATAAGTGTATTTAAAATAAAAAAATGGGATATATTAAATAAACCAATCAAACTCAAAGAGGATAAAACCCCTGGTCCGGATGGATTGCATCCACGCATTTTAAAAGAATCTAGGGAAGAGATAGCAGAGGCATTACTACACATATTTAATAATTCGTTAGAAAAAGGTGTAGTGCCAGAGGACTGGCAGATAGCTGACATAATATCTATATTTAAGAAGGGGGATAGAACATGTCCAGGGAATTATAGACCAGTCAGCTTAACATTGGTGGTAGGAAAAATAATGGAATCCCTACTAAAGGAGAGAATAGAAGAACATCTAGAAATGAAAAGTATAATAATGAATAGTCAGCATGGAAAGGGAAAATCTTGCTTGACCAACCCTATTGAACTTTTTGAAGAGGTAACAGACAGAGTAGACAATGGTAATGCAGTAGATGTAATTTAACTAGATTTTCAAAAGGCCTTCGATAAGGTACCCCATAATAGAGTAATGAATAAGGTCAGAGAATGCGGAGTCAGGACAAGTAGCAGAATGGATTGCTAGCTGGCTTCAAGACAGAAAGTAGAGAGTGGGAGTAAAGGGTAGCTATTCACAGTGGCAGAAGGTGGGTAATGGTGTTCCACAAGGATCAGTGCTGGGACCACTGCTGTTCACAATTTACATTAACGATTTAGACTTTGGAATCAAAAACACAATTTCTAAATTTACGGATGATACCAAATTGGGGGGTATAATCAATACTGAGGAGGACTGCAACACATTGCAGGAGGACATTAATAAACTTGCAGAATGGGCAAATAATTGGCAAATGACATTCAACACAGACAAATGTGAGGTATTACATTTTGGGAGGAAGAATAGGGAGACCACTTATCATTTGGACAGTGCGAGTCTAGGTGGGGTAGAGGAACAAAGGGATCTCGGAGTACAAATACACAAATCACTGAAAGTTGCGCCATAGGTTAGCAAGGCCATTAAAAATGCAAACCAAGCACTAGGGTTTATTTCTAGAGGGATAGAATTGAAAAGTAGGGAAGTTATGCTAAACATGTATCGAACCTTGGTTAGACCACACTTAGAGTACTGCGTGCAGTTCTGGTCGCCATATTATAAAAAGGATATAGAGGCAGGTGTGGCAGGGGTGTCAAAAGGGACACAGGTTGCAGAATTGTGCTACAGCATTGTAGCCCTCTGACCCACATTCCCTTTGAGTATGGCTTCCCACTGGGATTGACAAATTTACCCTTTGATTCCTCTGATGTAAAAGCAGTTCTTTTGAAAGAAATAAAGCAAGCAGAATATTAACAGATTATGTCACATTCTCAGTCCCACCTGTGCTTTTCACGCATAGACATGACAATAACCAGAAAATACATTTTAATCTGCCATTAAACCTGGATGGATTCACATAAGTTATTTCTTACCTCATGGAGTAACAATGAGAAGGTCAACATACATTAGGATAGAAAATATAATTGCTGCTGTTCTTGTATGAAGTCTTAAAACACACATACCCAATTCATCTCTGTGTTATTTTAACTCGGGCATTAAAATAGCACAGAAATGAACTTGAAATAAGCACATTAAGTGCTTTCATGGGAATAATCCCAACGTTTACCCCATTGACAGCAATCCAAGCACCACACACCGGCTGACAAACTCCTTAACCTAGCTCCTAAGGGTTAAAGCAGTACAATCCAATACACACAGAAGAAATTAGTTTTATGGTTGGAAGCCAGACCCTGGCCCTGAAAATATTGGCTCTGTTAATCTGCAGTCCTTCCAGCGCACTTCAGCCATAACTTGGATGGGTGTGTAACGGAAAGCTTGCAAGTTCGGCCAAGACCTGGGCATGCTAAGTCCCAGCATCTCCTGAGTTTCCATGGGGATCTGTTTGGGGTGGAACCTCTGTTGCTAGCCCCTTTGAAATGTTCAGCATGAGTGGCTAACCTCTGCTGCTCCTTCTGCTAGCCTGCCCCCACTATGGCAGTGTGCCCATAGAACTGCAGGCGCCCGCCAGAAATATTTAAAATGCCACACTTTCCCCTGACCACAGATACGATGAGGGGTCAGCAGCAGAAGTTCATGCAGGTGGATCCCTGCACTTATGCTAGGATTGAGGGCCACACATTTTAGAAGCCAGGATCTGGGAAGGGGTTGGGCAGTGGGGAGAATCACTGCTCAGCAGAGGTCTTAATATACTGGACTAGTTCTGTTGGCTGGTTTCAATTGAAAATGGTCATTGCTCTGAGATAGTCTTCCAATGATTTTCCAAAGCATTATGTTAAGGATATAATACAATTATTTTTATTTTTTGGTAGCATCTACATTTTGAAATATACCAAGTCAAAGTAACAAAATGCTGAATAATTTGTGCAACTGTGCTGCTAATCATATTATTTATCACACAGGGGATGAATGGCAGAAATGAATTTGGTTCTAAAGGATCAAAAGGCAGAAAGGTAACAAACCATATTATTGCTATATACAGGGTAAATTCAGTGATTGGCACTGCAGTGTTGTGACTTTTTCTCTGACCCACACTCCCTCCTATCTTATGGAGCCATCTGAACAGACAGACAGGTTCTCAGTTTAATGGCTGCGAAATTGGAATCGTTAGCAACAGTCATTAAGGCCGGTTTGGAAGAAAAAATGGTGGCCTCCTCACTTCCTTCCGCTTCTGGCGCGGAACGCCATTTTGGGCCGGTGGGCAGCGCTGTTGCTGCCTGCGCTCGCTGCACATATTTAAATGACCCAGATCGTAACGTCAGTCGGCGTCAAACACCTGAATTGATGCACGATCTGTGATTTTGGATGTCGCCGCTCTTAATAACGCCCTCTCCAAACCATGCATGGGAGAACATGCGTGCAACAGTACAACAGAGCTGCTGCCAGTGCATCCTAAAGGGATATACACAACTTTCAGGTAAGTTTATATTATTGTTTATGGACTGGTTTCTTTACATTTTATTGGTGTAGTGGCTTGGTGCAATACATAAAAAGTTGTTAAAGTGTGCAGGGAGTGCTGCAGGACATTTGCAAGGTTTGGGCTCTTAAAGGTAGGCCTCTGAGAACATCAATTGCTCCCAGTTTTGGGGGCTCTAGTTGCTGTCCCCCTTGGGCTGCAGCATCACATGGAGATGGAGCAGAGGCAGCAAAGGGGACAAGCTGCTCGCAGAGGGAGGAGGAGAAGGAAGAAGCAGAAGAGGAAGAAGCAGAAGGAAGGATGCAACCCAGACAGCCCTTTTCTGGCCGGGATATCCGGTATGGAATCATCCGCCTGCGGTACCAGTGACCTCAACCCCAATTTCCCTTTCAACATTTGTCCCACTCCTTACCTTCCCTCTGTTACTGACCATCACAGCATCCTCATGGCCACAATGCTGAAATAAAAGCCACCACAAAGCAAATTTTCCAATCCAACTTTATACATCTGTCTATCCAATATGACATCAAGAAATCAACTAATCACCCTTGTGCATTCGCTTAGTGACTGTCTTGTGTGTGCCTTTGCCTATCCTACTGATGTCACGCAGTGCTACCCCAGAGGCTGCAGCATGGCTGGTGGAAGGCTGCTGACTTTCAGTGGGGGACACTACAAATGACCTTGCTGGTTGACCTTGAGGAGCTGGTGGCTGGGAGTGTGAAATCGAGTGACGGTGTTGTTTCTTCTTATTATTGCTGCATTTCTTGGGTGTCTGAAATGAGGAAGGCACAAGGGTGGAGTTGTGGTGAGGGGAGGGCGGGAAAGCAAAAGGTGGATCTGAGAAGGAGGATAACATATGCGGATGCCAGCATCTTGTGTCCTCTCAGCCCCGTCACTGGCCAAGGGCTCAGACATGCCCCTGCTAAGAATGGCCAGCACCATTGCCTCCAAGGGGTTGAGGTGAAGCTAGGAATGTGAGATGTGCCTCGTGTTTGGTACAGATTGTTGATAGGTGAGTGATTGGTGGCGGGGGGGGGGGGGGGCGTCATGCAATGAGCAGTGTGCGAGGCTAGTGGTGCAGTTGGTAGGAGACGGCTTTTAAAGATTCATTCACTGATCTTGACCACTAGTCTGAGGTGATGAAGCTTCTTTGGGCACTGAAGCCAGGTCATGGGGGTGACACTGCTGGCAGTGATGGCCTCGGTGATCTGGTCCCACATCGTTCTTTCTGGAGGGCCTCCTGGCCCCTGTGGGGAGAGGACCTCTCTTGCAGTGTTGACCCCCTGCACAAAGCTGGAGTGTTGCGTGTGAGACCCTTCCCTGGCATGTTGAGCCATTTGTGTTAGTGCTGAAGCACTTTTACCATTTTTTTAGGTGCAGAAGGCAATTCAGCTTTAAGAGCTGAAGACTCCCATTTGGGAATTAGTTTTAATGTTTATTTTTTTTCAAAAGGCAGTTGAGCTCTAAGGGCTAAAAACTGCCTATTTATAAATAATTTTTATTTTTTTCATTTTAGAAGGCAGTTCCCCTTTAAGGGACCGACACTGCTTTCTAAAATGAAAGGTTAGCTTTAAGAGAACGCTGTTCTTGCTGCAGGCACACTATGGCCACGCTACATTGGGCCTCCTGCTGTGAGTAAAACCAGCCTTACATGGTAAGTTTAGCGCAGCGCTAATGTTAAACAGCAGGCAGTACCAAAATACCGGTGCTGCCTGTGCGATTAATTCGGGTGGCCATTAACTGTGGCCCGCACTGGCTCCGGCAGCTGTCCAGCGCATTTGAATTTTTTAGCCCATGGACTTTCAAAAAGCTTTCGCTAAAGTGCCACATAATAAACTTGTTAACAAAACCGAATGCCATGCAATTAAAGGGGCAGTGGTGGTGTGGATACATAATTGGATATAGGAGGCATAATTTCAAAGTTTGTAGATGACACAAACCTTGGAAATGTAGTAAACATTGAGGAGGATATTAGCAGACTTCAGGAGTTCATAGACAGACTGATAGACATGGTAGATGAAATTTAATAAAGAGAAATGTGAAGTGATGCATTTTGGAAGGAAGAGTGCGAGAGGCAATATAAATTAAATAGTACAATTATAAAGATGGTGCAAGGTGATGGAAGGTGTCATCGACAGTGCTATCAAGTGGCACTTACTCACCAATAACCTGCTCACTGATGCCCAGTTTGGCTTCCGCCAAAGCCACTCGGCACCCGACCTCATTACAGCCTTGGTCCAAACATGGTCAAAGGAGCTGAATTCCAGAGGTGAGGTGAGAGTGACTGCCCTTGACATCAAGGCAGCATTTGACCAAGTCTGGCATCAAGGAGCCCTGTAAAACTGAAGTCAATGGGAACCAGGGGGAAACGCTCCACTGGCTGGAGTCATACGTAGCACAAAGGAAGATGGTTGTGGTGGTTGAAGGTCAATCATCACAGCCCCAGGACATCGCTGCAGGAGTTCCTCAGGGCAGTGTCCTAGACCCAACCATCTTCAGCTGCTTCATCAATGACCTTCCCTCCAACATAAGGTCAGAAATGGGGATGTTCGCTGATGACTGCACAGTGTTCAGCGCCATTCACAACTCCACAGATAATGAAGCAGTCCATACCCGCATGCAACAAGACCTGGACGACGATCAGGCTTGGGCTGATAAGTGGCAGGTAACATTCGCGCCACAGAAGTGCCAGGTAATGACTATCTCCAACAAGCGAGAGTCTAACCACCTCCCCTTGACATTCAATGGCATTACCATCGCCGAATCCCCCACCATCAATATCCTGGGGGTCACCATTAACCAAAAACTTAACTGGACCAGCCACATAAATACTGTGGCAACAAGAGCAGGTCAGAGGCTAGGTATTCTGCGGCGAGTGTCTCACCTCCTGATTCCCCAAAGCCTTTCCACCATCTACAAGGCACAAGTAAGGAGTGTGATGGAATACTCTCCACTTGCCAACAACACTCAAGAAGCTCGACACCATCCAGGACAAAGCAGCCCGCTTGATTGGCACCCCATCCACCACCTTAAACATTCACTCCCTCCACCACCAGCGTACCGTGGCTGCAGTGTGTACCATCTACAAGATGCACTGCAGCAACTCGCCAAGGCTTCTTCGGCAGCACCTCTCAAACACGCGACCTCTTCCACCTAGAAGGACAAGGGCAGCAGGCGCATGGGAACACCACCACCTCCAAGTTCCCCTCCAAGTCACACACCATCCTGACTTAGAGGTATATCGCCGATCCTTCATCGTCGCTGGGTCAAAATCCTGGAATTCCCTACCTAACAGCACTGTGGGAATACCATCACCACACGGACTGCAGCGGTTCAAGAAGGCGGCTCACCACCACCTTCTCAAGGGCAACTAGGAATGGGCAATAAATGCTGGCCTTGCCAGCGATGCCCAGATCTCATAAACAAATTTAAAAAAAAGAACAAAGAGACCTGGGGGTCCACATACAAAAGTTTTTGAAGGTAGCAGAACAAGTTGAAAAGGCTGTTAAAAAGGCATATGGGATACTGGAATTTATAAATAAATGCACAAGAGTAGAAAAAGCAAGGCAGTTATGCTAAACCTTTATAAATCCTTGGTTAGGCCTCAGCTGGAGTATTGTATCCACATCTGGGCACCGCACTTAAGGAAGGATGTCAAGGCCTTGGCGAGAGTGCAAAGGAGATTCACTATAATGGCACCGGGGATGAGGGACTTCAGTTATGTGAAGTGACTAGAGAAGCTGGGGTTGTTCTCCTTAGAGCAAAGATGGTTAAAAGGAGATTTAATAGAGGTGTTCAAAATTATGAAGGGTTTGATAGAATAGATAGGAAGAAACTGTTTCCACTGGCAGGAGGGTTGGTAACCAGAGGACACAGGTTTAAGATAATCGGCAAAAGAACAGGGAGGAGAAGATTTTTTTACGCAGCGAGTTGTTATCATCTGAATGCGCTGCCTGAAAGGGTGGTGAAGCAGATTCAATAGTAACTTCAAAAGGGAATTGCATTTATACCTGAAAAGAAAAAAATTGCAGGGCTATGGGGAAAGAACAAGATACTGGGACTAATTGGATAGCTCTTTCAAAGAGCTGGGAAAGGCACAGTGGGCCAAATGGCCTCCTTCTGTGCTGTGTGATTCTATAATGATTCTATGACTGGCAGAAAGAGTGGGGATTGGAGGTTGATCATTCCCTTGTTCTAACGTAGAGTTGCTCACATTAGAGAGGTCAGGCATTAGTGCAAAAATAGTGTGATAGAGATAACAGTGCATGCACACTGAGACACTTTGTTTAAGTGCTGTAACATAAATCAATGAATAAAGATAACTACTTATGATGAGAGGGTTTAGGAACTGATAAACTCTTGGACTGATACTGGACTATCATCATTTCGGGAGGGGGAAGACCAGGTAGAAAGGACAAAGGAGAGGTTGGTGAGACTCAATTAAAAAAATAATTTGGATCATTGATTACCCAATCCATTCCCAAACCCACCTTCTTGTAATCTGTTTCTGCTGGTTATGTTGATACTGCTCCAGAGAAGATCAATTGAAATTAGCCGCAATGGGTTTCCTCCAATGACCCCCTAATTTTTTGGGGGTGCGCGGCCCCTTTAAGGGGCTGCGAGGCCCATTCACAGTTTTGCGCATGCGCGAAATTTAACATTAGAAAAGCTAGTCCCAGGCTATGACCGGCTGAGAGCTGCGCGGTCACGTAGCCGCAAGGAAATGTTGGTTCCACCCACACCCATCAAACACAAGTACCCCCACTAGACGTCAACCCAGTATTCAGAACCGGCGCTCCAGTCTCGGCTCGCCGGGGCTGTCTGGAGTGGGGCCGGAACCCAGGGGCAGGAATACTACCCTTGAGTCAGTGGCAAATCCACCCGAATGCAACCCAGTATTCGGAGACCATATTCTAGTCCTCACTCGCTGGGGCTTGAACCCTTCACCTCCTGACTCAGAAGCGGGATGCTACCACTAAGCCAAAGGCTCACTCCTACTAATAACGTAGGCACCATAAACATTGCGAAGTTAAATAATTAATAATAGTTTTATATATGTAGACAAAAAAATGACTGGTTTTAAATTTAATTTTATAGGGAACACGAGGAGCTCCTGGAAATGTTGGCCCACAGGTAAACATGACTAAATGTATGGTTTTGTTGTCTTAATTTTTATACTGAGGAATAGAACATATTATTTAACCAGTATTTGTCCATCATGGGATTTAGGGAGTGGATGGAGAACCTGGCACTCTTGGGAATGAAGGACTCAAAGGAATTAAAGGTCGCAGGGTAGGATTTTAATTTAAATTATTCTCAACTTATTTGTTTCAATTCTTCAAAGATACTGGACCATATTTATATTTGCTTTATATTTTTATCTACTCTGTTACTAAAATTAGCATATGGCAGAAAATACATGTCAGTTTCTTTACGTCTCTTGTTAGTCCAACCAACAGATAGTACCTCTCAACTTTGATGGATCTACTCTTAGTACAGCTTTATCTGTGTCAGCTGTGGCTCTGTTGGTAGCACTCTGACTTCTGTCATGCAAAGTTTGTGGGGTCAAGTCCCTTTCCAGAGACTTGAGCACAAAAATCTAGGCTGACTCTCCAGTGAAGAGCTGTGCTGTCAGAAGTGTCGTCTCTCAGTAAGATGTTAAACCAAGGCCCCGCCTGCCATCTCAAGTGGATGTGAAAGATCCCATGGCACTATTTCGAAGAAGAGCAGTGGAGTTATCCCTGGTGTCCTAGCCAATATTTATCTCTCATTCAACATCTAAAACAGTTTTTCTGGTCATTATCACATTGCTGTTTGTGGAATCTTGCTGTGCGCAAATCAGCTGCCGTGTTTCCTACATTACAACAGTGACTACACTTCAAAAAGTACTTCATTGGCTGTAATGCGCTTTGGGACGTTCGGTGGTCATGAAAGACGCTGTATAAATGCAAGTCTTTTTTTTTATCTGTACAGCTTGTCGCTTTTTGCCTCACTGTTCCCTCTGATCTCAAATGAAGCTCTGAAATCTTCTCAGTTGCCAAGAGCTGCTGTAAAGAGCTCTGTTTTCTATTTGTCCCAATCACTTTGCTTCCCCTTAATGGCACTTAACTCTCTATAAAGCCCAAACAGTCCAAGGCTTGAATATTGTTTGCGTATCTGGGAAGCTAATTTAGGACTTCTTTCATACTCCTGTACAGCATACAAGAAAAAATGTTGTCCAATTACTGATCCTTCTCTTATTTCTAGCCTCCAACCTGTCTCCATTGCAATCTTCTCATTTCTACTTTACCAACCACTATAGCCTTTAGTCCTCTACACTTTACCCTTGTGTTCCTTCTAAGCTACAAATTTGCAATACATTCTCCTCCTTACATGCTCACTGTGTTGAAATGAAATTTCCTCACATTGTCTGTTGCTCTATTTCATTGTATCCTAGGACCTCAAAATTCAATTTTCCCTTCTTACAATGTTCACGTTTTTAAAACCCAACCTCTCTGTCACCTAATTACCATTACTTAATTTACCTCACCTTCTCCCTTATTCTTTTTAACATTGGTGGCATCTTGTATTATGGGCCTGGCCCATCAGCCAGGTTTCCGAATAATAAAAAAGAAAGCCACGGAGTTTGCCTTCCAGCGCTATCGGGACTTACTGTCCTCTGTCAAAATTGGCCACTAGTCCAGGATCTTCCTGCAGACCAAAGATAACCCTTAGCGTCTTTTCTCCACCAACAACTATCTCCGTAAACCCCCTCTCCCCTGTCCCTCCTCCCTCACCTTCAACAAGTGCGAGGACTTCTCTGACACTCAGATTGAGACAATCCATTCAACTGCCTCGCTGCTTTCCCCCTTCCCTTGCCCGCCAAGCCAAACCTTGCCCAGGTTCCTCACTGCCCTAGCCCTGAACTCATATCTCTCTCTAGTTTCTCTATCTCACCTCATGACCTTTTCAAGCTCATCTTGTCCATGAGACCCACTTCCTGACCCGTTGACCCCATTCCCCGTAAACTGCTGAGCACCCAACTTCCCTTCATGGCTCCATGCTTGCTGACATTGTAAATGGTTCCATCTCCCCAGACATTTTCAACATGTCGTCACCACCCCTCCCTCCTCAAAAAACCCATCCTCAACCCTTCTGTTCTTAAAAACTGCCACCCCATCGCCAACCTCCCTTTCCTCTCCAAAGTTCTTGAATGTGTTGCCGCTTTCCTAATCAATGCCTATTCTTCCTGCAACTCCATGTTTGATTACTTACAATCAGGTCCCGTCCCTGCAACAGCTTCAAAACTGCCCTAACCAAAGTCACAAATGACTGTGACCGTGATGTATTATCCCTCCTCATCCTCCTCAACCCTGCTTCAGCCTATGGTATAGTTGACCACACCATCCTCCTCCAGTGCCTTTCCTCCATTGTCCAGCTCAGTGCAATTGCCCTTGCTTGGTTTCACTCTTATCTATCTGTGCGTAGCCAGAAAATCTCCAGCAATGTCTTCTCTTCCCACGCTTGCATCTTTATCTCAGAAGTCCTCCAAGGATCTGTCCTTGGCTCCTTTCTGTTCTTCAACTATATGTTGCCCCTTGATGACCTCATCCGCAGACATGGGGGTCAGCTTCCATGTGCACACTGTTGACACCCAGCTCTACCTCCCCATCACCTCTCTCGACCCCTCCACTGCCTCGGTGTTGTGAGACTGCTCGTCCTACATCCAGTCGTGGATCAACAGCAATTTCCTTCAATTAAATATTAGGAAGACTGGTCCCTGCCACAAACTGCAAACTATCGCTACTAATTCTAGCCCCCTCTCCTGCCATTGTCTTAAGTTGAATCAGACTGTTCCCAGTCTCGGCATCCTATTCAACCCCGAGCTGAGCTCCCAACCTTATCACAAAAATCGTCTAATTCCACCTACATAACATTTCACTTCTGCCCCTGTCTCACCCCATCTGCTTCTGAAACCCTCATCCATGTCTTTGTCACATCCAGACTTAACTATTCTAATGCTCTCCCGGCAAGCCATCCATCCTCCACCCTCTATAAACTTCAGCTCTCTCAAAATCTTCTGCCTGTATCCTATCCTGCACCACGTCCCATTCTCCTGTTCCCCGAATCCTTGCTGACCTACATTGGCTCCTGGTATTCCAATGCCTCCAATTTAAAATTCCCATCCTCATGTTTAAATTCCTTCATGGTCTTGTCCCTCCCTATTTCTGTAACCTCCTCCAGCTGTATAATCCCCCACTAAACTCTTCATTCCTCTGACTCTGGACTTTTGCGCATCCCCTCCCATTGCCCCACCATTGGCAGCTGTGCCTTCAGCTATTTACACCCCATGCTCTGGAATTCTCTCCCTAAACCCCTCCACCTCTCCACCATTTCCAACAATGGAAAATCATTCTTCCCTATTCGTCCTATCGAAATCCTTCATAATTTAAGTAACCTATATTATGGCCCAGAAATTGATCTCGCTCTGTTCCCGCGGGGGTAAGCCTTCCCCGCGATGTCTCACCTCGCTTATGCTTTTTCTGATCCAGCTCGCATGAACTTGATGTTCCAGACATCAGCTGTGCTGGGCTTGCGTATCCCAGCGGCGTAGTGAATTCGTGCGAGCTGTGGGATCACGTGACTCAGTTAGAGCCAATGGCAGCACACCATCTTCCATTCATAAGTCTCACAGCATGGCTGTGAGACTTATGAATCTTACACCCCCCCAAAATAACAGCTAAACCTCAATTAAATAAAAAAAAACCCCCATCACATTAATAAAATAAGTATAGTTAATTAAATTAACCATTTTAAATAAAAAATTAAATTTTTGAAAAAATTTAAAATCTTTTAAAAAGTTATAAAAATAAACTTACCTGTCTTTAAAGTCTATAAAAAAGATATACCTGTAAAAAAAAATTCAAAAAAATACTTAATTCACTTATATCTCTTCTTGCCTTCTCTGCTTCATTGGAAATAGTTTTAGTATCTCAATTCTCTCCTCATAACTATATGAAAGAAAAGTTCAGACACACAGGGAAAGAGAGAGTGGGAGTTCAGACTCACAGAGAAAAAGTTAAGATATAGTTAGATGGAGATAAGATACATGGAAATAGAAATGTGCAGACACAAGGAGAGAGATAGAGACAAACTCAGGGATGAGGGGAGAGAGAAGTTCAGATATATAGGGAGGCAGGGCAAGAGAGAAGCACAGGCACATTGGTGAGAGAAGCACAAACACAAAGGGAGAGGGAAAGGCAAAGAAAGATATTAAGAGACTTTCAGCCACAGTGATTGTCGCTAGGTACTCAAATTGGCAGGATGTGACTAGTGGTGTCCCGCAGGGATCTGTGTTGGGGCCTCAATTCTTCACAATATTTATTAACGACTTAGATGATGGCATAGAAAGTCATATATCCAAATTTGCTGATGACACAAAGATAGGCGGCATTGTAGATGAAAGCATAAAGTTACAAAGGGATATCAACAGATTAAGTGAATGGGCAAAACTGTGGCGAATGGATTTCAATGTAAGCAAATGTGAGGTCATCCACTTTGGACCTAAAAAGGATAGAACAGGGTACTTTCTAAATGGTGAAAAGCTAAAAACAGTGGATGTCCAAAGAGACTTGGGGGTTCAGGTACACAGATCATTAAAATGTCATGAACAGGTACAGAAAATAATCAAAAAGGCTAATGGAATGCTGGCCTTTATATCTAGAGGACTAGAGTACAAGGGGGTAGAAGTTATGCTACAGCTATACACAACCCTGGTTAGACCACACCTAGAGTACTGTGAGCAGTTCTGGGCACCACATCTTAGGAAGGCTATATTGGCCTTGGAGGGAGTGCAGCGTAGGTTTGCCAGAATGATACCTGGACTTCAAGGGTTAAGTTACGAGGAGAGATTACACAAACTAGGGTTGTATTCCCTAGAATTTAGAAGGTTAAGGGGTGAATTGATCGAAGTTTTCAGGATATTAAGGGGAACAGATAGGGTAGATAGAGAGAAACTATTTCCGCTGGTTGGGGATTCTAGGACTAGAGGGCAAAGTCTAAAAATTAGAGCCAGACCTTTCAGGAGTGAAATTAGGAAACACTTCTACACACAAAGGGTGGTAGAAGTTTGGAACTCTCTTCCACAAAAGGCAATTGATGCTAGATCAATTGTTAAATTTAAATTGGAGATTGATAGCTTTTTGTGAACCAAAAGTATTAAGGGATATGAGCCAAAGGCAGGTATATGGAGTTAGATCGCAGATCAGTCATGATCTCATTGAATGGCGGAACAGGCTCAAGGGGCTGAATGGCCTACTCCTGTTCCTATGTTCCTAAAACCACAGATACATACAGAGAGTGAGAGAGATAAAAAAAACACATGCAGCTTTAGAGAGAAGAGAACCACAAATACACACACGGGTGTATTACAGAGAGAAGAGCACCATAGCAACACAGAAGAGCAGCAATGGCCTGGTAACTTATGGCCACAGATAAACTTGTCGCATGAGTGTAACTGCTCATGATAAGGTGCTTACAAAACATAAAATTCTAATTATTTTGGTCCAGAGTTTCAAGATTCTGCTCCTATAAAGTTAGGTGTGCCCAGCCCTGATTTACACAGTGTATTACATAAACCTGCTTGATTATAGTAGCATTGTAGATAAGTTTAAACATCAGTTATTTTTAAACCTTCTTGTATTAAAGAATTAGCAAAGAATTTGGAAATATTCATATATTTTGATAATTATAGAATGTTAATAAGTTACAGTCACAATTTGTATATAATTAAAGAACTGATTATAATGATTCACTGATACTTGTGGCAGATGATAAAATAAAATAATGCAATATCACCATGTTTAGGTTTCTTCAGGCCCTGCTGGTGATCCTGGTGAAGCAGGAGAGTTTGGATATCCCGGACAAAGGGTAAGCTGTGTAGATGTTGGACACTCCAGAATTCACTCCACAAAGTGAACAAGTTGGTCAAAATAGTGATCAATGCACTGATTGATAGGTGCCACAAAACATCACAGGGGATGTGCTTTACTCTGCAATAGGAGTGCTTGGTACTGTCACTATAATGATTCAAGATTGTGGTGCTACTCTGAATGGTTTCATGCTTCACCTCCATAAACACAAGAAAATATAAAGTACTTTTTAAAAGATAAATGGCAATGACACTGACACAATTATTTCTGTGCCTGGAATTTCCGCAGCGGTTCTCCTGATCTACCGTCGTAACATCAGGGGAACCCCCTGAAGAAATGACATAAAATGCTAAAAACGGCTGTTTCCACCAAAGTCACGACAGGAGATAAGAAGAAGACCGCAGAAATTCTCCTTCCTGGTGCCTAATCAATGTTAATTGCAAAATTAAATAACATCAGTTGAATTGTTGATATTGGCCCTATCTTCTGCTTTGGTCAATTAGATTCAGTATTGACTATATTGGCAAATGCCACTTTTTAAAACCCATGCTTGGCACTTTGTGTGTTGTGCCCAGATTTGCATTTGAACCTTATTTTAACATACAGTTCTTGTTCCATAAGTATCCTTCAATATCTATCAGCTGTAAGGTCACAGACTCTGTCAAGAATAATGCAAGTATTAAGTTCAATGGCCCAGGATGAGGAATGGATGGGAGGAGAGAAAGGAATGTCAAAAGGAAAACTTGTTAAATAACTTATGTTGGAGTAGGGTGCTCCAGGGATTAGTGTTGGGACCACTATTGTTTCTAATTTTCATCAATGTCTTGTATTTGAAAATTCAATGCAAATTTGTCACATTTGCAGATGCTACCAAAATAGGAGGAGCATTGAAATCAGAGGTGGCAGATCAGAAGTTACAGAATGAGTTAGACAAAATATGTAAGTGGGCAGAATAATGGCAGGTAAAATACTGCACATAGGAAGGAAACATGGGCAACATAAATGGTGTTGAAATAACTGAGGATGAAGTTGAAAGAGACCTAGGAATCTGAGGAGACTAGCTGCTCAACATCTCAACATATCCACCTAATGCAGAGCAGCAATCAAGAAAGCCAACTGAATGTTGAACTACATAGCTAAAACAATAGAATATAAGTCAGGGGAAGTTGTGATCAAACTGTAACGTTAGACCACACTTGTAAGTATTGTGTTCAGTTCTGGCTGCCAAGAAAGAAAGGAGGCATTGCAGTTCAGAGAAGAGTCACAAGGCTGATCACTAATGCCAAAAGTCTGAGTTATGAGGAAAGACTGAAGAAATGTAGGTTTTTCAGCCTGGAAAGGCAGGGTCTGACAGATGATCTTATAGAGTGTTTCAAGATAATTAACAGAATGGAGAAGGCAAATCCAGAATTGAAATTTAAATTAAATTGTGAGAGTAGGACAAGGGGGCACACATTCAAATGACTAAAACATAAATTTAGGACACATATAAGAAAGTTTTCCATACAGAGTGATCAATGTATGGATTGAACCTCCAGCTAGAGTAGTAGAGGTGTAAACTGTAATAGAGGGAATTTATGGTCTCTCTGGGTGGGTGAATTAACATGGGCCAAATGGCCTCCCTCTTCCATAATTGCTTTGCAATCTTGCAAAAGTCTCTGATGGGGTAGTGCAGAGATCCAGATACTTCATAGACAAAGAGAGGGCAGGTTTGGAATTTTGTCATAATAATGGAAAATAAATCAGAATTCAACTAACACAAAGACTAAATACATCTATGTGAAACACTCAACATATCAGGCAATTACAGGACCTATTCCCCATCCCGCCAAATTTTGTCCTTGCGTTTAGCCTTGCTGACAACTCCCTAGCGAAATTCCCAGAGTGCCCGACCTTTGCAGCATGTTGTGTTCCCCATAATATTGCTGCTTACTAGAGGAGATACTGAACTTCTTCCATAGTATAATGCTGAACCTAGCATTTTGGTTGATGCTGCTTTTGATAGAACACATCCTATAAGGGGTGTTCTATTCAGTAATATTTTGCACAGGGTGCTTTGAAGACTTTAAGAGGAGAAATTGGTTAAAATCGCCCCTCCCCCCCCCCCCCCCCCGCCAAATACAGATTATTTTTCTAAAGACTAGCCTTTCCCTCACATCAGTTACCTGTCAAGGGCATGTTCAATTTTAATGCACTTGGTTCAACAGCCAAGAAACATAGGCAGAAAACAGTAGCAAAAAGGACCAATTTCATGGAGCTATGTCCCATGTCCCAAGGATCCTGAAAAACGTCCAATGGCATATTATTTAAATCGCCAGGTTACTTACTTACCAGGTACTCACCATTTTGAATTTTAACCTGGTCTACTGAGCAAGCGACAAGGACACCCAGCCAAAACCGCCAAGGTTTCTTTATATATGCATGTCGGGTCCTGATGACGTCATCAGGATCCAACTGCAATTTTAACTGGATGGTCCGAGCTGCTGTGGCTGTCCCGCCAGGTAAAGAGAGCGGAAAGAGGAGCTGGGCCCAGAAGAGGCCCAAATAGGTAAGTTTTTTTACTTCCCTTCTGGAGCCAGGTGGAGCTCCTTCGGACACTGCCACGGGCACTCTCACCTTTCCCGAACACAAGGTCTGTTCCAGGCGGGAAATCAGCCAGCAAGATTTAAATGAGGCATGGGAGTTAAAATAGCCCAGGCCTCATTTCTGGAGCAGTGGGTAAGTTTCAAACTTACCTCACTACCCATTGACCGAAGCCCGCACGGAATTAACATCGAGGCCTATGTCTGTTTCAATAGGGCCACCAATGGCTCAGTAAGTTTACCTAGCAAGTAATTGAGTCATACATCCTGAGAAGGTCCCAGAATTAATAATCTGTCATTGCTGATTTAGCTAATCTCAACTGGGGCAGCAGTAGGAGTGCTACAATTAGCTTCGATTCCACTGCCTTAAGGAGGGGAAGATCACCCAGGTTTCTGCTCCTGCTCACTATCCAGTGACTCCTACTGAACTGTGGACATTGGATGAAGATAGGACCAGGCTCAGCTCTAATGATCAATTAGCCTGCTAATAATTACTGTTAGGTTCACACATGAATAATAGCTACTTGAAAGAGACAGTGGAGGGTGTCCATGGAAACATACCCAACAAAAAGTCAATACCTTCGGGGAGAGGGGGAGAGAAAAATTAGTGGGAATGAAAAAATAGATGCATTCGTTAAACAAGCTTTATCTCTCCTTCATTTCAGGGTCCCAAAGGACCACCAGGCTACACACTGGAAACGGTATGTAACTTATTGTATATGCATAAAACTGTATATGTATAAAGTCCAATGATGTAGTTACTAATTGTACATTTTATCTAATGTTGGTATGCTAATTTTAATTTTCTCATTTTCATTGCAGTCTTGTGGCCTTGTAGCATATATACGAGATAACTGCCGTAAGTAACAGCCCTTTCACAGCTTTATTTCCAGTGATTTTTAAGTCTCTCAGTAAAATGAGAAAACTTTCGAAATACATCATAATTTGTTGGTTATCATAGGAAAGTGAATCTATAGCTTGTTCAGATTTCTTTAGATAATGATGAAAATACTGAGGGGGAAAAATTCGGTTGGTTTGCGCCTCCCGTTAGCGGAGGGAGCTAATGGGGCGCAAAGCAACTAGGGCCCGGGCGCGGCGATGTTTGTGCCGCTCGTGAAATTAACTAGTTTTTGCGGCGACGCAAAGGTTTACCGCCCCGATCTCCTGCGCCCGCAGATCATGACGTCAGTCAAGCATGCAACGCCCTGGTGGCGCCCCGAACCAGATATTGAGTGGCGCCCCCCTCCTTTCCGCCTGGCGCAAGGAACGACAGGAAGACTGGAACGTTCCCCAGTCGGTGAGGGGCTGCGGGGGCGCTATTTGAAGGCACCCTCTTCCTGGCTTTTTCTGTGGTAGACATTTTTGCACCACTCATTCTGACAGAGAGAGAGATTCTGAGAGAGAGATGGAGAGACTTCTGCATAGAGTCAACGCTGTGTGAAGTAGTTTTGGCTACTGAGCATCACTTTGCAGGTTCTTTTGGATTTGACCTTCATTACCTCGATTGTCAAGAGACTTTGGGGGCTGCACTGATTTGGGGCGTCGTCCTGCGCCTGCAGAATCGGAGGCAACAGAGACGCAGAGAGAGAGTGGCAATCATGGCCAGACGGAGGAGGGCCAACAGGCCTCTGCACAGGAGACCTTACCCTTCCAGGGTATTCTGGGAACAATTCTCCTACATTAATTTGTCTGAGGAGCAGTGTTTGCGCAGGCTGCGCTTCAGCAAGGAGGTGGTCACTGAGCTCTGCCACCTGCTGCAGCCAGATCTGCAGCCTCAACTAAAGACCAGGACGTCTCTGTCGGTGGCAGTGAAGGTCACAGTGGCTCTGAATTTTTATGCCACCGGCTCCTTTCAAGCAGCTACTGGGGACAGCACCAATATCTCCCAGTTCGCGGTCACAAATGCCCTCTATAAAAGGAGACGCCAGTACATCTCTTTCCCGATGACCCGAGCCAAACAGCATGAATGCGCATTGGGCTTTACGAGGATAGCGGGCTTCCCCATGGTGCAGGGCGCCATTGACTGCACGCATGTGGCATTGCGGGCACCGCATGAGGATGCAGAGGTTTTCCGAAACCGCAAGTGGGTTCCACTCCTTAAACGTCCAGTTGGTCTGTGACCACAGACAGCTGCTACTCGCTGTCAATGCCCGCTATCCTGGCAGCAGCCACGATGCTTTCATCCTGCGCCAGACTGGCGTGCCAGAACTTTTCCAGGCACCGCATCAGCCAAGTGGTTGGCTCCTCGGGGACAAGGGTTATCCACTGTGCACCTGGCTGATGACACCGTTCCGTAACCCCAACACCCCTGCTGAGCTGCGGTACAATGAGAGCCATTTCACCACCAGGAACATCATTGAGCAGACGATCGGCGTGCTCAAGCAACGGTTCCGCTGCCTGGACCACTCAGGAGGAGCCCTGCAGTACTCGCCTGAGCGAGTCTCCCTCTTCATAGTTGTTTGCTGCATGCTGCATAACCTGGCAATCCTCAGGACCCAGCCAATGCCACCAGGCCTTGGAGCACCACCGGAAGAGGAGGAGGAAGAGGAGGAGGAGGAGGATGATCATCAGCAGCACCAAGGCGGGAGGGAGGCCCACAATGTTGAAACTGCAAGGGCTGTCCGTCAACGACTGATAACAAGCTGCTTCTAGGCCCCTAGTCAGGAAATGGCTTCTGGCATGGAGAACAACATGAATGAAAGCAACCCACAACCCCAAAGCCGGCCAAGGCAGCAACGATTCCAAAGGCCAAACCTGTACATTTTGAATACAAAAACTTTTTTATTTTACACACTTTGTGTGTGTCATTTATTCATGACAAACTAATAGAAACAAACACAAAAAAATCATTAATACGATAGCAAAATACTGCGGATGCTGGAAATCCGAAATAACCGCTCCCTCCGCGACACCCTAGTCCACTCCTCTACCACCCCCAGCACCCCTTCCCTTCGCCCGGCACCTTCCCGTGCACGCGCAGGAGATGCAACACATGCCCTTATACCTCCCCTCTTCCCACTGTCCAGGGCCCCAAACACCCCTTCCAGGTGAAACAGCGATTTACTTGTACTTCCTGCAATTTAGTATACTGTATTCGCTGCTCACGATGTGGACTCCTCTACATTGGGGAGACCAAACGCAGATTGGGTGACCGCTTTGCGGAACACCTCCGTTCAGTCCGTAAGGGGGACCCCGAGCTCCCGGTGGCCTGTCACTTTAATTCACCGCTTCACTCCCACTCTGACCTCACCGTCCTCGGCCTATTACACTGTTCCACGGAAGCTCAGCGTAAGCTCGAGGAACAGCACCTCATCTTTCATTTAGGCACGCTACAGCCCTCTGGACTCAATATCGAGTTCAACAATTTTAGATCATAACCTCAGCTCCAATCACATTTATATTTTATTTTATCCACCCTTTTATTTGTCCCCCACCCACCTTTTTTTTTCCTCCTAGAAGCTGGCAGCTGTCCTTCATTCTGCCAGTGGATTTCACACTTCATTCAGCCTTAATCTGTCACATTAACACCACCTCTAGCCTTGCATATCTCTTAATGTCTCTTAATGTCTCTTCATCTCCCCCTTTGTTCCTTTATCCCCTCCCCCTTTTTCCAGCTTTACCCTGGCCTTAAATCTATTTGATTTCCGGCTCTTCCCAGTTCTGATGAAAGGTCATCGACCTGAAACTTTAACTCTCTTTCTCTCTCCACGGATGCTGCCTGGCCTGCTGAGTTTTTCCAGCGTTTTCTGTTGTTATTACAATAAAATCATTCATTAACATAACTGGTTCTCACAACCTGGAGATAATGTCCAAAACACTAAACAAAAGTTTAAACACAAACCTCGGCCTTTAATAAAAAAATTCCCAACATTTCATCACACCTCCTACTTTTTGCCCTTCGAGGGTGATCTTCCCTTGCGCACTTCCCCCCTTCCCATCCTACTGCTCCTCCGTAATGGGGCCCCAGTGACTGCAGCAAGGCTGGTGGAAGGCTGCTGATTGTCAGAACCTGAGACTGCAGATGCCCTTGAAGGACAGCCTCGACCAGCTCTGGGCCTGGAGGGCCCGGCTGCAGACTGCACCAACTCTGCATGGTTGGCAGCAATCTGGGCTACAGGCGGTGGCAAGTGCAATAGGGAAGTGACAGTGGTGGCAGCAGGAATGCTGTCATCTTGAGAGAGGACAGCAACTCCCTGCTCGACCGACACACTGGCACTCCCACGGGGCAGCACATCAGCATCCAGAGCAATCTGCTGGAGCACAGATTGCTGGCCTGCTGCGGCGCGGTGAGAGCCCCGGGGAAATGTGTCCGAACCAGCGACAATGGCAGCAGTCAGTGCTTGCGTGGCCTCAATCTGAGTCTGCATGAGAGCAGTCTGAGATTGAATCACGGCAGCCAGTGACTGAATTGCAGCACTAAGTATTTGCGTGGCATCCGCCTGTGCTACAGCGTAGTGCTCCACACTCCTTGCCAGTGCATCAATGCATTCGGGCACCCTTCCCACTGCACCCATGAGCTGAGTGTGCATGTCCACCGCCTATCCACCGCTCCTCCTCTGCGTCCAGTACAGCAGGACACGCTGGCCTACTCTCCCTCCAGGGAGAAGGCCCCCGAGCTTCCCTCGCCACATCGCGTTGCTGTAGCCCGCTGGGGCCCAGAGCTTCACCCTCATCAGACCCTTCCCCCCTGCTCCCCTCCAGGGAAAACGTGGTTCCAGTATGGGCATGGACTTCCTCGGGAGAGGGTGGCACTGATGCTGCGGCTTCCTCTTCCTCCGCGCCTGCAGCTTCACTCCCACTGGCTGGTTGAGGGCCCGTCTCCTCAGCTGGTGAATCACCATCTGAAAGCAGGGAGGTACAAGAGTGGCTTTAGCGTGAGGACAGGGAGGCAGTAAGGGAGGAAGCAGTGCAGCGATTTAGTAAATTGGATTGAAAGTGTCAAAGGCTGGTGTTGTGAGGGACCAGTGCAATGACAGAGGAGAGAAAGCTGATGACCTTACCATTGCTGTCCAGAACGGGGTCGGCCTCTCCAGGGGCGATGGGACCGATCACCTGGCTTGCCACAATCCTGTGGACGCACGCCTCAAGATCGCTGAGGGTTTGCAGCTGAGGCCGCCCTCCACCTGTCCGTTGCTGCTGTCTCCTGTTATGAGATAGCTTGGCCTGCAAGAAAAAGGATGGCGTCTGAGTAAATATACAGCCATGGTCTTGCCTGATGTGCCTCTCATAATTGAATAGCCCTTAATGTATGCAGCCATGGTCTTGTCTGATGTGCCTCCCATAGTGGAATAGCCCTTAATGTATGCAAGGTGTGGAATGTGCGTGTGTGTTTCATGAGAGGGCCGTAGGTGTTGGATGAGTGTTGTTAATTGGGGTTTTAAGACCCTCTGGCCATAGAGTGAGGTTGAAATGGAGGGATGGAGAGGTATTGAAAAAAAGCCACTCACCCTGACGATCCGAGTGAGGTCGTTGAACTTTTTGCGACATTGAATATGGGTCCTGGGCACCATGCTCCTGGAGGAGACGTGCTGAGCCGCCTCTCTCCACACTCTTCTGTAGTTGCGCAGCAAAGGCCTCCTGCCACTCTCAGGGTAGAGTATAGATCTTCTGCGCTCCACCGCGCCAACCAGAGCATCCAAGGCCCGCTCGCTGAAGCGCTGAGCTCGTTCTCTCACCCTCTCCATAGTCCTTGGCTCGAAAATGTAGTCACAGGTCTCTCCAGGCCGAGATTCAAGACTCCAATGAGCAGGGTGTGGCTGGAGAGCAAGATCGACCCTCCCCTTTAAGAACTGGCCGGCACCAGTGTGTCTGTGTTTCATCGCTAACTGACATCACCTGCGTTGCGCCCGCGCTCTGAGTTAGCGCCTCGCTCCTCTGCCTTTGCGCCTTAAGACAGGTGTGCAGTGCCTGATTTAGCGCTCTAATCACCTCCAGGGGCGATAAAAGTCAAGTTTGCAGTCGGAGGCGATAATTAGCGCCAGGTGCTAAACTTTGCGCCCGGCCGATAATTGCGCCCCAAACGGGGCGATACCGAATTTCTCCCCCTGATACTTTTAAACTCTACAACCAGGTTTTCCAATTATTGTTTCTAATTCTAGAAAATTACTTTAAGATGAAAATATAAGAATGACATTGGGGAATGGGTGGTGCAGTGATCCAACATTGTTCTTTCTCCTTAGTTTGAATCTCGACTAAATCGATAGAATGATAGGGGCCTCAGGCTTCTGCTTTAAGGCTTCTGTGTAAAATGAATTTAGTCATCTCAATAATGAATTTAGTCATCTCAATTCAGTTCCTGATGGGCATGGATCCACAGCACACATTGACCTAATCTGCCACCAAATTGGCCAGAGCCAAATCATCTGGTGTGGGAAATGCAAAATATCACATTGTCGCTGTAGTGGTTGCTTGATGCTGACACTGGGTATTCAAAATACAAATTGTTTTATTCCCTAGTGCTAACATCCCTCACCATGTTTAATGAGTACAAAATCCACCAATAAAAGTAATTTAAAAAAGAAAGAAATAGGCTCAGTTATTAAAGCTGATGTGTAACTGAGCTATGAGACTAGAAGGGCTAAGCTTCAATTCCTGACCTGTGCTGAGCTAACGGATCTCAGCTGGATATCAGTAGGGATGCTACAAATTAATGAAGTTTTGGTGATGCAGATGTTTGATTTGTTTTTCCATACATCTCAATTGGAGAGATTAACATCTTATTGTATGATGCATAGCTTAAGTGGAACCTCTATTATCCATCATAATGAAAGGGACTCCCTGATGGATAATGGAAATTGATAGATAATCCAGGTTCCAGTGGTTCCAGAGGTATTTAGAATGCCTTGACTCAGTCTTGACCTCCTTGAAACTTTCAGGAACAATTGGGAATGCAGATGATGGGAGCGTCTTTCATTAAGAATCCCTTGTGCCATCGAAATGCAATATGGTGCTAATGCCTGATGCCGAGTTTTGGATGAGTTGAAGTTGACAGAGGTAAAGATGGGAACCTGCCAGGAGAGCACTGAAATTGTGGAATCTGGAGGAAACAAAGGCACATGTGCGGGTTTCATTGGCAGATAGACTGAGATGGGGTGGAGGCAGATAATGTTACAGAAGTCAAAGTAGACAATCGTTGTGATGGAGAGGACATGGGGTTGAACAGGATGCCCAGATTTTGAACAGTCTTAAAACATTCAAAGGAGATAACCTCAACTTGTAACCCACTCCCCCCCAACCAATGCTGGTTTCTATCTGAGTTTTGTGGACTGATTTCTGCCTAATGGACAGATTGAGATGATGAGCAATACAAATTATTCAGTAAGTAGAAATATTCAGCTTTCTGTTTTGTAGTTTTTAAAGTTTTATGATGTCAGTCTTGGCTCAGTGGTAGCACACTCGCCTCTGAGCCATAAAGTTGATGGTTCATGTCCCACTGCAGGGACTTGAGCTCATAATCTAGACTAGCACTTCAGTGCACTGGTGAGGGAGTGCTGCACTGTCGGAGGTGCCGTCTTTCGGATGAGACGTTAAACCGAGGCCCCGTCTTCCCTCTCAGGTGAGTGTAAAAGATCACATGGCACTATTCGAAGGAGAACAGGGAAGTTCTCCAGGTGTCCTGGCCAACATTTATCCTTCAACCAATACCTAAAACAGATGATCTGGTCATTTAGGGTTAAAAATGTGTTAGCCCCTGAAAACATGTGCGGGGATTCGGATGTGCGATCAACCTGCGCCCGATCAAAGTAATGCAGGCAGCATGCTAACTTCGTGCTGCCTGCTGATTAACATGATTGTGGCATTTAGTCCAGTGCTGAACGCACTGCTGAGTGGCTGATCGCTCAGCAGGGGGCCTAAGTTCATGTGAAGCTAGCACCAATTAAAGCTAGTCTGCACTTCTTAAAGGCAGTCTGCACCTCTGCAGATCAATCAACTGGTTGGAAGAGAGTCAGAGCAGCAAAAAAAACAATGATATCACAGCAGAGGAGAGAACGTGCTCCAAGATTCTCCGATGCAGCACTGGAAGCCTTGGTGCAGGAGCTAACACGAGGAGAGAGATCCTGTTTCCACAGAGGGCCAGGAGGCCCTCCAGGCAAATGTGTAAAATGCAATGGGAGCAGATGGCTGTCATGGTGAATGCCAGCAGTATAGCCCCAAGGACCTGGACGCAGTGCAGGAAGAAGTTTAATGACCTCACACGAGTGGTCAAGGTCAGTGAATTCATCTTCAAATGCCATATCCCACCATCTGCACCACTAGCCTCACACACTGCTCAATGCACCACAGCACCATCACTCACCTACCAACAATCTGTACCAAACACGACATATACCTCACATTCATAGCTTTTTCTCACCCTCACACACTTACCTCTGCTGCAAGCATCACACCCACATCTCACAGCTTGCACACACTGTCAGCTATTCAACCATAGCACCCAAACACTTTGCACCACACTCACTGACACACATCCCTTTCTCTTGCAGTATAAGGTGACTCACAACTGGCATCAGCAGGACCTAACTGACGGGGGACATTCATGCCTGCATAACCTGACCGCAAAGGAGGAGACAGTGCTGGCCATTATTGGGAGAGTCATCGCTGAGCTTGTGGCCATTGGCGGGGTTGAAAGAATACAAGATGCCCGTACCCTCATACATAATCCACCTTCTCACACCCCACTTCTGCCTCACCCCACAATCTCTCTTCTGATTTACAAGCTGCACATGGTGTAAGCATGCACCTCTTGCTTCTCCCCCTTCCCCTCACTGCAACCCTACCCTGGTGCCTTTCTCCTTTCAGATAGCCAAGAACTGCCACCTGGCCAGGCACTGGTGGAGGAGCACGAAATAGAAGAGCACCAAGGCACTCGATTTCACACTCGCAGCCACCAGCTCAGATACTGACACTCAGCATAGTTTAGAGGATAGGTTAGAGGTGGGATCTGCACAGGTGAGGCACCGCCAGGGCAGGAGAAAAGGGTAGTGCAGGTACAAGTCCCTGGAGGATGAGGTCAAATGCACAAGGATGATTAGTTGACTTTGTTATGTAATATTGGATGGATTGATGTTTAAAGTCGGATTAAAATGTTTCCTTTGTGGTGGCTTTTATTTCAGTATTGTGGCCACAAAGGCGCTGTGATGGTCAGTAACAGAGGGTGTGGGGCTATTGTTGAATGGGAAATTGGGGTTGCGTTCCCTGGTACCGCAGTAGAATGAGGCGATCACAAACAGCCCAGCCAGAAAGGGCCTGTCTGGGTTGCCTCCTCCTCCGCTTCCTCCTCCTCCTCCTCCTCCTCCGCTTCCTCTTCCTCCTCCGCTTCCTCTTCCTCCTCCGCTTCCTCTTCCTCCTCCTCCTCCTCTTCCTCCTCCTCCTCCTCCTCCTCCTCCTCCTCCTCTTCCTCCTCCTCCTCCTCCTCCTCCTCCTCCTCTTCCTCTCCTCCTCCTCTCTCCTCCTCCTCCTCCTCCTCCTCTTCCTCCTCCTCCTCCTCTTCCTCCTCTTCCTCCTCCTCCTCCTCCTCCTCCTCCACATATGGTCACTGTATGCCTGGTGGCAAGGGCTGTGCCGCATGATGGCGAGGTTGTGGAGCATGCAGCAGACCATGAGGAATCTTGAAACGCATTCTGCTGAGTACTGCAGGGCTCCTCCAGTGCGGTCCAGGCATCGGAAGTGTTGTTTCAGGATGCTCTATCAGATTCCGTGTGGCAGCTTGGCTTTCGTTATATGCATGCTGCCCACGTGTGCGTGGGTTGCGCAGCGGTGTCATGAGCCAGGTGGTCAGCGGCTAGCCCTTGTCAACCAGCAGCCACACTCTGGTTTGTCGTGGTGGCTCAAAGATTGAGGGAACAGCGGACTGGCACAGAATAAAAGCATCATGACTGCTGCCAGGATACTGGGCATTCACTATCATGATGTGCTGAGTATGGTCGCACACCAACTGCACATCCAGCGAGTGGTAACCTTTGCAGTTGTGGTACATCTCAGCATTTAGATGCGGTGCCCACAAAGCCACATGCATGCAGTCGATGGCGCCCTACACCATGGGGAAGCCCGCTATCTTGGCAAAGTCACATGCATGCTCCGCCTACTTCTCTCAGCTCAGAGAGAAGTCAATGAACTCCCCTCTCCTGGCATGAAGAACGTCTGTCACCTCTCTTATGCAGCAGTGGACAGCGAACTGTGAGATGTTACAGATGTCACCTGCTCCAGCATGGAAGGTTCCCGACGCAAGAAAATTTAACAGTTATCTTCACAGCCACTGACAGCGCTGTCCTCGCCCTGGAGTGAGGCTGCAGGTCTGGTTGCAAGAGGTGGCAGAGTTCTGTGAGCACGTCCTTCGTAAAGTGCAGACACCTCACACACTGCTCCTGGCTCAGGCTTCCTGCTGAGAGCCCTTCTCCCCCTCCGCCTCCTCCCTCTGTGAGCAGCTTGTCTTCTTCTTTGTTGCCACTGTTCCATCTCCCTATCATGCTGCCGGCCAAGGAGGATGACAACTAGAGCACCCATGACTGGGAGCAAGTGGTCTGACCAGAACCCTTGAAGTCGAAGCAAGGCCTTCTCCACTTGCAGCACCACTCCCTGTCACCTCACCAACTTTAAATAACTCTAGAAAGCTCCAAACACTTCCGCAAACTTCCACAGAACCAGTAGAAATTAAACAGCAACTAACCTCAGAGTATCTGCTGATCAGTTTTGTAAGATGTTTAAATTCCCCCTTGTCCTTTAACCCGTTCAACAGTTTCCAAAGTTCAGACCCGTGGAACAGACAACACAAAACACAAGGATTTGAGAATAACTTTCTTTTACTTAAAATCAGCAAGCGGTTACAAGTAAGCTCACACAAAACTGTTGCACATAATACTCCCGATTATATCTAAGCACACACAGGTTTATTCCCTTACTTTAAGCTCAAGTGTAAATAAGCCAACACTACATACGTACGAACACCAGTGAGAGGTCTGTTCGGCGATGACTAGACGTATGACTTTAACTGGCAACTGAGCAAGTTGCCCCCGACTGTAGCAGCCCCGAGTATCTTAAAACAGCATCTCTTATACCCTAAAAATCTGGGCAGGCTCCTCAATGCGTTTGTGTCCCAAACTGTGTGACAAATGGTCGGCAGTTGTTTTCCTCTTTGGGCCCCACGGCCGTTCACACCATTTGCCTGAAGATGTTCCTGTCTTTGTAACGCCCAACAGTTTGTTCCTGCTCAGGGTCTGTCGCCTCCTTATCTGAATAACGGCTTGCGGCCTTCACAGGTCACAGTCACAGCCGTTTATTTTACGTTTGTTCAGCAGAAAGTCTCTTGGTCTCTCAAGGAATGCTGGTACGTTAAATTTGGTCAACTTTTAAGTTTGGTCAAGTTACAGCACACTTTTACAGCGAATGATGTATTCTTACAGCTTAAATATCGCTGGCGGGGGAGTGGTGGTCCTTGCTGCTGCTGAATGCATGTTCAGCTGTGCGAGGTTAAGACAGGGCATTAGCGCCAGCATTGAGGATGAAAATGGCAGCGCTGATTGGCGTCACGATCTGCTCATTCAACATATTTCTGGTGTATGCTCCTAACGCCTGTCCTACCGCCGTCACCAAAATGGTGTCCAGCACCGCCTGTACCAGAAGTGTGCGCGTGCGCTGCCGACGCCATTTCCGTCACAAAACGGCACCCGTAGTGCCGAAAAATCGGGTGCTACGGAGCCAAATGTCCAGCCCTTAGTTTATTGCTGTTTGGGTGACCTTGCTGTGTGCAAATTGGCTGCCGTGTTTCCTACATTACAACAGTGACTACACATCACATTGGCTGTAAAGTGCTTTGTGGTGCCCTGAGGTTGTTAAAGGCACTATCAATGCATGTATGCATCTATGTCTTTCTTTCTTCTTGGTATTTTCTATTGTTGATGGTTTACAAGGTCCTAATTTTCACTCAGATTTATGCTATGGCATTTCTGAATCTTCTGCAACATTCATCAAGATGTAAAGTTATTTTATTTGTTTTATTTTGTTTTGCTTACTTCATTCAGAGTAAAGATACGAAGTGTTAATGAGCTTTCTTATGGTTTTACAGGGATCATGAAATATTGATTCAGCTGCCTCTTGTCTTTTTTTCTAACCAATTTTCTTCTTTTCACCCTCTTTCCGGGGGCAGTGACATCTTTCAGGTGTATGGTGCCACGTGTGAGAATAGACAGTGACTATCAACAAGCTATTTTACAGTGGGGACTGTAGGGGGTGGCGGTGTGTGTCAGCTTCACCTCTGACTTCTGAACGGTTCGAATCGCTCCCACTCCCTTGGTTCTAGACCTTGGACTTATTTGGGGGTTGTGACAAAAAGTGCAGCAGACAACTGGTTTTGGTGCAAGAAACTTTGATCTTTATTCAAGGGAGAAAATATAACACAACAATCTTAACACTCTAATAAAATGGGGAACACTTCGATACACACGAGAGAAATTACAGTAGAAAAATACCTCACCCCTCCCAATCCCACTTTACTAGCTAAGTTGGGCTCTAGAGGACCAGGGATAATGCTCACCAAACGAATCCTTGACAGTTGAGCTGGTTCGCAGTTTCGGGGTTCGCTGGGTGTGTTGGTTGGTGCCTGCCGTACCCCGGACGCGGTAGAGGACTTCGACTGTGTATCTGGTCAGTCTTCGCGAGTCCGCTGATGCGGTAGGGTGCGTATTGGATTTATCGGGTGAGTACCCACTTTTCTTCTGTTAGAGATAGGGTTTAGAGTCTTTTTAAGTAAAAATCTTACCCAGGGGTAAGTCAGGAAGAGATTGCAGAGTGGAAAACTTGCGAATCTTCGGTTTTCCCCCGAGTTGGTTTTCTTTGGTCGCAGTGGCCCAATATTACCCGGTTGGTAGGTGGTAATATTCGGTTGATTGTTTCGTAAGGCCCTTGTTGCCGCGAGGTGTCTGATGGTCACTGGAACTGTTGCTCTGGTCTCTTGTGTGTTGACTTGCTTCTAGAACTGTGAACTTCTTCGAACTCGATGAACTCCTGAGAACTGCCGAGAACTGTAGAGCTTGTAGAGAACTTGTTGTAACTGTGTAACTGCTGAACTGTCTTCTTGAGAAAACAGGCTCTCAATTATACTAATTGGGGCCTCCTAATCTGCGCGCCAAATCAGTCCCGGTTTATTGTAAGATTTTGGCGGGCTCGTTAATAGTAACTTGTTTATGAATGGGTGAAGTGGTTTCGGGAGGGTTCCATGAGCTGTTGAGCTCTTACTTGATTGCGGTCATTGTGCTCAGGTTTCGAGTTTCCTGACTGGGCCTGAGATTTCTATGGAGTGGGGCGAGGTGATTTGTTTTATGCATGTTTTGGATGGGTCTTGTAATTTGGGTGGGGACTGCTCTTCCGTGGGTCTATTGTTAGAATGTAAATTGTCTGATAGGGGCTGAGTGACATTAAACAGTTCCCCAGACAGTTTGATTAACTCCAATACTCAAACCGTCTATTACAGAGTTTGAACCCATCTCCTGTTGCAGCCTTTTCCTTTACAAGCCCAAACATGCCTTTTTAAAATACCAAATCTTGGTTTTTGACCTTGAATCTCCCTCTGTTAGGCCCAATACATTTTATCACACAGAAGTGGTTAGAAAAGAGTCCAAAGTCCTTTTCTTTAGGGTTTTTCTCCGAGTTTTGGGGGATCTGTGAATTTTGAGAATCTTACAGGGACATCACAGCGAGCCCCAACCTCTCCTTGTCCGAAGCTGACACCCACACACTTTCAGCAGGGCTTCCTGGATATTGATCAGGAGTGAGAACCCTGCCTGATTTTTCCTTCCTAATCCCAGGATAGACATTGAGGCCAATTGTTACACCTGTGCTTCCACAGCTGAAACCAGCTAAATTAGCACAGATGGGGATTCAACCAGTGACCGTCTTGTGTGCAAGGCTCAGCTACTCAATGCTTTAACCAGCTGAGCCATCGAAGGAGCCAACAGGATGCTTGTGCCAATTATATGCTGAGGAATCAGGGAAGAGAGAAACTCTTAAAATCCAAGCAAGTGAAAAAGCAAGGCCAATTACTGCAACCCTAACTCCCCTGGCTGAAATTAACTAACTGAGCACAGATGGGGATTCAACCTGTGACCTCCCTGGTCTATATGGTTTAACCAGCTGAGCCAATGAGGGAGCCTCCAAAATGCCTGTCTCAGCTATATACTGAGGAATCAGGGAATCAGGGAAGAGAAGAACTCGTTAAATAAAATTACAAGCAAGTGAAAAAAGCCAATGTACCCTGTCTTCTAACCAAGCTCAATACTTGCTATCACAGTCGCCTTATGTCAGCTAGGGTGTATGGGCTACTATCATTCCTCTTCCATAATTGGTCAGCAGGGGGCAAAATCAAAATTCAGGCACAACTAGTTGGTCCTTGATGTTTTTTTCAGTCCCTAGGAGATAGAGGGGGAGAAATTTGGTTGGTTAGCGCCTCTGGGGGCGATAACAGGGCGCTAACGACTTACCGCCGGGGCGCGGCGATGTTACCACCGCCTGCGAAATTCACCTGGCAGTTTGCGGCGGCGGTAACCCCTAGCGCCATGATCTCCTGCGCCCGGAGATCGTGACGTCATCCGGCTGCGCAGCGCCCCGGTAGTGCCCCAGACCCGAACTTCGGTTCCGCCCCCTGCAGCATCGCCGGGCAAAAACACCGGCAGCTGCAGGAGGCGTTCATCCGGAGGCCGAACGCTTCGGGGGCGATACTTAAAGGCGAGGTGGTCGAGGTAAGTAAAAAAAGTTCTGAAATGCTATTTCTCTTTTTTTTTTTCCTTTGTCTTCGCCAGCGATCGATCGGCCCAGCACTCTGCTGCAGTGCATCAGGCTGATCGGGCCGGATCGTGGCTGCCGTTGGGGACCAGGTAAGTTTTCCCCTTTAAGGGACGGGAGGAGCCTTCCAAGGTGGCAGCGCTGCATGGCCCATTATGCAGTGCTGCACACCTACCACCCAGCCTGCTGCCTGTTGCGCTCCAGGAAGGAAGTGGAGCGCTTGATTTAGCATTCCACTTCCTTCCTGGAGTGCTAAAACCCAATGTTTTAAAAGTTGGGAATCATTAGCGCCTGGTGCTAAGTTTTCCAGCTTTCAAAAGTTACCGCCCCCAAACGAGGCGATAGTGACTTTCTCCCCCAGAGAACCTTGCCTCACTATCATGCTATCTCAAGTTTCTTGGCCATGGAGTTATGAAACACACCTAAGCAATCCAAACAAAACAACATGGCAGACAGCCCTGCGATTACACTCAGCTGGTCTTCCTGCTTCTGCCACTGACTGCACCAATCATCCTTCATCAATTTAAATACTATTGTTTTAAATTTGCATGTTCCCATCAAATTATTTTTAAAGTATTGACCAAAATACAGCACTCAAGACTATAGACTGTAGGTCCACAGGATTTTGTAAACTCCCTCATTCTAACATAACTGCTAGTCCCTTGAGGCTCTGCAACCTCAGGTGTTCTAAGTACTTGAGGTAAAAATGCACTCATAGAATATGCCTTATGGAGTTGCAACCTCTACATCATTGATTTTCTTCATGTTTCAAATAGGTATAAATAAAAATGTTATATCGTAACTTCAATTATTAATTTTTCTTTCTCTTTTTTGTTTAGCTTGTTGTTCGCAAAGTAAGTAATCTTTAAAGAGTTTTGTAAAATAAAACACTTGCCATTCCTTTTGAATTTTGTCTCTTACTGGAATAAATGACATCTTTAAATATTAAGCTTCTTTGGATTGTTGCAGGAAGAGGAGAATGCCCTGCATACCCCACGGAGCTGGCGTTCGCTCTGGACATGTCTACAGATGTCACACTATCTATATTTGAAAGGATGAAGGGAATTGTAATTAATTTTCTGCAGGATATTAACATCGCTGAAAGCAACTGTCCCACCGGCGCCCGTGTGGCGGTTCTTACATACAATAATGTAGCAAGGCCTTTCATTCGATTTTCAGACTTTAAGAAAAAACACTTACTTCTGAAAGGAATAGAGGCACTAGCACATGAACGATCAACTAGCAGACGGAATATCGGCATTGGTATGCAGTTTATTGCAAGAAATACTTTTAAACGAGTTCGTAATGGTGTCCTTGTGAGGAAAATAGCTGTGTTTATCACTAATGGTGTTTCCAGAGACACTGAGGCTCTAGCTGCAGCTGCCTTGCAATTCAGTGCTTCAGGTATCATTCCAGTCATCATCTCCTTTAAAAACATCCCAGAAGTAGAACGGGCTTTTAAGGTGAGGAAAATTATACATTTCTATTTTAACATTCTTTATAGCTGCTTTTAAAATGTTGTTTATGGGGGGGGGGGGGGGGTAATTTTAACCTAACCTGTCCAGCAAAAAACTGACAAGATCAGATCAGCCGCCCGTTTTACACCCCGTAGATTTTACTTTCCATCGGCGGCCAATCCAAATCAGTCAGTTTCCCGCTGGCGGTTCAGTTAAAATTACCCCATAAGATTTAAAACTTGTACAGCTGCTCAACACCTGGATAATTTATACATGTTCCAAAACCTTTAAGCTTCTCAAACTAAGCCTAAATTTGAATTTCCTCCTGTTTTAATTCCAGCAGTCATCCACTGCAAGCAGAGGAGAGTTTGTTTAAAAAATTACAAACATCATCTTCAAATATTGCTGTGAAAAATTCCAAGTTTATTATCTGGCTGTTCAACAGTTTTTTTGACTTTTCAAGTTCATTGATACAAGCTGCACATCTGTAATGATACTCAGGGTCACAGGCACTATGGGGGTGATTTTATCAATGGGGACGTGATAGAGGTGAGAAAGCTGCTTGTCGGGTTTTAGTCCCACCTCCATTGACATGTGGCCAACCCACACTATTTTTCCTTGATTGGCCTTGTTAAGCCCGCCCAGCGGGCCTTAGCCAGCTAATTAAGGGAAAGCCGGTGACAGATGACGTCAGCGTATGACCATTCATCTGTCAAGATTTTTTGACAGATGAATTGTCATCGTTTGACAGCTCTGTGAAGCTGTCAAACACTGACAATCTGTCTTCTAAGTTGAGACCTAGGACACAGGCTCATTTAAAAAGCTTTCCTGAGCAGAAAGCAGAAGGCTGCTGCATTTAAGAATGCAGCGGCCATTCTGCTTTCTCTGCCGGTGAGATGAGGCAGCTCTGCAGCCTAAAGGGATGAAGCCTGGAGGAAGAAGCAACGTTAAGTAATTTTATTAAAACACTTTAGACTCATCTCACACACTTACCTCTCCACACTTGCACTCATCACTCACCTGCACACCGGACATTTCGGCCCCTCCGACCCCCGCAGACCCACAGCTCGCCTCGCTGACCCTGGCGAGGTTTGGAGCCGTCGGGAAGCCCGCACTTTTGGGCTCAAAATGGGGATTAGCCAAAAAATTGCCTGTTAACTACCTGTTAACAGGCAGTTAATTGGCACTAATCCCCTTCCCACCTTGAGGAGCCGGGACCCAGCCCGGGTCGGGTACCCGCCTCCTGGGAAGATGACACGGAGGCGGGTTGGGGGCGGGATGGGTACCCGCTCCCAGATTCTGCCATTTTCCCGGCAGTCCCGCCTCCATACCCGCCCCCCCAGGGCTGGGAAAATCGCCCCCTTAGTTTTCTTTGCATTTGAGTCTATTGGAGAAAATACTGTTAATGCGTGGCAGAGGGGAGGTGAGTTTCCAGCTCTTGGTAATTTGGACACCAGTAGACTAGGCATGAGCTCACAGCTGGCATGTGGATTCTGGTTACCTTTTTCCAACAAGAGGTTAAAATGGTTTTTCATTACTGGTGGCAAACAGGAAATAAGAATATTGTTTGGCGGGTGTTCGAATTAACTGTACACATGCTGCACTTCGCAGATAATTATATCTGATGTGCACACATAGGCCGCGATTTCACCAGCCGTGGTGAGTCCGGTATGGCCGGAGTAGACAGTGGCCTCAAACTCCACACCAATCTTCATCCCACCACCTCCAAGTGATTTTGCCCTGGTTGGGCTTGTTAAGCCCGCCATGCGAGGTTCCCAGCCAATTAAAAGGAAGCGGGTCTGATGACATCATTTGATGACGCGTCATCTGCCGGTTTCCTTAAAGGGGCCATGTCCACATTCATTTTGACAGTTGTGCTGTCAGTGTTCTACAACATTGAGGTGCTGCAAACTGTGACAAACACTGCATAAAGGTGCACGGCTGCACCCAGGCTCTCCCATGACTCCCTCCACAGCACAGAGGGAGGTTCTCTTTCCTTCCAATGTGTGGTAGAGAACTCCCCAGGACACAAACGTAGCCTGATTGCACATTGCACAGGAGGACACAAGGTGGGATGTTGTCAGGAGGACCAGGCTGCAGTGGCGTAAACCTTTCAATAATCACAGTAGATCACGAAACATTACTGCAAAGCCACACTCAACCTCATCCTGCTGTGCCACTCATCACATCCCCATCACTCTGCCTTCCCTACCCTACTCCTGCACATCCTTACTCACACCAACTTACCTTGCACCTCCACCCATCCCTCTCTATCTACATTATCACTTCCCCATCTCATTAGCCATCCCTCACACTCATCCTCATCCTAGTCCAATCACACCAACCAACAACACAGAAGAGTAGGCACTTGGGTGTTTTAGCCAATGTTCGTGTAAACATTCTGTTAATGTGTTGTCAGGCATTGAAATCCTTATTGTCACCACTTTGCCTTCTTGGACAGATTTGTGTGCACCTTTGAAAGTGTCTTAGTGAGTTCCAGTGAATGGTGAGACATAACGTCCCCCCCCCCCCACCCCGTCCCAATGGTGATAAGTGTTAAAGGAATGGCTTGGACATTGTAGGGATGCTTTATGGTGCTGGTGTGTGGTGGTGCCAACCTGGTGCATCATGTGGCAGCCAGGGTGTACAGTGTTAAGTGAAGCAAATCTGGACATGGTGAGGCCATCGCTGGCGTCCCAGCAGGACTGTGCATGGGTGATGATGTCCTTTGTCCAGTGCAGCAACAGTTGATTGCGGAGAAGGTTTGTGTGGATGTTGGTGCTGCTGGTGTGCCCAGTGATGCTGGTGTTGGGGCTGAACGTGTTGGGATTCTGAAGACCAAGGTGAGATTTTTTTCAAGGGCACCGATGCTGATGGAATAGATGGCAGGTGAGGTTGAGATGACAGAAGTAGTCTTTCAATGTTGAGATAGGTTGTTTCAAGGAGGTGACAGTGGATAGAGAGATTACTCCGAACACTTCAAAAGTGCATAAAGCTCAAAAGTGGGTTCCAAATCATTAATGCTCCAGCTTCTAAGATTGGGAAGTGAACAGCTGTGAAATGGTAGGTTTTATACCACTTTTGCAGCTTTCACCTCTTCACAGCAATCCACAGTCATTGAGAACATACTTACGTGACATGATAGCTGCTCTCCGGGAAGACCTGGTAAAATGGTAAGTACATGGGAAAATGTTTCTTAACTTTAATAGGTTTTTAACTATCTAAATTGGCTGACCCATCGCTTGGTGTCGGGTCTGTTAAGGGATGACAGACTCGACACTTGGGAAACTGACAAGGAGGCAGGTTTACAGCAGGATACCGACCCGCTGTCAATCTTTGTGATTTTGACAGCGGACCCGCCTCGAAACCCGCACTCTGAGTGCTGGCAAAATTCAGCCCATATAGAGGTTAAAAAATCACACCCGGCAAGATCCAAAAGAGCACAAAGTGATGCACAGAGGAAGGGTAAGGAAGAACACAATGTGACAATCTCACTAAGAGAATATTATAATACAATTAGTTCCTATCTTGATGACCATCATCCTTTTAGAGGAGGAACAGGAAGAATGAGAGAATTGGATCCTATTTTAAGTATACCAGTGGTATTGTAGAAACAGACCGTGGCATTTCACCCCTGCTATAGGATTTATCTCCTGTTGGCGTTTTTTGCCTCTTTTCCGTCCGTAGGCACAGTTGAAGTATCGTTTATCGTTAGACTGCTGCTATAGAGGCCTTGGGATCCATTTTACAAGAAGCTGTCTTGTATGCCTTCAACCTTCTGAGTGAACAGATTGAGAGAATATTTCGGCAGGGATTCACAGACCTCATTGCTGACCTGCTGAGGGAGTGCCCAGCAGTGGTATGGCTGGCTGGTTCTACCTGCCTTTCTGGCACATTTATTGGCTGGAGTAGGCAACCAGCAGCACATGAACCGCTACTGGCATTCAAGCATCCATTCTGCAACCACTTTGAAATTGAAGCAGTTCTCTTCCAATTCCCAACACGTGAGAACCTGCCTCAGCGCGAATGCCAAATTCACAAGGGTGGAAGCAGCATATCACACAAGCAATGTTTAAGATTGGAATTTGGGGGTTCTCCTCTTAGCAAGCAATGATTCAGGAATTAATGAGCCCGTTGCAAGCTCAAAAGTGCCAAAGCCATTTCAGGACAGGAAGAATGAAAGAAAAATTCCAGAGACCCCATATTGCTGGCAAGTAACGCTGAATTGCTGCAGGTGTAAATCTTTACTCCAACAGCAATTTCTGCACAATTATTTCTTAAATTGGATGCAGCAAATCAAATATTTATAATTACATTACTTCTGCTGTTTTATCTGTGTGTATTTCACATTTGATTTGGTAGCAAATTATTTTCTTCTGTGTGAACTAATCTTTATTTTAGTAAGATTAATTCCTCTGTTAAAATAGCAGATAAATTAATTTAAAGACAAACACGTTTGTCCACTCATATCACCTATAATCATTTATATAGTAACATTTTAAAACTTTATGTTTATGTTACTGGATTACATTGTCACATTTACAAATCTTGGACATTTTTTCTTTGTTCATAAACTTACATTTTCTTTATATTCTTTTGCACAAGAATGCAGTGGTGGTGTTGCCAAGACAGCAGCAAAGCTCTCAAGAACTGTTACGCCGAGTCCTGTTATGCACACTGTGCTTTGGTATGATTTCAGATTTATCACATCTATTACATAATAAAATTCTTACCCTTCCTGTTTACTTTTTGCATTATAAATTCCCATGGTCTACATTCATAATGGAAACTGCTTATTTAGACTTGTCACACCATTCCACCAGTGGAGATGCTGCACTGGTGGGAGGGAGTAATTACAAGTTTATACAGCCATTTTTCATTATAATATGGACATAGCAATTTAGAATGGAAATATGTAAAATTAGAACTGAATTATGCCTACTTACCCTGGTCAAATTATCCCCTGCCCTTTAACCTCACTTCACCTGAAAACCACACTTGGTCTTGACTTTCCATGTGCAACACAATGGGAAATCGACTAGTATTAATTATGTATTGTGATGTATGTAAAATTGTTTTGTTTAAAATGCTGAATTATTTCAAAACTTGCATGACAAGCCTAAACTGACAGCAACATAACACAGAAAAAATCTACGAAACATTGATCTTAATGCATAAACATTTTGGCCAGAATTTTCCCCTAAAAAAAACGGGTGGGTTTGGAGCGTGGGGGCAGTTCAATTGTTAAAAATGAGATTCCTGACCTGATCCCGCCCACTTCCAGTTTTGACGGGGGGCGGACAACCAACCCGCTCCCAGGGGGGCGTTACCTCAATTTAAATATCGTAATGAGGCTGGAAGCCTCTTTTTCCCCCCTCCATTTTGTGTTTAACTGCCTGTGGACAGGTTTCCCACAATTCGAGAAAACCCGGCAGTTAAAGTGAGGCGGGGACTGCGGCATCCAGGAGGTAAGTGGCTTTATACCTACCTCCTGGATCCAGGGTCCCGACCATGCCCATCCCCCGCGATCGGAGACACCGTCACGAGGCCTCCGATCGCCTTCACAGACCTCCCCCCGCCCCTAGACCTCTCCCCCAACCCCCCCAACGATGATGAGGCCAGCCACGAACCTCTCTTTCTCCCCCCCCCCATCTCCCCCCCTCCCCCCCCCCCCACCGATCCCTGGCCGACCCCGCCCTCCCCGCCACGATCCACGATCCCCGACCGATCCTCTTTCTCCCGCCCCCCCCCCTCACCCCCCGACTCCTGCTGATCCTCTCCCCAATCCCCGGCCGATTGCCGACCCCCCCCCCCCACCCCCCGTGATCCCTCTCAAACTGGCTAGCTGTGGGCTGGAATCCGAGGCCTCGCATTCTAATCAGGCCCTGCCGTTAATGTCCGCAGGGCCTGCGAGAAACCTGGCCTCCCGGGTTTCCCGCCCGCCTCGGAGGCCCCCCGCCCCCAACCCGCCTCCCTAGAGAAAATTCCGGCCTTTGTGCAGAAAAAATGTAACTAAAAACTTATCATCTTTTACAGATGAGTGTAAACCAGATGACCAGTGTCCAAGAGCCACCTCGCCACTTGCTATTCCAGTAAACCTGGACCTAGCTTTTGTTGTTGATGACTTACAGCAAATGGAAACTACGCAATCAGAAACAGTTCAGCATTTCTTAAACTCAATGATTAACGAGTTTGTAAGTTCCACAGAACCAAAGGCCTCTGATCTTCATCCCAGGGTGGCTCTTGTACAACACACACCAAGTTACACACCGAGATATGGGAAAGATCCATTTAACCTGGAGTTTGGAATTTTGGATTACACTGCAAAAACACTGAAGAAGAGACACATCCAAGACTCGTTCAGTCAGCTAGAGGGTTCCTCTGGCATTGTCAGTGCCGTTGAATGGAGCTTGAAGAATTTCTTCTTAAATCCCACAAATCAGCAGACTTACAAGGTTATCTTCACAATATTTTCAGGGGAAACAAGTATTGATGAAAATAAATTACTGGAAATATCACAAGAAGCCAAATGTAAAGGTTTCACAATATTTGCATTGGTCCTTGGAGAGGTAACTAATGTCACAGTCCTGGAGGAGTTTGTCAGTTTTCCTTTTGATCAACATTTAGTTCATCTGGACAGAGCCCTGGAGGCTGAAATGGAATATGCACAAAAGTTTGCAGTGGCTTTTCTGAAAAACCTGGCAGGTAAGTGCAGTAACAACCTAATGAAACGTTTACAGATAAACCTATAACTGGATATTGTGGAGTGTTTATACTTCATAAGACAAACAGAAATGCAATAGCTCATCCAGTACTGTTTTCTTCTGACAAATGTGTATCTATTTATCTCTCTATCTATATCTATTGTACAAAAAAATTGTGTTGTTATCAAGATTAAAAAATATTAGCCCCTGTAGGTGCCACTGTAAATGTAATGTCACATGATCAATGGGGCCACACCTAATTTAACAAGACAGCCCCTCCATGGAACACACAGGAATACCAAGCACCAGACTTTCAAGTAATCATTGCACTACTGTTCCCTTCTGTTGAACAAGATTTCAATCCCTGAACCACCTCCACTTAGAAAGGAACAGACACCTGATGGAAAAGTACAGGAGGCAAAAAGCAGTGGATTGCTGAGGTCGAGCAAACCGCACCCGTTGTTGAGCCGGTAAAGCTGCTCCCCGCCCCCCCCCCCCATACTGAGGAAGATTGCTGCCCTGCCATCAACTGAGCTAGATTTCAGTGGCTTCCCTGCGAACAGGATTTTAGCCCCCTCCCTCGCCCCTTGATCTAGATTTAAGTCCACTTCCTCCCCTCCTCAGCTTCCTGTGAGTAAAGATCCGCTCCCTCTGTAATACGATTTTGGAACCCCTCCATTTGAGCAAGATTTTGGTTACTTGCCTCTGAACAAGATTTCAGACCCATTCCCCCCACAAGTAGTATTTTGGCCCTCTTCCACTATATTTGCTGGCTACATTTCCCATTATTGTCCCACTGGCTGCCAATCCCCTCCCTCCCAACCCTCACTGGCTGCAGTTGCTCCTCATAGGCTACCCTTACTATGCTTTGTATCCCCTTTTAGAATGACCCTTAACTGTATTTCCCATCCACAGCACCCACCCACCACTGGCTGTACTTCTCCCCTGATGGCTGCCTGTTCTATGCCTCAATATCCCTACACTCACTGATTTAAATTCCCCTTCCTCGCCCCACCTTGACCCTTTCTTCCTTCTTCTCTCTCCCTTTTCTTTTCCTCTTCACTTCCCTTGTTCCCTCCTCTGTCATTTTCTTGTTACCCCCCACTGTTTTCTTCCTCCACTACCCTCACCTCCCTCTCCCCTCCCAGCTCCTCCCTACCCCATCAATTCTTCATCCCTCCCCACTCTCCTTCCCTGCTTCCTCCTTTCTTCCCCCTCCTATTTATCGCCTCTTCCTTCCCATTACCCCTTGCCGATCATCCATACTGATTCCATTATCCCCACTCTCTAACCCTCCTCACGCACCTTGAGCAATACCATGGGGATCTGCTAATAGTGTAATGACAATGTGCCTTTCCTGTCTGTCATATCACACTTCCTGTGCCATACTTTCTGTGCTGCTTAATTTATTATAGACAAACATATTCTTGGCAAACTTCTTCTGATTGACTCAAATTAAAATTCCTTACTTTTCATAACTTCTTCCCCTGTTTTATCATTGGTAGGGCCTTGCATGCAGTGGGTGACATTGGAATATTGTGGATGCTTTTCCCGCAATTTTTCACCCATTATTGTCAATAAGACTAGCAAATTTACAAATAAAATTAACATTTAAAGATGAACATGAAAAATTGATTCAAAATTATATCTTTACTATTATCCTTTACACTTAACAGTACATCATTTTAAATCCTTTTGAAAATGCATTCTCAATGAGACACATTGTTAGTTTGAGAGTCTAAGCTGGATTTTATGGCCCGTTCTAGTACTTCGTTGACTCTCAAATGCTTCCCAATTAATCCTGCCCTGTCTTGGCTCCATCCAACAAGTTGGTAGCTTACAGCATGGCCACTGTAGTTCTCTGCTCCGACATGTCTGTCCAGCAGCTCCTAGTTACTTAAAATTCCCTGCCTCTATAAAGATGCATGTCAGAGCTTGGTCTCTAGAAGTAGCGAGGCCCATTGCACTGGCAGCTGCTGCCACAAAGCTTCATTCAAACTAACAAAAGATAGACTTTCTTCAAGCAACAGCAGGTCTTCTGGATTAGTTTCAATCACCCAAGGGGGTTGAAGAGGAATTTTCCAGATTTTTTCCCCCCCTAATTGACTTTCTTTTTTTCCTCCACTACCCTCACCTCTCCCAGGATAGTACATGGCTTCTGGGTGGGATGAGGAGTGCATGTATTGTGATGCACAAGACTTCATAACTATATCGGACAGACTGGAAGTAGATCTTTTCCTGTCCGTCTTTTTTCGTATGTTTCTGAATTTCTTTGTTTATCAGAATAATTTAAAAACAAGCTGGAAAATAAATTTTTAAGCTTTTTTCCCAGTAAAGTTTTGGAATTGACCTATTTTCTTTTACCTTTTTTACTCGCTTGAGCCTATATCACCTTGCTTTACTGTCACAATTTAAGTTGAAGAAATATTCCAGATTTACCTTTTTCATTCTATTAACTATTTATATGTCACTATAACGTCACCTCTCAGACACCACCTTTTGTGGCTAAAAAGCCCAAGAATCTCAAGTCTTCTCATAACACAGATTTTTGATATTAGGGATCAGCCTCATGGCTTTTCTCTGCACTGCTGCCAGTTTTCTCCCCCTATTTTTGTTCTACCCGCATACATATTTTGTCGAACTCATTCTGTAATTTCTGAGCTGCCCCTCCAATTGCACTGGCCCCCTCATTTGGTATCAGGGAATTCTACACACCAGGAATGATCAATATATGGAATGGACTTCCAGCTACGGTAATGGAGGTGAAAACCATAGATATTTAAGAAAAAAATGGGTGCTGCAGTATGGGCACTTTAGAATTTTTCTGAATGGCTGACTTAAGATGGGCCAAATGACCTTCCATATCCATTATTATCTTGTGATCTAACTTAATGTGGAAAGTCTCATATTTCTTGCCAGACTACAGGCAATAGATTGGGAAAAGGGGAAGTGCAACAAGACCAGGGAGTCCTTGTGCACCAGTCGTTGAAGGTAAGCATGCAGGTGCAGCAGGCGGTTAAGAAGGCAAATGGTATGTTGGCCTTCATAGCGAGAGGATTCGAGTACAGAAGCAAGGATGTCTTGCTGCAGTTGTACAGGGCCTTGGTGAGACCACACCTTGAGTATTGTGTGCAGTTTTGGTCGCCTTATCTGAGGAAGGATGTTCTTGCCATGGAGGGAGTGCAGCGAAGATTCACCAGACTGATACCTGGGATGGCAGGAATGACGTATGAAGAGAGATTGGGACGATTGGGCTTGTATTCGCTAGAGTTTAGAAGAATGAGAGGGGATCTCATTGAAACTTATAAAATTCTAACAGGACTAGACAGACTAGATGCAGGAAGGATGTTCCCGATGGCGGGGGAGTCCAGAACCAGGGGTCACAGTCTAAGGATAAGGGGTAAGCCATTTAGGACTGAGATGAGGAGGAATTTCTTTACCCAGAGAGTGGTGAACCTGTGGAATTCTCTACCACAGAGGGCAGTTGAGGCCAACTCATTAAATATATTCAAGAAGGAGTTAGATATATTTCTTAAGGCTAAAGGGATCAAGGGATATGTGGAGAAAGCAGGGACAGGGTACTGAATTTGGATGATCAGCCATGATCTCATTAAATGGCGGAGCAGGCTCGAGGGGCTGAATGGCCTACTCCTGCTCTGATCTTCTATGTTTCTATGTATTGTATACTTAAAAGCTTTGCATCAGTCTCGCATCTGTAGTGTGTTAAATGGTGGTAATCATTCAAATGTCTCTATTACAATTTGGGCTTTTCCCAAAAATCCTCTCATATTTCTTGCCAGACTACAGTTTCTTATGAACAGAAACCTGTCTTTTTATTTTATGGCAGATCCTGGTTAGCATAGCCAAGGTTTAACAACTAACATTGAATCATGTTCATTTTTTTATTGGCGGCTGAATGGGTGGCCATCACATTTTCCCTTCGCCTCAAAGTGGAAAAGTAACACAGTACCAGACGAATATGTATAGGCTAAACTATTTGGTCAGATGATTTACGGGTAAAAGAATATAGCAAAGCAAAAGACCATAGTAAAATTCTAACATAGCATGATGATCAAACTTACATGATATAAAAACTGGGTTTATTGCTTACACAATAGAATACAGTCTGAATTTCTTGCAGCTCATCTTGGTAAGTCTCTGATGGTGATTTGCATGAGATGATTGCTTATGTAGTTTCTATCTACAATACTCATGAAAACTAGGTGAATAGAAGATAATAAACTATGAGAGGGTCCCTGGATTATAAGAGTTTTTTTCCCCCTTGATGCAAAAACAGTCCTTTTGAAGGTGCAGGGTCCCATCCCAGTAAACATCGAGTTAATAATCAGGAAGACTTGTCTCTTCTCAGTGATGCTCAAACCTTTCTTGAACCACACTGGTTCTTGATATCCAATACTCGAGGAAATTACAATTTTAAATAGCTACCACCAAGAGAAACTCACCTAGAGTACCATTGAAGAGGAATCCCATAGATTTAAACAATTGACTGTCTTTTTGGATAGCCCAACATGGTTTGAAACACAAAGAAAACTCATTCAGGATAAACAATTTCTGCTGAATATGATGAATGGGTCTGATTCCATGTAGCCAGTTACATGTAGGGATTGCCTACAGACTAACCTGACTATAGAACAAAGCAATCTTTACACAGATGTACCAGAGATATAGCCATCCAAAGCAATGTTTTAAATTTGGATTTACTCCTATCTAAAAACACACAAGATAAAGATAGAAATGTGCATTCCCATCACTGTTTCATTGACAAATAAAAGCCTCGAATTTAATCTGCAGAAAGCGCTGGAAAAACTCAGCAGGCCAGGCAACATCCGTGGAGAGAGAAACAGAGTTAACGTTTCAGGTCGAAGACCCTTCGTCAGAACTGAGAAAAAAGCAGGAAATGAAACAGATGAAAAAGCAAGCTGGAGGCGGGGGGAAGGAATAAAAGAACAAAAGGGGAGGTCTGTGAGAAGTAGAGACATTAAGAGATACTCAAGGCGAGACGAGATGGTAATAGGACAGGTTAAGAAACAAAAGATGGCTCAGAAGTGTGAAATGCGCTGGCAGAATGAGAGACAGCTGCCATGGGGGAGAGAGAAAAAAAAGAAAGGAAAAAGGCACAAACCAAAAGTGTGGATAAAAAAAAATATATACATATATATATATATATATAGAAGTGGCCGACGTTATGTTCTGACAACACGGTGGCATAGTGGTTAGCACTGGTGCCTCACAGCGCCAGGGACCCGGGTTCGAATCTGGCCTCGGGTGACTGTCTGTGTGGAGTTTGCACATTCTCCCCGTGTCTGCGTGGGTTTCCTCCGGGTGCTCCGGTTTCCTCCCACAGTCCAAAAATGTGCGGGTTAGGTTGATTTGGCTATGATAAATTGACCCTTAGTGTTAGGGGGGGATTAAATATGTGGGGTTACAGGGATAGGATGGGATATGTTAGGGGGAATTAAATACGTGGGGTTACGGGGATAGGGTGGGATATGTGTCGGTGCAGGCTCGATGGGGATTCTGTGTGAGAAAGCAGGGACAGGGTACTGGATTTGGATGATCAGCCATGATCGTATTGAATGGTGGAGCAGGCTCGACGAGCCGAATGGCCTACTCCTGCTCCTAGTTTCTATGTCTATGTCTATGAAATAGTTGAACTCGATATTGAGTCCGGAAGGCTGTAAAGTGCCTTTACAGCCTTCCGGACTCAATATCGAGTTCAACAATTTCAGATCATAACCTCGGTCCCTTCCATATTATATATATATTTTTTATCCACACTTTTGGTTTGTGCTGTTTTCCTTTTTTTTCTCTCTCCCACATGGCAGCTGTCTCTTATTCTGCCAGCGCATTTCACACTTCTGAACCATCTTTTGTTTCTTAACCTGTCCTATTACCATCTCGTCTCGCCTTCAGTATCTCTTAATGTCTCTACTTCTCACAGACCTCCCCTTTTGTTCTTTTATTCCTTCCCCCAGCCTCCAACTTGCTTTTTCATCTGTTTCATTTCCTGCTTTTTTCTCAGTTCTGACGAAGGGTCTTCGACCTGAAACGTTAACTCTGTTTCTCTCTCCACGGATGTTGCCTGGCCTGCTGAGTTTTTCCAGCGCTTTCTGTTGTTATTTCAGTTTTCCAGCATCCGCAGTATTTTGCTATTGTATCGAATTTAATCTAACCTCCCCTTTCACAGCAGCTCAGTCTTGTTTTCTAAGCCCTTCCATTAGCTTAGATATTCAGCTGAGCCTTGTTTCTCTATTTTAGGGCTTTTGTATATGCACAGCCTGACTTGGATTTGTTACCTGCCTTTGCCCCATGTCAATCTGATCCTAATTATCTGGCCTCTTTCATTTGGGAGGAACAAAGCCTTCGATGGGAATCACTCTATCCTAAATACACTATCTGATCCCAGTCACAGTGTCCCACTTGAATCCCAACTCTGGCATGGTTTGCTTTGACTCATTCCCATTCCTTCACTTCATCCTCTGGCGACAGCTCTATTTCTTCCACTAGTTCACATATGGTTCAAACCTCATCACCTCAGTCTTCGGTTAGTCTGGGAGGGCCCTGTTTCCTCAGGTTCTGCAGTCTTATGCCATCCTGCTTGACTTAGCTGTCCTGTGATGTCCAGATCTGTCTGGGTTATTGAGCCCTGCAGAATTTGTGCAATCTGGGTTGTCTAGCTCCTCTGGTCTCTGAGCGCTATTTCCCTCTTTGGTTCAGTGTCACTGATCGCACTGTAACTGCAGCTTTGCAACACTTAACTCCTTTCTCTCTCTCCTGCCGAGTAGCGCTTCACACATTGGGAGCTGCGTCCTGCATGATCAGCCTCTCAGTTTCTGTGTGGCTGCACTTTCCCAGCCAGCAATCCCCTCTGGAGGATGGGATCGGCCGGAACTGCCTGCCAACCACTCTCAATGTGTCTCTGATTGCAATCCCTCTGCCTGGCACCAAACTCCGCTCCGCCTCTTTGCTGCTGTCAACCCTACAGGTGGCAGCCTCACCGATTGCTTCTCTGTGTCCTGTCAGACGCGCACTGCAAATTACCTCACTCCCAGCAAAGCATGTCAATCTCCACAAGTAACAACAGAGGCACTCTTTTCCTGCTCCAACCCTCCTAGCTCCTACTCTTTTATCTCTCCTTCCTCAATTCAATCTGGCACTGTCCTTCTCCCCCTCAATTCAACCTGGCAATCTTTTTCCAAACCCCATTCTAGTTGACACTCTTCTCCCTCTCCCCTTCAATTCAACTTGGCACTCTTCTGCCACTCCAACCTAGTTCAAACTGATACTCATCGTCCACTCCCCCATTCAAACTGACACTCTTTTCTTCTTGTGGAATGGACAAGAGTTCTCACATAAAGTGATAGTGCCATTCATAAACATAGTCTGAAGAGTGCCTTCAACATTTAGTGCTCATTCTATATTTCCAATATTCAGAGGTACAAGCAGTCTCGGCTCTTATTTTTTTTAATAGAAGAAATGGCCCAAGTATCAATAAGCACTACAACTAATCAAGGCATCGGAGTTAGATCTTTGCCATGGACCATTAATCCACACCTTCACACAACATTATAAGTTCATCCTAACCATTTCAGTAGATGGAAGATTAGGCCGCAGAGTTTAGCAGTCAGCACTATACTCTTTACTACCATCTAAAAATGATTGCATGGCTCTCTTTCCAATCTTAAAAAGTATCAGTGAATCAGAGAAGAATAATTGAAATGAGACTTTGTTCATCCCTGGAAAAGTGCTCTTTTCACGCTCCTCTCCACTAAAGCACTTTGTTTGCTTGAGTTTGCTGTCACTCTGTGCAGATGGAGGATTGTAGGGGTTGACCGAGGTAGCTAGGAAATAGCAGGTGAAATATATACTACTTATATTCATTGAAAAACTCCTCCATAAAAATTACACGTAACTCTAATCTTGTTATATTTGGTGTGGGTGTCTTCCTGTCATTCTGAAAAAGGCTAAAATATGTTATTTATTTTACAGCTGGAATCAACAACTATCCACCTCCAGCTCTAAAGAGGGAATGCAGAGGAATAGGATCTCAGAACGCAAAAGAAACAGAAATATTTCCCGATGTTCCGTACGTTTTGTAGCTATCTGTTACAATTTGTGTTCCAAATTTGGTAAGTTTCTTTTATTGATTAATGCATTACCTCTTCATTACAGGGTGGATATTACGGAAGATTTTTGAGAACAAGGAGATGACACACATAATTATGGTAGGTACAGACAAATTTTCTTTTGTAAGACTTTTAAATGATATGTGAAAATGATAAGGTGATGATTTTCCTGACCTGTGTCCATGGGGAACACTCATTGTCCAGGTGCGAAGATCAGGAAAAGGGGTGGAGATCCATTTTGCTCTGTCTATGCTCCCTTTTTGTTGCCTGGGATTTCGGACACTTCTTTTGGAGGTTGGAGCTGCACCTGCAACTCCAACAGGTGCATCCCCATGATAGAGATGTAAAGGAGCAGGAGGGGGCATTCCTGGCCTCCCACCTCACTTTCTTTCACATTGATCTGCTGTGAGAGAGGTGCCCAAAGAACCCAGGCTTTGGGGCTAGCGCAGGGATCCCCACTGATCAGAAGGTTGACAGGAGTTACGGGCAGCCCAAAAATGTCTACAGTCAAGTGTTTCCCTTCATTTCCCCCCTCTCCCCCAGACAATCTTCAGGTCTCGGGGCCTTCTGTAGCTACATGTGAATTTCCTCCCACTTTTGCTAGCCTTAGGGCGTGCCAGAGGGTTGGGCAATATGGGGGTGTTTGTTTCTCTGGGACATTTTAATAGCCTAGGACAGGAAAAAACTCCGAGGCGTGGACAAGAGCAGTGCACTTCAGACGTGCTTTTCCTATCCATTACCAGGGCAGAGGGAGCCAGAAGAATTGCTACCATGCATGTTAGCATTTTACTTATTTAGCAACAAGTTTCCAACCCTCCTCACTCAATCATGATACCTGTTCAGCAAGCAACTGTCACATGTGGTTTGGAATGACAACAGTAAGGGTTTTTGTGAAGCAGGTTGGGCATTGGGTTTTCATCTCAGGAACCTGGGTCTAAATCGTACCCAGACTGATGGGACAAAATTCTCCTCTGACTACTGGCTGCAAGAGCTCTGTATGAAATAAGCCCACAGTTGTCCCAAATTTGACATTATTTGCCACTAAACTAGCAATATAATTCAAGCAGGCTACAAGAGGCAGGCATGAGAAATGGAATAATTGTACACTGATAGTGCAGCAGGGGACACTGTTCTAAGCTTGAGGCTGAGGTCCATAGCTGTAACATTATGGCCCAGAATTTGCAGTTGTAACAATGGCAAACTGTCAACTCTCTCCGTCAATACTGTGCAAAATTGACAGCAACTTCTGGCATCTGACGAGGAAATACGGAAGTTGCTGTTAGTGATACCTTGCTTCTCTACAGGGTGTGCTGTTACAATCTTTGCAGATGCAATCAACACAGAATCAGTGATTTCACGTGAACTTCAACTTTTTACGCATTATTCTCGTTGTAAAAACTATTGAAAATATTAAGCCTTGTTAAATGAGGCGTAACTGAGTTTTTAATGGCGTACTAAGTCATACTTACTGCTGAATAACCTCTCTGTCCCTGAAGAACTAATATTACAAATGTGAAGTGACATTCCATCAGAATAACATTTAAAAATTCCATGATTTTAAAATAATAATAACATTTAAAAGTTTGTTTATGATATTTCAGCTTCCACCTTAATCTTCTGACCATCATTTTCCAATCCTTTCTGGCTACAGGCATGATGCTGGAGGACTGCTAATGTTGTACCATTGTTTAAGAAGGAAGAAAGGGATAGACCGAGTAATTTACAGGCTAGTCAGCCTAACCTCGGTGATGGGCAAATTATTGGAAAACATTCTGAGTGACCATATTAACCTTCATTTAGAAAGACACAGATTAATAAAGGAAAGTCAGCATGGATTTATTAAGGGAAGGTCGTGTCTGACTAGCTTGATTGAATTTTTAGATTGAGGAGGTAACAAGGAGGGTTGATGAGGGTAACGGGTTTGATGTAATCTACATGGATTTTAGCAAGGCTTTTGACAAGGTCCCATATGGCAGACTGGTCAGAAAAGTAAAAGGCCATAGGATCCAAGGGAAAATGGCAAGTTGGATCCAAAATTGGCTCAGTGGCAGGAAGCAAAGGGTAATTAATGGTTGATAGATGTATTTGTGACTGGAAGGCTGTTATCAGTGGGCTTCCGCAGGGCTCAGTACTAGGTCCCTTGCTTTTTGTAGTATATATCAATGATTAAGTTTCTGGAGTAGGACTTGAACCCACAGCCATATCTGACTCAGAGGCAACGGTGCTACCAACTGAGCCACGGCTGACATCTAATGTAAAATACTCCCAATATGTCAAATTAATATCGGGGCCTCGATGCCTAACACACAAACATCCCTTAATTGCTAAGTACAAAATGTTTTAAAAAGGTAAATGTTTTAGAATTTTTCCTATCTGTTGGATAAAAATTCAGTGAGGGTTTCTAATATCTGGCAGTCAAGTGAGAACAGAAAGAAACTACATCTGCTCCTGCTGGCGTATGCTTCTGATCCGGTTTTTCTTTATATTTTTATTGTTTAAATGCTATTCCTGGTGTGTCTTCACATTTACGGCCATATAGGGAAAATACAAATGAAGAAGAAAATAAAAGGGAAAATGCAGGAAAAGTCTGCTCACATTCTGAAAACACTGAACTTTAAACTTTTATAACAATAATAATGATTGAGAATCCATTGCAACATTTAATTTTGCAATATCTACCTTGAAGGCAGCTTTCAGACTAATTCTAACAGAATTTTACAGCACAGAAACAGGCCATTCAGCCTAACAGGTCTATGCCGGTGTTTATGCTTTACAAGAGCCTCCTCCCACCTTACTTCATCCAACCCTATCAACTTATCCTTCTATTCCTTTCTCCCTCATGTATTTATCTAGCTTCCCCTTCGATGCATCTATGCTAATTGTCTCAACCACTCCATGGGTAGCGAGTTCCACATTCTAACCACTTTCTGAGTAAAGAAATTTCTCCTGAATGCCTTATTGAATTTATTGGTGACTATCTTCTATTTATAGCCCCTAGTTTTAGACTCCCCCACAAGTGGAAATATCGGGGCGGAGGGGGAGGGATTTTAACCCCCAAGGACAGGGTTTAAAAAAAAAATTACATCTCAAACCTGACCCCCAACCACTTCCGGTTTTAACGGAGGCGGGTCGGGCGACGGATGACCAATCCGCTTTCAGATCATGGGTCAGTCTTTTAAGGAGGATGCATGTCTCCAGTTTAACAAGATTTTTATCTCCTGTCAGCATGTAAAAGGAGGTGAGAAGAGCCAGATCCATGAGGTAAGTACATTTACAGCACTCCTTGTGGACCAGAAGGAGCAGGAGAGTTTCCTCCAGGCCCAACAAGCTTACCTCTTTACACACCCGGCAGTCGGCCAACCCCCCCCCCCCCCCACCCACCTCCAAACCCCTCGATATCCGACTCTCACCCCGATCTCCTACTCCCCCCACCCCCGATCTCCGACTCCCCCCCAATCTCTGACTTCTACCCCATCTCCGACTCCCACCCCAATCTCCAACTCCCACCCCAATCTCCGACTCCTCCCATCCCCCACTCTCCAAATCCCCCTCACGATCTCCAACCCCCCCTGATCTCTGACTCTCCCTCGTGATCACCGAATCCCCCCGACAACCCCGATCTCCGACTCTCCCCACCCTACCGTTATCAGCTGACTTCCCCCCCCCCCCCCGCAATCTCCCACAACCCCCACAACCTCCGCCCCCCTCCTGCGATCTCCTACTTACCTGGCATCCGCTCCCCGGCTGGTTTCCCACCCGAAAGGCTGGCTGTCAGTCGGAAAACCTGCTGAATAAATTTAAAAGACGTCCTGCAGTTATATTCTGTAGGACACCTGGGATTTCCCGTTTGGAAATCCTCCTCCTCGTTCTCTTCACGGTCCCGAGTAAATATCGGGGCCATCTTCTCTACGTCTACCCTATCGAACCCTTTCACAATTTTGAAGACCTTGATTAGGTCATCTCTGTCTTCCCTTTGCTTAATGTACAAGTTAATTTAATCTTCAGACATGATAACAAAAAGACAAAAGGATAGACTAATCAATTGTTTCAATCCTCACTAAAGTGGACAATATGTAGCGTTTGCTAAACAAGATGAAATTCGAAAGCATTTCTACAGATTTTGCTGCATTGTTCATGTTTTCCTCCATTATTCAATCAAAAATTTCTGGCCAATTAATCTAATTCAATCAAAAAGATCAGCTCAATTAATATAAATCTTTACTAAGCCTGTTTCATTCCTTTCCATTCTAGATGTGTGTGCACTGAGTCTCGATGAAGGGCACTGTTACAGCTACAGCTTAAAATGGTTCTTCGACAAAACATTGCGAATCTGCACAAGGTTCTGGTACGGTGGCTGTGGAGGAAACAAGAACAGATTTGACACTCGAGAGGAATCTGAAACCTTGTGTCTAAAATCTGCCTTCTAAATACTATGGTGCAGTTGATTTCAGATAAACACGTACCCGACACAAACACAGGATTACCATTTACATATAGAATATATAGATGAATATAGAATATACCTTATTTATGTTAGTACATCGTGTTTACGCCACTTATAATAATTAATAATTAGGAACAGGATTGCTTCATGATGCATTTTCTGCAAAGCTGGGGAAACAATTTGTTTAAAAAGGAATCAGAGCATAAAGATGATGGAAGGATGCCCCGATTAATCATAAATGCTTCCAGGGCTTTTTGATTCCAGGGAATTTTAACCCCCAAAAATGGGTAGGTTTGGGTTGGGTGGGATGTTAAAATGTTAAAAATCTCAAACCCAAACCCAACATGCCTTAAACCCGCCCACTTCCAGAGGCGGGACGAGGGATGGGCGACCAACCCGCTCCCAGGAGGTGGGTTGGTCATTTAAATATCATAATGAGGCTGCGTACCTCAGATTTAATCTCCATTTTAAAATTAATCTGAGTCTCGGGAAACCCAGCAGCTAAAGGGAGGCAAGGACTCCTGGATCCAGCAGGTAAGTGTCTTTCTACTTGCCTGCTAGATCTAGCTTACCTGCGTTCGCCCCCCCTCACTATTGGACACCCCCCGAGCCACGATGTCCCCCTGAGCCACGATCTCCCACCTCCCCCCCACAACCCCGGTCTTCCCGATCCCTCCCTCGTTCCCTCCCTCCCTCCTCTGCACTCTCCAGCTGCAGCCTCCGATCTCCCACCGACCCGACTGATCTCCCCCCCACCGAGGCCTCTGATCTCCACCCAACTCCAGCCTCGGAACTCCCCTTGTCCTATTCTTGCAATTTATTTTAAAGTAATATTCTGGATTTACCTTTACTATTCCCTTAACCTTATATACATCTGTAAGATTGTGTGTCATATTTTTCCTTTCCAGGCTAAAAACCCAAGTTCATAACGCCAAGTTCATATCTAATTGGTGCAAATAATGTACTGCAATGTAAATACTTATTAAATGTACTTTCATGGTCTGAATTCAAATGCCCTCCAATTATCTGTTTTTGAGACATTTACAAGTGGAATCAGTGCTCAAGGTAATCAAAGGACATGTCAGGTTAAAGGTTCTAATTCAACTAAACAGGATTTACTTATAATGGTTGGCCTGGCAGGATTCCCTGTTTACCTTACTTCTTTCTTTCCCATCAGAACACCCCCAAAAAATGGGTGGGTTTGGGTCGGGTGGGTTGGGCTGGATTTTCATTGACCCGTGGAGGTGGGTTTGGAGGCGTGTGAGGGGTTAAAAGTGCAAAAACTGGCGGGCGGGCACAAGCCCGCCTCCATCATGCCTCCACGCAATTTTCATTAAATCGTGTCTGCTGGTCCCGACTCTATCCCGCCTCTAAGAGGCGGGATAGACTATTAAGGCCCTTAACAAGCACTAAATTGCCTCTATAATGCCATTTTGAAAGGCCTTTGTGATTTTAACCCTTTTTCTACGTGAAGCACGCCTGTTCTGAACCACGAATGTGAAACCTGGCGGGAGCACATTTGGATGACTGACTGACCGACGACCGACCGACCTGGGAGTGGTGGTGCAAGGGAGACATATCTGGGAGCAGACTTAGGGCTGCTGCTGCTCATTTTGCATCCAGGTCCTCTCACAGCAAAGGCCAGGCAGTCTTTGCAGACCTTCATGCAGCAGCAATGATGACATCATCAGAGGCGACTTTCAGACTGAAAACACTGATTGGGTCATGGGTTCCCACATGCTGGAACTCAATTGCCCAATTAGGTGACAATCACATCAATCTCCCACATCCAATTGCAGTCAGGTGGATAACACGAAAAGTGGATGACACGACCCCAACCCGCCCCAGTATCAAAATCCAACCCAATGTGTTCAAAAAACGAATCCCGACCAGAACCCACCTCCAAACTGCCCACTTCCGGTTTTAACAGAAATATTATAATGAGGCTGGCGTGTCTCAGATTTAACCACCATTTTTTATTTAACTGTGGTTAGTCGGGTTTTGCAGGACTCGGGATACCCGACAGCTAATCGAAGGTGAGGACTGCTGGATCCAGGAGGTGAGTGCCTTTACATTTACCTCCTGGATCCAGCGTCCCTTCCTCACTCATCCCCAGTGATCAGAGACCCCTTTTCAGTGATCGGAGACCCCTTTTGAGGCCTCCAATTTCCCCCCCAAACCCCCCAGGCCTCTGGTCGCCTTCCTGGCCTCCCCCGCACCCCCCAATCATCTTCAGGCTGTTCCCCAATGTTCTATCCCTCCCACCCTGATCACTTGATGCCGGTCCCTGATGTTCTCTCCCTCCCACCCTGATACCTTGACGATGGTCCCTGATGTTATCCCCAACACCCGATCCCTCGATGCCGGTCCCCGATGTTCTCTCCCCCCCTCCCCCCTCTCCGATCCCTCGATGCCGGTCCCCGATGTTCTCTCCCCCCCCCTCCCCCCTCTCCGATCCCTCGATGCCGGTCCCCGATGTTCTCTCACTCCCCGCCCCCCCCCACTCTCCGATCCCTCGATGCCGGTCCCTGATGTTCTCCCCACCCCCCCCCCCACCCCGATCCCTCGATGCCGGTCCCCGATGTTCTCTCCCCCCTCCCCCCTCTCCGATCCCTCGATGCCGGTCCCCGATGTTCTCTCCCCCCCCCTCCCCCCTCTCCGATCCCTCGATGCCAGTCCCCGATGTTCTCTCACTCCCCGCCCCCCCCCCACTCTCCGATCCCTCGATGCCGGTCCCTGATGTTCTCCCCCACCCCCCCCCACCCCGATCCCTCGATGCCGGTCCCCGATGTTCTCCCCCTCTCCCCCCCCCCACTCTCCGATCCCTCGATGCCGGTAGCTGATGTTCTCTCCCCCCCCCACCCCGCCCCCCCCCCGCCTCTCCGATCCTTCGATGCCGGTCCCCGATGTTCTCTCCCCCCCCCCCCCACCCCGATCCCTCGATGCCGGTCCCCGATGTTCTCTCCCCCCCCCTCCCCCCTCTCCGATCCCTCGATGCCGGTCCCCGATGTTCTCTCCCCCACCACCCCCCCACCCCGATCCCTCGATGCCGGTCCCCGATGTTCTCTCCCCGCCCCCACCCCGATCCCTCGATGCCGGTCCCCGATGTTCTCTCACTCTCCCCCCCTCTCCGATCCCTCGATGCCGGTCCCTGATGTTCTCACCCTCCCCCCTGATGCTCAAATCCTTCCCCCGACCATCCACGGCCCCCACCCGATCCCTCCCTCCCTTCTCTCAGCAGCCTAATGCCACAGGCCTACCCACCCATAACCAGCCAAGCTCTCCATCTGGCTGGCTACGGGTGGGAAACAGAGGTTTCAGACGCAAATCGGGCCCTGCCATTAAATTCGGCAGGGCCTGCAGGCCAACTGCTTCCGAGCCCCCCCCGCTCCCAACCCACCTTCCGGCCATTAAATCTATATTGCCTGAAAAATTCAACAAAAGTTTTGGATGATACACCAGTATCTTGCAATTGCTTCCTTTCCAATCAGAGGCAAATGAATGCAGTTTGATAGACATTTTAGATGTGCTGTACTGGGTGAGGTGAACTTAATGGCATGTTTTAGCCTGGAAAGAGAAAGTTAAATCCATGGCTGACTTGCTGATTTAATTAATATGACCTAATAAGTTCTATTTAGTTGATGGGTAGTGGTGCAAACATTCCCAAAGTGACTTTTATATGTCATTTACAGAGATTCTGTTCAAAACATAGTCCTGTATCAAGTACAAAATGTACTGATGAACTAGTTAGGCATTGACCAGAATTCAACCATATATGGATATAAAAAATACTTGCAAAGGGAATTTTGAAGAGGCATTTACAAGTGGAATCAGTACTCAGGGTAATTAAAGGACAGGTTAGGGGTTCTAATTCAACTAAACAGGATTTACTAATAATGTTGAGTGTGGCAAGATTCCCCATTTACATTTACTTCTTTCTTTCCCACAAGACCATTCATTTATAATGCCTGAAAAGTTCAATAAAACACTAATATCTTGTAATTGTTTCTTTACTAATCAGAGGCATGTAGTTTGATTGGCATTTTAAATGTGCTGTACTGGGTGAGGTGGACTTCATGGCAGGATACACTTTAGATGCGATATACCTGGAGAAATAATTTTTTAGGATGGGAAGAAAATGTTAAATCCATGGATGACATGCTGTATTCATGAACATGACTAATAATTTCTGTTTAGTTGAATTTGCACCTATAGACCATAGGCTAAATTGCTAGAGTAAGTTACCTCATAAAAATTAAATGTAAATTGTACACCATCCACTTTTTTTATGTTGCTTTACAGTTGTAGTCAAACCAACTACACATTAAAAATATTGTTGTCAGTGAAGATGATTCCTTTTTTAAAATTAATTCCAAGTATATTTATTCTAAGGAAGACATTGTTCTTTGCTAAGGGTAAGGCATATAGTTATTTGTATGTTAACTTGTATCTCTGAAGTGCCAGTCAGTTGTACGCCTGGTACAATTGATCCAAAAAGAATAATCTGTTGACTCCATTGAAATGCCAATTTAATAAGATGTAAAAACCAACGTGATATATTAACATTTACTAATCTTTTAATATAAAGGGGGAAAAATTCAGTCGCGCCCCGTTTGGGGCGCAAATATCGTCCGGGCGCAAAGATTAGCGCCTGGCGCTAATTATCGCCACTGACTGGAAAATTCACTTTTAACGCCCCGGGAGGTGATTGGAGCGCTAAATCAGGCGCTGCACACCTGTCTTAAGGCGCAAAGGCCGAGGAGTGAGGCGCTAACTCAGAGCGCTGGCGAAGCTCATGTAATGTCAGTCAGCAATGGAACACACACACAATGGCACGGGAGAGTTCTTAAAGGGGATGGTTGATCTTGCTTTCCATCCACATCCTGCTCATTGCAGCCTTGAATCTCGGCCTGGAGAGACCTGCACATCAAATCTGCTGGAAAGAACAATGGAGAGTACCAGGCAAAGAGCTCAGAGTGCAGCCCCCACAGTCTCTTCTAAATCGATACAAGAAAGGGCAAATCAAAATGAACCTGCAAAGTGCTGCTCAGTACCCAAAACTCCTTCACACAATGTTGAATCTCTCCAGAAGTCTCTCTCACTCTCTCTCAGAATGCGTAGTTCAAAAATGGCACCAACAATAAAAGGCAGGAAGCGGTCACCTTTAAATAGCGCTCCCCCTTTCCCTTGATGACAGAAGAACGCTCCTATCAACCTGCCATTGCTAGCGTCAGGCGGTAAGGCAGGGGGCGCCACTCAATATCCGCTCCGGGGCGATACCGGGGCGTTGCACACTCGTCTGACGTCACGATCTGCCGGCGCAGGAGATCGTGGCGGTAGTGTTTAGCGCCGCCGCAAAATGTCTAGTTAATTTCGCGAGCGGCGCAAACTTCGCCGCGCCCGGGCGCTAGCTGCTTTGCACCCCATTAGCGCCCTCTTAAGGCGCTAACGGGAGGCGCAACCAACTGAATTTTTCCCCCAAAGTATATTAATGAGCTCAATTCTATTTTTACTTGTATGAAAGAAAGAACTTGCACTTGTATATCACTTTTCATGATCTCTGGATATCCCAAAGTGCTTTACAGCCAATTAAATATTTTTGACATGTAGTCACTGTTTTAATGTAGAGACACGTGGCAGCCAATTTGCACACAGCACGGTCCCACAAACAGCAAGAAGATAAAGGACCTAATGATCTGTTTTGGTGATGTTGGTTGAGGGATAAATATTGGCCAGGACACCAGGAAAGCTCACCTGCTCTTAGTGCCATGGGATTTTACAACCTGAGAAGACAGCCAAGGCCTCGGTTTAATGTCTCATCTGAAAGACAGTGGAGGAATAAATTGGTTTGCGCCCATTTTTGGGCACGAACTGGATCTCATGCATTCTGCACATGCCAGATGAGACCGGCTTGAGGACCACCCGAAATTGGTCCTCAGGCCTCAACTTAATATTTCAGGTGTACGGCTGATGCCTGCCACGCATCCAGAGGCAGCTTGTTCATGTCAAGGAAGTGGGGGGGTTAAAACCAGAAAAAATGTCAGCGCGTCGAGAAGCCGGCTCCATCCCGCTGACTTCCAGGTTTAACTGGAGTGCGTTAGGCTGCTTGCGCGCAGCCCCCTCGGGACAAGTGGGTTGCCGATTAACATATGATGATCGCTCAAATGAGCAATATTTCAACTGACTTAAATTTATCGGCGCATCCATGGGTTTCCCGGGCTTCCTACATCGGCGAGACCATGCAGACACTGAGACAACGTATGAACGAGCACCGCGCAACAATCGCCAGGCAGGATTGTTACCTCCCAGTCGGGGAACACTTCAGCAGTCAAGGACATTCAGCCTCGGATCTGCGGGTAAGCGTTCTCCAAGGCTGCCTTAGGAAAACACGACAACGCAAAATCATCGAGCAGAAACTGATAGCCAAGTTCCGCACTCATGAAGACGGTCTCAACCGGGATCTTGGGTTTATGTCACGATACATGACGTGATCCGGACTCGAGTCGTCGTTGGCTTGTTCACAGATGTGATTCCCAGTAAAAAAGTAAAAATTTTAAAGTTAATCGTTTTACATACAGACGGCAGCTTTTGACACGTTAGACCCCATGCGACTCCACCTCATTGTCTCAGTTGTATCTTGCTATGTCTTTGATGTGGTACCTTCCTGGCTGACCTGATTAACTTTATCACACCTCGGCAGATAAACAGTAAGGATGATTGAATTTAGTTGTCTGCAATTGTAAGTTACACATGCATTGTTCTCTATCTATATATGCTTTGACGATTCTGTATCTCCTCACTTCACCCGACGAAGGAGTTGTAACTCCGAAAGCTTGTGATTTAAAATAAAACTGTTGGACTATAACCTGGTGTTGTGCGACCTCTCAATTTTTTCCTGAAACTCGCCAGTGAAGGCAAGGCAAGAATAAAGCCACAGAGCACTGCAATTGGGGGTGATAGTCAATATTGAGGAGGACTGCTACAAGTTACAGGAGGACGTTAATAAACTTGCAGAATGGGCATATAATTGGCAAATGAAGTTCAACACAGATAAATGTGAGGTATTACATTTTGGTAGGAAGAATAGGGAGGTCACTTATCACTTGGAGGGTGCAAGTCTAGGTGGGGTAGAGGAACAAAGGGATCTAGGAGTACAAATACACAAATCACTAAAAGTTGTGACACAGGTTAGCAAGGCCATAAAAAAAGCAAACCAAGCACTAGGGTTTATTTCTAGAGGGATAGAATTGAAAAGTAGGGAAGTTATGCTAAACCTGTATCGAACCTTGGTTAGACCACACTTAAGAGTGCTGCGTGCAGTTCTGGTCGCCATATTATAAAAAGGATATAGAGGCACTGGAGAGGGTGCAGAGAAAATTTACAAGGATGATACCAGGGTATACATATCAGGAAAGGATGAACAGGCTGGGTCTCTTTTCTCTTGAAAAAAGAAGGCTGAGGGGTGACCTAATAGAGGTCTTTAAAATTATGAAAGATTTTGATAGAGTGGATACAGAGAGAATGTTTCCACTTGTGGAGAAGAGTATAACTAGAGGCCATCAATATAAGATAGTCACCAAGAAATCCAATAGGGAATTCAGAAGAAACTTAATTTACCCAAAGAGTGGTGAGCATGTGGAACTCACTACTACAGGGAGTGGTTGAAGCGAATAGTATCGATGCATTTAAGGGGAGGCTGGACAAGCATATGAGGGAGAAGGGAATAGAGGGTTATGCTGATAGATTTAGATGAGGAAAGACTGGAGGAGGCTCGTGTGGAGCATAAACGCCAGCATGGACTGGTTGGGCCGAATGGCCTGTTTCTGTGCCGTATATCCTACGTAATATGTAATCCTATGTAATTAAATATATAGGGCGAGAAATTCATCTGTTGAGCGCCACTCCGTAGCGTCATGAAATGGTGATAAAATGGTGGCCCTTTGTGCTGCTGGTAACTGGCAGTGCCCTGAAAGAAAAAATGGCGGCGTGGTTACGTCACCAACGCGAACTTCGACACAAGCGCTGGGTCCTAAGCACACCAGATTAACCTGACATGCAAGCAGGCTAACCGTGGTGATGTCTGCAGCTCTTAAAGGAACACACACATCATTCAGGTAAGTTTGAATTTAAGGGTTTGGACTTTTCTTTTGATTTTATTGAAATGGTGGCTTGCTGCAATAGATGTGAAAACTTTAAGTGTGTAGGGAATGCTGCTGGATGCATCCAAGGGCTCAGATGGTAAATGAAGGCCTTTGAGAAGACAGAACATGCTGCGAATACTCAGCAGGTCACGCAACATCCCTGGAGAGAAAAACAGATTTCATGTCTCAGGTCGACATGCTGCCTGACCAACTGAGTATTTCCAGCATTTTATTCTGTCATTTCACGTTTACAGCATCTGCTTGCAGAGGGAAGAGGAAGATGCAGAAGAGGAAGAAGCTGAAGAGGGGGAATCAGATGGAAGGATGCATTCCAGACAGCCCCTTTATGTCGGGATATCCGGGATGGAATCATCTGCCTGCGGTCCCACTGGTTGGGCAGGCTGCCTCTTTTTGTCGACCCACTGGCTGGGCAGGCTGCATTTCTTGGGTGTGTGAAATGAGGAAGGCACAAGGGTGGAGTTGTGCTGATGGGAGGACGGGAAAGCAAGAGGTGCATGCCAGAAGGAGGATAACGTATGAGGATACCCACATCTGGTATCCTTTCAGCCCCGCCACTGGCCAAGGGCTCAGCCATGCCCCTGCCAAGAATGGCCTGCACCGTCTCCTCCAAGTGGGTGAGGTGAGGCTAGGAATGGGGGATGTGCCTCGTCATTGGTGCAGATTGTTGGTAGGTGAGTGACTAAGGTTTGTGCATTGAGCAGTGTGTGAGGCTGGTGGTGCAGTTGGTAGGAGATGGGTTTTGAAGATGAATTCACTGACCTTGACCAGTGGTCTGAGGTCATGAAATTACTTTGGGCACTGGAGCCAGGTGGTGGGGGCGACACTGCTGGCAGTGATGGCCTTAGTGATGTACTCCCACATCGTTCCTTCTGGAGGGCCTCCTGGCCCCAGTGGGTAGAGGGCCACTCTTGCAGTGTTTGCCCCCCTGCACAAAGCTGGAGTGCTGCGTGTGAGACCCTGGGTGCCCCTTCCCTGACTTGCTGAGCCATTTGTACTAGTGCTGAGGCAGTTTTCCCATTTTTTGAGGTTAGGAAGGTAATTCAGCTTTATCAGCTGAATATTCAAATTTGGAACTTCTTTTAAACATTGGAATATTTCTTAAAAGGCAGAAAGGGCTGAAAAATATATTGATTCACGGCATTTTATTTTGTATTGCTTCAGTGTACATGACCCCTTTAATTCTCAGACTTCCTCATTACACACAGTTCCTTGCGAGCTCCACAGCTTCGCTCACAGAGGCTGTGGGAAGCTGCAACGCCAGACCTGGACACAAACTTCATCCCGGATCCCTCCAGCAAAGCCACCAGGACAGCGTTGCACGGAAGGTGAGGTCTGCACCACCTATCTCCATGTCCCCCAGATCAATTTCACTCGGTTAGCATTGCGGCCGTTTCCAGCGGCCGTTAACTGCAGTTGTTGGTAACACCGGCAACTTTGCTGGCGAACACGAATTATTCCCCCATAAACTTTAATTAATTAAATAACTAAAACAAGATTATATAGGGATGGCCGTGCAGGTAGTGTGCCGCAAGTGCAGCATGTGGAAGTTTGTGGCAAGCATCACGATCTCGGATGACCATGTCTGCAGTAAGTGTCTGCATCTCGAGAAACTTCAGCTCAGGTGTTGAGAATCATAGGGGGGAGAAATTGAGTCGCACCCCCTTTGGGGCGCTAACTTCGCCAGCGCCCCGAAAAAATTAGCGCCCCCGCGGCCAAAATTCCTCCCTCTTGGGGTGCTGCGAGGGATTATCACGGCGCTACGTGCTGCGGTACTGCAGGCCTTCCTCCCCTTCTTAAAGGGAGGGACCTTGTGCAGCGCGACCTGGGGCCCAGCTGGGCCACCAGGGATCAGAGTGCCGGCAAAAGAGCCCGGCACTCAGGGAGCGTAGCCGGCACTCCGCAGGGGGGGCTGGTCAGGAGGCCGGGGGGCAGGTGCTGGTAGGCGGCCAGCAACAAAAATGGCTGCCCGGCACCTCGTCTTTAATTAGCGCCGCCCCAGCCGCAGGTAAGCCCCCCTGACCCCATCAGACATAGCGTCCGGCGGTAAGTTAGGGGGCGCTATCGAAGATCGCGAGCGGGACGCTGCGCACGGTGATGACATCATCGCCGGTGGCGCAGCACCACGGGGCGCTAACGGTTACCGCCGCCGCTACCCTCCTGCTGAATTTTGCGGGAGGTGTTGGCGGTGCCACACCCGGGCGCTAGTTGCTTTGTGCCCCGTTAGCACCCTCTTAGGGTGCTAATGGGAGGCGCAAAGCAACCAAATTTTTCCCCCTAGAAATTTGCAGCACAGAAGGAGGCCATTCAGCCCATCGTGTCTGCACCGGTCGAAGAAGTGCATAGAATATAAGAGCACAGAGGTTATGCTTGAACTGTATAAAACACTAGTTAGGCCACAGCTAGAATACTGCGTACAGTTCTGGTCACCACATGACAGGAAAGATGTGATTGCACTAGAGAGGGTACAGAGCAGATGTATGAGGATGTTGCCAGGATTGGAGAATTTTAGCTATGAGGAACGATTGGATAGGCTGGGTTTATTTTCTTTGGAACAGAGGAGGCTGAGGGGAGACTTAATTGAGGTGTATAAAATGATGAGGGGCCTAGATGGAGTGGATAGGCAGCACCTATTTCCATTAGCAGAGTGGCCAATAACCAGGGGGCATAGATTTAAAGTAATTGGTAGAAGGATTAGTGGGGAGTTGAGGAGAACTTTTTTTACCCAAAGAGCTCTCCAGCCTAATCCCACCTTCCAGCTCTTGGTCTGCAGCTTTGCAGTTTACGGCAACTCAAGTGCAAATCCAAGTACTTATTAAATGTGATGAGTGTTTGTGCCTCTACCACCCTTTCAGACAGTGCATTCCAGATGCCCACCACCCTCTGGGTAAAAAAAGTTTTCCTGAGATGCAAGCCACCTGGACCAGGTGACCTGTCCACTCTAAGCATACCCAGCCTTTCTAGTACATCCTGTCTATCAATTTTCACCCCTTCCATTGCTTCTACCTTTACCACTTCTACCGATATTTTGTCAGCATCCACCTCCTTAGTAAACACCGATACAAAGTACTCATTGAGTATTCTAGCCTTGCCCTGCGCCTCTAAGTATATATCACATTCTTTGTCCCTAATAGGCCCCACCCCGCCTCTTACTACCCGCTTACTGTTTACATGCCGGTAGAAGATTTTTGGGTTCCCTTTTATGTTAACCGCCATTCTACTCTCATATTCTCTCTTTGCCAATCTTATTTTCATCTTCACATCCCCTCTCAACTTATTGTATTTGGTCTGGTTCTCCCTTGAAGAATTCACCTGACATGCATCATACACCCTCTTTTTTTGTTTCATCATCTTCTCTATCTCCCTCGTCATCCAAGGAGCCCTTGCTTTGGTTCCCTTACCCTTCCCTCTTGTTGGAATGTACCTAGCCTGTACTTGGAACATCTCCTCCTTAAAGATCACCCATTGTTCCATTACAGTTTTTCCTGTCAGTCTTTGGTTCCATTTTACCCTGGCTAGATCCTTTCGCATCCCATTGAAGTTAGCTCCATTCCAGTTTAGAAGTTCCACTCTAGATTGTTCCCTGCTCCTCTCCATTGCCAATCTAAATTTTATGATACGATGATCACTCGTACCAAAGTGTTCTCCCACAGACACTTGGTCGACCTGGCCCATCTCATTCCCCAGCACCAGATCCAGCAATGCCTCCTTCCTATTTGTTCAAGGAAATTCTCCTGAACACATTTCAGAAATTCCTCCCCCTCCTTTCCCTTTACCCTAGCATTATCCCAATCAATATTTGGGTAATTAAATATTACCCAAACAATGGCACAACGTTAGCAGTCCTCCAGTCCTCTGGCACCATGCCTGTAGCCAGAGAGGATTGGAAAATGATGGTCAGAGCCTCTGCTATTTCCTCCCTTGCCTCACTTAATACCCTTGAATACATTTCATCCGGGCCTGATGATTTATTTACTTTCAAAGATGTTAAACCTCTTAATACTTCCTCTCTCTCTATGTTTATCCCATCTAATATTTCACACTCCTCCTCCTTAACTACAATGTCTGCATCGTCCCTCTCTTCTGTGTAGACAGACGCAAAGTATTCATTGAGAACCAAATCCACGTCTTCTGCCTCCACACATAGGTTACCTTTTTGGTCTCTAATAGACCCTACTCTTTCCTTCGTTATTCTCTTGCTCTTTATGTATTTATAAAACATCTTTGGGTTTTCCTTGATTATACTTGCCGATATTTTTTCATGCCCTCTCTTTGCTTTCCTAATTTCCTTTTTAACTTCACCCCTGCACTTTTTATACTCCTCTGGGCTTTCTGTAGTATTGAGCTCTTGGTATCTGACAAAAGCTTCCCTTTTTTTCCTGTATACTCCTTGACATCCAAGGGGCTCTAAATTTGTGGGTCCCACCCTTTTTCCTTGTGGGAACATATTTGCTCTGGACCCTCCCCATCTCCTCCTTGAGTGCCTCCAACTGCTTTGACACTGATTTACCTTCAAGTAGTTGTTTCCAGTCCACTTTTGCTAAAAAGTATCTCAGCTTAGTAAAATTGGCCTTTCCCCAATGGAGAACTTTTACACCTGGTCTATCTTTGTCCTTTTCCATAACTATGCTAAATCTAATTGAATTATGATCGCTACCACCAAAATGCTCTCCTACTGATACCCCTTCCACCTGCCCAGCTTCATTCCCTAAAATTAAGTCCAGAACTGTCTTGTTGGGCTTGTTACATACTGGCTGAAAAAGCTCTCCTGAATGCACTTTAAGAATTCTGCGCCCTCTAACCTCTTACACTAATTCTATCCCAGTTATATTAGGGTAGTTGAAAACCCCTACTATTACTGCTCTATTGTTTTTGTACTTCTCAGAAATTTGTCTGCATATTTGTTCTTCTATCTCCATCTGACTGTTCTCTCGTACACTTCCAGCATTGTGATTGGCCCTTTTTTGTTCTTCAGTTCAACCCATATGGCCTTATTTGTTGATCCTTCTAACATATCATCCCTCCTCACAGCTGTAATTGTTTCTTTAACTAACATTGTGACCCCCCTCCCTTTTTATCCCCCTCTCTATCTCGTCTGAAAACCCTGTAACCGGGAATGTTGAGCTGCCATTCCTGTCTTTCTTTAAGACATGTTTCAGTACTAGCTATGATATCATACTTCCACGTGTCTATCTGTGCCTTCAGCTCATCTGTCTTGTTCACTAGACTCCTTGCATTGACGTATATACCATTTAGCACTGCCAAACTCCTTTGTTGTCTATTTTCTAGCCTTTGCTTCCTCTGCCTTCCAAACTCACTTACTAATTTACTGCCTTCCATTTCCAGCTTTGCTTCTCTCCCTTCTGAATCTACGCTCAGATTCCCGTCCCCCTGCCAAGCTAGTTTAAACCCTCCCCAACAGCATTAGCAACTCCCCTCCCCCACCGCGAGGATATTTGTCCTGACCCAGAACCGGTCCCAATGCCTCAGGAATCTAAAGCCCTCCCTCTGGCACCATCTCTTCAGCCATGCATTCATCTGCTCTATCCTCTTATTTCTGTACTTATTCGCACGTGGCACCAGGAGTAATCCGGAGCTTACTACCTTTGAGGTCCTACTTACTAATCTTTTTCCTAGCTCCCTAAATTCTGCCTGCAGGACCGCATCCCTCTTTCTACCTATGTCATTGGTACCGATATGGACCACGACCTCTGGCTGTTCACCCTCCCTCCTCAGAATGTCCTGCAGCCACTCAGTGATATCCTTTGATCCAGGAGGCAGTCACACTTCTTAGGTTAGCTAGTGGTGCAGGTCTGGTCAGTGGTCAGGGATGACATCACAATCTATGAGGTGCTAGAGACCGAGGCAGTAAGTGTTAGCGCCAGCACAAAACTGCCAGGGAAGTTTGCGGGCATTGCTGAATTCACCGCACCCAGTCGGTAACCCCTTAGCGCCCCGTTAGCGCCCCCTGCAGGCATTAACAGGAGGCGCAAAGCAGCCGAATTTCTAGCCCATAGACGAATACTCATGGGGGATTTCAACTACCCTGAAATTAATTGGCCAGAACAGGTGGGTAAAGGGGATATGGGAATGAAGTTCCTACAATGTGTACAGGACTCCTCTCTCAACTAATATGTAAGATGCCCGACAAGGGAGGATTTACTACTGGATCTAGTAATGGGAAATGAATAAGAGCAAATAAGAGAAGTAAAAGTAGGGGAACACCTAGGCAATGGTGACCATAATTTAATACTCTTTAAGATAATAATTGAGAAGGACATAAGTATGACGAAGACCATGGTAATATATTGGAGAAAAGCCGATTTTGAGGGGCTGAGCATAGAACTTGGGAAAATAAAATGGACAACAATATTGGCAAACAATGATGTAGAACAGCAATGGGAAACATTTAAAATGGTATCCAATAGAGTCCAGGCAAAATTTATTCCGCGAAAAAACAAGAACAAGCTAAACACTAATGAGACACCATGGATGAAGAAAAAGACATAAGGGAAAAATTGAGGGTCAGGAAAGAGGCATACACTAAGTACATGGACAGCAGGGGAGAGCATGATAAGGGAGAATACGAAGAGCTTAGGAGAGAAGTAAAAAAAAAATTAGGAAGGCAAAGAGTAACTATGAAATTAAATGATCAAGGAACATAAAACAAAGTAGCAAAATATTTTACAGGCACATAAATTTAAAAAAAGTAAAGTTGGGATGGGAATAGGGCCACTAAGGGACAGTCAAGATAAAATGATAGGCAGCGATAGCGAAATGGCAGAAATGTTAAATAATTACTTTGCTTCAGTATTTACCAGGGAGACAGATCAGGTGGACATGACATCGGAAGATGAGATTAGAAATGAGATAACTGCATTTAAAATAAAAGGAGGAGAAATATTAAATAAACTAATCAAACTCAAAGAGGATAAAAACCCTTGGTCTGGACGGATTACATCTGCACATTTTAAAAGAATCTAGGGAAGAGATAGCAGAGGCATTATTACACATATTGAACAATTCATTAGAAAAAGGTGTAGTGCAAGAGGACTGGCGGATAGCTAACGTAGAACCTATATTTAGAAAGGGAGATAGAACATGTCCAGGGACTATAAACCAGTCAGCTTAACATCAGTGGTAGGAAAAATAATGGAATCCCTACTAAAGGAGAGAATAGAAGAACATCTAGAAACCAAAAATATAATAATGAATAGTCAGAATGGATTTCAAAAGAGAAAGTCTTGCTTGACCAACCTCATTGAATTCTTTGAAGTGGTAACATAGAGTATGGACAAGGGTAATGCAGTAGATGTAATTTATCTAGATTTCCAAAAGATCTTCGATAAGGTACCACATAATAGACTAATAAATAAGGTCAGAGAATGTGGAGTCAGGGGACAAGCAGCAGAATGGATAATTAGCTGGCTTCAAGACAGAAAGCAGAGAGTAGGGGTAAAAGGTAGCTATTCACAGTGGCAGAAGGTGGCGTCCCACAAGGATCAGTGCTGTGACCACTGTTGTTCACACTTTATATTAACGATTTAGACTTTGGAATAAAAAATACAATTTCTAAATTTGCGGATGACACCAAATTGGGGGGGGGTGGGGGTGATGAGGGGTGGGGGGGATAGTCAGTACTGAGGAGGACTGCAACAAATTACAAGAAGACATTAATAAACTTGCAGAATGGGCATATAATTGGCAAATCATTTTCAAAACAGATAAATGTGAGGTATTACATTTTGCTAAGAAAAATAAGGAGGTCATATATTACTTGGAAAATAAGAATCTAAATGGGGTAGAAGAGCAAAGGGCTCTTGGACTACAAATATACACATCACTAAAAGTAGTGATGCAGGTTAATAAGGCCTTAAAAAAGCAAACCAAGCACTAGGCTTTATTTCTAGAGGGATAGAATTGAAAAGTAGAGATGTTCTGCTAAACTTGTATCGAACCTTGGTTAGACCACACTTGGACAACTGTGTGCAATTCTGGTCGCCATATTATAAAAAGGATATAGAGGCACTGGAGAGGGTGCAAAAAAATTTACAAAGATGATACCAGAAATGCGATGTTATACCTATCAGGAAAGGATGAACAGACTGGGTCTCTTTTCTCTTAAAAAGAGAACACTGAGGAGTGACCTAATAGAGTTCTTTAAAATTATGAAAGGTTTTGATAGAGTAGACGCAGAGAGAGTGTTTCCACTTGTCAGGCACACACTGAGTTTCTTTGACATGTCTGAACAGCAGTGTCTCAGGAGGCTCAGGTTGTCACGTCAAGTGGTGGCAGACATCTGCAGCCTCCTAGAAGAAGACCTGCTGCCCGCTGGCCTTGGTGGCCATGGATTACCAGTGGTTGTCAAGGTCACCACTGCCCTCAACTTTTTTGCTTCCGGATCCTTCCAGAGCTCTGCCGGAGACATATCCAGGATCTCCCAGTCGGCACACAAATGCATAAGACAGGTGACTGATGGCTTGTTTACAGGGCCGGTAATTATGTGAACTTCGCTTGCAATGCCACCAATCAAAATGAGCAGGTGCTCGGGTTTGTGTCTCTGGCTGGCTTCCCACAGGTGCAGGCCGTCACCGACGGCACACACCTGGCAATCCGAGCACCCCCAGATCGACCAGGAGTATTCATGGACTGCAAGGGCTTCCACTCCATCAATGTGCAGTTGGTGCATAACCACAAAAAGATATTTTTGCAGGTGTGCATTAGATTCCCGGACAGCTGCCATGAAGCTTTCGTCCTGCAGCAGTCGAAGCTCCCTAACATCTTCGGACCTGCAAGCAGACTTAAGGGGTGGTAACTAGGCGACAAGGGATGCGCACTTCAAACTTGGCTGGTGACACATGCCAGAAAACCGACCAATGAAGCCCAACAGCGCTACAATGAATGCCATATGACCACCAGATGTATGATCAAACATGGCATCGGCATGCTGAAGATGCCTCAGGTGCCTAGACAGATCTGGGGTACCCTTCAGTACACACCAGCCAGGGTCTCCAGAATAGTTGTGGTGCGCAGCGCTCTGATCAACATTGTGCAGCAGTGAGGATTGAACTTGCAGGAGTTAAAAGGCGAAGAGCTCAGATCCTCTTCGGACGATTCTGAGGAGTGAGGGAAGAGGAAGGTGATGAGCAAAATGTACCACCAGCTGCTCATATTGCTGCCCGGAATGCCAGAGATGCCTTTATTAATACAAGGTTCACTTAGGTTGCACCATAGCACCCATGCCACAAGCACATGCGACGGCCACTCTCCCTGCGTTCCTCCAATGCCACTAACACAAAGCAATCCTGCAAACAATCAACCACACCTTGAACACCCCCCTACACAAAAGCAAAATACTGCGGATGTTGTAAATCCGAAATAAAAACAGAAAATGCTGGAAATACTCAGCAGGTCAGGCAGCATCTGTGGAGAGAGAAACAGAGTTAACGTTTCAGGTCGATGACTCTTCGTCAGAACTGGAAAAAGTCTCCACAGATGCTGCCTGACCTGCTGAGTATTTCCAGCATTTTCTGTTTTTATTATTGAACATCCCCCTATTGGTCCCCATCAATTCATGTCTTCCCATTCATCATCAAACAACTTAAAAGGTGACTTGCCAGCCATAAACCAAGAATGGACAAGACAGAAAAGTGGTGCAAAAGAATAATATTTATGTGCTTTAACTAAACAACAGAAACTTAACATAACATTGTATTATCCACCCATGTGCAGACTGCAGGGGATGGTGGTGTGTGTCAACTTCACCTCTGACTTCTGAGCGGTTCGAATCGCTCCCACTCCCTTGGTTCTAGACCTTGGACTTATTTGGGGGTTGTGACAAAAAGTGCAGCAGACAACTGGTTTTGATGCAAGAACTTTGATCTTTATTTAAGAAAGTAAAACACAACACAAACACTCTTAACACTCTAAAAGTGGGGAACACTTCGGTACAAGCGAGGGAAATAACATTAGAAGAATACTTCACCCCTCCCAATCCCACTTTACTAGCTAGGTTGGACTCCAGAGAACCAGGGAAAATGCTCACCAAACAAATCCTTGACAGTTGAGCTAGTTCGCGGTTTCGGGGTTCGCTGGATTGGATCAGGTGAGTACCCACTTTTCCTTGGTTAGAGGTAGGGTTTGGAGTCTTTTTAAGTCAAAAGTTTCGTAAGGCCCTTGTTGCCGCGAGGTGTCCGATGGTCACTGAGACAGTCGCTCTGGTCTCTTTTTGCGTGTCGGCCTACTTCTGGAGCTGTTGGCCTTCTTTGTTGAACTTCTTTCTCTTGCCCCCTTGCCTTGTTGAACTGTCTTCTTCAGAACTGTGGAACTGCCTTCTTGCAGAACTGTGGAACTGCCTTCTGCCTGCTTGTTGAACTCCCTGCTGCTTGCTGTAACTGTGTAACTGCTCTACCCTTGAACTTGTGGGGAACTTGTTGTAACTGCTGAACTGTGTACCTGTACTAGAGAACTCGAACTGTTGTAACTGTGTAACTGCTCCACCCTTGAACTTGTAGAGAACTTGTTGTAACTGCTGAACTGACTTCTTGAGAAAACAGACTTCAATTATACTCATTGAAGCTTCCTTAACTGCATGCCAGATCAAATCCCGGTCATTGTAAGATTTTGGAGGGCTCGTTAACAGTAACTGGTTTGTAAATGTGTGAAGTGGTTTCGGGATAGCTCCATCCTGTCGATCTGTTGTTTAATTGTAGTTGAATTGTCCTCATGTTTTGGGTTTCTTGACTGGGCCTAGGATTTCTATAGAGTAGGCTGAAGTAATCTGTTTTATGCATGTCTTCAATAGGCTCTGTAAATTGGGGTGGAGACTGTTTTTCCTCAGGTATTGTTAGGATGTTAATGTCTGCTAGGGGCCGATTTAACTCCAAGGGAAGTCATGCGGTTCCCCAGACAGTTCCCATTAACTCCAATATCCAAACTGTCTTTACAGAGGTTGATCCCACCTTCCTTTACAGCCTTTTCTTCCTTACCAGTCCAGACATGTCTTTTAAAATACCAAATCTCGGTTTTTGCACTAAAATGTCCTTCGGTTAAGCCCAATGCATTTCACCACCTGTAATAGTTAGAAAAAGAGTCCAAAGTCTTTTTCCTTAGGGTTTGTCTTCGAGTTTTGGGAGATCTGTGAATTTTGAGAATCTTACAAGAACCTTGTGCAACTACAAAGCCTTACTCTCCCTTTTGCTACTATTCCTACGTGGTGCTACCACTGTAACTTGAGCAGAGGTAGAGGCAGGCTGCTCAGTTCCCTGCTATGACTGCTGAGATGCTCTTGGCCGACAACCTCTGGGTTTTGGAGCCTGTGAGGGCTCCGGCAAAGACTGCTGCACCTGTGCAGGGCAGACTCCGCCTTTGGGAGACGAGGCAGCATGTGGGCTACTGACTGAGAGGGTGGAGCAACAGGTGAGAAGTGGAAGCGCTTTGAGTGGAGTCCCCACTTTATGTCCTCTTTCGCCATCATCCCTCTCGTGGCCCATCTGCATTTCACTGCTCCCACTGTGGTGGAGAGCCCTGTGGTGCAGATCAGTGCCGCACTGTAAGTCCAAGGCTATGGTAACTATCATCCTAATAAAGGTGGCCGACATTTTGTCATCCTGAGTCTGCACGGCCGTGATCAAGGCATGCGTGGACTCATTTGATTGGAGCGTTTGATGTTCCACGGAGTGGGCCATTCTATCCATGGAAGAAAACGCCATCTCAAAGGCCTGCAAATTCAACCCAATCATGCTTGAAGTGGACTCCTCCATTCTCTCTGTAATTGTGGTCAGTGTGCTTGGAAGGCCTGTCAGTGCATCCCAAATTTTCTGCTGCTGCTCAATGATTCTCCCTTTCTTCAAAGACCCCCTTGGTACAGCATCTGTGTCCCACTGAACAGAGCATGGAGAGGGCTGCGCCCTCCGACGTGGACTCTCCACTGCTGTCCCTGCCACCACCATCTGCTCTTGCTCACTTGTGAAGTGTGACTCACCAGTTGAAAACCAAACTATCTGCCTCTCACTTGTGTTCTGTGCTCTCTGCTCCTGCAATGAGGGAAACAACAGACGTATGAGTGAGTGTAATGGCATGTGTTCACCCGATGGATGGAATGCATTTGGTGTGTAGGGGGTGGTGTGTGGGGTCAACCTTCACCTCTGACTCAATGAGCGGTTCCAATTGCTCCCACGCCCCTGGTTCTAGACTTTGGACTTATTTAGGGGTTGTGAACAAAGATGCAGTAGACAACAGGATCTGATGAAAGAATTTTGACTTTATTAAAAGAAAAAGGTAACAAACTTAAAACACACTTAATGCTTAAACACAGGTTGGGGAACACACAGTACAGGCGAGGGAGAAAGACAATATACAAAAAGAAAACTTATCCCTTCCAAAAATCCCACTATCTAGCTAGGTTTTTGTTTCAGGAGATCAGGGATAATGCTCACCAAACGAATCCTTGACAGTTGAGAGTTAGGGTTTAGAGTCTCTTGAGCAAAAAGGTTTCGTAAGGCCCTTGTTGCCGCGAGGTGTCCGATGGCCACTGAGGCAGTCGCTCTGGTTTCTCCTTGCGTGTTGGTCTGCTTGTGAAGTTGTTGGCCTTCTTTCCTCCTCCTGCTCGTGGCTTGTGGTGTCTTGCTGGAACAGAGCCGAGAGAGAGCTGTGCGAGCGTTGAGAGCATTGTCAGAGAGTCCAGAGAGACTGTCTTGGGGGATTAGGCCCCCAATTATACTGTTCAGGCCCTTTGTCCTTTTCGCGCCCAAAACCCCTTACTAAATCGGTTTCCTTTAGATTTTAATTGAGCCCTGTTTATTCCATTGTCTTAGTTTTGGCGGGCTTGTTAGTTTTGATGGCTTTAACTTGGTGTTAAACATGTCCTGATGGCTTCCGATGTTTCCCATTTAGGCAGGGCCTTTATCTGCGCACCAAATCTTGTCCCTATTGTCCTAGGTTTTTGGCGGGCTTGTAAATCTGTCCCTGAGGATACCTGGTTGATTGGTTTTTGATGAAGTAATCGGGGTACTAAATGTTTTATTGATTTCAGGCTCCTGGTATCCTGTTTGGGCCTGGGAATTTCAAAAGGGGTCTTGGATTATTCATATTTCGATGTGTGTGTGAGGTTTTGGGTTTGTCTCTTCCTCCTTGGTAGGATTACAGTGTAAACAATTCCCAGACAGCTTGACTGGGCCCCAAAACCCAAAGCTGTCCACTGCCTGGCCACGCCCATCCGCAGCCTGTCTTGTGTCTGTGAAAGGTGTCTTTCCCAACAGTAAGATTCAAAAGTCATTTTCCTCAGGGTTTTTCTTCCCTGATCTTTAAAATGTCCAAAACTGAGGTTTTTACCTCAAATCACTTCACTTAGGTCCCATCATCCCAAGTTTGTATGAAAGGTCCAAAAATCACTCCCTTTAGGGTTCTGTTCAAGTTTCTGGGGGATTTTGCGAAGCCTACAGGTGAGGGTGACTATGAGAGAGAGGCATGAAATTGCACAAGGATGAGGGTGAGTGGGAATGGTGGATGGATAGCTGGGGATGTGAGGAAGTGCACAGAAAGAGAAGGATGGGTGGGTGGGAAAGGTAAGTGGGTATGAGGAGTGATGTGATGGAGTAGGCTTGAGAAGGCAGAGTGAGGGGGTTGGGGTGATGCGCACATCAGAATGTAGGTGAATGTGCAACTGTACTCCCCTTTTCTGACCTGGTTAGGTCATTAAAGTGCTTCCTGCACTGAATCCAGGAGTGTGGCACTACTCTCCTGCTGCTGACCTCCTGGGCCACCTTCAGCTACGCCTTCTTTTGTCAGTAGCAGGTTTCGTTTTCCTGTTGCTGGGGAAGAGCATCTCTCTTGTGCTCCTCAAAGCCCCCAGCAGCACATTAAGGGAGGCGTTGTTAAAGCAGGGCGCAGCCTTTGTGCATTCTTATTCCATCTTCTATGATTGCTGTCTCTGTTCCAAACCTCCCAACTCCTCAAAGTTGCATCTTCGATTGGTCCTTTAAATACTGGAGTTGAGATCGCATCATGCGGGTCCTCATCACGCCCGCTGCCGCAGATTGGACGGCAAACCCGGAAGTAAAATGCTAATGAACTGACTGAGTTAAAAAAAACACTGATCTAGGTGCTGAACTTACTTCCAGGTTTCCCCGCTGATATCAGACCCCCCCCCACCCACTCCCAATGCATCTCCGTGTAAATATCAAGCCCATAGTTTGTTATAAGCAGAATTAAAAAGTGAACAGAAAATAATTCTTACTGATTTGATATAACAGCATATTTTCCCATTTTGAAACGTGTGTTGAGTTGTCAGCTTTAAAAGAAGAAATTGGTAGTCTGGTTGTTGGTGAGAAAAAGAAAGACTTGCATTTATCAAGTGCCTTTCACAACCATCGGACGTCCCAAAGCGCTTTACAGCCAATGAAGTACTTTTTGAAGTGTAGTCACTGTTGTAATGTGATGAGGGCAGATGCTTGAGTCAAATGGGCCTTTTAGGCAGAGGAGGGAAAATAAACCAGCAACAGCATCCTCCAACCAACAGGACCATTAGTCAAGCAGGGTCTTCTTGTTTTCCTACCAGCCCCAGACCAACCTTTCAACAAGCATTACTCCCTGTGTGTTTGTATCCATGTCAAGACACCTGATATATCAATGTACTCTTCCCACAAACACCATGCAATCAAAAATTAACAAAGACTACACAAAATATGTAGCTCAACATAAGCTCCTAAACATTCAATAAGTAAAATAGCAACATGAGTCAGTCAGACTCCACTTTTTCTAACCAGCATGAATGTTTGACTCATGCAGATGACATGTGGCTGCAACTCTGTTAAAATAACATTGAAAGTATCTGCAGACCATATGGAACACAGGTTAAACGTCGAACACATAACTCACAGAAAGCCTGAGTACATCCTTTATAAACATTCTCTTTCATGTACTTTATGGATATAGGCTTTTTGTAAGTGTTTCTAAATAATAAGGATAACAATAAAGTACAACAATGCTCACAAGATATGACATTTAGTTAAAAAGCTCGGGAAGAATACATAAGAACATAAGAATTAGGAGTAGGCGTAGGCCATACGGCCCCTCGAGCCTGCTCCGTCATTCAGTAAGATCATGGCTGATCTTCAACCTCAACTCCACTTTCTCAACTGATCCCCATATCCCTTGATTCCCCATCAGACCAAAAATCTATCAATCTCAGTCTTGAATATACTCAATGACTGAGCATCCACAGCCCTTTGGGGCAGAGAATTCCAAAGATTCACAACCCTCTGAGTGAAGAAATTCCTCCTCATCTCAGTCCTAAAAGGCCGACCCCTTATCATGAGACTATGCCCCCTAGTTCTGGACTCTCCAGCCATGGAATACTCGAGAAGATCTACTGATCCTCTGTGAATACTTCGACTATGAAACACATCTTTCTGTCAAGGGTCCATCAGTGGGTGTAATTAAATAACACAATATTCCCTCATTATAGCAATTCACCTAGGAGCCACGCAGAGAGAATTATAATGAGGCCTTACAATAACATTTGTGTTTGCTCACTGTTTCTTTTTCTAAATCTACAGATTTCTGTGCTTTAAGGTTCAGTAAGATATTTTGACCTAGAAATTCCCTACCTTACCGCCACGAGTTACCGCCAGTTTCCTGAAAAAATGGTGGGCGCCGCTCTAACGCAGGACTTGGCGGCCACCATTTTGGTGAGGTCCTTAGTGCTGCTGATAGCAGCACTGGCCCTGGAGATGCAAATATGGAGAGCATGACGTCAGTCGGCGTGCAATGCCGACTTAACGTCACGCTCTGTGCACTTGGACCTTTGCGATGAGTTAGTTCTGGGTCCTAAGCTCGCTCTGAAAAGTGAGCATGCAGCAGACTGACAGAGACGCTGTCAGTACTTCTTAAAGGGACACACACATCTTTCAGGAAAGTTTGCATTTAAGGTTTAGGACTGAATTTTTATATTTTATTGAAGTAGTGGCTTGGTGCAATACATATTAAAAGTTTTTAAGTGTGCAGGTAGTGCAGGGAGTGCTGGTGGATGCTTGCAAGGCCTTGGATGATAAAGAAAGTCCTCTGAGAAGACAGAAAATGCTGGAAATACTCAGCAGGTCAGGTAACATCCTTGGAGAGAGAAACAGAGTTCACGTCTCAGGTCGAGATGCTGCCTGAGTTGTTGAGTATTTCCAGCATTTTCTGCTTTTATTTCAGATTTCCAGCATCTGTTCGCAGAGGGAAGAGGAAGACGCAGACGAGGAAGACACAGACGAGGAAGACACAGACGAGGAAGGTGCAGAAGAGGAAAAAGCAGAAGATGAGGAAGCAGAAGAGGACTAAGCAGAAGGAAGGATGCAACCCAGACAGCCCCTTTCTGGTCGGGAGATCCGGGATGGAATCATCCGCCTGTGGTACCAGTGACCACAACCCAATTCCCCTTTCACAATTAATCCTACATCTTACCTTCCCTCTGTTACTGACCATCACAGCGTCCTCTTGGCCACAATGCAAACTTTCCAATCCAACTATATACATCTATCCATTCAATATGACATCAATAAATCAACTAATCACCCTTATACATTCCCTTAGTGACTGTCTTGTGTGTGCCGTTGCCTATCCTACTAATGTCATGCAGTGCTACCCCAGTGGCTGCAGCATGGCTGGTGGAAGGCTGCTGACTTTCAGTGGGGGACACAGCAAATGGCCTTGCTGATCGACCTTGAGAAACTGGTGGCTGGGAGTGTGAAATCGAGTGACAGTGTTTCTTCTTCTTCTTCACTCTCCTCTCCCTCTTCTTGGTCAACCACTAGCTGGGCAGGCTGCATTTCTTGGGTTTGTGAAATGATGAAGGCATAAAGGTGGAGTTGTGATAGGGGAAGGCGGGAAAGCAAGAGGTGTATGCGAGAAGGAGGATAATGTATGAAGATACTAGCATCTTGTATCCTTTCAGTCCCGCCATTGGCCAAGGACTCAGCCATGTCCCTGCAAAGAAAGGCCAGCACCGTCTCCTTCAAGGGGGTGAGGTGAAGCTAGGGATGGAATGTGTGCCTCATGTTTGGTACAGATTGTTGAGAGGTGAGTGATTGTGGGATGCGGGGGGGGTCATGCATTGAGAAGTGTATGAGACTAATGGTGCAGTTGATGGGAGACGGCTTTTGATGATGCATTCACTGACCTTGACCATTGGTCTGAGGCCATGAAGCTTCTTTGGGCACTGGAACCAGGTCGTGGGGGCAACATTGCTGGCAGTGACGACCTCAGTGATGTGGTCCCACATCCTTCTTTCTGGAGGGCCTCCTGGCCCCTGTGGTAGAGGACCTCTCTTGCAGTGTTGACCCCTGCACAAAGTTGGAGTGCTACGTGCAAGACCCTGGGTGCCCCTTCCCTGGCTTGCTGAGCCATTTGTGTTAGTGCTCAGGCACTTTTCTCATTTTTTTTAGGTGCGGAGGGGAATTCAGCTTCAAGAGCTGAAGACTGCCATTTGGGAATTCTTTTTAATGTTAATTTTTTTTCAGCAGGCAGTTGAGCTGTAAGGGCTAAAAACTGCCTATTGTTACATGATTTTTTATTTTTTTCCCTTTTAAGGGACCGCACTGCTTTCTGAAATGACAGCCTTGCTTTAAGAGAAGGCTGCTCTTGCTGCAATGACGCTGCGGCCACGCTACACTGGGCCTCCTGCTTGGACTACCGCCACGAAAACGACCTTGCACGGTAAGTTTAGTGCTGGAATAATGTTAATTAGCAACCAGCACGAATATTCCGATCCTGCCAGTGCCATCAATTTCGGCAGCCATTAACTCCGGCCCGCGGTGGCACCGGCAGGTTTTTAGCGATCTCGAATTTTTTGGCCTTTGTGTTTGCAAAGATAATCAAGATCTCCAGAGTATCTGGACAGCAGATAAGGTAAGTTTATTTTTCATTTGTAGAGAGATTTTCAAACTTTTCTATGTGGGCAACCCAGCAAATATTGACACATTCCATGAGACTCCGTCCAAATCTCAGAACGTCAATGTCAGGTAACCAATGCTATCATTACAGAAAATTATTTTTATTAGTACATAGTAACGAAAAGAACACGTTAGTAAATCAACAAATACAGAAGTTTGATTCAGGACAGACAGAAATCTGATGATCTTGAGCAACCCATAGGAACCCCTCCAATTCGTCACTTTGAAAACCTATGTCATACAGCAAAATTTGGGGGGCTGAAATTCCTGAGTGGTCCTCCAGTCTCCTGCAATAACTCCAGCAGGAGACCGGTGGAATCCCCAAAGAATTTCACCACCTCTTCTCTGAGGAAATACTGATTTATAATTATGTTTAGAAAACTTCAGAAACACCCTGCAGTTTTACTTACAGCATGAGAATGTCATTTTGTTTACATTATTATGTCTAAATTGCTTGAAGGACTTTTTAATGGCCTATGTTCACACACTGCAATATTTTGGGGGCTTAACTTGCCTTAGAAAAATAAATGTTATATTCTGCTACCCTTCTGGCTGGTTCTTTGTTTTTAAAAAAGAAAATTAACGCTCACAGCATTGCAGAATTGTTCCTTCTTATTGTAATTAGACCCCTGGTTCTGGACACAAGGGTCTGGGTTCTCTTCTGAATTATCACACATTTTAGAGTGGATTTGGGATGGTGAACAGAGCAAAATGCTACCACCACGAATTCGTCACCAAAGAACTGCACCTAAATTCTCCTCTCAAAAAAACCCAGTTCCTTTAAGGCCTGCCACAATATTGTTCTACCACATTTATATGTCAAGGGGGCGTGGCTAACCCTTCTACTCCATTTCCCTCCATTTCTGCCCCAAAACCACCAAAATAATTACTGTCACTATATCAGTGGTGGTAAGAGCTGCTGCAAGGTATTCCTGAGGTAGATACCATATTGAGAAGGGTGTTTTATGAGCTGCTACTGAAGGTTCGTCATTTCTTTGCCTTCATAGTGATCGTTTTAGTACTATGTGGGTTAAGTCAAGACTTTTGCTGTTACTGTTAATCAGCTCTGCTCAAAGAACTGCTTTGACTCTGAACATGGATTCTCAATAAGAGTATCTTTATTTTGATGTTATGAAGGATGAACACCTGGAAAAGTCTAGGTTCAAGGCTCTTAGTGTCAGGCATCACCAAAGGTGTCTCTTCCCTACATATAGACACTCACTCACCAGGGCCTATAGGGTCAAAAACATCCCCATAGCATAAGGAGGGTGCATAGAAGGAGAGGAAGTGGAACAGGAGAGCCAGCTGCCAGAGCAAGTAGAGCACAGGTGAGAGCTCAGAACTTTTAATAAATAAAGGTTAGCTCATCAAATGAACTCGCTTCACATCTGCCTGTTCTCCCTCCACATTCTCATAAAGTCCCTCACTTTCCAAAACATTTGGCAAGTTCTTCATAAGACAGAAGTCTTCATTTTCCCTGCCATCATCCAATTCCCAAAAGTAGAAAGCAGGCATAGAAATGAACTCACAACTCCATTTGAACATGTGTTTATTTTAAATAATAATATTCACCAGGAACATTCACCACAGAAATCCTTTCTCCTTATCTACAACTATTTCTTAACACCGTTACTTCCTTCGTGCCAGCTACCTTACATACTCCAGTTCCTAATCTACTACTTCCACAAAGTGCACCCTATGTGGCATTAAGTAGAACGATGGGTGACTGAGATGGTTCTCCTGGAGCCTTAAAGACCTGAGGTGACTTTTATCTCAAAGTAGCTGCTGTTCTAGAGGGACCTACTTCCAGCAGCCTGGCGCTTGCAGCAGCAAGGGGTGCCAGTTCCATGTCTGGTGCTCCCTCATATGAAGGCATTGGAGGGGGCCTTAAGGAAACGGGCTCACTGCCACTCACCAGATAGACAATGACATTCATGCCCACTCCCTGCAGCCCGGGCACAGGTTCTGAGGTACTACTGGCCAGTGTCATCTCAGATTTAATAGTCCCAATGAGGTATTGGATGCCCTGTGAAAGTGTTCTGTTCAAAGCATCTATTGAAGCATTGGTAGCTGCAATTATGGAAGCTACCAATGTCCTTAGAAGCCCTTCTTGGCATCTTGATGCTGCAGCAATTTCCTGGGCTGTCAGGCTCCTGGATTTTCTGCAGGTCTTGTAGCAGATGCACTTATCCATTATCTCAACCATATATGTGAAACCTGTCTCCACTTGAAAACTATACTCCCAAATCATAGCTCTTTTAGAGACTAAGCCCTGAGATCTGGGTCACAAGGCTCCTCTGTGGAGAGAACAACACTCGCCCTCTCCTCCACTCCCAGGTTCTCATTCTCACTAATTCTCAGTCACTCACCTGATGACAACCTTTCTAACTGTCTAACTAATTGCTCACAAGTGGATGTGCCTGTGCTGGTGCTTGCACAGGTAAGATGTCAGGACAGAGATGGTGAGGACATGGCAGCAGTTGTTGACTCGGAAGTGCCTGAGTGGTTGTCAGTGTGGCTGGCCTCTTCCTCCAAGGCACCCCCTGTGATGTAAAAGGCAGACGAGCTTGTGTGCACAGTGACATCTGCCTTTGAAGAAATACTAGGCAAGTGTAAGGGCATCGCAATACTTTTAATAAAACACAAAGGGCAGAATTTTCATTGACCCGTGGAGGCGGGATTGGATGCGTGTGGGGGGTTAAAATAGCAGATTCGGGGGTCCCGAACCCATCCCGCCCCCAACCCGTCTCCATGCCAGTTTCACAGGAGGCGGGTACCCGACCTGTGCTGGGACCCGCCTCCCCGAGGCGGGAAGGGGATTAGTGCCAATAAACTGCCTGTTAACAGGTAGTTAACAGGCAGTTTTTTGCCTAATCCCTATTTTTAGCCCTGAAGTGTGGGCTTCCCGACAGGTCCGAACCACGCCGATTTAGCAAGGCAGACCGTCGGTCTGGAGGGCTTGGAGGGGTCGAGATGTCCGGTGTGCAGGTGAGTGATGGGTGCATGAGTGCAGAGGTAAGTGTATTTGGTGTGTGTAAAGTGTTTTAAGAACTTGTACTTACCTTAACTTTGTCCTGCAGGCTTCCTTCCTTCAGTTCTCGGGCGTCCCTCAGCTCACCGGCACAGAGAGCAGAATGGCCGCGGAGCTGTCAAAAGCTGCAGTCTCTGCTTTCTGTGCTGGATTGATTTCTAACTGAGTCTAAGTACAGGGACTCACGTTAGAAATCATATTGTCAGTGTTTGACAGCTTCACAGAGCTGTCAAACGCTGAAATTTCATCTGTCAAAAGCTCTTGACAGATGAAATTTCAATGGCTGACGTCGGCTGTATCCAAGGGACCCTTGATTGGCCTGCTAAGCCCGCTGGGCGGGCTTAACAAGGTCAATCAAGGGAAAATACAGTGGGTTGGCCACAAGTCGATGGAGGCGGAACTACAACCCAAAAAGTCCCATTGACAAAATCCAGCCCATAAACACTGAAACTACATATAATGAGCCTTACCCAGCCTTTATCCACCTTCTCTTGCCAATTCACCTCCAACTTCACCCTCTCCTACATTTGCCTACTATATCTAATGCCTCCTCTCCCTGCAGACTCAGACATTCCTGGGATAGCGGTTCTCCGCCGGTTGCCCTTCTGTGGTGCTGGTTGTATGCTTTTATCTCCTTTGGGGGGAGTGAAGACAATGGGGGGAATTTTTACTTCCTGATGTGCTGGCTGTGTTCCCCGTAATTTTTTTTGACCCTGCACGGCCCATTTAAGGGGCTGCACGGGCCATTCAAAATACCGCGCATGCACGGTTTTTACATTGAAATGCCAGCAAGCCGGCTGTGCAGGTTCCTTCAATCAGTGCATGGCCACGTGGCCGCGCACCTTGCAGGGAACACTGGCTGGGACCGGGGAGTCCAGTAGCGCCCGGGAAACCTGAAAGACTGGGTTTCCCCGCACGCTGTGGAGATTTAACTCCACAGCGTGTGACTCATCGCCCTGACAGGTTCCCTGCCCAGAAGTCAGCCTGATTGACACACTTGGCATCCAGTCAGGCGGGGAGCACTCTGGAGGAGGCCGCAGGACCAGGTAGGTCCAATCCCCAACCCTGGGGGGTCCAATCCCACACCCCGGGGGGAGGTCCAATCCCAAGGGGGGTTCGATCCCTGACCCGGGGGTCCAATCCCCGACCCCGGGGAGGTGGATGTCCGATTCCTCACCCCGATCCCAAGAGGGAGTCCAATCCCTGACCCTGGTGGTGTCCGATCCCACGGGGGGGTCCGGTCCCTTACCCCAGGGGTCCAATCCCTGATGCTGGGGTGGAGGTGGAGGCTCGTGGGGGGTTCCGATCCCGGGAGTGTTTGTATGGGGGTATGGGGGGATGTCTGAGGATGGGGGAGCTTGGGGGTCTGGGAGGAAGCACTCCTGCTCCTCCTGGCCCACCATGAGTGCTCCCCGTGGCTTTCCTTGACTCGCTGCAGCAGCCGGATTTCCCCAGGCCACATAAAATCTGCAAAGCAGGTTAAATCTGAGGCTTCCAGCCTCACTAACATATTTAAAATGACAACCCGCCTCCTTGGAGCGAGTTGGCTGCCCACTGTTTTCCCGCCTCAGTAAAACCCGGAAGTCGGAGGGTTCGAGCTGGTTTCCCAACATGCTTGGAATATTTGCCCATTTAACCCCCGACCTGCACCCACTCCCACCCGCTCATCCATGTTAAAATTCCCCCATTGTTACAGGCCTGTGAGTGTCATGGAGACATGCCTCATATGAGGTCATTATGCCATGATAAGTGATAACTGCCCTGTCCCTTTAAAAGAATTGTCCTTGAAGTCTAGCAGAAGGCCTTGTGGCAGGCAAAGTGAAATCCGAGAGTGGTTTTGAGTAACGAACATGCTTGAGTGTTTGGAGTGTTTGCCCTTAGCAGAAGTGAGTTTCCCTGATACCCAGTTGTTAAGAGAGAAAGAGTACGACAGGTAAAGAGGTGTTTGAAGTTATATGAGTGGTACAAGATGTATACTGGCACCAGTGACTTGACATAACTAGAAAGAGGTACAGAATAGTTAGAATAGACAATAATAATGGCAAAGGAATGAGAGCGAGCAAAAGAGAATGAATGGTGAAAAGAGAAAAGACACTGTAAATGAAGGTCAATGAAGCCGGTTTTGGTGTCTATTATGCTCCAATGGACTGTGAAATTGGGCAGAAATCATTTCTGCCTGATTTCCACTCATTTTGTGTCCCGCTAGATTTTAGTCGCTTCTAGGGCAGGGGGTACAAATTCCCATCTGAAGCCGGTGGAAGCTTCAATGACATATTAAAAAGGGGGCATGGATGTTCCCCGCTCTCTTTCCTGACTGGTGGACACACTGGATGCCAAGGCCCTGAAATTTCAATTAGGGTCAAGACATAAATGGGGTAGATCTCCAGTTGGAGAATCAGAAAATGGGCAGAACTTAGTTCCACTGTATTCTGCATTTTTTGCACCCTTACAGGAAATTCTGGAAGGCAGGCATGGGCAAAACTTCTGCCCGAGAGGATCAATTACCTTGAAGAGATGACCCAATAGCTTCTTTGGGAACTGAAGAATTAAGAGCTTGCATTTCTGTTGGGTACTTCCTGGCTGACTTTGGAAATGCCATAATTTGGGAGTGGGTCTGAACATCTCCACTCTGCTCCTCTTCCACTGATGGAACAGTCTGAATTTCGGGGTTCAAGTCTCCAGCATGGCTAAGAAACCTAGTTTACAATGTTGTAAGGGATCCCTTCAGACCAGAGCTCATTTAGAGGGCACTCAGCTTTTACATTTAAGTGTTTATGGCCAATTCTCACCAGTTTTGGATAACTCTTTTAGTTTTTATCCTGCTAACACTTAGGGGGAAAAATTGGCTTGATTTGCACCTCTCGTTAACGGGGTGCAAATCCACTAGCGCCCAGGCGTGGCAGGGCTAACGCCTCCCGCGAATTACGGCAGTAGCCGGTAGGGCCTTGCGGTGCTGCACCGCCGGTGATGACGTCATCGCCGTGCGCAGCACCCCACTCGCGCCCTAGCCGCAAACTTGGGTTGCGCCCCCTGACCTACGCCGGACGATATGTCTGACAGGGTCAGGGGGCATTTTTGCAGTCCTGGCAGAGCTACTTAATGGGCAGGTGTTGGGCGGCCATTTTTGTTTGGCCGACTGCCAGCACCTGCCTCCTTTCCCCTTTTATCTTCAGGGTGCCGGCCGCGCTCGCTCAGCCCGGCACTCCTCTTGCGCAGCGCTAGGCCCCTCCCCTTTAATCAGGGGAGGGAGGCCTGCAATTCCACGGCGCTACGTGCCGACGTGCGTGGCACTGTTGCACGTAGCGCCGCGATATTCAGTCGTAGCGCCCCAAGAAGGAGGTGGAGCGCTTCCAGTAGCGCTCCACCTCCTGCTTGGGGCGCTACAGCTGAATTTCAGGTGGAGGGGCACTAATTTTAGCGCCCTGGCGACGTTAGCGCCCCAAAAGGGGCGACACCAAATTTTTCCCCCTTAGGCTTTTATGAGCATTTGTGCCAGCTATCCTTATTATCTTTTTACTCCCAGTAGTTTTACTGCCACCAAAGGTTTTCCCAAAGGGAATCCTCCAAGCTGATGTGTTTGTAAAAAGAGGAGCCTAGGAGGGATGCCAGGCAGGTGAGGCTGCCTGAGGGATGTTCCATGCCCTCCTGCTGGTATTTGCATACATGAACCTGCAGGAAAACGTGAAATTAGCTCACTATGGCTGACATAGTGTTAGTGGAAACTCCTCTTCTCAAAGGAAGCTGTGCCAGCAAACCCCTGATAGCATTTCTATGAGATGTGATTGCCTGGTTAACCATTAGTCAGGAGCAGCCCAATCACAGAATGTCATGTTTTACATGGTACTGCAGAAAAGAAGGCATGCCAGGATGATCAAGAGCCAATGATGCCTGATTGACCGCACCCACCAAGATGTCCCCAACCATTTCTACAGACCCTGGTACCTGGCAGGGATCACAGGAACTGGTCTTCTCAGGGTCAGAGCTGCGCCATGTGCTGCAAAAGACACCTGCAATTGCCGTGCAGTATTAGGCTGACATTTCCTGGCAGAGAAATGGTCAACTATGGCCTGAAACTTGCAGGCATGCTGTAATGTTGACCTATGATGATGGCACTGTTGAGTGGCACTGAGGGTCATCCGCCTTGCAGCACCCTATGCAGTATAACCTCGATTTCAGTACTTATCAAACAGGGTCAAGTGCTGCGCTGCTCTGTCACTTGTTTGCAGAATCATGCCTTTTTCATTATTTTTGACTGGCTCTACCTAATCCCCTATCATTTCAGCTTTAGTTGAGGCTCAATGGGATGAGTCGCCTATTAAGGCTCTCCCAGAGCTTTCTGAAGTTTTTGACCCCCCAATTGTGGCACTCCCCTTCAATTGTCGCTACTCTTTTAAATTTGACATACATGTAATTTTGCTCTATCACCACGAGACCAAGGTATCAGCCTTGGCTTGGTGTTAGCAATCTTGCCTTGATCCAGAAGGTTATGGGTTCAAAACCCACTCCAGAGACTTAAGCACATAATCTAGACTGACACTTCAGTGCAGTAGTAAGGTAGTGGTGCACTAGAGTGCTGTCTTTTGGGTGAGATGCTAAACTGAGGCCCCATCTGTCCTCTTAGGTGGGCGTAAAAGACCCCATGGCACTATTCAAAGAGTCCGGGAGTTCACCCTGGTTTCCTGGCTAAGATTGATCCCTCAACCAATATCAGAAAAAAACCCAGATTATCTGGTCATTATCTCATTGTTGCTTGTGGGACCTTGCTGTATGCAAATTAGTTCATGTGGTTCCCTACGTTACAACAGTGACTGCATTTCAAAAGTACTTATTTGGCTGTAAAGAGCTATGGGACGTCCTGCGATGGTGATAGGTGCTATATAAATGCAAGTTTTTTCTTTCTAGACCATTCTCAGTCTGCTCTGAACAATAATGCAAATGAGCATACACCAGAGAACTGAGTGCTATTTCCACCAGCTGTTGCCTGGGCTGGGGAATTTTAGCTATGAGGAAAGATTGGATAGGCTGGGGTTGTTTTCTTTGGAACAGAGGAGGCTGAGGGGAGACCTAATTGAGGTGTATTAAATTATGAGGGGTCTAGATAGAGTGGACAGGAAGGACCTATTTCCCTTAGCAGAAGGGTCAATAACCAGGGGGCATAGATTTAAAGTAATTGGTCGGAAGTTTAGAGGGGATTTGAGGAGAAATGTTTTCACCCAGAGGGTGGTGGGGGTCTGGAACTCACTGCCTGAAAGGGTGGTAGAGGCAGAGACCCCCATCACATTTAAAAAGTACTTGGATATGCACTTGAAGTGCCGTAACCTACAAGGATACGGACCAAGTGCTGGAAAGTGGGATTCGGGTGGATAGCTCTTTGTCAGCCGGCACGGACAAGGTGGGCCGAATGGCCTCCTTCTGTGCCGTAAATTTCTATGATTCTATGATTAACCATTTACAACTGATTTAGACCTGCAGACAAAATCGCCCACAAAGTAATTACATTTTTGTTTAAAATTGTTTTTAGATTCTTATTTTTTCAGTGTAGAATTTTAATATTACATTTGTATTACTCATTGCATTGCAGCAGTTTTATAATCTGAAATAGGAACAGGAGTAGGCCATCTAACCCCCCGAGCTTGTTCTGCCATTCAATTAGATCATGGCTGCTCTGTACCTCAACTCCATTTACCCACCTTTACTTCATATCCATTGATACTCTTACCTAACAAAAAGCTATTGATATCAGTCTTGAACATTTCAATTGACCCAGCATCCACAGCCTTTTACTACACTTTGTGTGAAGAAGTGCTTCGTGATTTCACTGCTGAATGGCGTGGCTCTAATTTTAAGTTTATTTCCCTTTGTTCTGGCTTCCCCCACCGGAGGGAATAGTTTATCTGTATCTACCCTATTGAAACCTTTTATAATTTTAAACACCTCGATTAGCTCACCACCCAATCTTCTATACTCAAGGGAATACAAGGCAAGTTTATCCAACCTGCCCTCATAATTTAGCCCTTTAAGCCCCAGTATAATTCTGGTGAATCTATGCTATAACCCCTCCAAGGCCAATATATCTTATATTGGTGTTTGCTTCAGTGTCAAGTATAAGAACATAAGAACATAAGAAATAGGAGCAGGAGTAGGCCAATCGGCCCCTCGAGCCTGCTCCGCCATTCAATAAGATCATGGCTGATCTGATCCTAACCGCCAATCTACTATCTATCACAGAACCATCTCCTGCATCTAACAGAATTGCACACACGAAATAGGAGCAGAATCAGGCTACATGGTCCCTGGGCCCGCTCCACTATCCACAGGGCCATGACCGATCCGAACCTAGACTCATGTCCAAATTCCTGCCCGCTCCCCGTAACCCTTAATGCCCTTTACTTCTAGGAAACTGTCTATTTCTGTTTTAAATTTATTTAATGATGTAGCTTCTACAGCTTTTTGTGGCAGCATATTCCATGGACCTACCACCCTCTGAGTGAAGTAGTTCCTCCTCATCTCAGTTTTGAAAGAGCAGCCCCTTATTCTAAGACTATGTCCCCTAGTTCTAGTCTCACCCGTCATCGGGAACATCCTCCCCGCATCCACCCGATCCAACCCCTTCACAATCTTATATGTTTCAATAAGATCGCCTCTCATTCTTCTGAACTCCAATGAGTAGAGTCCCAATCTACCCAACCTCTCCTCATATGACCACCCCCTCATCCCCGGGATTAACCGAGTGAACCTTTTTTGCACTGCCTCGAGAGCAAGGATGTCTTTCCTTAAGTAAGGACACCAAAACTGTATGCAGTATTCCAGGTGCGGTCTCACCAATACCTTGTACAACTGAAGCAATACCTCCCTATTTTTATATTCTATCCCCCTAGCAATGAAAGCCAACATTCCATTTGCCTTCTTAATCACTTGCTGCACCTGCATACTAACCTTTTGAGTTTCGTGCACCAGGACCCCCAGATCCCTTTGCACTTCAGTACTCTCCAGTTTCTTGCCATTAAGATAATAAATTGCTCTAGGATTTTTCCTGCCAAAGTGCATCACCTCACACTTTCCAGTGTTGTATTCCATCTGCCAAATCTCTGCCCACTTACTTAGCCTGTCTATGTCCCCTTGCAGGTTTTTTATGTCCTCCTCACTCACTACTTTCCCTCCCATCTTTGTATCATCTGCAAATTTTGATATGTTACACTTGGTCCCTTCCTCCAAATCATTAATATAGATTGTAAAGAGTTGGGGACCCAGCACTGACCCCTGTGGAACACCACTAGTTACTGATTGCCAGTCTGAGAATGAACCATTTATCCCAACTCTTTGCTTTCTGTTAGATAGCTAATCCTCTATCCATGCCAGAATATTACCCCCAATCCCGTGATTTTTTACCTTAAGCAATAATCTTTTGTGTGGCACCTTGTCAAATGCCTTTTGGAAGTCTAAATACACTACGTCCACTGGTTCCCCTTTATCCACTCTATATGTTACTTCCTCAAAGAACTCCAGCAAATTTGTCAAACATGACTTCCCCTTCGTAAAACCATGCTGACTTTGTCCTATTAAATTATGATTATCCAAATGTCCTGTTACTGTTTCCTTAATAATGGACTCCAAAATTTTACCTACCACAGATGTTAGGCTAACCGGTCTATAGTTACCAGCCTTCTGTCTACTGCCCTTTTTAAATAAGGGTGTTACATTAGCAGTTTTCCAGTCTGCCGGGACCTTAGCGGAATCCAGGGAGTTCTGAAAAATTATTACCAATGCATCTACAATCCCTACCGCCACTTCCTTCAAGACTCTAGGATGTAAGCCATCAGGTCCAGGTGATTTATCCGCCTTGAGTCCCATTATTTTACCGAGTACCACTTCCTTAGTGATTTTGATCATGTTTAGCTCCTCTCCCCCTATAGCCCCCTGTTTGTCCAGTGTTGGGATATTCTTAGTGTCCTCTACTGTAAAGACTGATACAAAATATTCATTCAGTGTTTTTGCCATCTCCATATTTCCCACCATTAATTTCCCGGTCTCATCCTCTAAGGGACCAACATTTACTTTAGCCACCCTTTTTCTTTTTATATAACTATAAAAACTCTTACTATCTGTTTTTATATTTTTTGCTAATTTACTTTCATAATCTATCTTCCCTTTCTTAATCAATCTTTTTGTTATTTTTTGCTGCCTTTTAAAGTTTTCCCAATCCTCTCTCCTCCCACTAGATTTCGCTACCTTATATGCCCTTGTTTTTAGTCGAATACTATCCTTAATTTCTTTACTTAGCCACGGATGACTGTCCTTTCTTTTACACCCTTTTCTTTTCAGTGGAATATATTTTTTTTGGAAGTTGTAAAATAACTCCTTGAATGTACACCACTGATCATGTGTCGTCTTACCCTTTAATCTATTTTCCCAATCCACTCTACTCAATTCCGCTCGCATACCTTCATAGTCTCCTTTATTCAAGCTTAGCACGCTTGTTTGAGATCCAACCTTCTCACCCTTTAATTGAATATGGAATTCAACCATGTTATGGTCACTCATTCCAAGGGGATCCTTTACTAGGACATTTTTAATTAATCCTGTCTCGTTACACAGGACCAGATCTAAGGTTGCTTGCCCCCTGGTCGGTTCAGTTACATACTGCTCAAGAAACCCATCCCTAATACACTCAATGAACTCATCCTCAAGGCAGCCCTGCCCCATTTGATTTGTCCAATTAATATGATAGTTAAAATCCCCCATAATTATAGATGTTCCCTTATTACATGCCTCAACTATTTCCTGATTGATACTCCGTCCAACAGAGTTGCAACTGTTCGGAGGCCTATAGACTACGCCCACTAGTGTTTTTTTCCCCTTATTATTCCTTATCTCCACCCAAACTGTTTCATTATCATGATTTTTTGACCCAATATCATTACTCTGTATTACAGTGATTCCTTCCTTTATTAACATAGCCACCCCACCTCCCCTTCCTTCCTGCCTGTCCTTCCTGATCGTTAAATAACCTGATATGTTTAATTCCCAGGCATTGTCACCCTGCAGCCATGTTTCTGTAATGGCCACAATATCATAACCATATGTAGTTATTTGTGCCATTAACTCGTCTATTTTGTTACGAATGCTACGTGCATTCAGATAAAGAACTTTCAAATATGCTTTGTGGCACTTAGTTCCTGCTTTTTCACTTTTTACCACTTTACCTTTTACTCCACACACTCTGTCCCTTCCTGCCACGCTCTGATTTGTGATTCCCCTACTGCTACCTATGTCTATGACCCTCTCTGTTGTCATTTTTATTTTTTGCTCTCTTGAAACCTCCCCCCCACTAATTAGTTTAAAGCCCTCTCCACGGCCCTAGTTATTCGATTCGCCAGGACATTAGTCCCAGCACTGGCCAAGTGAAGTCCGTCCCAACAGAACAGCTCTCTCCTGCCCCAGTACTGGTGCCAGTGTCCCAAGAAGCAAAACCCATTTTTCCCACATCAGTCTTTGAGCCACGCATTCAACTCCCTGATTTTATTTACCCTAGCCAAATTTGCTCGTGGCTCAGGTAGTAATCCAGAGATTATTACCCTCGAGGTTCTGCTTTTTAATTTGGCCCCTAGCTGCTCAAACTCCCTCAGCAGAACCTCTTTCCTTGTCCTATCTATGTCATTGGTACCAACATGGACCACGACAACTGGATCCTCCCCCTCCCACTCCAAGTTTCTCTCCAGCCCAGAGGAGATGTCCTTAACCCTGGCACCGGGCAGGCAACACAGCCTTCGGGACTCTCGCTCTTGGCTGCAAAGAACCCTATCTATCCCCCTAATGATACTATCCCCTACCACTACAACATTTCTTTTTACTCCCCCCACTTGAATGGCCCCCCCTACCACGGTGCTGTGGCCAGGTTGCTCATCCTCCCTGCAGTCCCCGCTCCTATCCACACAGGGAGTAAGAGCCTCGAACCTGTTGGACAAGAGCAAGGGCTGCGGCTCCTCCAACACTACCTCCTGGATCCCTGTACCTGCCTCACTCGTAGTCACACCTTCCTGTCCCTGACCACGGGCTACTTCTGAATTAGTTACTCTAATTGGTGTGACTACCTCCTGAAACATGGAGTCCAGGTAACTCTCCCCCTCCCTGATGTGATGCAGTGTTTGAAGCTCGGACTCCAGCTCATCAACACGGAGCCGGAGTTCCTCGAGCAGCCAACACTTACTGCAAATGTGTTCACCGTATGTGAGCTAAAAACTTGTTTTAAAAGAATGGCAGTCCCAGATAGCCTGAAATTACTCAGACTTGCTGGCAGTGTAATGTTGAGTTGGGAATTGGATGAAAACAGAACCTAAAAGATAACTGCACAACATCTGTGATCATGGTTGAAAGGGGAGCATTCCAATGGTGCAGTGAGTTCAGAGTTATTCCAGAAATGTGGCATGGTTTATATCTTTAGCAGACAGACTTTTGACATTCTAGGCAAACAGTATCACTGTAGACCGTCAGTCTAAAAACACAAAGCAAATGAATTTAAACACAACGGCGTAGAAATTCGTCTCGGGCGGGCGGTAGCACAAAACGGACGGTATCGGACCAGCCGCCCATTCTACGCAGCGCCAGATGTTCAGTTCCTTTGTAGTCAATGGAACATGAATATCAGGCGCTGTGTAGAACGGGCGGCCGATCCGATAACGCCCATTTTGCGCCACCACCCGGGACGAATTTCTAGCCCAGCTTGTCTCTAGTGGAACTATCAATCATGTAGACGATGAGGAGTTGAGTGAGGCCCGTACACACCGAAAATGTTCAGAATTTTTTTTGTTTTATGATTTGTTTGTATAAGTAATATTTTCCTGGTCTTCTTTAGGTCTTCCCTACATCACACGCCTGTCCCAGTTAAGATGGTAGGTAGATCGACTATTCCCTGGCCCTGGCGTATGCTGCTCATTTAACCAAACCAACATTTATACATTTTCAATGTTAATGCAGGGATTCCAAATTAAACTAGGCTTTGGGAGTTAAAGTAAATAGTTCTGACAACTGACTGTAAATGTTGAAATTCTAAAATGGGTACTTTTCCAACTTTTCTGCTGCAGATGGACACACACGGTCCACCATTTTCTGACCATTGAACATAATGGCTGAAGAACTACAACCCGCCCCACACTTTGATTTCTCCGATACTTTTGGAATCCTATGTCCCCTTTAAACTGAACCTCAGACCATACTAAACACCCAATCATATTTCAGAGAACTTAATATCTCTAAATCTTCCATTGCAACATATGCCTGCAATTCCAACAATTTGGGGCTAAATCCAGTAAGGCCCGAAAGCGGGTGCAGGGATTGCAATGCACGATCTGCAGCGCCTGTTTGAGATTTGTGCTGCCTGCTAATTAACATCATTGAAACGCCGAGCCCAGTGCTGAGCGTGCTGCTGGTTGGCACTGTGCTCAGCAGGGGGCCCAGTTTCGTGGGAAGTGTGATCTCTATTTAAATGTTGTCTGCAGAGTGAATCACTGTCTGTACTTCTTAAAGGGGTGGTGCTTTCTGAAAGAAGCACGTCATTGTTAGTGCAGCGTCCGGCTCCAACCTTGCACAGGGCTTTGCGCAGAGCTTGCAGACTTCGATTTCCAGGTTGGAAGTGATGGGCAACTCAATTAGGAAACTTGTGGACCCAACCATGATGCAGGGTGTGATGGGCGATGTCTCAGCTTCCATTGCAGCACAGGCGGAAGTCATCTAACATCTGAATGCTGCAGTGGAAGCTCAGGCTTCTGTCATGCAGGCTCAGCTTGTTGCCACGGAAGCTCAGACTGCTGCCATCATGGCTGCGTTTACAAGTGTGGATAAGGGCTTGCAGAGTGTTACAGCAGTCCAGCAATCTGTCCTCCAACAGATTACTAGGATTGCTGAGGCGCCGCCCCGGGGAAGTGGCAGTGGCTCCATGCAGCTGAAACCTGCTGTCCTCTCTCAGGATGACAGCATTCGTACTTCCATACTGCCACTCCGCCAGTGCCTTTGCAGTTGCCTGTCAGCTAGCCAGCCCAGGCTGCTGTCGTCCATGGTGGTGCAGTCAACAGCTAGGCATTCTAGGCCCAGAGGTGCATGAGGTCGTCCTGCAAGGCCATCTGCAGTCTCCCTCATGGAAAGTCAGCGGCTTTCCACCAGCCATGCTGCAGCCACTGTGGTAGCACTTCATAGGAGCACTAGAATAGGCAAAGGCACACGAAAGACAGACACTTAGGGGGAAAAATTCAGTTGGTTGCGCCTCCCGTTAGCGCCTTAAGAGGGCGGTAATGGGGTGCAAAGCATCTAGCGCCCGGGCGCGGCGATATTTGCGCCGCTCGCGAAATTAACTAGACATTTTGCGGCGGCGCTAAACACTTCCGCCACGATCTCCTGCGCCGGCAGATCGTGACGTCAGTCGAGTGCGCAACACCCCGGTATCGCCCCGGAGCGGATATTGAGTGGCGCCCCCTGCCTTACCGCCTGCCGCTAGCAACGACAGGTTGAGGGGAGCGTTTTGCAGTCAGGAAGGGACTGGGGGAGTGCTATTTAAAGGCGACCGCTTCCTGCCTTTTATTGTTGGTGACATTTTTGAACCACGCATTCTGAGAGAGAGAGAGAGAGAGAGACTTCTGGAGAGATTCAATGCTGTGTGAAGGAGTTTTGGGTACTGAGCAGCACTTTGCAGGTTCATTTTGATTTGCCATTCCTTGTATCGATTTAGAAGAGACTGTGGGGGCTGCACTCTGAGCTCTTTCCCTGGGCCTCTCCATTGTTCTTTCCAGCAGATTTGATGTACAGGTCTCTCCAGGCCGAGATTCAAGGCTGCAATGAGCAGGATGTGGATGGAAAGCAAGATCAACCCTCCCCTTTAAGAACTGGCCCGCACCATTGTGTGTGTGTTCCATTGCTGACTGACATCACATGAGCTTCGCCAGCGCTCTGAGGTAGCGCCTCGCTCCTCGGCCTTTGCGCCTTAAGACAGGTGTGAAGCGTCTGATTTAGCGTTCCAATCATCTCCAGGGGTGATAAAAGTCAAGTTTGCAGTTGGTGGCGATAATTAGCGCCAGACGCTAATCTTTGCGCCCGGCCGATAATTGCGTCCCAAATGGGGCGATACTGAATTTCTCCCCCTAAGGGTATGCACAAGGGTGATTAGTTGACTTTATAATGTAGTTTTGGAATTAATCATTATAAATTATGTTTGGAATGTTTGTATGTGGTGGCTTTCATTTCAGCATTGTGGCCAAGAGGACACTGATGTTCTGTAACAGAGGGATGGTAAGGTGGGGAAGTGTTGAGCAATTGGGATCTGGGGTTTCAGTCAGGGGAACTGGAGTCTGATGATGCGCTCACGGACAGCCCATCCAGAACGGGGATTAGCAGGCTGCCTCCTCCCTTCCTCCTACTGCTTCTCCTCCTCTTCCTTCTCCTCCTCGTCCTCCTCCTCCTGAGGTGGTCGTGGAAAGCAAGGGCTGTGCCCTCATAATGGCCAAGTTGTGAAGGATGCAGCAGACCACCACAAATTGGGACACCCACTCCGGTGAGTACTGGAGAGCTCCTCCCGAGCATTGAAGGATGCAGAACCGTTGCTTCAGCACCCCGATGGTCTGCTCAATGACATTCTCGTGGCAGCATGGGTGTCATTTTATGATTGCTGGCCACAAGTGGTGGGGTTGCGGAGGGGAGTCATCAGCCAGGTGTAGAGCGGATAGCCCTTGTCGCCTAGTAGCCACTCTTGGGTTCGATGCGGTGGGTGGAAGATTGCTAGCACAGTGGACTGGTGCAAAACTAAGGCATCATGACTGCTGCCAGGATACCGGCCTTTCACCATCATGATGTGATGGGTGTGGTCGCACACCACTGCACATTAAGTGAGTGTTACCTTTGCAAGTTGGATGTATCCCTTTAAATAGCGTTGGTGGGGGGTCCCTCCTGCAGCTGAACACACGTTCAGCTGTGCATGTTTAGGAGAGGGCGTTGATTGCAGCAATGTCCAAAATCGTTACACGCTGACTGACGTCATGATCTGCCTACTCTGTATCCTGCCGGCGCATGCACATCTCGCCAACGCTATCACCCTCACCAAGATGGCGAACAGCGCAGGCCGCGCTGGAATTGGGCAGAAGCGAGGCAGCTGCCCTTTTATTCTCCAAACCGGCCTTAGCTACCGGCGCTATGGTGCCGAATTTTGTGGCCTTTATTTCTAGTACTTCTGTCATTTAAATAGGAACATTTTAAGAAACTCCTTGCATGCATCACGGTTCCCCTTATGTAAATTGATTTGTTTCCTGTAATTAGAACAAAATATTTTTTTTAATACTACCACCCACTGCACTTTTGTCTGCATGTGAACCACTGTTTTGCCTGGAATCCTGCACAGACTTCCCACTAGAAAGTTCAAGGTATTTCAATTAGATTGGCCACTCGGTTTTCTTTTCCCGATTTACTACAGCGATGTGAGGGAAGACATGCCGCTGGAAAATTCCCGGCCCCTCTATTAAATTCAAAATTGAATTCAATTTTAGTTTCTGTGGGGTAGCGGATCGGCTGCCCGTTTTAAACCCTGCCAGCCCGCCTAAATTTATTTTCAAGACTTATCACTGCAATATGAGGGAGAACAGCCCATGTGAAAGTTTCCAGGATGGATTTATTGGTAACTATACTTTGGACAACCCCAAGCAGCAAGATTTTGCAAAACAGTCCGGTGATACCCCAGTTAGTTTTTTTTTCTACAAAGTTTTAGTTGCTTTTTAAAAATCCGATCCTGGATGTAAAGGTTTAAAATAAGACAACTGCTGAACAATGCAGATACAGCTTCCATTGTAAACCTGGAGCTTGCATGAATGAAGAAGCTCAACCAAGTATTGGAATTCTAGCTGCACCAGTGTCACTCTCAGCATGTCACACTGGTAGACGGCAACTACCAGAATACAGCTTAAGCATGTCATCTTCTATGGCATCTTAAGGCTTAAAACTCGATTGTGTAGCGCCCATTGTTTGGGTGCTATGGGTGGCATTTTAGGTTGAAAATGGCATCCGAGCCCTGTGCGCACACTTCTGGTGCAGGCCACGCCATACGCCATCTTAGTGAGGACGTTAGCATCGGCACTGGGAGCTTGCGCCAGTAGTATGTAGAGTAGGCAGATCGTGACGTCAATCAGAGTGCAACGCTGATTTGACGCCAGCATTGCCATTTTCATCCTCAACGGTGGAACTAACACCCTGTGTCAACCTTGCACAACTGAACATGCGTTTAGCAGCTACAATGACCCCCTACCAGCGAT